>OY728140.1:506738968-509238968 GCA_963277665.1 Viscum album
AATAACAAGTTCATGCTGACTTGGCTGCTCCTGGAGAAGAGCCAATGTCTGTTCCCAGTATCTCTCCTGCTGCTGTTGCAAGAAGATAAGAGCCTACTTATGGTAACTTAATAATGATTCATTAAATGTTTGAATATAACATCGACTAAATTCCATTCTATGTGATAGTTTAGGTTCAACCCCTGCACTAGAGCTCTTGGCAGCCATTGCAACTGATGTCGCAATTTTATCTGAAGAGGTTGTTCAAGATCAGAGGCCGTAGAATGAAGGCCATCAAGAAGACATATCGAATTCTCCCACTGGTGAGATTAACTAGGATTCTGAGATTACATTGGATGAAATGATGGAACTTAGATCTTATTTTGAAGATTTTTTAGATCATATTAAATTACCATGTAATTTAGAAGATTACGGACATGAGTGTTATCCTTCGTCCTGTTAAAAACAACTTCTTATTACATCTCTAATCATGATCGGTTCAAATATGCAGTTCTATCTGAGCAAGCTGCTGAACTTCCAATGCCTGAAGGGGGTATTGAAAACCCTACTATTACAGCGACATTAGCTCATGTGGAGCTTAACCTGGAAGAGCTTCCTGAAACTCATCTTGAAAATCCTTTTGAAGTTAGGAAAGATGGGGATGATCCTTCTGAAGTTACTGATCTACCGTTGGGTAAGAGATAAATTTTTTTATGAATGTACTTAATTTGAAAGATATCCAATCAAATTTTGTTATCCTTTGAAACTAACCAAAGCTTTCAATTGATTATTCAAGGCCATCAATTTCAGTGGCTAGATCTAGAGGTCAAGCCTCAGCCTCAGCCCCGACGAGAATAGAGAGTGAAGAAACACAGGTCAGGGGGGAAGGAGCAGAATATGGCACTTCCCTAAGTTCATTAATCCCGGATTATATTCCCCCCTATGATAGTGATGGTGAGTCAGACCTGGAAGTACCAAATGCGCTCCAATTTTCACAATGCAAGGCATGGTAGAACATATGGAAGATCATATCTGAAGTGCCTTTAGAAGAGCTATCATCGAAGATCCCGTGACTTTCAACCCTGTTTGTCATGCTGGGACTTGGTGTTTTTGGATATCAAGAGATCCATGACATATTGAAACAAGTCATCTTAAGGACGATGCAGGAGAAAAAGTTCCATCAATATTTGACCCGGGTGAGGCTGTCAGTCAACATCAATGAATTTGAGGTTGCGGTGTACCGAGCTGAGGCTGATCATGTTTCCAAGTTGAAGGAGCTAAAGAAAAATATCAAAGAGAAAGTTGTCTAGAAGATGAACCTTTAGAAACAGTTAGATGTTGTTACTGGGGAACTTGACCATCTTAACAATTCATTGGAAGGAGTTCAAATTAATGGTATAAAAGCCATTACAGATGCTAAGAAAACACTCCATCAAGCTGAAAAGAGTAAAGTTGGTCGAGTGCATGAGCTTCAAGTGGATTCTGATGAAGCTCGAGATGCTATAAATCAAATGAAGATTTATGTTGATAGCCTTTTGTAATTATTGGAAAAGAGAAGAGACTTCAATCTGTGGATGTCCTTCTAACTCTTGTGTATCAAATGAAAAACACTTTCATCTTTTATCATTTGTGCATTCCTTCTTTTCTAACATGCTTTAAATTTTACCTAGTCCAATGGGCCTAGTAAGCGTAGTTTGATTTTTTTGCTTGGATTATTATAAATAACCCTACAAACGTTGAATCTTTTTATTGCTTAATATTACCGAAAATCATACAAGATGTCTGTTTAGTGAGTTTGAATTTGAATTTTGTTCAGAGTTCCCTTGTTTTTTGTGAGCAGTTTAAAATCATGCACTTTATAGATAAAAATGACAATGTTTAAGGTCGAAATATCTTTGACCAAATGGATTAACATTGACTCAATTACTTGATAATTTATCTGAAAACATGTTCAAGTATGAAGAAAAATATGTAAACGATGACTTAAGAAATTTTGAATATGAGGAATGATCTGAAAAATGGCTAAAAGGAATTAGAAGAAGTAGTTCTCAAGAATGAAGTTACCACTATTTAACAAACTCATTAGGGGGTTGAATTATGCAGGCCCACCTAAGGGCATTGGCTGCATAGTCAAATAATAGCATCTATTGGGTGACAGGTCTGTTATGTAGACCTTTTATGCAAGGCCACCTAAGGTCACCTGTTGCATTGTTAGGCAAAAGAACTCTCAGAAATTTACTTTTCTATTACTAAAAAGCCAGTGGAAGTTTATGGGGATTCAAATTTTCCAAAGCATAGAGTTTTCTGTATGGAGAGAGGTACTTGAATATGGAGAAGATATTTCCAAACAATATTGTCTAAGAACTAGATGAATGTCACTCCTACGAAGTTCTGACCCAAATGCAGGGAAGGGAAATATAAAACATAGACTTGAATACTTTCAAATCATGAAAAAGAGTATGGGATAAATATGTTAAGGATGGCTATCTTTTTGTGGATCCCTACATATTGTCGTTAAGACAACTAAGGAAAAAAGTGGTTTTCCTTCCAAGAATGAAGTTACAATTATTTGACAAACCCGTTAGGGTGTTGAATTATGTAGGGACACCTAAGGGAATTGGCTGCATAGTCAAATAATAGTATCCTTTGGCTGACAAGTCTATTTTGTATACTGTTTATGCAAGGACGCCTATGGGCACGTGCTACATAGTCAGGAAAAAGAACTCTCAGAAATTGGACATTTTGTGACCATAAGTCAAGAAAAGGGTTATGGAGATCTGGAAGTATTTATTTTTAGGAGTATGACACATGAAAATGGGTATTTTCCAATGCATGAAAGAGATACATTGATCAATGCTAATCATAATCATGTTGTGGCTGGGTCCTGAATTGAGATGCTGGAATTCACTACGTATCCCATAAGGATGGGAATCAAACCATACGTAGTTCTTGAAATACATTTTAACGTCATGTGGGATGAAATTATGGGAAATCATAGTTCAGGGTCATAGAACTCAGACCATAATAATGAATACATAGTGTGTGTTTTCACAGGGACTTTCCAGCCAGGGGACTGAAAGTAAAATTTGGGGTTAGGCCCAAATACTTGGGGCTGGATTCTAGGGATGCTTGAACATTCCTACGTATCCCATAAGGATAGGAATCAAGCCGCACATAGTTCTAGAAATACTCTCTGTACAGATTTGGTTCGTACAAGTAAAGGGTGAAGGGGACTTTAGTGCAATGATGGTTTGACCCAAGATAAAAGGTTCAGGCATTTCAATGTATGCACATAGTCTTTAGAATATTACATGATTGGAGATCAATGTAAATAATGATTCTCTCTCAAGTGAGGGTATCAAAGAATGTTGTAGTTTATTGTTGTATAGGACAAAAATGTTGTACAGTTTAACATCATGTAGCAAGTACAAAGGTGAACCAATGTGAAGAGATTGGTTTTGGGCTTGAACCTCAGGAGGTTGCCTACGTACCAAGCCTAGACGGAAAAGATTAAAGTCCACGTAGTTCAATTAAATAATGAATTAGTGATTAAGTTGTTCTTGGGTACATAAACCTAAAAAAAATGGTGTTGGGGCTTATGCATGGTTAGTGGCCCAGAGAGGGTGTTATGGTTGAAGTTTACTCTAAGATCACGTGAGTCATACTCAGTGTAAGAAACAAGAGGTAGAAACAAACTTAACGATGCACAGTTTAATGTCATGTAGGATATATGAAGGGACTATGCAGTTTAAAGTCTTGCAGTGAGTACTATTGGTGCTGCACAGTTTAGTGTCATATAGCAGGGACAAAATATAGTTTAACATCATGTAGGACGTATTAAGGGACTTCGTTTAGTTTTACGTCATGTAGGACGAATGAGCAGTACAGTTTAACGTCTTGTAGCTTAGATGATGAGGAAAATACAGTTTAATGTCAAGTTGTACGAAAGGGGGAATGTGTAGTTTAATTTCATGCAGTAAGGACAAAAGAGGACATAGTTTAACATCATGTTGGATGTATTACGGATTTCTGTATAGATTAGCGTCATGTAGCTAGGACGTCACGGTTTAACGTCATGTTGGATGAAATGGGTGCAAATAGTTTAAGGTCATATGCATGGACCATGGATACTGTAGTTTAACGTCTTTATGGACGATAAAGTATTTGTGTTACACAAAATACTTCTTCAAAAATCTAGCATTGGTTGGAGTAGTGACAATTTTTCCATCCATTGAGATTAAAGAATAAGTTTCATTAGAGTAGACCTTATGTATTGAATAAGGTCCTTCCCATTTTGGCTCTAGCTTGGGAGGTTTCTTTACTGGAATCATTGGACAACTGAGAACTAATACCAATTCTCCCTGAATGAATGAACTATGACGGAAATTTTTGTTGAGATCTCGTGCTATTTGATTCTGATAGACTTCCAAGTGGTGCAGTGTGCACAATATTTTCTCATCTAACTGTTATAATTCATCCAATCGCTTTAGATATTGTTCATATTTAGATGACTGATCACAAATGGCTACTCTTAGTGAGTGTAATTGAACCTCAATAGGAAAGACTGCTTCCATTCCATATACCAAGGAATATGGAGTTGATTGTGTTGCAGTTAGGGTGGTGGTTCGATAAGCCCATAAAGCATGAAAGATTTTATCATGCCATGATTTCTTATCTTTATCCACCATCTTTTGTAGTATGTTTGAAAGATTCATGTTGAAAGCTTCTATCTGGCCATTGGCCACTGCATGATACTGAGATGAATGATTGGATTTGATGTTGTATTCTTGATACAACTTCCTCACCTCAGATGAACAGAATTTGGTGCCATTTTCTGTTAGTATAGTATGAGGGACACCAAATATGGTAATGATTCTAGACTTGATGAAGCTAACAATGCATTTAGAACTGACTTCTTTTAGGGGTATTTCCTTTGCCCATTTGGAAAAGAAGTCAGTAGTAGTAAGAATATACTTCAACTGCTTAGTTGTAGCTGAAGGATAAGGTCCCACTACATCCATTCCCCATGTGGCAAATGGCCATGAGTATTTAGGTGTATGAAGCAACTCTGGGTGCTGATGAATGAAGTTGGCATGTACTTGGAAATAATGACACTTCTTTGTGAAATCAACACAATATTGTATCATTGAAGACCAAAAGTATCAAATCCTTCGAACTTGATCAGATCGTCTATGTTCAGACTGATGGGCACCACTGACTTCTGCATGCACCTCTTTCATGACAACCATTATTTCTTCACCATAAATGCATCTGAAGATAATTCCATCAAAACCACTTTTGTATAGAATTTTCTCTAAGTGATATGAGCTGTCATAAAGAGTAAAATTTACCACACGTCGTCGGACTTGTTCATTCCCGACTCTATCAGGTGGAAGTGTTCCGTTTTGAAGGTATTCCCTGATAGGTGCCATCCATCCTGTAGTATGACCATATGGTTCAGAGATGGGACTAATTCAATTGATTTACTCTGTTCTGGTTTGATCATAAGGTGAAATTGTAAGACAGTGGGCAATACTAATGGTTATCTCATCCCGATTTGGATCTTCCAGAGTTGTGGATATATTAGCTAGTGCATCAGCTTGGGCATTTTGTGATCATGGGACATAATAAAATTCCGGTTTCGTAGGAAATTCTGCCATTAATTATCTGACGTAATCATACAAAGGGATTAGTTCTTCTTTTCTGATTGCATAATCCCCACTGACTTGTTTGATTACCAGGTCTGAATCACCTTTCACCTTTAAGTGATTCACTTGTGCTTGAAGTGACAAATCCAAGCCTGTGATGAGAGCTTGGTATTCCAATTCATTATTTGTACCACCTCCGAACAATGAGAAAGAATAAGGTAGAACTTCCTTTTCCGGGGAAATGAGTACAATTCCTAACCCAACTTTGTTGAACTTAGGATCTTCCGTTTTCCTCCCTATTGGACTTCTGGAAGCACCATCAAAGTACATTTCTCATGTTTGAAGACTATCATGAATAAAGAATACTTCCTCATCAGGAAGTTCAATATCTGAATATGTATCTTCTACTGAAGGATGTTCAGCAAGGAAATCAACCAGATCTTGGCCCTTTATTGCCTTTTGAGACACGTACTGAATATCAAATTGCTGCAAAATAACTGCCCACCTTTCCAGACATCCTGTAAACATTGGACGACTAAGGATGAATTTGAGCGGGTTATTGCGAGATTCCAATTGGACCTCATGATGTTGCAGGTAGTGTCTCAACATATGAACTTTAAAGATTAATGCTAGGCAACACTTCTCAATATTTGAGTATTAGGTTTCTGCTTCAAGCATAGTCCGAATAAGATAGTAGAGGTTGTTTTCATTCCCAGTATCATTCTACTAAGCAAGAAAGAAACCCAATGATCTCTCTAAAGCTGTCACATAGAGGATAAGTGGTCTTCCTTCAATAGGTGGCATTAAAACTGGTGGGCTCAAGAGATATTTCTTGAGAATATCGAATGCTTCTTGACATTATTCAGTCCACTGGTAAGTGACTCCCTTCTTCATCAATTTGGTGAAGGGTAATCTTTTGCCTGACAAATTGGCGATGAAACACCAAATATTGGCTAAGTGTCTTTGAAGTCCTCTAAATTACTTTAAATTTTGAGGGGGTGACATACCCAGGATTGACTTTGTCTTCTCTGTATCGACCTTGATACCACGATGGGATACAACGAAGCCGAGAAATTTTCCTAAGGTTACCCCAAAAGCACATTTTAAGGGGTTCATCTTCAAATTATGTTGTCGAAGTTTGTGGAATATGATTTCCAAGTCAACCAAGTGATTAGAACATTGTTTGGATTCAACCACCAAATCGTCCACATAACATTCAACAAAATTCCCTAAAAAGGGTTTCAAGATATGATGCATGGCACGCTGATATGTTGCGCCTGCATTTTACAGGCCAAAGGGCATTACCCGATAGCAAAACACACCCTGAGGGGCTCTGAAGGATGTTGATTATTTATCTTTTGGAGCCATTCATATGTGATTATATCCAGAATATCCATCCATGAAGGAAAGTGCTTCATAGCCATCTGTTGTATCAATTAAGAGTTCTGTAATTGGTACTGGAAAATCATCCTTAGGACAATGCTGATTAAGATCTCTGAAATCAATGAAAACTCTAATTTTCCCATTCTTCTTTTTCACTAGGACAATATTAGCCAACCATTTGGGATATTGAACTTCTCTGATGAAGTTATCTTTGATAAGCTTATCCACTTCAGCCTCAATTTTGGAATCATAGGTTGAGTGTGTTCTTCTAGCGGCTTGTTTGAATCCTTGATGTTCTTCTGGAAAACCCAAACGATGAGTGGCAGCATCAGGATCAAGCCCTGGAATCTCTGTATAGTTCCAAGAAAATATATCTTGATTTTTCTTTAAAAAATATACATATCTTGCTCTTCAAGAGTCATGGACACACTAATTAAAGTGGGGCATGGATCTTCTTTTGTACCCAGATATATTTCTCTGAGTTCATCCATGATGGTAGAGATACCCTCTTCAAATGCTGGAGGAGCATCTCTAAGATCTTCCTCTTCTTCTTCAACATGTGTTATTTCTTCTGTTTCAACTTTCATAGTAGATGATGAAGCAGAATTTCCATGATTAGAAGAGATGTTAAAATTTTATCATCTTGAAGAATAAGCATCCATTTCCGACCCGATTGATGATGAAGGGTCTTCCTTGAGTAATATAGATGAGATAATGGATTGATAATTGACATCATCATTCACTTTTGACATTACTATAACTTCTTATGGCCTGATTGGAGAAGTATAGACTTTTTGGATTTCAGTAGATGAAATGAAGGCATCTCTATTTGAGATTTCATCATTGCTTGGTGAATCACCAATTTCTCCCATGCTGTCTGGCTTGATTATCGTAATTGACATTATGGAAGTTTCCATAAGAGTATTTTGATTTTGGTTTATCCTATCA
Organism: Viscum album; assembly: GCA_963277665.1. Classification (NCBI taxonomy): domain Eukaryota; kingdom Viridiplantae; phylum Streptophyta; class Magnoliopsida; order Santalales; family Viscaceae; genus Viscum; species Viscum album. Next base: position 506,746,927 of record OY728140.1, read on the forward strand.
ATTTGACTGATAGGAAACACATAATCTGTACTCACATGTATAAATGGGTTTACTAGAATCTTTTCCAAACCATATGAAGCATTAACTTTGGTAACCTCCATTGTTGTGAATTTATCCTTTCCCTTCATGTGATAGAATTCTGCCTCAATGTATTGATATTCACATGTCTTAAATGGGGACTTATCACCATACAATGTCCCAATTTGACCATCGAAACAATATTTGAGACATTGATGGTATGATGAAGGGATATCCACATGTTGATGTAGCCAGGGTCTACCAAGCAAGATGTTGAAGGTTAAGTCTTGATCAACAACTATGAAATATGAATTGGATACAAGATATCCAAACTGAGTTCTGAGTGTAATCTCGCCCAGTGGTTCTTGTTCATTTTTATCATATCCTTGTAACATAAAAGTAGAAGGAGATAATTCATATTCTGTGAGGCCCAATCGGAGAAGTGTACTAATGGGGATGAGGTTGACTCCTGAACCATTATCAATGAAGACTCTTCGGACGTCTACACCATTGACCTTTCCAGATAAATACAAAGGTCTAATATGTCCATGCATGAAATCATCTTTATCTTCATCTGTGAAAGATATTATTGCATGGAATTCTACAGGATTATTTTCTACATGGTAGACTTCAGCTGTAGAAATTTTAGTTTCAAACTCCTGAGGACTTGACAAATCCTCGATGAGTGCCTCCCGAAGATCCTTTGATAAATTCAAAGCATCCAGAATTGATAAATTGGCCGGTATTTGGGCCAAGTGTTTTAATAAATCATACTTTTGATCCAAAGGTCTGTGTTTCCCAACAAGAACATGTGGTTTCACAGGTTCCTTAGAAGTCTATTCTTTAGAAACTGATGCATCTTGTATTGGGGTAGGAGTTGGAAATACTCTGGGCTTTGTAAAATTAGACCGAATAGGTCTATTTACTTGCTGAGAGGAAGAATGTGGAACCTCCAACAGATCTTCCAGAATAATTGTTCCAATACTGAGTCTGCTATTGGTGGAAGAGTTTGCTTGTTCTTGTTGAGCTCGTTGAAGGGCTCTGCCATGAGTTTCTGATGCATACACAATTCTAGCAGGGGTAGAATTGGAATAATGGCCTTTAAAATATCCATGTCTTCCCCTATACCCTGAGCCTTTGGAACTCCCTCTGATTCCCTTATTTGATATAGGGAACTTAGGCTCATCAAAACTGAAACTGCGACTAGCATATGGATCTGTTAAGTGAATCATGTTAACAAAACCAAAGATCAACTCTTCGTATGATGAAGACTCTGCTTGATTAGCCAGTTTAGGTTGTTCTGTTTGGTGGGATGGTACCCGTGGCTTCGAAGTAGATGGCATAAAATCTATCAGAGACAAATACAACTTAGGCTATGACCTGATTTCATCTTCTTCTGATTGTTCCTCTTTCTTTGATTTATGCCGCCATTTTGAGGATTTTCCCTCTAATGAAGAGGGTTTTGCTATGGAATTCATGGTTGAAGACACAATTTGTTTCTTAAACTGTGTTCGCAAAATTTCTTGACTTCAGTTGATCGCTTTTCTGACCATCCAATCATCATAATTTTGCGCATTTTTGTTCTTGACTTCTTTCCACTCGCCTTCTCCCTCTGGATCTATAGTACTAACACATACTACCCGAGCTGAAGAACCTTTCAGTTTGACTTGTCCCAAGTCCACCATCTTTTTCAGGAGTTCTTTGAAGACAAAACACTCATGAATTGGATGCCCCAATATCTGATGAAATGGGAAATAATTGGGATGGTCTTCATCCCCTTCCTTATTCGGCCTCTTGGGCCTTGCAAACTGAACCAAATTATTTTCCATAGCCGAAATGAATTAACTAGGAACCTGTTCATTTTAGAAAGAGTAAAATTTACTCTTTATATCCTCAAATTGTCTTCATCTTTGATCTCTTTGATCATCTTGACGAAACGGCTTTTGTTGTTGATGCTCAAGCTGCGGTGCCCTTCGGGAAGATGATGGTTTTGAAGTAGAAGCAGGTACAGGTGCTTGTTTAAGCATAACTGTAGTAGTCTATGCTCTACCCATTCTCCTTCCTTGAGTTTATGGAATTACATGAGTTTTATCCTTAGTCTTCATTAGAGAATCTTCAATATGTTGAGTGATTGAAGTAAGGTCTCGAAACCCTCCTGTGTATTTCACAGGTATCAACGGTGTGCGTAGCTCATATCGTAAATTTTCCAAACAGATTGGAAAAAATTCTTCTTGAGGGAGTGATAAGATCAGGGAATATGTTAATCACATCCAGCGAGCAATGAAATATGAAACCCTTTCATTCTTCTTTTTCTTACAATATTTAAGATCAAAAACAGCTGTCTTTGGAAAAGTTGAGCTGAATTGAATAAGGAATCGTTGGCGGAGATCCTCCCATCCGGTAAATGACCGGGATTGCAAGATTGTGTACCAGACAAAGGCGGGTCCTTGTAATGATTGTACAAAACACCTGAGTGTAACTACTTCTTGTTGCTGAGGGGTTCCCATCATAGGATCGCAACAAGAAACAAAATGTGTTAAGTGTTTCTATAGGTCTCCCGAACCATTAAAGATTGGGAATGTGGTACTTGAAAAATTTGATAGGGGAGTAATTACATCAACCCCTTCAGGGTAAGCTCTCTTTTCTGATTGAATTTGAGCATGATTTCCCTCCATAGCTTCTAATTGAGCTGTTAATGACTCAATAGTAGTTATTAACTTTAGAGAAACATCTGTTTGAGATTGGACCTGAGCAGGTGTAAAGACTGGAGCTTGGACAGATGTGGTGGCTGGTGCTGCAACTGATAGTAGCACCACTGATTATTGTTACACATGACCCATAGGATTATACTTGTGAGGGTTTACTGGTCGAGGAGGATATTCATGATCCATCTTAGTAGCTTTAACAAATTCCCTTGGCTGACTGACTCTAGTATGCTTAGGAGGAAGACTACCCTGAAGTAGTTCTGCATTCAACCTCTTCAATTACTTCACATCTTCCTCCTGTTGTGCAAATCTTTTCTCTAATGAGCGTGATTGGCCTTCTCCAGAGGAAGGGTATGTAACTTGATTCTTTCTTTTCCTCTTATTGGACACCTTTCAGAGAGGGGGAAGTGGGGTACTTGAAGGATTACCTAGATTCTGGGTAATCCTTTGATTTCGTGTATGCACACCTTCTTTATTTGTATCTGTGTGTACAAATTCTTGAGTAGGAACCTCTTCATCTGATCCATCTGAGTGAGGATCATCTAGGGGATTAGCAATAATTACATTGATGACATTGATTGATGCATAACTCATTGCATCCCTTCTATCGGCATTTATGCAATATTGTCTACTTCCATGTCCCTGGTGAGACATTGCCTTTTGTAGATTTGATCCATTAGGAACTTCTTGATGAACAATAATTTGGATCTTCATTCCACTTTTGGATTCTTTCCTAATTGAGAGAACACTGAATTTCTCTGATAGAGATATTAAGGATTTGAAAAAGTCCCAAGTCCGGTGGACTGGGGCTGTTCCTGCTGTCTTTGCTCAACTCCTCGAATCCTATTTGTTGATTCTGTGGGTTGGGTTAAAAGAGTCCCCAGTCTGGCAAGATGGGGTGGTTCTTGAGCTCCTATATCTGAGAATTTCTTGAAATCTATCCTGATCTTGTAGACTTTAGTCCAGAAATTGGCTGGATGCATCAACCTTCATCCACTTTTATCACCCGGCTCAAAAGACCGTTGGATGATTTCTAATACTTTTGTCACTTGATGATGTGCTTGCTCCAAACGAGAGGCCTGTTCAATATTCTCGTTTGATTGAGGTAGGAGTAACTCAAAATATTGTTCTCTGTATGCTTGATTTTGAGAAGAAATAGTTGAGGCCTATTCTTGAGCGAGCCATTGATTACAAAAAAAACCAATTGGTTGTGGCCGGCCATGGGCAATAACATTGCATGAGACCATTTTCAACGGGCTTTGCTGACTGGAGAGTACAGTGAAATGCAATGCTCCATGAACACCCCATCCCCGGATATGAATACTAGATGGGGAATTGGAAATTAACTGGTGTAATCTTCTTAGTGTGCCAAGGCATGAACGCTGAAGGGCTCTCTGCTGCTTTTCGGCCTTCAGATATCGAGAAAATGAGAGAGATGCCAAATCAATTTGGCATTGTAACCCTCCAATTATCTTGACATGATTTTCATATTCATCATAAGATAATATTTTATTTTTCAACTGACAAATATTTTTTCCATATGTTGAGACGAATATCATGAATTCCATCTTCCATCAACATCTCTGTAATGTCATACTGAGAATCAGCCAAAAGCCATAACATAACTGGTACTTCACCTTTCGCCAGTTGTTTTCTCATATTCAGTACTTCCTCTTTATCATTCAATGATGATTCTTCTACCTGATTAGAATAGAGCTGGTGCTTCCTTGTTGCTTCATCAGATTCAACAAGATTGGTAGAGAATTCACTGATCAGACTAGAAGATGAACGACCCAGGGGTCGTTCGGAGAATTACCTACCCCAAGCCATCTTCTGATTGAGAAAGTGTTTCACCTGATAGTGGTAAAGCATCAGTCATGACTAGATTCACATTTCCAAGTGCCTCAAGATAAGAGGGCTTTCTCGTCACTACATTGTTCGTTGTAGAATTTTCCAGGAAATGTGCATTATTACTACGGAGTGGACTTTCGTATCTAAATTCATCATCATGAGAAGCACCACCATGGTGGGTTATAGCAAAAGATGAAACATTTTTCTCCTTGATCTTTTGACCACACAGAGGGTTCCTGTGGCTCTCATCTAAAGATGAAACTTAGAGATCGACCGCATTGTCATGAAGTAATCCTTCATGTGGAAGTATCTGATGCAGATCTTTGGAATTAATGTTCCCACTATTGGGAACTGAGAGAGTAGAATCTTGAGTTGAAACAGATAATTGTCTGAGTGCATCATGAACTCCAGTATCAAGTAAAGCCTTGTTAGATATTGGCCCTTGATTTCTTGACTATGTTGGGCGGGTCTTCTTCTTAGACACCTTCTTACTCAATTTAGGAACCACTTGTTGATGAAAGTGGTCATTATGGGTAGGTGTATGTGCCTTCTCAGGATAAATGATCAGGTTAGGCTGATTATCTCCACTCAAATCAGGTGTATGTGCCTGAATTGGTTGTTCGTATGATATGGGGGAGTATGACCCACAACCCACTTGGACTGGAACAGAGGTGTGTGTATTTTCTAGAGTGAACTATTGATGTGTCACTCCACTGGTAGGGATAGATTTTCATTTCTTCCCCTGTGATGCTGCTGAAGTTGTTATAATATCCTGGCAGGCATCTAGAATATGAGTAGGGATTTGCTTCTACTCTTTCACCATTGACAGAATATGCTTGGTGACTTCAGCAGTCGGAATGAGAATATAACTCCATTACGTGCTTGGAGTAGGTGTTTTTTCCTGATCCTATCCTCTTTTCCTTGTCAGTGAATTCTGACAGTTCTCATGTGTGGGGGTAAAGGGTTGAGTTTGCCTCCAGTTTGTCATCGGAGCTTTCTGAATAACTTCTCCAAATGCTACCAAACGAGACTGTTGGTAGGATTTTTAAAGACCCGTAAATTTCAAGGAAATTTTTTTTCTTAATTTTCTTTTTAATTTTACAAGAACACAGTTTCTGACGGCACCTGATTCCGAGGCCCGGTGCGCCCGGAATCATTTTCTGAAGTTTGGCTCAGGTACGTTCAGTGAACGAATGAGCGGGTTTTCCTAACTTTTGAACCGGTGCTCGGAATCAAATTCTGAGGGCACCGATGGAATCACAGCACCGGTATTTTCTTAGAAACGCCTCTTCCGGAGTTGCGTGTGCTCGGGTGTGGTTTTTAAATTTTGGGGTTAAGTTAAGAAATAAAATAAAGTGGTGCGACAACTTTATTTTTATTTCACGTAAAGCCACTTAAAAGCCACTTAAAGTCTCTTAAGCTAAGTTGAAGCAGATAGGGTGCAATCCAAAATATCCTACCCTCTTGGTAGGATATTTGTGAGGTGGGGCCCACATGAGCCCCACCGTTTCTTTTCCTCTAAGTAACACACCCACGAAAACTTCTCATTAATGAAAGTCAACTGGGGAGTTTTCTTAACCTCTTAAACGCTCCTATTAATTGGGTGGTTTATTCATTGAAATTAATTCTATGAATTAATGGGTCATTACTTAGTTTGTTTTTCAATTTGTTGGAATGTTAATAAAATAAGACCAACACACCTGTCTTCTTGAGGTTGGTTCATTGAGAGGATTTGACAGAAACCTTAAGTCCTTCATCCTCCTTCACGAAGAATGCGAAGAATGCGAAGAATGCGAAGAACACAAAGAAAGCTGGCCTCCAACGAAGGGCGATGAAGAACGCCGAGCCCTCGGAGATCGACGATGCGACGCCAAGTACCGCGATGCCGACGATTCTTCTCCCGCGACGTTCTTCTGCGACGTTCCTTCATCCGCGACAAATCTTCGATCATCTGATGAGGTAAGAGATTGCGGACCTTTTAATTCTTTGTGGTTTATAACAACAACATGGATTTAATTGTTATAATTAAATCTGTATGTTCTTGATCCTCGAATTTCATCGATACAACACCGTATACCGCGACGACGCGACGCCCTTCCGCGACACGACGATCACCTCTTCTTCCGCAATGGTCAATTCCGCGAAGAACTCTCGTCCGACGACATCTACGAGGTAGGGGTCATTTTGAAGATGATTTTATCATGTTTGTTTTCCTCCAAGGCAAGAACGCAAACCAACCAAATTAACAAGTTGGTTCATGGATCCTTATTATTGCGGGACGTGGTTTATCAATTGCTGGGATTTTATGGTCTTGTTTCAAATCGCTAACGTGGTGGGTGCGGACCAACGAACAAGTCAGAACCCACCGCCCTTTGTTTCTTGGTGTGCGGAATGGCGGACGATGACCAAACGTGCTGCAGATACGATTTGTTGATTCCGCAGTGAAGAACGGGACCCGGGAGGAGCTACGGTGCAGACGGAAATGGAACCGGACCACTGGAGCAACTCCGGTGGCCCATGGAATCAATCGGCGGCGCGGGTCACCGACGCGGCGGCGCCGGCGGCCGGAGGCGGCGGCCAGCGGACCCGCGACCGTGCGGGTCAGCGATACACGGGACGCGGCCTTGCCGAATCCGCTGACCAGGGACGACCCCACGTGGGGGCCGTGGTGTTCTCACACGGGGGTAGCACGCCCCCCGCCGCTCGGCCGTAACCGGCCGAGCCGATTCTGGCGGCCAGGCCGCGCCCTCGCCGGTTCGGGCCGGGTCGCACCCGGGCCGGGCCGGGCCACTCTGGCCAGGCCGGGACGAGCCGGGTCGGGTCAGAACCAGACCCGTTTCGGGTCGACCTGGTTCGGGCCGACCCGGGGGGGGGGGGGGGGGGGGGGGTTGTGCTGGGTCGGTTCGGGCCCTGACCCCCCGTTTTCGATCTTTTGCTCATAACTTGAGCTACGGGCCTCCGAACAACGCGCCGTTAGCGGAGATGCGATCCTTGGATCAAGACGGTCATTTCTGTATATCACACTCAAGGTTTCGGAAAACTTTGGGTTCATCCGGGTTGGTTCGTACACGAAACCAACCGGGCCCTCGGAGCGGAAACGCTCATATCTTGAGCTTCGGACATTCGTTTGACGTGCCGTCGATTTTGTTGGATTTCTCTAGGTAAGACGGATCTTTTGGATTACTCCGCCTGAGGTTTGGATGCAGGTGGAGTAGGACCGGGTTGGATTTGCCTTAAAAACTAACCGGGCCCCTGGGATGAAAAAGTCAATAACTCTCAGACCGGGCGTCCGATTGACGCGTCGTCTGCGACGTTGAGTTCCTGTTGACGATACAGAACTTTTGGATACATCAACTCTGGACTATGTGTGAGTTGATGTATCAGCCTCTCGGCTCGTGGAGCGGACCCTCCCGAACGAGCTTGCTGTGCGCGGGAACCCTAGAGCTGGTTGCGACTGCTACTGTGACAACGACGACTGTGTAGAGATCCTCAGTGGATTCGATGGCAATGACTTCAGCACTTAGCGATCCTTTGTGGGTCAGTGATACCGATCCTGTGTGGGTCCGATCCTGTGTGGGTCAGCGCTCAGCGGTCCTGTGTGGGCCAGCGCCTACAGGTCCTGTGTGGGCCCAATCCTGTGTGGGTCTTTGTGGGGGTTAGTTACCTATCGATCCTATGTGGGTCCGATCCTATGTGGGTCATTGCGGGGTTTAGTACCTTTTGATCCTTTGTGGGTCCGACAACTTAGATGGATCAGTGATCATCTCTATCGTCATTCGAAGAAGTATATCTGCGTGAGCTGAATCCTGTTTTACTTTCCTTTGTGGATTGTGTTGTGTTATCCTGTGTGGATTTACGTTTTGCTTTCTTGTGTGGACTGGGTTGTACTTGGGCTCGGAGGTTGGAGCATATTGGAATTGATGACTTAGGTATATGTATGGGCATATACCTAAGCAGTGTCGGTTGTTACTTCATGATTGTATCTTTCCTTTGGGGTTTATCCTTTGTGGATTTTCAGAGACCTTCGGGGGTCTCGGGGTCCCTACTGAGTTTCTTATACTCACCCCTGCATGGGCTATGCCTGCACTATGTTGTGTTGGTTGTAGACGACGGACTGCGCTGATCGTGGTCAAGGTTGGCGGAGTAAGACGGTACCTGGTGGTGGACCACTGGGCGGGGTGTACTTGGAGCAGACGGCTAGACCGAGGAGCTGTGGAGGCTATCTGTACTCACCCTTCAGGTGGGACTTCCAGTGGACGGCTCGATGCTGCGGCTTTTCTTTTCAGTTGTTGTTTTTCCCCTTTCAGTTGTACTTTACAGTTGGGCTTGTATTTCTGGCCCCTTTACTTTCAACACAGTTTGTTTCAGTTTTTACTTAGTGTTTTACTTCCGCTTGTACTCTGTGGTGTATGTTTACTTTTATAAAGGCAATGCCTTCCCTGTTACCGGGATTTACTCCTTTGGCGCTAGTCTCCAACCCCTGCCCTATGGAAGGCGGGCTTGGGGTAGTCACGACACGGGCCCTGAGGACGGGTCGTGACAGGCTTGATCAATACTAGCAGGTGTATGTTCCTGCTGATTTCACTCCACCGAACATGGTTGACGAACTTCCTTCAATACTGAAAGATGAGGCTGCTGGAAGGACTGATGAGTGTAAGCAGGTGTATGTGTTTGTTTACCAGTTGTCAACACATTGGGTTAGCGGGCTTCATCGTATGTAGTCAGACGAGCCTGCTAACTAGCTGATGATTTATAAACAGGTGTATGTTCTTTTCTATAGTACTCCACTGGAATTGTCTGGTGGGATTGGTGTGCTTCCGCCATACGAGTCTGCTGGATAGTGCAATTAAAACGGACTGGTGTGTGTGTCCGCTCATTGCTTGCCAGCAAGTTAGGCTGGTGGATTTCTCTGGATATGGAAGAGATGATAACCTGCTCATTGTTGACTGAATTTCACCTCTGGCGGTTCATCTTTCCTGCTCGAGTTCGAGGAACCTGAGCTGAACGCCTGGAGACGATACCCTCGTCATGTTGAGGGTGCACTACCGCACGAGTCTGGCGGCGATTGTTGATGGGAGCCCTCGGGAAGGAATTCTTTCTCCTTTAATTAAGGCCTCAAGGGACCTGCCCATTCACCTCCCCAGAATATGGGAGTGAATGCTGATTGTGTTCCGGGGATAACGACCCGAAATGGTTGGAGACAGTGGTTGGATCCACCTGCTTCTTGATCGCTGGTCATCGCTGTCTAGATGACCAGGGTGAATTATTGACTTGGAGGGCTTGTCAAGCGGCATCCAGAGTTGGAATAGTATCGTTTTGACAGTACTCCTTAACCAGCGCATTTGATACCCAGCATTGAAGACGCTGAGTAGCATATGTAATCCTCAGAGTGGACTACAATCTAGCAGTAGTAGCAGCAGAGGCATTCACAGCTAAGGAATTCACAGGTGTGAACTTAAGAGAAGCCAATTATGTTACACAGAAGATCTTGGAAAAGAGTGCATGTTCGATATAATAGACATAATCAAGATAAGTCCAGCCACTACATATTTTGGATAAGCACTTATGTTATTGATTGTTTTGTTGGCCCTCTCATTGAGTTTAAATAGGGGCCTAACAAATAAGTAAAACATCATTTTAACTTGGTTAAGGATTCACACCGGGTTCACCATTTTTTGTTTCCTATGGAATTGGGGATGACCTCATTGATTTACGATTCAAACATTCCAAGAGGTTTCTAACGGGTTTGTTCATAGAACCAGAAACATCCAATGATTACATATCCATTTGGACCTAAATTCCAAAGGTAGGTGCTCATTAGTTGTGAATGGATGAGACTTAAGAATTTGCATTGGTTGAGAGGATGGGAGGTCAGACTCATCACACCTTTTTGAGGGGAATTATTGTCTACTTCGGGACTCTCTTTATAGATTTAAGTTATGTTCGTGAATCCTTATTACATTACCAAGTATGAAAATGAGTTTTCCTTTAGATATGACAATCAATGATTAGTATGATGAGATTTATAGAATATTTTATTTGTATTGGAGGTTCTTCATCGATAGAGAATCATCTTTATTTGTTAGAGATTCTTGTTCAATGGAATCCTTCGACAGATTATATAGAATTCTCTTGGTTATTATGATAACCATACTAGTTTTAAAGCCACTCAACGGGGAACTTTAAGTTTATTGTCATTCATAAGGACATGAACTATTTCATAGTTGGGATCATACCCACAGATAGGATACCTACGTATCCTTTGTTTTGGAAAAGGAATCCAAACCCACGTAGTTTGAGTAAAGAAGTATGAAGTTTGTGCATGTTTCATGGCTCAAAGAAATATGTCATAATTACTTTTACACTCTAAGATTACGTGAGTCAATGCTCTGTGCGAGAAACAAGAGGTATTGGTAAAACCAGACAATTGTGCCATGAAAATATGCAATTATAAGAAATGATGTGGGGCTTATGTATGTATGACTGCCCAGATGAATGAATATTAGGATTTACTTCAGGGAAGAAACCCGAAAACAAGGTTCATAAAGGTATATGTGCTTTATGAAGATTTGGATACTTAATTTAAGACTTAATCCTGAGAAGGATTCCAATATTAGAGGGAACTTGTGAATGGGTTTTATTCCTGAGAAGGAAGCCCAAATCAAAAGTAATTTAAGACTGGTTAAGAGAAATTATGACTAGGGCTTACTCCTAAGAAGGAGGCCCAGGTTAAGGGATTTGAGAACTGGGATTTATTCCTGAGAAGGAAGCCCAGATTAAGGGAAACTATGACTGGGGATTACTCCTAAGGGGGAGGCCCAGGTTAAAAGAATTTGGATTTTGGGGCTTACTCCTAAGGAGGATGCCCATTTTTGGGAACTTGAAGACTGGGGCTTACTCCTGAAAAGGAGGCCCAGGTTAGGGGACTTAGGGCTTACTCCTAAGGAGGATGCCCATATTTAGAGAACTTGTACTAGGGATTACTCCTTAAAAGGAGGCCTAGGTTAGGTTTCTTCTCATCTTAAAGGATGAGGTTTAATGAATGAAATCTTAAACCTTAGTGACATAAAGATATGTAAATAACTAGGTTTTAAGACACATTCCACATAATTCCTTTTAGATAAGAAATCCAACAAAGTAACCATGCCATAAATGGCTTTGAAGAGGGTTTTGAAGGCTTAATATTGAATAAGAGAGGTGGATAGGCATAAGAGAGTTGAAATAGGCAGGAGGGTGCCCAAAAAGAGAGAGGCGCGCAAGTCCTGCGTAGGTGCGCAAGTTATGGTCACACAAGCACACTTGCACAACATAGGGGGTACTTGTGAGATGGTAAACACTTAGGGTAATACTTAGTAGAGACTTGGATCAAGCCCTTAGTATTATCCCTAGGGGCTTCCAGAAGAGTGGCGCGCAAGTTCTATTGAAGAAGCAAGGCAGCACGCAAGTGTGGCCATTTCCCTTAAGGGATGGCCACTTAGGCACGCAAGTTTTTATGAGTTTCAACACTTAATCCTTGCTCCCCCTATTTAGATCTTCTGTTATAGGTAAGAAATTACCTTAGAAGTGTTTGGAAGCTTCGAGAAGAGACTAGGGAACTGAGAGCTCAAATCTGAGTTTATGAAATTTTTCCTCTTGAAATGGGGGGCCCACTGAGGGTATTTATAGGCTAGTGAAGACCCTGGGAAAAAATCAAGGAGGGCGCACAAGTCACCTGTGTGACTATTGGGTGGCGTGCAAGTATACTTGCATGACCTTGGTGGAACTTGCGCGACCCAAGTGCAAATGAATCTTTGTTCATGCCTTTGTCAATTTTTGATGTTTCCTCAAAGGATGAATCACTTTGGGTTCAAGGTATTTCCCCTTTTTATTCGTTTAGACTCTATGATGGAAAGGAGCGTCAAAAAAAGTCCCCCCTTAGAGTTGGATCTGAAAGAAATAAGGATGTGACTCTGAGGTAAAGAAGAAAACCAAGGAACATGTGGCGCGCAAGTGTTGAGCACGCAGATGGTGGCGCATAAGGGATAAGCGTGCTGGCATTAGGCGTGCAGGGTTGCGCGCGCTGGATTTAGGCACGCAGGGTTGTGCACCCTTGATTTAGGCATACAGGGTTAAGGCATGACCTATATAAATGCGGCCATTCTTGCGTAAAGCACCCGGATTTCAAACTTTCGAGCTCTCACCGCGCAAGTTGCCTTCGCCGCGCAAGTTGCTTTTTTTTTTCTGCTGTTTCTTTGTTGTCGTGCTGCTGTAGAGGTATTTGGACTTGCAGGTGATATTTATGCGCCAAAACTTGAGTGACACACTGAGACTTGCGTGCTAATTTTCGGTCTTCCACGCCTTAATTCCTTGGCCATTTTTTCACTTTTCTTTACAAAATTTATGAAAAATCAACTTACTTAAGAGTTAATGTATTCAACTTTTGTGCAGATTAAATGGATCCCAAGAGAATCGGAAGGGCTAATGAATTGGCTAGCAAGCAAATTGATGATATGATGAGCATTGTTGGCCATGATTATTATACTATCTGTGATAGTACTCTTCTATATTTGTCCAAGTACCTGAAGAAGTATCCTCTTGACTTCCTACAGTGTATTTATCTACCTTTGTATGGCTATGGTCATCTACGAGAAGTCACCATTCCAGAGGCAAAGAATTATCTCCCAAAGTCTTGGTTTCAGAATTATACCAACTTTTCTTTAGCAAATATCTCCAGTGGAGGATCATTTATAAATACTAGAACAGTGGAGAAGGCCTACATAATGCATCATAGCCCATGTACCTCAGATATGAAACCTCACAAGCCTGAGTTGCAACGACTTTGTTATCCTTCAATTTTCCAAAAATATCAGATGGATCAATACAAAGGCTGGAAGAAGAGTTGAGACTTTCATCCTGGAGGATGTGTGAAGCCAACTTGTATGTGTCCATACTGGTTGTGACAAACCTGCATAGAGTTTGTTGAGGATTTAAAAGGAGTTGCAATATATGAAGCCGTATGGGCTGGAAAAACCTATGTTTATAGAAATGATGACTTTGTGCCGGTGATACTCAGCCATTTGAGCCCAGAAACCAATTCATTCCATATGACTCATAGAGAAGTAGGCATCAGTCTGTGGGATATCCATGAGATCTTGGGGGCTCCAATTTTGGGTGATATGTATGATGAATTCATCCCCCCCCAAGGCGACTTGGAATGATTCGGAGAAGACCCCGACTTTGACTTGGGAATTATTGAAAATCTTTCACAAGATCAAGAGTTCAGAGACCTTTTTAACTCATTCTAGAAAGGATATTCATCCAGAGGAGTGGATGAATATGTTTCTTACCAAGAAGGAGGAGGAGCTGAAGGAGAAAGGATCAAAGGGGAAGGGGGCCAAGGAGAAGGGGCCCATCTGTACTCGTCCTACTACCTGCCGCAAAACAGGGAATAGGGGTGCTCCTGGCACATTTTGGCTGACCTTGGAAGCAGGAGAATTTGTGAAATGGGGATATTAAGTGAATTAGAGAATCCCAAAGAAGACTCATCTAGTGGGTTTCTTGGCCTTCTGGCTCAGTGTTTATCTTTTTCCAGTCCAGGACTCGAAGGGAGGAATCCGGCCAGGGACCTTCGTTGTTGAATCCAAGTTGGCTGAGGGGAAAATGGTTGGGTTGAATACCCCCATTTTAGCAACGATTCACAAGATCTTACTCCACGTCTTCATGGGTAAGTCTCCTTTGAGAATAGTGGGACCATTCCAAGTTTTATGGGGATGGATCGCCACTCACTTCCGGACGTATAATGTATAGAACGGAGTACAAATCTCCAGAAGTTCTTTTAGGCCATCAGTGCAGTAATTCTTTGGAATTACTCCCCTAGCTCTAAATTCCTATGATATAAAGGTGAGGCTAAGCATGTTTAAGTAATTAAATTCCTTCTTTATTGAAATCTGCCAACTGGGCGGTTTGTTGATGATGGAACAGCCAGCCTGGAATTAAGGGCATACATACTGGCCTGCAGAGATGGTGTACTGGTCACCAGGATTGACAGAGAAATTATATGTGAGGTCTATGCTCCATATAGATTTGCACGTCAATTTAAGTGTTTACAACATACTATTGTATCTCCCCCTGTGCATGTCAGGTCACAGCAACATCTGATGGTTGCCCGACAACTATGGTTGATGACCTCTAGGGAGAAGACCAGGGTAGTATTTGATCTACCAGTTGATAAAGCAGTGAGTAACTTGACCACATGGTATGCTGAGAACTGGATAGCATCATACCCTAAAGGGGTACTAAATCAACCGGTTTACCAGGTGGGGAAAAGGAAAAGATCTATAGAGAAAGAAACCCTTCATCTGGATGGTGATTCTTTTACACCACCTGAATCTGATTCATCGGATTCCCAGGATGGGGATGATGAGGCACCACATGCGGAAAAGCGGCCTTGTGCCAGATATAATCCTCCCGTCAGAATCAAAAGACCAACTCCATCAACTCCTAGTGAGTTACTTCATTTAAGGCACTTTAATCCGCATTACTTTATAGAGCAACAAGTCTTGTTTTCTTATTCTCTATTTGTAGTTGTAGGAGCTGGGAAGAAGATGAAGTCCAAGATTGTTGGACCTTCCTTGCAGCCTTCTAGTACACATACTAAATATCTATGACCAGAGGCTGTCCAAACATGGCAGAGTTTATACTGCGATACTGAAACTGCCTGGCTGGATTTATGCGAGGGGCTACACATCCCTGGAATAAAGAATCTTCCGGCTTCTATAGATATCCATTACATGGATAACCCCGATGAAGTGCGGGATTACATCAGAGAGCTGTAAATGCTCATATACTCCACCGATGATTCCATTCCTATCACCAAGAGAGTGAAGGGAATGATAAATCATGGCACCACTGAGGGGATTGGTGCTTCTGGATATGAGGAGTGGCACAATTACATGTCTCTTGAAGATGTAAGTTTATTTCCTTATTTTCTTTGTAACTTGATTCCAATTAAAGCTTTGTTACTCAAGGAAATTATTCTATTCATCCCACAGCTTGTAAATAAAAGAATCGTTGAGGTTCCTTCACCACAGTATAGCCCTGGTGGTACTACTATCAGGGCTGCTGCTAAATCTCCTCACGAGTCAGGCGAGATATCTCCAGGCCAGCAATCCATGGATGAGGAGTTGGATATGGATTTCCATTCTCCAATTCATGTACCTGTAAAGGAGACTACCGACACTCCCAAAAAACCAAAGATACAAAGGTATCGAAGAAATAAGTCCATAACTAAATGCTTCATTAATAGTGGCAAGTCTTTCGGATAATCATGAGTCTTAACCCATGAAAAGGTTACTCATAATTTTTGGGATTGCAGGGGATTCTTCAATTTCCCCTCTGAGGGAGAGGAATGATCCTCCTTTGAGGACCATAGAGGGTACTGGTGACAAATCACAAGTTCAGGCTGACTTGGCTGCTCCTGGAGTAG
The DNA here is from genome assembly GCA_963277665.1 of Viscum album. Classification (NCBI taxonomy): domain Eukaryota; kingdom Viridiplantae; phylum Streptophyta; class Magnoliopsida; order Santalales; family Viscaceae; genus Viscum; species Viscum album. The sequence goes on from OY728140.1 coordinate 506,762,965, forward strand.
AGCCAATGTCTGTTCCCAGTATCCCTCCTACTGCTGTTGCAAGAAGAGAAGAGCCTGCTTCTGGTAGGATAACAATGATTCATAAAATGTTAGAATAAAACATCAACTAACTTCCATTCTATTTGATACTTTAGTTTCAACCTCTGCACTAGAGCTCTTGGCGGCCATTTCAACTGATGTCGCAATTTTATCTGAAGAGGTTTTTCAAGATTAGAGGCCACAGAATGAAGGCCATCAAGAAGACATATCGAATGATCCCACTGGTGAGATTAACCAAGATTATGAGATTAAATTGGATGAAATGATGGAACCTGGCGCATATTTTGATTATTTTTTAGATCATGTTAAATTACCATATAATTTAGAAGATTACGAACGTGAGTGTTATCCTTCATCCTGTTAAAAACAAATTCTTATTACATCTCTAATCATGATCGGTTCAAATATGCCGTTCTATCTGAGAAAGCTGCTAAACTTCCAATGCCTGATGGGAGTATAGAAAACCCTACCATTGTAGATAAATTAGCTCAAGTGGATCTTAACCTGGAAGAGCTTCCTGAAACACGTCTTGAAAATCCTATTGAATCTAGGAAAGATGGGGAGGAGCCTTCTCAAGTTACTGATCTACCGTTGGGTAAGAGATAATTTTTTTTATGACTGTACTTAATTTTCAAGACAACCAATCAACTTTTGTTATCCTTGGAAACTAACCAAAGCTTTCAATTGATTATGTAGGGCCATCAATTTTAGTGGCTAGATCTGGAGGTGAAGCCTCATCCTCCGCCCCAATGGGAAAGAGAGTGAAGAAACACGGGTAAGGGGGAAGCAGCAGAACAGGGCACTTCCCTAAGTGCATTAATCCCAGATTATATCACCCCCCTATGAAAGTGATGCTGATTCAGACCTGGAAGTACAAAAGGCACTCTAATTTTTACGATGCAAGGCATGGTAGAACATATGGAAGATAATATCTGAAGTGCCTTTAGAAGAGCTGTCATTGATGATCCCACGATTATCATCCTTGTTTCTCATGCTGGGAATTTTAGTTTTTGGATATCAAGAGATCCATTCCATAGTGAAACAAGTCATCTTAAAAAGGGAGTAGGAGCAAAAGTGCCGTCAAGATTTGACCCGGGTGAGGCTGTCAGTCAACATCAACGAATTCGAGGTTGTGGTGTCCCGAGCTGAGGCTGATCATGCTGCCAAGTTGAAGGAGGTAAAACATAAGATCAAAGAGAAATTCATCTAGTAGATGCACCTTCAGCAACAGTTAGATGTTGTTACTGGGGAACTTGACCAGCTTAACAATTCATTGGAAGGATTTCAAATGAATGATATGAAATACATTGCAGATGCTAAGAAATCACTCCATCAAGCTGAAAATAGTGAAGCTGGTCGAGTGCATGAGCTTCAAGTGGCTGCTGATGAAGCTTAAGATGCTGTAAATCAAATGAAGATTTATGTTGGCAGCCTTTTGTAATTCTTGTAAAAGAGAAGAGACTCCAATCTATAGATGTCCTTCTAACTATGGTGTATCAAATGAAAAACACTTTCATCTTTGATCATTTTTGAATTCCTTATTTTTCTACATGCTAAAAATTTTACCTAATCAAATGGGCCTAGTAAGCATAGTTCGATTTTTTTGATACGATTATTATAAATAACCCTACAAACTTTGAATATTTTTATTGCTCAATATTACCAAAAATCATACAAGATGTATGTTTAGTGAGCTAGAACTTTAATTTGTTCAGAGTTCCCTTGTCTTTTGTGAGCAGTTTAAATTCATGAACATTGGACATAAAAAGGCCAGTGTTTAAGGTCTAAATATCTTTGACCAAATGGATTAACATTGATTCAATTCCTTGATAATTTATCTGAAAACATATTTCCATGTTCAATTATGAGGGAAAATATGTAAACGATGACTTAAGAAATTTTGAATCTGAGGAATGATCTGAAAAATGGATAAAAGGCATTAGAAGAAGTAGTTCTCAAGAATGAAGTTGCCACTATTTAACAAACCCGTTAGGGGGTTGAATTATGTAGGGCCACCTAAGGGAATTGGCTACATAGTCAAATAATAACATCTTTTGGCTGACAGGTCCGTTATGTAGACTACTTATGCAAGGCTTCCTAAGGGAACATGCTGCATTGTCAGGAAAAAGAACTCTCATAAATTTACTCTTCTATTACTAAAAAGCCGGTGGAAGTTTATGGGGATTCAAATTTTCCAAAGCATAAATTTTTATGTATGGAGAGAGGTACTTGAATTTGGAGAAGATATTTCCAAACAAGATTGTCTAAGAACTAGATGAATGTCACTCCTACGATGCTCTGACCCAAATGTAGGGAAGGGAAATATAAACCATAGATTTGAATACTTACAGATAATGAAAAAGAGTATGGGACAAATATGTTAATGATGGATATATTTTTTTATGGATCCCTACATATTGTCATTAAGAAAAATAAGGACAAAAGAGGTTTTCCTTCCAAGAATCAAGTTACCATTATTTGAAAAACCCATTAGGGGGTTGAATTATGCAGGGCCACCTAAGGGAATTGGCTGCATAGTCAAATAATAGTATCCTTTGGCTGACAAGTCTGTTATGTAGATTGTTTATACAAGGCCGCCTAAGGTAATGTGCTACATAGTCATGAAAAAGAACTCTAACAAATTGGACATTTTGTGACCAGAAGTCAAGAAAAGGGTTATGGAGATCTAGAAGTATTTATGGTTATGAGTATGACACATGAAAATGGGTATTGTCCAATGCATGAAAGAGATACATTGATCAAATTCACCCTCCATATGATAAGTAGACATAAGAACCTTCTCTTGTTTAGAACATTGAAGGATGGAGAAGATCTTTTCAATGGATTTGAGCGATTATTTGGCGATTGAGGGATTAGATGATCCATTAAAATTAGGAGGACTTTGTTTCATGAAGCTCTCGATAACGACTTGTTCTTTCTTGGGGGGGAGGGGGGTTGAACGTTCCTTTTGACCCATGTTTTTATTCAATTCTTGAGTTAATTGAGAGAGTATCATGACAATGTTCGTGATTCCCAATCCCATCGGAATTGGCCTCTCATTAGAACTGTCATCACATTAGTCTTCACACCAGTTGTTAGCCTGATTACTCTTATTATTGGCCATTGGTTGGAATAAAAGGAAAGTTAGGGGTAAAACATAAAGGGTAATACAAAAAGAGATGACTTATATATAGATTTTATTTCCTTAAATTTTGAATCTATAGGCTTCAATCTATGTTATCCAGGATCGACTTTCTATCATATATTCTTAGGGGAATTTTTTATTCACTTAATAATTGTCCATAATAAGCTTGTGAATTTACCATTACATATTCCCCTAGAGTGTCATAACCAAAAGTGCAGCAAGGCCCGTTGTTATGTCCCAGGACACCTCGGGTCAAGCCCGAAACTCCTTGTCGGGGTTTTCACCCCTAGGTACATCTGTGCCAGAGTTGACTCTACCGGCCCGTATCTGGACGTGGATGTATTTTCTTGATAAAACCCTAACTCAATACTCATAAAAACTTAGGGATGTTTTTATTAAACTTAGTATTATCCCTAAGTCTTCTACTAGGTTTTTCTGATCCTAATCCCAAAAATAACTAAACCTATCATCTGATACCAACTATGACAACCCTATTCTTTATTACACACTAAAACATGATTTATTACATAAACTTCACTTGATAAAACATAGAAGATCTATAGTTATAGTGTATTTTGGGCTTAGGATTATTACATAACAACTTAAAACATGAAATACAACATCTTTATGGAAATTTTTTTTACATGACCACTACATTCTCTCGTACTTAGCATTGCATGGGATGACCTAAGGACATGCATAAGAAAAGGTGAGCTATAAAGCCCAGAAAAAGGAAAAAATATTGAATAAAATGAGGAATATAATACAAGTTAGGAAATAGGAATATCAATTGTGCACAAGAGAAACATGAACATAAAGTCATGGTAAATCAAGATAATCATAACATGGAAATGTGGCAACAACACTTAACATGGAATTAGCATGAGCCAAGGCTCATTGCACATAGAGAATGAGTAAACCCACATTGCACATGAAGCACGAGTAAAATATCATTTCACTTGAATTATCATGATTCAAAACTCATTTCACATGACGTTTCATGATACTATACTTTACCCAATGCATTGGAGCACTATCAGGGTGCACCCTTCTTAAACATTTCATTTCATGCATTAGTGTGCTACATGGATCATATAACATGGAATCAATCAACATCAAAAGTTATTCCACGATTAAATAATGTGGAATAAAAAAATTAAAGTAACATTCAATATGTACATGTGTATAAAGGTGAATACCCTTGATAGGGACATGGGTATGGTATTCACTACACAATGATCATGGCTTGGAAAAACTCTGTGCAATTTCGACAGCATAACGACGTGACATAAGGATTCATGAAAATGGTTGGTGAGAGATAAATGGGTGTCTCATAATATGTACATGAAATGGAATGTACGAGGGGTCATATAGTTACATGTCCCAAAAAATGTAATTGAATTTATATTCACAATACAAAAATAATTACTTGGATGTAAAATAGGAGAGAGAAATCCCTCATGGAATTTCAACATGGTAACGAGTGTACATGGGAGGAATTAAAGAGACATAAAGGGGTATTAATTCTTCCAAACATAAATACGGTAGTATGTGGGAGGTGGGAAATTATACCCCAACATTTGTAATTGAAAAAAAGGGCATAACAACTTAAAGCAAATTAGACAAAAATGAGAAATGAAAAAATCCCTTACTTGGAAGTGGGATCCGAAAAGCTCGGGAGAGGCTTGAGAGAGGCTTATTGAGATATTGGGACTCCTTGGAAGGATTATAGAGATAGGAGGCCAGGGGTGGGTAGAACATCAAAGGATTTTATTGAAGAGTAAGTGAGAGATTGGGTGGGTTTATATAGGAAAGGAGAGGGAATTCTTTATTATTTAGGTTTGGGACACCTCACATTAAACTAATAAAAAACACAAAGCATCCCATGGTTTTTACCCATGGTTTTTTACAAAGGAGAGTGAAAAATATATATTTTATAAGTCCAATGGCAGAACGTCTTAAAATAATAGGGTAGCTTATGTGGAGGTGAGTCACACTCTCAAGGAAAACAATTTAAAAATGAAAAATGTTTTATAATTCTTGGAGGGTCCACAAAATCTTTGTAAAATAAATCAAAAAAACCCAAAATCACATTATTATAATGTTAAAACATATATTGGCAGAACATAATGTTTATAGTATTTTATTACATCACTATTGTGTAATTATTTTTCCATAAAACACATTATATATTTAAATAGTATTTAATTTTTACCCAAAAATTCGACTGTCTCTGAAAATAATGAAAAATTCACCGTTGGATGATTTTGGAATCATGATTACAAAAATAATATTAATTTTATCTATAAAGTTTTCTAAATATGTGAATTTTTACTTTTAAAATAAAAACTGACATTTTTATAAAATTCATGGTTTTGACAAAAACATCTTTCAAACCTTAATAAAAATTACAATTTCATTAATAAAATTATATGATAATTTATATTTAATAAAATTTAATTTAATAATAATAATAATATTTTTAAAAAATAATATATAATTAAAAAATCCCTTAATTTATCAAAATAGATTTCTTAGCTGAATGTTAACTAAAAATACTATTTGTGCTTTAAAACCTATTTACAAAGTAACAATAAAAAGAATGTATATTCTCTACACAAGAATAATGTACATAGTAATTGTTCTAGGGTATCTTTACATAACCCCTTATAACACCCGTATAATACCTAAGGGTATGGCGTGCGATGGTGACAGACTCTTGGGGTGGCTCAGATAACATCACTCGGGTGGTAATCTCTATTAACTTCCACTTCTCCCGTAGTCGGTTCTACTCAAGCTTAACATGTTCACCCTATGATTGGGCTTGGTCAAGAGTGAAGCCCAATGAAACCACCTCCTTTCTGAGCTTTGAAAAATGGGATTTTTATGGGGAAAGTCTATTAGATGAGGCCATCACATCCTTTTTTGGAGTAAATTGGATTTGTTAAAGACCTATATTTATAATAATCATGTGACCACTGTTCAATAGATATATTAGCAATGTTAAATTGCTTAAGAAAATTTTAAAATACAAAACATAAAACCAAATAAGTGCATATGTTTTACATAACCATAAGAAGACATTTAAATAGACCAAGAGTAATTTTCATTAATTAATTTTTGGGTCATTACAATCTTCCCCCTTTAAGAAATTTCTTCCTTGAAATTTCCTTTTCTCACACTAAAACAGATGTGGGTAACTTTTCTTTGTCACTTCCTCTGATTCCCACATTGCTTCTTCAAACTTGTGGTTTTTTCACAACACCTTGACGAGGGGTATTGTCTTATATCATTGAACGTTTTCTCTAAGATCTTATATCTTCACCGGTTGCTCCTCGTAAGAAAGATCATCCTCTAGCTGTACTACCTCTAAAGAGAGTACATGTGAAGGGTCTGGTATTTACTTTTTTAAGAGGGATACATGAAATACATCATGTACTTTATCCATGTTCGGTGTAAGTGCTAGTCTGTATGACCCAACCCCAACACGATCAAGAATCTCGAAGGGGCTGATGTACCTAAGACTTAACTTCCCTTTATTTCCAAAACTCATGACCTTCTTCCATTGAGATATGCGTAGAAATAATATGTATCCAAATTTAAACTCAAGGTCTCATTGATGTTTATCTGCATAACTCTTCTATCGACATTGGGTTAGCTTGATATGCTTCTGAATGGTTTTCACCTTCTCCACCATTTTTTCAAACATTTATGGTCCTAGCACCTTACGCTCACCGACGTCATCCCAACATGCCGGTGTTCTACACCTCTTCCAATAGAGGTCTTCATAAGGTTCCATTTGGATGCTCGAGTAGAAACTGTTATTATAGGATAATTGAACTAGAGGAAGATGTTGATCCCAAACCTCTTTAAATTCCATTGAACATATTCTTAACATATATTCCTATGTTTGAATAGTTCGCTAAGATTGGACATTAGTTTGAAGATGATAGGCCATACTAAAGTTTAGTTCAGCATCCAGAGCATGTTGAAGACTCTTCCAAAACATATAGGTGAATCTTGGATCTCAATCAAATATAACAGGTAGTGGTACACCATGCAGCCTTACCACCTCCCTGATATATATCAGTGCAAGTTGATCCAATGAAAAATATTCCTGAATTGCAATGAATTGTGAAGACTTTGTGAGATGATCTACAACAACCCAGATTTCATTGTTTCCATTGGATGTCTTTGGAAGTCTGATGACAAAGTCCATAGTGATGTTCCCCCTTTTCCATGCTCGTATGGGAAATGGTTGCATCATCCCATCAGACTTTTTCCTCTCTACCTTCACTTACCGACACACCAGGCACTTTGATTTATACTTAGCAATCTCCTTATTCATATTATCCAACCAATAATTCTCTTGGAGACCTCAATACATCTTTGTGTTTCTTGGGTCAATAGAGAAATTCAAACTATGTGCATCATCCAAAAGATCCTTCTTCAGCTCCAGACCCGATAGAACACATAGTCTTTTTCCAAATCTCACAATTCCTTCTTCATTGACATTTAACTCCTTGGATTTCCTTTTTCTAATAGCTTCCACTTTCTTTTGAATTCCCACATCATCCTTTTGATCATCCTTTAACCTTTCCAAAAGATATGGTTGAGCAATAATTTGTGAAAGGATTGATGATGTTCCCTTCTTTATGATTCCCATGTTCATATTCATTAAATCTAAGAAGATTAGATACTTCTCAATTCTAATCAATGATATAATCGCTAGGTACTTTCTACTTGGATCATCTGCTACCTTGTTCGCTTTCACAGGGTGGTAATGGATTGATTATTCATAGTCATTGATCAGCTCTAACCATATTCATTGGCACATGTTCAACTCTTTCTGTGTGAATATATACTTGAGGATTTTGTGGTTCGTATATATTTCACACTTCTCCCCAAAGAGATAATGTCGCCAAATTTTCAAATCAAAGATCACCACATCCAACTATATATCATGTGTTGGATAATTCTACTCATGAACTTTCAATTTCCTTGAATCATAGGCAATGAATTTTTCATTTTTCATAAACACACATCACATTCCCTTCTTCAAAGCATCATTGAATACAACAAAAAGATCTCCACTTGTGGGTAAATTGAGTATGAGCATACTGATAAGACTCATTTTCAAATCCTTGAATATTTCTTCGCATTCATCACTCCAAGAAAAATTTACTACCTTCCAAGTTATCTTGGTAAGAGGGTTGGATAATCGTGGGAAATTTCTCACAAATCGTCAATAATATCCAGCTAACCCCAAGAAGCTACAGATATCCATTACCGATGTTGGCCTCGACCATCCATCCAATGTAGCTATCTTGAAGGGATCCACAGATATCCCATTACTTGTGATGATATGGCCCAATAATGAGACCTCCTTCAACCAGAACTCACACTTTCTATACTTTACATAGATCTTATCCTTTCATTAGGTCTCTAGTACAGTTCTTAGATACTCCTCATGATCCTCTTTGGTTTTGGAGTATATTAGAATATCATCTATAGATATTACCAAAAATTTGTCAAGTTTATCTATAAATACTATATTCATCAAGTCCATGAATATTTCTAGAGAATTAGTGAGTTCTAAATTCATTACTATGAATTCATAGTGCCCGTATGTTTTACAAAAAGTTGTCTCGGGGATATCTTCCTTCTTTACCCTTACTTGATAATATACTGACCGAAAATCTACCTTGGAGAAGTATTATGATTCTCATAGCTGATCGAACAAGTCATCAATTCCTGGGGGAGGATACTTGTTCTTTATCATTATTTTATTAAGCTCAAGAGAATTGATGAAAAGGTGCATTGACTCATCCTTCTTCTTGATAAAGAGGACTAATGCACACCATCTTAAAGCACTTGGGAATATAAAACATTTATCTAGATTAACTTATAGTTGTTTCTTCAGCTCCTCAAGCTCTACAACATCCATTATATATGGATTCTTGGATATTTTCAATGCCCCAGTTATAATATCAATTGAGAATTCAACATATCTTATAGGAGGAAGCCCATGAAATTCCTCAAGAAACACATCTGTAAACTCCCTCACAATAGGAATGTATTCAAGGATGGTTGCCTCTATATACTCAATCATCTGATCCCAATACACATTCTCATAGGGAATTAATATCCACTCTTTATATTATGATGTTAAAGAATATTCATCTTCCTACTTACACTTGTACATAATCGGGGGTTGATTCTCCACATGAAGAGTGATTTCCCTCTCACGACAATTTATGTTGGATCTATATAAAGAAATACAATCCATTCCAATAATTGCATTAAATTCCACTAAAGGGAGTATGATGAGGCTCATCGGGAAGTTCAATTCACTCATTATGATAGGGGAGGAGTTATATTCATGGAATGAAATGGTTTCCCCATTTTCTGTACTCACCAACATCTTTACTTCCATGATTTTTGGTGGTGTTGGGATTGTTATACTAAACATTTTGGATATAAAAGAATGTGTAGAACCAGAATCAAAAATCGCATTCACTGTTATTGAATGAATAACTAGAGTACCTATCACCACTTCATTGTCAGGGTTCACTTTGGCAGTAGTGATGGTAAAAACTCACCCTTGCTTCCTTGGAGGTTGTTGGTTGCCTCTAAAAACCCTTGTCTTAGGGCACTGATTTGAAATATGACCTAGTTATTTTCATTTGAAGCAATGAACAATGTGTTGAGAGTCGAATGGAGCATTCCTATCCTTTTTCATAGCAGTGGGTTTTTCTTGTCGGTAGTTAATGGATAGGTGACCTACACTTCCACATTTAAAGCATTTCCTCGTCCCCTGCAGGAAATTTTTGGGGTGCTTATTTCCTCACCTTTGGAAAGTGAGATACTATATTTTCTTAGCACTGTTGGATTTATCCATCAAACCACTATAATTGAATTCCACCTTATTCTTATAATTCCCATGATACCCCTGAGGTTCACTAATCTCCATTTCAACCTTGAGGGCACATCAGACAATTTCCTCATAGCTGTCGAAGTCGCGGATCACCCGGGCTTTCCACAGGTTTGGTTTCAACCCATAAAATAAGTGGTCAACCTTGAATTTGGGGGTAACGACAATGTTTTAAGTATATCGTGCAAGACTTGTGAAGTTTTCCTCGTACACTCTGACAGATTCGTTGCCTTTTCGCTTGAGTTCAAGGAAGTCCCATTGCATCTTAAGCTGGAGGGTGCGCAAAAAATATTTCTCAAAAAACATCTTTCGGAAATCCATCCTTTCCAACACCTCGATCTCCACCTCAGGCTTCATATTTTTGATCAATTTCTACCATTGATCAGCTTCACCCTCCATATGATAAACAGCATGAAAAAACTTCTCTTGTTCGGAACATTGATGTATGGAGAAGATCTTTGCAATGGAGTTGATCCATTGTTCGACGATTGAGGGATCATATGATTCATTTAAAGTAGGAGGCCATTGTCCCATGAATCTCTTGATAGAAACCTTTTCTTTTTTAGGGGGGTTGAATGTTCCTCTTGACCCATGTTTCTATTCAATTCGTGAGTTAACTGAGAGAGTATCATGACAAATTTCACGATTCTCACTCCCATCAGATTAGGAATCTCATTAGAACAATCATCACATTGGTCTTCACATCAGTTGATAGCTCGAGTCCTCCTATTACTAGCCATTGGCTGGAATAAAAGGAATTTTAGGGGTAAAACATAAAGGGTAATCCAAAAATAGATGACTTTTAAATAGCATTTATTTTCTTAACTTATGAATCTATAGGCTTCAATCTAGGTTATCCATGATCTACATTCTAACATATATTCTTAGGTGATTTTTTTATTTTCTTAATAATGGTTCATACTAAACTTGTGAATTTACCAATGCATAACCCCTGAGTGTGTCATAACCAAGATTACAGCAAAGCTCATTGTCGGGTACCAGGATACCCCGGGTTAAGCCCGAAACTCCTTGTCAGGGTTTTCACCCCAATGTACATCTGTGCAAGAGCCTCCTCTACTTGCCCATATCTTGATAGGGATGTATAACTTGATAAACCACTTACTCAATACTCACCAAAACATTGGGGTGTTTTCATTATACTTATTCTTATCCCTAAGGCTTTCACTAGGGTTTTCTAATCCTAATCCCAAAAATAACTAAACCCATCCTCCGATACCAACTATGACATCCCTACTCTTTATTACACACTAAGACTTCATTTATTACATTAACTTCACTTGATACAACATAGAAGATCAAGAGGTCTAGTGTCTTTGGGGCTTAGGATCATTACATAACAAATTAAAACATAAAATACAACATATTTTTTGAAAACATCCTTTACATGACCACTACATTCTCTCGTACTTAGCATTGAATAGGATAACCTGAGGACGTGCAAAAGAAAAGGGTGAGCTATAAATCCTAGAAAGTAAATAAACATTTAATAAAATGAAGAATAAAATACATGTTAGGCAATGAGAATATCAATGGATCACAAGAGAAACATTAACATAAAGTCATGATAAAGCATGATAATCATAACATGGAAATGTGGCAACAACACTTAACATGGAATTAGCATGAGCCAAGGATCATTGCACATGGAGAATGAGTAAACCTTAATTTCACATGAAGCACGAGTAAACCCTTGTTGCAATTGAATTATCATGAGTCAACACTCATTTCACATGACATATCATGATACTATACTTTACCCAATGCATTGGAGGGCTATCAGGGCACACCCTTCTTAAACATTTCATTCTATACGAAAGTGTGCCACATGGATCATATAACATGGGATCAATCAACATCATAAATTATTCCACAGTTAAGTAATGGGGAATAAATACATGAAATTTCAATTCAATATGAATTTTTTCATAAAGTTTATTACCCTTGATAGAGACAAGGGTATGTTATTCACTACACAATGATCTTGGCAAGGAAAAACGCGGTGCAATTTCGGCACCATAACGGCGTGACATAAGGATTCATGAAAATGGTTGATGAGAGAGAAATGGGTGTCTCATAATATGTAAATTAAATGGACATTAATGGGGCCATATAGTTACATGTCCCAATAAATGTAATGTAATTTAGATGCACAATACAAAATAATTACTTGGATGTAAAAGTGGAGAAAGAAATCCCTCAAAGAATTTCAGCATGGTAACGGGTGTACATGGGAGGAATTAATGAGAGATAAAGGGGTATAACATCATCAAAACATAAAGAGGTAAGTATGGTAGAGGTGATAAATCATACCCCAACATTTTTAATTGAAAACAGAAGGGCATAACAACTTTAAAAAAATTGGACAAAAATGAGAAAGAAAGAAATCCCTTACTTGGATGTGCGATCCAAAAAGCTCAAGAGAGGCTTGAGAGAGGCTTATTGGGAGCTTGGGACACCGTGGAAGGATTCTATGGAGAAGATGGTATGGGTTGGTTGAACTCCAAAGGCTTTAAGTGAATAGGATGTGTGAGATTGTGTGGGTTATATAAGAAAGGAGAGGGAATTCTTTATTATTTAGGTTTGGGACACCTCACATTAAACTAATCAAAACCACAAACCAGACCATGGTCTTTTCCCATGGTTTTTTCCAAATGGGATTGGAAAAAAATATTTTATAAGTTCAATGGACGAACTTCGTAAAATAATAGGTTTTCTTATTTGGAGGTGAGTCACACTCTCAAGGAAAAAAATTTAAAAATGTGAAATGTTTTATAAGTCTTGGAGGGTCCACCAAATATTTGTAAAATAAATCAAAAAAACCCAAAATCACATTATTATAATGTTAAAACATATATTGGCCAAACATAATTTTTATAGTATTTTATTACATCACTATTGGGTAATTATGATGTCATGAAACACATTATATATTTAAACAGTATTTAATTTTTACCCAAAAATTCGACAGTCTCTGAAAATAATGAAAAATTAACCATTGGATGATTTTGACATCATGATTCCAAAAATATTATTAATTTTATCTATTTTTTTTTAAATATGTGAATTTTTAATTTTAAAATAAAAACCGACATTTATAAGAAATTCACAGTTTTGACAGAAACATCTTTCTAACCTTGATAAAAATTACAATTTCATTCATAAAATTATATGATAATTTATATTTAATAAAAATTAATTTAATTATAATAATAATATTTTTTTTAAATAATATTTAAATCAAAAATCCATTAATTCATCAAAATATATTTCTTAGTTGAATATTAACTAAAAATACTATATGTGATTTAAGAACTATTTACAAAGTGACAATAAAAAGAATGTATATTCTCTATACAAGAATAATTTACATAGTCATAGTGTTATGGTCTCATTAAATAACCTCTTATAACACCCGGATAAGACCGAAGGGTAAGGTGTGCTATTGTGACAGACTCTTGGGGTGGCTCAGATAACATCACTTGGGTGATAATTTCTTTTAACTTCCACTTCTCCCGTAGTCGGTTCTACTCAAGCTTAACGTGTTCAATCTCAGCTTGGGATTAGTCAAGATATAATCCGAATGATACCACTTCCTTTCAAAGATCTATAATATGGGCTTCTTATGGGGAAAGTCTACTGGATGAGGGCATCACTTCCTTTGTATGAGTAAATTGGATTTGTTAAAGCCCTATATTTATACTAATCATGTGATCAATGTTCAATGGCTATATTAGCAACAGCCCCAATTCATAATGACATTTTAAAATCCAAAACATAAAACCAAATAAGTGTGTACATTTTACATAACCATAAGAATATATTTAAATAGACCAAGATGAATTTTCATTAATGAATTTTTGGGTTGTTACATATGATGTTCACATATCCACATGCTTGGTACAGATAGAGATTTCCATACCCTCTCATTCTTCCAAATCCTTTTATCTCTACTCTGGTGAATGAGGATAATTTGAATCCTCATCTGCGGCTTGTTCTTTGTAGATTCTGTCTAGTTTCTTCTACACATCATGTGGCCCAAAGTCCATGAGATGTCTTAAAGTCCTTATCAACTATAAAGATGAAACACCCTCAATCACCACCCCGACGTAAATACCAAGGAAATGGTATCTAGATTCCACTAACTAATTTGAACAACATTTGGTAAGCCCTCCTTTGTGGAAAATCCATTACCATCACAAATACAACATTCCTTAAAAAACAAAAAACAAGAAAAACAACATAGGACAAACCCATATCAAGAGAAAAGACACCACTATAAGGGAGAGGAAAATCGCACAAGAGCATCCAGAAGCACATCAAAAAGTTAATTAGAGAAACTAATATGCTCATCATAGAGGTGACTAAAGAAACTAATAAGCACATCATAGAGGAAATTGGGGAAACCAAGAAGAGAATCATAAAGGCCTATGGAGAAGCATAATGGCATGTCACATATCCAAAATGATCAACCAAAAACCACCAGAAGATGCAACTGACATTCTACCAAACCACAAAATTGGGAAAGGACACCTTTGGGGATGATCCATTACCATAGATAATCCCACATTCCTTTAAATCAGGCAAACCAGATAAGTAAAAAAACCACACCAATAAAAAACCCACCATTTTGAGGGAGAGGTGAATGTTACTGAAGCATCCAGAAGTGAATTATAGAGGTAACTGGAGTAACTGAGATGCACATCATAGAGGTGACTGGAGAAGTTGTTAAGCACATCACTTGGAAAACATGATCAACCATGATTTGCATCACATAGGCCTTTGGATAAGGGTATAGGTGCATCAAAGATCCAATAACCTCTAGACAATGAATCTTCAACCCTTAGAATCATCGAAAATATGAGGAAGAAAACTATCTCCCCATTACAATCCATGACCCACAACATAATAACAAAAAAAAGAACAAGAAGCACCATAAACCTATACAAATTTCTAGGAGATTCCACCTTCATATGTAGAACATAGTTGATAGAATAGAACAACCTGTGACTTTCAATCAAAGATGATAGAAACCATCCATCGATGATGCTAGGAATAACCCTTACCTCCACTGATGATTCTAGGGGCCATCATTGACTGAAACACTGTCACATGAAGAACCATTACTGAAAAAATGCCACATCCATGTTGGATAAGAGATCCATAGTTGAAGATGCACCAATGTTATCAAAGCCTCACAATCCTCCATCCACACTGATCTTCCCACCAGAACGACTCCCAGCTGAGATCTCAGAAAATCCTACCTCTGTGGTCCCGCCACCATCTCCTACCACCAAGTCCACTGCTCGTTGAGAACATTCACCATCACCATTGACCCTCTCTACCATAAATCCCTCCATCTATGGCTATCTTCCCAATAAAACAAAACCCTAGGGTGATCTTGAGTGCAATAATTCAAGAGGGTGCCATGTCTCCTTTATCATATTATTCATTATTTAAATATTATTCATGAAGCACCCAATATATCCTACTTTCTCATGAACATATGTCATCATTGTTTTAACCAACACATAGAAGTATGTAACTCATAACTTTTAATAATGATCATCATAATGTACATGGAAAAATACACACATACATGGATATAAACATCTAATGAGAAATAAAAACTTGGATTTCCTGATGGAGAGTGTTGTTCTCATAATCTCTTACATAGGAAATTATGAAGGGAGTATAACATGAGAGGGTTATTCAATTTAAAATGATTATCCACCCCAAATAGCCAGTATAATTTCCATCCCTCACTTTATTTCTTCCAACTATATAAGATATATTTAATAATACAATCAAGGAACCTGTGGGTTCTCACCATAGCATGAAACTATTATAACCTTTTAGTGCAACCAAAATTCTATGGACAATAGCCAATACTATGTCTTTCATAAAAATAAACATGATGTGATAATAAATTTTTTAATTTTAAAAAATTGAATAATGTTAATCAGAAATAACAAAAAACTTTCTAGGTAACCATATCCAATAGACCCCCACTTGTACTATATCCAACTACTAACAAACTTTAGTCTTCCTTCTCTCAAGTGAAACTCACGATTTATTTGAGATATATATTTGGCCAAGGGGTATGCCACATTTTCATCCATAGAAACTAATATTATTACAACTTTATTCCTATGAGAAAAATCACGGAACATTAGATACATTAATAGTTTCTGCTTTTTCCATTATTGCGACCTTGGATCTTTTTCAAGATCTTGAGCTGCATTATTATCAAAATTTAATTTGATAAGGTCTTTTATTCTGGGAACCACATCATGCTTCTAGAAAATGTTTTGTATAAAAAAATACTTCTTTTATTACATCGAAAGCTACTATATAGTTGAAATTTATTATAGAATTGGTGATAATTGGATACTTTTAACTCTACCAGATCATAGATCCTCTATTTAGACTGAAAACATATCCTAACTACGATTAAATAATTCTCATTTATTTGAAAACTAGCATGTGAAAAACCCCTATTGATCATCTCATCATCTCCTCCATATACTAGGAATATATCAATAGTAATTCTTATATACTTAAGGATAACATTAAATATAGACCATTTATATTCACCTACATCATCTTGATATTTTATAACCATGATCAATGTGTAGGAAACATCAATTATACTACATAAAATAGAAAACATTATTAATCTTGTCATTGAATCGTATCAGATATTTCCCATTCTATCTTCCTCCATTTATCTTTATTGACACATATTCATAGAAATATATATACCATGTGTCACTAGAAACAACCCCTCATGGATTATTCTATACGACGTCACATTAGAATCTAGTCCACATATGTACGTTGACATAGTCCATTTAGCCTCTTGGATATATCACAATTTCCTTAAACCCAAAAATGTAGGCTACATCACCTAATTCCTCCATTGATAAACTCTTGTTTAACAATACCTTAATAGATTGTAAAATTGATATGTAATTTACAATATGTAATATGGCTTCAATATATACTATATGGAAAATTGTGGTGTTCCCACTAACATTATTTTAATAAAATGGATTGCATTCAATAATAATTAAATAAAATTATTTTATAGATTCATAAAATCATATTTTCTATGACCTAGATACTTACTTCAATATATAAATGTATCTCTTGAACATTTGTATCTTTTTGGAATCACTTGGATTCACTAATGATTCTAGTTGTTTCATATAAAAATTTTCTTGATGGTTCCCATTAAGGAAACCTATTTTTGACATCCATATTAAAAATATTATATGGATGGTAACCTTAAATATCATGTTTAATTATAATTCATTTGAACATGGAAAATAGAAAAAAATGCTTCCTCATAGTCAATTTATAGTTTCTATTTAAACCCTTTAGCCAGTAGCCTTAATTTATGGATATTTACGTATCCCATCATGTCAAATGTTCTCTTGAATATCCATTTTCACCCTTCAATATTTACATCAACTGTGGGATGGACTAGAACCAAAAAAAAATTTGACACAAAGAATCCATTTTAGAATTCATGGATTCATTCAATTATACAACTTCTAAGATCTATATTACCACTTTGAAGGAGATAGATTCATTATTTTCAATTAATAACGAGCTACTATCTTTGGTGACTGTAAAATCATATCACTATGGGTCTCTTACCTGTTCTGTGTTCCTAATCCTTACATGTGTTTCTAGAAAAACTTCTTCCATAGAGACTTTTGGAATCTATTTTGGTATGAACTATTGTGTATCTTTAACATCAACTTCATTTAAGTCAATATTTCACCCATAATCCTTCATTGGGATGTGTTTCTTCTCAATTATGAAGGCTTTTCTATAAAAAAAATCACTTTATTTTATTAGGGGGGTTATATAGGTATTATTACATTTGTCTTAATAATTATATATAAAGATATTATTTGTTCCCTTATATTCTTGTTTGTTTCTTGAGATAGCATTAACTAACTCCTCACACACCTATACATGTTTGTGTTACAAAAAAATCACCACACTCCATACTCAAAGTTAACTTCATTTTCCACTTTAGTTGGTACTTAGTTCAGTGTGTATTCAACAATATATAACACATATCTAAAACATTATAGTATAAAATCTTCACAACTTATCATCAGCCATACTATGTTAACTAAGGTATAGTTCCTCCTTTCACTGACATCATTCAACTATGGTGTATAATGTGGAGTGAGTTAAAGAAGAACCCAAAATTCCCATATAGTGTGTATGAACTCTGTGTTATGATATTCATGACCTCAATATGATTAAAGATTATTTATCTTCATTATATTATGATTATATACATCATTCTTGAATTCCTTGAATTTCTCAATGTACCAAGTCTTATTCTTCATCAAGTAGAAATAGACATATCTACTCCAATCATATGTAAAAGTTATAAAGTAAGAATGACTACCTACAGCTTCTACTATAAATGGTGCATATACAATAGTGAACACCAATCCTAGAAGCTCTATATCCCTTTCACCATGTCCACTGAATTCTGGTTTAGTTTTTTTTTCTTACAGTAACATATGACATCATTCAAGTGGTTTTATCTCAAAATATTCTAAATAATAATCTTAAAAGAGAATTCTCAAATGCAACACATTTACATAACCTATATGGTGATTCTATATCTTGGTGTTATATGAGTCATTTAAACAATATTTTTTATCAAATACCAATCTATATTTTTTATAATTTAATAAAAAAGACCATCATTTAAATTTTCCATACCATAACATATATCATATTTATGAATGAAATAAATTTTATTTAAAATTAAAAAAACACTTATGTGTAACCAAGATATATAAATCATGTTCTTTTTAAAATTTGATACATAATAATAATATCTTGAACCAATATCATTTTGGTTTGAAATAAAAGGTGGCAATCTCTAGAGGCTAGAGCAGCTAGCATCATACCATTTGAAGCTCAGAAACTGACCTATCCTATGTCAATATATCATATTCAACATGTTTCCAACATTTGGATACTCATGTGAGCACCAAAATAATTATCCAATACTCGATATTATGATGATAAATGTTTAAACATGATAATGAACTAACCTTTTTCTAACCTGACTTTTGGTTTCATTTACTCTTCGAATAGCCTTTCTTTCCACATGAAAAACATACTTTATTCATTTCCTTTACCTAACTCTATATATTCCTATTAATGGTAGAATTATTCTTAGGATTTTTATAAATGTAAGAGTTTTGGCCCCCGTTGCCTCGTTCATTCTTTCATTATTCACCAAAGTTACTATGGGTTCCTCACATCCCATGTCCTTTTCTTCTTGGAAAATAAGAGTAAGCAGTTCTAAAATAATCATCTCATTATTGGATATGTTATATTTAATAATACAACTACAGAATGAAATATTTTGTGAGGAAAATATGAGTTCTATGTGAAGAACATCTGGATATTTAATCCCTAAAATGTTTAATAATTCAATGTATTTAGTAATCATAAATACATGAGTCTTGACTGACACCAAATCTCTAAACATGGTTTTAAAAAGAGAAATGGAGGTATCATATCTCTCTTGTATTAAATTCTTTTAATAGAGATCCTGAAGGTGATAAATCATGATATACACACTTATTTCCTCATGTTTCTTTAGAAGCTTATTGGTCATGGATAATATCATTAAACAATGAACATTAGTGGAACCATTCAATTTTTTTCATAGAGATAAAACTCTTCATCAATAGCCTCTTTAACAAGAAATTCTAGAATAGGTTCTTATAGCATGTACAGTTTCCTTTCATGGTGTAGGATAACTGATAATTGATCTTTCCACTCTTTAAAACTAGTAAATTCAAGAAGGTTATCCTCATCTATTATGATCAAACTAAGATGTTTTAAGTAATATATATTGGCATTTTGATAAATTATAACATCATAATTTTATAACTCTATCCAATAAATGTATATAACAAATATTATATTGTATTTATCAATTCAAAATATTTCATTAAAACCCAATAATTCTCACCATTGGCTTCAAAAAATACCATTTCTAGAACATTCTAGCAGGAAGGTTTCACATTTGCTTCCTCATCATGCTTACTTATTCCTGTTATTTTATTAAAATGGTTTTAGGTTGGCATTAAAACGATGAATACATTAACATACATTTCCCTGATCTACTTAGTGGAATCCCCAATCCTGAAATCTTTAAATTTAATTTCATCAACCATTTACTCTTATTTATAGAAAGTCCTACTTTCTTAGTCAACCCTTGATGTTAACTATGTTATGAAAAACCCAAATTTCTTCTTAGACTTCCCTGATAATTGAATGCACGTTAAAATTTTCCAGTGATGCTCTTTTAAATATGATATGATTTTATGTTATGTATTAGAAGACTATACCAACTTAATATATATAATTGAAATATTTTTGAAATTTATATTCAAGTGGACCATGTTATATTTATTTCATGTTTTTTAAAATTATTTGGATTTAAAAAAGTTATGAACTATGTTTTAGATAAACTTTACTTAAGATCAAATTTATTTTAAGTCTATCCCATATGATTTTTAATTCATTAATTCACGTGATTGTGAAAAATCAACCATAATGAAATAACCAAAAAACTAGACTGAAATTAAATAATAGAGTGGTATTATAATTATATTTTAATAATGGAATGTTTAACTAGTGGGTGATAATACAATTGTCTACCTAAGGGATAAATATCTTGAACCATTTTATGGTTCAATTTATAGCTTTCCACATATCCACCAATGTATCTCTCTTGGAGTGGTTTCACTACAACTCAATCTTGAAACAACTTCACTATATTTGGAATTCTATATTTTATATATTCTTTTACTCACTCATAGGTGAGGTGAACAAAATGATTAGTTAATTGGTTTAGATAGAAAAAACAAGGACTCATAAGACCTAGAATAATGAGAGGAGGGATGAAGCACAAACCAAAAAATTAATATAATAATAAATGGAAAATAACCCAATAACATATTAATGTCTGGTCTATTGTCATGATAATTCAAATACATATAATTAATTACATATTTATTAAAAATATCACTGAATTATATTTATTGTTATTTATGATAAATGGTGCTCCAATCAATTCATTATTTTTTAATCAATAAATTCATTTATTTAAATTATCATCTTAATTTCTCTTGAGATTCTCATTCATCATGATTTTTTAGAAAATTAAATAAATTAATTTATAATTTACTATATTCAAAAAATTTACATTAGAGGCAACATAGAGAGTACTCGTAAGAATTACCCAGGATATATTATATTTGTATACTTTTTACTCATGTGACATATGAAATACATGAATTATTGTAAGAGTTGGTGTTTGAGAACCAACTGGTTGTACTTTTATACATGGATATTTAATTTATTTTAAAATTAAACATCTTATTACATATTATTCATTGTTATGTATGACTATAATTTAATAATGTCCTAGAGTATTTTTTGCATTGATAAAGTCATGGTGGTTCCATGCTACGATGAGAACCTTGAAATGCAATAACAATATTCTTAAGTATAGTTCTATAGTTGAATGACATACTATGAAGGGACACATAGCATGAAGATCATCAGGTGCGAGTACTCATAAGCATATGAGACTTCCTCTCATGATGTTTTCACTTGGTAATCTCCAATACAAGTGATTATGAGAACATACCCGCTAGTAGGAATTCTGGATGTTTTGGTGTCATCAAATATTTCTATCTGCAAGAAAGTGTAATGATATTAGACTTTAAGATTATCATTAGTACTTGTCACGACTCACATACTTTCTTTTAGTGATTAAAATCGTCACACAAACAGTTTACAGGAAGTAGGGTACACGTGGTGCATCACGAGTGGCATGTTATTAACGGATAAGTTGAGGAAGGATTTTTCCCTTCCATTTATGGAAGTTGATATCATATCTCTTTGATTGAAATTGAACCGTCATGTGAAATTCCATATCCATGGTGTAACGATGAGTTTATTTCAGGTAGTCGAAGAATAATGTATCAAGCATAAAGGTTGATGACACTATCATGAATCCTTCTTGATGAGATATTGAGACGAAGTTATTTTATTACACAATGAGCATTCATATGTGGATATCATTTTTGTGAATTTATGTTCCTTATCTTGGGTTCCATGACACATTTATAGATAGTACTCTTAGAATTTAGGCAATCTCGCATAATGCCAATGACAAAGTATCAAAGAGGGTCACAAACTAACCATTTTCGGTGGTCTTAGTTAAATTCTATTTGAATTTAATTAATGGAATAAATATTGTTCTCAAGACCATGGAATAATTTTATTCAAGTTAATATGAGCGCATAAATTAAATAAAATATATTTATTTATTTTATTGAACATTTAATAAATATTTATTTACTAGTTTATAAATAAAATATTTATTTAATAGAATAAAATATTTATTTATATATTCGGGTGTTAAATAAATGTAAGTGAAGTTCGAGTAGACCAATGCTGGTCTGGTAGTAAAAACATTATTTTCAAGACGGTAAATAATTATTAGTTGGTGCATGTTAAAATAATAATGACACTGCTATTATTTTGTGATGCAGAATTTTATTCATAATTCCATTTTGTGCATGTTGGCACACCATAAATAATGACGTGGTATTATTATTATCAGAATGGGTTTTCTCTAAGTTTATAAATATATTTTATTGCAGTTATGCTATTAAATATTATAACTGAATTTCCATGCATATAAATAGAAAAGTACATCTATTGTGCCATTAAGAACACACCACACTCTTGGTGAATTGAGAATTGTTGAGATAAAAAATTTCCCTCTTGAATCTTATTCCTGTCCCTCTCAAGAATGAGAGAATTTCTTCAAGGCCGTGGAACAAGTGATCAAGAACGAATGACACAAGACACTCGCTTCTCCGTGCTAGAAACAGGAGAACGAGTGGGGTTGATTGGAGGCCATCAGTGCACATGTGGATCACCTCTAGAGGGATTCTAGTTTGGATTATTGCAAGCACACCAAGATAATCTGTAAGGGTTATTCTGAATGATCAACATCATCAATGAAGAAAATACCAAAGATCCGGGTATTATTCTCTTTATGAAATTAATTAAATTAGTTATAAACATGATGTACAAGATCCTCTCTTAAGGTTTTAGGCCTCTTACTTCTTTATCTAAATATTTGATTCTATTCTTTGGAGACTAGCATTTATCATCGTATTGAACCTAGAATAATCATTAATCATGGAAAAAATTGAAGTTGGGTGTTGGCCCAACTGCACTTCTGCTATGCCTGAAACCTTCAAGTGGTATCAAATGGATTAGATCGTAGTTTATAATTATTTAAATATTTCATTAATGATCTATTCATTTAATAAGTTAGTTGTTTCAATTCATGATAATCCTTCTACAAATATGAATCTCAAGATCTATTCTTCCTCTTCTGTTTCTCGTTCACCTTAAAAAAATGATGTTTTCATTTAATTTTGATTATAATAAAATATAGGATCTCATCTGGAGGTTCCAAATCTTCCTGGTCGTACAACACCATAACACACGGCGTGTATTTGGTAGTACGCACCATGTAGTCAAGGTTCAATACATCAGACCGATCTACCAAACCAAGTCTTGTGTTAGAGTTTTTCTATGTCTTAAATGACTTTCTCTGTTGACCAGGAACAGGTGGCACGTGGTTTTCAGATTACACACAGTGTAGTCTACTGGACATGGAATGTAGTCCCTTTAGGTTAGGATTGAACTATGTACCCCATACACTGCTTGCTCAGCTAGAAACTATGTAATGCAGATACTACATGGTGTGTGGGTCGTTGAACATGCACTGTAATCCAAAGATTTCCGAAGTACATCTACCTGCCATGTCCTTGGGTGCTTACTTTGGATGGATGGTGAATGATAGTACACACCGTGTAGTTGGAACTACATGCTGTGTACTCATTTGAATTACAAAGATTTATTAAAATTTATTATTATATTAAAAAAACCCTTGAGACGTGTACCATAGTGAAGGCGTAAAGTTGGGGCACAACACATGATAGGTGTTATATATATATATGTGTGTGTGTGTGTGTGTTTGTGTGTGTTTAATTTAACATCCGCGTAATGTTCATTTCTACTCATTGGGTAGTTATGAATGGGAATTCACCATGCTGCCTCCAAGGTACAAGTTACATAAAAAGATGATCTTAAATGAATTAATTTGTTTAAAAATATTATGAATGATAATCTCAGGAAATCTAGAAAAGGTTTTATGATAAAAGGATTGATTAATTAAAGATAATTAATTGATTCGAGCGGGATTTATCTTAAACAAGAACAATTAAAAAAATGAATGCTAGTTTTATTTATGCGTAAATAGCGTTTCATGTATGGATGATTATGAGTTAGACTAGGACCTTTGTATGTGGATTGTTTTTTTTAATTTATTTATTAAAATTAATTTTTTTGGCTTGCAAGCATTCTCCTCATTAATATAATGGGACTGCGTGCCCAAAGATTCTTTTATGTAAGACCCCTTTTACCCCTCACCTGCATGTGAGTTAAAAAAGGCATATTTAATATTGGATTCGGTTTAATTTGGATCCTAGAAAAAATTAATCCCAAAAGATATAGAGGTGGAAAGGTGGAAATTTTTACACCCAAAACCCAAAAGGTTCAAGGTGTTTGTACCCTAGGTTAGGGATAATTTATCAACTTCTAGATAAACTAACCATTAGAAAATCTAATGATCATGCCCTTCGCTTTATTTTATTTCTATCATATGCATATTTTATCATTATGGATGTGTTGTCATGATCATATAATTAATGAATTAAACAAGCATGTAAGATGGAACTAAAATAAACCAAGCTTATGTGTAAATATTATCAAGATATGGTTAATCACTTATGTAAGTTCCACTTAATATTAAAATTCATGTGATAATGATAGTAATCAATTCACACGTAAGAGATAAAAATCCCTCAATAAAATATTAAGTCAGACCAAGACTTCCTCTACTTGATTAAGGGAAAAAATAAATAAAACTATGTGTTTGACCAACCCTTGTTGGGACACATACTTTTATAAAGAAATCCCTTATGAAAGGTTTTAGGTTGACTTAACCAAATTAAATCAAGAGAAGTATCCTTTTCTAGACTTGGTGTAATATTTGAGGCAAGAGTTGAAGAAATCCAAAGTCCAGATTTTAGGAATGGGGAGTCCACTCAATAGATCAATGAGTTGCAAGCCTATAGTGGGAAAAGACATGCCTACCTAAATACCTTAAAATAGATTAGCTAAACCTTTTTGGGGTTATACGAAGGGAATATGGATCCTTACCACTAGAATGTCATGGAAACTGGACATTCCGAGTTCAATGGTGAGGGCCATTGGGGTTTGATAAAATAGTGGGAGACTTAATTTATTATTTATCATAAAAATGTAATCAATAAAGTAATAATTATATGCTCTTTTAATTGTAGAATAAATAAATTACAAGCTCGTTAACCACACTATCCATATGATCAATTCTGGGTGAAGAGAACATACTCACTGACAGTAACATCTAGGAATGGTTTAGATGCCTTTGGGTTATCCTATGCCATGAATGGAAGTCTTATGTGTTGGAGTCAACATTACCTGATCTACCTGCCAAAGTGGCAAGTGAGGATTATTTATTGGTCTATGAGGAACATATGAATGTCGTGGTCGATGTTCAATTTTTGATGTTGTCATCAATGTTTAGTGAGCTTATGAAGTCTCACAAAACATGGATGCATATAGATTGCTTGAGCACCACCATGGTATTTACTTGGAGATAGAAAGACAAGAAAGGTATGAGATCTCCAATGCACTCTTTCAGAGTAAACATGGAGAGGTTTCCCCAACTGGGCCTCATTTTGTCAAGCTCATTGGCTACACTAAGCGCCTGGAGGTTCTAGGGTTTAAACTCCCTGAAGAACTGGGCACCGATCTCATTCTCTCATCACCCCATTGGAGCTTCTTCATCTTTATTATTAATTTTAACATTAACAACATTGAGAAGCCTCTATATGATCTTCTTATCCACATTCACGAAGTGGACAAAGATAAGAATCATGAACATCATTCTATTCTTGTAGTGAATAAGAGGAAAGGGAAGGCGAAGAGATTTAACCAAAAGCTTCTTCAAAGCCTTCCAAGAAAAGGAAGATCAAAGGGGAGGCAAGGGAACATGAGGCAATTTGTTTCACATGTGTCAAGAAAATCCACTAGAAGAAGAACTTCACCCAGCATAAGAAGAAAGGGGAATCTTTAAGTGAATTTGTTATCGAATGCAATCTATCGGTTTCTGCTAATTGGGTATTTGATACAACTTGTGATGCTCACATATGTATCCAAATACAGGAACCAAGTAGATTCAAGAAGATTAACCGAGGGAAGGTATATCTACGAGTAGCCAACATAGATAAACTTGCTAATGTAGCTGTCAGGGACTACAACCTCACGTTGCCAATTGGGATGATCTTAGGGTTAAAGGGTTGTTATTATGTGTCGTCTATTACTAAAAAAATTATTTCTATATCTATATTAGATAAACATGGTTTTTTTCATGTTTGGAAGTTAATGTTTCTTCTTTTACAAAGATATCATTTGTTTTGGGAGGGAACATTTATACAACATACTTTACATGTTTTATTACAAAAACCAAGTTATGGAAATCGAAAACAATGATAATCCACATGAATAATACCACACCCAACATTGGAATCACCGAATAGGTCATGTAACTGAGAAATTCTTTAAAAAGTTATATCAAGATGGATATTTAGATTCTTTCGAACTGAAACCACTTGGCATATGTCATGCATGTTTACAAGGAAAAATGAGCAAAGCCCCATTTAGTGGGAAAGGTGAAAGTGCTAAAGAACTTCTTGAATTGGTGCATACCGATGTGTGTGGACCATTTCCAGATGAATCAAGGGGAGGGTACTCATACTTCATAACTCTTTTGGATGATTTTAGTAGATATGGATATATCTACATAATGAGGTATAAGTCAAATTCTTTTGATAAGTTCAATGAATAGAAGAATGAAGTTGAGAACCATCTTGGTAAGAATATTAAGAAACTCAACTCAGAACGAGGACGAGAATATCCTAATCAAGACTTCATTGATTACTTACTAGAGTTTGGTATGCTATCCCAACTCACTTCTTCTTACAATCCCTAGTGTAATGGTGTGAGTGAAAGGAGGAACCACACCCTATTGTTCATGGTCAGATCAATGATGAGTCATGCGATTCGTCCATTATACTTTTGGGGATATGAGTAAAAAACAAAAGTGCACATAATAAAATATTTACCAACAAAATATATAAATGGTATTCCATATGAGTTTTGGATTGTAAAGAAATCCATGTTATCGAATTTACATGTGTGGGGAAGCGATGCGTTTTTTAAGGCCTCTTAAAGGAAAAAACATGCACCTCGAGGTACAAAGTGTACCTATATATGATACCCTAAGGAAACAACGAGATATTACCTATACTACCCATCAGACAAAAAAGGGTATGGTGGAAAGAAACGCAATATTCGTTGAGAGGGAGAACATCTCTAAAAGAGATAGTGGGAGTGAGATAGACTTCAATGAAGTTGAGGCTCATGGTACACAAGAGTTGGTATTGGTGCATATTCCACAAAGCCACATGGAAGAAAGAACTGTTCTAGTGATACAAGAACTACATAGGATTATAAGAGTCGTTAGAGAACCAGAACTGTATGGTTTTCTAGTTATTGAGGATGGTGAATCATTATTAGTTGATAATAATGATCCTCTAACCTATAATGAAGTAGTAAGTGGCACATATTTTTACAAGTGGCAAGAATCCATGAATTCTGAAATAGATTCCATGTAAAAAAACCAAGTATATATTTTTGTAGATCCTCTAGTTGATGTAAATCATGTTCATTTCAAATGGGTATTCAATAATAAACTATACATGGAAGGACAAGTCAGTACCTATAAGGCCTGACTGGTTGGAAAAAGGATCAAATGACGTCAAGAAATTGACTACGGAGAAATCTTTTCACTAGTTGCAATTAAGAAATCCATCAAAATTCTATAGGCCATTTCCACTTACCATGACTATGAGATTTGGAAAAGGGATTTCAAAATATCTTCCCATAATGAGAGACTTCAGTAAGATATCTACATGGAACAACCTGAAGGATTTATGACTCCAAAGGATGCCAATAAGGTATGGAAGTTTCATAAATCAATTTATGGATTAAATCAAGCATCCATGTCATGTAACATTCCTTTTGATGAAGCAATAATGAAATTTGAGTTTATCATGAATTAATGTGAGCCTTTTGTCTACAAACAGTTTTGTGGGAGTGCATTGTATTCCTAATAATATATGTTGATGACATATTACTTATGTGAAATGAGATACCAGTATTACAGTCTATTAAGTCATGGTTGAATCAATGATTCTCTATGAAGTAATTAGGCAAGAAAACATATATTCATGGGATCAAGATCCATCATGATAGATCCAAGAGATTTCTAGGCCGAAGTCAAAGTACATACATTGATAAGATACTGAATAGATTCAGTATGGAACAATACCAGAGGGGATTATTTCCAATGTCACATGGAATTTTTCGTTCCAAGAAAATGTTTCCTCAAACACTTTAGGAAATAATGATAATGAAAATGACCCTATGCTATGTACTAGTATGGATGTTTCCTATGCATTGAGTGTGGTAGGCAGATATCTTGATGACCTAGGTGACTGCCATTAGATGGTAGTAATGACTATCCTAATGTATTTGAGGAATACTAAGGATATATTCTTGGTTTATGGAGGAGATGAGGAAATAGTCATTATATAATTTGCATATGCTAGTTTTCATACTGATAAAGATGACATGAAGTCGAAAACAGGATACATCTTCACTTTGAATGGAGGTGCAGTGAGCTAGAAGAGCTCAAAGGAAAGTGTTGTAGCAGATTTTACAGCAGAGTCCGAGTATATTAAAGCTTCTGAGGAAGATAATGAAGTAGTTTAGATGTGATTCTTTATCTAGGAGCTGTATGTGATACCTAGTATTAAAGATCCCATAACACTTTACTATGATAATACTGTAGCGGTGGCTCTCACAAAAGAGCCAAGGTTACATCAGCGGATGAAGCACATACATCAGAAGTATCATCTCTAGAGGAACTTTTATCATAGGGGTGAAGTTGTAGTGATCAGTATTTCAACGAAAGACATAGTGAAAAACCCTTTGACTAAAGCCTTGACTCAGCAGAAACATGATACCTATTTGAGGTCTAGCGGATTGAAAGTCATAGGAAGTTGGCTCTAGTCTATGTGTGAGTTTGTAAGAGTTGTTTTTTTAGAGCCAACTGGTTGTACTTTTATTACATGGATATTTAATTTATTTAAATATTAAACATCTTATTAAATATTTTTCATTGTTCTACATGACTATGATGTAGTAATGTCCTAGAGTATTTTTTGTATTGATAAGGTCATGGCGGTTCCCCTCTATGATGAGAACATTGAAATGCTATAAAAATATTTTTAAATATAGATCTACAATTGGATGACATACTATGAAGGGACACATAAAATGCAGACAGTTAGCGGTGAGTGCTCGTAAGCAGATGAAACTTCCTCTCATGAAGTTCACACTTGGTAATCTCCAAGATAGGAGATTATGAGAATATACTCGCCAGTAAGAATTATGCATGTTTTGGTGTTATCATATATTTCTCTCTGCAAATGTGTGTATTGATCCTTAGACATTATGATTATCATTAATATGTGTCATGACTTGAATAGTTTGATATACTGATGAAAATAGTCACATAAATAGTTAGTGGGATGAAGGGTACGTTGGGTGTATCACGAGTGGCATGTCATTAATGGATAAGATGAGGAAGGATTTTAACTTCCATTTATGGAAGTTGATATCTCGGTCCTTTTATTGAAATAGGATCATCATGAGAAATTCCATAGAAATGGTGTAATGATGATTTTATTTTAGGTAGTCAAATAACGACATATCAAGAATAAAGGTTGATGACACTCGTGAAACCTTCTTGATGAGATATTGAGATGAAGGTATTATATTACACAGTGAGCATTTGTATATGGATGTCATTATTGAAACTTTACGTTCTTTCTCTTGGGTGACTTGACCCATTGCTAGACACTACACTTGGACTATAGGCAAGCCCGCTTAATGACAATGAGAAAGAATCCTAGAGGGTTACACACTAAGTGTTTTTGTTGGTCTTAGTTAAATTCTATTTGAATTTAATTAATGAAATAAATATTATTCTCAAGACCGTGGAATAATTGTATTCAAGTTAATATGATTACATAAATTAAAAAATATTTATTTATTTATTTTATTGAACATTTAATAAATATTTATTTACTAGTCTGTAAATAAAATATTTATTTAAGAGAATAAATTATTTATTTTTTTATTCAGGTGTTCAATAAATAGAAGTGGATTTTGAGTGGACCAAGGCTGGTCTGGTAGTAAAATGATTATTTGGAAGAAGGTAAATAATTATTAGTTGGAACAAGTTAAAATAATAATGACACTGATATTATCCTGTGACGTGGAATTTTATTCATAATTTTGTTTTTCTCAAGTTGGCACACCATTAATAGTGAAGTGGTATTATTATTATGAGCATGTATTTTCTATAAGTTCATGAATGTATTTAATTTCTGTTATGCAATTAAATATTGTAACTAATGTTTCTTGAACATAAATAGACAAGTACATCTATTGTGCCATTGAGAACACACCGCAAGCGTGGTGAATTGAGAATTGTTGAGCTAAATAATTTCTCTCTTGAATCCTCTTCTCACCCCTCTCAAGAACGAGATACATTCTTCAAGGATGAGGAGCAAGCGATCAAGAATGACAGACACAAGATACTCGCTTCACCGAGCTAGCACCTGGAGAATGAGTGGTGTCGATCGAAGGCCATCAGATCATGTGTGGATCACTACTAGAAGGATTCTAGTTTGGATCCTCACAAGCACAACAAGATAATCTAGAAAGGTCATTCCGAATGATCAACATCATCAACAAAGAAAATACCAAAGATACGTGTATTCTTTTATTTATGAAATTAAATAAATTAATTATAAACATGATGTGAAATAACCTCTCTAATGGTTTTTTGACTCTTTATTATTTATCAAAATCTTTGATTCTATTATATGGAGACTAGTGTTCATCTTCGTACTTATCCCAGAATAATCATTGATCATGGTAAAAATTAATGTTGGTTGTCGGCCCAACCGTGCTTCTACTATTCTCAGAACCTTCAATTATCCATAATTTCATAGTGTGTATATATTCAAAGTAATGACACATGAAACTCATGGTATCTAAAGTTCATATTATGTTTTAACTTTTGTACATTTATGAATATATTATTACTTAAGAATGATATATAGTTCTAAACATTACGAATAAATTAAAGAGAAATTTAATATTTATGAAACCCATAACACAGAAGATACAGAGTATAATAAATGACATAAAAAATAGTTTATAGTAATGTTTAAGTAGTGATATAAATTAATTTTAATTGTACATAATTTTTTAATATACACAACAGGTATTATCCAGATCTATGGTGAGTATATTGCTCATCATATAACCACAACACATGCCTAGGGACTCAGATTATAATAATTCCACCGAAAATAATAAAGTATATAGAATGTAAATGTGATAAATGATTTGTGGTCTCTATATTAAACAATCATAAGTCATATAATCTATGCGAGATAATACACATCCCTTATTTTACTAAGGATATATACATAATATTTGGATGTTATATGCCATGTAGTTTGGGTGATCATGCACTAGACATGCCCAGTAAACAAGGGGTGTATTTAATAACAACCATTTTTAATAAATTCACATGGATCAAACTAATTCTAAACTAATACATTTTTCATTGAAAATGGGTTCATGGAATGTAATAAACAGGATACAATCATGCAATCTTCTTCTAACCATCTATAATTTTCACCACCTCTAGATGAATTCTTTTAATTTATTTCATACATAAAATTAATTGATTTAATAATATAAGCTGAACGAATATAGAGACAAGAATTTCTCTCAATTAATTTTAAAGAATGATTTAATTTAAATTAAAAAATAATGATAATTGTGTAAATAAATGAAAAATATTTAAATAATTTTAAATAATTATGCGACCCCCTTTAACACCACTTTATTTTGAAAGGTACAATGAATGAATCAGATGGGGCTTGGATAACTCATTTTTTGTTATAATTGATGTTTAATCTATGAAGTACATTGATACTAATAACTTTGAGAAATAAAATTAAATCAATGTTAAATTTTATGAGAGAAAATTGGAAATAGATATATGATCATAAAATAATATTTAAAACTAATTTAAACTATTAATGAATTAACCGATAATAAACTCATTTTTTGTTGATGGATATATCAGCATATTTACGTCATACAGTCATTGTGTTGTTGGAATCAAGTTCATATTCTCTCTAGTGGTGATCCACATATGCTCTACAAGTTTTCAAATGTCATCGTATGAATTTGTGTGTTCTAGAATGTAAAATCCTAACACTTGCATCATTCTCCTTTTATGAACTTGATAATCTCCTCATGGAAGGGTTCTCATCGAGCTTTGTATAATTGAGAGTTGTGATGGATAAGGATCTCTCTCTATTCATGAGAGTGTTCTTGGAAAAGAATCTCTATATGATTTCAATAGAATTCTCTCCAGATATCTTCATTAACAACCAATGATAATCACTAACCCTGAGAAAATAATATAATTGGATTTATATACAACTTGTTTTATAAAAAAAATAATTTCACAAGTTCCCATTATTACTTCATTAATCCCTATAGAACCTTATTTCTGTAATAATAATAATATTATTATTATTATTATTATTATTTATTGACATACCCAAATTAATTGAATTAAATAAAATATTATTTACTCAAATAATATTTATTGTAATTTATTTTTAACTAGATGTGTACACTCGGTCTACCATTCCTTCCGAATATTTATCATAGTTTTCATAAAGACTATTTATTTAATAAATCAGCATCACTACATTATATCCCAATAAATAAATACATATTATATTAATTGAATAGTGAATTAATATTTACTAAATATTTTACTCACAAAATATTCTCTCAAATAACTGGAGATATAATATATGTGATGTTGAATACATGAATAATTATTAATCCGCATGAGGGGATAATATTTAATAAAATTTTTAAATAATAAATTATAATAATATTTAACTAAGGTTCTGGATACACTTGGCATGTAACCATATAATATTCTTTTTAGTGGAATTATACAAAGAATCCCAATGTCCAAGGCTGTAATCATGAAACATACCATGGAACCTATAGAGAAAGAATATAATGTCATAGTGACATAAAACCTCATATGGATGATTATTGTGTAACATAATCTCTTTATTGAAATAATAATTAATCAATCAGGTTGGATACTTGGACATCAACCTATGCGATCGATTTATTTTTCTTTGATTTTTCAAAAAACTAACAGGCCTATAGGACACGTGTTCAAAGGATTTATCTAGGCTGTATAATTTCCATCTAAGGGTTTGAGATATCAACTTCCCTTTTAAAACCAATTGTAAAAATCATTTCACACATTATTTATTAATGAAATATTATTTATGACACACCCAATGTATCCTACTTCACCATGAACATATTTCATCATGGTTTTTTTCAATACGTTAATGTATGCGACTCATTACATCCATTAATAATAATTTCAATGTATACGAACCAATACACATGTCCACATATAGGATCATCCAATGATACACAGAAGTGTAGATTTATTACTGACTGAATGAGAGTTAACTTTTTTTTATTATAAAAACATTTTATATCAAATGTGAGAAACCATGAGTTAAACCACTAATAGAAATTATATAGAAATTAAAGTATAATTGAAGCCTATCAGATTTAATCTCCCTAAATAATTTCAAAGAGATAGTGGTTACCTAAGTGTCTGGTTCATCCTTTAAAAGATCGTCGAACCAAAACTCTATCTTGTCCCAATACTAGATATACTTCTCTACGGTGATCTTAACATTTTTTGAATCCTTTTATTAAAATCAGGTCTTGCTTATCAATCCTGGTACACTACTCATTATTGGGAGTCACCCTTAATGACCTTCCCATCAACCTGCCAACTTATTCTTTATTAATATTAATTGGAAGAAAATATTTACCCATTTATTCTTCTGATTTCATAAACCATTTAAAATATTGTTTAGGAACTCCACCAGACTTCTGCTACTAGTATAAAGACTTAGAGGTATGTTGGGGATCACATTATATCATCTATAATTTCAAATTATTCAAAAATATTGTCTCTATTGGTAGTGGAAAGTATAATTAATCCTCCCTCACTTTTCGGTTGACCCTATAGACATTACTTATCCTTAATCTTGAAATCATAATACCCTAGACATTATTTTATGTATCACTTGAAAAATGGTTAGAACAATCATCACTAGACTCATTCCCAAAGACCTTCTACTCATCCAGGGAGGGTATAACTCTATCTATTTCAAACTCTTGAACCGTGTCATCATTATTCAATCTTTTAAAATGATTAACCATATAAATACCATCCACCTCCCTTATAGTACTTGTCCAAACCAAGGCATCACCCCCAACTCGGTGAAAAATGTTGAAACTTGGAGAATTACCCTCCCTAAGCTCCTTGTGAACCTATTCCTGACCTCTATCACTAATACCATCCCTTGAATGCACCACCTCAACATACGAATAACCCATGTGACTCTTGGGGCCCACCTCATCCACCATTTGTGATTCATCATTAGAGTTATACCCACTTCTAACTTGAAGACCATCAAGAGAATATGGAAGATACAAATCACCATCAGCCTTCTTCACATTAAAACTCATTTTCTCCAAGGGAGATTTCACAGAAGTCTAAGGATCACCCAAATACTTTTTCAACTGGCTAAAGATGTATACCACCAATGGATTACCCTCCTATGACCCAATATATATAAATTTTTTGGAATTAATCTTAGTCTTAACTCACACTTTCCCCTATCTGTTCCAACCATATGTAGCTCTAGACTCAGGAGTCTTATAACTACCTATTATACCCACACCTTTATATTTATTAGGAATTCTAGAATCATACCTATAGTCTACCATTAAATAACCCATTCAATTAAAATTATAAAAAAATTCAAACCACAATTCATAAATAACTTTCTGTCTACAATGATACTCTTCACCTACTATAATCCAAATGTAATCTGAAGGCATTCTTGACACATCAACTTACACACAAACTTGAGGATTTATAACATGAGAAATACATTTAGTTTGGATATTAGAACACAAGTATCAACCCACAAGGTTACCAAGCATTATAAAAAGATAATGGGTTTGAAATAGTAATGGTAGATTTGGGAAACTAACCCAAATCACCACTGAAGGAGAGTCTCACTTTTTATGAAAATTATAGGTCCATATGAGGAGGTAGAATCAGGATCCATTACAACTGTGAGTAGAACTATAATAACCTTGGATCATGTATTCCCAAAAAATGAAATGAATCATAATATTCATATTGTCAAAAAATCCAATTTTTCCCTATCCCCAATGACCCAATAATGGAAAAAGAACTAATCAAAAGTGTCACTAATGGCCTACTCTACGAGAATCGATCAATCAACGTCATGTTGAGGAGGAAAAAAGATTCATTAAACTCTGTAATCAAAACTGAAAGGTTAGGGAATCCATCACACATATTGGGAACATTATGACACAAAGAGATTTGAGGAAATGGGGGAAGAAGAATGGGGTTGGAAAAGGCGGTGAAAGAGTATTTCAATCCCTTTAAAGATGTTGGAGTTCCCTCCCTTATAGGAGGGTCTCATTCTCAGAATATATTTCTCTAGAAATTACAAACGGCATACAACATGATAAGGTGACTCAATGTCCTATGATTCTCCACCCCTAATATCCTATAACATTTTTCCGAAAAAGTGATTTCCTTTGGCTATAGGCTTATATTTAAGAATTCAATCATTGTACTTTTAGAATCTAGTTATAGTAGGT
This sequence comes from Viscum album, assembly GCA_963277665.1. NCBI lineage: Eukaryota > Viridiplantae > Streptophyta > Magnoliopsida > Santalales > Viscaceae > Viscum > Viscum album. Next base: position 506,799,345 of record OY728140.1, read on the forward strand.
AACTGATACGATCTTTCAGTGTGATAGCTACTCTTAAGACATTACCACAAACTATGTTAAGCAAAAGAATAAAGATGATATGGTAAGGATTTTTTAAACATTAATCAATGAATAAATGTAATCAAAATGCACATAAAATTATATTCTAGGGAACTAACACTAACACAATTTAGAGTAAATGATAGATTACACATCAATTTAGGTGTATCTTTTTTATGTTATTAAATTTCATTATATGTTATTTATTTTGACGGTCGATCATGAACATATATAGTTTTTCTTAAATTTAGTTTGTTCATATGAAATACTGCAAAATGTCATCAGTATTATCAAATCACTATCTTCCTCATTGAATCAATGTGTTTCTAACATTGAAAATGAAGAACACATTTAATGAAGTCATAATTGGTATTTCCCCTATCAATGATATGTTATATGATAATTTAATTTTAGGAGTGACACTCAATGTTACAATAAGATTTTAATTTATTTTGGAGTGGATTGTATGGATTATATTAAGTAGTTAACATAGTCCATGTTGGTTTGTGGGAAAATAGTGCTTCAATGTTTTAGGTTATTTATAAATATTTTTTAAAAAATGGAATCAAATATTTGGGAATATATATTGTATTTATAAATGTGTTTTATAAATTAATTAACTAAAAATGTTGGTCCTTAATGTTTTTAAATTATTTTTAAATAACTACTTTAAATATTAATGTAATATTAGAGAGTTAATATAATGATTTTACTTTTTAAGATTTAACTGTTTCAGAATTGATTGTATATCATAGTAAAAATAGTTTTAACTTTAAATAAATTATATGGAAATCCTAGTAATCAGATAAAAGATTTTTTATAAATTATAAGAGTAATTTATAAATAATTCAAAAATTACATAAATAAGGACATGATATAATGGAGTATATATTTAAAACTATCAACTTTTAAAAAATATATTAATATGAATTTTCCAATTAAAAGGTTCTATATTTAATAAATTATTTACACCACATAAAAAGTGTTTAGATTATCTAAATAGTGTATATATTAGATATTTAAATTTAATATGTTTATAATCCATAAAAATTCCATATATTTAATTTGAAATTTTATATAGTTAATTATATGAAATAGTTCATATTGAAAGTGTATATAATGTTTTTAAATATAAGATAATGTAATGTCCATATTGTTTCTCTTAATTATAAAATATTTTAAAAAATATTTTATTTATAAGTATTTAAAAATGATAATAACGGCGTTTTTAAAAATGTTATATTCGAGAAAAAATATAAATATAAAATTTATATTTATTGTTTATAATTCAATTATAAATGATAATTGTTAATATTAATTAGAATATACTTTATAATCCTAAATTAAATATGAATAATTCATATTGTTTGATAAATAAAGTGTTTACTTATTTTAAGATATATACTAATAGTTTTTAATTTAATTATGAATGATAAGTGTCTAGATTAATAATGATATGTTTTTATAAGCCTATAATAAATATAAGAATTCATATAATTTGATAAATAAAGTGTTCATTTATTTTCTGAATAATTCTTATAGTTTATAAATGATTTGTGAATGAAATTTTTAGGATTTATATAATTATATTAATTAGCCTAATCTAAATATGGAAATTTATTTTTATTTCTCATGATTATATATAATGTCTATTTAATTGTTGATTCATTAATATTATTAATATATATAATTTTTTATTGAATCTTAATAATGCATATGTTAAATATAAAACATCATATTTTTTTCTCATGTTAATGATTTCATATTTATATTTATATGTATTATATTTCTCATTTTTTAAATAGCTTATATAATTTATATAATGTGTATTCCTTTTTTGTGTGTTTAATATAATATAATATATACAGCCTTTCATTACAAGCTTGGTGGGTCTACAAAAAATTTAGTTTTTCATCTACCTCAACCACAATTTGTTATTTATGTTATGTGATTTAAAAGATTTGCTCAATATTGTCTATGTATATTATGTGTTAGAGAAATCATGAAGTGAATTATCACTCAAGTGAAGCCTCTCTAAGAAGATGGACATGGGCTCAGACTACCCATTGTACTTCCATATTATTCCCTACACAAGAAAAGGTTAGGGGTAAGCTATATGCCACTCCCAACCTATTAATGTAGTGATTATAGATCCCATATATTTTCACATAATTATGAAAAAGGTTCAATAACGTTAGGCATTTGATGAATTTAGATATGTATAAATATACTAGGAATATATTCTTGGGTGAATAACAAAAATTATGGGTTGTATGAAAAGGTTCACATTAATGTGTTGTGAACACATTAATTTGGAGGATGGAATATAGATTCCAGAACTAAACTGTTAGATGCATGAATGAAAAATGAATAATACATGAGAAGTTAAATGTTTAATCAGATGTAATTGTTAATAATTTAATACTAATGTGATGTATATTAAATTGGTGAGACTATGAAAACCAATTAAATAATAATTGTGAGGTTCTTTATAAAGAAACACTTTCCACAACCTCAATCATAAAACTGGGTAGGTCAAGCTCAATCGAGTACCCTTAAATTATATTGTGTTTGGATATAAAGATATAAGTGAATATAGAATATCTTGTTAGGCATGTTGATCTCCTTCATGTACCCCTTGATTATCCTTTAATTTCTTATTGTTGGAATTTTCTTTCGATTACGATAGCTTGGAAACTGTAATGCTTATTATACTATTGAAAAAATATTTAGTTTGTCTATATGATAGATAGAAAAAATGGTTTTCTACCTAAATATCTACAAATAATATATGGGATATGATTGAAAATTAATTTCTATTATTTATAATTAGGGAATATTTTCATGACCAATCATATAAGGCCCCAACCTTAAAACATTTCTTAATGAGTTAAATCAAGAATTAACATTGAGGATCTTTTCATGTTTAGAGTTTTAGATAAATAGGCCATAACTATTAAATTAAATCTCAAATATTACAATGTAGACACTTCTACTTTGTATCCATTTTCTTATAAAATAAAAACTCTTAAAAAACAAGAATTATTTTCTTGATTTAAATATTCTTGAAGTCTTCCTTTCTCTTACCCTTCTTTATACCCTGTGAAAAACATTTCAAAAACTTTGGATGATCATAATAAGCTCAATAAGGGTTATAAAATAAGGAAATAAAATATTAGTCCATCAATACATAAAAAACATATGCTCTTTAACATACCACATGAAATCATAATATTTATGAATAACACATAAAAATGACCAAGAACCATAACATAATCATAACACATGAATAGACATAAAGGGAAGATAAAAATTCCACATTGTAATCACAATATAAAATTTCAAATATATTGATATAATCAATCCATTATTAAAACCATTTTCAATACCAAAATATATAAAAAGAGTATATGGTATTTATTTTCCTCTTAAAAACATTACAGCTAGTTAAGGAAGCCAAATATCAAATAATGATCATGGTGGTGGAAAGGTCGTTGCCACCACTTACATTGAAAGAAACATTCCTTTTTTGGTTTAGTAAAACGATTTGTAAAAAAATATTCTTTTTTAGTGGAATTAAAAGTAAATGGGGGTTTATACACCGTATAAAAGAAAGTTGTGTATAAATCAAAATATGCCTTAATGAAAAGATATTGAGACAAAGTCCCTTAAAAAATATCATTTTGTAAATAAAATAGATAAATTATGTGTATTTACTATATTTACACATAAATAAAGTATAAATACAAGATAATATGTCAAAATTAATTTCTCACATAATCATATCATTACATAAACTAGAAGTATATGATCAACCCAGAGAATGGAAATTGGTTAAGAAGTTCTCTTACAAAAATTCGGAAGCCTAATAATATCACTTAAAAATTAATAAAATGAGTTTATAAGAGAGAAAAGGGTCTCTCATCAATTAGAAAAAAATTTACATCAACAAGGATATATAATAACATATCCCAATATAAGAAAATGGAAATTTAAAGACATAACATTAAATAAGTCTTTGGCTAGAAGAGGAGGGTGAAAGGTTCCCTTCCAAAGAACATTTTTTAAATAAAATAGATCGATTATGTGTATTCACTATAATTACACATTAAACAAGTATATATAAACTATATGATAACAAAATTTATTTCTCACATAATCATAGCATGACATAATCAAGAAGTAGAATTTTAACCCAAAGAATGGAAATTGGGTTAAGGAGTTCCCTTACCTCGAGTTCGACTCATCACATATATTCCTTTTTCTTCCTAAATAAAAAACTTAAGATAAGTTATACATCCTTCAGATCCTTTTTCAAGTTTATTATTTCTTTTACATCACTTATTACCACATTAAAAACATTACATAATTATTTAAGTTAATATCGACCATTTTTCCAATATTTGGTACTTGAGTCAAAAATAAACTTGTTATAATTACAAATTGTCCATGTGGTCCAAAGTAAATTTTATCCACAACTATATTCATGATTCAAATATCATACATATCCATTATATATGTATTTATAATTTTCTATAACATTTGTATATTAGAAATGAAAAGCACCGTTCTTGGAGACGGTAAGTCATACATACGCATGAACACTACTTTCATTTAATTTTCAGGTTTGAATGAAAACTAAATGATAAATTGGTATACTATAATTAAATTATAATATCAAATTTTATATATATTACATAAGTTAATTAATTCCATCCTATATATGTTCCATGTATGGCATGAATGAGGCATATCACTTTGAGGGGGTGGTAGTCTGCATTTCCTCAAATGAAATTATCGTATTTATAAAACATGAAAAGCATAAAGGTTTGTTATAAACGATAATTACAGAATAATAGAGATAAAATAAATATAACCAATATCATATATAATTACAGTTAAATCATAATGTCCATCATTAAAGGTGGTACCGAAAAATTGAACAATCATCATTTCGTGAGACAGTAGTTCATCGTCCACAGACACAGTATGTTCTAAAACCATTATATGAAGGTGTGTGTATGTTTAGTTTGAATAAATATCATAACAAATACCTAGTGTATTTAGTATACTGGTTTTGTTATGTAATCAAAGAAAAATAATATAATAGGGAGTGAAGAAGTAGAATAATGGAAATGAATTTAAGAGAAGACGCTACCTCTTAAAATATGTAACTCTCATTGATTTGAGCCAAAAGGCTTTCTTGAATTGCCTTATGACTAGGTAAATGATTGTAGGAGGAATAGGGGGATTTTGGGAGATTATTGGATCAGAGTTTGGATGATCCATGGATCTTGAGAGGTGTGTGTATTGGGATTGAGGTTATGACCTTTAATAAGGGGGGAGGGGCTCTTTAGAAAAGTTTGAAAATATTATTTTATTATAAAATTATTTTCAGTTTAAAAAGGTCCAAAACCCATTAAATTATAATATATGATTACTATTGTTCAGAATAAAATTATTCAATAATAATTGGATAGGTTTGGGATATTTTTTAATCCTTATATGTTTTATTTAACCCTATTTACTCTTGCTGTTTTATCAAGCATTTAACAATTTGAGAATCAAAATAGTTACCAAAACATGAAATTTATCCAATTAAATATTAAATAATAATATTATTGAGTTATTATAACTATTTGGATGAATCTTACATTTTTTTAGAATTTTATAATATTTAATAAAATATTTTATATTTTAAAATATGAATTATGTCAATTTTGACACTATTCAATTCATGACTTTTTTTAAAAATCCATATCAAATTAATTGATTTGAAAAAACTTCATTAATAAAAATATAACAGGTAAATATCGTCCAAAAAATTCTTGGATAACATCAAAATAACCAAATTAAATTTATTTTAACATTTATAATATCCTTTATTTAAAACCTTTATTAATGAAGCAATCACTGCATCATCATTGTGTCATAATTAAATTTATCTTTTTAATGTATAAAATTTATAAATAAAATACCATGATGTAGGAAATATTTTTAGATTTATAATTCTTATTTATAGTCTAAGATAGAAATTATATAACCCCATATTAAAATTGATTTACTAAAAGATATATGTTTAGGTTATATTTTTCTTATCTTTAAATAAAAAACAATTAAATGTCATTTTCACACACAAGTGTCTCCATGGGTGTCCCAAAATCGATCCCAAGATGCCCATGGTCATAAATATTTAATCCAATAGGTTTATGACACATGTTAGGGTAATTTAATATTATTTTAATATTATTTTTTTGCCCTTATTTACCATATTTACCCTTTAACCATGTTAAATAAAATATTTACTGAAGTTACTATTCATAATGTCTAAAAATAAAAGTTACCTATTTAAAAAACAAGGACCTACTGATTCAAAATATGTAATCTATTTTCCAAATTCAAAACATATAATTTACAGAAACTAATTTATGGAGTTCCCTTACCTCGAGTTACGGAGATCCCTTACCTTGAGTCAGACTCCTCAAGTATGTTCCTTATTCTTCCTAAATAATAAACTTATGTTATTTTCAACATTAATCATAACTTTTTTCAAGTTTATTATTCCTTTTATATCAATTATTACCATATTATTAACATTACATAATTATTTAAGTTAATATCGGTCATCTGGCAGATATTTAGTACTAGAGTCAAAAGTGAACTTGTTATGATTACCAATTGTCCATGTCTTCTAAATTCCATTATCTCTATAAATGTATTCATGATTTAAATATCATATATATCACGTATATCTGTATTTATAATAGTTCATAACATTTTGATATAAGAATTGAAAAGAATCATTCATGGAGACGGTAATTCATACGTATGCATGAACACTACTTTCAATTTTCTTTCATATTTGAATGAAAAATAAATTATACATAAGTATATTATAATTCCATCATAATATAATATTTTATATATGTTACATAAGTTCCTTAACACCATCCTTTATACGTTCCATGTATGGAATGAATGATTCATATCACTTTGAGGGGGCTGTAGTCTGTATTTCCTCAAATGAAATTATCATGTTTATAAAACATGAAACATATAAAGTTATGTTCTAATTGAAAATTATAGAATAATAGAGATAAAAATAAATATCATAAATATCATATATAGTTACAGTTCCATAACAATGTCCACCATGAGAGGTGGTACGGAAAAATCGAACAATCATCATTTTATGAGGCAGTAGTTCGCTGTCCACAGAAACAGTATGTTCTAAATCAATTAGATGGAGTTGTGTCTAAGTGTAGTTTGAATCATTCTCATTCCAATGACCTATTATATTTTAGATATTGGCGATGTTATGTAATCAATGAAAAATAATATAATAGGTAGTGAAGAAGTAGAATAATGGAAAGGAATTTAAGAGAAGACACTACCTCTTAAAATGTGTAACTCTCTTTGGTTTGAGCCAAAAGGACTTCTTGAATTTAATTATGCCTAGAGGAAAGATTATAGGAGGAATATGGGGATGTTTGGAGCTTCTTGGACCAGATTTTGGATGATCCAAGTGGCTTTAGAGGTGTGTGTAATGGGTTATTGGTGATGACTTTTATAAGGTGGGAGGGGCTCTTTAGGAAAGTCTAAAACTATTATTTTATTATAAAATTAATTTCAGTTTCAAATGGTTCACAACTCATTAAATTGGAATAAAATATTACTATTATTTGAAATAAAATCATCCATTAGGAATTGGACAGGTTTTGGATATTTTTTAATCCTTATTTTTTTATTTTAACCTTTTTAATCTTACCATTTTATCAAGCAATTAATACTTTGAGAATCCAAGTAGTTAGCAAAACATGAAAAATATCAAATTAAAGAGTCAATAATAAAATTTATACTTCTGATAACTATTTGGCCTAATATTTTTTTTTGAATTTTATAATATTTAATAAAATATTTTATTTTTTAAAATATGAATTATGTCAATTTTGACACTATTTATATCATGAATTTTTTAAAAATCCATGTCAACTTGATCTATTAGATAAAACTTCATTAATATGAATATAAAACGTATCTAGAATCCATAAAATTTGTGGATGACATCAGAATAACCAAATTTCCTTTATTTTAACATTTATAATATCATTTATTTGAATCCTTTTTTAATGAAGCAATCACTACATCATAATTGTTTCATAATTAACACTATTTATTTGATGTATAAAAATTATAAATAAAATACCATGATGTAGAAAAAAAATTTATATTTATAACTAATATTTATAGTCAAATATATAGCCTTTATAACCCAATATAAAATTTATTTACTAAAAGATATGTGTTTTGGTTATATTTTCCTTAACTTTAAAATAAGTGTAATTAAATTTCATTTTCACACACTAGTGGCTCCATGAGGTCCCCAAATTGACCCAAGGATGCCCATGGTCAGATATATTTCACCCAATAATTTTTGTACACGTGTTAGATTTATTTAATATTATTATAATATTATTTTTTTAACCTTATTTACCAGATTTACCCTTTAACCAAGGTAAATAAAATATTTACTAAAGTTACTATTCATAATGTCTAAAAATAAAAGTTACATATTTACCTAATTTATACCTCTTAATTCCATATATGGAATCCATTTTTCAAAATTCAAAACACAAAATTTTCATTAATTAATTTAAAATTAATTCCAATTGTCAAAACCAAAAAGCGTGTTTTTTGGAAGTAATAACTATAAAAAGATTGACATGTGTTTATGTCTAATTAATACGTGAAATTAATTATAATTACCAAAATTGTATTAAATGGAAAAATATAATGCAATTAAACTTTAAAACCAATAAAAAGAACAATCTAACTATATAAATATATTATATTAAAAGGGAGTTTTGAATTAAAATACAGTATTTTTCACTAATCATTAAAAAATGATTTTTATCTGAAAAGTACCTAATTTTTCCCAAAGTAAATTTTTTATGTCCCACTTATAAAAAAAGTTTATTTTGTCAAATAGAACATATAAATGTTTCCAAAACTATATTTAAAAAGGGTTCTCCGTCAAAAGGTGGAAAATCGACCTTTTAAAGAATATTAGAGTATTTCATGCTTAAAATCACATCCATTCATATTTTAAGCACATAAAATTTATAGGATAAATGTAAAGACATTTGAAAAACATGTGTAATCATAATTTAGTTTCTTATGTTCATTCCAAGTATTACAACAACAATACGTTAACTACCATTTAAAATAATAATTTTATTATATTACTTTTCAGTATAACTCAATGTTGTGTGCTACATAAGATTTCAAAAACTCATTGTTGCGTGTTGAGTACGCTATCTAACAAAGTGTCCTATTTAAAATAAAATTAATATCTTATTCATAAATATTAATAGATATAGAAACATATTATTCTATAAATACCTGGATTATTAAAAATTAAGTGCAAGTTGTGATGAAATATAGATCTTGGATCATAAAATAGATATGATGTTCATGGTCCTCATTTTTAAAGGAAAACATATCATTAAAATTACATGAATAAAAGATATAAAACATTTTAATTATACAATCAATGATTTTTTACAGATAAATAACATTATCATTACCAAGAAAAACATTTAGAAAAATCCTTAAGTAAGATAAAGTTATTGTGAGAATCTACTGAGACTGGTATCTTAAAAATATTCTAAGGTAAGTAACATTTTTTTTATTATTGAAAAATATTCCTAAATAAAAATTATGTTGAAATATGTTATCCATTTAATTTATATGATAATAATTAGTTAAAAATGATTCAAATAGAGATACAAAATCATTGGAGGCATAAGTACTTAAGATGTTTTAATATCAAAAAATAAATATGATCGAGTATGTTATCTAAATTAAATATTATTATTTAAGATAATGACTTGCATAGATTAAAATATCCATTAAGTATTATTCTCAATATGGAATTTATTTTATTTTTATTTATGGAAATATCCTAAAAAGATAAATGAATTCAAGAAAAGTTTATCAGCTATCCTAAACTATTTTTATTTAATAAACTTGACATTTAATGTCAAGGTTCATACAATATAAATTTAGAACATGTGGGAAAAAGTTTAAACCAAAAGTAGAAATTTTTATTGTTAGGTATAACAAAGTTTATTCATATTGTTAGATAATGCCACTAAAAACTACGGTGAGACTATAAAGGGATACTGATTCCATAGCATAAAAGTTCCAGAAGGACTTAAGTTTTTTTTGAAACTTCATGGTATTTCAATAACATGTATCAGTGTTAAAAAAATTTGTTCATAGATTTTTAAGGTTATATGATAAGAAATATATAAATTTCAATTTTTTTAAATATACAGGTTTTCAAACTCAAGGGAATAAATGATAGATATTTTAGTTTAAGTTCAACTAGTGAAACAAAGAGTTACTACATCAATGATTTGTATATTGATTAATATATCATTCCCAGATGAATTTAAGTAAAATTTTTGAATCATAATTTCATTTCTTTTATATAGTGATAGGTGATGTATGTTATAACAGATTTTTTTAGGAATATAATATTATTAATTTAATACATGTTTTTTATGATTCAATGAATTCTATAAACTGTTCAAAAAATTGATAAATATAGTGTTTTATCTAGGATAAAATGATTATCTAGTTTATCTTATATTGTAAGATGTTTTGTATAATTAAAAGTTTTTTTTAAGAACAATAATTGATGATTAATAGAATACCCATGGTTTATGATTCATTAAATTATATAAAATTTCTAAAAAGGATACTAGAATAGAAGTGTATTATCTATTATAACATATTTATCTCGTTATTTATTTAAATATGGGGGAAGATGTTCCCACCCCTAAAAAATGCTTTTAAAAAGTTCTATTATTTCAAGATATTTCTCCTAACACAAATAATACCATATATGATATGAAAATATTAGTTTACTTGCTAAATATTCATAGAAATAGAAATAACTGTTATTTCCAAACATAAAGAAATTCTTATTCAATATTAATATGATATTATGAGAATGATACAACATTAAAGAGGATATCAGGGGTGTGTTGGAACATAATGATGTTCAAATTTAAGAAATAAAAAAATATACTAGTTTAAAATTTAACCAATATCGAAAACGGTTTAGGATATGTAATGGTAAGGAAAATTATAAAGAGTCATATTTGTTTAATATATCATAGTGATTTCCCCTTTATCCTAAACGTTTTGGGATATTATGGTTAGTAACAATATAAAAAATAAACATTTATTCAAAGGAAAAGTCTTTATTGAATTTGGGTCTAACATAAATGATATTAAGCATATAAAGAGTTCTATGTAGACTGAAAAATTTAACATCATAACATTTGATATTGAAAAGGTAACGTATTTAAATAAGTTCAAGGGGATGAACATTAGGTATATGATTCTTTATTATCGACAATATTAAAACATACATTAATCATATATGTTACCCATTAAAGGGTTTAGTGAAGTTTTTTTCTCTGGTAGTCACATAAATATCTATCCGGAATAATATATAGATATAATGAGTTAAAACCCTTGAAAATGTGGTAAACATATGCCCGAATAGGTAATTTAAAATATATGAAATGAGAAATAGGTCCTCATATGTTTTTTTGTTAAATATCATTAAAATATTTTAATAATATAATATGTTTCATTATTTTATAATAAATGGAAATCTATGATTATTATTGATTTATGTGTGCTACAATTTTACATGAATGGTTTATTGATAATATATAATCAAAATATTTTTTTTATTTGTCCCTAATTGATTATCATTATTGAGTATTATGGCTTATGATGATATGTTAAGAATAGAAAGAATAAAATAATATATTAATTGTAACACTATTGTATAAAAAATTAATAGAATATATTTATGAGGTAATAAATAGTTATTTATTACTTTGTTAGATATACTATAGTATATCTCATGGAATTTTATATAGTCATTCCTGTATTATAGATTTATTCTTATCATCAATCCTTCTTAACAATGGTTTTTGAGAAACATAGAATGATAAAATTAAAAATTTAATACATTTCTTATGAAAATCAAAAGAGTCTTAGCTAATCAGGGGGTTGGTTATGTTTCTAATAATGTCATTAGAAAGAGTATTATCAATATAGGATTTGTTAAACATTGTAATGTGTTAAGAAATATTACCATTGATTTAATTAGAATTTTGAGATGCATTTCCTTGTTTATATAAGTCTCATTTGATGATATTAGGTACATAGAGGTGGGATAATTGATGTGATCATCAGTTAGATGAATGAAATTTTATGTATTCATCAATCTTGTCAATTTAATTTAGAGAATTAAGAATTGGTGAGATGTACTATACTATATTGACATTTTTTCATTTCTAAAGGTCCCCTAATATCATGGACACAAGGATCATATATGTAAACATATGATGTATATGATACATCCTATGTTGGGAATGTAATTATAGAGAAACAATTGTTTTTTATAGAGATCACACCATAATTCTTAGAAGATTGAATAGCATCGATGCATTTCTATATTCCCCTCTTTCCATACATATATAAGTTACATATTTTATATTTTCTATCAAATATATTAAGGCCCATAGGGTAACAAAGTTAGGCATGTGGATAATGATTATGTTTTGTAAATGTGTTTGATCTAAAATGATGAGATTTCAATGAAACCATATCCTAAATGAGTTTTAAATGGATTCAAAAATGTTTTTGGAGTTTCTTAATAAGTACTAAAAGATTATAGTGCATTTGGTATTTTTTATATTATGCAGATTTATATGATAGAATATGTTTCACCACATGTTTTTGGATATCTGAATAAACATGAAAACTCATAATTTTTGTGCATAAATAATATCACATAGTTTCATCAGTTACAATCTCTTACTAATGGATTAAATGGATTCCATTTGTTTAAGTTATTAAAGAAAAATGTTTAAGCAGAATAAATTTTTGTCATTACATTGAATATGGCCTAAATTTTTTTATTAAATTAAATGAATTGATGATGACTATATAATGCAACAAGATCACTCTGGTTGGTTATAAAGAATGGTATGCATGTGTCCTAATAATATCTTCCTACCATGATATGGTTTACCTAGAGTTGAAGGTGTTATCACCCTTCTATTTTTAGGGATCCTCATGAAACTTTTTGGGATCATTTGGACAATATAGTTCCCTCGAATGCATGAGTCTTTCATTTTATACTAAGGTAGAATTTATCAAGTAGATAATAAAGTGTAAAATATATAGTGCACATATCTTCATATATTCTTTGTTTCTACTATTCATTTCCAGTATATACATATTTTATTGATTTTAGATCAAGTATATATATTGGTTTCATTCCATTTCTATTGATTATTTAATAAACCCCTAAAACACATAATACGGGATACGAGACACCGATGGTATTGGTATTGAACCTTCAGAATGAATCATATGCATCCTATTCTAATAGAAATCAAATCCATTATAGTTTGAGTGAAAAATATTAATTTCCTCTGTCAGGATTGATATATTTAGATTAATTTCATGCAATAAGGATGATATTTTCAAGTAATTGATAACAATAAGGAATTGAATGGGGCTTATTGATTTGGCATCCCAAACCTTTCCAGATATAATGAGTTTAGAGGTGAATGATTAAAACACTAGTTTTATAGTGTTTGTTGGAGTGAACCCATATTGGGATGATGTGGGACTCATGTTCAATCAACTCTCAAAGATGTTAGTCTCACAAAGGAGGAATAATGTTGTTTTTTATAAGGAAAATCTATATAATAATAGGTTCTGTAAGGTCTTTCCAAGTATGAGGCCTTATAAAGTTTTGTGAGATGAATTTTTCATGGAGAGGGAGATTCAAAAAATAGTGTTGAGTGCATGTAAATGCACTAAAGGGCTTGTATGAGGTAATTATCATAAGATTACTCACATGTTAAAGTCAATATAGGTAGATTTTATCATATCTTATGAGGCATGAATGATCATGGTTATGTATATTGAGATTATTTGATTTCTTATAAGGATCTATGATCTCTTGGATTGAAGTATGTATTGTATTGAAATGGGTGGAATTATCCTGAAAGATTTGTGCATAAAAAATATTGGAATCCACAATGCTTCAACACATAGACTCATGAAACATTTGAGTTTCACGAGACATTATCCAAGTCCTAAAATTGTGATTATCTTGTTTTATCTTCGTAGTTGGTATATCTTGGATGTTTTTTTAGTATCAAAAAAATTCCCCACTAAAAATTGGATATAATGAAAGATTGTAGATCAAGTTGTGGTGATGATATTGATGGTTTGAAAATTATAATTTGTTTAGTGAACTAGGAGGCCATTCAGATCCTCCACCATGACATCTACACAATGTCTAATAACTACCTACTCATGAAAGATAAAATGTAATCATAAAAATATGACTCTTAGTGGATCGAGTCTAATGATCAAGCCATGGAGTCTCAATATAAGATTAAATAGGCAATTTCATAGTGGCATGAGGTGGAGTGTCAGCTACTGACCCTTTAATTAGTGATGGTGGAGGTGGTCACCCAATTGAGTACATAGCAAGAAGTGGTTGAATTTGACCTAACCTTAGTGATGTTTTATATGGGGGAATTTATATATTAGAAAGGTGAGATCCACCTGCATGTAGGCTAGTTTCACCCATAAGTAGAGAATAAAAGGAATGGTATGACTAGGCTATGATAGGCTATAGATTCCTTTTAGTATAGGATAGATGATCTTAACTATTCAATCAATAAAGAGATTCTATAATCTAGAATTATTTTGAAGGAATGAAGTAGGACTACGAACATCCTTCCTTACTAATTTACTAGTAATTAAATTATTTTTGTTTGAATTTATTGTTTTTTTATTTCATTTCATCTTTATCATGTCAATGAAATAACCCAAAAAATTCATTAAGTCCATGTGATTCATTTTCATTGTGTGAAGTATGAGATAATAAATGATTATTTAGATTACATGAGATTGAAGAGAACATGTGAATGGCCAGTGTCTAAATTCTTTCTATACTTATGCACGTGACATCAGGATGATAGACGAACTAGGTTCGGTCAGATTGAAAAAGTTTAATTCCCCAACCAAATGTTGATCGATGAATGAGGTCATACCACCAACGGTGTGATAATTACACTACAGTATATGGATGTGGGAGAATGGTAAATTATCACATATGAGAGTTTGAATATTACAATTAATGAGGAAGATGGGGTGAGTATGGCCTCCAAGAGACAAAAAAAGGTAGTTTTCATTTACATAATATTTGAAATGGGGGAAATAGGTATACAATGAACACTTAGAAATAATCTACAAAACCGGTAAATTAACTTTTTTTGACCATGTTTTTGTGAAAAAAGAAAATCATCTAATGTAATCCCTTATAATGGGTAATTTGTGATGAAGTATTTAGTTCAATGTTAATAAAATTTTACTGAATGGTTATTAGTGATATAATAATATATTTTTATCAAATAGTTTTGGCATAAATTCTTGTGCAATGATGAGAGGTGTTTTTTTCTAGCATAATATACATTTCCATCACAAATATCCCACACATGATGACTATTTGTAAAAAACATTTAATATTAATTATAAATAATACTTTAGGAGTGGAATATTTCTAATAAATGATTATAATCAACCCCAAATAGTCTACCTTTGAAAGATTTATTTTAATGAAATTATACTTGATCACATATAGTCCTCATATAGGGACAATTTGTGAAGAAATTATAAATTTTATTGAAAACATATTTGTAGATCATATGTGATGGAAATATTTCATTAAAAATATTTCTAAAATAAACAAGATAATCATTCATGTTATTTAGCCTTTTCTATGGATATACTATCCATTAAAATATATTATTACGTTTCAAATCCATGTGAAAAAAGAGATCAAACAATGAATATTTTGTGATTAATCATTCCATCACAAAAACTCTATCACAAAAAAATACAATGAATGCCCAATCTCATTTCATTCAACAAATAAATTCCTTTATTTTCCTTTTTAAAGACTCTATCTATATAATCTAATGACATAATTAAATATTCCAACATTATGAATATCATATTCATAATTTAGAGTAGAGTTTAAAGGTTTATATGTTGCAGATATATAATTCAATGTCTTCAAAAAAATTTATAAGTATTATTTAGAATTTTTGTATTAGTAATTAATTTATAGAATTTATATTTTTTTACAATTATATAATATTTTAGTTACTTTAATTTTTAAAAGCTTTATTATATTTTCATGTCATTTTTCCATTTTTTTTGTAACTATTCATTAAATTTTATAATTACTTAATAATAATAATATAAATAATATGTTAATTTGAGTTTAGATTATAGTAGATAATAATTTATAATAAACTATTAAAATTTAAGAGAATTATTAAAAAAATTAATTTAAATTAACCAATGTTAGTTATAATTAATAAATGTAATAAAATTATAAATAACTTAAAATTGAAAATTACTAAAAAAATGGGTGGTTATTAATTATTTTAAATTACTAATTAGTTTTAAAAAAATATAAAATAATTATTATTATTTATAATTAGGTAAAAATAATCAATTTAGACATAATTGATAAAAATAATTAAGAAAAATTCTCCCCATTAAATCGTAAAAATTAATATATGTAATTTAAATTAATTTAAAATAAATAATTAAAAAAAGATATTAATCATGAGAATGTTATTTATTTTTACTTAATAAATATTAATTTTATTATATGTTAACAGAAAATAATTTATATATACTCAATGTTATTTAAAATACTTAACTTTAATGTATAAAAATATAATTAGACAGCACATTTGTTTAGAATTAGTAAATACTTCCTACATATTATAATAAATATTAAAATATTGTTATATAACTATAATAAATATTTTATTTAAGGTCTTTGAGGTTACCAAAAAATGAAACAACTTACACATTCATGGGACAATAATGACATTCCAAACCCCATTTAAGTGTTGACCCACTTCACCCACGTTAATAATTCACTAACCGAGAGGCCCACCAGTTTATAATCAAAATAGCTCATGTGGCTCGCCCAAAGTACCTAATGAGTATGGATGAGGTATTATGAACATGGGTCATGGTGTTCCCCTTGTTTTTTCATATGCCAAAGTCCCTCATATATTGTGTCAACTCTAGTGTAAATATGATCCTATTTCTTCGCCCCTTCTTATGTTACCACCTATGTCATCTGTCTTAAATTTATAAGGAAATATTCACAAGGGAGGCTCTAAATATTGGAACTTCAGTCATATGTAAAAATTATTTGGAGACTTTACCATGAAGGTAAACACCCAACTGTAAAAACTATGCTACTTCATAGGCAGTGACAGTCTAAGCATAAGGGTCACATGACTTATGATGTGCATTTAAAGTGCAGAACACTATTCGGAAAAAAAAAATGTGTAAATTTTATAAAAAAATATTTATAATAAAGTAACAAGAGATACTATAAAATAATGAATAAATTATTATAAATTATATTAAATTATAATTAATTAGAAAAATTACTATAGATTAGTATAAATTATAATAAATTACAATATTTCACTTTAAATTATGATAAATTAGAATTATTTTTTATTAATTAGTATTAATATGTATTAATTAGTATAATATACAATTAATTAGTTTAAATTACTATAAATTAATATAAATTAGAATAAATTTATGTAAATTAGTATAAAAGTTTTTAAATGACTATAAATTAATTTTAATTGTTTGAAATTACTATAAATTATTATGAAGTTATATTAATTATTATAAATTAGTATATGTTACAATGAATTGGTAATAATTATTATTAATTATTATAAATGGTTAAGAGGTTAAGTGTATGGTTGGTGTGTATAGTTTTATTTGATTATAATATATAATATAGAAACACAATCAATATATAATAAATTCATCTACAGTTATTCATTAATAATTTATAGAGAATGATGGAATGAATTTGAGTCCTATGGATGAAGGCTGGTAAGTATGCTTGGATGATTTATGCAGATTCATTGGATGTCATTTGGAAATAAAAATATCCTTGTTAATTAATTCTATAATGGGAAAGATGCAATGAATTTGAGGCCTATTAAAGAAGGATATTGATAATTCTTAGAGGATTATTATGAATTCATTGGATTTCATTTGGAAATATAGTTGTAAATGTTTTTCTAATGTTTATTGAATTGTCCTTTAATTACAAATAGGTGTGTAATTTATTGAAAGATATGGTCATTGTTCTCAACATGTTTAAGAATGTATTTGATTAAAATAACGAAATATTCCCTTTATTTGATGAGGAAATGTTATGGTGTATGTTTTAAGATTTAACAAAACTAAATACATGTGTTGGTAAATTTAGAGACACTATCTAAACAATTTAATGGATGTTAGAGCCTTAGAATTGATTTTGAAAATCTTGATCTATTTTTGTGTTAAATTTGCAATAAAAAAATCTTATATTGGGAATTACATTACATAAGTAAAGTTAAGTCTTGATTTTCATTACCTATGTAAAGGTATCACATGCCTTCTGTAAAGGTAGTAGCAGATATCTATAACCATATAAAGGACATTTGTGTCTTACATGACCTAGGTAAATTTAAGGAGTTATTTGTGAGGGATATGTAAGTGTAAATATTGAAGCTAAATAATGGTAGTGATAAAATAAAATCCATTAATAAAGTTATAATTATGAATTTCTTAAAGGTAACATGAATTATTCAATGGTAATCCAAGCCCTAAATAATGGTATCCCAAGGCCTATGTAAAAGTAAGTTATGTATTTATGTGTGGCATAAAATTAATATGAAATTCATAATGGTATATAGAGCACTATATAAAGGTACACTGATATTTTCAATACTCACATAAGGGTAATATGATGGTTGTGTAAGGGTAACCCCTGAGTTATAAAGGAAGCGTAAATGTATTTTTTTTTTCTCTTGTAAGTGTATCCATGAGCTTTATCATATCGTGTAAGTGTAGTTAACTATGCACATATGGGTAATATTCAAGGATTTTAAACTCAACATCATCTATTCCATAGATACACCACTTATTTTTTTCTAATATTATACCTTTTTTTATATTTATACTTAATATAGAGGAAACTACACCATAAGTAGTTGGTGTTTATAATGATTTGTATATTGGTGCACTATGGAAGATGCACTATATTTTAAGGTTTTTTTAGCTTCACCATAGAGGTAGTCGATACACATTAGTATCCATGCATGAATAGAGAATACACATTTGTGGAAATTACTTAGATCATGAATATTTATATATCCCATGGAAAAATGAATACTAAGTCTTTATGGTATTTAAATGAATATTTTAATGGGAATTTAGATGAGTTTTAATGTAATATTAATCTAGAATCAGTTTGAAAATATGGTATTACATGATCATACAATTGTTTGATATTTTATAGAGAGATCATTATCTCATTTATTAAAATATAGTTTTCATTCTTAACATTAGTGTATGAAAAATGATATTCCATGATTTTATCATGATATGGAAAGGTACATGCTAACCTAGTCATGCAATATGGAAGGCTCTAATGGGATAACATAGTTTTTGAGGAAAAAAAGAACCATAAGGTGAAGCTTTGTAACTATGAGTTTTCATGAAAATGTGTTTCACTGTTGAAGATATATTTTCCTAGTGAATATAATGTAAGTGGGATGACAATCACAAGCATGGAATGGTGAAAATTTACAAGATATTTTTATAGAATCAACTATATATTAAAATATCAAAGGAATCGTGAATAATTATATTTGATAAGTACACGAAATAATAATAATATTTTATATTTGAATGAGAACATTCTTGCTAAAGCATTTCACAATTGATGAAGAAGGTAGAATGGAGTGTTATGCATTCTACATGTACAAATCATTTTAAAAGTGAGTTGATATATCTTAACTAAAAATAATTGAACACCATTAAAATCACTAAGGCTATCATAGATCCATTTATTAATGAATAATAACTTATTCAATTTGACATGATGACATTCTCAAGATAACTAAATCATATTACTTATATGTTTGTTGAATGATTTTTTGAAAAATAGTTGGTACTATTATAAACAATGCCATATGGGAGAAGTGGATGTTACCTACCATAAAATTATATGTGAATTCTATAGAACTTGTATTCATTACACTTTTACTATTATTAAAAGTCCTAAAACAACCACCAGTTGATTAAATAATAGAGTAGGCTTTCTCATCTAAGGAAAACCTTTTAAAATATATTTTTCTCTTTTTTGTTATATGCATTACATTTGTATGTGATTCTTGAGAGAGTATATTATATTCATTCCTATTAACTAGGGAAATGGTTTTAGTTTGAGAAGTCATAATTAAAAGGAAATTATAAGATCAATAAAATTTGGATAAATTGACTCACTTCCCCTTTTTGGAGTCCCATAAAGATCCATATATACATTATAAGTTTTATTAGAGAAAAGGTTTTACTATTATTGTATTAGAGTCATTTACTAGTTGTTTATATGATGTTTATATTTTTTTCATACTTGGAGATTATTATTAATTTATTGGGTGGAAGATATAGTCTCTATTATTATGTAAGAAGGATTGATGGACTTTTCCAAGACTTTGAAAAATATGAAGAAGAGTGAAGTAAAGTGATTATGGATGTAAGATCCAATACTTTATGGAGGAACTATATCATTTTTATTTTGGTTTTAATCCCTCAAAGTTGGATAATTCAATGTTATTAGGTGTATGAGGAAGCTCGGGGGTGTTTCAGGGGTTCAGGGCATGAAAGAAAGAGAAAAATGGCCACCAAGTACATGATGCATGGATGGATCATGGTTAGAGTAAACCATGTGAAGGGTGAGACCAAAACGTGAAGGTTGGTACAGACACATTATGTATGGTTAGTGCATGGTACGCCAAACCGCACAGGCTCCCTAGGTAACTATACAACTTGGGAGCCTTTTTAGATAGAGGTCAATGCATGGTTTTCTAAACAGCGAGGCCCTTAAAAATGAAAAATTACCAAATTACCCATTAGGATTTTAAGTATCCCAAAAAATATTCCTCCTCCTCTTTCTTCCTCTAGCCCTATATGAAAACTCCAACACCCAAATTTTCCCATGGGATGTTCTCCTTTGACTCAACACTATTTGGAGTGCCTTTGGTTTCAGATCAAAGCTCTGGGTGAGTCTAATATTCCTCTTTATTATCTTTTCCATATTATGGCTTGTAGATTTTTTTATCTTCTTATAAAGAACTATATCCCTCTTTTTATAGATAATATTAGTTTTTTTTTGCTTCAAGTGGTTCTTAAATAAAGTTCTAAGTAAAATGTTAGGGGTGTCTTCATTATTGGATTTAAGGTAAGTGGTGTACACATTAAATCCGATTGTTTTGTAATGGACTGGTTCATGTATGATAATGTTCATGTTCTTCTCTTATTATGAATCTTATTCCTTTATTAGGGTTTTGTAAAATGATTTTTTAAATGATAAATTGAACCGACATGATCTTCATGGGTTCTATTGATGATGATTTGACTGGTTAGGACCACTGACGGGGTGTACGCAATATTCTTGAAATAAGCACAAGTAAGTGTTGAGCATGAAATTTACATACATTGAAATAGAGCCCATGATAAAATTGTTGACATGTTAATTTAAAATATTGTTAGCAACAATAGTTTTTGTTTCTAGTGATTGATTTTTGGAATAATTTATTGTTTAACTTAACATGATTTTTGTTGGTGATAATAAATAAATTGTACTAAGTGATTTATGGAATGTAAATTAAATGAATAAGTTGGAAAATTATTATGAAGTGATAAATGACTAAAATGGGACAACATAATGAGATTTATGAACATGTTAATGGGGTGATTTATGTAAATTGTTAAATATTCCAAATAGGTCAAGGTATTGAAATTGTGGAACATGTGACGTGGGTTAACATATGTAAAGTGTAGAATATGAAAAATTGGTTGTGGTATAGAAAGGGTAAATGTGTTAAATGGGTTATGCTATGTAAATGGTAAATGTTTTAATGGGTCAAAGAGTAAGGATGATTTATGTGTTAAATGACATCTCAAATATCTATGATATTTGTATTAATTATAGATAAATAAACAAGCATTGATTGTGAACTGTATATGATATGTGTATTGATTATGTTTAATGGGATGTGATATGGTTTATGTGGAAAATGGATAAATAAGCATATAGACATGGCTTGGTTATTATGGGGTGTTGAAAATGAGGATATTTCCCATGGGTCATGTTAGACTAAGGTTTTAAACCCCACCCCATAATTCAGGTGTTAGGGAAGGGGACCGAGGCTCTATACCTCTAATGGATTCATTTGATGAAACTACCTGGACTGAGGTTCCATGGTAAGTGTGATGTAAATACGATGAAATGTTTATCCCTAAAGAGGTAGGGAAATTTATTTATACCCTTATAATTAGTGATTTATTTTCTTATGTTGTTGTGTAAATAATGTAAATTCCTAACACATGGAACACATAATGAAAAAGAATTATGTGATAAAGATAGACTAAATGATAAACATGGAACCAATGTTATAAATGTGTATGTAAACATGGTTACCTAACATAACACAAAAATTTATGTTCAATTTTATATTTATTTAGTTCTTGGGTGTTCTATTTTTTAGACTGGATGTTTTGTATACACCATTGGTGGTGGCCTACTGAGTTGTACTTAAATCTTACTCAGACCATCGTTGGGTACCTGAGAAGATTTCATGGTTGCATTCTAGGACAATGGTAAATGATCTATGATAGAGAGTTGAATTTGGATTGGGAAGTCCATTGATGGGGATCCAAAATTGGAGTTTGAACCCATTTTGTGGATTCAACTCTTGGTATTTATCTTGGGTTCTTCCTTCACCTTTAGCACTATTTGCATGGAATGAGATATTTATTGTTTTCTTGTTGTCATACCCTATTTGGGATTTTTTTGGTAATGAATATTTATGGGTTATTTTTTATTATTTCCATTATTTCATATCTTATCTACTGTGGATTACACTAGAAAAGAGTGTATAGTCTCCCCATGTGATACATTAGACCCTTGATGTTAGCTAGTAACCTCTTTCATATGGGGAGGTACGCTTGAGGTCATGTGTTTACTTGTCTCAGGGAACCAATTCAAAGGATTCTAGGAAATGGATGTTACATAGAGGTATCAGATTGATTATTTTATGGGGTCTTACTCTCTGAAGATGGTAGATAAAAAATTATGATTTTTCAGGCCTTGGAAATGAGCTCGTTCTTGGGAGTAACTATCCCATTTAAGAGGGAAAAACTAAGTACCCATGGTGGGAATTATTTTTCTTGATATGTTTTGTTATAGTTGGATGATCTTTCACCATTGGGTGAAGCACTTATAGTGTGAAGTGACTGTTTTATGATATTTTTCTCATGGTTAAAACAAAAAATGGATGTATATTAATTAATAATTTTAGGCACCTCGAGATATAGGTGGCATACACCATGATAGGAACACAAGGGATGGGTATGTGGGACATGTTGAGTAGGATGCATTTTACATTCTTTAAAATTTAAATAAAATGGTGTATAATAAAAGATGGTGTAAATGGGTAAACTAAAAATAATGTAAATAAATGGTTGAAATATTGTGAGTTTAAATGAACATTATAAATGTGTTAAAAATTTTGGTTGTGAAAAATTGTGAAGAATGAATGGTGTCTGAAAGAGAAAGATTTACGGTATAGTGGTAAAATGGTTACAAAATTATTCCTTTTGAGGATTGTGAATGAGTTAGAATAATGGTTCTAATATCTTATAAAATTAGAATGGTTCAAAAATGGGAAATATTTTCATTTTGAAAGTGGAAATTCTTTTAGAAGAGGGTGTCTAATGAAATAATTGTATCTATGATAGTTGGGTTAACCAATGACAACCATGACCCACAATAATAATTGGTGGGGGAAGTATTTGGTATGCGATCATGTCCCCTGGGTTAGTGTTTGTAGAGTGAGTTGAGTATTGATGGTAGTGTACTTTCCAATATGGTTGAAACCAATAGGATTTTTTATGTAAAGTTTGTTGATGGAGTTGTTTTGAATTATGAATCTGAATAAGTAAGGATTTTTGAAATGTTGGGTAAATAGAACTCTCTCAAGTGTGAACGTTTTGGATTCTAAATGGTGATGTTAATTGTAAAAGAATGTGTGATGATGGACCTTTAAGTGAATGGAAATATTGAGAATTCCTTATGTTGCATATCTGGCCCTTATATGGGTGGTTTGGGAGGTGAGAGTTCTATAGGATGAGGCTATGATTACATGTTGGGAGACCTTGATGGGTGTCAATGTGTGGTTAAAGAGGCGTTTCTTTCTAGGTGTCACACCCCAATTTTTTTAATTTATTTTTATTTTATTTTATTATTTATTGCCTTTGGTTACTCACATCAAGGTTCGGGCTGGGTCCCAGTTTAAATTTTTTGATGTTTAATGGCTTCGCTAGGTTTCGGACAGGTCCATGGGCACCACGCTGTTGGCAGTAGCTGCGCGGTCCGCCCGGGTTTCTATGCAACTACCTCATATTTAAAATAAATAAAGTTTGATAAAAATAAATTGGGGTAAAGGGTTCTGCTGTAACAATAATAAGATCATTATTGGGTAGATAATAAATCTATTATTATTAGAAGTGTTATTATTATTATTATATTATTATTATAAAAAAAATATGGATATTTTTATTATTAAATGGTTATTAATATTATTATTTAGTTTAAATTGTTACTACTAATATTATCATTTAAAAGGATAAAATTATTATCGGAATTATTATTATTTTATTGTTGGTATTATTTTTGTTGTTATTAAAAATTTCATTTTTATATTATTATTATTATTATTATTATTATTATTATTTGAGAATGAAAAAAATGAACAAACCCTAGTCCTCCTACCCGACTCGCGGTGTAGCCACCCCCCCATTTCACGATCTGTTGCTCCCTCACTAGTACCCTATGCAGCGCCGCCTAGTAGGTTCTCTCACCCAGCCGCTGCCAGCCGTCACCTTTGGTCCCCTCTGCACACACTGCCTCTCACCTGCATCCCATCTCTCACCCACATGAACCCTCCTCCTTTCCCCCATGGCGCGGCATAGTGCAGCGCACTAGGCTCCAGCATCATTCCAACTTTCGGCCTCACCCTCTCCCAGCTCCGCTCAACCCGCCTCACATTGGCCTCACCTCGACCCTCAACCAGGAACACTAGGCCTCTGGCCTGCCCATGCCTTGCAGAAACTCTAGCAGACCCACCTCCCTTAGTGTGTCCTAGTCGCCCACCCTAGCACTGGTCATGCCTCATTCCAGCCCATCGTACAACCAGCCAGGCCGCACCCCGACCCTCCAACTTCCGACCTTTCCCTCCTTCTACACCAGGCCAGCCCACCCCTACCCTCTTTTGCTATGTACAATGGTGCGCCTCTGGACAGCCCACTCCGGTGAGCTTACCTGCTCAGTACGCCTTTGGCCATCCTGATCCGGTAAGCTTCCCTGCTTAGCGCGCCTCTGGCCCACCTGCTCCAACGAGCTCTCTTGCTTAGCGTGCTCCGTCCAGTATGACTGACTTAGTGACCTTCCCATCTTGGTGCGTTTCGACTTAGATGATCTTGCTTGTGGTATTTTTCTTTCTTTTAACCATGTTTTTATTTAAGTGGTTAAACCCCGATATCTCTTGTGTTGATTGGTGTGCTTTTCTAGTGGTTCTAGGTTTGTTATTGGTGTGCAAGAGTTTGTTCCTATTTCCACATAAGTGACATCACGTTTATACACAATTTAGGTAGGCGAATCTATATTTTCCATTATAATTAAGTTTACTTAATACATGAGTTTTAATTACATTTTTTACATAGTTCACACCTTCTTAATGCACATAACTAACTTTCTATAGTGTTTTCTAGTTAGACGGCTTTGATAAAAATAGTTTTGAAGTACTTTCTCTAGGGATATTTATGTGTGCTTATGAAAAATGTTTTTTTGAGGTCAAATGTTGTCTTGATGATGTCTTAAGCATGACACGCACCTTCTATATACTCTACATTAGGTTTTGAAAGTGTTTCCGATTTGAATTAATTATTTTAAATTTATTCAGCATGTTTATTAAATTGTTTATAAATTGTTTCATCTATTTATGAATGTTTTTAATAAATTGTTATTTTATTTATAAATTTTTTTATAAATTATTTGGTCTGTTTATTAAACTTTTTATAGATTATCTCATCCGTTTACAAAATTATAACTAAACTATTTGACATTGAAAATGAAAAAGTGGGTTTTGCATGATATTTTGTGTAATGTATTGGTTATGTGAAGATAAATGTCCGATTAGTAACACTTGTGTTTTCAAGGAGTGCTTTTATATTTTAAGTAATGTGACGATCCATTTGGTACCTTTAACTCAAATGATGATGTTTTTATGTACTTTTAGATATTATTGTGCTTAAAAACTGTGTACCTACTTGACAACCTTATTGTTTGTGTTAAATTTTTTGTAAAGGTTTTGTTATTATAAGGCAATGGTTTTGTGGTTTTAATGTAATGAGTTGTGCTTCATAAACATTGTTTTCACTAAAGCATTGTTGTTTTCCTTTGAAATGTGTTTTGGTGTGAGTTTTAAAATGGTAAAGGCTCGTTTTGTAGTGGTAAAATGATTTGGTGTGTGTTTTGGAACTCAAGGGCCAATTTGTCACTTTTGACCCAAGGGAAGTGTTTGTACTAACTTTAAAAGGAGATTGTGTTTTGGAGAAATTGTATTCTCAATTAAAACATTGAACATTTTATGAAATTATTTAAATGTTAAATGGTGTGATGGCATGGTTGGCACTTTGTTAATTTAAAATGACCGAATGTGTATTTGGGGGTGCTCCTATCTAGGGTAACCCTTTATTGGTGAATTCTTATGAAGCGTCTGTTTTTGGGGTAGGCAAGTGTGGTGAGATGAGTCATGCATGAGAGGAACATCCTACTTAAATAGTATTAATATAACCACCATGGGTTCCTGAGCATCGTTTAGATGATTGAGTGACAATTGCTGATCAACCCTGATTAGACGGGTTGGTACCCACTAGATTTGTTGCAAGGCCATGCATGATCTTCCACTAGATTGGTCAGTTTAGGGAAGCCAATTGGTTATAGACTTAGTAGCTTCAATACACACCAATAGGTGGTTTCGAAACTGAGTATGTACAGGGGTATTCTAAGGATGTTTAGTATCACATATTTTTTTCCTTTTCTTTTCTTGTTTACATTCATCTATTCTTGTTTTTCTATCTTGTAATTCTACCTATTTCTTTTTGAACTGCGTTGTTTTCCTTGTTTGTATTTTATTTGACAAATTATAATTTGTTTCAAAAATTACATGTGGCGTACGTTGGGTTTTTAAAATTTATAAATGATATTATTTTATTGAAATATGGAAAACCTACTTTTATAATTTTATTTCAAACATGTGTTAATGGATTGTTTCAAGAAAGGAGATATTGGATTATGTGGTTTCTCTTGGCAACCCTAGTAAGAATTTTAATTCTCACACCTATTTTTTTATCATTTCTATTGTAGGTTCCCCTTTTCTTGGGTTCTATTGGCTAAGTTTCTCATTATTGGATAAGGGTCAGCCTTTGGTTGGGTGGTAACCAGGAAGGTCATGTTGAGGTATGTGTAGTTTTGTTTTCTTTCCACCGCTAGTTTTATTTCTACAGTCAGTTATTTATATATCTATTTATCTTTTTTTCATGGGAAAAATCATTCCCAATGGTTAATTTTTGATGTCCGACACTGGTTTCCAGCCAGTGGGGATCAGGAACGCCCCTCATGCCATGTCGTAAACTGGATCGAGTGACCGGTTCATGGTTTAACTGGGTTGGTTCATGAAAAAATGTTTTCAAAGGAAGCCTTTGTTATTAGGGGTGTCTGGTAAATTGAGGCTAGGAATTTCTGGAATCGAGAGGTAGGTATGGGAAGGACGTCATGAACCCTCACTCGTTCTGAACCTCGAGTCTCTAGGGGTAGTCTGAGAATTGATATCTTGTCTCATTCTGGTTTGTTTTAGATTGAGGGATGACAATGGAGGCAAGCCAATGTTACATCATGATTTCACCTAGAGTAGTGACCCATGTAGAGTCTGAGTACATGGTTTATGTTCTTCCTAGTGGTTACGCTTACTTGGGGCATGTCCTACTATCATGTTTCCACGTTAGGAATGACTACTTGTCCCTCACTCTCGTAGTTTTATGCAAGTTGAGTGTCGTCTTGGTTATGGTTGGTTTAAGTGCACATTTTGATATAAAAAAGGGGTTTTAAATAAGAATGATTTCTTTTAAATGACTTTAAATTCGTGAAATGGGTTTTAAAACTGAAACCTCTTAGTCTAAAAATATGGTTTTTTCTTAGAACAGGTAGAGATATGGTTTTGGTGAAACATTGGGTAATATTTATGAATGTTTGCACATGTGAGGGAGTGCATGGGAAGTGCGTGTTGGTGCATATGGATGAAAGAGGATGAATTCGTGTGCAATGGTTCATGGGATAACTAGGGTGTGTACATGGAATTAAAGGCTTGACCTTGTTTTTCTAAAGTGATTTTGAAAAGGGGAAATGATTTTGGAAATTGAATTTGGTTTGAAAAGTGGGTTTGGTATTTGGGAAGTTTCCTTGAAAGAATGTGGTTTTGAAATCTAAAATAAAAAAAGGAATATGATTTCTGTTTGTATTTGTTCGGGTTTTGAACTGGCTATTTATGGATGAATGCACTTTCAATGATATTACTTCGGCTTTATACTGGTTTTGGCTCTGTGTTTTATATGTTGTACAGAAAATGTCGCCCAGAAAGGTCCCCAAGGTTTCTAATAAGTCATGCCCAGTTTTTTGTCCTTCTCAGATGTTTCCTATTCTTCACAGTGATCAGGGTCCATTAGAGGAAACATAGTGTCTTGAAGAGGTCGAGCACATCTTCAGGATATTGGGAAATCCTGAAGCTGTCAGAGTGCGTTCTGTTTTGGGTTCGTTTGAAGGACCAGCTCTAGATGAGTCAGAGTCGTTTTCCCCTACCATCAATTAAATTTGTGATGACATGGGATGTCTTTAAATCTATCTTCATATGATGGTTTATACCTGAAGAGGAGATGGCGAAGAAAAGAGAAGATCTTGTGTGTATTCAACAAGACCAACAGATGGTGAAAGAATATGTTGCCCATTTCAAGAAACTTGTGTCCTTTTCTATAAAGGTAGCATCGCATTATTTGATGAATACTTCTCTCTTCATCATGGGTCTTCATCTAGAGATCAAGGAACAAGTCCTCCTTTCTAAAGACCATCGTTTCAAGAAGCTGGTGAATGAGGCATTCCTTGCGAAGTTGGTCTCTAGAGCACGGATTATTTGAAAACCAGCATATCTAGTTGCTCGTGATGGTTCCCCATCTAGAAATTAGGGTGTGCCAGAGAGGCCTGTATTAAAAGAGTCCTAAATAGTTGTTATGGCTTCCAGTTCGTCAGACGGTTCAGTGGTGTGCCACCAGTGTGGCTGGTTTGGGCATGTGAAGTCGCCATATCTCATCCCTCCAAGGAAGTTTCTTCATTGCATTTAATGAATTGACCCCAGTTTCCCAGAGTCGGTGCATTATTTTAATAAATTGTCATGATACAAGGAAATAATGTTCCGAAAGACCGATTAGTTTAGCAGTCTTGGAAATATATTACATACATCAGCTTCACATTACAATTTCAAACATAAAATACAGCATATATAGTTCTTTGATAAGGCCATTATTCCCTTTTATCTTAACCATGCATATCAATCATAATACACTTCCTGGAAATACTGGGAAAATAAAACAGAAGAAAGGGGTGAGCTCAGATGCTCAATAAGGGTAAACAATTTAGTGGAATATAACATAAACAATATGCATGGTGAATAATTGAAAACACATGCCTTTACAAATAATAAACATAAACACTTTATGGTTGAAATGTGAACTGAGTAAATAATGCCATAATAAAACATAGTCCTGGGTATTCTACTAGTCAAATAACCACATGAACCATCAATATTATTTTCATAATGAGGGAATGTATAATGACATACATTCAGAAACATTTTTTTCAAGGCCTTAACCAAGATGTCTAAAAATGATTAAGGCCTCAGCCAAAACCATATATCAAATTGGGAAAGGCTTATGCCAATTCCATGTCCAATTGTCTCATGAGACCTACTGATGCACTGAGAATCTATAGTGGGATCCACTCATCACTTACTCTGTCCAATACATTCCTCATATGAAAGTGTTGAAACAAAACATAAATATTTGTATTAAAACAAGCATATGAAATGACAATACTTTTTCCATAAACCATGAATATTATAAAAATAACACATCCGCAGTCAAAAATATCACAAAACCTTCAATACAATATGGAATACTTGTATAATAAATCAACCATGATCAAGAATAATATCTCGTAAAGGATGTTGATATAATTGAAAATGATCAGTAAAAATCTTTGAGAGAAATATCCCTTTTTCATGAAATAATTTAAAAGTCACATAATTTATAAAGGAAGTCATTTAAAAGATAGTTTTGAATAAAAGTGTCCCATACCAATTTGAAACTTTTGAAAGAAATGAACATTTTAAAACTTTCAAGTCCATATAAATAAATCCTTAAAATCAGTTTGAAAACATGGACATTAATGAGAAAGGTTTAGAAGACTAAATCTTAAAAACATTTAAAATGATATTTTAGTAAAAATTCCCTTAAAAATAATCCATTTGAAAACTATTTTATGAAACATGTACAGGGATAATAAATATGTCCCAGTAGATACTTACATAAAAACTACCTCAGATGATAAATAGATTGTGAAATTAACCCTTACCATGCACTTTCCTTTGGTTGAGGGTACGTTTAACCTCTTGTATAATGACCATAGTATGTTATTAAATTATACCAAAACCATATTCATATTTATTATATCATATATAATTAATTTATGACTTTATACTACCCATTTAATAATTATTTTCATATTAAATTGACATTTTTGGTAATAATCGCTTTCTTTATCGTACATGTTTTAACTTGTTATTCATGACCATATCTTTTAGATCATGATTTAAATACTTCCAGAATATAAAACATGATTTATATATCATATATATTTAGAATATAAATATTTATAATAGATAGATATATGAAATGGAAGGCACCATTTATGGAGATGGTAGGTCATACGTACACATAAATGATGTTTCCATTTTTTATATCGTATTGAACGGTGAACGTGGAGATGGTAATCCGTACGTACGCACGAGTGAAAATACCATTATATTGATGGTGAAATTGTATTTAATTGTATGATATATCATATATACATAACAATTAACATGTTATATTTATTATTTACTTCAGTTATACTCATTGTTATACCTATCCAAATAATGAAGTGTTTGAATAACAAACTACACCACGACGTGGAGACAGTAAGCTGTAAGTACGCACGTATGGTGACTTTGTTATTTATAGAATATATAGAATGAAGAATATGGTTGTACAATATTTATAGTTACATCACGGTATGTAAGAGGTACTGTAGTTCTTATTTTTTATTGAAACAACAATGAAATAGGAAGTGGAAGAAGAAAAGAACTTGAAAGAGGGTGGTGAAATTATTACCTCTTCTTCGGGTGTTTCCTTTTGAGTTAATAAAATGTGCTCCTTAGGTTGGATTTATGATCAAATTAAGGACTATAGGTTGATGTGAGGGAAGTTGGGAGGATATTTGGGTAGGGTTTGGCTGAGCCAAATGGCTTTCGAGGTGTGATTTTGAGAGAAGATGAGGTGCCCTTTTATAACAGGGGTGAGGGTCACTTTAGGAAAAGATTAAAATATTAATTTATTATACAATCATATTTGGTTTATAATATATCCAAATGAATTTATTTAGAGACTTAGGTGGTTATGGTTCTAAATCCTCACAACCAATAGGTTTTAGATAAGTTTAGGTTAACATTTTAACCTTATCTTTTAGATTTAACTCTTAGTTAAATAGTTTAACTTTTACCGTGTCTTCTTGTATTCTAACACTATATTGTTAACAAACATACTCAAATATTCCAAGAGAACCTCAAGTTGTTCCTTAATGTCATATATAATATTATTTAAGACTTTTGGCCAAGCCTTATATTTTTAGGAATATTATATCAACCAATAATATAATAAGTGTTTTAAAAACTAATTTATGTCAATTTTGACACTATTTGGAATTTTGTTTTCGTGAAAGTCATAACAACCTTATCAATTTGAAAACAATTTATCTAATCAACTCTAACATATAATATTAACATATAAAATTTTTGAAATTCATCAGAAGTCTAAATTTACATTTATTTGGATATTTATAATATCAATTATTTTAATATTTCATTAATAGGGTAATTATTGCATCATCATTGTGTCATAAATAAATTAAATTATTTAATTTCTAAAAATTATAAATAAAATACCATTATGTATAATTTTTTTTAGATTTGTAATTAATATTTATAGTTGAATTTATATTGTGTGTAACCCTATATAAAAAATGTTTTGGTTATAAAATTTTGAATGTAACTCTATTAACTCTTCTATAAATAAAATAATAATAAATGTCCTAATATAATCCAAGTGGACCAAAGAGGATCATATTTTATTCCTAAGGATGTTTTTAGTCAAATTATACTTATCTAATATAATTAGGACATGTGTTAGGGTAATTATAATATCATTTTTACCCTTAATTAATCTATTTACTTTTAAGCGCAGTAAAAAAGTCAAAAGTTACTATTAACCAAAAAATATTTTCATGTTATTGGACCACATTTTACTTACTAATGTCAACCGTGTCTCTCGGATTTTTGAAATTCAACTCACTGAAGCGGTAAAATTAAGTTTTATGCAAATTTGTAAATGCTCCTAGAAGGTGGGTAAAAATGTTAAAAAGATCAATAAAATTTTATACATCTA
This sequence comes from Viscum album, assembly GCA_963277665.1. Taxonomy (NCBI): domain Eukaryota; kingdom Viridiplantae; phylum Streptophyta; class Magnoliopsida; order Santalales; family Viscaceae; genus Viscum; species Viscum album. The sequence goes on from OY728140.1 coordinate 506,832,543, forward strand.
ATTTTATTATAAAATGACTCCAATGAATTACATTGAACTTATATAGGTATTATATATCTATTTTGACTTAAAATAAGTTTAAATAAAATAAATTATTATTTAAATAAAAAGTTGGTTTTAAATAATAACACAATGTTTTTCACTATTCATCAAAATTTGAAAGTTTTTCAGAAAATTACCAAAAAATTACCCTAAGATAATTTTGATATCCCAAATTCAAAAATTAAGTCTATATTACCAAATTAAAAACATATAAGTTGTATTTATTAATTTAAAATTAATTCCTGTTGTTAAAACCAAAAACGGGTTTTAAGAAAGTAAAAACTATTAAAAGATTGACATGTGTTTAAGTCAAATTTAAATGTAAAATTAATTATAATAACCTATATTGTATTAAATGATAAAAAGATAATCTAATTATACTTCCAAACCATTCAAACTCATAATTTAACACTATAAATTATTTCGATTAAAAAAGTTGTTTTCAATTAAAATTTAGTATTTTTAATTATTCATCAAAATATGAAAGTCGTCAGAAAAGTAACAAAAATTAATCCAAATTAAATTTTTATTTATTGCTTCTAAATAATAATTAAATTTCATTAAATTTAACATATAAAAGTGTCAAATATTGATTTTAAAAAGGGTTCTCCATTAAAAGGCATTAAAATTGCATTTTTTGAAAAATAATTTTTTTATCTGAAAAAATGAATTTGTTCTTATATTATGTCTAATAAACACATAATATCGATGTTAAAATTATATAGAGTATATAAGATTAAAAATTCAGTTAATACTATTAATAACCAATTTTTGAATGGCTAGTTTGGTAAGTTGTGGTGCGCTCAAACTCGGGGTTGCGAGTAGCGCTAGCTATTAAATTACTTTAATGAGATAACGTACTATGCAATCTTGGGGTGTTACATTCTATCATACTTCAATAAATTATGTCCTCGCAATTTGGAATTGTTTTCCAAAAATAAAAGGTTTAAAATAGAAAAATACCTTTGTGGAAAACCCACATCAGAAATTGGGTAAATAAAATTTAGTCTTAATAAGAGGGAAAGGGAATAAAAAAGTCAGCACAAAATTATGATATAGATTAGGAGAATATTGGTGGAAATTAGAGACACATAATTGGAGGGAAAACATAAATATTTATAGGGAGTGATTGAGGTCATCAATCACAAACTGGTGTAAAATTGAGGGCCTCAAAGCCATCAATCTGTAATGATTTAAAATATCATTAGTTCAACAAAAAATAAGGTATTAGGATAACACATTTTTTGGTTTTAAGATCTCTTCCCTAAAGTTTCAGAATTAATTTATTCATAAAATAAGAGGGAAAAAATATATACTTGAAAAATAGAGTTTCATCCTTCAACTAATTCCTACCACAAACTCATCTTTCATTCCAAAAGATAATAGAATTACAACATATTATATTTAACTTAATTGTATAGGGTTCCAAAAATAATGAATTTATAATTAATTTGTAAGACTATTTAAAAAAACTACATTATAAAAACCAATACATCACATATGACAGTGGTAGGTGATCCACCCTTGTCGCCCTTCGATTGTGGGTTCAAGTCTCGTGGCCTTGTCGGATGCGACAAGTTGTCACCCGACCTCTGGGTTGTCCGTTTTTTGACAATCCAAAAATAATCTCAAGAAATGATTTAAAATTAAAAAAATTATCCAATGTCAAACTTAATCGATTACAACCTTTAGACATTTCCAAAATACTTCTGTCCAAACTCACAGTCCAAAATTTATAAGGTAAACACAGTGAAGATCCTTTTTGCCACGTAATAACATGGGAATACCTTCATCATGTATTTTTTTTAAACCACTATAACACCCTGAATTACCATAAAACCTTATTAATTACATTCTTGCTCCCTTATTCCTCATAGATTACTATATATACTCCTATCCAAAATTTTGTGAACTCCAACAATGATGGAATATACAAATCATTAATCAGTTTCAAGGTTGTCAAGAATATCTAATATAATTTATCATAGTCAATCATATATTATTCCAAAATCACTACCTCAGTATCAGAATCATATTATGGATTATCTTTCTATCAACCACATATTTTCCAAAACAATTAACCTGCTATCGAGTCACCTTTCTTGGTTCCACACAATCTCAAGTCCTTAATGAAATAGTATTGTATTACAATCCTTATATACTTTATAATTATTATAAAATTAATATCATTAATACAATACTGAAATGACACAATACTTTGATAAAAACATAAACACTCTAATCTTTCTTCTTCATCTTCAGCAGTATCATAACTTGATTATTATCCAATAGCATTATTTGGGATATACTCTGATGATTTGGATATTGATTCACGTAGTGTCCCAAATACCTGCAGATGAAGCATTGTATAATTGAAACCTTTTTTTAACACTTGTAATCACATACTTGGTGTCCTTTTTCTCGACAATTTTAACAAACTCTCATTCCCTTCAAGCATTTACCAAGGTTATTCTTTCCATAGTTATCAAATATGGGAAAACCTTCTTTCCCCTCTTCCCTTTATCCATCTTTCCCTCTTCCATCATTTTCTTCTCTTGCCTCCCTTCAAAGTCATAGGAATCAAAGAATTCTTTACTTTTCTTATTAACACATGATAATATTTCTTCATATGATGAGAATACATGGGAGACTATTTCCCTTTTAAATTTTGTCTTAATACCATTAAAGATATGATCCTTCTTAATCTTTTGATCAGGCGTATTGCTGGAATTATCATTCCTTCTGCTAGGCGCCATTTCTAAACAATGGCATACACTAGGTTAGTTTATGAATCACAATTCATAATTCCAAACATGTAAAATACCTCACTTAAATTTAAAAATTATGCATATAATTTATAATCATATAATGTTTTCTTTGAGGAAGTGTTTACTCCTAAATCTTTCATAATGGATTGTAATGAAAATGTGAATTATCCTAAGCATATCCCCTGGGAGTTTCGTAACCAAGAGTGCAGCAAGGCCCGTTGTCATGTACCAAGATAACCCGGGTCAAGACCAAAACTCATTGTCAGATTTTTCACTCCTAGGTACATTTGTGCCAGATCCGCCCTTACCTACTCATATCCAGATAGGGTTGTATTGTTTGTAAAATAAAAAACATCTATACGTTACCAAAATTATTGGAAGTTCTTTTATATTAATCTTTAATGTCTATATTAGGGTAATGTTTCCTAATCAAAGTTTATCAAAATCTAGTTTTCAAGGTTATTGTTAAACTTCCTCGGATACCAACTGTAATGCCCTGACCCCAGTTACCCAGAGTTGGTGAATTATTTTAATAAATTAGTATGATACAATGAAATAATGTTCTGAAATACCGATCAGTTTAGCAGGCTTCAAAATATATTACATACATCAACTTCACATTATAATTTCATACATATAATACAGCATAGATAATTCTTTGAGAACGCTATTATTCCATTTCAGCATAACCCTGCCTATCAATCATAATACACTTCTTGGAAATCCTCAGAAAATAAAACATCAGAAAGGGGTGAGCTCAGATGCCCAGTAAGGGTAAACAATTTAGTAGAAGATAACATAAACAATATCTATAGTGAATAATTGAAAACACATGCCTTTAAAAATAATAAACACAAACAATTTATGACAGAAATATAAACTGAGTAAATAATTCCATAATAAAACCTAATCATTGGTATTCTACTAGTCGAATAACCACATGAAGCATCAATATTATTTTCATAATGAGGGAATGTATAATTCCAGTCATTCTGAAACATTTTTTCAAGGCCTCAACCTAGACGTCTAAAAATGATTAAGGCCCCGGCCAAAATCATATATCAAATTGGGAAAGGGCTCAACCAATTTCATGTTTAATTGTATCATGAGACCTACCGATGCACCGAGGAGCTATAGCGGGGTCCACCCGTCACTTACTTTTTCCAAAACACTCCACATATAAAAATGTTGAAACATAACATATAAATTCATGTTAAAACTAGCATACAAAATGTCAATACTTTATCCATAAACCATGAATGGTATAAAAATAACACATCCACAATCAAACATATCACAAAACCTTCAATAAAATATGGATGATTTGTATAATAAATCAACCTTGATCAAGAATAATATCCCGTAAAGGATGTTGACATAGTTGAAAATGATCAGTAAATATCTTTGAGAGAAATATCCCTTTTTAATGAAATCATTTAAAAGTCACATAATTTATAAAGTAATTTAAAAGATAGTTTTGAATAAAAGTGTATCATACCACTTTGACACTTTTGAATGGAATTAACATTTTAAAACATTCATGTCCATATAAATAAATCCTTAAAACTATTTTGAAAACAAGGACATTAATGAGAATGGTTTAGAAGAATAAATCATTAAAAATTTTAAAATGATATTTTAGTAAAAATTCCCTAAAAAATAATCCCTTTTAAAACTCTTTTATGAAACATGGACATGGATAATAAATATATCCCAGTAGATACTTATGTAAAAACAACCTCAGATAATAAAGAAATTGTGAAATTAACCCTTACCTTGCACTTTCCTTTAGTCAAGGGTATGTTTAACCTCCTATACAATGACCATAGTATGTTATTAGATTATTCCAGAACCATATTCATATTTATTATATCATACATGATACATTTATGACTTTATACTACCATTTAATAAGGATTTCCATGTTAAATTAACATTTTGGGTAATAATTGATTTCTTTGTTGTACGTGTTTTAACTTGTTATTCTTGATATTATCATTTAGATCATGATTTAAATACTTCCAAAATATAAAACATGATTTATATATCATATATATTTAGAATATAAATATTTATAATAGATAGATATATGAACTGGAAGGCATCGTTTATGGAGATGGTTGGTCTTACATACACATAAACGATGTTTTTGTTTTCATGTCGTATTGAAAGAAAGTAAGTGAATAAGATATATGTAAGTGTGTGTGTATATATATATAGTAGAATTATTATGTCATATACTACATACTTATCAATAATATATATTTTTATAATCATCGTTGATTGGTGAAGGTGAGAATGAATCTCATCACGTCGTGGAGATGGTAATCTGTACATACGCACGAGCGAAAATATCATAATATTGATGGTGAAATCGTATGTAATTTGATGGTATATCATATATACAGAATCATTATCATGTTATAATTATTATTTACCTAAGTTATAATCTTTATTATATGAATCTCAATAATGAAGTGTTTGAATAAAAAACTACATCACGACATGGAGACGGTAAGCTGTACGTACGCACGTATGGTGACTTTGTCATTTATAGGATGGGTAGAATAATGAATATGGTTGTATCATATTTATAGTAACATCATAGTATGCAGGAGGTACCGGAGTTATTATTTTTTGTATGGAAACAACAAAGGAAGTGGAAGTGGAAGTGGAAGAAGAAAAGGACTTGAAAGTGGGTGGTGAAATTATTACCTCTTCTTTGGGTGATTCCTTTTGAGTTGATAAAAAGGGATCCTTATGTTTGATTTATGATCTATGTAAGGACACTAGGTTTATTTGAGGAAAGTTTGGAGGATATTTGGGTAGGGTTTGGATGAGGCAAATGGCTTAGGAGGTGTGATTTTGAGAGAAGGGGAAGTGCCCTTTTATAAGAGGGGTGAGGGTCACTTTAGGAAAATATTGAAATATTAATTTATTATACAATCATATTCGGTTTATAATGTCTCCAAATGAATTTATTTTGAGCCTTAGGTGGTTATGGGTCGAAATATTCTCAACCAAAAGGTTTTATACAAGTTTAGGTTACCATTTTAACCTTAGCTTTTAGATTTTACTATTAGTTAAATAGTTTAACTTTTACTGTGTCTTCTTGTATTCTTATACTACATGGTTAAGAAACATACCTTAAACTTCCAAGAGAAAATAATGTGGTTACTTAATGAAATATTTAATACTTTCTAATCCCTTTGGCCTAACCTTTGTTTTTTAGGATTATTATATCAACCAATAATATAGTATTTGTTTTAAAAACTTATTTATGTCAATTTTGAGACTATTTGGTATTTTGTTTGTGTAAAAGTCATAACAACCATATCACTTTGAAAAAAAATTATCTAATAAAACATAAAATGTCATATTAACCTAGAAAATTATTGGAATTCATCAAAAGTCTCAATTTACATGTATATGGATATTTATAGTATCAATTATTTTAATATTTCATTAATAAGGTAATTTCTACATCATCATTGTGTCATAAATAAATTAAATTATTTAATGTCTAAAAATTATTAATAAAATACCATTATGTAGGAAATATTTTTATATTTATAATGAATATTTATAGTTGAATTTATATTGTGTGTAACACAATATAAAAATGGTTTAGTTATTAAACTTTGAATTTAAAACTTTTAACTCTTCTTTAAATAAAATAATAATAAATATCCAAATCTACTCCATGTGGACCAAAGAGGATAATATTTTATTCCTAAGGTTGTTTTTAGTCAAATTACACATATCTAATAGAATTAAGACACGTGTTTGGGTAATTATAATATCATTTTACCCTTAATTACCCTATTGACTTTTAACCGCAGTAAAAAAAGTCAAAAGTTAATATTCATGAAAAATTATTTTAAACTTATTGAACCAAATTTTACTTACTGATATCAACCATGTCTATTGTATTTTTGAAATTTAACACACATACGTGGTAAAATTAAGTTTTATGCAAACTTGCAAATGCTCCTAGAATGTGGGTAAAAAACGTTAAAAACTTCAATAAAATTTTATACATCTAATTTTATTATAAAATGACTCCAATGAATTACATTGAACTTATATAGGTATTATATATCTATTTTGACTTAAAATAAACTTATTTAAAATAAATAATTATTTAAATAAAAAGTCAGTTTTAAATAATAACGCAGTGTTTTTCACTATTCATCAAAATTTGAAAGTTTTTAGAAAAATTTCAAAAATTTACCCAAAGATAATTTTGATATCCTGAATTCAAAAATGAAGTATGTTTTACCAAATTCAAAAAATAGAAGTTTAATTTATTAATTTAAAATTAATTCCGTTGTCAAAACCAAAAAGCGGGTTTTTAAAAAGTAGAAACTATTAAAAGATCGACATGTGTTTATGTAAAATTTAAATGTGAAATTACTTATAATGACCTATAATGTAATAAATGATAAAAATATAATCTAATTATACTTCCAAACCATTCAAATTCATAATTTAACACTATAAATTATTTTGATTAAAAAAGTTTTTTTCAATTAAAATGTAGTATTTTTAATTATTCATCAAAATATGAAAGCTATCAGAAAAGTACCAAAAAATTATCCAAACTAAATTTTTATGTCCCAATTCTAAAGAAGAATTAAATTCCATCAAATTGAATATATAGAAGTATGAAATATTGGTTTTAAAAAGGGTTCTCAATTAAAAGGTGGTAAAATTACATTTTTTAAAAAAATACTTCTTTTATCTGAAAAAATGAATTTGTTCTTATATAATGTCGAAGAAACACATAATATAGATGTTAAAATTATAGAGTATATAAGATTCAAAATGGAGTTAATACTATTCATAACCTCTTTTTGAACGGCTAGTTTGGTAAGTTGTGGTGCGCTCGAACTCAGTGTTGCGTGTAGCGCAAGCTATAAAATTACTTTAATGAGATAACATACTATGAAATCTTGGGATGTTACATTGCAGATATTTGGGTCACTTGGAGAAATTTTGCAGGAAGCGTCACTTGAAGAAGATGTTGTGACTGGAGGAATTATAGTGCCTGCCTATAAGGTAGGAGACGCTTCAGCCATCAGAGCCGCAACTGGAGGTCTTGGGGTGAAGCTCGCGCGCAATCAGGAGTTGTCGGGGTTATGAAACCTCAGTTCGGGTTTTGTGTTCTATGTTGGTTGTAGAACATTTAAAGCCTTTTCGTTCTTGTTTTCTACTATTAATGTTTTGACGTTGTTGTAAGTTAATTGTTTGATAATTGAGTTATGAAAGATATGTTCTATTGTAATACAAATAGTTTTGTTTGTCTTATTAGGGTTTTCTAAATCATATGTTTTTATTAAATGTGTGTTTGACCCTTGTATGGGTTGATCTTGGTTTAGAAGAGTTGGTTTGGATATGTAAGTGCCTACAGAGGAGTCAAGGCTTGTATTTATACTCGGGTTTACTGTTGGGATGACGTTCTTCTCAGAGGTTTTTCTCTAGTGTTCAGGGTTTTTTGTTTAGGTTGAGAGTTCAAAGTTTCAGAGGAGGGGTTGTTTGCTCATGCTATAGAAGTTAGTTTGGATCGGTTGGGAGTTCCCGTGTCTCCCCCCTTTCCAGAGTGGTGTGATTGGTGTTAATTTTTAACTCTGCTTGATTTCTTGTGGTAGGAAGAACTCTCTCGTGTTTATCTCATTCTCTTGTACTGTGGTTTCTTTCTATTTCAATTGGGCATGGATTCAAGTTCTATCAATCGCTCAGTTTGGCTGAATTTCTGGGGGTAGAAATTTTCTATGGTGGGGAGAATTGTCACAACCTGAGTTTTTTAATTTATTTTCTTATTTCTTGTGTTTGGTTACTCGCGTCAAGGTTCTGGTTGGGTCCCAGTTTAACATTTTTGAGGTTTAATGACTTCGGTGGGTTTCAGACAGGTGTGCGGGCACCGCACAGTTGGTGGTAGTTGCACCGTCGGCCCGGGTTTCTATGCAGTTGCCTCATGTTTAAAATAAATAAATTTTGATAAAAATAAACTGGGGTAAACTGTTCCACCATATTAATAATAATAATATTATTGGGTAGATAATAATACTATTATTATTAGAAGTGTTATTATTATTATTATTTTATTATTATAAAAAAAATTGAGGATATTTTTATTATTAAATGCTTATTAATATTATTATTTTATTTAAACTGCTACTACCACTATTATTATTTAAAAGGGTAAAATTATTATTGGAATTATTATTATTTTATTGTTGGTATTATTATTATTGTTGTTGTTATTATTATTATTATCATATTATTATTATTATTATTGTTATTATTATTATTATTATTTTTAATATTATATGAAAAGGAAAAAAATGAACAAACCCAAGCTCCCCTTACCTGACTCGCGGCGCAGCCACCCCCCATTTCACGATCTGTTGCTCCCTCCATGGTACCATGCGCAGCCCCGTCCCAGCCACCCGGTAGGTTCTCTCGCCCAGCCACTGCCAGCCGTCCCCTCTGGCCCCCTCCGCAAAACCGGCCTCCCACTTGTGTCCTGCCTCTCACTCGCAGGACCCCTCATCCTTCTTTCTCCCACGGCGCGACGCAGTGCAGCGCACCGGGCTCCAGCATCATTCCAGCTTCCGGCCTCTCCCTCTCCCAGCTCCGCTCGGCCCGCCTCATGTCGGCCTCACCTGGACCCTCATCCCGACGCACCATGCCTCTGGCCTGCCATGCCTTCTGCCAAATCCAGTATACCCGCCTCCCTCTATGTGTCCTGGTCTCCCACCGCAGCGCCGGCCGGGCCTCGTTCCAGCCCTCTACACCATCGGCTAGATCGCGCCCCGACACTCCAGCTTCCGGCCTCGCCCTCCATCCGCACCATGCTATCCAACCCCTACCCTCCTTTGCCCTAGCCAGCGACGTGCCTCCGGCCAGCCCACTCGAATGAGTTTCCCTGCTCAGCGTGCCTCCATCCAGCCCGCTCCAGTAATCTTTCTTGCTCAGCGCGCCTCCGGACAGCCCGCTCCAATGAGCTCTCATGCTCAACACACTCCAGCCAGCATGACTTGACTTAGTGACCTTATCATCTTGGTGAGTTTAGACATCAATGAACTCTCTTGTGGTAGTTTTATTTACTTTTCTTCCTGTGTTTTTATTTAAGTGGTCAAACCCCCAACATCTTGGGTGTTGAATGGCGCACTTTTCTAGGGGTTTTAGGTGTGTTATTGGTGCCCAGGAGGTTATTCCTCTTTCCAGAGAAGCCACATCATGTTTTCACACCATTGATTTAGGCGAATCCACTTTTTTTCCTTTCCAATTAAATCCACTTTATACATGAGTTTTATTTAAATTTTTGACTTAGTTCGCACCTTCACAATGAACTTGATTGACATTCTGTAGTGTTTTCCAGTTAGTCAGTTTTGATAAAAATAATTTGGATGTACTTTCCCTAGTCATATTTACACATCCATTCGAAAAATATGTTCATTAGATGTCAAATGTTGTCTTGATGATGTTTTAACTATGACGCACACCTTTGATATACTCTTCAATAGGTTGTGAATGTGTTTCCAGTTTGAATTAATTGTTTAAAATTTATTCGGTCTATTTATTGAATTGTTTATAAATTTTTTCATCTATTTATAAATGTTTTTAACAAATTTTTGGGTTCATTGTAAAATTGTTTATAAATTATTTGGCCTTTTTATTAAATTGTTTATAAATTGTTTCACCTGTTTATAAAATTTTAAATAATCAGTTGGACATTGAAAATGAAAAGGTGGGTATTGCATGATATTTTGGGTAATGTTTTGGCTATGTGAATCTAAAGGTCTGATTCGTAACACTTGTGTTTTCAAGGAGTGATTTGACTATTTAAGTAATGTGTTGGCCCATTTGGTACCTTCAACTCAAATTATTATGTTTGTATGAACTTTTAGAAACTATTGTGTTTAAAAACTATTTACCTGCATGACAGCCTTATTGTTTGTGATAAATTGTTTTGGGAAGGTTTTTTTGATTATAAGGCAATGGTTTAGTGGTTTTAAAGTAATGAGTTATGCTTTGTAAAAAATGTTTTATTTAAAGCATGGTCGTTTGCCTTTGAAATGTGTTTTGACATTGATTTGAAAATGTTAAAGGCTCGTTTGGTAGTGGAAAAATGATTTGGTGTGCGTTTTGGAACTCAAGGGCCCGTTTGGCACTTTTGACCAAAGGGAAGTGTTTGTACTAACATTTAATAGAGATTGTATTTTGGAGAAAGCGTATGACCGATTGGAAACATTGAAGATTTTATGAAATGGTTTAAATGTTAAATGGTGTGATGGCCCGATTGGCACTTTGTTAATGTGAAATGATTGAATGTGTATTTGGGGGTGCTCCTATATAGGGTAACCCTTTATGGGTGAATTCATTGGAAGTGTCCGTGTTTGGGGAATACAGGTGTGGTGAGATGAGTCACATGTGTGAGGGTCTTCCTACACACATAGTATTACTATAACCACCATGGGTTCCTAGGCATCTTTTAGATGATTGAGTGATGGTTTCTGATCAAACTTGATTAGACAGGTTGGTACCCCTAGATTAGTTGTTAGGCCAGGTGGGATTTTCCACTGGATTTGTCTATTTAGGGTGGCCAGTTGGTTATAGACATATGAGCTTCACCATACCCCGGTAGGTTGTTATGAAACCAAGTACATTCAGGGGTCTTTTAGGGCTGTTTAGGATCACCCATGGTTTTCATTTTCTTTGCTTTTTTAATTTCAACTATACTTGTTTTTTCAGCTTATACTATCACCTGTTTCTTTTATCACTACCCTGTTTTCCTTGTTTGGATTTTTTTGAAAAATTATAATTTGTTTCAGAAATTACACGCAGCGTGCATTGGGTTTTTAAAATTGTTAAATGATATTGTTTTTTTAAAATATGGAAAACCTACTTTCATAATTGTATTTCAAAATTTTGCAAATGGATTGTTTTGGGAAAGGAGACGCTGGATTCTGTGGTTTCTCTTAGCAACCATATTGAGCGTTTTAATGCTCGTGCTAATTGTTTATCATTTCATTTATAAGTTCCCCTTTGCTCAGGTTCTCTGGGCTGATTTTCTAATTATTGGAGGAAGGTCGGCCTTTGGTTGGGTGGTGACCTAGAAGTTCACGTTGAGGTTTGTGTGTCTTTCTCTTCTTTCCACTACTCGTTTTATTTTTATCATAAGTTCTTTATTTATCTATTTATCTTTTTTTCATGGGCAAAATCATTCCCAATAGTTAATTTTTGATTCCTGAAACTGGTTGCTAGACCATGGAGATCAGGAACACCCTCAGGCCATGTCGCAGACCGGCTCGGGTGACCGGTTTAGGGTCGACCCGGGATGGTTCTTGACACTATGCTTCTAGTAGGGCTTGGCCTTGAGGTTTTGAGAGTTTTCTTGATAAGGTGGTAACCCATGTGAGTGTCCCATGTGGGTGTTTTTTTCTATAGAAATTAGTGATGGGTGTTTTGTTATGGGTGTGGTGACCCGTGTGAGTGAAGGCCTTACGAGTTTTGTTTTGGACCCATGAGTGGGGGAAGTTTTGGATCGTGGTGCTAATGTGTGTGTATGAGTATGCTTGGTGTGAAACCTAGAGTGAATATTTTCCATGGTGAATTGGGTGCAGTTTTATGGAACAGGGGTAGGAGGGACACCTGTGGGTAGTGAATTGTTGAATGTTTGGTGCACACGACCTATATATTGGGAGGCTAGTGATTTGTTTCCCCTAATCTAGTTGGGATTTTGGTATTGTTCAATCCTCAAGAGAGTCCTGTGAGGGTGGTTGGTGGGTTTTTAGTACTCTCAGGTAATTGAGTCACAATTGAATGTTTTGAATTTGGACTGGTGCAGTTTGGCCTACAGGGAAAAGTGGGAAGGTCAATGGTTTTGGGAGATGCAACTCGATTTGTGACTATGAGTTTTCAGTATTTGGGAAATCTATCCTGACGTCAAGGGAGGTTAGACTAGGGTTTCAGGTTCCTTGGAATATGAAGCACGAGAGATTCATTACAAGTGGAATCGAAGCATAATGTGTACCATCATGTTTCAGTGTCTAGTATGGTTGTGACCTGGACTATTGAGAAGGGAACCTAAGTGATTATGGATAGTTTAAGGTTATTTTCAAAGATTTGGCTCATTTGGATGTATGTATCATATTTTTGGGTTGTGATTTAAGGAGTCCCCAATGTTGATTTCAGGCGGGGAAGAGAAGGGGGACTAAATCATTGTTAGATGCTTCATTATGAAGGTGATTCCATTGGTGAGGGACATGATGTGGTAATCCTTGTTCACACGAATGGTCTTATTGTTGGGTGAAATGTTGATAATTCCATGAGGCTAATGGGTATAAAATATTGGGAGGTAAGTTCATATGAATAAATGAGTGTTGGTCTAGGCTATGGTGATTTTTTAATTGTGTGATCTAAAGTAAATTTAAGTGTGTGTTCGTAAGATGGTGTGAGACCTTGAGTTCTATGATGTGGTCCTGATGTGGGAACATAGTGGTAAGGCATCAGTATTTTTGTGATTGGCGAAGAGCTGGATTAGGATAAGCACATGTTACTCCCTATGAAACCAAATTGGGAAGCATGTATATGTGATATTCTATTGGTTTTTGTTGGTGTGGTGGACCGTTGTGTTTTGTTTGTAGACCACCATGGGTGTGCTTAAGAACTCAAGTGGTGTGGTGTAAGTAGTGAAAAAGGAAATCTTCATTCACACATTATTTGTGTAAGGTTATAGAGTTGTGGTGTGTCTTTGTTGGAAACCATGCATGAGAAATTGTTTTTAAGCATTGATAATATAAGTGCAGGAAGGTAGGTATTGGTGTTTCATAGTGGGAGGTGAAATCAGTGAAAGATCAGTTGTGGTGGTGTTTTTTGACAACATCTCAACATAATTTTAGCTAGTGATGATCATGTTCAAAATATTGACATCGTTTTAGGTATACTGATAAAGCTCTGGGTTTATGCCTAGTGAATTGAAGGTGCTCTAGTAGGATATGGAACATCATGTAGATTATGCTCATGGGGTGGTATTTGTGGAGTTTTGTGGTGGGATTTACACAATGGATAGTTCATGGGTGTAGTCCTCAAGATGAACCAAGTGTTGACGAACACCATGGGTGCCACCCTTGGAAATCAGGAACGAGTATCGCTAGATATTGATTTTTTAGTTCTGTAAAAATATTGAAGTACACAAAAATGTTTTGGGGTTCAGATTATGATCGAATAATGAGATGTGGTGGTCATAATTACTTGAGGAAAGTGATTTTAATGATTCTCCAAAGGCAGGGAGTAATAATCCAGTCCTGGATGTGTGGTGTAGAGAGTAGGGTTATTGTAGTGGAATCTGGATTCCAATGTGAAACATGTGAGTTGTTTTTCATCTCTTAGAGGTCCAGGAGGGCTTTGATTGTGGTGCTTTATTGATCAAAGCACTGGATTTGGGCCTCGTTTCGTTCCAAATGAAATTTTAGATGCCTACGTAAAAGTTATCAAAGAGCGTGGTGAGATAAGACAACAATTTGTGGAATGGGTGGTTGAGTTCTAAAAATCCATAAAGAATTGGGAATGGTCTCATGTAGGTGTCCTTGGGTGATATTGGATTGTATTTAAGTGCGAAATCACCTTTTTAATGTTACATAGTGTCTTTCTAGGAGTGAAACTAAGCGTTAACAAGAAGAGTCAACTGGGGAATGCTCAACTCGGTTAGGAGCAAGGGAGGAATGTGGTGAGTCATAGATCACCATCAATGAGTGTAATAGATAAAGAATTATGTATCAAATCATGGTATAGTTTTTTGTAAGAATTTACCTACCTTTAGTCAGTGTATGGATCGTTGGAGTGCTTGTCTTGTGATTTTTGGTGGATGTGGTGGAGCATGATGATGGTTTAGAGGATAGTGGATTTCGTAATGGTAGAGTTGTAATGGAATTTAGGGAATGAACATAATAGGTGTGTTTGGTGATAGTGATATACCTCAAGTAAGTCTGTTCCTTATTAATGTGAATGAAAGGGGTAGCATGCCAAAAGTAGAATATAGATGTTCTGGGATAAGCCCGACAGGGGTGGTCAGACATGATATAGTAAAAGAAATAGATGTGGTATGTGGTGACTCACATCTAGTTTGATGTTTTTCATGGAGAGTTCATTTTGGAAATTGAGTGAGTTCAAGTTTTTCATAGTCATGAATGAATGGTGTAGGGGTGTCCTCCTAGGTGGTTTCAATGACAGGTTTGGATGCTTATTGGGGGGGGGGGTGTTCTTATAAACTATTTGACATATTGAGTGGAGAAATTTGTTAGGTATGTGATGAATGATGAGTTGAGGTTCTGGTAGTCCCTATTTGATTGTGGATGTTCTAATCACCAAAAGACTATGGGGGTGAGGCAAAGTGTATGGTGGGAGAGAACCACAATGGTAAAGTGATTGGTTGATTTTAAAATCGATGTTTTGGGTTGGATGGACATTATTGATTACCATTTTAGTATTTTTTCCATTTAGAAAGCATTGGATCAGGTTTGAACTATTGATTTCTATGAGTGTTGTGGCTATTTTTTGTTTTTATGATTAGGGAATGGGACTTCTGAGCCTCGATTGGTGGATCGATGAAGTCAGGAAATGTGTTTGGGAAAACTTATGTGGCATGAGATGGTGTCGAATTTGGTTCACTATTGTAGTTTTTAAAGAAGGGTATAATGGAACCAAGTGATTTGGGTCATGCGTTG
The DNA here is from genome assembly GCA_963277665.1 of Viscum album. NCBI lineage: Eukaryota > Viridiplantae > Streptophyta > Magnoliopsida > Santalales > Viscaceae > Viscum > Viscum album. The sequence goes on from OY728140.1 coordinate 506,848,087, forward strand.
AGAGGAGGATCAGGCCAATGATGGACTGATTGGCTCTTTTATGATGGTATGATACTGTGTGCGAATATGTATTATGACAACCCTGCTTTTTATTACAACTTAAACATGCTTTATTACATAAAACTTCACTTGATACAACAAAAAAGATCGAGAGGTTTAGTGTCTTTGGGGCTTAGGATCATTACATAAAGACTTTAAACTTGAAATACAACATCTTTATTGAAAACTTTCTTTACATGACCACTACATTCCTTCGTACTAAGTATTGCATGGGATAACCTGAGGACATGCATAAGAAAAGGGTGAGCTATAAAGCCCAGTAAGGGAGTACACAATGAATAACATGAGGAGTACAATACATGTTAGGCAATAGGCATATCAATAGAGCATAAGAAAAACATGAACATAAGGGCATGATAAAGCATGACAATCATAACATGGAAATGTGGCAACAACGCTTAACATTGAATTAGCATGAGCCAAGGCTCATTGCACATGGTGCATGAGTAAACCCTCATTGCACTTGAAGCATGAGTAAACCCCCGTTGCACTTGAATTAGCATGAGTCAACACTCATTTCACATGACGCATCATGATACTATACTTTACCCAATGCATTAGAGCGCTATAAAGGGCGCACCCTTCTTAAACATTTCATTTAATGCATAAGTGTGCCACATGGATCATAAAACATGGATTCATAAAACATAATCATTTATTCCACGATAAAGGAATGTGGAATTCATACATGAAACTTTATAATCAATAAGTAAATGTGCATAAAGTTGAATACCCTTGATGGAGAAATGGGCATGGTATTCACTACACAATGATATTGGCTTAGAAAATCGGTGTGATTTCAGCAGCGTAACGGCATGACATAAGAATTCATAAAAAAAGGTTGATGAGAGAGAAAGGGGTTCCTCATCATATTTACATGTAATGGACAGTAAGGAGGTCATATAGATACATGTCCCAACAATTGAAAAGGAATTTAGATTCATGGTACAAAAGTATTGCTTGAAATATAAAAGAGGAGAAAAAGGTTCCTTTCGGAATTTCGGCATAGTAACGGGTGTATATGGGAGGAATTTAATGAGAGAGAAATGGGTCTCCCATCATTCAAACAATAAGAGGGCAGTATGGGAGAGGTGTGAAACCATACCCCAACATTCATAATTGAAATTAAAAGGGTAATACAACTTAAGGAAAATTGACAAAAATGAGAAAGGAAGAAAACCCCTTACTTGGAAGTGTGCTTCCAAAGGCTAGAGAGAGGCTTGTGAGAGGCTTCTTTGGAGCTTGGGTCACCTTGGGAGGATTCTAGAGAGAGTAGGGCAGAGGTTGGACGAACTTAAAGGGCTTTGAGTGAGGAGGAAGTGGGAGCTTGGGTGGGTTTATATAGGAAATGTGAGAGAATTCTTTATTATTTAGGTTTGGGACCCCTTATATTAAAATAATCCAAACCACAAACCATCCCATGGTATGTTCCGATGGTTTCTGGAAAAGGAAAGAGGAAAAAAATATTTTACAAGGCCAAGGTCCGAACGTATTAAAAAATTAGGGTTGCTTATGTGGAGGTGAGTCACACTCCCATGGAAATTAATTTAAAAAGACAAAGTGTTGAATGAGTCTTGAGGGCTCCATTAATGCTTTGAAAAGTAAGTCAAACAAACCCAAAACCACATTATTTTAATGATAAAACACATATTGGCCGAACATAAGGATTATGGTATTTTATTACATCACAATTGGGTCATTATGATGTCATAAAACACATTATATATTTAAATGGTATTTAATTTTTACCCAAAAATTTGAATGTCTCAGAAAATTAGGAAAAATTCACCGTTGGATAATTTCGACATCCTGATTCCAAAAATAATATTTATTTTATCTAAATAATTTTTTTAAATAAGTGAATTTTCACTTTTAAAATAAAAACCGACATTTATAAAAAAATTCACGGGTTTTGACAGAAATGGCTTTCAAACCTTAATAAAAATTTTAATTGCATTCATAAAATTATAAGATCATTTATACTTAATAAAAAATTAATTTAATATTAATAATAATATTTTATTAAAATATTATTTAATTCAAAAATCCTTTAATTTAATAAAATATAATTCTTAATTAAATAATAACTAAAAACACCATTTTTACTTTAAAAACTAATTACAATGTATCAAAAATGACTAGAAATTATATTCATTATTATATACAAAAGTAATGTGCATGAACATGGTACTACTTATTTGTTACATAACACCTTAAAATAGCTGCATAAGACCTAAGGGTAAGGTGTGCGATGGTGACAGACTCTTGGGGTTGCTCGGATAACATCGCTCGAGTTGTAATTTCAATCAACTTCCATTTTTCCCGTAGACGATCACGTTCGAGCTTGACTTGATGAAGCTCAGCTTGGGTTTGGTCAAGGGCAAAGCCCAAAGACACCACCTCTTTTCCGAGCTCTGACAAATGGGCTTCATAAGGGGCAATTCTACTGGATGAGGACATCGCTTCCTTTGTCTGAGTAGAATATTGGTTCGTTAAAGCCTTATATTTAAACTACCCAGATGATCACTGTTCAACGGCTATAAAAGTACCTGTCAAAAATCTTAACGTAAAACTGAAGAAGTTGACATCTTATAAAAACATTTTTTATAAAGAGACATTTAATTGGATCAAGAGGGATTTTCATTAATGAAACTTTGGGTCGTTACAACATTACCCCCATAAGAAATTTCGCCCTCGAAATTTTCCTTTTCCCACACTAAAACAAATGTGGGTAACTCAGCTTCATCATATCCTCCGACTCTCAAGTTGCTTCTTCAAACTTGTGGTTTCTCCACAACACCTTGACGAGGGGCATTGTCTTATTTCGTAGAACTTTTTCTCTACGATCTAAGATCTTCACTGGTTGCTCCTCATAAGAAAGATCATCTTCCAATTGTACCACCTTGGAAGAGAGTACATGTGAAGGGTCCGGTATGTACTTCCTTAAGAGGGATACATGAAAGACATCATGCACCTTGGCCATAGTAGGTGGAAGTGCTAGTCGATAGGCCACAACCCCAACACGATCAAGAATCTCGAAGGGGCTGATGTACCTTGGACTTAACTTCCCTTTCTTTCCAAACCTCATGACCTTCTTCCACATAGATATGCGTAAAAACACCATGTCTCCGACTTTAAACTCAAGGTCTCGTCGACGATTATCTACATAATGCTTCTGTCGACTTTGGGCTGCCTTGATATGATGCTAAATGGTTTTCACCTTCCCCACCATTTCTTCGACCATTTCTGGTCCAAGCAGCTTACGTTCACCGACCTCATCCCAACATGCCGGTGTTATGCACCTTTTCCCATAAAGGGCTTCATATGGTGCCATTTGGATGCTCTAGTGGAAACTATTATTATAAGAGAACTCAACCAGAGGAAGAGGTTGATCCCATCCTCCTTTAAAGTCCATTGAGCACGCTCTCAACATATCCTCAAGTGTTTGGATAGTCCACTCGGATTGACCATCAGTTTGAGGATGATAGGCAGTACTGATGTTCAGTTCAGTATTCAGAGCATGTTGAAGACTCTTCCAAAACTTAGAGGTAAATCTTGGATCTCGGTCAGACACAATAGATAGTGGTACTCCATGCAACCGTACCACTTCCCTGATATATATTCGTGCCAGTTGATCCAAAGAGAAATCCTCTCGAATAGGAATGAAGTGTGCAGTCTTTGTAAGACGATCCACAACAACCCATATTGCATTGTTGCCTTTGGATGTCCTTGGAAGTCCAGTGACGAAGTCCATGGTGATGTTCTCCCATTTCCATTCTGGTATGGGCAATGGTTGCATCATCCCCTTAGACTTCTGCCTCTCTTCCTTCACTTGCTGACACACCAGGCACTTTGATGTATATTCAGCGATATCCTTCTTCATATTATCCCACCAAAAGTTTTCTCAGAGATCTCAATACATCTTTGTGCTCCCTGGGTGAATAGAGAAATTTGAACTATGTGCATCATCCAAAATTTCCTTCTTCAGCTCCGGACTTGATGGAACATATAGTATTTTCCCAAACCACACAATTCCTTCTTCATTAACATTAAACTCTGAGGATTTTCCCTTTTTGATAGCTTCCACTTTTTCTTGGATTCCTGCATCATCCTTTTGAGCATCCTTTAACCTTTCCAAAAGAGATGGTTGAGCAATCATTTGTGAAAGGATTGATGATGTTCCCTTCTTTATGATTCCCATATCCATCTTCATCAAGTCTAAGAAGATTGGATCCTTCTCAATTCTCATCATTGATAGAATAGCTGGATCCTTTCTAATTAGGGCATCCGCCACCTTGTTCGCTTTCCCAGGGTGGTAATGTATTGAACAGTCATAATCCTTGATGAGATCTATCCATCTTCTCTGGCGCATATTAAGCTCTTTCTGTGTGAATACATATTTAAGACTCTTGTGGTCAGTATATATCTCACATTTCTCTCCATAGAGATAATGCCGCCAGATTTTCAAGGAAAAGATCACCACCGCCAACTCCAGATCATGCGTTGGATAGTTTTGCTCATGGACTTTCAACTGCCTTGAGGCATAGGATATCACTTTATCATTCTGCATCAGCACACATCCTAAGACCTTCTTCGAAGCATCACTGAATACCACAAAAAGTTCCAAACTTGTGGGTAAAGTGAGTACGGGTGCAGTGATAAGCCTCCTTTTCAACTCCTTGAAGCTTTCTTCGCATTCATCACTCCAAAAAAACTTTACTCCCTTTCGAGTTAGCTTGGTAAGAGGGTTGGACAATCGTGAGAAATTTCTCACAAATCGTCGATAATATCCAGATAACCCCAAGAAGCTACGGATATCAGTTACCGATGTTGGCCTCAGCCATCCCTCAATTGCATCTGTTTTGGAGGGGTCCACATATATCCCATTGCTTGTGATGATATGGACCAAGAATGAGACCTCCTTCAACCAGAACTCACACTTGCTGTACTTGGCATAAAGCTTCTCCTTGCGCAAAGTCTCCAGTACAGTTCTTAAATGCTCCTCATGGTCCTCCTTGGTTTTGGAGTATATTAGAATATCATCTATAAAGACTACCACAAATTTGTCTAGGTAATCTATAAAGACTCTATTCATCAAGTCCATGAATATTGCTGGAGCATTGGTGAGTCCAAAAGGCATTACTACGAATTCATAGTGCCCGTACCTTGTACGAAAAGCAGTCTTAGGGATATCTTCTTTCTTCACCCTTACTTGATAATATCCCGACCGCAAGTCCACCTTGGAGAAGTATTGTGTTCCACGCAAAAGTCATCGATTCTTGGGAGAGGAAACTTGTTCTCTATCGTGATTTTGTTAAGTTCACAATAATCGATGCAAAGCCGCATTGACCCATCCTTCTTCTTGACGAAGATGACTGGTGCACCCAATGGTGATGCACTTGGGCGTATAAACCCTTTATCCAGATTCTCCTGTAGTTGTTTCTTCAGCTCTTCAAGCTCAACAATAGCCATTCTATATGGAGTCTTGGATATTGGTAGCGCCCCAGGTATAAGTTCAATCGAGAACTCAACATCTCTTCTTGGAGGAAGACCAGGAAGTTCCTCGGGAAATACTTCAGCGAAGTCCCTCACAATAGGCATTTTTTCAAGGGTGGTTTCTTCCTTCGATTTAATCATCTGAGCCAGATATGCGTGCTCATAAGGCAGTAATATCCATGCTTGGGATGATGGAGCTAAAGGAGATTCATCTTCCTCCTGACACTTGTAAAGAATCGGGGGTCGATTCTCCATATGGAGTGTGATTTCCCTCTCCCGACAATTTATGTTGGCTCTATATAAGGAAAGCCAATCCATGCCAAGAATTGCATCAAATTCCACCAAAGGGAGTATGACGAGGTTCACCGGGAAATTCAATCCACATATTATAACAGGGGAGGACTTATACTCATGGGATGCAATGATTGCCCCATTTTCCGTACTCACCGACATCTTTACTTCCATGATTTGTGGTGGTGCAGGGATTGTTCTACTAAACTTTTGAGATATAAAAGAATGCGTAGAACCTGAATCAAAAAGTACGTTCGCTATTCTCGAATGAATAACTAGCGTACCTGTCAGCACTTCGTTGTCGGGGTTCACTTCGGTAGAAGTGATGGAAAAGGTTCTTCCTTGCTGTCTTGGAGGTTGCTGGTTGCCTCTGATAACCCTTGGATTAGGGCACTAATTTGCAAAATGACCCGGTTCTTTGCATTTGTAGCATTGAACAACGCATTGAGGTTCGAAAGGAGCACTCCTCCCCTCTATCGCAGCCGCGGGTCCTTCTTGCTGACAGTTAACAGCTAGGTGCCCTTCTTTTCCACACTTGAAGCATTTTCTTGTCCCCCTAAGGCAATTTCCAGGGTGCTTCTTTCCACACTTTTGGCAAGTGGGGTGCTGGAATTTCTTAGCGCCATTGGATTTATCCATCGGACCACCAGCATTGAAGTCCACCTTAAGCTTCTTGTCCCCATGATACCCCTGTGATTCTCCGATCTCCATTTCAACCTTGAGGGAACATCGGACAATTTCTTCATAGCTGTCGAAGTCACGGATCGCTAATGCTTTCCGCAAGCTAGGATTCAGCCCACCAAAGAAGCGGTCAACCTTGCATTCAGGGGTAAAAACAAAGCCTAAAGCGTATCGTGCAAGCCTTGTGAAGTTTTCCTCGTACGATCCCACAGATTCTTCATCTTTCTGCTTGAGGGAAAGGAAGTCCCTTTCCATATTAAGACGGAGGGTGCGTGGAAAATATTTATCGAAAAACATCTTCCGGAATTCCTTCCATTCCAAAGCCTCGATCTCCTCCTCAGGCTTCGTATTTTTGATCAAAGTCCACCATTGATCAGCTTCACCCTCCATACGATAAGCCGCTAGGAAAACCTTCTCTTTTTCAGAGCATTAGAGGATGGAGAATATCTTTTCAATGGAGTTGATCCATTGTTCAGCGATTGTGGGATCGGACGATCCACTAAAAGTAGGGGGCCTTTGTCTCATGAAGCTTTCAATAGCGACTTGTTCTTTCTTAGGGGGGGTTGAACGTTCCTCTTGACCAGTGTTTCTATTCAAAACTTGAGTTAGCTGAGAGAGAAGCGTGACAAAGTTCGCGATTCCCGCTCCCATTGGATTGAGCATCTCATAAGTAAAATCATCACACTGATCTTCAAAATGGTTGTTAGCCCGAGTTCTCCTATTACCGGCCATTGGCTGGAATAAAAGAAAGTTCGGGGTAACACATAAAGGGTAATCCAAAGACAAAAGTTGATGACTTATAAATAAACTTTAATCTCTTTAACTAATGAGTTTATAGGATTCAACCCAGGCCTTTCATGATCTTCCTTCTAAAATATATTCTTAGGGGCATTTTTACCTTAATAAGGGTTCATACTAAGATTGTGAATTTATCAAAACATATCCCCCGGGAGTGTCGTAACCAAGAGTGCAGCAAGGCCTGTTGTCGTGCACCAGTTCCCGTTCGAGTCTAGCTCAAAGCGGTGTTTTCGGGTTTTACCCCTAGGATACATCTGTGCCAGAGCCGCCTCTACCTGCTCGTATCCAGACAGGGATGTATTTGTTTGATAAACCACTTACTTAGTATTTACCAAAACTTAGGGATGTTTTTATTATGCTTAGTCTTGTATCTAAGGCTTTACTAGGGTTTCCTAATCCCAAAAATAACTAAACCTATCCTCTGATACCAACTATGACAACCTTGATTTTTATTACAACTTAAACATACTTTATTACATAAAACTTCACTTGATACAACAAAAAGGATCGAGAGGTTTAGTGTCTTTGGGGCTTAGGATCATTACATAAAGACTTTAAACTTGAAATACAACATCTTTATTGAAAACTTCCTTTACATGACCACTACATTCCTTCGTACTTAGCATTGCATGGGATAACCTGAGGACATGCATAAGAAAAGGGTGAGCTATAAAGCCCAGTAAGGGAGTACACAATGAATAACATGAGGAGTACAATAAATGTTAGGAAATAGGCATATCAATAGAGCATAAGAAAAACATGAACATAAGGGCATGATAAATCATGATAATCATAACATGGAAATGTGGCAACAACACTTAACATTGAATTAGCATGAGCCAAGGATCATTGCACATGGAGCATGAGTAAACCCTCATTGCACTTGAAGCATGAGTAAACCCTCGTGGCACTTGAATTAACATGAGTCAACACTCATTGCACATGACATATCATGATACTATACTTTACCCAATGCATTGGAGCGCTATAAAGGGCGCACCCTTCTTAAGCATTTCATTTCATGCATAAGTGTGCCACATGGATCATAAAACATGGATTCATAAAACATAATCATTTATTCCATGATAAAGGAATGTGGAATTCATACATGAAACTTTATAATCAATAAGTAAATGTGTATAAAGGTGAATACCCTTGATGGAGAAATGGGCATGGTATTCACTACACAATGATATTGGCTTAGAAAATCGGTATGATTTCGGCAGCGTAACGGCATGACATAAGAATTCATAAAAAAAGGTTGATGAGAGAGAAAGGGGTTCCTCATAATATTTACATGTAATGGAAAGTAAGGAGGTCATATAAATACATGTCCCAACAATTGAAAAGGAATTTAGATTCATGGTACAAAAGTATTGCTTGAAATATAAAAGAGGAGAAAAAGGTTCCTTTCGGAATTTCGGCATAGTAACGGGTGTATATGGGAGGCATTTAATGAGAGAGTAATGGGTCTCCCATCATTAAAACAATAAGAGGGCAGTATGGGAGAGGTGGGAAACCATACCCCAACATTCATAACTGAAATTAAAAGGGAAATACAACTTAAAGAAAATTGACAAAAATGAGAAAGGAAGAAAACCCCTTACTTGGAAGTGTGCTTCCAAAGGCTAGGGAGAGGCTTGTGAGAGGCTTCTTGGGAGCTTGGGGCACCTTGGGAGGATTCTAGAGAGAGTAGGGTAGAGGTTGGATGAACTTCAAGGGCTTTGAGTGAGGAGGAAGTGGGAGCTTGGGTGGGTTTATATAGGAAAGGTGAGAGAATTCTTTATTATTTAGGTTTGGGACCCCTTATATTAAAATAATCCAAACCACAAACCATCCCATGGTATTTGCCCATGGTTTCTGGAAAAGGAAGGAGGAAAACAATATTCTACAAGGCCAAGGTCCGAACTTATTATATAATTAGGGTTGCTTATGTGGAGGTGAGTCACACTCCCATGGAAATTAATTTAAAAAGGCAAAGTGTTGAATAAGTCTTGAGGGCTACATTAATGCTTTGAAAAGTAAGTCAAACAAACCCAAAACCTCATTATTTTAATGATAAAACACATATTGGCCGAACATAAGGATTATGGTATTTTATTACATCACCATTGGGTCATTATGATGTCATAAAACACATTATATATTTAAATGGTATTTAATTTTTACCCAAAAATTTGACTGTCTCAGAAAATTATGAAAAATTCACCGTTGGATAATTTAGACACCCTGATTCCAAAAATAATATTTATTTTATCTAAATAATTTTAGAAATATGTGAATTTTCACTTTTAAAATACAAACCGACATTTATAAAAAAATTCACGGGTTTTGACAGAAATGGCTTTCAAACCTTAATAAAAATTTTAATTGCATTCATAAAATTATAAGATCATTTATACTTAATAAAAAATTAATTTAATATTAATAATAATATTTTATTAAAATATTATTTAATTCAAAAATCCTTTAATTTAATAAAATATAATTCTTAATTAAATAATAACTAAAAACACCATTTGTACTTTAAAAACTAATCACAATGTATAAAAAATGACTAGAAATTATATTCATTATTATATACAAAAGTAATGTGCATGAACATGGTACTACTTATTTGTTACATAACCCCTTAAAATAGCTACATAAGACCTAAGGGTAAGGTGTGCGATGGTGACAGACTCTTGGGGTTGCTCGGATAACATCGCTCGAGTTGTAATTTCAATCAACTTCCATTTTTCCCGTAGACGATCACGTTCGAGCTTGACTTGATGAAGCTCAGCTTGGGCTTGGTCAAGGGCAAATCCCAAAGACGCCACCTCTTTTCCGAGCTCTGACAAATGGGCTTCATAAGGGGCAATTCTACTGGATGAGGCCATCGCTTCCTTTGTCTGAGTAGAAAATTGGTTCGTTAAAGCCTTATTTTTAAACTACCCAGATGATCACTGTTCAACGACTATAAAAGTAACGGTCACAAATCTTAACGTAAAACTAAAGAAGTTGACATCTTATAGAAACATTTTTTATAAAGAGACATTTAACTGGATCAAGAGGGATTTTCATTAATGAAACTTTGGGTCGTTACATGTATTATGGTTTGATTTCGGAAATTTTTCATAGGCTTCCCTATGGAGTTATAGTGGTTGATGTATGGATAGATGTTGAGGCATCCATTGAGGAGTACCTAGTCAATGTTGTGGGTCATAGTGAGAAATTATTTTTTGGGAAAGTCCATTCCTTTGGTTCCAATATTTTGGTAGCATGGAATTATTTTGGAAGATAAAAAGCATATGGATATGGTTATGCAGGCCTAGTGGCCTAACCTTTTTTACTTCAAAAGATTAGTTATTCCTAGAAGTAAGACTCGAGGATGAGGTGTTATAAGGTGGGGAGGTTGTAAGATTTCAAACCTTCTTAAGGTATGTTTTTGTTTAAGTTTTGGTTTGGACACTTCTTTTTGGATAGATAAGTGTTTCACCGTGTTTATATGAAGACCTGATGGTGTTATGGGGTTTTGGAACATGAAAAAGGAAGAAAAGGGAGTTCCTAGGCATGTTTCATGGTTTGCACACTATAAGTGAAAACCGCGCAGGAACCGTGCAACCATGGACAAAGCCTTATGCACGGTTGGTGCATTGTTAAAAAACAATGCGTAATCCCTAGGGAACCGTTCGAAGGGGTGTTTTTCAGATAGTGGCTCAGGCACGATTTTCACATGTTTTGTGCACAGTTTGAAAAATTGTGCGGGTAAACCGTGTGGCCTAGAAACTTTGAGAAAATTACAAAAATGCCACCCCATGATTTTAAAACCCCACTTGGGATTTTCCTTCATTCCTCCACTCTCATCCCTTGTAATAAACTTGGATAACCCAAGCTTCAAGAGGTGTTTCCCCTTTGATTCTTGTCCATTTTGGACACTGTTGGTTGTTGATTGAAGCTCGGGGTAAGTCTAATCCTCTCCTTCCTTCTCTTTTTCGGATTAGGCTTTGTGATTTATTCCATCCTATTCCAAAACCCTAAAAACCCATTTTTCGGTGAAACCTAGGTTGGGACATCAGGGGGTGTTTTAATTTGGATCTTAGGCCATGATTGATAGTGCGTTCAAAGTCAGATTCGAGGTAGATGGTTTACAAGTATTATCCCACATTTTTATTTTGGATTTGTGCATTGATGTTGGTGTTCTTGTTTTCCCACTTTTGTGTTCTTGGTTCTGTTTATGTTTTTTATAAAAATGGGTGTTTAAGTGACTAATTGAAACACTCACAATCCTGATGGTATGTGTAGAGGATAACATGACCATTTTAGGGCCACCCATGGGGTGTGCCGACAATCCCAGACCGAGAGTGTGGTAGGGTTAAGTGGTGGGTTGCTGAATGAGAATGCAAAGCCCATGTATAATGTGTCTTAATGATTTATTAAGTTATAAATGGAATAGTGATAAATATTACTAGGTTGATAAAGGCATAAGGTGTTGTTTTAATGGCACGAAAATGGGTAATTAGGTTGAAAGAGATTATGTCGATTGGTCATGATTTTTTTAGAAATGCCAAAGGGGATTAAGCCATATTAAATGGTGAACTTGTATTTGGGTAATGGAATGGGAAATAGGAAATGTGTTAATGGGATGTAAAAAGGGATTGGATGAATATTTGTAATGGGTTAATTAATGATAATTTGTTGGTACAACTAAATGATTGAATATAGTAAAGGGATTGTGTTATGAGATATGAGAAATGTACTTGAAATGCATAAGTGGGTAAATGCTTGTGAAATGATAAATGGTATAAATAGGTTAATGAATGGTCGATGATTAATTCTGCTAAGTCATAGGGGATTATTGAACAAACCTAATGGGTTAAGGCACGAGAATGGGAATTTGGATAAATGGATAAGAATTTTAAACGGTAAATGTATTAATGGGTTATGGCATGGTATTAATTCCCATGTTGTTGTTATGTGTTGTGATATCCAATGGAATTGAATATTCTTGGTTTGGTTATGGTATGGTTGTGGCGAATTGAAAAATAAGAATGCACACATGGCTTGGTAGAGTGGGGTATTGACTTGAGGTTCTACGCCCATGGGTCGATTTAGACTAAGGCTCTAAACTCCACCCCAAAATTTATAGGTTAGTGAAAGGGATGAAGGCTCTATTCACCTAATAGATGAATTCCAACTGGACTGAGGCATAAAGATGAGGAAAATGTGTTGATGTGATATGTGGATCCCTTGTGAGATAGGTACTTGCTTTTTTTTCTATATGTATTGTGATTGGTTTCCTTAGACCATTGTGTAAATGATATTTATGCCTAACCCATGGAACATGTAATAAATATAACTCATGTAATGATGATGTTCTAAGAAATGGAATTGCGATAAATCATAGTCAATAAATAAATGAACCTTGTTAACTAATGGCACCCGAACTATACCTTTTTTACTTAAATTTTATTTTTTAGTCAAATGCACTATCTATTAGACTGGATATTTTGTAGACACCATTGGTGGTGGCCTACTGAGTTTTTTACTCACATCCTGCTTGGGCCACTATTGGGTACACAAGAAGATCTCTAGGTTGCATGTATGGAAAATGGCTGAGGCCCTACACTAAGATGTTGAGTTGGGATCAGGATATACATGGAGAAGGACCCAGACATAGAGTTTGGACCCATTTGGAGTTTTGGACATTTGTTTTATTTTGGGTTTCTTTCACTTTTCACTACTAGTAGGACATGACATTTTTGTATTTGATTTGTGGTTTTACCCTGTTTGGGAAACATTTGTTTATGAATATTTATTGGTTGTTCGAATAGTTTCTGCTATTTATACTCTATTATATTGTGTATTACTATGGTAAAGAGGGTATAGTCTCCCCACATGACTCGTTAGACCCCCACTGCTAGTCAGCAACCTCCGGCGTACGGGTAGGTGTGCTGGATGTCATGTGAGGACCCGACTCAGAGCACCGGTTTAGTGGATTCCAGGTCGAGGATGTTACAAAGTGGGATCAGAGGAGTTGTTTTCTCTTTATTAATATTTGGGGATTCTAGATAATAGATCAGGATGTGTCGGGCCTTGTAAATGAGCTCGTTCATGGGAGTAGCTAACCCATATATGAAGAAAAACCCAAGTCACCCTGGGTGGGAATTGTTGTTCTTGATGTGTGTTATTATAGTTGAATGATATTTCACCATTGGATGATGCACATGTTTTGTGATTTGACTAATTTATGATCTTTTTTTCACTGTCATAATGAAATGGGGTTGTGAATTCATGCATAATTTTAGGCACCTAAGGATATAGGTGTCATGCATCATTATAGGCACACAGATGAGATGGGTGTGCGGGGAATAATGAGTAAAATGCATTTTCTTTCCTTGATAAACATGAAGAAAATTATTCCTAATAATGGTAATAAAAGGGGTAAATGAAAAGAATGGAAATGAATAGCTAAGGAATATCGTGTATAAAGTAGTGTTGGGACCAGAGATAAACTTTTTGGTTGTGATAATTTGTGAAGGGTGATTCGGTGTCTAAAAGAAAAAAAGGATTACATAATGATGATAAAATTGTTGATGAAATTTTTCCAATGAAGGGTGTAAATGAGTTAAAATGATCATTGTAACAAATTTAGAAATGGGAAATGTGCCTAATAGGAAGGCATCATATTGTAAAAGAAGAATGGGTTTGAAGAGGTGTTGATGAAAGACTAGTGATTAAGTAAATTGGCTACCCCATGTTGACCATGACCCATGGTAGGTATGGTAGAGGGTAGTGTTCTAAGTGTGATGATGACTGTTTGGATAGAGTATGATGAATGAGTTGTTTAAGGTTGATAGAGTGAGATCTTTTTCATCGATGTAGTTAAATCCTGTCGGTCATTCTTCGAAGCATCAAGTGAATGATAAGTTTAAAAATAAGAATGATTGAGTTCAATAGTGGGTATTCCTTTTGTTGTTGTTTGGACCCTTTTGTGTGGGTTGGGGTAGTGAGAGTTCTCTAGTTTGAGACCTTGGATTTGGATTTTGAGGACTGGTCGGTTGTGATATAGCATAGGTGGTGTGTTTAGGGAACCCTTGGTAAGGTTGTTGGCTTAGGGTTGTGAGGCATTTTTTGGTGATGTGAGTGAGGAAAATATCATGGTTCGTGACTGTATGGATTCATGCTAGACCTTAAGGATAGTGCATGGGTCTTTGTGGCCTTGTGAGTAGAGACCATACGAGTTGTGTTTTGAATCCTAGAGGGGATGTTTGGCTCATAGTGCTGATGAATGTGTACACCTTTGGTGTATAACCTAGAGTAAATGGTTTTTGGGTACGCTATGCATAGCGTGCATTAGAATGGGAGTGAGAGTTCCATTCACGAGAATTGATTTGTTCATGTCATGATATGTAGCATTTGGAGAGAGGACCAATGGATTATCCTGGTTGGGACTCTAGTGTATGGAGTTGGTGTCATTCAACCTTTTAGGTGACCTAAAAGAGAGGCCAGATGGGGTCTCTAGTGCTTTTGGGCATGTCTCTCACAAATAGATGTTTGGGACTTTGATAGTGGAACTGAGGGTGTTGTATGGTGCAGATTTGGTCTAGAGGGACAAGTGGGAAGATTGAGGGTTGGTGGGTCTAGTCAAGTTATGGTTATGCGCTAATAGTTCCGAAAAATAAAGGGTGACCATGTGGGAGGTTAGCCTAATGGTGCCGGTACCGCAAAATAAGAAGTATGAGAGATGCTGTTTATAATGAGTATTGAGTAACACCATGTTTTAGTAAATGGTATAGTTATTCTCGGTTCATTTGTAATGGAAACCAAGTGCTCGTGATAGGATCTAAGGATTGTTTCCAAGGGCTGTATCATATGGATTCCAAACTCATCAGTTTCGATAATGATTAATAGATTTCTGAGGTTATTTTCTAGTGGAAGAGACGAAGGTGGCTGGAGTGTGGTTATATGCTTTCACATGATGTCGACACCCGAGGTAAGGGTGGTGATGTGGCTGAACTTGTTTGTATGAACGATTTGGTTGTGGAACGATGGTTGAACCTGGTAGGTAGTCACAGTGAGTGGTGGTGGTTATGTAATTCATGGAGGTAGGGGAACAAGGTGGTGGACTACCTAGCTTCAGTGGGTTACCCTGGCACGGAGGATGTGTTTCTTCATACGACTGGCAGTATTAAATCCATGGGGATTGATTTCATTAAACGGGATGCCCTCATGTTACACTACTTCAAACCTCCATAGGCTTTCATTCTGGTGGCGAGATCCTTTTGGCCTTCTCCTGCTTTATGTACTCTTTTTGGTTATCCTTTTTTCAATAAAATTACAAAAACAATATTGGATGGATGGTGGTGGTTATGTTATGATGTGAGACGTTCAATAGGGATGCTCAAGATCCCTATCCTGTCATGGTGTCCCATATCTTGACATCCGAAATAGATAAGTTGGTGGTGTTGTTCAAAACAAATTCTTAGCATACCTCATCTAGTGATGATCCTGCCCAATATCTTGATATTGTCCCAAGTAAATTGAGGAGATCTAGCTCACAGTAGGAGACTTGATAGTTTTTGGTTGGATGAGGGATGTTATGGAGTTTACACGCATTGAAACGTTATGCGTGAAGCCTGAGGATGGGATGTACACCCTTAATGGATTCAAGTGGGGTCCTCAGGATGGCTCGAATGTTGAAAAACACCATGGGTTCTGTTCACAAAAGTCGAGAATGGGCACTGGGAGTTGTTTGTTTACTTGTTATGGGAAAAGATAGACGACCATGTCTAAGGTTGAGGATTGGCTTGTGTTGAGTGTTAGGAGAGGTGGTTGGAATCCATCATGGTGAGAAATTGTAACGACATTCCTAAGGTGGGGTGTGATGAGTCAGTCCCAGATGTGGAGAGGAGAACATCAAGTTGATGTGGTGGCACTAGGATGCCAATGAGGAACCGGTGAGGTGCTTGTTAGGTTCCTTAGAGAGGAAATGTGGAACTTGGATGTGGTGATTGATGAGACAAGTGCCAGCTTCAGGCTCAAGGTGGTTCTATTTGAATCTTGTTATGTCTGCACTAAAGTCATTGAAGGATGTGGTTGGATATGACAACAGGTTGTGGAAAGAGAGGTTAGGTTCTATAAATCCAATGAAGATCATGGGTTAAACTCGGAGAAACTTTACCCTTGGGTGGTTTTATAAAATCTTAATGTTGGGTGAAACTTGGACATGTGATGTGGTGTCATGCCAAGGTGAATTTGATGACAATCTGTAGGGCAGTAAGGCTATGATGATGGAATTCTACTAGAATTTAGGGAACGAACTCAGTGGGTGTGTGGGATAATAATGATAGGTTTCAAGTCATTAAGAACCTTGGAAAGGTAATACGAGAATAGTGTCCCATCAGTGGAAGGAAGGTGTTCCGAGACAATCCATTCGAGCGTGATCTATCCTAAGATATTAAAATTGAATGAGTAACACCCCAATATTTCTTTGTACGTTATTTTTTTTAAAGTAATTCAATAGCTTATACTACATGCAACACCATGTTCGAGTGCACCGTGACTTAGTAAACTATCCGTTCAAAAGCCGTTATGAATATTATTAACTGAATTTTTAATTTTATATACCCATTATAATTTTAGAATCCATATTATGTGTTTCTTAGACATAATATAAGAACAAATTCATTTTTTTTTCAAATAAAAGAATTATTTTTCAAAAAAAAATGTAATTTTACCACCTTTTAATGAAAAACCATCTTTAAAATCAATATTTGAAACTTTTATATATTCAATTTAATGAAATTAAATTATTCTTTATAATCAGGACATAAAAATTTATTTTGGATAAATATTTGGTACTTTTCTAATATCTTTTATATTTTGATAAATACTGAAAAATACTAAATTTTAAATGAAAACAAATTTTTTTAATCGAAATAATTTATAGTTTCAAATTATGTATTTGAATGGTTTGGAAGTATAATTAGATTATATTTTTATCATTTAATACAATTTAGGTGATTATAAGTAATTTCACACTTAAATTTGACTTAAATACATGTCAATCATTTGATAGTTTTTACCTTTTAAAAACTTGCTTTTCGATTTTGACAACGGGAATTAATTTTAAATTAATTAATGCAATTTATATGTTTTTAATTTGGTAAAATAGAATTCATTTTTTAATTCATAATATCAAAATTAACTTAGGGTAATTTTTTGGTATTTTTATGAAAACATTCAATTTTTGATGAATAGTGAAAAACACTACGTTATAGTTTAAAACCGACTTTTTTATTTAAATAATTATTTATTTTATTTAAATATATTTTAAGTAATAATAGATTTATAATACCTTATAAGTTAAATTTAATTCATTGGTGTCATTTTAAAATAAAATTAGATGTATAAAATTTTATTGAACTTTTTACCGTCTATTACCCACCTCCTAGGAGCATTTGAAAATTCACATAAAACTAAATTTTACTAATTCTGTGAGTGGTATTTCAAAAATCCAAGAAAAGCAGTTGATATAAGTAAGAAAAATGTGGTTGAATATGATGAAAATAATTGTTGGTTAAAAGTAACTTTTTACTTTTATTTACGACGATTAAAAGTAAATATGGTAATTAAGGGTAAAAATAATATCATAATTTCCCCAAAACATCTCTTGATTCTATTGGATAAGTTTAATTAGACAAAAAAAACCTTAGGAATAAAATATGATCCTTTAGGTCTACTTGGATTAGATCAGGACATTTATTATTATTTTATTTAAAGAAAAGTTAAAAGAGTTAAAATCAATTTTTAATAACTAAACCATTTTTAATATATGGTAATACACTAGATAAATTTGACTATAAATATTCATTATAAAGATAAAAATATTTCCTACATAATTATAATTTATTTATAATTTTTATACATTAAATAAGTTAACTTATTTATGACACAATGATGACGCCATAATTACCTTAATAATGAAATATTAACATAATTGATATTATAAATATCCAAATAAATTTAATTTGAGCCTTTTAATAAATTAAACTAATTTTATAGGTTAATATGACATGTTAGGGTTGATTAATTTTATTTAGTTTGAAGTAATAAAGTTGTTAGGACTTTAAAAAAAATCAATTACTAAATAATGTCAAAATTGACATAAATGAGTTTTAAAAAAATACAATATTTTTTGTTGATATAGTAATCCTATGAAACTAGGGTTCAGAAAAAAGACTTATATAATAATATTTGCATCATTAATGAACCACTTGGGGTTCACTTGGAAGTTTATAGTAATTTTATTAATCATATAATATAAAAATACAAAGAGACATGGTAAATGTCAAACTATTTAACTAAGAGTTAAATCTAACAGATAAGGTTAATATAGTGACCCAAACCTATATAAAAACTATTGGTTGAGATGTTTTAGACCTATAACCACCTTGTAATTTAAATAATTCATTTTGGAGCCATTAGAAATCGAAAATGATTTTATTATAAAATAATATTCCAATCTTTTCCTATGGTGCCTCTCGCCCCTCTTATAAAAGGGAACTTCACATTCTATCACATTTACACCATAAAAGCCATTTTTATTACCCAAAACCTACCCAAATATCATACCAACAATCTTACCTTCATCATAGAGGCCTTGCATTATTCATAAATCCTACATAAATATCCATTTTGATCAAATCAAAAGAAAGAACCCGATGAAGAGGTAAATATTTCATCACCTCTTTCAAGTTCTATTCTTCTTCCAACTCTTCTATATTTATTGTTTCAATTCTAAAATAATAACTATATAATATTCTATATACTGTGATGTTATTATAAAAATCATACAACCATATTCATTATTCTATACTTCCAATAAATGACAATGTCACCATACGTGCGTACGTATGGATTACCGTCTCCAAGTCCTTGTGAAGTTTGTTATTCAAACAATTTATCATTTGTATGGGTATAATAATGAGTATAAATGATGTAAATAATAAATATAACATTATAATGATTATTTATATTTGATATACCATCTAATTATATACTATTTTAATATAAAAAAATGATATTTTCGCTCGTGCGTACGTACAGATTACGGTCTCCATGAACGTGATGAGATTCATTCCCCATCGTAATCATTAAAGAATAATTTTAGTTTTATGATTAAAAATAATTTTTATGAACATAATATCATTATTTATATGAATCAACCACATCATATCCATAACAAACATGGCTTACGTAACCAAGCATATAATGGAAAATGAACCAGTTAACACCCGAAATGATGATACTACTAAAATATTATTAACAAAGAAATATTAGATGATCATATATGATATCATATTTATTTATATAGTTCTTATATAATTTGATAACAATGATTTAACTATTATACAGGAGGTTAATGTACCCTCGATCATGTAAAAGTACAAGGTAAGGTGTTTCTTATCTCACTTTTAATTCTGTGATATTTCCATGTATTGTGTACATCCATATGATATATATTATCATGATTCTCTTTATATTAATTTTATTATATGAATAATTTTGTGGTTATTAACTTTTGTTCATACGACTCGACTGATTATAATATGGTAAGGGGTTTTCATCTCACATTTTTATTCCCGTAAGATTAATGCTATATTAGCCACTATTCAATTTTGTGTGGTGTATGTAATGCCCATGATTGTATTATTTGTGTAATGTACTTTAATTTATGGGTATTTAAATATTCATTTCATGATCCTTCTTTCATGGGTTGTATGTTTCATATGTTACCAAATCTGTAAGGTAATTTCAAATTTCAATTTCTACTCATTGGGCTTTACGCATACTTCATTGATTACATTACTCCATGATTATGTGTCAAATCACTATTTATCTACTTATGTAGTAATTTAAACTCCCCTTTGTGTGTATATACTTTTGAAACACATAATAACTCCATTGATAAATTCTCAAGTCATCAATATGAACTTGATAAGAGTAATATTAACTCAATTACCTTTTATTGGGTTAAACATCCAAGTCATTGGTATTGTTTTTACAAGAATATGTGTGAATGGACTATGATTGATTTACATGGAATATCCAATAATATTGAGTGTATCAAAAAATTATTTAATTTATTTATCCTTAACCTAATGATACAATCTTTATAAGGTAATTCATCTCAACTTACATTCCATTGAGACTTCTTTGTTGTTATGCGCCAATTCACATTTATTTGGTGTATATACTGTACTTTGACATAGTATATCATGAATCTCTTTATTCTCATGATATTATAATGTTTTTATTTCCTAAATTATTTGTATTCAAGTGTCTCTCATTTGGTTAGGAACTCTAACTAAAATATCATTTTAAATGTGTTAAAAGTTTATTCTTATAAATCTTTCTCATTAATATTTTATTTTAAAAAAAATGGTTGTAAGGTTTTATTTATATTGAAATTAATGTATTAAAATTGAAATTCATTTTAAAAGTTTCAAAGTGGTATGGGACACTTTGATTCAGAAATATATTTTAAACAATTTCTTGATAAATAATGAGACTTTTAAATGTTTTCATGAAAACGGGATATTTCCCTCAAATATTTTTACCGGTCATTTTCAACTATGTCAACATCCTTTATGGGATATTATTCTCGATCCAGGTTGATTTATTATGATACAAATCTTCTATACTGTATTGAAGGTTTTTTGATATATTTTACTGTAGATGTGTTATTTTTATACCATTCATGGTTTATGGATAAAGTACTGACATTTCGTATGGAAGTTTTAATATGAATGTTTATGTTTTGTTTAAAAATTTTCATATGAGAAATGCATTGGACTTAATAAGTGATGGGTGGATCCTTCTATAGCTCCTCAATGCATCGGTAGGTCTTAAGAGTCAAAATAGTTTCTTGGCATATGGCCTTGACAAAATCATATTTGTAGTCCCGGCACAAGGCCCTGACTATGTGGTTATGAAGTCTGGCATTATGCATTCCATCATTATGAAAGTAGCTTTTGATATTGATTGTGATTATTCGACTAGTAGAATATCCATGTGAATAAGTAAATGGAATTATTTGATTTTATCTTTTCCATATTTTACAGAAGTTTATGTTCAAAAGGCTTTTGTTTTAGTCTTATACATTGACTTAAATGTTTATGCTTAATTGTGAAAGTTTCCACTATATTGTTATCCTTACTGAGCATCTGAACTCACCCCTTTCTATGTTTCATTTTTCCCAGGATGTGAATAAGTATTTTATGGTTGACCTTTAAAGATAGTATAATGATATAAGTGTGTTTAAAAAGGGGAAATAATGTTTTTGATGCTTTTATTTCATAATGTAATGTAAAACTTAAGAATGTATCTAGAACTTCCAAGGCTACTAAACTGACCGGTCTTTCGGGACATGATTCCTTGTATCATGCCAATGTTATGTAATAATGCACCAACTTTGGGTAACTGGGGTCAGGGCATTACAGTTGGTATCAAAGGATGTTTAGTACTAACCTTGGAAGCTAGATTTAGAAAAACTATGATTAGAAAACACTACCCTAAGATAGACTTTGAGGATTAGTATAGAAGAACATCCAAAAATTTTGGTAATGTAAATGTTATGTTGGTTTTCTAAACAATACAACCCTGTCTGGATATGAGCAGGTAGAGTCAGCTCTGGCACAAATGTACCTAGGAGTGAAAATTCTGACAAGGAGTTTCAGTCATGACCATGTGTATCTTGGTACACGACAACATGCCTTGCTGCACTCTTGGTTATGACACTCCCGAGGGATATGCTTAGGATAATTTACATTTTATTTACAAATCTATTTGAAGGATTTTAATATAAGTTGATAATAAATAACCTTAATTAATCCTAAGGTGTTATAGATTGAAAAGAAGGTGTTATGATCTTCTCTAAATTATTTTATGACTCAAACTGTGCTTTCTTGTGTTAGTCAATGGCTGGATTCCAAGGAAGTCATAGTAACATTGAACATGATGTACATGGTGGAAAAGATGGAGGAAATGAGAATGTAATGGAATGTTTATTGGTGTAAAAGCTATCGTGTTCATGTCAAATCAGTTTTCCAAAAATATTATCAACAACATATATATTAACCAACTCCTAGACTCAACAAAGAAGAGAAAGGCGATGAATGATAAGAGCTCCAACAGTGGAGACCTTGGAGAAAAGAAAGACCAATTTCCATCATGTAGGAAATTTTGAAGTAGACACCTAGGGAAGTGTCTCAATGGAATAAAGAAACTTTTATGTGTGGGAAATAAGGACATAAAATAAAGAATTATCAAGGAAAAATGAAGAGTACTATGGAAGAAAATAAAAATGACCCCAAGAATCCATTTACAGTCATTTACCGTAAATGTAGGGGGCCTATGCATTAAACGAGTGAATGCCCTATTCTATAGGATAACCCCTCAGTCAAGGAAGACCCTATGTGGAAATAAATTCATGGTAAAATGTTTAAAAGTATTAGTTCTATTTGTTGATGAGATGACATTGGAAGACTTTTCTCTTATGTGCAACCCTACAGTTTATTATGTGAAAATGCTATTTTAGAAAGAATTGTGTTTTCTATTGTTGATATAGTTATAAATAACCATTTGGGTTTATATGATCCTTGAATTTGAGGAAATTACATGTTATTAAATTTTGGGATGAAAATTCTAGGTATGAGATAACATTTGTGGTGAAATTATGTTATAGTTATTTTTATGAATTTATCTCATTTTTGGAATGTTATAAAATATAGTTTTTGAAAAAGGACAACACGTAGACCGTGTGACAACCCATCACATCGAACAAAGCGGTAGGAACTGAACCCTCAACCATAGTGTGATTGGGATTTATCACCTACCACTGGACTACGTGAAGTTCCTGGTTAGTGTGACTAATTTTTTTTAGTTAAACGATTTTATTGATCAATAATAAGTTTATTTGGGATCTTATGTCTTATCAAATGGAAATCCTTAGTATAGGAAATTAATTTGGGGATTAAGTGATAAAGGTCATTTTGGAAGACGTTTTCTCTATTGGGAATACTATATGCCTAAGGAAAATAGAATACTATGGGATTTCATTTGTAGAAAAATGGTGGATTTTTATCTATGTTTTTATTGTGTATTTATAGAAATTTGGGTTATTTATGGAAATTATTAACCTATCATAGAGAATATGTGATTAGGTTAATTACTTTTAAGTATGGGAATTTAAGAGTAGTCAATGTTATTTGGAAATATAATTTAATGTGGAAGACTGCATAATCAAATTCTTCTTTGTTTTGGGTTTCAATATTAGTTTGGATTATATTGATGGATTTTAAGGAGAATTGTTTATTAAAAGGTATTTATTGAACTTTGTGTATTTTTGATTTAATTTTAGAAATTAAGATAAGTATTTCTTTCTCTAAAGGATTATCCTTTTTGGGGATCATTTGATCTTGTACTAACCATTTTGGTTTTTTTAATCTCTAAAGACAAGGTAAATATATATAGTTTATCCTTGGTGGATTATGTGATTCTATAGAAGTTGGTTCTAGTGCTTCAGGTGTGACCAAGTCATATTGATTACTCATCGTTTGAAAAACAAAGACGAGTTAGTGGTAGAAATTTATTAAACGATGAAACTCTACTTAAAAAGTAAGTATATATCTTTAGTTTCTTAGTAAATCTCATAAATAAATTTTTCAACTTTATGAAATGGAACTTAAAACAAAAAAACATTATCCATTTACTTTTGCAACTAGGAAACTAACGAACGTTTATCTCATCATAAGTTTGTGGTTTTATTGTTATTAACTTTCTTCTAATCATGTTTTCTATCACTCTCCACCAGAACATGACACTTATTTTATCTTCCATATCCATTTTTTCTTACATGGAATCCTAGTGTGGGTTATCTCGGGTGACCATTGTACTTATCTTTCTTTCTTTTAAAGAGATAGTTTTATTGACACATTTTCTGATGTGGTACTTTCGATGAAGTTCCCAAGCCAAATTTTAAAATTTCAATGATTTAATTTCCAAAAGTGGGGTAGAATGTATCAACCCAAGATTTCATAGTAAGTAATTTTCTTTAAAGTAATTCAATCCCTTGTGCTACACACAACACTGAGTTCGAGCGCACCACGACTTACCAAACTAGCCATTCAAAAGTGGTTATGAATAGTATTAACTGAATTTTGAATTTTATATACTCTTTATACTTTTAGAATCCATATTATGTGTTTCTTAGACATAATATAAGAACAAATTCATTTTTTTAGATAAATGATGTATTTTTCAAAAAATGAAATTTTACCACCTTTTAATGGAAAACCCTTTTTAAAACCAATATTTGACACTTTTATATATTAACTTTAATGAAATTAAATTCTTCTTTAGAATTGGGACATAAAAATTTATTTTGGATAAATTTTTGGTACTTTTCTAATAACTTTTATATTTTGATGAATGCTGAAAAATACTAAATTTTAATTAAAAATTACATTTTTTAATTGAAATAATTTATTATGATAAATTATGTATTTTAATGGTTTGGAAGTATAATTAGATTATATGTTTATCATTTAATACAATGTAGGTTATTATAAGTAATTTCACACTTAAATTAGACATAAACACATGTCAATCTTTTGATAGTTTTTACTATTTAAAAACCCACATTTCAGTTTTGACAACGGGAATTAATTTTAAATTAATTAATGAAAATTATATGTTTTTAATTTTTTAAAATTGAATTAATTTTTGAATTCAGAATATCAAAATTATCTTAGGGTAAATTTTTGGTATTTTTATGAAAACATTCAATTTTTGATGAATAGTGAAAAATATTGCGTTATAGTTTAAAACCGACTTTTTATTTAAGTAATTATTTATTTTATTTAAATTTATTTTAAGTAAAAATAGATTTATAATACCTATATAAGTTCAATATAATTCATTGGTGTCATTTTATAATAAAATTAGATGTATAAATTTTTATTGAACTTTTTTCCGTCTTTTACCCACCTCCTAAGAGAATTTGAAAATTCGAATAAAACATAATTTTACCACTTCTATGAGTGGAATTTCAAAAATCCGAGAGACATGGTTGATATCAGTAAGAAAAATGTGGTTCAATATGATGAAAATAATTTTTTGTGAATAGTAACTTTTTACTTTTATTTACCACAGTTAAAAGAAAATAGGGTAATTAAGGGTAAAAATAATATCATAATTACCCCAACACATGTTCTAATTCTATTTGATAAGTGTAATTCGACCAAAAAAAAAACCTTAGTAATAAAATATGATCATTTAGGTCCACTTGTATTAGATTAGGATGTTTATTATTATTTTATTTAAAGAAGAGTTAAGAGAGTTAAAATCAAAGTTTAATAACTAAATTTTTTTTAATATTGGGTTATACATAAGATAAATTCAACTATAAATATAAAATATATAGCTAAAACTCTTTCCTACATTATTATAATTTTTTATTATTTTTAGATATTAAATAATTTAGTTTATTTATGACACAATGATGACGCAATAATTACCTTAATAATAAAATATAAAAATAATTGATATTATAAATGTCCAAATAAATGTAATTTGAGACTTTTAATAAATTAAACTAATTATCTAGGTTAATATGACATGTTAGTGGTGATTAAATTTATTTAGTTATAAGTAATAAAGTTGTTAGGACTTTAACAAAAATCAATTATTAAATAATGTCAAAATTGACATAAATGAGTTTTTAAAAAAAATGCAATATTATTGGTTGATGTAATAATACTAAAAATATGAGGTTCTGCCAAAAGACTTATATAATGATAGTTGTATCATTAATGAACCACTTGGGGTTCCTTTTGAAGTTTATAGTAATTTTATTAACCATATAATTTAAAAATACAACGAGTCGTGGTAAATGTCAAACTATTTAACTAAGAGTTAAATCTAAAAGATAAGGTTAATATACTTCCACAAACCTGTCTAAAACCTATTTTTTGAGATGTTTTAGACCCATACACACCTTATACATTAAATAATTCATTTTTTATCCATTAGAAACCGAAAATAAGTTTATTATAAAATAATATTCCAATCTTTTCCTAAGGTGCCCCTCACCCCTCTTATAAAAGGGCACTTCCCCTTCTCTCAAATTCACACCTTAAAATCCATTTTTCTCATCCAAACCCAGCCCAAATATCATCCCAACTGTTCTCCCTTCATCCTAGAGGCATTTATTTAGTCACAAAGCTAACATATGGAGCCCTTTTGATAAAATCAAAAGAAAGAACCCGAAGAAGAGGTAAATATTTCATCACCTCTTTCATGTTCTTTTCTTCTTCCACTTCCTCTTTCTTTGTTGTTTACATTATAAAATAATAACTCCAGTATCTTCTATATATTTTAATGTTATTATAAAAATGTTACAACCATATTTATGATTCTACCCTTCCTATAAATGACAAAGTCACCATACTTACGTACGTACAGATTACCGTCTCTACATCGTGGTGAAGTTTGTTATTCAAACACTTAATTATTCGGATGGGTATAATAATGAGTATAAATGATTTAAATAATACACATAACATGATAATGATTCTTTATATTTTATATACCATCCAATTATATATGATCTGAATATCAAAAGAATGATATTTTCGCTTGTGTGTACGTACAGATTACTGTCTCCACGAATGCGTTGTGATTCATTCCCAATCATAATCATTAAAGAATAATTTTCATTTTATGATTAAAAATAATTTTTATGAACATAATATCATTATTAATATGAATCAACTACATCCTATACATAACAAACATGGCTTATGTAACCAAGCATATAAAGGAAAATGAATCAGTTAACACCTAAAACGATGATACTACTAAAATATTATTAACAAAGAAATATTAGAGGATCATATATGATATCATATTTATGTATATAGTTATTATATAATTTAATAACAGTTATTTAACTATTATACATGAGGTTAACATACCATCGACCAAGGAAAAGTATAAGGTAAGGTGTTTCTTATCTCACTTTTTATTCCATGAGATTTCCATTGTTCACCACTAATTTATTGCATGGGGTGTATTCTGTACCGCCATTTGATATATATTATCATTATTCTCTTTATATTCATGT
The DNA here is from genome assembly GCA_963277665.1 of Viscum album. Lineage (NCBI taxonomy): Eukaryota > Viridiplantae > Streptophyta > Magnoliopsida > Santalales > Viscaceae > Viscum > Viscum album. The sequence goes on from OY728140.1 coordinate 506,875,583, forward strand.
TATTATGTGAATAATTTGGTGGTTATTAAATTTTGGTCTTACGACTCGACTGATTACAATGTGGTAAGGGGTTTTCATCTCACTTTTTTATTCCCGTGAGATTAATGCTTTATTGGACACTATTCCCTTTTGTGTGGTGTATGTATTGCCCTTGATTATATTCTTGGTGTAATATAACATAATTAATTGGTATTTAAATCTTTATTGAATGATACTTTTTTAATGGGGTGTTTGTTTCGTAAGTTACCAAATTGGTAAGAGAATTTCAAATTTCAATTTCCACTCATTGGGCTTTACACATACTTCATTGATTACTTTACTCCATGATTATGTGTGAAATCACTATTTATCTAGTTATGTAGTAATTTCCACCCCCTTTGTGTGGATGTAATTTTGATACAAATAATAACTCCATTGAAAAATTCTCAAGTCATCAATATGAACTTGATAAGAGTAATTTTTACTCAATTCCAATTCATTGGGTTAAACATCCCAGTCATTGGTGTTGTTTTTATAAGAATATGCGTGAATGAAATATGATTGATTTACATTTAATATCCAATAATATTGAGTGTATTTATATTTTTCACACATAATTATTTCATTGATTTATTCTTAACATAATGATACAATCTTTATAAGGGAATTCATCTCGACATACATTCCATTAATACTTCTTTGTTATTATGCGCCAATTCACATTTATTTGGTGTATATACTGTACTTTGACATAGTATATCACGGATCCCTTTATTCTCAGGATATTATAAAGTTTTTATTACCTCAATTATTTGTATTCAAGTGTCTCTCATTTGGTTAGGAACTCTAACAAAAATATCATTTTAAATGGTTCAAAATTTTATTCTTCTAAATCCTTCTCATTAATGTCCATGTTTTAAAAAAATGGTTTTAAGGTTTTATTTATATGGACATTAATATTTTAAAATTTAAATTCCATTTAAAAGTTATAAATTGGTATGAGAAACTTTGATTCAAAAATCTATTTTAAACAACTTCTTGATAAATAGTGATACTTTTAAATGTTTTCATTAAAAAGGGATATTTCCCTCAAATATTTTTTCTGGTCATTTTCAACATTGTCAACATTTTTTATGGGATATTATTCTTGATCAAGGTTGATTCATTATGATATAGATATTCAATAATGTGTTGAAGGTTTTGTGATATGTTTTATTGTGGATGTGTTATTTTTATACCATTCATGGTTTATGGATTAAGTATTGACATTTTGTATACTAGTTTTAATATGAATGTTTATGTTTTGTTTAAAACTTTTCATATAAGGAATTTATTCAACTTAGTATGTGACAGGTGGAGACCGCTATAGATCCTCGATGCATAGGTAGGTCTCATGAGACAAACTAGTGTCTTGGCACAAGGCCTTGAAAAAATATTATTTGTATATGGGCACAAGGCCTTGACTATGTGGTTATGAAGTCTAACATTATGCATTACATCATTATGAAGTAGATTTTTATATTGCATGTGATTATTCGACTAGTAGAATATCCATGTGAATAAGTAAATGGATTTATTTGATTTTATCTTTTCCATATTATGATGATGTTTAAGTTTAAAAGTCTTTTTAGTCTTATAAATTTCCTTAAATGTTTATGCTTATTTATGAAAGTTTTTGCTATATTTTTATCCTTACTGAGAATCCGAGCTCACCCCTTTCTATGTTTTATTTTTCCCAGGATGTGAAGAAGTATTTTATGGTTGACCTGTAGGGATAGTCTAAGCATATAAGTGTGTTTAAAAAAGGGACATAATGTTGTTGATGATATTATTTCATAATGTAATGTAAAACTTATGAATGTATCTAGTACTTCCAAGGCTACTAAACTGATCGGTCTTTCGGGACATGATTCCTTGTATCATGACAATGTTATGTAATAATGAACTGACTCTGGGTAACTAGGGTTGGGGCATTACAGAATGGGTGTGGGGAGAGTAACCCACCTCCAAGGTACATGTTATAGTGGAAAGTGCCTTCAGAAATGAAGTTGTACATATGTGAGGCCAAGTTGATCTTTTTCCACGAATGGATAGTGTCAGAATGTCCTTTCGAATGGTTTTGAAGGTGCTGTTTGATGCCAATGTAGGTTAATTACCCTATGGATGCTTGGGAGTGGTGAGTTGGAACATGTTAGGCAATGGGAAATTTGGGTTGATTTCTGGTGGTCCTTCATTGAAAGTGGAGGTGACAAGTTATCGGAAATGGTGGATATAACCATGCCTAATAAAAGGTTGGTTGATGAATTGATCAATGTTTCGGGTTGGAAGGACTCGAGTGTCACATTTTGGGTGATTTGGCCATAATAGAGAGATTTTGAATGAGTTTATATGGTTGAAGACATGAGATTTTTGGGCAGTGTTTGGTTATATAGTAGTGGAATGAAATCATTAAGAGTTGTCATTGGAAGGATCATGTGTTCTCCTCTGGGTGATACTGGTTTTGTCACTGTTAGAGATTGGAAAACAAAGAAAAATGATGCCGATTGATTTGGGTCATGAGTTGTATAAAGGATCGGGCCGAGAAGGTGTCAATAGGTTCCTCTATGATGATGTGGTGATGTGTGTTATGTCTCTATGCATTGCGAGTTAGGTGTTTCCACCTAAGTATCCCCCATCAAGATCTCATGGTGAGAATGGTTGAAGTGGAGGCATCCTTGAGAAGTTTTTTTTGGTTTGTGTTGTCGGTTATAGTGAGGAATAATTGAGGAGAAATTATGTTCCCTTGGTCTGTGATCAGTGTCCTTGTGACGTGAAACAAGGAACATAGAAAGTGGGAATAGATAAGTTGGCCTCGTGGCAAGATCCCTTGTTACATAAGTTAGTGATGCTAGGAAGAGAAAATCGATGAAGAACCATTATAAGGTGGGGAGGTTGTAAGATCTTGAATCTTCTTAAGGAATGTTTTTGTTTATGTTTGGGTTTGGCCTCTTATTTTTGTCTAGATAAGTGTTTCACCATGTTCATGTGAATACATGAGGGTGTTCTGGGGGTTCAGGACACAAAAAAAGAAGGAAAGGGAGTTCCTGGCCAATGTGGGCGGTTTGCGAATGATTAATGAAAACCATGCAGGAACCATACAACCATGGACAAAGGCTTATGCATGGTTGGCACATGGTTAAACAAATTGTGTGTAATCCCCATGAAACCGTGCAAAGGGGTGATTTTTAGACAGTGGTTCATGCACGGTTTGCGCACGGCTTGACAAACCGTGCGAGTAAACCGTGCAACATAGAAATATTGTGAAATTAAAAATAATGCCACCCTGAGATTTTATAACCCCATGCAGGATTTTCCTCCATTCCTCCCCTCTCAACCCTAGGGATGAACTTGGAAAACCCAAGATTACATGAGGTGATTCCCCTTTTATTCATGGCCATTTTGGACACCGTTGGTGGAAGATAGAAGCTCCAGGTAAGTCTAATATTCTCTTTCCTTCTCTTTTTCCGATTAGGGTTTGTGATTTCTTCCATCTTCTTACAAAAACCTAAAACCCATTTTTTTGATGGAACCAAGGTTGGGGATTCCAAGGGTGTTTGAGTCCGGATCTAAGTCCATGATTGAGATTCTGTTCATCATCGGATTCGAGGTAGGTGGCCTACAAGTATTATCCCATAGTTTTAATTTGGATTTGTGCATGGAAGTTTTTGTTCATGTTTCCCCTCTTTTTTTCTTGGTTCCATTGAAGTGTTTGATAAAAATGGGTGTTTAAGTGACCAATTGAAACCCTAAAAATCCATGTGGGCTGTGTTGGGAGATAACTTGACCATTTTTGGGCCACCCATGGGGTGCATCGACAAACTCGTACTTAGAGTGTGGTAGGGTTAAGTGGTGGGTTTCCGAATGATAATGTAAAACCCATGTAGAAGGTCTCTTAATGATTTATTAATTTATAAATGGAATAATGATATATATTCCTATGGTGATAAAGGCATAAGGTGTTGTTTGAATGTCATGAAAATGGGTAATTGGGTTGAAAGATATTTGGTCAATTGTTCATCAGTTTTGGTTAGAAATGCCTAAGGGGATTAGGGCATATTAAATGGTGAACTTTCAATTGGTTTATGGAATGGGAAATGGGGAATGTGTTAATCGTATGTAATAAGGGAGTGGATGAATTTTTGAAATGGGTTAATACAAGAAAATTGGGTGGTACACCTAAATTATTGAATGTAGTAAAGGTATTATGTTACGAGATATGGGAAATATAGTTGAAATGCATAAGTGGGTAAATGATTATGAAATGATAAATGGGCTAAATGGGTTAATGAATGGTGTATGATGAATTCAGCTAAGGCATAGAGGATTGTTGAACACACCTAATGGGTTAAGGCACAGTAATGGGAATTTGGCTAAATGGAAATGAATTGTAAATGGTAAATGTATTAATGGGTTATGGCATAATATTAATTCCCATGTTGTTGTTATGTGTTGTGATATTAAATTGAATTTAATATGTTTGGTTGTGTTATGGTATGGCTGTGGTGGCTTGAAAAATAAGAATGTGCACATGGATCGGTAGAGTGGGGTCTTGACTTGAGGTTCAATGCCCATGGGTTGAGTTATACTGAGGCTATAAACTCCACCCCAAAATGAATGGGTTAGGAAAGGGGATAGAGGGTCTATTCCTCTAACAGTTTCATTCCATTTGGACTTAGGCTTTGAGGTGAGGAAAATGCGCTGATGTGATATGTGTATCCCTAGTGAGATAGGGACTTGCTTTCTTTCCCCTATGAATTTGGATTGGTTTCCTTAGACCCATGTGTAAATGATATTTATGCCTAACCCGATGAACAAGTAATCAATATGGATTATGTAATAAAGATGGTATAAGAAACTGAATTGGGATAAATTGTAGTCAAGAAATAAACAAACCTTTTAACTAGTGACAACTGAACTGTCCCTTGTTTACTTACCTTTTATTTTGTGCTTGCATGAACTGTCTATTAGACTGGATATTTTGTAGACACTGTTGGTGGCGACCTATTGATTTTTGTACTCACACCCTGCTTGGGCCGCTGTTGGGTATCCGATCATATCTCTAGGATGAAGGTCTGGACAAGGGATAAGGCCCTACACTAAGATGTTGAGTTGGGCTCGGGATGTACATGGATAAGGACATGGATATATAGTCGGGACCCATTTGGAGTTTTGTTCGTTTGTTTTATTTTGGGTTTTTTTAACTTTTGCACTACTAGTATGACATGAAATTGTTGTATTTGATTTGTAGTTATACCTCGTTTAGGAAACATTTGGTTATGCATGTTTATTGGTTGTTCGTATTGTTTCTGTTATTTATACTATGTTCTACTATGGATTACTCTGTTAAATAAGGTATAGTCCCACCACGTGACTCATTTGACCTCTACTACTAATCGGAAACCTCTGGAATATGAGGAGGCATGCTTGAGGTCATGTACCGACCTGGCTCAGAGCACCAGTTTAGTGGTTTTTGGGCCGAGGATGTTACAAGGTAAGAGATTATTTAAATTTTGTTTCGAATCCCATCATTTTGAATAATTTAATTATTTCAGGTGTATGAGGAAGCTTGAGTGTGTTCTTGTGGTTTGTTACATGAATCAAATATAAAAATTTCCATCTATAACATGATACATGGTTGGTGCATAGTTAGAATAAACCGTGCAAAGTGGGAGCCCAAACCGTGTGTCTTGGGACTGAGGTATTCCACATGTTTTGTGAATGGTTCCCCAAACCGAGTGGGCTCCCAAAGTTACCATATGACTTGGGACCCTTTTTGGAGAAAGGAATGTGCATTTTTTTTGCAAAGTTTTCCAAACTATGCATCTAAACTATGAGGCCCTTAAAAATCAGAAATTACCAAATTACCCAATAAGATTTTAAGTTCCCCACCCAATTTTTCCCATACTCTTTCTTCCTCCATCCCATGTAACAAACACCAACCCCCAAATTATCCAAATGGTGATTATTCATTGAATTAAAGAAATTTAGAGAGAAATTTGTTGTGGATCAAATCTCCAGGTGAGTCTAATCTTCCCCTTAATTATCTTTTCTGGATTATGTCTTGAAAATTCGTTCTTCTTCTTATGAATCACTACAACCCTCTTCTTATGGTTATTATTAGATTGAGAATTCATGGGGTTATTAAATCTGGATCTAAGGAAAATGTTAAGGGTGTGTTCATCATCAGATTCAAGGTAGGTTGTCAGCAAGTTAAATCCCATGGGTTTGTTACGGATTTGTGCATGTATGGTCATGTTCTTGGTTTTATCTTGTTTTGAATTTGATACATTAGTTAAGGTTTTATAAAATGGTTGGTCAAATGATAAATTAAAACCTTCCATGATCCCAGTAGGATTCATTGAGGATGAATTGAGTAGTTAGGTCCACCCATGGGGTGCACTAATATTTCAAAACAAAGGACATGTAAGTGTTGAGCTTGAAATTGGCATACATTAAAATAGATCCCATGATAAATGTTTTGAAATTTTAGTATAAATTATACTTGGAAGCAATTGTGGTTATGTCGAGGGGATGATTTTGGCATAAAGGATTCTTTGACTTAACTAGGTTTGTGTTGGGAATAATAAATAAATTATACTATGTGATTTATGAAATATACATGAAATGCATAAGTGGGAAAATTATTGTGAATTGATAAATGTGTTAAATTGGATAATTTAAGGGAATTGATGAATATGTTAAAGGAGGTAATTTATTAAAGTGGTTAAATATTCCAAATAGTTCAAGGTATAGAAATTGTGGAACATGTGAAATGGGTTAACGGATGGGAAGTGTATAATATGTAAAATGGGTTAAGGCATGGAAAAGTGAAATGGGATAATTAGGTTATGCTTACTAAAAGATAAATGTGTTAATTTTCTAAATCATAAGGAATATTTATGTTTCAAAAGGACATGTGAAATGTCTATGTTATGTGTATTGATTTTGTATAGTTTTTCATATGGTATATGTGGTAAATGGATAAATAAGAATATTCACATGGATTTGTTGTTGTGGGGTATTGGACTTGAGGATCTACGCCCATGGGTTGGGTTAGACCAGGGCTATAAACACCCCATCATAATGCACAAGTTAAGGATGGGGACTGTGTCTCTATTCCTCTAATAGATTCAGTTAATGAGACAACTTGGACAGAGGCTCCATTTTAAGTGTGATGTAAATGTTATGAAATATTTATTACTAAATAGATAGAGAAATAGATTTATACCATTATTCTTAGTGATTGTGTTTTTTTAATTTGTATAAATAATGAAAATTCCTAATCCATGAGACATGCAATGAAAATGAATTAAGTGATGAATATGGATTAAATGATAAACAGGAACAAATATTGTAAATGGGTAAGTAAACATGGTTACCTAATGGCTCCCAAGATTTATTGTTCACTTTGATATTTATTTATTTCTTAAAATCACCACCTATTTATATTGTATGTTTTTTAGACACCATCAGTGGGGGCCTATAGAGTTATACTCACACCCTACTAAGGTCGATTCTTGGTAGTTGAGAAAATTTCATGTTTGTAGTTCAGAAAAAGGGAAATGACCCTATGCTAGGGAGGTGATTTAGGATTGGGATTTTTGTGGATGAGGATATATACATGGATTTAGGACATGTTTTTGGGTATTTTACTATTTTTCTTTATCTTGTGTTCTTCCTTTAATTTTTTCACTGTTAGCATGATGTTACATATTTACATTTTGGTTGTGGTTCTAACCCATTCGTTATTTGGTTGGTAATGCATAGTACTGAGTTATTTTTTTTTATTTATTTTATTTAATATCATATATGATGTGGATTACTCTACTAAAGGGGGTATAATATCCCCATGTGATCTATTAGACCCTCAATAGTAATCGACAACCTACCGCATATGGGGTGGCACGCTTGAGGTTATGTGGCGACCCTGATCGGGGCATTGGTTTAGTGGATTCCAATTCAAGGATGTTATAATGGAAAATATAAAATAAATAATAGAATGATTAGTAATATTTTATCAAATTTCTTGATAATTATACTTTTTAAAAAGATAGCTAAATTTGTAGGGAGTATGAGGAAGATCGTTCTATTAAAACTATTGAAGGCTTCTATATTCATTTTTATCAATATATGTATAATGTTCTTGACAAGTGTATTCATATATAATTTTTTTCTTAAAGGATATTCTTAAGGAAAAATCATATATGTAAGAGGAAATTAATAAATTGGAGGTTATAGTTCGTATGAAATTAGAAATGTACAATGATCTCATATAGCTCGTTGATGAAAATGAATAATTTGTGACTCTTTACAATGAAACAATTTCATTAATAGAAAATGAATTTGAAATGAACATTTATTATAGAATCATTTATTAACATATCTATAGTAAAGTAATCTAAGAACTTGTAACATTGTTTAATAATTCAATAAGTATAGGATATACTCATCTTAATGGAAAAAAATTTAAGATCAAAGAGCTTTAAATTTTAGTTTAAAAAAAGACCAAGATTTATGAATGAAATTTTTAAAACAAACATTATCAAGAATAACCATATAAATATATTTTTATTATAAAAAAAATGGATATTTATCCTAGAAGAATCTAAGGCCTTGAAAACTTTTAAATGATTGAAGTATATGGCATGAAGATCATATTAGTAAAATTAAAAATGAATGGGAAGGTAGGTAGAAATTAGTTGAAAATGAAATGTTTCCCCTCAAAATTAAATGTATTGTAGTAGAGGTTAAACTAATAAATTTGAAGAGATACATGTTGGAACTTCCCAAGTTGATGAGAAGTATTCTTACACCCTAATATATAAAGAGATGAAATCCCTAAAAATGTTTTTCATTAAAAAATATGGATGATACTCATGTATCTAGAGAAACTCCTATTAGTTTCAAATATACCTCTAAATATTCTCTTGATAAACATTTTATACGCCCATGGAAGAAGGTAACACATAACCTAGTTAATTACATTTATACTAATGTAGAATCATATACTAGTGGTGGTTAAAAACCATAATCTAGGAAGATGTGGGTTTATAAAAATGGTGATAAATCCACTAAAAACGATTTTTTGTACTATAATTGATACCAAAAATAATGAAATTCAATTCCAAAAATACATGATACAAAATATTGTCAGACCACCACCAAATGAATAATAAGGAACTTCATTTGCTACTATTGGTGCTACTAGAATTTCGGGGATCCGTATTATGTGTTTCGGCATAACATGAAAATTTATAATGGCCAAAGAAGTCCAATATTTTTGGGGTGTAAAGGTGAATAAATTAGACAACTAGCTAAACATAATAAAATTCCACCAAATAAAATGAATCTCCATTATTGAAATATATTTGAATGATTTGAATATTACTTTGACTACAATAATAGAAGTGGTCACTGTGAAGACGAGTGATGATATTCACTATTCAAGTACAATTTGTAAACAAATTTTAATAGAGGACCAAAATACAATTAGAATTAGGTTTGAATGGATGGAGAAAAACATTCCTTTTTGGATGAACAATTGAAGGAAGACGTTAAATCAATTTAAAGATCTAAAAAACCAATCCTAAGAAGAATGAAGAGATAGATTCCAAGAATGTCATTATAAACATGAAAATATTCTTATACTTTTGGAAATAGAGGTTATACTGTGGGCCACTTCAAACAATCATGAAATTTAAATTTAATATAAGTGAGCTAAAAACAATAATATAATCAATGCATGATAGAAAGAAAAAGATATGCTTGGTTGAATATGATCTTGAAGAATAATTAGATAATTTACACAATAAAGCTAACTCAAAAAATTAAATAATCAATGTGGGATCTCTAAAGAGGAATACATTATAAATTGTGCCTAATAATAATTTCTAATATATTGAATTATGCTAAAGAGATAAAAATATGTGAAGATAAATCACTAAGTAGAGAAAATAAAATCAAAAAATAGGTTGTTATACATGAAAATGGACTCAAATTTCATGAGATTTTTTCCATAAATTACAACTCATGTGTTTGGAAAAAAATTGTGTGGAGAGTGAAAAAAGATGAGAAATAATGTAATTAATTTTATGAATCTTATACATGCCTATTAAGAGATAATAAATATAAGAAAACAATAATAAGGGTAAGCAACTACAAAACTATAAAAGTTGAGGATAAATAATCCATAAAATATGAAGGTGTATGTATTTAAAGAGTCTATGTTTTCTATGAAATTGAAATTTTCTAAATCAAACAGAATCATGAAGAATTCCAAACAATTTATAGCTATAAGGAAAAAAGTCACTGTGTTGAGTAAAACTACTCAACTCTTTTGAACTTATTAAAGTGCTCATAAGTGTTACACTTTATAACCTTACTTCTACTGCATTATTTTTGTGATTTCATTATAGGGAATTGAAGTTGAATCTCAATCTCAAGTGGATAAATGAATGAAAAATATATGATAACATATTTTAATGATAATTCAGATATGATAAATGCTAATTTTTTTAGAAAATAGCGGATCATCAATGTGATCATCTTTATGAATATCTAATGATATTGTATTCTAGGTAAATTGAGAAGACTATACCCCTTTCTGAAGAGTAAACATTATAAATTTGATATTAGAGTTTGTTACATCAATATCTATATATTTTGTTCATCTCAATGGATATATAAAATTATAGTATCCCGATTACATTGCTTACTTTTGTATTGATTATATCAATTTTGTTCACAATGGGGGAGTATAGACTGATGAGTAAGTTAATTGAAATGGGGAGTAAATTATCATTGTACATAAAATTTTTGATACATTTTCTGAGTGAAGATAAAGGAATGTGTTTCTTAAAGGGAATTTTAGTTTTACTTCCCCATGGATGCAAAATTGGGAAATAATATGACATGATAAATCAATTAATAGAAAATATTTATGTGTTTTTGAAATCACTATTGTTTTCTACATTAGGTTATCCTATATAGACATAGATATGACTAGCTCAAATCTCATTGATATGGATAAATTTTGTATCATCCTATTCATTACAAGATAACCAAATTAATCCTATACTTTGATTATCTATAAGGAGGAGAAGATTCAATAAATGTTTTTAAGGAAATGATATTGATATAAAATCCAAAGGGGAATAATAAAATATTGTGCGTATGGTTGGGGAGTAGGTTTTTATTTATTGTCAATATATAATATATAATAAATGTTAATGTATAATGATGTCCAATATGATTAGTTTTTAATCATGGAAAGCGTAAATGTATATAATTTGAGACCTACTGGAGATGTTCGAAGACGATACATGGAGGATTGTTACGGATTCATTGGATGTGAGATGGAAATAAAATTATCTATAATGATTAATCATGGATAGATCAATATAGGATGAACTTGAGACCTATTTATGAAGGTTGATGATGATGTTTGGAGGATTGTTATAGATTCCTTAATATGTCATTTGGAAACATAATTATCCATGTTTATTCTAAATTTTATTAAACCAGACCATATTTCCACATATATACATATATATATATATGTTTCACTTATAATAAGGGTGATATATTGTCCTCATCATGTTGAAGAATTGTTTTGATGGAAATCATGAAAAAATTCCTATTATTTCTTGAGGAAAGGTGATGGTCGATGTGCCGATCTTCATGGAAACTAATGACATGTGTTGGTGAATATATAGTCATTGTCTATAATATTTTATGGAAGATAGAAGTTGAAGATATTTCTTATGAAGGTCTATTTTGAATTAAATTAACTACATATTTATAGATAAATTGATAATTACATTTCATATGTAAAGGTAACACTTGAATTATATTACCAACATAAAGGAATCATATGCATTGCGTAAAAGTAATAACAGATTCCTACACCAACATAAAGGTATTTTTTGATTTATATGACCTATATAAAGGTATGAAGATAGTTATAAAGGAAATATATGAGTAAATATTGAAGCAACATAAAGTTAGTGAGAAATTAAAATCTCTATACAAAGGTAATATTATGCACTATTTAAAGGTTATCTGTGTTGTATAAAGGTAAGAAGTTCCTTGTATAAAGGAATGTCAAAACCTACATAAAGGTAATATATTTTCTTATGCACTGTGAAAAGGTATGTCATGCATTTTGAAAAAGTTCACTGATATTTATAATACCCACATAAGGGTGATATTATGGGTATTTAAGGGTAACCCATGAGTTCTGATAGTCATGTATAGGTTGGATTTTTTATCACATTAGGGTATCCGCAAGCTTCCTCAGCTCACCTAAGTATAGTTCCCTACCCATTTTAGCCTAATATTCAATAGTTTTGGACCCAGTAAAAAATATTTTATAGAGAAAACACTTTTACTAGAAAATGTATTTTGATGGAACTATAATGAAGACCATACTATAAAGAAATATTCATTTCATAGGAGAAAGGTGTTTTTGCACCGTCGAGTTAAATCTACAAAACAAGATTGAATGGGGTTTATTTATGGTGTTACTCCAATTGAGAGATGTATATTTCATATAGTATAATATACTCTATAATTAGTGGGTGGAACTGAATATTTGGAGAGTGTTGTACTATGGATGAAACACTATGAAACATTGGTTTGTTGGCTTCACCATAGATGTAATAGCTATATTTTAAAATCCATGAATGAATAAAGAAGTGATATTTTAGGAAACTACTGAGATAGTGGATGTTTATATACAAAATGAAAGAATGATTCCGAATACATTAGTTGATTTAAATGAAGATTCGAAAAATAATTTAGATGTTTTATATTTGAGATAAAGTAGGAATCATTTGACAAATTTTGAATGAGATGATGTGGATGCTACTCAATATTTCCAATGTAGTTATTTCACACATTTATAAAAACAGGGTACCCTCACTTGAAATGGGTGTGTAAAAAATTTCACATTTTTTATCATGGGATGGAAAGTAGTTCCATTGTCTTACATGATCTTGTGATGTAGAAGGATCCTATGGGATAACATAGTTTTGCAAAGAAGAAGAACTATAAGGTGAAGTCGTGTATTTCATCCTATTATATGAAGTGGAGTTACACTGTTGAAGGATTATCTATATAGGGAATAACATGCATGTGTGATGTAATTCACCTGAATAAAATGATATATGGGAATGGTCTAATTTTATGTAATCAATTTTAGGTTAAAACATTCAAGTAATCCTGAATAAACTACAATGAGAAACGAAGGAAATAATAATAATAACAATAATTTATATATGTACTACGATTTATTTATAACAAACATATCATTATTTTTGATCATGAATAATCCAAATTGATAATTCAAGAAGAAAATTTGTTAATCACATGTAAAAATTAGATTGAGGCTGATAAATTAATCATCAGGTGGATAATATTCTTTCCCAATCATTTGATAATTTAGGATGAATGTTGTGTTGAGTATTCTACATTCAAAAATCATTGTTCATGCTGACAACATTTTGATATAACAGGGCCAAAAACCATGTGATTCCTTTTGCATTACATTATCTATATAACATATTTTGATTTATTAAGAAGTTATTATTAAATTTTATGAGGTTAAATCCCTTAGAAAATTTCAATATCTTATTAAATTTGTAATGGATGAATCGTTCAAGAACTGATGGTACTGATATAAACAATGCTAATGTTTTTTAGTGGTAATAGTATAATAAACACCATATATTTAATGTTGGATAGATATTTTCAACACTTGTGTGGTAATTGTTCAAAAATTATAATAACTAAATTTTTATTGATAATAAAAGTTGTGAAACAACAACATGCTAATACTGCAAAAGAGTAGTATTTTTCATTATAATCGAACACTATAAAATGTATTCCTACTACTATTTATTTTATTATATTCATTACATTAGTATGAGGGTGTTTAGAGAACAAATAATATCCATTAAAAATTATTGGGTTATAGGATCAAGTGAGATATGGGATAATTTATGTTAAATTATAAACTCAATAAAATTAGGGTGCACTAATTCACCCCTTCCAAGTGTCCCTGCATGATCTATCTGGACTCTAAAAATGATTATAAGTTAGTATAAATCAGTATAAATTACTATAAATTATTATTAAATAGTATATATCAGTATAAATTAGTAGAAGTTAGTATAAACTACAATAAATTACTATAAATTACAATAAATATCCTTTGTGAAATTGAATAGGTGGAATTATTTGTGGCTTGAAAGTGTCTTCACTACTACTATTAAGGATATAAGAGAATGAAATCATTCATCTATTATGGAGGTTCATGGCTCATTGGATGGAGAGTATGAGTATTATTTCAGAACATAACTTCATTATCACACATTCTTGTTTGGAGGTAAACCGTGGGGCTTATGGTCAGACCAATAATAGAATTGGATTGCATCTGACATTGTTGAAAGAACATACTTCTCATATGATCTATATTTTACATATAAATTGTTATAACATGCAGTTGTTCAGACTCATGTAATTCTATTTTTAATAAATTTTCCTTGGAAACTTTTCCAAGGTTCATTAAAAAAACTACAAATGGGTGTTAATTAATATAAATGTCTATAAATTATAATAAAATAAAATAATGTAGCATTAATTATTATTAATTATCATTAATTTGTGTTAATTTTAAGTAATTATTATTAATCAACATATATTCTTATAAATTATTATAAATTTGTGTAAATTAGTATTTGTCAGGAAATTTTTATAGTCATTTTTCTTACCTCATATAAATTAATTTTAATTTGTCTTAATTAGTGTAAATTAGTATATATTTGTAGAAATTATAATATAATACTTTAAGTTGCTATAAATTAGAATTAATTACAAATAATTGATATAAATAAAATTAAATTTCAATATATTACTATAAATTAGTATCAATTATTATAAACTAGTATAAACTTGTAGAAAATAGTATAAATTTGTATTATTTATCATAAATTACTTTAAATTAGTATAAATTGGAATAAATTATTATAAATTACAATAAATTACTTTGAATTATTATAAATTTGTATAAATTATCATTAATTAATATTAATTAGTATAAATTATTTCAATTTATTATTAATTATTATAATGTAGTAATAATGTTTATTAATTATTATTCATTAGTATAAATTATTATAAGATTGAGTAAATTTTTCATATTTTGTATTAATTAGTCATAATTATTTTAAATTAGGGTAAATTTGTATAAATTTGCATAAATTACTATAAATTAGTATAAATTAGTATAAATTAGTATAAATTGTTATAAATTACTATAAATTAGATCAAATTACTATTAATTATTTTTTATTTCTATTAAATAGTTTAAATTTGTAGAAATTCGTATAAATGCAGATAATTTAGAACAAATTTTTCTTATTAAGAATAAATTAGTTTTAATTAGGATGGATTTGTCTTAATTTGTCTAAATGAGTCTCAATTAGTATAAATTAGGAAAAAATAGTTTAAATTAGTTATTCTAAAATACTCTAAAAAAACATGTCATTTATTTAAAAATATTTTTGTTGTACTTTTTAAATAGTTTATATAATAAAATAATAAATAATATATTTTTCGAAAACTATGGACATTGAAAATATTCCAATTTTAGGATTTTTTATTTAATCCATACATAGGGTCCATTTTAGAAATCACTTCATCACTACATTTTTATTATATATCTATGAATATATGAGATCCATAATATGGATATTTATTTTTTATTATGAGATAATGACCAAATAAATCTTTATAGTAATCCAAAATGGTTGCAGTAAAAATATAGTCTATATCAAGGTTATCAAAAAATTTATATCACTTGGATCATCAAATTTACAATTTTATCGAAATGTATAATTGTATTTTCATTTTAGAAATGAGACCTTATGAAATTTGAAAAGGTTGATAATGTTGGGTTTCATATTTTTTATTTTTTGGGGTTTAGAAAGATTGTATCTTTTGGTATCAACATAGTAAATGAAGAGATATTTTTTTAGTTCCAGATCCATTATAGTTTTAAAATTTATTATATGAGACTGTCGGTGAATAATTTCATGAAAAAAAAATCATTAATTGATAATTTTAATTCAGAATCTGAAACATCTCAATTTTATAGTTTGATCAAATTTACTAAGGATGCCTTATATCCCAGGTACAAGATAATAAAATTATAACCCATTGTAAAATATATGGCTATTATATCATATTCGGGAATATTAAATATTATTTTGTCTAAATATTTTATTTTTCTAAATCATCGATTCTTGAATGAAATATGTTTCCTATAAATTTATATGAAAGAAATAAATTGGACCTTAATTTTTTTGTTATTTATGAGAAGATATATGAATTTTCAATTGATTTCATCTTATATTATGGTGAATATGCATCATTAGTTAATTTAAAATATTTTTTAAAATCAAGGTCCAAAGAGGTATAATAATAAAAATCATCGTAATGAGAAAATATTTAATTAAATGACATATAAAATGGGTTAAACTTTCTTATATTTGATAATATTTTTGATTTAGTGTTTTATAGAATTCAGAAAAACACATACATATCAAGATCTTATAATACAATGTGGAAACATCCACTTAATGTCTATTTTATTCTACAAGAATATTATTATTAAATTTGAACACCAATTCTATTCAAATAATGTTGGATAATTTTAATAAAAACCCCGTAATTTAATGATAAGCCTTTCTATAGTTAGTATTCTTAAGCCGATGGATTTTTTTGAAAACATAGGATGGAAAAAAAGAATATATTTATATGTAAAAATAATATAAAATAATTAGTCTATTTGTAAAAATGAAAGTCCATTTAAATATTTGTTTCTTACATAAACCTCCAAGCTCAAAACAATCACAAACATATAGTTGAAATTAACTATATTTCAAAAAAAATCATGAAACATTACGATAAACTAGAAAATACAAAATCTAAACCTTTATGGGAATCATGAAAAACGTGATGAATTTTCTTTGAAAATAAACATCTCACACATAAAAGATCATAATATATCATTAATATCATAAAACCATTTTATTATATTATAAAATAAAAAGATTTATATTAAAACACTTAAATAACATCAAAATGAAATATATCCACGGAAAATTTAAAATGTAACCTTCATAATACTAACTTATACCATTTTGATGGAATGCATAATTCCAAACATCATAATCTTTCTGTAAAGGTGTCATACCAAGACATCATACAAAAATGGGTAAAATAGAATCCAAATACCCAAGAATGTATTTTCTCCTGAGACTAAAAAATGAATTATTGGAGCATAATGGTAACCTCCTACGACCTAATAAGTCCAATTCAATAATAATATGAATGAAATGAATAACCACAAAATACATTTCCAAGATAAACAATTTTATTAAAAAACATGCTTATGATGTATCCATATTTTCCATATTGATTAAATAGGACAATTATTCACATGAATCTTTTGCAGATACCCTATCAAAATATTATTTACCTAAGAATGCAATATAGTGCACTCCCAAGGTCAGTCTCAAGGAGGCAACTTATACAACACAAAATTTCTATTGTCATTATTTATTTTCTAACTAATATATAATATAAATATGAGTTATAAATATTCATAAAATATGAATATATATATATATATGAAATGTGCACAAAATTATGTTAAAAATATAGAAGGAAGACATTTTTTCTTGGGGGATCATAATGGTTGATATTATTGTCTATTAAAACATTCTCCATATCAATTCAGTGTATTGATCAAGATCTATCACACTAAAACCACTAATTCTAAATGTTATTACCCCAACACCAATATCTCTACATGTGGGTAAATACTCTTCTTAAATCCAGCTAAGAGATCTCTTTGATGACTGTCACTACCGAAGCTATACTCCATCGTATGCATAACTTAGATAGTGAAGGGATGGATAAATGTTGAATGAGAAGAACAACTTGATGATAGAGAAAATGGGGAAATCACACAACATAATCGATTTAACCACCACTAAAATTCACAGAATTAAATAAATAGATTTAAATTTACGTATAATGAAACTCAATAAACTATCATTCTTCCCCTCGAAGAAACATCAAGGTTAATTCCCTATTCTCATGGATTTAGAAGAGAATACGGTTGGAGAAACACATAAAATTAAAAATGGAAGAATGATGTATGAAGAAGAAGACTAATATAAATTAAAACATTAACAATATACTACATAAGAAAATAAAATATAAACCTATAGAAAATGGCCACTACTTTTCCAACTCTTTGGAATGAAGATGAAGTACAAATTTATAGGCCAAGAGAGAAAAATATTGGGATCCAAAATCTATCCCCTAAATGTATGCGCATGGTAGAACTCTTCAATGAAAGAATTTTGGAAATAGTACTTCTTTAAAGTTGTTCCATAATTTCTCCTATTTCCACTCATGAAAATCAGCTTCATTGGACTAGTAATGAAGGAGTTATGTCCTCTTTACTTTGAAATTTCAATCTACCCATTCAGACTGTTTGTTTTCCAATTCACCGAGTTCCAATGCATTTATGGCCATAATAATTAAGTAATAAGGTTATACCATATTAATGAAATGCTTTCCTCCAATTTTATTATTGATTCATGTAAACTTTTAGCTCTAATGGTTTGTCCATTTATGAGATATGGGCTCAACATTAAAATTACCCATTTTTGTGCACAGTTTTCTAGGCATGACTTGTGATCTAGATTTGAGCTTCCAAATGATGGATCGAGCTTTGGGTCTATAAGAATAAAATTCATCCAATCAAACATAGAAACCAATAAAATAACAATGTTTTAATTTGGAAAACTGTAAAAAAATTTATGGCCAAAACATTAAAATATATTAAAATTATTTAAATCCAAAATAAGCCATTTTTCCAAATAAGCTAAAAAATACTTTTAAAACATAAAATGTGACAATTTCACTTTAAATAACACATTTGTGGGATTAAAAACCTTGGATTTATGAATAAAATAATTGAAAATATTTGTTCTATCAATTACCCCACACTTAAACATTACACTCCTGGGCAATCATCTTATACCAAGGTCAAAACAAACTTCTCAAAGAAAAAATGACAAAAAAATAAATTATCGTATCAAAGTAAATATAATGACTCCTACATGTATAAAATTTTCAGAACTCATCAAAAATAATAATAATCTATTCAATCTCATTTTAATCCTCACATTAATGTTGTACCTACTTCCCTAGAAAAATATTTCTCTCTTCACTCAAAGGTATTTAATGTGGAGTTTTTCTCATTCTCAAAACATGTGTGATCTCCACAGGCTTGATATCATCATATTATATACACTTCATTGAGTCAAAAATGTATCAATCACGAGGTATAATTCGTGGGTTGTTCTGAGGCTGATGGTTGGCATCTTTAAAATGTAAAAACAACTCAGGCAGAATGAGGAGGGTCAAGTTGTAAAGTGAAGTAAATGCCTGAAAACTATTTTTCTCAATAATGGTGTGCTCATAAATCTGATAAAAAATTAATCACCAACAAAAACCTCTTTAATTATGAAGTTAACACATGGAATTTAATCATTAATTATTTTTATACCTCTTTTCTTTATTTGTAGAAATGTTTCATCTTGAATTCAGATCTGGATTTCTCTTTAGAATCATGTTTTTGAGGAAAAGAGATGTGACTTTTATTCTTCAAAAATTGGTGAACACCTGACCCAAATGTGTAATGATATTTTTGTCTACCCATCCATATTTCCAACATGAAATTTATTCCACCCAAGTAGAAATAAACATGGAAACACTTTCAATTCATCTCAAATGGATTTTTCTGAAAGAAAAACAAAGCCCATCTTCTCCCTCTCCACACTTGAGTTCAACAATAATTATTCATTTAACTTCTAGAAATGGTTAGAATGGGAAATATAGATTGTAATGTGGCCTCCTAACAAGGTATTTCATGGATACTTGGGGGATAATGAAGGTTAGATGTAAAGGTAGGCAAAAATAAGAATTGAATGAAAAATGTGCTTTCAAAGTGATGCCTCATTCATACATGACACATTCTATGAACTCTAATAGATTTGGAAAAGATAAAAATAGCATGTTATGGATCACACAACATGTCTCAAGACTCTCAAGAAAAAGAGAAATATAAAAAGATGTCAAAATGGTTTATAAACCTATCTGGTTGGGAAAGATTTTCAATTTGGACACCACTAGTGAACATGAGTTTCACAGTCAATAAAATGTCATCAAATGAAAAGATCAGAGGATATAAAAAAAACTGAAAGAAAAATAAAATGAAAGCACACACAAAAGAAATTATAACAAAAAAGAAAAATAAATAAAAAGAAAGAGAAAAGGTATAAAAAAGGGATAATTCTTGGTTTGACCCCCCAAGAGGGTGCTATGTTTTTACTACCCCTAGTTGGGAAATTACAGTGGATTATCCCCAATCAGAAGGTGGATGTGGTTTCTTTGAGATAAAACACCACATGTGACTTTTTATAGCGCCCATTAGTATGAACTGATATTGGAGAACCCCAAATAATATAAGAATGTTCCCAAAACCTAAAGAAAAATACAGATAGAATTTAAGATTCAGAGTGGGAGGGAATATAATATAGGGGTGCTCCCTATGAAATTATGTGGTATCCTCCTTCATATGATATGAAAGTTTTGTAGAGGAGGTATTCTCATCCCCACCAGCTTCATGGGCTCTTCTTACTCGATTACCACCACTTCAGTTGTCTCTTTATTATCATCCACGGTATGCTCCATTTGTACTGTATCATAAATTTCAGTAAAGGAGAAGTCATAAAAAAATTAAGTTTGAATAAAATTAAAACATCCAAAATCAATAAAGAAATATTCCATTTAAAGTAAGTTATCTTGGATATTGATATATTCTTATAGGACCATTGGAAACTCTATCTAAACAAGTGCATTTTCTTCATCATCTTCCAAATAAAAAACAAGGTCAAAAGGTGTTGATTTTTCAATATCAAATATGGGAAGATCAGGTTTTAGGTTTTCTTTAACAAAGTGATTCAAGGAATCTTCCAAAAATTGTTGATCTATCATAAGTGAATTAGCTGGAATGGGTACATCAGGGACCTCCTCGAGCAATGGATGAGTTCGAGATGATATGATTAATTTTTTAGAAGCTCA
This sequence comes from Viscum album, assembly GCA_963277665.1. NCBI lineage: Eukaryota > Viridiplantae > Streptophyta > Magnoliopsida > Santalales > Viscaceae > Viscum > Viscum album. Next base: position 506,896,826 of record OY728140.1, read on the forward strand.
TTCTCACCCTACTCAGGTTCATTGACATAAAAAATGATCGGTGAAACCTCTTACACCACTCGTTTTGGTTCAGGTTTTGGATTAGGATCAGGTTCAGGTTTAGGTTTCAGTTGCTCCTATAGTGAACGAATATATTCCCTAAACCTCTCAACTTTTCTCTTCTGTCATTGTACCTCTTCATGAAGTTATTGAATATGATATTTTTGAATATCATCTTCTTGTTTCACCTGAGATTCATTAGTCCATACAGAATAATCACAATTAAAATACATCATGAACAAAATAGATTTTTTTTTGTTTTTGAAATGTATGATTTTTTTGTTTTTTTATGAAAAACGGTGAGTGAAAGTGTTCCACCACCCCGGAAACAGTGCCAAGTTTTACGTGAAGGAATTTTTCACAGATCCCTAATCAAAATATTATTTACCTAAGCATTAAATATAGTGCAGTCTCAGGGTCGGTCTCAAGGAGGTAACTCACACAACATAAAATTCTATTTTCACTATTTATTTTCTAACTAATATATAATATAATGATGAGTTTTAAGGTACATAAAATATGAATATATATATATATATATATATATATGCAATGGAAAAAAAATGATTTTGAAAATAAATAAGGATGAAATTTCTTCTTGGGGGATCATAATGGTTGATATCATTATTTATTAAAAGATTCTCAATATCAATTCAATGTAGTGGTCAAGATCTATCACACTACACCCTCTCATTCCAAATGTTATTAAACCAACACTAAAATATCTAGAAGTGGGGAAATACTATTCCTAAAGCCGTCTAGGAAATATAATTTCCATCCATCACTACCAAATCTATTCTTCATCATATACATGACTTAGATAGTGAAGGGAAAGATAAATGTTGAATGAGAAGAATAACTTGATGATAGAGAAAATGGGGCTATCGCACACCATAATCAATTTAACCACCACCTAAATTATCAAAATTAAATAAGGAGATTTAAATTTAAGTAAAATGAAACTAAATCAACCCACATTCCCCCCTAGAACAATCATCGAGGTTAGTTCCCCATTCTCATGGAGTTAAAAGAGAATATGATGGGAGAAACACATAATTGTAAAAATGGAATAATGAGGTATGGAGAAGAAGACTAATATAAATTAAAAAATTGAAAATATACTACATAAGAAAATAAAATACAAACCTACCAAAAATGGCCACTACTTACCCACTCTTTGGAATGAAGATGAAGTTCAATTTTATATGCAAAGGGAGTAAAATATTTGGCTCCAAAATCTATCCATCGAATGTTTTCATGTGGTAGACCTCTTTAATGACTAAATTTTGGAAATAGACCTTCTTGAATGTTGTTCCATCATTTTTCATCTGTCGACTCATGACATTTTGGCTTCATTGGACAATTAATGAAGGAGTTATGGCCACCATACTTCAAAACATTAATCTGCCCATTCTGATGGTTCTTATTCCTATTCACCTAGTTCTAATGCATTTATGGCCTTGATAATGAAGGAATCAGGCATGTCTATCTTAATTAATGTTCTTCCAATAGATGTCTTCTTGATCCATGTAAAATTTAATCTCTAATGGTTTTTTCATTTATGAAATATGGGCCCACCAATAAAATTATCCAATTCTAGGCACAGTTTTCGAGGCCTGATTTGTGAGCTGGATATGAGCTTCCAAATGATGGATTTAGATTTGTGTCCATAAGGATACAATTTATACAATAGCACATAGAAACCTATAACAGAATAAAATTGCAATTTGGATATGTGTAGAAAAATTTATGGACAAAACATTAAAATATATTAAAACTGTTTAAATCCAAAATAATCCATTTTCCAAATTAAGCTAAAAAATACTCCTAAAACATAAAATGTGTCGATTTTCCTTTAAAAAACACATTCATGGGATTAAAAACATTGAAATTAATAATAATATAATTAAAAAATATTTTTTCTAATTAAACAACATTATAATAATCCATCTAAAAAATAAGGTGGATGGTATCGATTGATTATATCCCCATTAATGCATGATAACAATCAAATGATGTTCAAATGGATCAAAATAATATTAAAATAATAATAAAACCCTTTGAAAATATGAGAAGACTATCGTTTTTTATGAGAGTTTTAATAAAAATGTCCCAAATACCAATAAAATGAATTTATTTTTAAATAAAAATAGAATATTTTAATAGAATCTTAAATGAGAAAAATTTTAAGATAGTGGGAAAATATTTTCATTTTGTATAAGTTAAAATAGTTTATTCATTTCAACCATTTGTAAAAATTAAAAATTGAGCTGTATATAGAAAATTGAAAAATTCCTTTCAATCATCATTATCTAATGTAAAAATTATTTGAAAATATGAATTAACAATATTTTAAGAATAAATAAGATCATTTTAAAACATTTGAAGGATATGGAAATGTTAGAGAATGATTTTAAGAAAAACATTAAAATAAGTTTTTAATGGAAAATCTCATACTCCATGTCCTGAGTGATTTCCTATGATCTATGACTCATTAATAATAAAATTATATTTTTTACAGATTCATAAGAATTTTATTATTCAATAAATTATAATTATTTAAATTATTTCATTTACTATGATGAAAAATTCTAAATTCTAAATCACATAATCATATGTTGGATGTTTTGAGGACCTTAAGTTCAAAATCCCAAAACAACTTTGAAAGGTTGACCATATCTAAAGGGGATATGGTTCTATCATCTATATAATATTAATCATGACATAAATATCAACTTTATACATAATATAATATTTTATAACCATTCATGAATGGATAGAAAGAAAAATTAATCGCATCGCTTTGTGGTGATGGTAGTCTACACATACACATGAACGACATAATCATTTTCAAATACGTTTAAGGGTAATAATATAATTATTATACTATACCTATAGAATAAAAATTATTTCACAAATATAAAATAAATTTATTAAACACATAATAATAACCATACTTTAGATATGGTGATGAAAAATGAAACATATTACTTCGAGTATGTGGTAGTCCACATGTACACACAAGGGAAGTTTTCATTACCCCTAATATGAAAAATGAGATGATAAATGTTTTTTACAAAAATATAATAATTTTTTTATTTTAAATATAAATATAATATCATATCATCATGGTAATATAATATTTTATGGAGGTGTAATAATAATTAAACATAAAAATACTAGGTTAAGAGTTATACCACTTCTTTAGAAAACCTCATATTCCATATACCATGAGACTTATTGGTTGGTATTTTGGTGATAAAAGAACCTCTAGTATATGGGGATGAATTTTGGGAAGGGATTCAGTAAGTTATTGGTTAGTTCAAATGGATCATGATTTATGAGGTAGAGACGAGAGGGGATTCCATTTTATATGTGATGTGGGTAAAAATATTATAAATTTAAGACATATTTATATATAATATGTGTATAACTCATTTAAAATGTACTTATATGGACTTAAACATAAAATAATCATGATTTTTTAAGAATATAATTCTCTCTCAAAAATTTTATATTTTTTTGTTATTATAGTTTTATATAATTAGATCATTACTCATAAATAAAAAAACCTATATATTAAAAACTGGACACTTATACTTAGGATCAGTTTCTCGTATTATATATAACATTTTATATAAAACACATTTTATCATGAAAAGTAAAAATAAATTTCAAATTCAAATTTTCTTTTTTCCTCACCCAACCTTACACACTTTTTATTTATTGAAATTTTAGTGTGAGCAGAAAAATCTCTATATGGGATATGAAAGGAAAAAACCAATCATTTATTTCATAAACAATTTTAAAAAAACTTCCCTTTTTAAAAATGAAATTTGGCCCCAAAATGATGATTTTATTACCCATGAAATAAAAAATTTTTCCTAAAACATCTCATAGAACATTTCAAATGAATTTCAAATGCAAAAAATAATACTCGTGAATATTTATTTTCCATCATGAGAAATTTATTAAAACATATTAAAAAAGTTATACATTTCACCCCTACAAAGTAGTATATACTTTCCTTAAAAAATATAATTATATTACATTTTAAATAAAATAGTACTTAAATAAAAACCCATTTGAAATATAGATAAATAATATAGGAAACATTATAACTTCAATTTCCATACCACTCTTACAAATGGAGTACCCAGACATTTGAATTTTAGACCCAATGTATTAGAGGGCTATCATAGACCCACCCACCTGTGGGTTATAATAGAACCACTCATCCATAGTTTATAACAGAACCACCCATCATTGGTTAATATTGAATGAACCATTACTTGGTTTATAATAGAACCATATATTGTCATAAAAAACTTCCAATTATAGTACATATCCATAAAACATGAAATCATTCATTTTCATCAATAAAATCATAAAAACAATCATTTCACCCATAATTAAAAAAATTATATATAATAAAATATCCAATAAATTAAAATAATAATTTAAAATAATAAAAATGAAAAATATTACTTATAATTTAATTTAACAATATATATTTTAAAGCAATAAAAATATAAAATAACATTTATGGTTGTGGGAAAAGTTGTTGTCATGGTATATATTAAGATATAGTATTTTTTTTCTAAATGTTCCATATGATATAAGTAAAAAAAATAATTTTGAAAACCTTTAAAATAATGAAAAATATGATATAAAATTTCCCTTCATTATCCATTCATGTCTATACAAATAAAAATTCATTTTATGAATATGGACACGGAAGAAAATGTTTTATAGAATAAATCATTAAAACATTTTAAAACATGGTTTGTAAGTAATGTATCCCTTACCATGATTCTAACTCCTCAAAAACCTTATTTAAAATAATTAATCATAATATTATGATAAATATATTATATATTAAGAACCTTTTTAATTTATATTATTCATTTTAACAATTTTATAATCAGTTACTTAATCAATTATGTTCAGATGAGATGTTTTGAGGATATTTGGAAAATATGTACAAAATTGCATCGATAGTTTGACTATGCTCAAATAGATATTTAATTAACCATCCTGAGAATAATAATCATGACATAATTTTATTTTTATACATCAATTGATCTTTTTAATCAATCTATAAAAGATGGTTATGAAAAATTAACTGCATTACGTTAACAGAGAAGGTAGGTCAAAAGTACACATGAGTAACATATTCATTTCAAAATGATAATTATTGAAATAAGATATTTATATAAATAATAAAATATTATTTATTTATAAACAATTATAAATTCTATATCTGGAATATTGTGATCAAAATGAATCACATTTCTTTATGGAGGTGGTAGTTCTAATAAATGTATAAACAACTTTATCATTTTTCAATGCAAAAATATGAAAATAAGTGGTATATTAATTTTACATAATAAAAAAAATATATTTAATATAATATATATACATATATATATATATATATAAAAATTAATTACACCATTTAAGCATCCATGATAGATAGTTATTTAAAAAAACATACATCGGTTCGCGAGCCCGTAGTCTGTTCTACAGATGAACAACTGTTTACTTTTCAATTTTTATGAAAGATGATTTAGTTGCATCTTGTTCCATTAAAATAATAACATATCAATATTTGAGATATAATTTTTAAATTTTATCATCATTTTTGAATTATATTATAACAAGGTGGATGAATAAATACAAAACTATCCATTAAAAACTATCTCACTTCTTTGGAAAACCACATAATGTTATAAACTAAAGCTAATTTTGGACGAACTTATTATCAAAAGTAGGATTCTAGGAATTGTATTGGGATGTAATGAAGTTATTTGGGTAGGTATTTTCTAAAAAAATACTTTTTAATTGTGAATAAAATATAAGGTAGGTTTCCTCTTATAAGTGAGGGGAGGGGCACACATGGAAATTCAATTAATATTAAATTAATATAAACTAATATTCAATTCAAAATTGCTCCAAAATGATTTATTTAAAATCTAAGATGATTATTTTTCTAAATTAATATGTAATTTTTTTTAAAAAAATTAGGTGACTATTTTACATTTATATTTTTATTTTAACCCTTTGTTAACCCTTTTGACAACTATTATGATAATAATGTTTTTTAGTATTTAGGGGTCAATTGTTTTAATATAAAATAACTAGCCCATAAATAAATCACGTATGATATAATAAACTATATAAAATTAAATTCTCCAAAATTAAAATATTTTTAGTAATTTAAAATAATTTACAATTCATTATATATTTTAAAATATCATTAATGTCAATTTTGGAGGTATTCATTTAATTTTACTTTGAAAGTTAAATGACAACAAATTAATTAAACTGTAATCCCTTAAAACATCCCTAAAATGTTATATTTATCTATAAAATTTTCATAACATAATAATTATTTCAATTTATAAATTTTTAAATATTTTTAATATAATTTATTTTAATTTTCTCTTAATTGAATAATTTCTGTGTCACCGTTTTGTATGCTCTTCAGGAAAAAAGTTTATGTCTAAAAGTTTAGAAATAATTTATCATGATTTAAAACCACATATCATTAAATATAATATTTATATTAGAAAATATATTTTTTTTATCTTTTTGTGAAAAAATTAGAGATAACACAACACAGATAATGATATTTTTTACATTTCATTATAAGAAAAAATAAAAACGTAAAAATCATGGACAAATAGAAAAAAAAATATTTTTAAATTTTGGATTTTTTATGGATGATATATAATCATAAAATAAAATTAATTTAATTATTAGAGTCATTTCTTTATCCTCATTGTATTTTTGAACCTAATTTACCTGATTTACCCTTGTCGAGGTGACACAAATTTATTAATGCTACTATTCATAACGGTGAAAAATAAAAACATATTTTAAAAAGTTGTATAAAATTATTCAAAATATTTATACCATTTACTAAAATTAAATTCTAATAAGTGTAAAAATATAATTCATAATTATACAAGTAGTATGTAATGAAAAATGTATTTTTATAAAAAATGCCTTTTAATTAAAAAATTGTTTTTATAAAACTTTTTATTATAAAATTCAATCTAAAGATAATGAATAGATTATTTTTAGTCAAAATAAACAAATAAAAATTTTTATGTAATAAAAAATAGAAGTTTACTTTCAAAATACTTCAAAAGAAAATATAGTTTTCTATGAAAATAATATTTTTCAATATTCATTAAAAAATAAATCATTTCAGATTATCTCAATATTTCCCCATAAGATAATTTTCCTTTTCTCATTCTAAAAATGGAGTATATTTTATCATGTATTTTTTATAATATTTCTATAAATTATTTATAACATTATTTAAAAAAATGAAAAAAATATGTTTATGGAGAAAACATGTTTTTAAAGCAGAAAATGACGTTAAAAAAAGGAGTTATTATTTTATTTTAATAAATAAATATATATATACAGAGTGGGAACATTTTATTTATTTCATAAATTATTTAATACTACTCATACATTCTAATTTAATGGACATGTTGTAATGTTTATCAAATAATATTTCATTTTTCATTCAAGATTGGTGTTTCATATATTATACGCTGTTGAACATAATTTTTTTTTAAAATTTAGGGATATTAAATTAACCCCCATTAAATTAATTTTATCCCCAAAATTTTTACTTTTCTACTTTAATCGATGTATTGAGATTTGAAATTTTTTTTCTAGAGACCCATATAAAAAAAATGATAAATAAAACATCCTATTTAAAATAGGGAAAGGGAAATAAAACATTCATCAAGAATAACATAAATTTTTTTTCTACATAAGAGAAAATTATTGAGAAGTTAAAATATGGTCATGGAAGAGAAATCTAATTCACAAGGACTGAGAGTGAGTGATATGGAACATTGTCAAGAGAAATTTATCATCCAGAAAATCATAAATATTAATGGGTGAAGAGACCATCGATTCATTGGAAATGAATGTAATAAGATAATATTTTCATTCCTAGATCCTTTTCCCTAGTGTTTAGGAATTTTATTATCTTCTAGAGTAATAGTATAAGGAAATATACTATTTTTCAATATATAACTTCCTCTTTAATCAATTTTCTACACAATCTCATTTTTTCTCCAATTGATGACTATTGAAGATGAATTTTTCACGTAGAAAATAGTAAAATTAATCTCTAATAGATGACATAATCCATAAAATGATAAGAAGCTATTCTTCATGTATTTAGAAATTAGAAAAAGATAACGGTTAAAATAAGATATGATTATTCCCAACATGAATAAACCATTTTAAGTAAAATATAACATTAATACCTAAAGACTCAATAATAGAACCCAAATTTTAATATAGTTCATTTGATAAATAACAAACGATTTTTTTAAAAAAATATTCCTAATAATGGTCAAAACCAAAAACTAGAAGAATTTGAGAATATATTTTTCTATGATTAATTTTACATATACCACAAATCAACATTGGTATCTTCTAAAGTCTTATACCCAAAAGTAAATATACCCTAGTCGTAAAATGTATAAAATATACTAATCATTTCAATATACATACTATATCACAATAAAGACACACTATAACCATATATGACTCCAAAGAAAAATTCAACCATTATCCCTCAAATAAAATCCCATATTATTATATTTACCACAATCCTATAAGGTTCTCAAACTAGTGATAATTTTATAAGAAAAAATTAACAAATTAATCTCCAAATATTCAATCCTATAGTTATCTAGACAAAACAACATATGTTCCCCTAGTAAAAATAATATTTTTTCCCAAATAATTTATTTTCAAAAAATTTAATACAAATCAAGACATAACTTAGGTTAGTGGTTGGTGTTTTATACTTATCTCCCTTCGGTTGTGGGTTCAAGGGCTAAGTCCTCGATGAATGAAATAGGTTTTCGCCCAATACAAAAGTTATTTTTTTAAACTATATTAATATAATTATTTGAAAATTAATATAAATTTTATGAATATAATAAAAAATAAACACAATAATCATAGATCATATAAACCATAAAAGTTACCAATATCATTTTACTTATGTCCATAAATGAATTGATAATTCTTCCTCAAATATCATCTTCACATGTTAAACATATGGGTTATATAGACCTAGACCATCTATTAAAACTCAAAATAAATTCTTCCCAATATACCCCACCACATAAAACATCAAAATATGTTTAATTATTATAAACTTATAATTATCATTAAATATACCAATAAATCATAACTCATGAATACCTATACATAGACCTATAAACATTTAATGTTATTATTAATGTATTGACCATTATTTTTAATCATATTAACAAAATAATTCATTCCCACAAAAAATATGAATCATGTGATATGATTCAACAATATGGAAACTTATTCAAAGTTATAATCCAACCCTTTCATATCCCATTTATTATTTACTCATCAAAAACAACAAGGAAATTAGGTGTTCCTGGACATTTATCAGTATAGTCGTGTTGATCCCCGTTTTGAGAATTCCTCATAGGAAATTTAATTTTAGAATACCCATACACCACACATTTATAACATTCAACTGATTCCTTTAGAATAAATTTATTCCTCTTCATGAAGATAATTTATTACGTAATTTTTTCAATGGAAGGTTATTTCTTTTTCCCCTCTTTTACCACATAAAAAAATCATATCATCAATTCAAGACCTTTTCCAAGGTAATTCTTCACTCATTATTGAAACATATGGAAGAGAGTTTTTTAACTTTATGAATTTTAACACATGGAATTTCGTTGATCTTTATCCCCCTCTTATTATATGAGTTGGTAAATTCACAAAGGTTCATGTTTTTAATAATAACTCATGATAACAAGTTAAAAATAAACATAAGAGTTTTCATTACTTATCCCATTTTTTGGTTTACCATTTAATCAACACCAAATTTTCATTTACATTGAATGTTACTTTAGTGCCTATAAGATCTAATGATTTACCAAAAAAAGAATTCCAGTTCGGTCATATAAATAAAATCACAATAAATTATTTTATAAGGAAGATAAACTCTATGTTATCCTTAACCGGGGTTTCTTAATAAATCTATAGTTATAAAAAAATAATAATAATTATAAATAAAATAATGTTTTTTTAGTTTTTAATGACATTTAAAATATTCCAAAATAACTTCCTAAATAATAATGATATCAAAGACTTTCCACTGATGCCAACTGTAAGGACCTGAACTTAAAAATGACATAACCGTGAGTATTAAGTCAAAAATTTACTTTCTTACATTTTATGATATTTTATGGTTTATATTTTTAAAGAATTAGGTCATAACTGTTATATAAAAAATCCCATATACTATAATGTGGAAATTTCTGCTGAGAATATATTTTTCACATAATATTAATCTTTAAAGAAAAAAATAGATTCCTTACTAAAAAATCATATAGACATTCTTCTTGATATATTCTTTGTCCTTACCCATCCTTAAACCATTTTAGGGAAATTTTAAAACTATGGGATGGGTACAACAATCTTATTAAAGGACATAAAAAAGAAAGAAACCAATTAGTTAAAGAGTTCTTGTAATTTTTTCCCTTTTACCAAACAACCCTTGAGATCGAGATTAATATTTTTCTTACAAAAGAAAGAAACTCTTCTTCCCTAATATTCTGATAAAAAATTTCATAAGAATAATTAAAGGCCAAAATAAAACTTGTAAATGTTCCTTCACAAGTATGAAAAAATTGGAATACTTTTTTAGAAAGTTATATTATTATACCTTATAAAGTAGGATATACTTTCCTTTAAACATAAGATTATTATATTACCTTGTGATATCAAATGATTTCAATAAAAACCCTACAAAAAATAGATAAATATTATAAGTAAATTTGGTACATCATTTTAATTATCAATATTAAAAATATAATAACCATATAGTCAACTTTAAAATCTAATTTGGTGGAGGGATATCACAGTCCCACCCGTCCTTGGTTTATAGTAGAAGAACCTGTCGTTATTTTACAATGGAATTACCATTCCTTGTATAATAACAGAACCCTTAATCCTTGGTTTATAATATAAGAACCCATAATCACAAAAAATTACTAATTAAAATATATAATAATAAAAAATAAAATATTTCATTTTCATCAGTACACTTATAAAAATATTATTTTCACCTATAAATAAAGTGATTGAGTTTTTTGAAATATCCAATCCATTTATAACCCATTTAGAAAATTCTCAAAACAATGGCCATGAGGGTTTTTAATTGATGATAAAAATGAATGATTTCAATAGAATAGAAATATAAAATAATGGTTATGCTCGTGGTATACGTTTTTGTCTCTATATAAACTAAAATATAAGTTCCCTTTTTGTCCTTTTTGTCAAAAAATTCCGTATAAAACAAGTAAAAAATATTTATTTTTTAATTAATTAAAATAAACTAAAAAGTTAGATGAAATTTAATTTATAATTAATTTAAGTCCATAAATATAAAAATGATTTTTATGAATATAGAAACTGAATAAATATATTTATAAAATAAATCATTAAAATAATTTAATGCATGGTTTTTAAGTAACGTTTCTCTTACGTTGATTCTAACTCATTACTTGTTTTCTTTATCATGCTGAATAAAACAAATATGAAAAATATTACTTTCTTATGAACCTTTATAAAGTTTTATATTCTTTTTTAAAATCTTATAATCAATTTCACAATCATTGAAGTTCATGTTAGATGTTTTGATGATATTGTATGTACGCATGTATAATGTTTGAATTTTTTTAGGATCATTCTCGAAATAAGGAATGTATTATTTTATCATTTAAAAATTACCATCACATAAAAAATAAAATATTAGTTAATTGAATATAATTATATATACCTTCCAAGTGAGTTTGTGATATATTAATTCCATCATTATAAATATTTGTGATATGCAATGATGGAAAACAAGTTACATAAGTTTGTGATGCAGTACTCCACTGTACACACCAACGACAGTTTCATTTACCATTTTGATGAAATAGGAGATCAATTTGGGATATGACATTGACATAATAAAATATAATAATATGGTAGAAACCAATGATATTATATCATCATTGTCGAATATGATTTTAATGAGGTCAAATAACAAATAAACACTTAGTTAATAATAATACCTCTTCTTTTGAAAACGACTTATTATTGACACAAAAATCATCCCTAAGATGTTTTTGTACTAAAAAAATGATTCTTGGACATGTTTATGGATCTAATTAATGGATTTTTTTTAGGAATTGAATTAAAATAAGAGCTTTTTAAGAGTGTAGAGAAATATAAGACGGTGTTCCCATTTATAATAGAGGAGAATGGGTGCTCTTTTAAATATTTAAAACATTAAATTAATATAAACAAATTTTCGTATACATTTATAAAAAAATGATTTATTTATAATATCGGATGAGGATGTACTTGAATACTCTCATCCAAACAAATTTGGAAATATTCTGTTTATTTTTTTCCCTAATCATTTTGTATTAACCCTCATTAATCCTTTTAATGATTTCTATGATAACAACGAGTTTTAATATATAGGGGTCAATATAGTAACTATAAAAGAGTGAATGTACCATAAACCATTATGGTTGTTACTATAAACAATAAAATATTAGGATTGATAAAGAAAATATTTTTAGGAACTTTAAATAGTTTAATAAAATATTATTTATCCTGAAATAAAATTAATGTCAATTTTAGAAATATTAATTCGATATTGTTTGGAGAAAAACATGGAAAAAGTGGAATTAAAATCTAATAATTTCAATCATCACTAAAATTTTAAATGTATCAAAAAATTATCACAAAATAATAATTCTTTTATATCATATTCCTTTTGATATTTTTATAATCATTTATTATGTTATTATATCAATTGATCAATTATTATGCCAGTATTGGGTATAATTTTAAGGTAAAAATTTCATCACTAAAATTTATAAATAAATTTAGAGTATGAAAAAATCAATTATATTTAAATAAATTTTTATACATGAACATATCCTATATTTTTCCATATGCTAAAAAATTTAGAGAGTGATATTTTTTAGTTTTCTTAATATGAAATAATATTAAGGTTAAAATCCCGACCAAAGGAAAAAAGGCCATATATTCAAATTTTGGATATTTTTGGGTGATATATACTCATGAAATAATATGAATTCAAATATTAGGTTCATTTTTGAGTCTATATTATATTATTTTTATCTTAAATTATGCGATTTTTCCTTTCTGAGTTTACAAAAATTTACTAATGTTACTGTCCATAATGAAAAAAATAATTAAATTGAACTAATTTAATTATTCTGAGGTTATGATTACAAATATAATTTTTTTCCCAAAATTAAATTCAAATAAGTGATGAAAATTAATTTAAAATTAGAACTAAAAAATGTGACAAAAACTCTTGGTAAAAAAATGATATTTAAGTATAAAAAATTTATTATAAAAGCATGAAGAATGAATTTAATTCTAGAGAATATATTTGGATTAGGTTTAATAAAAATAATATAATAAAAATTATAGTTTTCCTTTGAAAATACTTTAGAAAAAATAATATTTTCAATAAAAATATGTATTTTTCACTATTCATTGAAAAATCCAACATTTAAAAAATATCTAAAATTTTATTTTTATGATAAATTATACTGGATGATTTAAAAAATGAATTCAGTTTCATTAAATTAATTTAAAAAAATTTCTATTAATTAATTATAATACATTATATTAAGAAGTAATAGAACACATTTTTAAAGACACTATATTTTTGAAGCATTAAATGATAAATATTATGTGATTTTTTTTAAATAATTAATCAATAAATTTATATTAAGAAGGAAAAATAAATATTTTTTAAAAATTATATAATCATATCAATACCCTCTAATTTAACATCTAGGAAAGAAGGTTCATATAATAATATTTTATGGTTTATTTAATCTCTTTGTTGCATATATTCTATGCTATTTTATATAGTATTTAATATAAAATTTAAGTATATTACATAAATGTGACCGAAATTTCCATATATTTTAATGTGAGGAGGATAACATATAAATAAATTGGAAAAATAAAATTTATAAAATTTTAAGGGCCATTTTAAACCTTATCTTTTGGTTTAACCCCTTCACCAAACCTTTTTATCCATTACCACGGTGAAATAATTTTACTTATATTAGTGTAATGAATGTAATTTTAAAAATGATAGCCATCACATAAATAGAACATTCACGATATAATCAAAAAATTACTACAGAATTGTGTTATGAATGAGATATTATGATCTTAATTTTTTTTTGAAAACTAATTTTTTAACATTAAATACTATTCAATATCTTTTCTGGGAATATTCAAAAAAATTTGCTTTATAATAATTATGATTTAAAGGGTTTTAAAATTTGAATATTTAAAACACCACTAAAAAATCAAAAAAGTCTCTAACTTGTCCAAAAATCATCACTTTTAAAATTTTTAACACAATTTACATAGATATTTTTTGCTTTTTTCAAAATCATTTCATCACCAATGTGTACACATTATATGTAATTATTCCATCAAAATTGTTTTAAAAAATTACTATTATAAGTATAATTTATTCACCCAATTTTTATTCATCTAAATTTTTTCATTTTTCATTTCTATATATATCTTTATCACCATAAAATAATATGTGAGTGGGAGTGATTTTTTTTTGAAATATAACTTTATTAATTTAAAAAATGAAGACCTCTGCATAGAATGTTTCTCCAAATTCAACCATTAATGATTTAAATACCATAGAACATCTTTAATAACCTCATAAGACCATTTTCATTTGAGTTTCAGTGATATTTTAAATCATTAACCATTAATTTAATACTTTTACCGATTTATAGCAATTATTTTTAGGATAAATGTCCTCCATTATTTCTATTTATTATGAAAAAATAATATTGAAATAATTACTCATTAAAATAATATATAGAATGAATTTTTAATTTATTTTATAAGATTCAATGTCCATATATTTTAAGAATTACCTTTAATATAAGTTCACAAAATAAAAAGAAAAATTATTTTCGGAAAACTGAATGGTTTATGTTTAATAAAGATTTTATTTTGAAATCATGTATAATTTTTATTCCTATGGAATTTATTGAATTATTTCCCATAAAATTAAACTATTTTTACTCTAATAAAATACAAAATTAATGAAGCATTAAAATTACTTTTATTAAAATTAAAGAAATTATAGTTTTCGTAAAATCATTATTTTTCACTATTTTCCCAAAAATCAATCATTTTAGAAAAATCCCAAAAAGGATCCTTATATTATATAGAAATGTTAACTTAAAAAACTACGCCTTTTTTGAATAATACTATTTATAATAGAGGCTGAATTTAGTTGTAATATTTTTCCCAAAATGAAATAAAAACCATTTTTGATGCATAAAATGACTTTATACTCATTTCATTTATAATAAAGTAAACTAAATTAATCTTAATTAATTTTAATTTATATACAATATATTAATTTCATTATAATAATTTATCAATATAGATTTATTTAATATTAAAATATATTCAGAAAATTATTACCATTTTTTTGAAAATATCAATTTTTTCATCAATGAATTTTATATTCATTTATAACTATTTGATAATCAGTGTATGATTGATTTTATTTTTATTAATGAATACATTTATAAGTGCATATCAAAATATTGTTACTAATATTTATGTCACCAATTCCAATGAAAATATTATAACATTTATATTTAAATAATAATAATTTAAAAATATATCAAAGCTTGTTTTAAGATTTGTATTGCGTGTGGTACAAACCATCAAAAATAAAAAACATTTAAAGGAAAGTCATATATTGAAATATAAATGTGTTAAATTCCCCCTATTAAAAACAATTTTCCTCACAATATTAATATGTTCTCAAAAAATGAATGTAATATTTTATTGGCATAATCTTAGGTGTAGATTTTAACAAGATTAATAATTTCTATTTTACCAATAGAAAACTTTGTATCTATAAAATAGTTCTAAAACCATGTTTGTACCATTATAAGACACATACTTTTTAATTGTTTACCAAAACTCATATATAGATAGATAATCTTTATTTTTTATATAATACTCGATAAATTTATCTTCCTCTATTTAGAGTTGATGAATTATTTTACAATGAAGATAGGGAATAAGAATTCCAACTACATGATTTATTTAAATTCCATAATCTCAATTTCAATATTTTTTTATATTTTGATAAGATTTCCACCACTACATTATTTTATATAAAAAATAATCATGATGATTTTTTCATTCTTGAGTAACTAATTTCAACTTATAATGGATCATAAGATCCATAAACTGATGAAATGTTATTTCCCCAGATTCTTTCCATGAATCAAAACACAGGTTTAGATAATATCTAATATGGAAAAACCATCACATGAAAAAATAATGTATTAATCTGCATCTCATCACCAATAACACCCAATTTTCATCTTAAATCATTCCATTTATAATAAACCTCAAAAGTCTTGAAAATATCCCAAACCATGTTAAATCTAAAAAATTAGATTTGATGGTATATTATTTTGACATAAATTTATGATTTATCTAAAAAATATATAAATAACACATAATATCGCAAACTAAAAAAATTATATTCCCCCATTATATATTATTTATAATATCTTAATATTTCATATATATTACTAGAATCCCCATAATGCTATAATAAAATATTATATGATACAAAATTAAATTCAATATTTATTCCTCAAATAAAATACCATCATGTCCAATAATATTTCATATACCATAATCGTAAAATGTCCCCAATATAGAGAACTTCTTAAAAAAAACCTTAATCACTTAGTCACCAAATCAATTTTCAATCCCATGACTATCTCTATGAAAAAACATGTATTATAAAAAATTTATAATCACTTATCTTAACTAACCATAATCAACTTAACATCAATGATTAATTTAAACATGATGGTTATTAACTTGTTTCAACTTATGTATATAAAATATAAATGTATTCCTCCTTATATTACATTTTCACAAAAACGTAATTTATAAATGATGATTAAATACACTAGAAACATCAATTAAAACTTAATAAACATCTCTCAAATTAATCCAATCCATAAAAAATCAAGAGTATCAACATATTTAAATATATGATCATACTTAAATATAGTTAATCATTATATGAAACACTAATACCTCACATCTCTTGAAATCATATGATTAGGAACTTTAATAAAATTTTAATCTTTATAATTTAATAACCATGCATTTCCCTTTTATTCTATAATAATTCCATAATTCAATAAATAATAAATACCACGTCCTATGATTTATTAATCTCAATATCATTATTCTTCCTACTATAAAAATAAGAATGTATAATAAAATAATCTATAATATTTATATATAATTTGAATTTTCTTCAGTATTATAATATAACCATATTTATCCTTTATTTTTATTACCATGTAGGTTTACTCCACAAACATCCAACCTAGGACATTGATTTTCATAATTCCTTTACTCTCTACTATTGAAACCTCTAACTATTAATTTGATACATTTTATATTACAGAGACTTGGTTTTTTCCATATAAGACATTGGAATATTTTTATAAATATTTATAGAGCTATGAATTGAGATGATGTGAAATTTTTAGGCCTGGTGTTATCAGAATAAATTCTATAAAAATTAATATGTTTATTTTTTACAATAAACATAGAAGAAAAAATGTATTTCTCAAATGGTAGCATTGATCAGAAATCTGAGGCCACAATTGATTCTAGAGCATTCCATTTACCCTAGGTGGGGTATAACTTTTCTGGTTACATGCCTCTTATGGAAATATTTATTGAAGGAATTTTTATAAATTAAATAATTTATTTATTTTGGATACAAGATCAGGTAACATTTTAACAGAGTATTATATTGAAAATCTAAGACCACCGTTGTGTTCCTAATGTGGAATTTTCTTCAAGTGCGTCCTAAAATTATTCGGTGTGGGATGACTGAATTCATCGCTCGTTTTTGTGTGAGAAAAGTTTGATTGTCAATTCAATGATAACTTTCAAAAACGAAAATTAGTAGAAAGAGTTCAATGATTCAATTATACCAAAGGATAAAATAATTTAACAAGTTTGTGAATCATAGTCAAACTATGAAATATGTGATGAAGTCATAATATTAATCATTGAATTCATGATGAACAAAAAATGGTTGGGCATGGAACAATGAAAAAATAAATGGTCTTACCTCATGATTGGATCGATCGCTGATGAAGATCACACTTTACAATATAGGAGGATGTTCAGTTGTTTTCACCGCACTTTGATTTTCCTTGATAAAATTGTCCATTGTCGTTTGATCATGGTTTTTCAACAGAGGGGGAACGAGTGATCTAGAATCCTCCCAAAGTTTATGCATCCAATCTTGGAGGATTATCGATGATAGTGTACTTATAGTCATTTCATTTAGATCAAGGGTAAATAAATAAATAAAAAATTTAACTTAAATGTCCTCAATAAATTTTTTCACAAGTGGCATGTGCCCTCAAAAGTTATACCCTGTCTTGGGTAAACAGAATTATCAAGACTCCACAATGGATTTTGATTACTGATCTGATATACCATTTGAGAGATATACCATTTCCTCTATGTGCATAGTAAAAAATATACTTAATATTTTTATACAATTTATTCCAGGCACACTATGTCTCAGAATCACATGTCGTCTCACTGCCTAAAACTGGGAATATAATTTGAAATATTCCAAAGTCTTATAAGGGAAAACAGGTCTCTATATCATTACCTCCTTTAATATTTTTTACCCTAAAAATAAAAAATATGGAAACAAATCAAGATACTGAATCAACACCTGGCTCTCCTATTTCCAGGAAAACCTACACGTTTTCGTACTGCCATAGTATGTGAATCAAAGGGGTGATTTGTCCCCATAAATTCTAATCATATAGATGACATGCATATGAACAAGAACATATCTCCTCACTTGCAACACATGGGAGATCATCTAGAACCTGATCTAGTTGCGGGGTTAGGGAATGGTGGTAAGAAACCTCGTCAACCCTCTACATGATTTCGGATGACCCGAATAACCTTAGGGATAACATTCCTCCTATACCAAAAACTAACATGCAAGCCCTCATAATATCCTCTAACTCCTGGATAAAGTGCTCAATAACCCATAAATATAAGGTTTTAAAGGTTCTACTCATCCATAGTTGGGTCCCGAACACCTCTTTAAGGCCTCTCCACAATCGTGATGTAAATTGCACGTCACGAACAGAGACAAATGATGAGGGTACCCCATGAAGATGGTCGATCTCACACACATAAAACTATCCCAAACACTCCACTGAACTATACTCCCTGATCAAAAGGAATCATGCCTACTTCATTATTCAATATACTATTACCCAGATGGTAGCACAACCCTTCGTTACAAGTTGAAGCCCTATGAAGAAGTCTGCAGATATGTCATCTCATTTCAACTATAAAATTTCAATAGGATGCAACAAACCTCCAAAGCACAATGCTCAACCTTCACTTGCTGATAGGTTATGTGTCATGAGATGAACTCCTCTATGCTACGTCTCATGATGGACCACTAAAACCACTATGAATATCCTTGTACATCTTCCCCACTCTAGGATGTATAGCTAAGGGAAAAGTATTGAACTCTCGCCTCACCTTCTCCTGCATTGCATCCAGAACCACTATTTCTACCTGGAATAAGGTCTCATTATTCTCTCATTTTGAATATTGATTTGGAGATATTACCAAGGATATCTGGTCATGAAAGATCTTACAGTTAGTGTCCCACAACTAGGACTATCTCAAACACTTGAGAAGCAAAGGAGTTGACACCATTAAATGAAAGAAAACTATACCCTATTTCTCTAATAGGGTCAGATACAGGGAAGATAACTACTCTGAAATATATGCACTCAAAGAGACTTTGAAATCAAGATAAGGAAATTTTCTACAATTTTTCCCTTCCATGTATTATAGACTATTTTGAATTCATAGTCCTACAAGAAGATCAACCCACATCACCACATCAGGTTTAGTCTCTCTAACTAAAGACGTACTTGAGACTCTACTGGTCTGATCAAACCACAAATCACTCTCCCAGAAGGTAGTGTTTACACATTCTCAAAGAGAAGACTACTACTGATGACCACAAGTAGTGAGTCACGTAGTTCTTTTCATGGGTTCTCCATCACCTCGACCTGTACTTGATAACCTCATTATAACGATTGACGTTGAGGATGAAAATGTGCTAACAAAAATGGAATGTGAGTAAAATTATCTAACCAAAAAAATATAGGAGGGAGGAAGGATTACATCACATAGATTCTATTAATTTCCACTTTAAAAGGTATAAGATACATAAAGCATAATTATTATCATCTCACACACTGCAGGATCGTAAAAATTTGACGCATGCAGCTTCTCGTGGCCCCAGAAGCCTACTCCTTAAGCCTGATGTGTGCCACCTAGTGTGGTGGAAGGATATCATAGCTTTTTCCACCACCCACAGCTCCTCCTCCTCCCCTTCCAGCACCAACTCCCGTGGGACCACCGTTTTCTTACTCGGGAGACCCTTGATCACAAAGTTGTCTCTACTATGGCGGTGAATCTAAAATCTACATGGAAATATCAACACATCTGGTCTGCCAGTCTCATGCCATGTGACCTTTCCCATCACAATATTAACACTAACCCTCCATGGGATTCCCTGGTTCTCTATGATATCTTAGAACATGTGACGGAGTCTGATCATGGTTGGGCCTCCTACATCGAGGCCTTGCCAGCTGACATCTACTACCTGTGGTGCACGTCTCAGCTCTGACTTGCACACTACCCAAAGTAGTTAATTGGAATTCCACTGAGAGAAAAATCTCTTCCACCAGTGCCTGATCTAGTACCCCGATATAGGTGGGGATAAACAAGGTCACTATTTTTACATAGATCTCTCTATAAAGTCCCTGCTCAAACTTCTGCGCTCCGAAGTTTCTATTGTAGAACATGTACATATAGAATCATGTAAGTCCTATCAATATAGTCGCATACTCATCCACCACCATCCCTCCTACTAAAATGACATGACATCTTTAATTTGAATGAAGAGTAAGTAGGAGGGTTATTACTCATCATGAAACATCTTCTATAAAATCATCCCACAAGAGCACCGACTCATTGTGTATTGGAGTATCAAGACTCCCCCAATGCCCAACTGCTCCATGGAAAAGAATTGATGCCAAAGACCCTATTTGATCTGCTGGTGTATGAACATGTTAGAATAAGTGGACCAATGACTCTATCCAAACCTATAATACTTGAGGATATGGCTCCCCATGAAGCTTTAGTAGTCTTTTGTGCTGGAACTCGCAGAGTGAACGCATCATATGCACATCCTCGGCCAGCTCTACTCGAGCTAGATGCCACTCAATAGGTGGAGATGCTGCTACCTGTACACCTAGAGGAAGGGGGATCACATGATGGATCCTAAACTGAGGCCTCTTCACTCACAAATTCATTGTTACGAACCGGTGTTAGTATCCTAGATGGCTATCGTTGCTGATGGATCCTAAATGTTATCAAGGAGTACCATAGTTAGATGACCATATATATATATATATATTTGTGTGTGTGTGTGTGTTTGGGTGTGTTTTTGTGTATATATATATATATATATCAACTTCACACCATTGGTGGTGGGGTGGTAAGGGTTTGGGGGTGAGGGGTAGTTCGTGGGGTTATGTCCTTGGTCATGCGATTTACTGTCATTTCCTTCCTTATGTTGTGTTCCATAGTGATGGATGTAATAGTCCTAGTACATATATATATATCAACAAAAATGGGGAGCTGACTCAAGAAGAAATGTTAAGGACTCAATCATATATTATTCATCTACCAATGTTCCCTATAATAAATGTCTCAGCATGTTGAGTTCAAAAGTAGGTAGTTAGGGTCATGGTGAATCGCTAGGTCAGCGGTTGCACCATTATTGGACTCCTTGTCTTGAGATCCTCTCTCGAGGCACGTTGAAACTGTTTCCCTAGTCCCAAATAATAAATTTTTAGGGAAATGTTCGAACAATATCCCAAGGGTCTAACTAGATATGATACCACTTTTTCATGACCTGACCTAAGCCAGTGCTTGATCCATAACTACCCCAATCCAACCTCTATAGGATATGGGGTGGTGAAAAGTTTTGAAGACACAACAACTCAGGGATTCCTTTTCCCAAGAACCTGTACACACATGCACTTACACACATAGCCAACTCAATGAAAAAGTGCACAGGGAAAAGAAAAAAAAGATACACCGTTTCTATATAAAAATAAAAAACATGCATGAACCACTAAATGGTACAATTATAGGTGTTTTAAATTAAAATGAAAGGTAAAGGAGAAAAATACATTACCAAACAAAAGAGTTTCACCAACTGGAAACAAGTGGAAAAGTAAATCAACTAAGAGATCCCCTCTACTGGATCCCAAGTTACAACCACTGCATGTAGTCTGAGAACCCCGTTTCCCTAAGATACTCAGATTTCATGATCAACCTATCCATCATTTTCAAGGTAACACCAAGTACAGGAAAAGCCCAAGTATGAGTGAGTATAAAATCACTCAGTAGGATAACCCTAAGTCTCAAGGGAGAAACCAAAGATTTACCAAGGAGGGGATCTGTATATAGAACATGGTACATTATAATAGAGTACAACTCAACCCAACAAGATATCAAAGTAAACTCAACCAAAAAATTAGGAGCTAGAAATGACGATAATATGAACTTTTCGTCGAGTCTTCGCTACCTATAGTAGAAGAGTGTGATCTTCCAACAATGAGAATCTCGACAAAGAATTATTGTGGCATACCCTATGCATCTTCTCCTCCCTTGGAAGGAGAGTAACCAAAAACCAACGTGTGGGTACGAAAAAAGGATTCATATATATGCATGCTCAACCAAATAATCCCAAATGAGAGAGTATGGGGATCTCCATCTCATAGCTTGGACCAAGAAAAGAGTGTCTAATATTTCTAGAGGTAACCACCATCTATGCCAAGTATCCCACACATCATCCCTAAACTCCAAGTCAATGATACTAAATAACCAATCCTTGATACTATTCGCTTTAGGCAACACTGTCTGGCCATCATGGATTTAGGTCACATTACAAGGACGCGTCTTATTGGAAAAAACGTCCCTCTTTCTCATGAGTCCAAAGGTACTTCAAAACATGTCTCATCACTGGTCATCAATGTCCAAGTGTCATATATCAGGGTTAAGGACCCATGCCCAGCCTGGCTGGAGGATTCCACTTGAGTGTCCTTTAGGACCCATGCCCAGCCTGACTGGAGGGTTTCACGCTAGTGTTTTAAAGGACATGTGAGCAGCCAAACTAGAGGGTTACTCTCTGCTGTCGTTGAGGAATCATGCCCAATCTAATTAGAGGTTTCCAACCTAGTGTCTTTGAGGACCCATGCCCATCCCACCTGAAGGGTTCCACTCAGAAGTAAAAGTAGAGGAACTACACTGGCCATCCCTCCTAGATGTTACCTCTCAGAACGCAGTGAGGAACTACACTATTAAACCATCCTGATTGCAGTCATCATTGAACATTGCCTAAAAATTCACCATTCCCATAACATATTTCAGTGTATCTCAAAACCACTACAAAGGGAACCATTGCATTCTATGTAGAAAAACACTCAGGATGGGCTACTCACATGCCAAAATCTTTGTTTAAAAGAAAAAGATACAAGAGATAAAAGATTTATCAAGTGGTACACGATGTGTCTGAGGACCACATGAAGTGCTACCCACCTCGTTGCCTGAATTTGTACCTATCTATTCTCAGGTACTAAACTATGAACAAGTCCCCTAGATATTCCACTGTACTCCCAAAGTACGGGGTGAATCTAGCCAAAATGATGATGAGCGCATAATGCTCATTGTTTATCCGAAGGAAAAATTTTAATTTTACTAACATGCCTCTTTAAACAATCTCAGATAACAAAACAGATCACACCATTGCGATCCCTATGAAAAAACACACATGATCGATTATTCATTTTCCTGATTCAGACACCTGGTGAAGGAGATTCATTTCACAACCTTGTGCATGAATAGTTACTCATGAGGCCAACATATCGATCTAGAAATAAAATATATGGATCAAACTATTTCTATCCACATGAAAAAATTGTACAGGACTGATTATTGATTTTTCCAAAAGAGACACCTAGTGAATAAGTCACATTTCACCACAACACCCCCAAAAAAGGCTTCCTGGGTCCCGCACCACAATATCAATTTAAAAACCTGAAAGTGTTCTTGAAACGTCCATCTTAATTTTAGGGTCACAACATCAGAGACTATTTGTTATTCTAACATTGTATGAACAAGATAAGTCAGATACAATATCATGCAACAATAATAATTTTATTATTATTGCATGTTTCATTGGCCTTAGTCATGAGTCTCAAAAACGTATCCAACATTGGTCATAAAATGACTATATCGATGTTAGGGTCATGTCACCACTGAAAAATCACCAATCTGATGTCATATGGAGGGGTTATGACCAAAACATGGTTTCCCCAATAATAATAATAATAATAATAATAATAATGTGCATTTTTATTCTTAAACATGTATGAATATATTTGAATATTCCTCCAAGCATGACTCGTCCATGGGTTTACACAATATGTCCACACATGAACTATTAATAATAATGATAATAATAAAAATAATAAAAATAATATTAGTAGTAGTAGTTCATGCATGGACATATGGTGTAAACCCATGGAGGAGTCATGCATGGATGAATACTTATATTCATATATGTTTAAGAAGTATAATATAAATTATTATTATTATTGTTAGGAAAACCATGTTTTTGTCCTAAATCCTCCATATGACATCAGATGGGTGAGCTATCAATGGTGACGTAACCTTAACTCAAGATTGTAATTTTAGGAACAATGTTTGATAATTTTTTAGACTCATGGCTCGGGCCAATGAAACATCCAATAATAATAAAATTATTATTTCTGTGGGATATTGTATCTGACCTATCCTGCTCATATGGTGTTGGAATAACAAACCATTTGTGATGCTGTGTCCATGAAATTAAGACGTACATTTCAAGAACAATAACTTGTATTTAAATGAATATTGAGATATATGCCCCACGAAGCCTAGTTCGGGGGTTTTGTAGTGAAATGTAACTTTTTCCTAGGGTGTCTGTTTTGAACAAATGAATAGTTAGTCTTGTGTGTTTTAACATGAGGATTGAAAAGGTGTGATCTATATATTTTATTTGAGGATCAAGATGTGGGTCTAATGAGGAATTATTCATGCACAAGGCTGTAAAATGCGTGTTCCTCACTAGGTGTCAGATTTAGACAAATGAATAATATATCCTCTTTGTTTTTCTTCAAGGATCACAAAAATGTGATTTTTTTGTTATCTTGGGCATTTTTAGGAGACATGTCAGTGAAATTATGTTTTCTTCTTTTAGAAAAATGATGAGCATAAAGTGTTCATTTGGCTTTTGGCTAGATATTCCATTTACAATGAGAGTACACTCGCACACCTATGGGAACTTGTTTATAGTTTAGTACCAATGAATGGCTAGGGCCATGAATAGGTGATGAGGTGGGGTCACATGTTGAGTGGGCCCCATAAATGCTATGTACCACTTGATAAATCTTATATGTTTAGTATATCCTTCTCTTGGACTCAAAGTTTGGTTTGTGATTAGCCTATCCTGAGTGTTTTTCTGTATAGAATGTGATGGTGTATTTTTATTGGATTTTGAGATATGATGCATGATGTTCTGGGTGTGATGCATTTTCAGGTGATGTTTGACGACAGTTGTGATGAGGCAGGTTTACCAGTATAGTTCCTTGATGCTTTATATGAGGTAGAATCCAGCCGGGATATCTCGTGTAATTCTTTTATAGTTACTACTTAGTGGAAACCTCCAGATGGAATGGGCATGGGTCCTCAATGACACTAGAGTGGAATCATCCTGTTGGTATGGGCATGGGTCCTCGACAACAATACAGTGGAACCCTCGGCCAGACTGGGCAAATATCCTCGATGACACTAGAGTGGAACCCTCTAGCTGGGCTGGTAATGGGTCCTCAACGACACTAAAGTGAAACCATCCAGATGGGATAGGCATGGGTCTGTAGCCTTGAGCTACGACCTATTGACTATACATATCAGTAAAGAGATATGTTTTGATGTACCTTTGGAATCATGAGGAAGATGGACACATTTCCCACCATGACTTGTCCTTTTGACACGGCCTAAAACCATGAGGGTGAGACAGTACTGCCCAAAGCAGACAGTATCAAGGTGAGGTGATTTAGTCCCTTTGAATTAAATTTCAAGGAAAATGTGTGGGATGATGGAAATCGATGGTGGTAACTATTAGAACTATTGGAGACTCCTTTATTGGGATGATCTATGAGATGAAGATCCTCTTACACTACATGAAAACTGCCATGTAACAACGGTTTTTTTTGTGTTTAGTAGTGGTTTAAACCGTCGCTACATGGTTTGGCAGTGGTTTACAGAAACCACCGCAAAATTTGGCATCGGAAAACTATTTGTGGTAGTTTATTTCCATTTAGCGGCGGTCTAAAAAAAGCGTCGTAGCTACCACATTTCATGGTGATTCTCTCTACTTTAGCGGTAGTTTTTACGAAACCTAGATTTTATTTTATTAGCAGTGGTTATAACCGCCACTAATAAAATAAAATCCAGAGACCTTAAAACCACAGCTAAAGTCCCGATAACTACCGCAGAATGCAGGTGGGGGATGCGGCTTTGTAGAGGAGGTAAAAATCATCGCTAAATGTAAGTATTTTATGTTTAGCACCGGTTTTTACCACCCCTATAGTGTTACCTGTATACGATTCATGGCGGTTAAAACCGCTGCGAAAATATGACCAGAAAAAAAATTAATTTGCTTCTTCCACTACACCACTGCCCTAAAAAAAATCAAACTAGACAAACCAGACACAATCTCATAAATTAACATCAACTTAGTGATGTGTTGGACCTTTCATGGATATAAAAATGGAATAATTGGTTGTTTATAAAAAATTTTATGGTTAAATGGGTTGTGAGATAACTAAGGGGATAAATAATGAATAGAAAATGTGGGAATATCCATGTTATAAGATGGAATTGAAAATATGTACAATGGTTTTTGTTATGAATGAATAGTAAAATAGAATAGTTATGGAATTACGTTAAGTGCAGTGAAAGTGATAAACTATGTGAATATTGGTGAAATGAAATAGGTTCAACCTTGATATTGTAATTTTTTAAAATGGTCAAGCGTGTTTGACCATGTGAAATGTGTATTGATGGATTAGTAAATGATGAGGGACATAGTAGATCCCACCCATGGGTAAGAATTTTTTTACAAGGAATTGCTTATCTTTTATGTGGGGTCGCTAGATATGAAATTTGACATAATGGACTTGATATGATGTATATGGAGTTTCCAAAGCTTGGATAGTGTATTGACATGTCTTTCCAGGCACTAAATCATATGTGTATGATATGAGTGAACTGATTAGCTCACCACAGTATATGAATTTGAAATTATTAATGAATTACCATTGTTGTTAATGAAAATGTAAAACCCATTTATATTAATGTAATATAATATTGACATGGATGAAGAAGGTATGGTGGGATTTGATGTCATCATAAAACTGAAGGATATACAGGGTTAAATGCTTGATATATAATTATGGAATTTTTTTATCTTTTCTTCCTTGTTTATTATTTAAATGTACTTATGTATATATTATTATTGTTATTATAATATTTATTTGTTTAGACACTATTAGTGGTGTCCTATTAACCTATACTCACACCCTTTTTAGGATGCCATTGATACCTAAGTAGATCTCATGGTTGTAGGGAAGTATAAGGGAAAAATCCTTTTGATAGATGGTTGGTTTGGGATATGGTATAGAGCATGTATGAGGAAACTGGACAGACATCGAGACCCATTTTAGGATTTTTATGGGGTTTTTTATTTTGTTTTTTCCTTAACACATGACACTTGTATGAACTGACATGTTTACTATATTGGTTGTGGGGATTTACCCAATATTTGGAACTGAATACATCATGCATGATTATTCTTATAACATACTTGGTTATCATTTAAATTGATTTATACTATTGTTTTATACTAGTGAAAATGGTGTTCTATCCACACATACCTCATTTGAATATTTCAAACACTCACTATAAAACTCTTGATTTCCATCGTCAGCTAAATCATGAAACACATTTTTCTCATTAATGTTTTATCTTACATTTGGATCCACATAATCAAGAGGAGGATCCAATGATATGTTACAATCTTGATCTCCTTGTGTTACAGTCTGAAAAACATCACTTTTCACGTTGTAATTTGTAGCACCCTCTTCTGGTTGTTCTGATATGCATTGATGTTGATAGTGGTGTCTTCCAGTGCCGAATGCATAATTTATGAGTTCTTTCATTTCATTTTCAATTGTCGATGAACTTGGGACCTCATTCGGTGGATTAACATCAGTAATAAATCTTTATGTAACGTTCGATTATCCATGCCAAACCCAACAAAAATATTGACCTGGGAATTTCTTTAGTATTAAATGTTCATAAACTTCATCTCTCTTCAACCATGTTCTAAATTTACATTTAGGACATGGAAATCTTATTCTACCTTAAACGGATCAATTAGAAATTTCAAAATCTAAAAACTCATTGAAACCCATAACAAACTAAGGTGTGTTCCTCAGTAATGTGATCCAGATTTTATCCAAGTATATCACAATGTGACTACACAATAATAAAAAAATTAAAACACATAGTAACTACTAAATAGAGAAAGAGATTAATATATACGATAGTGTAAGATTATAGAAACATAATATAATATAGATGAGCCCCTGAGTCAGATATGAACCCTCTAGTGTTTGGGATATGGGACATTTCTTTGGTAAAGAGAAACAGTGTGCTAACAATACCATATTACTCAGTTACCACATGGTCATTACTAAAAGTTATGCTAAATAGTATTCCTATCATGTTTCTCCCAAATCTCAAAATTTTCAACCCTTGACTTTTGAAATCCTTTACAGCATTAAAACATAATATTAGATAACAAAAAGTAACATAAGCATAACTTGGTTGGAATCATAGTTCATGATGAAAAAATAATGTTTCCAATCTTGATGAAGAAGCATAAAAATAGAAAGATGTAACCCTTAATTGGTCATGATTTTGTGACTCTAAATCACAAAGCAAATGGTATGGGCTTCATGACCATAAACTAAATGACCCATGTTCCAAGACCGTATCTAAACCTTCATTTTTTAGGAATTATTGGGAAATTTGAACTGTTTTCCTTTTTTTATAAAAATGATTTAATGATTATCATGGAATTATTAAATTAAAATGAGAATACTACTATTATTTTACAGAGACATATTCTAGAACACCTAGGTGAGATCCTACTTATTCTACTATCTGACACCCTATTACCCTCTTATGTGGTTATTATGATGAGTTTTATTGAGTTATAATTAATTATGAGATCATCCATATTCATGATAACATAATTTACCAATTCATATCAGGTTAACTTGAAACATCTCTTCATGTAGGCTACCCCAGCTTATGGTCCACACATGATAAAGTTAGACTATGTGCACCAATTATAAAGAGAAACCTTAAAAATCATCTATATCGGTACAAAATGCATGAACTAAAACTATATAAGTAAATAGACACACAACTCATCATGGTGAACAATTTTAAAGAGAAAACTAGGTAAAAATTGAGTCTCAACTAATTGGATATAACACTAACCTAATCTAGTTAAGCATTTGGATATGAAAAATGGAAGAAATCATGTTAGGTTGAAAATACGTAAAGGGAAACCTAAAAAAAAGACAATTCCTTGTGAACTAGGCCTCCCCAATATGAGGAGTAAGAAAAAGTTAAGGTGATAAAATAAATAACTTAAAGCTTGTGGTGTTCATAATATTAATATAGAAGAAGTCAGTCTGTACTCACTAGGCCCTTTTGACTATGAAAATTTTTAAGCATTCACTTGTTCTCTCATCCCCAGTTTATCAGTCCAGAGTTATATTGAATAAGAGGAGGCTATATTCTTGGACTACCTATTCCTCTCAGGAAGTCAAAAAATGATGAATAAGAGCATATAAGTTCCTCTAATTGAACCCAATTGTGCCCAAGACATAAAAGAGTTGGAGAAGAAACTCCACTTTATCAATAGTCTCCTCTATCCCCATGATGATAGAAAAAAATTGGCACCAAACACATTTTATCACAGCTTAGTTTTTTACATTGATGTTGGGATCCAAGTACTATTTACTTTATTCTGTAAGTAGGAAGATAATGATACCGTAGAAGCCTCCCTATTTTATCCCCCCATGAAGCCACTATACCCAAAAGATAGAGAAACTATGAATGTCGATGCTCTAGGACAACAAGTAAACTAGGATATTGTTCAGAGTGTAGAACATGATTTTGTGGAAGTTGTTAAGGGACCTGTAAATGTGGAACTTCATTTAGGTAAATCATTTAATAAAACATCTAAAATAGAATCCACTGACATTTTAATGGGATTTTAGACCCAATAAATCAGATGTGTTTTCACATAGGAGGTCCAGTTTTTTTAACATTGACGGGAAACTAGATGAGATAAACGTCAAAGTTGGAATGAATATTCTTGAGTACCTGATGCTAGAATGATTAGAAATAGTTGTTTTGGATATGTTGTTTCAATACCTCACTTAGAAAGGATTTGTATACCTATAATGTAAAATAATTATTCTTGAAAACCATTGGGGTAATAAATGTAGAATAATTTGTTAAATTTGAACATGTATGTGTATAAGAGATTAAATATAATTCAAAATTCAGTCACTTTTTTCACTGTTCATGAGAAGAAACACCTAGAAAAGGACTGAATTAATAGATCATTATTTAAGGTATCCAAACTAAGTTTCTATCAATATTTTTAATGTTCTATATTACATGCCACCTAGAAATTGATAATAAGGAGTTGGTTGGAGGAAGAGACTTTGGATGGAATATTAGTGTAGAAGACACCATTGTTCATCTATGTGAAACTAAGTGCATCAACATGGGATTTAAACACAATATGTAGAGTCAGTCCTATGATAGTAATGTAAGTGAAAATCAATCAATGGGATGAGTTTCTTATAATCCATATAACATCAATTGACCAGGTTTTTTAAAGTGAATCTTGAATTTACACATGAATAATATATTTATATCACCACTATAGAATTTACACCATTGTTCCATGAATGGGAATCTTAAAAAATATTTTCATAAAATTCAATGACCAGTTGGTGCAACAAGATCAACTCTACCTCTAGTTTTGTATGCTCGGATGGGATACTCTTATTAGACTAGTTCTTAACAAAAGACTTAGGAAAACTAAGAGGCATCTAGGAACAATTAATTTTATTAGGATGAACCTCATTAGAGAAGAAATAACTATCTTGTGACAATTGAGAAGTAGTTTTATACATAAGTGAAGGATACCATGAACAAGAAACATAATTCTAATATGGTTTGGGGTACCATTTGTATAAATATGGAAATTATGGATATCATATATGATATTTTTGTATTGGATACATCCATCATTCTTCTATTGTTAATCAACATGTGGAAACTATTCCTCATACCATCAGTGTGAACACACCTCATAGAAAGTGGTAGTGAGGAGGATTAAAATGGATAGAATTCTACATGACTACTTTTACAATATAATTTATCTAGTTTATTCAGATCATATACATGTATTTCATGGATTTAATCTTTTGTATGAACTATATGGTGGGATTTAAGGCTGGTATAGTCCACCAAAATTATTAGATAGTGTTCACATCTCTATAATGAGTATTCATGAATTCACTTGGCATTTAGTTCTAAATATAGTTAGAATTAAAGATATACTAATTGTGGTTGGAAAAATCAAGGACTAGTTAGTGTTAAAAAATTTAATTGTTGCTAATGAAACATGAAATGTAACTCTTCCTATCATAGTGGATTGACACACCAACATATTTCCAAATGATTTCTCTAGGTTACCATCCAAGAATGAAATAATATATTATATCAATCTACTTTAATGACCATTCCCATAACTGACTATTTATATACCATTTATAATGAATAACCCATTAAAATATATTCCATTTATAATTGCAACTCATTTATTTAATATATCAATTCCATACCTTAATGAATTTAACAAAATCACATTATATAAAATGCCCCCTTATGTTATGTCATCAACAAAACACAATTATCACTTATTTCATTTAATAAAACAAGTTAACATTCCAACCTAATTGTCGGGGGTTCTATATCACTAACCCATATATCATATAAATGACTATGTTATCAACATATCTTTAAAATAAAATCATGGAATAAAACACAATTCAAGATACTCAATTAAAATAATCTTGAATCCACACTTTCAAAAAACAATTCTTTGTCTTTTAAAAACTCAACATGTCCCAAGAATCTCATTTCTATTTACAACCATAAAGTGGGATTTTAAATCAATTTCAAAAAAGGGGAACCACACCCTCATTTCTAATCACCATTTAAAATCTATTAAGATAACCCCTTTTTTCCTATAACATTGAGGTCAACACATCCTTTTAAAAACAATACCCACTTTCAAAACATAGTTGTATTTCATGGAAAACCATAACCAAATCAAAGTGAAAAATGCTTATTTTAATCCATTTCAGAATCCAACTAGCCATTTCAAAAAAATAACAATTCCATATTTCAAATATCCCATTAACCTTGAATACATACCAACTTATAATTCTCTAACCATTCACTTTCATAATAATATAATTGCAACATTTTAAATTATATTTCACCAACCTTAAGCGGTTTTCATAACCCAAGGGTAGACATAGGTACGATCTCAAACATCAATGGGCCCAATAAAGTCTTTAGAGGGTTTAATACATCAATCAAAGTCCTAATCTCACTTTTCTTACTTAGGAACACAAAACATAGTAAATAATTAAATTGTAACAACCACATATGCATATAATACATAAATTTTATGAGAAAAATAGTCAATATGACCTGGGGTCGCGAGGTCGCCAGGGTCGTAGGGGGCCTGGGTTGCTGGGGTCGCGGGGTCGCCGGAGTCACAGGGTCACCGGGGTCATGGGGGGGCAGGGTCGCCAGGGTCGTGGGGTCACCGGCGTCATGGGGTCACGGGGGTAACTGGGGGCTGGGGTTGCGGGGGAAGCGGGAACAGCGTGGAGAAGCAGGGTCGGGGTGGGCGGGGGGAGGGTCGGCTGCATTAAAATAAAAAAAATGTTTCGCGGCGGTTTATAATAAACTGTCGTAAAACCATTTTAAAAAAACCTTTAGTAGTGGTTACCAGAACCGCCTCTAATAAACTGCCACTAAAACTAATTTTTGTTGTAGTGTTACTCTCTCATTTGGGATTCTTTGGTTGAGAATATATATGTATCATTTTTTAGTACCCACTCCTTGGGTTTTGGTTACTCTTTTTCCAATAGGGGTAAAATCGAATGTGGTATGCCACGTTCTTTCTGTGTCTAGATTCTTGCGGTTGGATGAGTTCACTATCCTACTATATGTAGTGAAAACTCAACAATAATCTCATATTATCACTGTTTCAAGCTCCTTGTGTGTTGTATTAGTTTAATTCACTATCTTGTTGGTTTGAGACATACTCTATTCAACTATACCTTGTTCTATATACTGCTCCTCTATTCGATACATCGTTTATTTCTCCCATGAGCCTTTGGGGAATCCTAATGATTATTTTTAAATTCACCCATGGTCGATCATTTCCCTCACTTATTATACCCTTAGAGATGATTTAAAGGTTTATCATGACATCTGTGGATCTTAGGGATACAAAGTGCTTGGACCACGTGTAGTGGTCGTAGCTTGTGATCCAGGAGCAGGTCTCTCTAATTTTTTTTACTTTTCCACTTGTTTCAGGTTGTGACACTCTTCCAGTTGGGTTTGAATTTTCCCCTTACCTTTCTATTTACTTTACAAGACCTATACTTGCACTGTTTAGAGGTTGATTCATGTTTTTGGTTTATATATAGTAGTGTTCTATCTTGTTTTTATTTCCCTCTCCACTTTTTAATTCAGTTGGCTGTGTGTTTGTGTGTGTATGTGTATAGGTTCTTAGGAAAAACCTCCCAAAGTTTTCATGTCATTAGTGCTAGTCCCCACCCCTAGCCTATGAAGGTGATCTTTGGGTAGTTTCGTCTCGAGCCCTAGAATGGGTCAGGTCGTGACATACAAGGTGTTTCTTCCCACATTCATTAAATGCAGAAAGTTGAATATTATTACATTTGTTATCCTTGTCAACTAAAATTCAATAAAAAAAATCATTTTTCACTTATTTTGTGTTTTAGAAAAGTAACCTAGTTTTAGGTTCTTAATAATAACTTGAGATATCTTGTTAGGCCTAACCATAAGTGTTTTCACACTAGATTTTATTTTCTTATCTTATGAAATTTAAATATATTAATAAAATTCAATAAATAACATAATCATGAAATATAACCATGGTAAATGTAAATAATGACATGGATAATATTAAATGATTCCCTAATTAGGGAATACGTATTATTGGACCTCATGTCCTTATTATAAAGGCACTGTGTGATGCCATCATATAGAAATGGGTAAGGTGTATGGAAAATTCCAAGGATAGTTTATCCCAGGAGACTTACAAATTCATCAAGGGGTAATAA
Source organism: Viscum album (assembly GCA_963277665.1). Lineage (NCBI taxonomy): Eukaryota > Viridiplantae > Streptophyta > Magnoliopsida > Santalales > Viscaceae > Viscum > Viscum album. The sequence continues at coordinate 506,931,844 of OY728140.1, forward strand.
TGATCCATTATTATAATTTAATATTTATAATTCATTATTCATATGAATTAAATTATTAACAACATAATATATAATGATAATAAACACTTATATTAAAATTCTTGCATGTTGTACTTCAAAATTTTCATTAGTCAATAAATAGAAAAACTTGATCATAATCCATCAAGAAAATTATGGGGATGGTATCATTAGTATATATCCATATTAAATAATAATAATAATCAATGTATGTTTATGTAGATGAATTTACCATTAGAGGAATATTCAACCCATTATTTGAAAGCATTAGAAAAATATACTTTTCTTTTGATAAAATTTTAATATTTAACTTCTAGAATATTGAGAAAATTAATTTAAAATAACCAGGATAACATATAAGTTAATATTCAGTGAAAATAATGGTTATGATGGTGTTAAAATATATTCATTCTATATATTTTAAAAGATAACAATCCTTTTTACACTTTTTCTAAAAATCCAAAAGTGACCCTAACATAAAACAGATGGAAAGATTCCTTTTAATAAACTGGAATGAAAGTAAAAAAATGTGGAAAAGTACCTTTAAAAATAATTTAATCATAAAAAATAACTCTTTTAATTATTTTATGATTATCTACATGGAGGAAATATATTTTTAAAGGAAAATGTTGAAATAAGGTTTTAAAGGAAAATCCCTTATATCGAATCTTTACTCGTTTATTACGTTCTCTAACTATTTAATAATAAAAACATGCTAGATTTATAATTTATGACTAAAATTTTTTATATTCATTCAATTATAATTATTATTGTCTTTTATTTATTACAATTAATTATTGAATTAGGAAATCAACTATGTTTACATTGGTTTTTTTGGGGACGTTGCATCCATAATCCCAAAACTACTTCGGTTGGTTGACCATGGTCAAAAGGATTATGGTTATATTATATGTAGAATATTAGTCATGCTATAATTATAATTTTTATTAATTAAATAAAAATCTATAACCACTTATGAAATGAGGGCTGGAAAACTGATTCACATCAGTTCATATAGGTTGTAGTCCATATGCACAAAAAAAATCATTAACATTTTAGAATGGATGAAACTATATGATGTTAAGTTAGATATCCTCCTTCAATGATAATAATTATTGCATAAATATATTATTAATCCAATAATTAATTAAAAATATTATTAGGAAGTGATGAAAAATGAAACACATTGCTTTGTGGAGTTAGTAGTCCCCGCATATACAAGAGTGATGTTTTCATTTCACATATGATGGAAAAGGATATGATATATGGGTTTTGCATAAAACTAATAACAATTAATTATATTTTAGATAATTATGATATAATTTTATCTTGTTTATATATTTTGTTAAGATATAGATGAATAAATAAACATTAAAACACCAAGTTAAAATTATACCTCTTATTTGGAAAACAATCATCGGTTTACAACATAAGCCTTCTAGGGTTATATATTTTTTTTAGAAAATAACCTCTACTATGTGAGAGGAATTTTGGGGATGTTATGTATAAAGATAATGACCAAGATAAATGGCTCAATATTTTTTAAGAAGTATTGAGAATAGATTCCCTTTTCTACGTGACGTGGATAACAATTTTTCATCAATATGTAATGTGTCACTAAATCAGGTAAAATGGATCCAAAGTCCTATAAAAACAAATATATGTAGGTTAAGTCAAAAATAAATTAATCCAATAAAATTGATAAATTTTTATGATAAATTTTAAACTTTACTTTGGATTTAATTCCCACATTATCATTTATAACCATAATCATAGAATACAGTTTTTAATTCCATATAGGTAATGAACATACTTTTAAAAATTAAAGTGTCATGTATATGGAAAATAATGAAATCAATTACAATTTAACATAAAACTGAGTTTTTATAGGTTTTTATAATTATTTTATAATGAAATAAAAGAAAATTTTTAAACACTAAAAAGAATTTTAATTTATTTTAAAGAATATTCAAAAATATTTGACATTAGAATATCATGATTATGATGAGGTTAAAATTTGAATATTTAAAAAATATAATAAATTTCATTTTTATCCATAAAAATCAGGAAAGAATATATGTTATCTAAAATAAATAACTTTGAATGTTTTTTTACATATTTACTTTTATTTTTCACTCAATTTTACAAGCATTGTGTGAACATTACAAAAGTATTCTAAGTAATTATACCATCCAAATATATTAAATATAAATTAATAAAATAATAGAGTTTATTTATATTTTATTTTATAATCTATTTTATTTTATATAGTATTTATTTATATATATATATATTTATTGTGATAATGCCAAGAGTGATAGAAGGTGAACATTTTGAAAATCTAATTTTTATTAGTATTAAAAATAAATTCGTATTCCTTTAAAGGGGAACTATATTAGACTATAAATGATGATTATATCAATTCATATTCATAATATACTCATAAACTTATTTTATGATATATTTTTGTGATATTTGAAGCCTTTAACCATTGATTTAACAGTTTTATGCTATTTTATCCTACATTGTCAAAAACAATTATACCATAGTTACTGTTCATTTTGAAGAAAAATAAAATTTGACTCGCTAATAAAAAAAATATTATTTAAAATATAGGGTGTATGTTTTCTATGATTCAATTTCAAGAATATTTAAAATTACTTTTAATATATGTTCAAAAAACAAAATCAAAAATCATGTTTAGAAAAATGTATTTTTAATCGTACAAATGAATTTATATAAAAATAAGGTATGATTTTACTTCAATTGTATTTATTTATATTATTTTCAATAAAAATAAATTTATTTTTCTTTCAAAAAAAACTAATACAAAATGGAACATTGAAATCACATTGTTCAAAATTAATGGAAAGATTGTTTTTTGAAAAATTGTTATTATTAACTATTATTCAAAAAGTAAATATTTTTATAAAAATACAAAAAATGTTATCTTAAAATTATTTTGAAATGATTACCTCAGAATATTATGTCTATTTTTTCATATGTAATTTCTAAAATTGTAAGAAATTAATTTTTTCATCGTTCTATAAAATGAAATGAAACCCATTTTTGAAGAAATTGTACTTTTTAAGCATGAAATGAATTTATTCCCAGTCCATACCAAATAATTTTAATTGAAATATTTGTAATTATTTTAATTAATATATAATCATCTAATTTCAATAATATCATTTTTGAGTATTGGTTAATTTAGGATGAAAATAAATTCCCTTGTAAAACATGTTTTATGAAGAATATCTCTCCCATTTTTTTTAATTTCTAACTAATTAATAAAAAATTATTGATTGGATATTCATTTTATTATTTAATTTTTTAAATATAATTCATAATGCGATTTCTCAAGTCCATACATTACAATAAAAAAACTATGATATAATAATTATAATTAAATAACTATAATTTTATTTATATTGTAGTTTTTTTATTACCAATAAATACACATGATTTTAATAAATATATAATACATATTTTTTGATAAAAATTACTTATATTGTTCAAAAACACTCATGAATATCATAATAGTATAGTGACATTGAAAACTAAGACTCATTTACAATAGGTCCATAAGTGAGAAATAAAATAAATCATCACAGTTCATAAGACATGAAACCTAATTGAATTAGAGAACATAAAACATGAACAAGTAACATTAAAATAATTCGTAGACTTGTGGCATACACATAATCATAGAAAATAATATCATTAGTAGTAAAATTTTCATTTAAAAATGGGTTCACCCCCAACACCATCATAGTGGTCAAGGTTCCCTCCCAAAAGTATCATAGTTGATGGATTCCCTTAATGAACTATGTTTACTCTAAATTCTAGTCCTATATATCTCATGGGAAATAAATCATTACCTAATTCATTGGAGGGATATATAGGTCAAACCCATCACATAATGAAATTCATATTTATGTTTCCTACAAGATCACAAAACATTACTAATATTAAAACCCCTGAAAAGAAATGGTTTTCATATACAATTCATCATAACATAACCTGAGGAGAAGAAATGGGTTTCATAATCATTGTATCATTTCATCAAAGGATAATTCATGGAAAAATAAGTGAGTTTCATAAGCATTTTATCATGGTATAAAACATTGAAAAAGAAATGGGTTTCAAAACAATATCTTCATTATAAAAATAAACCAACTAGAGAAATAATATAGATGGTATCATTTTATCATATCCAAAGTAATTATTAAGTAACATTAATGGATTTCATTGGAAATCCAAAATGATTTTGAAAGAAAATAACTGGGAATATTTTTTAAGGAAAATAACCTTACAATATAAATAATATTTTTACAAATAAAAATTCATAAAATATTGTGGAAATAATTATCATTGAAAATAAAATTGAATAATAATAAAGGATGATTAATTGGAAATAATGGTCATGACATCGGGATATTTTGTTCATTCTATGCTTGTTGAAATAATAATTCACTTCATATTTTTTTAAAAGACACACATGACTTGATTGGAAAATGAGATGTAGAATAATTTTAATTTTTTTTGTAAATATTCAAAAATGGGTGAATGTTTTACCAATTAATCATTTTTATAATGTTAAAATAAATTTTAAAACTCTTTTGGAAAAAAATGTTTTGGATGAAACCATGGATTTCAACAAAAGATAGATATAAAGTATATTTTTCATTAAATTTTTTTTAACTATTGAGTACATAAATAGAATAACATTAAATAAAAACGTGTATTTCCCAAAAATAACCAAATTTGAATAAAATAAATTATTTTCATGCCAGAAATTTTACATTATTTAATCAATGGAAGAATAATTGTGAATTATCTCGATAAATGATGAGAATGAAATATAACACCCACACCACATTGGTAACATTAAATAATAATCCCCATGAAATGATAGAATTTAATGAAAAAATATGATGATAATAAATAAAACCATGATATTACATTATAATGGTGTTGTATAAGAACCTCGTAAATGAAGATAGGTGTATAACATAACATATGTTGTAAAGAAGACAAATTGAGGAAAAAATATCTTACCATAAGTCTCGGCATACATTTTACACATTTGAAACTCCTTTAAATGAAACATAAATTTATTAGAAATATATTATAAAATCATAATAATATATATAATACTATATAATATTTACTTATGACCTTTTATTACCAGTTTATTAACACTTCAATGTTTAGTGATCTTTTTGGGGAATAATTGCATTGAATTTTGTGAATGTTATGATTTTTTATTTTTGGTTCTATTACTTTGATCATGTTTCTATAATATAACTAATGTTAACCATGATATTAATATCATATATATTTAGTATATATGTATTTATAGTAATCTATAAATTTTTTTGATAGAAAATGAAATACACCATTCATGGAGATGCCAGGCTATACGTATGCATGGACATTGTTTCCATTTCCTTTAGGGATTGTAAAAAAGAAGGGAAATTATATAATACCATTAATTAATATTTTATATTTCATATATATAATATATATTAATTAAATTTATCATTTTTTACTTTCCTTGTAAAATTTAAGTGAAAACGAATCACGTCGCTTCACGATGAGGTAATCCGCCATACACGTGATTGGATTTATCATATACACCAAAAAATGGAAATTAAAACAAAGGTAAATGTGATAATATATTTCAGTAAGTATATTTATGAAAAAAATATCATATATTTACATTATATGCATCACCATACCCAACAGTGAGAGGCTTTGATGGAATACATGTCACATCAGTTCATGAGGCGGTAGTCCGATGTACACATGGGTGTCGTTATTGTTTCTTATTTGATGGAAGAGGTTATGTATTAAGGTAATTATCATATCATAATAAAATCTCAGTATATATAATACATGAAGCAATTATATTATAATTTTTAAATAATATTTTAAGGATTTTGTGGAAGAAAATTAAAAAACTGCTCCTTGATAGACGATACATCTTCTTCGGGTTACCTCCTCAGGTGTAAGAACCTAGTTTTTGCTACTAAAGACTTTGGAATATTTCTTGATGTTATTCCAGAGCAGCGCCTTCAGACGGCGTGTGATTCCGAGACCCGGTGTGGCAGGAATTAAATTTTCAGTGCGTTCACACTGGAAACGCCAAATAAATGTGATAACACCTAAACGGAGTTCCAGATCAGATATCTGAGTGTACAGATGGGTCCAGAATGGGGTTTTTATCCTAGGAACGACATAAAACATGTCTGCGCGGGATGTTTGGACCCCTCGCTCACTTTCGGAACGTTAAGCGGATAAATTAATTAATTAATTTATTCGTTTAATGGTGAAATGATAGAATCTCTTAAACGGTGGCTTTTATTGGAAAACCGAGGGCACCGTTGAGCTCGGAGCATGCCGTTTACCCTAGGAGGGGTGTAACATTCACGGGCGCTGCCTGTCTGTGAAAAATGCCGCCAGGGGCGTTTTCGTAATTTGGCGGCTTTGGGCGTCCAACATTATAACATTAAAACGGAAGCTCGGAATCAAATTCTGAGACCACCGTTGTGCTCGGGGGGTGGTTTTTACCCTAGGGGAGGCTTAACCTTGACCCTGTCGGGCATTTCGGGTGCGGGTCAAAATTTAGAATTAAATTAATTAAAATTTAATTAATTTAATTTTTCTTTTTAAACCCTAACCCCACCCCTCTCCTTCCCCTTCCCCCTGGAATCCCCTCCTCTCCCTCTCCTCCACCACCTCCGGTGATGTGGCTCCGACGAGGCACCTCCGACAAGGCGGCGGATCGCGGCGAAGCTTCGGGCAATGCCCACGAGGTAGGATCGTGCGTATCGTTTTTAATTTCCCGCACCATGTTCATCCTAAATTCGTTCTGTCGTTTTGCCGTCGAATTTGCAATCAAATCCCATGGATGCGTAGTACGTTTTTTGTTCTTTCCATCGCTTCTTTAAAAATGGAAATTCATGTTTGGAGATGATCGCAAACGGTCGCCAAAGATTGCGGGTTTTTGGAGTTTTCTGGCGGTCCAGGCGAGCTCTGGCGCGGCGGCGGCTCGGTTCCAGGGTGATGGCGGCGCAGTGGCTTCCCGGGTGGCACGGAGGTCCAAGTTGTAGGCGGCGTGGTAGCGGGCCTTCAGGAGGCAGGCGGTGGCCGCGCTTCAGGAGGGCGGCGGTTGTCGGCGCGAGGGCGAGCAGGCGCCAGCCTGCGGAGGAGCTCCGCGGCACGGAGCGACGACCGGGGTCGCGCTGTGCTACCCCACGGCCAGACCGAGACCCACCAAAGGCGGGTCTCTAGGTGAGAGGCGACCAACCTTCCGGCCGGTCGGCGGGGATGTGGACCGCGGGTCCACGGCCGGTCCAGGCCGGTCCAGCCCAAGAGGCCTTGCCCCCTTCGACTTCGGACGTCCGTAACTTTCGTTACGGACGTCCGTTTTGCTTGACATCTATGGTAGTGAACTATTATCGTCGGGGCGGACTTTTCGAGATGGTCCTGGGAAATTATAATTCCCGAGACGGGGGACGACGGTGGCGCGACACGTGCGACGAGGGGATTGATGTCATCCCGGGGGTTCTTGTTTTGAGCGGCACAGACGTGTCCGGCGTCCGTTTTGAGCGCCGTCAGCGGCGTTGTGACCCTGGCACTGAGGCGGAGGTTTCCAGGGCAGTTTTGGGCATTGAGACTGGATTTGACACGTGGGACCCATGTCCTGTCTTTCGAGCTGCGTGCAACATTTCACGCCTTTCCCATCAGGCATATGTTCCGGGCGTGCGAGCAGTCAATTCTGGATGTTTTTCCGAGGGGATTGCAATGGTGCAATCTGCCCACTGTAATTCCACATGATGGTGCGGGCCCCAGGAGGGCTGTTTGGGCGTTGACGGTAATTTTCCATTTTTATCACCGGGCGACCGTTTTGGACAAGTGAATAGTCCATCTTGTGTAATTTTTTGATAGGATCGCAACGGTGCGATCCGTCCATTGAGTTTCGGGACCGGGAGGCAGGTCCCACGCAGCACCACTCGTGTGCGGTGCGCTGAAATGCATCTTTTTCTCTGGATATCCGTTGCACTCAAGTGAGTAGTGCTTTTGACTTGTTTTCCCTAGGGGATCATAATGGTGCGATGCGCCCGACTATTTTCGGGGCCAAGGCTCGGGATCACGTCGCGTCGTTCGGGCGTGGGGCGGTGTTGGCGACTTTTCCGTCGGATATCCATTATAGGCGAGTAAGTATTCTAACTCACGTGTTTTTTCACGAGGATTACAACGGTGTGATCCGTTGGGTTGCGTGGAGCCTCTTGCACGATCTTATTAAATGTGGAAACATGAAAGGTGCTCAAGTGGTGGTTCGCCCTACCTTGTTTGTAGCGGGGCCATGGCGTGTGATCGGGCACTCTTGCGAGAGTGATATAAATGATTCACAAGATGTGGTTGGCTGTGCCTCTGCCGATGAGGTGGCAGGTTGGAGTTGTTACGTTACGCCTTCACGTTGACGTTGGGTGCCATGTGAATGATAACCTTAGGGATGGAGACGTGGTATACTCTAGGAGTACACGGGAGCGCTTGGAGGTACACGTGGTTTGTACCTGAGAACATTTGTGCGCTCAGTTGGGGTTGACGTGGGGCCACACGTCATGTGGGCCTCATGTGCGTGTCGTGTTCTGCTTTGCATACTTTGACCTCTCCTGACGTAGAGGGTCCCTCTGTGTGTTTATTTGACCAGAAAGGTGGATTTTCTCCTAGCTCTGTGCTCGTTTGTTGACTAGTAGGGTTGAGTGGTCTCCCCTGGTTTCGTTCTCAATGGATCAGCCAGTAGCGGTGCTAGTGGCACCCCGTGATGGAACAGGCACTGTACTTCTTTTGGGAGAGTTGTTCTGGAGTTGGGTGGTTGCGCGATACCCACTCCGTGTTCGGTTGGACAGTGTTGTACCCTCCATTAGAGATGGCCAGAGCAGTTCTGAGTTTTACCCTTTGGGCAGTGGGTTACTCATCGACTTCTTCAGGTTTACCCTCTAGCAGGGCTGGGCAGTGGGTTGCTCACTGACTTCTTAGGGTCTACCCTCCAGCAGAGACTAGGCAGTGGGTCACCTGATGCACTTATGGTCTACCCTCCAGTAGAGACTGGGTAGTGGGTCACCCGACGACTTCTTAGGGTCTACCCTCCAGCAGGGCTGGGCAGTGGGTCGCACGTCGTCTAGTTCCAGGTCTACCCTCTAGCAAGGCTGGGCAGTGGGTCGCCTGTCGACTTATTCCAGGTCTACCCTCCAGTGGGGCTGGGCAGTGGGTCTCCTGATGATGTATTAAGGTCTACCCTCCAACGGGGCTGGGCAGTGGGTCGCCTGATGATGTATTAGGGTTTACCCTCTAGCAGGGCTGGGCAGTGGGTCACCCGATATCTGGTTATGAACTACCCTCCAGCGGGGCTGGGCAGTGGGTCACCTGATGATGTATTAGGGTTTACCCTCCAGCAGGGCTGGTCAGTGGGTCGCCCGATATCTGGTTATTAATTAACCTCCAGCAGGGTTGGGCAGTGGGACACCTGTTGGCATTCCAGGCTCAGTCCTTTCTACTAGGCTAGCTTGTGGTATTCCTCCGTGATTACCGGAGTAGGACCCTTGGTTGTATGGGTCAGTGTTGGAACGACTTTGAATTTGAGAAGACCTCTTGACCGTGGGGCAGTGACGAGTTGTGGTTGATGTTCCCCCAGAACTCTCAAGTACGAGGAGTGCTTTACCCCACTGAGACGAGACCTTGTGACGCGACTTAAAACCGTGCAGGCGAGTTAGTGCCGCCAAAAGTGGACAATTTCGATGTGAGGTGATTGAGCCCCTTGGCCTGTGGTTCGAGGCAGACGTACGGGATGCTGGGCATCGATGGTTTACTTCTGGGACTGTAGGCGACTCACTTTTCATGGGCTGAGCTACGGGACAGAGATCCCCTTATGACGTTGTTCGGGTTTCTTGTTGAGCATACAGATATGTATATACCTTGTTTCCAGTACCCACTTCTTGGGTTTGGTTACTCTCCTTCTAGGAGAGGCGAAGACGCGCGAGGTATGCCACGTGCTTTCTGTGTCTAGCTTCTCATGGTTGGATGAGTCTACTCTCCTGCTATAGGTAACGAAGACTCGACGAGATGTTTGTCTTCTCACTGTTTCCAGCTCCTTGTGTCTGGATGAGTCTACCTTCTTTCCTCTTGTTGGGTTGAGCTGGACTCTTTACTGCACTATCTGTTGTGCTTCTGTTCTACTCCCTGTTCGATCTACTGATCACCCTTCGGTACCTTCTTTGTTGCTCCCTCGATCCTTCAGGGTATCCTACTGAGTATTTTTGTACTCACCCCTGCTTGGGCTTTTCCCTCACTTGGTGTGCCCTTGCAGACGACGGACAGGTAGAGCTTGGATTCAGTGGAGCGTAGGAGCTTGGGAGCTTGGACCGCGTGCAGTGGTCGTGGTCGGGTTCCAAGTGGGAGACCCGTCAGCTGTTTCTTTTGTTTACCTGTTGCCGGGTTGTGGCACTTTTTGGTTGGGCGCGTGTTTTTCCAGTTTTCTTTTCAGCTTGTACCCTGTACTGTTTAGAGGTAGATGCACTCTTGTGGTTTATTTATAGTAGTTGCCATTTACTTTTCATTTTACTCTGCACTTTTTCATTGAGTGTGCTACATGTGGGTGTGTACAGGTGCTTAGGAAAAGGCCTCCCCGAGTTGTTGTGCCTTCAGTGCTGGTCGCCAGCCCCTGGCCTATGGAGGTTGGCTTGGGGTAGTTGCGGCTCGAGCCCGGGTAGGGTCGGGTCGTGACAAAGTGGTATCAAAGGTGGTTCGTTCCTTGGGACGTTGTGCGGACGTCCCTGAAAGAGGAATTGGTTGGGATTTAGGGAAAAAGTGTTAACGTTTCTCGAGAGCGGCTCTCAGGCCAGGGAGTCCAGTGATGGTGCGGCGGCCGACGTATCCATTCACCAGGACCCTGATAACCCGCTTGTCGACTCGGCATGCTGAGACACTTGTTGCAGGGAAATTTGTTTCTGCATCACATAAGACTGAGTCTTGACTGTCCTTCTTGAGTCAGTTCCCCATCATTTTTTTGTTGGTATATACATTATGCTCATTTGACCACGACACTCCTTGATAATATTTAGGATGTCTCCGTGAAGATAGCCAGCCAAGATACGAGCTTTGGTATGTGACGATGACCTTTTGATCTACGAGGCCACAGTCCAGGACCCATCATGCGAGCCCCTTTTCTCTGGGTGGGACGGTAGCAACACCCTAACCTGTTGAGCAGAAGACAGCTTCAGTAGAGCAGATGGGGCTTGAGCGCAGGTAGAGCGCACTCCGTAAGTTCCAGCGGCAGAGACCGCTGAGGTTCAGTGGTGAGACAGACCCTCAGGCAGCAGAGGGTTGGCTAGAGAGAGTGGTTAGCCTCTTCAAGCTTGGGCGAACACCGACAGATCATAGAGTGTCTTTGGAAGCCAGCCTTTTCTGTGGATCAGCTTGGCGTTGGTGGAGTCTGGTGACTCATCTTCTTGACGAGTCGTCACTTTCGTGGGGTGACTTTCAGTTGTTTTTCCGTGAGGAGTTTTTCCCCTCCTGCTTACGCTCAGTTCGGATTCAGGAGCTCCTGCAGTTTCAGCAGGGAGGGATGATGGTGGCCGAGTACGCAGCAAGTTTTGTAGACCGTGCACACTTTTTACACGGACTTGGTCCGTGGCGAAAACATCAGAGCATGAAAGTTTGAGCAAGGTCTCTGCCGAGAGATTTGTGTTATCATAGTACCCTTGGGCATTTTCACATATGCCGGGGTGCTAGAGAAGGCGTTGGTGATAGAGAGCTTCCTGTCACGTTTTGCGGTTGGTAGTGGCAGAGGGCATGACGGAGCCGAGACGTCTGCCGTAGTTAGCAGGCGCCAGAGGACATGACCTCAATACAGGTGGCCTTCCCACTGCTAGTTTTGGAGACGTGGTCATATACCACTGTGGAGAAAAGGCGCAAGGCCTCAGATGAGGATGCCCTTCCGTGAGTGGATCCCGGGCCGTGGTCGTACACCACAATGGCGCCGGAGGGCACCAGGGCAGCCCAGAGAGCACTGGTGTTATGCTTGTGACGGGTGAGGTCACTTGGCATGAGACTGCCTAACCCGAGTTGTAGAGAGCTTAGAACAGGCAGTAGGCTCACCACCACGACAGAGGCAGCGCCGTGATCATAGTATTACCCAAAGAGGTGGTGCTAGCAGAGGAGCGGTAGGAGATGGTGGTGGGGGACGACTTTACGAGATCTTCCCATCACCACTGGGTGGTCCACATCAGGCTCTGGGAGCCGACAGTTTGGACCACAGACAGCCGCGGGCTTTGGTGTCTATGACCTTGCATAGTATGAGGTGGCAAGAGGTACACTCTACAGTCCTTCTACTTTTTGTAGTAGAATTGTTAGAATCTGCCTGTGAAATGATCCCCTCCCTGCTCTTTGTTTTGGGTGTTACCAGGGTGATGCAGGGTGTCAGGTGTAACCCTGTGTTGGTAAGGTAAAAGGCATGGGTCCTTTTCTCTTTAGTCGATGGTGTTGATTCCTTCGCTCTCCGAGCGTGTAAGAGAGTCTTGGTTGCGAGACATCGACTGTGAAACCTCGCATGACCAGATATCCTTGGGTGTTTCACCATATGGATATTTTGAAGGAGGGAATCACCGGGCCTTGTTCCAGGAGCGGGCGGTGATTCCAGTCACGGCGTGTGACGCATAGGTTCGACAGGGGAGATGAGTTACCCCCGAGGGTCTTCGGGCCGTTTGAGACTGTGGAAAGGGATGGCGAGGTACCCTACCGCCTTGACCTAACCCCAAAGTCTGGAGTGGGTGCACGATATCGGCAAGGTCTGACCTCACATTAACGGATCAATCCGTTGGTTTGTGTGCGGTGATGCAGAGCTGTGCGTGGGTTCTTCTGGGTATGGGAAGCCAGGTGTGGGCTCAATACCCTGTGTTGCTCCCTATTTTTGCTTTTCGAGGATGAAAATCTTGAAGGAGGGAATGATGTGAGAACCCAATTTTTGCTGTGAAAGACTTTGAAATATTTCTTGATGTTATTCCAGAGCATCACCTTCAGACGGCATGCGATTCTGAGCCATGGTGTGGCTGGAATTAAATTTTCAGTGCATTCACACTGGAAACACCAAATAAATGCGATAACTCCTAAACGGAGTTCTAGATCAGAGATCCGAGTGTACGGATGGGTCCGGAATGAGATGTTTATCCTAGGAACAACATAAAACATGTCGTTGCGGGATGTTTGGACCCCTCGCTCGCTTTCGGAACGTTAAACGGACAAATTATTTAACTAATTTATTCGTTTAATGGTGGAACACTAGTATCTATTAAATGGTGGCTTGGATTGGAAAACCAAGGGAACTATTGAGCTCGGAGCGTGTCGTTTACCCTAGTAGGGGTGTAACTTTCGCGGGCACGGCCCGTCTGTGAAAAATGCCGCCAGGGGCGTTTTCGTAATTTGGCGGCTTTGGGTGTCCAGCTTTATAACTTTAGAATGGAATCTTAGAATAAAATTCTGAGACCACCATTGTGCTCGGGAGGTGGTGTTTACCCTAGGAGAGGCTTAACCTCGACCTCATCGGGCGTTTCGTGTGCGGGTCAAAATTTAGGATTAAATTAATTAAAATTTAATTAATTTAATTTTTCTTTTTGAACCCTAACCCCACCACTCTTCTTCACCTTCTCCCTGGAATCACCTCCTATCCCTCTCCTTCTCCACCTCTGGCAGGTCGGCTCTAGTGAGGCACCTTCGGCAAGGCGTCAGATTGCGGCGAAGCTTCGGGCAACGCCCACGAGGTAGGATGGTGCGTATCATTTTTATTTTCCCGCACCAGGTTTGTCTTAAATTCGTTCTGTCGTTTTGCCATCAAATTTGAAATCAAATCCCATGGATGCGTAATACGTGTTTTGTTCTTTCCATCGCTTCTTTCGGAATGGAAATCCGAGTTCGGAGATGATCTCAAACGGTCGCCGAAGTTTGCGGGTTTTTGGAGTTTTCTGGCGGTCCAGGTGAGCTCCGGCGCGACGGCGACTCGGTTCCAGGGTGCTGGCTGCGCAGCGGCTTCCCGGGTGGTGCGGCGGTCTAGGATGTAGGCGGTGGCCGTGCTTCAGGAGGGCGGTGGTCGTCGGCACGAGGGCGAGCGGGCGCCAGCCTGCGGAGGAGCTCTGAGGCACGGAGCGACAACCGGGGTCGCGCTTTGCGACCCCGCGGCCAGACCAAGACCCGCCAAAGGCGGGTCTCCACGTGAGAGGTGACCGAACTTCTGGCCGGTCAGCGGGGAAGTGGACCGCGGGTCCACGGTCGGCCCGTGTGGCCGAACCGCAGGTCGGCCCGGGCCGGGCGGACCGGTCGGTCCAGGCCGGTCTAGCCCAAGAGGCCTTGCCCCCTTCGTCTTCGGACGTCCGTAACTTTTGTTACGGATGTCCGTTTTGCTTTCCGTGTATGGCAGTGAACTCCTGTCGTCGGGTCAGACTTTTTGAGATGGTCCCGGGAAATTATAATTCCCGAGATGGGGGCCGTCGGTGGCGCGACACGTGCGATGAGGGGATTGACGTCATCCTGGGGTTCTTGTTTTGAGCGGCGCGGATGCGTCCGACGTCTGTTTTGAGCGCCGTCAGCAGCATTGCGACCCCGGAACTGAGGCGGAGGTTTCCAGGGCAGTTTCGGGCATTGAGACTGTTGGAACCAGGTTCTTCAAAGCATGATTTGGTGTATGGTTTGTGTTTTTTGTCAATCCTCAGTGGAAGTTCAGGATGGGTACCAACAAAGAGATCATACCGTTCAAGCATAAAACAGTAGTGAAGGTGGCGCCATTTCCCAGTGTTTGCCAAATTTTTGGGCCTGAAAATCGGCCAATAAAGTAAAGTGTTTTTGGCAAAGGTACTTGCGCGCCGAGCTCTTGGAGGATGAAAGACTTGCGCGCCATTTGTTTTTGAGGATCAGAACATCAAAATTTGGCTAAGGAAAGAAGGTCGCGCAAGTGTTGGTTGGGTCGCGCAAGTGAGTTGCGCGATAGAGGTTACTGGAGACAAGACTTGCGCACCGCTAAGGGACTTGCGCGCCTCCGCGCAGGGGGTCCAGTTTGCCTACAAAAACTGGACCACCCCTCCTCATTTTCAACGGGAGGAGCTCAAGACTTCGAGATTGTTTGAGCTCCTGTCGCGCAGGTGGTCGAGTCGCGCAGGTGGTTGTTTTGTCGTGCAAGTAGAGCTTGCGCGCCGGTTGTTGGCTGTACGCCCAAGGCGGTTTGGAAGAGAAAGGAAGTGGACCGCGCAAGTTTGAAGTCGGGGAAGGAAGCGTCGCACAGGTGTGTTGATGAAACTTGCGAGCCAGTTTGGACTTGCGCGCCGTAGTGGGACTTGCGTGACTGTCTTGGAGAAGCACGCCTGGTTTTGCTAAAGCCCACCGGCCTGTTTGGAGCTGCACGAAAGCCAAGAGACTACCCGATACATTCGAGGAAAAGTGTTATTCTTCTTCTGGAGAGAATCAGACATCAATAGAGCATCTACATACAACAAAGGATGCACTCTTATGCAAATGATGAAGAGACCTTCACGTCTATAAACTGAGTGGGACTTCACCAATGGCAGTGAGCCAGGGGGAGTCAACGGGAGTGACCCGAGGGAAGCAGTGAGCTATTCCTGAACCTTTGTAAAGGCCGTGAGCCTGGGACAGAGTGGCTGTACCCGAACTTTTGTAATCTACAGCTAGTGAAGCATAGTGGATTTTGGTACGACCGACAACCTGTCGGCGTATGCTCCTTGGACGTAGCCCTTAGTGGTGAACCAAGTAAAAATGGCTGTGTCTTCTCTGTGTTTGTGAATGTTTTCTTTCTGATCATAATCATCATACAGGTTCAACAGGTTCCTACCAACGTGGGAACAAGATCCATCACATTAAAAGAAAAAGTGGTCACCCTGATTCACCCCTCCCCTCTCAGGGTGTCCCGGGGTCCTTCAAGTGGTATCAGAGGGTAAAGGTTGCTGGTGTTGAACCTGCCCTTTTTCATCATGGAAAACGCGGTTAATATCAGGGGAGTCCCTCACTTCGATGGAATCAATTTCCAGATCTGGAAGAACAGAATGATATCTCATCTAAGATCTCTTGGAATGGAAGTTCTTTTTTCTACTGTGCAAGGAATACAAGTCACTGATCCAACAGGCCTGGCTATGACTGAAACAGACAGGAAACTTCTTGATGCAGATGCTAAAGCACATAATGCTCTCACTGTAGCCCTTTCTGATCAGATCTACCTGAAGGTGATGAATTGAACCTCAGCAAAATCCATGTGGGATAAACTTGAGAATATTTATGAAGGAGATAGCAAAGTGAAGGAGGCAAAACTACAAGTGCTACACAATCGGTTTGATGATCTGAAGATGCATCCAGACGAGAATGCAGACTCTTTATTCAATCGAATTACAGAAGTGGTTGGAGCAATTCGGGGTCTAGGAGAATAAATCAAAGATATTGATATAGTAAAGAAAATATTAAGAAGACTTCCACCTCTGTATAATGCGAAGGTGTCAGCCCTTGAGGAAAGAGATATTTCCAAACTTTCTCTAGACGTTCTACTGAGCAGCTTGGTTGCTTATGAAATGAGAGTCAAACCAGAAGATGCTACGACTCGGGTGAGCAAGGAAATGGCATTCAATGCCATGAATAAATTGAAAATCTCAAAGGATAGTATCAGTGATGATGACGAAGAGAAAGAAATTCTTTCTCTCATTGCAAAGAAGTTCCAGAAGGGGAAAGGGAAATTCAAAGGGAAGTTACCTCTCGCATGTTTCCGTTGTGGAAAAGTTGGGCACATTGCCTCTCAGTGCTTGAAGAATATCAATGATGATGACAGTGAAGATGAAAACTTCAAGAAGCCTCTGAGAAGGTTCTTCAAAAAGGGAGACTTCAAATCTGGTAAGAAAATGAAAAGGAAGAGTTTTGTATGTGAAGAGGAAGAAGATGATAATGAGTTCTGTGATGAAGAAGAACCAGAATTCAAAATTGGGAACCATGCTTCTATGATGGCCACTGTTGAAAAGTCAGAAGATACTGATGGAGAAAAACAACTGAGAACTTGTGTAGATCCTGAGGTGCAACTTAAGGATGCGGTTAGTAAGCTTAAGATTAAATGTAAGAGCTACAATAAGTGGAAATCAATTGTAGAAGAATCAACTAAATACATTGATCAACTTGAAGCTGAAATTGAACGACTGGAAGAATTTGTGAAGGTACAGTCTAAAATAATTGAAAGAAATGATGATGTAGTAGATTTGAAGCTGAGAATTGAAGAGCAGGCAAAGGTCATCAATGACCTCACATTAAGACTGGATGAAAAATCCAAGACTGCTGAGGGTCTTGAGGAGGAAGTAGTTACTCTAAGGAGTAAACTGGAGACTAAATCAGTTCCAAAAGAATCAAGGAATAAAATACAGTTTGGAAGATTTTCAGATGCAGAATTACTAGTAAGAGCCAAGTGTGGTTCAGATGGGGTTGGAAAAATCATGAGTGATCAAAGACCCGCTTGCATGGGAAAGAGTGGAATTGGCTGTGAGGCTGAGTCATCAACTGCTGGAAGTGAAAATATCCAAAAGAAAGATAAGATGAAAGTTGAACATGTTGAAATGTTACCTAGAGTGCTGAAAAAGGAACCCTCAATCCAAACTAAAAGGAGACCTGAAAATTATCCTCAAACTTTCAAAAATGGCAGACAGTCTTACTATTCTCCCAAGGAAGAAGATATAAGGAGAAATTCAAGTGAGGAGACATTTCTTCTCATGAAGTGTTAGTTTTGTGGCTATCTGGGCCATACCATGTCTTATTGTGAAGAGGCAAGAAGCTATCTGAATGGAGAAGATATAGATGCTCAACAAAGGAGAACAATTTCATATCCTAATTCTTATAGAAGAAATAATTTCTATGGATATTGTTTTCGTTGTTCTAACTTTGGTCATAAGGCCATTAATTGTAGGCAGAGAAGGGACATTGACACCTCATACAGAAGTTCTAGACAAGTCAAGTCTCGTCAGCAAGACAATGTTGCTCTTTCAAACAGGTTCTCACCTCTCAAAGAAGACTTTCACTATGAAGAACCTGGGTTTGTGGAAGAGATAGTTGAAAGGCCATCAGTTCTATATACTCAATCTAATGTCTCATGGAAGGAAAGGAAGAAGATTGAGGAATCAAACCTTGCAGAGGTAGCCCTCAAAGCTACAAAGAACAACAGTACCTAGATTCTAGATAGTGGTTGTTCATCTCATATGATAGGTAATGCCGGCCTACTAATGAATATCATAAAGAATGTTGATGGTACAGTAAGATTTGGTAATGATGGGGCTCTGAAAATCAAAGGGAGTGGAAGTACCAAATTAGCCAATGGAGAACTAAAGAAGACTGAAGTCCTTTACGTAGATGGCCTACGTCATAATCTCCTCAGTGTGAGTCAACTCTGTGACTCAGGACTTGTTGTTACTTACTTTTAATTAGAAAGGCTGCACTATCAAGGGAAAAACTAGCAATTCTCTTATGAAGGGATGCAGAACAGAAGGAAACTTGTATCAGGTTGATAGTGAAGAAAATGTATGTTACATGACTATTGAAGAAAAAAACAATCTGTGGCATCGGAGATTGGGACACATCAATCAACAAGACATGGAGAAAATATCAAAATTGAGAATTGTCATGGACATTCCCAACCTGAAACATGAGCGTGAAAAATCGTGTGATGCTTGTATTCGTGGAAAGCTGGTCTGCAGTTCATATCGGCGAAAGAAGAAAAGGGCATCTCACCTTCTTGATCTGATTCATACAGATGTTTGTGGTCCAATAAATGTTTCAGGAACACATGGAGAAAGGTACTTTGTCCTTTTCATTGATGATTACAGTAGAATGGCATGTGTGATGGTCATTCACAGGAAAAGACAAGTCCTTGACTGCATGAAAACATATCGGCGAATCGCCGAGAATGATACTGGAAGAACAATCAAAGTGTTGTGATCTGACAATGGAGGAGAATACACGTCCATTGAATTTGAGAATTATCTAGAGAAGCATGGGATACAGCATGAGGTAGCTGCTGTGAGAACTCCACAGAAAAATGGAGTTGTTGAACGTAGGAATCGACAGGTGAACAACATGGCACGAACTATGCTGATTGAGAGTCGTATTCCACGACATTACTGGAAAGAGGCTGTTCAAGCTGCAGTGTACATTCAGAATCGAACAGGACTTTATATGGGTGAGACGAAGACACCATATGAATTGTGGCATGGATGGAAGCCTTCTCTAAAATACTTTCGTGTCTTTGGAAGTAAATGCTTCATCAGGAACAAAGAAGGAAATCCAGGGAAATATGGCGACAATACAGATGAAGGAATTTTCCTTGGTTACTCAATGAACATCAAAGCCTACAAATGTTTCAACAAGAATTTGGGAAGAATTGTGGAAAGCAGTGATGTTAAGATAATTGAAGAGAAAACCACAAATGCTTCAAGGACGTCATATGCTGATATGATAGAAAGTCAGGAAGAATATGAACGTGAAGAAAATACAAGTGCAGAAATAGATGAAGTTGTTCAAAACACTCAGCTGTCACATCATGATGTTGACTCAGAAGAAAAATCTGAAGAAGAAACTATGGCTGAAGAAAATGCTGCTGAACCTCACAGGAGAAATAGAAGAGCTGAGATTGATCCATCCAACATAATTTGGGACAGGAGTGCACCCACTCAAACAAGGAGGATGAGGAATAACACGCAATCTGCATTTCTATCAGTTGTAGAGCCATCCTCATTCGAAGAAGCTGCAAATGATGAATCCTGGGTAAAAGCCATGAATGAAGAGTTAGATCAGATTGACAAGAATCAGACATGGGATCTTGTCCAGAGACCCGAAGGTCAAAATGTAATTGGTACCAAATGGATCTTCAAAAATAAGTTTGATGGGCATGGAAGTGTCATCAGAAATAAGGCACGACTGGTATGTAAAGGATACTCTTAGATTGAAGGCATTGATGTTGAAGAAACCTTTGCTCCAGTGGCTAGACTGGAGTCAATCAGGCTTTTCCTTGCCATGGCACTCCAAAGAGGATATAAAGTATATCAAATGGATGTCAAGACATCATTCTTGAATGGTGTACTCGAAGAAGAAGTCTACATTGAACAACCAGTGGGATTTGTTTTGGGTACTGATGAAACAAAGGTCTGCAAACTGAAGAAAGCCCTATATGGTTTGAAGCAGGCACCACGGGCATAGTACTCACGGCTGGACTCATATCTCAAGAAGTTGGAATTCAAAAGAGGAGGAGTTGATCACAATCTCTATGTGTAGAATTCTCCAAAAGATCAATTCATGGTTCTTTTCTACGTTGATGATATCATATTTGGTGGCAGCAGGGAGAAATCAGTGGATGAATTTGCCAACCACATGAAATCAGAATTTGAAATGTCTATGATTGGGGAGCTCACATATTTCTTGGGGATGCAAGTGATTCAAAAGAAGGAATACACTTTCATTTCTCAGGAAAAATATGCAAGAGAGTTGCTGAAGAAGTTCAATATGCAAGACTCCAAACCAATGTCAACTCTGATTGCTATTGGAACTAAACTTGGAAAGCATGAGGATGGGAACTCTGTTGATCCCACCATGTACAGGAGGATCATTGGAAGCCTACTGTACCTGACAGCGACAAGGCCAGACATTGTCTTTTCAACATGCCTTGCGGCCCACTTTCAGAGTAATCCAAAGGAGGAACATATGTCAGCAGTAAAAAGAATCATGAGGTATATTCAAGGCACACATAACTTCGAGTTATTTTTTGCTGCAGGCAGAGACAGTGAATTATCAGCGTTTTCTGATGCGGACTGGGCTGGTGATGTAGTAGACAGAAAGTCCACTAGTGGTGGAGCTTTCTATATTGGGCATAAATGTGTTGGCTGGTTGAGCAAGAAACAAGAAAGTACTTTTCTTAGTACTGCTGAAGCTGAGTATATCTCCGCCACAAAAGCATGCACTCAACTTCTTTGGATGAAGCAGCAGCTAGTAGATATTGGTGATAAGGTGCAGCAACCAATGGTGATTTATTGTGATAACAAAAGTGCAATTGATCTTACGAAGAATCCGGTCCAGCATTCTTGTAAAAAACATATTGAAATACGGTATCATTTTATCAAAGAAAAGGTTGAACAAGGCGTGATTATAATGGATCATGTTGGAACTAATGAGCAAGTGGCTGATATCCTAACCAAGCCATTGCCCACGGATGTGTTTGAGAAGCATCGGTTGAACCTCGGTGTTCGACCACCTTCTACTGCATAAGGAGGCTCCGGAAATCCCCTCTCCCCGTTTGTTTTAACTATTTTTTTTTTCTGCTTATGGATGTGATGCAGGTTTATGGGGGAGATACTATCCAGGGGGAGTGTGGCTTGAGCTGAACTTTGAACAACTTATTGGTCTTTGGTTTTATTGTCAATGGGGGAGAAAAGAATTAATTCAAGGCAAGAAATGCTTCTGTGATGAGAAGTATAAGGAGGAGAGAATTTCAAAACACCGGAACCCAATTCAAGCTTCCTATCTTGTTTTCTATACCGAGCATTGCTCGCGTAGACTTAGAGTGTTGGTTGAGTTGATTCTTGCGTTTTGGGTTTGCTCATGGTTGGAGATCTATTGAATTTATTCTGATTGCCAACAAACCCAAAGGGGGAGATTGTTGGAACCAGGTTCTTCAAAGCATGATTTGGCGTATGGTTTGTGTTTGTTGTCAATCCTCAGTGGAAGTTCAGGATGGGTACCAACAAAGAGATCATACCATTCAAGCATAAAACAGTAGTGAAGGTGGCACTGTTTCCCAGTGTTTTCCAAATTTTTGGGCCTGAAAATCGGCCAATAAAGTTAAGTGTTTTTGGTAAAGGTACTTGCGCGCCGAGCTCTTGGAGGGTGAAAGACTTGCGCGCCATATGTTTTTGAGGATCAGAACATCAAAATTTGGCTAAGGAAAAAAGGTCGCGCAAGTGTTGGTTGGGTCGCGCAAGTGAGTTGCGCGACAGAGGTTACTGGAGACAAGACTTGCGCGCCGCTGAGGGACTTGCGTGCCTCCGCGCAGGGGGTCCAGTTTTCCTATAAATACTGGACCACCCCTCATCATTTACAATGGATGGAGCTCAAGACTTCGAGATTGTTCGAGCTCTCGTCGTGCAGGTGGTCGAGTCGCGTAGGTGGTTGTTTTGTCGCGCAAGTAGAGCTTGCGCGCCGGTTGTTGGCTGTACGCCCAAGGCGGTTTGGAAGAGAAAGGAAGTGGACCACGCAAGTTTGAAGTCGGGGAAGGAAGATTCATGCAGGTGTGTTGATGACACTTGCGTGCCAGTTTGGACTTGCACGCCGTAGTGGGACTTGCGCGACTGTCCTTGGAGAAGCGCGCCTGGTTTTGCTAAAGCCCACCGGCCTGTTTGGAGCTGCACGAAAGCCGAGAGACTACCCGATACATTCGAGGAAAAGTGATATTCTTTTTCTGGTGAGAATCAGACTTCAATAGAGCATCTACATACAACAAAGGATGCACTCTTATGCAAATGATGAAGAGACCTTCACATCTATAAACTGAGTGGGACTTCACCAACGGCAGTGAGCCAGGGGGAGTCAACAGGAGTGACCCGAGGGAAGCAGTGAGCTATCCCTGAACCTTTGTAAAGGCAGTGAGCCTGGGACAGAGTGACTGTACCTGAACTTTTATAATCTACAGCTAGTGAAGCATAGTGGATTTTGGTATGACCGACAACCTGTCGACGTATGCTCCTTGGACGTAGCCCTTAGTGGTGAACCAAGTAAAAATGGTTGTGTCTTCTCTGTGTTTGTGAATGTTTTCTTTCTGATCATAATCATCATACAGTTTCAACAAGTTCCTACCAACGTGGGAACAAGATCCATCACATTAAAATAAAAAGTGGTCACCCTGATTCACCCCTCCCCTCTCAGGGTGTCCCGGGGTCCTTCAGAGACTGGATTTGAGGTATGGGCCCCACGACCGTCTTTCGAGTTGCGTGCAACGTTTCAAGCCTTTCTCACCGGGCATCCCTTCGGGGGGTACGACCAGTCGATTCTGGATGTTTTTTCTAAGGTATTCCAATGGTGCAATCCGCCTGCTGTAATTCCGCACGATGGTGCGGGCCCCACGAGGACCGTTTGGGCGTTGACGATGATTTTCTGTAACAACCTGAGATTTTATAAGATTCATTCTTTTTAATTTCATTCATATCTTCTTTTGTACGATACACCAAGATTATTTTGCGCTATACGCAACACCGTATTAGCTTGCAGTATACGCAACACTATTCTTGGCTCGTGTTACACAAAATTTCAAGTTCGTTTGATAGAAGTTATTCTACGCAACATTGAGTGTGTATATATATATATATATATATTCAATTTATAAATAAAATATGGTTGGATTCTGTTATACGCAACAACAAAGGAGTCCTGCACTACACGCAACCCTGACTTGGCTTGCATTACACGCAATCACGACCTTCCCTGATAGCGTGTGTTGTACGCAATACCGGGTTTTACTAAACAAAAATATATTTTTATAATATTGTTATAAACTAGCCGATATGAATAGTATTAACTAAATTTTTAATTTTATAACATTATTATTCATCTTACACATTTTCTAAAACATGGTATAAGAACAAAATAAATTTTTTGGGTAAAATAAGTATTTTTCAAAAAATACAGTTTTGCCGCCTTTTGATGGCGCACCCACTTTAAATCCAGTTTTTGAAATGTTTATAAGTTCCATTTGACAAAATAAAATTATTCTTTGGAATCAAGAAATAAAAATTTACTTTGGATAAATTTTTCATTTTATTCTGATAACTTTCATATTTTAATTAATAGTAAAAACACGCTATATTTTAATTAAAAACAACTTTTTTCATCGTAATATCTTATGTGGTTAAATTATAATATTGAATGGTTTTAAAGTATAAATAGAATATATTTTTACCATTTAATATAATTTATGTCATTAGCATTCATTTTACCTTGAATTCGTAGGTTAAATCAATTCGATCTTATGTAATGTTTTAAAGAAAAACCCGTTTTCTTTCGACAACGGGATTAATTTTAATTTAATTTCTGCAACTTTTTTTGTATTGAATTTGGAAAAATGGATTCCAAATTTGGAATCAGTGGGTCCAAATTATGTTAATAAGCTACATTTTATTTTTGGGCATTGTGAATAGTAACTACGGTAAATTTTATTTACCATAGTTAAAGGTAAATCAGGTAATTAAGGGTAAATATAAGATTATTAAATTACCCTAAGACTTGAAAAAATACTATTGGATGACTAAAAGTCGACCCATAATACCTAAGGGTCGGATTAGATTCATTTAATGGACTTTTTTCTATGAAAATAATTTAATTATTATTAAAACCAAAGAAAGTGACAACATGTCACTCTCTTAAATACTATAAGTATAATAATTTTAAGTTAGTGATAAAATTAATGAAACTTTGAAAATTAATAGTCTACAGAAAGATAAAAAAATTATCTACATCATGAGAATTTATTTAGATTTTTTTTGGGGTTAAATAATTATAATTAATTGTGACACAATAGTGATGCAAAAATTATTTATCTAGTGAAAAATCAAGAATATAATTTTTATTAAACAAATAGTGACCATAAAAGGCACAAAACCCTGACCAAAACTTATTGGTCATGTAAATATAAACTATAATCATCCAATGGTAGAATATTTGACCATTTGGAGTCTTATACAAGAAATTATGACACTTATATTATGTTATTTTAAATGATGCCAAAGTTGTCACCTTCATAATTCAATAAATATAACAATTTAAATATTGTGATTTTAAGATGATAAATTCGAGTAAAAGTATTCTTATGAATTTTAATAGATTTATCTTCATCATAGGATTTTATTTTTACTTTTTATGCAACATATAATTATATTAAATAATTATACAAAAATGTTGTAGTAATTATTTTACTAAGAGATAAACCAAATAAATGGTTTTAAAAATAATAAAATAAATATTATATGAACTATTTAATGTTCTCCACTAATTTTATAGATACATATAGAATTTTATGAAACTATTAAAGCTTTTAGTTCGAACATATCTTCTGTATATATTTTATTTAAATTCATATAAATGAATAGTGTCAAAATTGACACTATTGTTATTTTATAAAAATAACATATTATAAAATTGTTTAAAAATCACAAAAATATTTAAAAATTATAAATTTAAATTTATATGGTCTAAAATGTTATAAAGTATCCAATTATGGACAATTGAAAAAAAATAAGTAATTTTTTGTTATAAGTTAAAATTTAGAATGTTATTACCACAAATAAAATTAAATTGATTAAGTAAGGATAAATCAAGTTGATAATGTTAAAAATAATTTCCTAACATGTATAAATTTTATTGGTTGATGATATTACAACCCTATCTCATCTTATATTCGAATATGAGTCAATTTTGGTGGTTTTTTAAGTGGGGTTACATTTATTATAAATTAATATTTTTAAGATCTCCAAAGGTGCCCCTCTCCTCCCTTATAAAAGGGCACCTCCTCCCTCTCTTCCTCACCCCAATTTGAGCCTTAAATCTCGTCCAATCCCTGCCAAATTCTCTTCTCCACTTCCCTAGAAACATCATAGAGGTCCTGGTATTCTTCAAAGACAAATTTTAGTGCCTTAAGAGGAGGTCTTAAAGAGGCGCTTCAAAGAAGAGGTAATGTTCATTACCGATTCTTTCAACTTTATTTCTTCTTCCACTTATTCTTATTTAGTTTTTTCATAATGAAGTAATAACATCCGTATCACTAATATACTTATATGTTATTATAAGTATGAAACAACCCTATTTCACAATTTATCCATCCTACGGAAAATGAAATCACCGCGCATGCGTACGTACGAAATACCGTCTCCACGCCGTGGTGTAATCTATTTTCCACCACCACCTTACATGGATGGGTATAATGGTGTAAATAATGACTATATATTATTATTGTAAAGTGATATTTATTCTTAAATATTATACATACACTTGAATACAATTCCACGATCATGGGAATGATATCATCCCTCGTGCGTACGTACGGACTACCGTCTCCACGACACGTTGAGATTCATTCTCAATGATTATCCATTCATGAATGATTATAATGTATATATAATAAGTAATTGTGAAATATATGACATAATAATTATATTGTATTTATGTATCTATATATGTATGTCATCTAATTAATTCCATTCAATTCAATAAGGAAACGAAAACAGCATTCATGCGTACATACGGCCTACCGTCTCCATGAACGGTGTATTTCTTTCCATTTATTGATATATTATATATATGTATATTCTGAATATATATTATATATAAATCATGTTTTACATTCTGGATATAAGTAATCATGATCCAAGTAATCATATTAATAATTACAAGTTAAAACACGAATGACAAATGTGATGATTTTACCCAAAACGCAACTTTAACATGAATTTACAAAAGAACGGGTAATATAAAGTCATAAGTGGACCATATATGATATAATAACAATGAATATGATTCTGTAATAAGTCAATAACGTTATTTAAATCATTATACAGGGGGTTCAGATACGTACAAATCATATCGGACCTAAGGTAAGGGATAATTTTACAAATCTCATTTTTATCCGAGATTGCTTATTCGTAATTATTTACTGGGGTTATTGTTATCATCCATGTCCATGTTTCCTAAAAATGGTTTCATGTATGTTTAATGTCCTTTTTACCCACTTTTGACTTTTACTACATGGTATGTAATGAATCTTTCTTTTGTTTACGTTACGAGGTACAATTTTTGACTTTTCTGACAAAAGTACGATAAGAATGTTTTTTTAACGTATACAACATGAAAGGATTTTTATGGTTTTATAAAGACTTATTTTCATGAAGATTATTTCAAAATATTTAAGGACTATTTTCAACAAAAACCTTTACTTCTAAAATTTCATGACATTTGGTGAAAAGAAAATGATTTTGAAGAAAAAAGGTTATTTTCCTCAGGAATTCATTTAAAGTGTTTTATCAAAACCATTTTCATCTAAGATGAAATTATTTCACATGTGTATGTTTCAAGTGTAATGTCTCTATGATTTACAAGGTTTTAGTTTTTTTATTATGAAATGATATCCATTTATTTTATATGGATTATGTGATGATGGGATGATGTTTATGAAATCCATTTTATTTATTGGGTTATTATGAATGATGCATGTTTATTTTGTGGAACAAGTAAGAATGATTTAATTATGAGATGGGTGGGACCTATATCTCCCTCCAATGCATTGGGTAAAAATTTATATCTCATGAGATATACATGGCTGGAATGGTAAGTTAATCCGGTTCAGTGTTACAGGACTGAAACGAGGAGTGAACTCGATTCAGAAAGGGAGTTGTTCACCAAGATGGTCTTGGTAGCAATGCCTTGGCTACTATGGAAATCATGACATGTGCTGAATGGTTTCCACAATTACATGTTTTATTCCAATTCTATTTTATCATTCTTAATGTTTTTTATGATCTACGCCATACGTACTTCCATGTTTTATGTCATTGCTCAAGCTTTTGATGTTTAAAGATTATGTTCATGTTTTTAAGTTCAAATGTATATGGTATGTTTTATTTTATCCATGATTACCCTTAATGATCATTTGAGATAACCCTTTTTATGTTTTATTTTCCCCAGGATATAAAGAAAGGTTTTAGGTAAAAAAAGGGGGAAGATATTTAAGGGAGATGTTGAAGATCTTTCACCAAGATTAGAAGATTACATTCTAAGTTTCCAAAGACACTAAACTATTACGGTTCTTATGTGTCTATTTTTGTTATGTATTAAGTATTCTGAAAAAGTAATGTAATGTTCATGTACGTCAGGACTCGAGTCTCTATAGTTGGTATCAGAGCAAAGTTTTAGTCAACCTTTGAAAACTAGGATGCGAAAACGTTAGTGAGATCCCTAGAGATATTTATAAGGTATGTCTAGGGATGTCTCTAAGGTTATGTATACGTATAGGTTATAGTCCGAGAATTGCACTAAGGATATTATAATTTAACTTAAGATGTTAGATATTGAGGGTACTCCCCTTTACTATGTTGTTTTCTCTAGCATGATTTTGCCTCTCAAAGAATTCTTTTTGAGTTTTATTTAATGGAGGGAACCAGAAGGAATTCGGTTAACATTGAATCCAATGGACAAATTGGTGACTATGAGCAAAAAAATTGTGTAATTCCTAGAGAGAATGACATTGTGATTATGCCGAATCAGTCATCGTGATATATGATTAACAAGGTGAAATTTAGTGGTATGCCTAATTCATCAAATAAGAGGGAGATAGACTATTATGCATTTTCACATGTTGAGGAGCATAAAGAAAGGAAGATTGATATTTCTAAAGAAGGGAAGAAGAACCTTGAGGAATACCTCAAATGGAGGGACCGATGTTATCTGTGTAGAGAAAAGGGTCATAGTGTGACAGGCTATTATGGAGTTCAATGTATTATTTGTGGAGAACATGGGCATTACCCAACTCAATGCCCTGACCTAAAAAGTTACTTCTAAATCAAGGAAGGACTTATTCCAGGACAATCATTGAAGAGGATGGATTGAAGTGTTTATGTATTGGTATTCAAGAATAATGTTGTTGAGATACTTTTATTGTGTATTGGAATATTTTTGTATTAGTCTATTGTGGTTTTCAATAATTTTAAGGTACCGGTAACCATGAAAAGTGATTCAAATATTTTGGAAAGCAGATGATATGCGCATAATGAAGGGATAAGGAGAAAATGAAATGTTTGACAGTATTCATGAGCTCATGATTGATATAAGGACTAAGTGATATCATGGTTTGAGTATATAGAATTTTGAGGATTTTGGTATGTGGAAAGTGTTAACTTTTAACTACATTCATGTTTTCACTATGGTTCAATGGGTATTCATTTTTCAAGAGAATACAAGATTAAGGTATTCACATGATTGGAATGTGACCAAAAAGATATATGGGGGATAAATGATGATATTCACATGCTTGGTTGATGACATTTCAAGTAATCGTTTTCTTTATACTATGAGCTTGGAACGAAGTATTTTAGATAAGCCTAAAGATTGGAATGAATTATGTTGTACATAAGTTAGTGTTGTTTAAGGATAGAACTTTTTTTTGATATTATTGATGGGATGTTACAGTAATGTAGTTTTCAAAAAAGGAGAACCTGCAGGACGGGCGATAGCCCATCGCGTTGGACAAGGCTGTGGGAATCGAACCCACAACTGAAGAGCGACTGGCCTTTATCGCCTACCACTGGCCTACAGGAAGTCCCTGTTTAGTAGAAACTAGTTTTATTATATTAAGCAGTATTATATATGAAGTATAAGTCCATTTTAGGAGCCATATATGATTAATCTCACTATAGATGGACTTATGTATTTTTTTGATAACTTTTCTAACATTTTGTTTGAGACAGATGGAATGACCCATCATTCTATCACATGATCTTCTAACACATCACGAATGACAAATTCAACTTCATTTCTTTAAGTGATGAAGTGGAAATTGTCCAAATAATGACAAATGGTGAGACTATAACAAAATCACGAAAGTATTTCTTCTAATTCCAATTTCATCATCTTTAGGGAAATGATCTTGAGAGACAAAAATTTTGTCCTAGTGCCTTTATATCCGATGAATCAGATGGTACCTTAGATTATCACAAATTTATGGCTTTGTAATTGTTGGATTTTCATAGCCATGTTCTCTACCACTCTCTATCAGAACATGATGGTTAGATTTCTCTTCCATATCCATATTTTCACCAATGTTATCCTATATGGAAACCCAGTGATGAGTTAATTTAGGTAACCATTATATTTTATACTTTAGTTTTTAAAGATCAGTTTTTGTATTTCTTTTTATGATGTGGGTTTCTATGAATAGTAAACGATTTATAACCACGACGAATTTCGAGGGAGAAATTCATTTTAAGGGGGGTAGAATGTAACAACCCGAGATTTTATAAGATAAATTATTTTTAATTTCATTCATATCTTCTGTTTTACGATACACCAATATTATCTTGTGCTATACGCAACACCGTATTAGCTTGCAGTATATGCAACACTATTCTTGGCTCGTGTTACACACAATTTGAAGTTCATTTGATAGAAGTTATTCTACGCAAAATTAAGTGTATATATATATATATATTCAATGTATAAATAAAATATGGTTGGATTCTATTATACGCAACAAAAAAGGAGTCCTGCAATACACGCAACCCTGACTTGGCTTGCATTACAAGCAATCGCGACCTTTCTTGATAGCGTGTGTTGTACTCAATACCAGGTTTTACTAAACAACAATATATTATTATAATATTGTTATGAACTAGATGGTATGAATAGTATTAACTAAAATATTAATTTTATAACATTATTATTCATCTTATACATTTTCTAAAACATGGTATAAGAACAAAATAAATTTTTCAGATAAAATAAGTATTTTACAAAAAATACAGTTTTGCCGCCTTTTGATGGCGCACCCACTTTAAATCTAGTTTTTGAAATGTTTATGAGTTAAATTTGACAAAATAAAATTATTCTTTGGAATCAAGAAATAAAAATTTACTTTGGATAAATTTTTCATTTTATTCTGATAACTTTTATATTTTAATGAATAGTAAAAACACGCTATATTTTAATTAAAAACAACTTTTTTCATCGTAATATATTATGTGGTTAAATTATAATATTTAATGGTTTTAAAGTATAAATAGAATATATTTTTACCATTTAATATAATGTATGTCATTAGCATTGATTTTACCTTGAATTCGTAGGTTAAATCACTTCAATCTTTTGCAATGTTTTAAAGAAAAACCCGTTTTCTTTCGACAACAGGATTAATTTTAATTTAATTTCCACACCTTTTGTGTATTGAATTTGGAAAAATGGATTCCATATTTGGAATAAGTGGGTCCAAATTATGTTAATAAGCTACTTTTTATTTTTGGGCATTGTGAATAGTAACTACGGTAAATTTTATTTACCATAGTTAAAGGTAAATCTGGTAATTAAGGGTAAATATAAGATTATTAAATTACCCTAACACTTTTAAAAATCTTATTGGATAACTCAAAGTCGACCCATATCACCTAAGGGTCAGATTAGATTCATTTAATGGACTTTTTCCATGAAAATAATTTAATTATTATTAAAACCAAAGAAAGTGACAACATGTCACTCTCTTAAATACTATAAGTATAATAATTTTAAGTTAGCGATAAACTTCATGAAACATGGAACATTAATAGTATACAGAAAGATAACAAAATTATCTACATCATGCGAATTTATTTAGAATTTTTTGGGATTAAATAATTATCATTAATTGTTACACAATAGTGATATAGAAATTATTTATCTAGTGAAAAATCAAGAATATAGTTTTTATTAAACTAATAGTGACCATAAAAGGCACAAAACCCTGACCAAAACTTATTGGTCATGTCAATTTAAACTATAATCATCCAATGGTCGAATATATGACCATTTAGAGTCTTATACAAGCAATTAGGACACTTATATTATTTTATTTTAAATGATGCCAATGTTGTCACCTTCATAATTTAATAAATATAACAATTTAACTATTGTTATTTTAAGATGATAAATTCGAGTAAAATTATTATTATTAATTTTAATAGATTTATCTTCATCATAGGATTTTATTTTTATTTTTTATGAAACATATAAGTATATTAAATAATTATACAAAAATGTTGTTGTAATTATCTTATTAAGAGATAAACCAAATAAATGGTTTTAAAAATAATAAAATAAATATTATATGAACTATTTAATGTTATCCTCTAATTTTCAAGATAAATATGGAATTTTATAAAACTATTAAAGCTTTTAGTTCGAACATATCTTCTGTATATATTTTATTTAAATTCATATAAATGAATTGTGTCAAAATTGATACTATTGTTATTTTATAAAAATAACATATTATAAAATTGTCTAAAAATCACAAAAATATTTAAAAATTATAAATTTAGATTTATATGGTCTAAAATGTTATAAAGTATCCAATTATGTACAATTCGAAAAAAATAAGTAAATTTTTGTTATAAGTTAAAATTTAGAATGTTATTACCACAAATAAAATTAAATTGATTAAGTAAGGATAAATCAAGTTTATAATGTTTAAAATAATTTAATAAATGTATAAATTTTATTGTTTGATGATATTACAACCCTATCTCATCTTATATTCGAATATGAGTCATTTTTGGTGGGTTTTTAAGTGGGGTTAGATTTATTATAAATTAATATTTTTAAGATTTCCAAAGGTGCCCCTCTCCTTCCTTATAAAAGGGCACCTCCTCCCTCTCTTCCTCACACCAATTTAAGCCATCAAGCTCGTCCAACCCCTGAAAAGTTCTCTTCTCCACTTCCATATAAACATCCTAGAGGTCCTGGTCTTCTTCAAAGACCAATTTTAGTGCCTTAAGAGGAGGTCTCAAAGAGGCGCTTCAAAGAAGAGGTAATGTTCGTTACCGATTATTTCAACTTTATTTCTTCTTCCACTTCTTCTTCTTTAGTTGTTTCATTATGAAGTAATAACATCAGTATCACTAATATATTTACATGTTATTATAAGTATGAAACAAACCTATTTCACAATTTATCCATCCTACGGAAAATGAAATCACCGCAAGTGCGTACGTACGGAATACCATCTCCACGCTGTGGTGTAATCTATTTTCCACCCCCACCTTACTTGGATGGGTATAATGGTGTAAATAACAAATATATATGATTATTGTAAAGTGATATTTATTCTTAAATATTATACATACACTTGAATAAAATTCCACTATCATGGGAATGATATCGTCGCTCGTGCGTACGTACGAACTACCGTCTCCACGACGCGATGAGATTCATTCTCAATGATTAACCATTCATGAATGATTATAAAGTATATATAATAAGTAATAATGAAATATATGACACAGTAATGATACTGTATTTATGTATATATATATATATTTATGTCATCTACTTAATTCCACTCAATTCAATAAGGAAACGAAAACAGCGTTCATGCGTACGTACGACCTACCGTCTCCATGAACGGTGCATTTCTTTCCATTTATCAATATATTATATATATGTATATTCTGAATATATATTATATATAAATCATGTTTTAAATTCTGGATATAAGTAATCATGATCCAAGTAATCATATTAATAATTACAAGTTAAAACACGAATGACAAATGAGACGATTTTACCCAAAATGATACTTTAACATGAATTTACAAAAGAACAGGTACTATAAAGTCATAAGTGGACAATATATGATATAATAACAATGAATATGATTCTGTAATAAGTCAATAACATTATTTAAATCATTATACAGTGGGTTCAGATACGTACGAAGCATATCAGACCTAAGGTAAGGGATAATTTTGCAAATCTCATTTTTATCTGAGATTGCTTATTCGTAATTATTTACTGGGGTTATTGTTATCATCCATGTCCATGTTTCCTAAAAATGGTTTCATGTATGTTTAATGTTCTTTTTACCCTCTTTTGACTTTTACTACATGGTATGTAAGGAATCTTTCTTTTTTTATGTTACGAGGTACTTTTTTTGACTTTTCCGACAAAAGTACGATAAGAATGTTTTTTTAACATATACGGCATGAAAAGATTTTTATGGTTTTATAAAGCCTTATTTTCATGAAGATTCCTTCAAAAGATTTCATGAATATTTTCAACAAAAACCTTTTCTTCTAAAATTTCATGACATTTTGTGAAAAGAAAATGATTTTAAAGAAAAAAGGATATTTTCCTCAAGAATATATTTAAAGTGTTTTATCAAAACCATTTTCATCTAAGATGACGTTATTTCACATGTGTATGTTTCAAGTGTATTGTCTCTATGATTTACATGGTTTCACTTTTTTTATTATGAAATGATATCCATTTCTTTTATATAGATTATGTGATGATGGGATGATGTTTATGAAACCCATTTTATTTATTGGGTTATTATGAATGATGTATGTATATTTTGTGGCACAAGTAAGAATGATTTCATTATGAGATGGGTGGGACCTATATCTCCCTCCAATGCATTGGGTAAAGATTTATATCTCATGAGATAGACATGGCTGGAATGGTAAGTTAATCCGGTTCAGTGTTACAGGACTGAAACGAGGAGTGAACTCGATTCAGAAAGGGACTTTGTCCACCAAGATGGTCTTGGAAGCAATGCCTTGGATACTATGGAAATCATGACATGTGCTGAATGGTTTCCACAATTACATGTTTTATTCCCATGCAAATTTATCATTCTTAATGTTTCTTTATGATCTACGCCATACGTACTTCCATGTTTTATGTCATTGCTCAAGATTTTGATGTTTAAACATTATGTTCATTTTTTTAAGTTCAAATGTATATGGTATGTTTTATTTTATCCATGATCACCCTTACTGTGCATTTGAGCTCACCCTTTTTATGTTTCCTTTTCCCCAGGATATAAAGAAAGGTTTTAGGTAAAAAAGGGGGAAGATCTTTAAGGGAGATGGTGAAGATCTTTCACCATGATTAGAAGATTACGTTCCAAGTTTCCAAAGACACTAAACTATTACGGTCCTTGTGTGTCTGTTTTTGTTATGTATTAAGTATTTAGAAAAATTAATGTAATGTTCATGTACGTCAGGATTCAGGTCTCTACAGTTGGTATCAGAGCAAAGGTTTAGTCAACCTTTGGAAACTAGGATGCGAAAACGTTAGTGAGATCCCTAGAGATATTTCTAAGGTATATCTAGGGATGTCTCTAAGGTTAAGTATACGTATAGGTTATAGTCCTAGAATTGCACTAAGGATATTATAATTTAACCTAAGATGTTAGATATTGAGGGTACTCCCCCTTTACTATGTTGTTTTCTCTAGCATGATCTTGCCTCTCACAGAATTCTTTTTGTGTTTTAGTTAATGGAGGGAAACAGAAAGAATTCGGTTAACATTGAATCCAATGGACAAATTGGTGACTATGAAAAACAAAATTGTGTAATGCCTAGAGAGAAAGATATTGTGATTATGCCGAATCAGTCATCGCGATATATGATTAATAAGGTAAAATTTAGTGGTATGCCTAATTCATCAAATAATAGGAAGATAGACTGTTATGCATGTTCGCATGTTGAGGAGCATAAAGAAAGGAAGATTGAGATTTCTAAAGAAGTGAAGAAGAACCTTTAGGAATACCTCAAATGGAGGGACTGATGTTATCTGTGTGGAGAAAAGGGTCATAGAGTGACAGACTGTTATAGAGTTACATGTATTATTTGTGGAGAACATGGGCATTACCCAACTCAATGCCCTGACCTAAAAAGTTACTTCTAAATCAAGGAAGGACTTATTCCAGGACAATCATTGAAGATGATTGATTGAAGTGTTTATGTATTGGTATTCAATAATAATGTTGTTGAGGTACTTTTATTGTGTATTGGAATATTTTTGTATTAGTTTATTGTGGTTTTCAATAATTTTAAGCTACCAGTAATGATGAAAAGTGATTCAAATATTTTGGAAAGCAGATGATATGCGCATAATGAAGGGATAAAGAGAAAATGAAATGTTTGACAGTATTAATGAGCTCATGATTGATATAAGGACTAAATGATATCATGGTTTGAGTATATAGAATTTTGAGGATTTTGGTATGTGGAAAGTGTTAACTTTTAACTGCATTCATGTTTTCACTGTGGTTCAATGGGTTTTCATTTTTCAAGAGAATACATGATTAAGGTATTCACATGATTGGAATGTGACCAACAAGATATATGGGGGATAAATGATGATATTCTCATTCTTGGTTGATGACATTTCAAGTAATCGTTTTCTTTATACTATGAGCTTAGACCGAAGTATTTTAGATAAGCCTAAAGATTGGAATGAATTATGTTTTACATAAGTTAGTATTGTTTAAGGATAGAACTTTTTTTTGATATTATTGATGGGATGTTATAGTAATGTAGTTTTATAAAAAAGACAACCTGTAGGACGGGTGACAGCCCATCGCGTGGGACAAGGCTGTATGAATCGAACCCACAACCGAAGTGCGACTGACCTTTATCGCCTACCACTGGCCTACAGGAAGTCCCTGTTTAGTAGAAAATAGTTTTATTATATTAAGCAGTATGATATATGAAGTATAAGTCCATTTTAGGAGCCATATATGATTAATCTCACTATAGATGGACTTATGTATTTTTTTTGATAAATTTTCTACCCTTTTGTTTGAGACAGATGGAATGACCCATAATTCTATAACATGATCTGCTAACACATCACGAATGACAAATTCAACTTCATTTCTTTAAGAGATGAAGTGGAAATTGTCCAAAGAATGACCAATGGTGAGACTATACCAAAATCACGAAAGTATTTCTTATAATTCCAATTTCATCATCTTTTGGGAAATGATATTGAGAACCAAAAATGTTGTCCTAATGACTTTATATCCGATGAATCAGATGGTACCTTAGATCATCACAAATTTATGGCTTTGTGATTGTTTGCTTTTTCATAGCCATGTTCTCTACCACTCTCTATCAGAACATGATGGTTAGATTTCTCTTCCATATCCATATTTTCACCAATGTTATCCTATATGGAAACCCAGTAATGAGTTAATTTGAGTAACCATTATATTTCATACTTCAGTTTTTAAAGTTCAGTTTTGGTATTTCTTTTTACGATGTGGGTTTCTATGAATAGTAAACGATTTATAACCCCAAAGAATTTCAAGGGCGAAATTCCTTTTAAGGGGGGTAGAATGTAACAACCTGAGATTTTATAAGATACATTATTTTTAATTTCATTCATATCTTCTGTTGTACGATACACCAGGATTATCTTGTGCTATACGCAACACTGTATTAGCTTGCAGTATACGCAACACTATTCTTGGCTCGTGTTACACACAATTTCAAGTTCATTTGATAGAAGTTATTCTACGCAACATTGAGTGTATATATATATATATTCAATGTATAAATAAAATATGGTTGGATTCTGTTATACACAACAACAAAGGAGTCCTGCACTACACGCAACCCTGACTTGGCTTGCATTACACGCAATCACGACCTTCTCTGATAGCGTGTGTTGTAAGCAATATCAGGTTTTACTAAACAACAATATATTATTATAATATTGTTATGAACTAGCCGTTATGAATAGTATTAACTAAATTTTGAATTTTATAACATTATTATTCATCTTACACATTTCCTAAAACATGGTATAAGAACAAAATAAATTTTTCGAGTAAAATAAGTATTTTTCAAAAAATACAGTTTTGCTGCCTTTTGATGGCACACCCACTTTAAATCTAGTATTTGAAATTTTTATAAGTTCCATTTGACAAAATAAAATTATTCTTTGGAATCAAGAAAGAAAAATTTACTTTGGATAAATTTTTAATTTTATTCTGATAACTTTCATATTTTAATGAATAGTAAAAACACGCTATATTTTAATAAAAAACAACTTTTTTCATCGTAATATCTTATGTGGTTAAATTATAATATTTAATGGTTTTAAAATATAAATAGAATATATTCTTACCATTTAATATAATTTATGTCATTAGCATTGATTTTACCTTGAATTCGTAGGTTAAATCAATTCAATCGTTTGCAATGTTTTAAAGAAGAACCCATTTTCTTTCGACAATGTGATTAATTTTAATTTAATTTCTGAAACTTTTGTTTATTGAATTTGGAAAAATGGATTCCATATTTGGAATCAGTGGGTCCAAATTATTTTAATAAGCTACTTTTTATTTTTGGGCATTGTGAATAGTAACTACGGTAAATTTTATTTACCATAGTTAAAGGTAAATCGGGTAATTAAGGGTAAATATAAGATTATGAAATTACCCTAACACTTGGAAAACTTCTATTGGATGACTAAAAGTCGACCCATATCACCTAAGGGTCGGATTAGATTCATTTAATGGACTTTTATCAATGAAAATAATTTAATTATTATTAAAACCAAAGAAAGTGACAACATGTCACTCTCTTAAATACTATAAGTATAATAATTTTAAGTTAGTGACAAACTTCATGAATCTTCGAACATTAATAGTCTATAGAAATCTAAAAAAATTATCTACATCATGAGAATTTATTTAGAATTTTTTGGGATTAAATAATTATCATTAATTGTGACACAACAGTGATGCAGAAATTATTTATCTAGTGAAAAATCAAGAATATAGTTTTTATTAAACTAATAGTGACCATAAAATGCACAAAACCCTGACCAAAACTTATTGGTCATGTACATTTAAACTAAAATCATCCAATTGTCGAATATATGACCATTTGGAGTCTTATACAAGTAATTATGACACTTATATTATTTTATTTTAAACGATGCCAAAGTTGTCACCTTCATAATTTAATAAATATAACAATTAAACTATTGTGATTTTAAGATGATAAATTCTAGTAAAAGTATTATTATAAATTTTAATAGATTTATCTTTATCATAGGATTTTATTTTTAGTTTTTATACAACATATAAGTATATTAAATAATTATACAAAAATGTTGTAGTAATTATTTAATTAAGAGATAAACCAAATAAATGGTTTTAAAAATAATAAAATAAATATTATATGAACTATTTAATGTTCTCCACTAATTTTATAGATACATATGGAATTTTATTAAACTATTAAAGCTTTTAGTTCGAACATATATTCTATATATATTTTATTTAAATTTATATAAATGAATAGGGTCAAAATTGACACTATTGTTATTTTATAAAAATAACATATTATAAAATTTTTTAAAAATCAAAAAAATATTTAAAAATTATAAATTTAGTTTTATATGGTCTAAAATGTTATAAAGTATCCAATTATGGACAATTCGCAATAAATAAGTAATTTCTTGTTATAAGTTAAAATTTAGAATGTTATTACCACAAATAAAATTAAATTGATTAAGTATGGATAAATCAAGTTGATAATGTTTAAAATAATTTCCTAACATGTCTAAATTTTATTGGTTGATGAGATTACAACAATATCTCATATTATATTCGAATATGAGTCATTTTTGGTTGTTTTTTAAGTGGGGTTAGATTTATTATAAATTAATATTTTTAAGATTTCCAAAGGTGCCCCTCTCCTCCCTTATAAAAGGGAACCTCCTCCCTCTCTTCCTCACACCAATTTGAGCCTTCAAGCTCGGCCAGACCCTGCCAAATTATCTTCTCCAATTCTCTAGAAACATCCTAGAGGTCTTGGTCCTCTTCAAAGACCAATTGTAGTGCCCTAAGAGGAGGTCTCAAAGAGGTGCTTCAAAGAAGAGGTAATGTTCGTTACAAATTCTTTCAACTTTATTTCTTATTCCAATTATTCTTATTTAGTTGTTTAATTATGAAGAAATAACATCAGTATCACTCATATACTGATATGTTATTATAATTATGAAACAACCCTATTTCACAATTTATCCATCCTACGGAAAATGAAATCACCGCGCGTGCGTACGCACGGAATACCGTCTCCACGCCGTGGTGTAATCTATTTTCCACCACCACCTTACTTGGATGGGTATAATGGTGTAAATAACAACTATATATTATTATTGTAAAGTGATATTTATTATTAAATTTTATACATACACTTGAATACAATTCCACGATCATGGGAATGATATCATCGCTCGTGCGTACGTACGGAATACCGTCTCCACGACGCGATGAGATTCATTCTCAATGACTAACCATTCATGAATGATTATAAAGTATATATAATAAGTAATCATGAAATATATGACATAATAATGATACTGTATTTATTTATATATATATATGTATTTCATCTACTTAATTCCATTCAATTCAATAAGGAAACGAAAACAGCATTCATGCGTACGTACAGCCTACCGTCTCCATGAACGGTGTATTTCTTTCCATTTATATATATATTATATATATGTATATTCTGAATATATATTATATATAAATCATGTTTTAAATTCTGGATATAAGTAATCATGATCCAAGTAATCATATTAATAATTACAAGTTAAAACACAAACGACAAATGAGACGATTTTCCCCAAAACGCTACTTTAACATAAATTTACAAAAGAACGGGTAATATAAAGTCATAAGTGGACCATATATGATATAATAACAATGAATATGATTCTGTAATAAGTCAATAACATTATTTAAATCATTATATAGGGGGTTCAGATACGTACAAAGCATATCGGACCTAAGGTAAGGGATAATTTTGCAAATCTCATTTTTATCTGAGATTGCTTATTCATAATTATTTACTGGGGTTATTGTTATCATACATGTCCATGTTTCCTAAAAATGGTTTCATGTATGTTTAATATCCTTTTTACCCACTTTTGACTTTTACTACATGGTATGTAAGGAATCTTTCTTTTGTTTACGTTACGAGGTACTTTTTTTGAGTTTTTCGATAAAAGTATGATAAGAATGTTTTTTTAACGTATACGGCATGAAAGGATTTTTATGGTTTTATAAAGCCTTATTTTCATGAAGATTACTTCAAAATATTTCATTACTATTTTCAACAAAAACCTTTTCTTCTAAAATTTCATGACATTATGTGAAAAGAAAATGATTTTGAAGAAAAAAGGATATTTTCCTCAAGAATTCATTTAAAGTGTTTTATCAAAACCATTTTCATCTAAGATGACATTATTTCACATGTGTATGTTTCAAGTGTAATGTCTCTATGATTTACATGGTTTCACTTTTTTTAATTATGAAATGATATCCATTTCCTTTATATGGATTATGTGATGATGGGATGATTTTTATGAAACCAATTTTATTTGTTGGGTTATTATGAATGATGTATGTTTATTTTGTGGCACAAGTAAAAATGATTTCATTATGAGATGTGTGGGACCTATATCTCCATCCAATTCATTGGGTAAATATTTATATCTCATGAGATAGACATGGCTGGAACAGTAATTTAATCCGGTTCAGTGTTACAGGATTGAAACGAGGAGTGAACTCGATTCAGAAAGGGAATTTGTCCACCAAGATGGTCTTGGCAGAAATTCCTTGGATACTATGGAAATCATGACATGTGATGAATGGTTTCCACTATTACATGTTTTATTCCCATGCTATTTTATCATTCTTAATGTTTCTATATGATATACACCATACGTACTTCCATGTTTTATGTCATTGCTCAAGCTTTTGATGTTTAAACATTATGTTCATGTTTTTAAGTTCAAATGTATATGGTATGTTTTATTTTATCCATGCTTACCCTTACTGAGCATTTGAGCTCACCCTTTTTATGTTTTCTTTTCCCCAGGATATAAAGAAAGGTTTTAGGTAAAAAAAGGGGTTAGATGTTTAAGGGAGATGTTGAAGATCTTTCACCACGATTAGAAGATTACGTTCCATGTTTCCAAAGACACTAAACTATTACGGTCCTTGTGTGTCTGTTTTTGTTATGTATTAAGTATTCTGCAAAAGTAATGTAATGTTTATGTACGTCAGGATTCGGGTCTCTACAGTTGGTATCAGAGCAAAGGTTTAGTCAACCTTTGGAAACTAGGATGCGAAAACGTTAGTGAGATCCATAGAGATATTTCTAAGGTATGTCTAGGGATGTCTCTAAGGTTAAGTATATGTATAGGTTATAGTCCTAGAATTGCGCTGAGGATCTTATAATTTAACCTAAGATGTTATATATTGAGGGTACTCCCCCTTTACTATGTTGTTTTCTCTAGCATGATTTTGCCTATCACAGAATTATTTTTGCGTTTTAATTAATAGAGGGAACCAGAAAGAATTCGGTTAACATTGAATCCAATGGAAAAATTGGTGACTATGAGCAAAAAAATTGTGTAATTCCTAGAGAGAAAGATATTGTGATTATGCCGAATCAGTCATCACGATATATGATTAACAAGGTAAAATTTAGTGGTATGCCTAATTCATCAAATAAGAGGAAGATAGACTATTATGCATGTTCGCATGTTGAGGAGCATAAAGAAAGGAAGATTGAGATTTCTAAAGAAGGGAAGAAGAACCTTGAGGAATACCTTAAATGGAGGGACCGATGTTATCTGTGTGGAGAAAAGGGTCATAGAGTGACAGACTGTTATGGAGTTCAATGTATTATTTGTGGAGAACATGAGCATTACCCAACTCAATGCCCTGTCCTAAAAAGTTACTTTTAAATCAAGGAAGGACTTATTCCAGGACAATCATTGAAGAGGATGGATTGAAGTGTTTATGTATTGGTATTCAAGAATAATGTTGTTGAGGTACTGTTATTGTGTATTGGAATATTTTTGTATTAGTCTATTGTGGTTTTCAATAATTTTAAGGTACCGGTAACCATGAAAAGCGATTCAAATATTTTGGAAAGAATATGATATGTGCATAATGAAGGGATAAGGAGAAAATGAAATGTTTGACAGTATTCATGAGCTCATGATTGATATAAGGACTAAGTGATATCATGGTTTGAGTATATAGAATTTTGAGGATTTTGGTATGTGGAAAGTGTTAACTTTTAACTGCATTCATGTTTTCACTATGGTTCAATGGGTATTCATTTTTCAAGAGAATACATGATTAAGGTATTCACATGATTGGAATGTGACCAACAAGATATATGGGGGATAAATGATGATATTCGCATGCTTGGTTGATGACATTTCAATTAGTCGTTTTCTTTATACTATGAGCTTAGACCGAAGTATTTTAGATAAGCCTAAAGATTGGAATGAATTATGTTGTACATAATTTAGTATTGTTTAAGGATAAAACTTTTTTTTGATATTATTGATGGGATGTTATAGTAATGTCGTTTTAGAAAAAGGAAAACCTGCAGGACGGGCGACAACCCATCGTGTCAGACAAGGATGTGGGAATCGAACCCACAACCGAAGTGCGACTGGCCTTTATCTCCTACCACTAGCCTACATGAAGTCCCTGTTTAGTAGAAACTAGTTTTATTATATTAATAAGTATGATATATGAAGCATAAGTCCATTTTAGGAGCCATATATGATTAATCTCACTATAGATGGACTTATGTATTTTTTTGATAACTTTTCTAACCTTTTGTTTGAGACAGATGGAATGAGCCATCATTCTATCACATGATCTGCTAACACATCATGAATGACAAATTCAACTTCATTTCTTTAATATATGAAGTGGAAATTGTCCAAAGAACGACTAATGGAGAGACTATACCAAAATCACGAAAGTATTTCTTCTAAATATTCCAATTTCATCATCTTTAGGGAAATGATCTTGAGAACCAAAAATGTTGTCCTAGTGGCTTTATATCCGATGAATCAGATGGTACCTTAGATCATCACAAATTTATGGCTTTGTGATTGTTGGCTTTTTCATAGCCATGTTCTCTACCACTCTCTATCAGAACATGATGGTTAGATTTCTCTTCCATATCCATATTTTCACCAATTTTATCCTATATGGAAACCCAGTGATGAGTTAATTTGGGTAACCGTTATATTTCATACTTTAGTTTTTAAAGTTCAGTTTTGTTATTTCTTTTTACGATGTGGGTTTCTATGAATAGTAAATGATTTATAACCCCGATGAATTTCGAGGGAGAAATTCATTTTAAGGGGGGTAGAATGTAACAACCCGAGATTTTATAAGATACATTCTTTTTTATTTCATTCATATCTTCTGTTGTATGATACACCAAGATTATCTTGCACTATACGCAACACCGTATTAGCTTTTAGTATACACAACACTATTCTTGGCTCGTGTTACACACAATTTCAAGTTCGTTTGATAGAAGTTATTCTACCCAACATTTAGTGTACACATATATATATATTCAATGTATAAATAAAATATGGTTGGATTCTGATATACGCAACAACAAAGGAGTCCTGCACTACACGCAACCCTGACTTGGCTTGTATTACACGCAATCGCGACCTTCCCTGATAGCATGTGTTGTATGCAATACCGGGTTTTACTAAACAATAATATATTATTATAATATTGTTATAAA
This sequence comes from Viscum album, assembly GCA_963277665.1. Lineage (NCBI taxonomy): Eukaryota > Viridiplantae > Streptophyta > Magnoliopsida > Santalales > Viscaceae > Viscum > Viscum album. Next base: position 506,976,117 of record OY728140.1, read on the forward strand.
CTAGCCGTTATGAATAATATTAACTAAATTTTGAATTTTATAACATTATTATTCATCTTACACATTTTATAAAACATGGTATAAGAGCAAAATAAATGTTTCGGGTAAAATAAGTATTTTTCAAAAAATACAGTTTTGCCGCCTTTTGATGGCGCCCCCACTTTAAATATAGTTTTGGAAATGTTTATAAGTTCCATTTAAAAAAATAAAATTATTCTTTGGAATCAAGAAATAAAAATTTACTTTGGATAAATTTTTCATTTTATTCTGATAACTTTCATTTTTTAATGAATAGTAAAAACACGCTATATTTTAATTAAAAACAATTTTTTTCATCGTAATATCATATGTGGTTAAATTATAATATTGAATGGTTTTAAATTATAAATAGAATATATTTTTACCATTTAATATAATTGATTTCATTATCATTGATTTTACCTTGAATTCGTAGGTTGAATCAATTCAATCTTTTGCAATGTTTTAAAGAAAAACCCGTTTTTTTTCGACAGCGGGATTAATATTAATTTAATTTCTGCAACTTTTTTGTATTGAATTTGGAAAAATGGATTCCATATTTGGAATCAGTGGGTCCAAATTATGTTAATAAGCTACTTTTTATTTTTGGGCATTGTGAATAGTAACTACGGTAAATTTTATTTACCATAGTTAAAGGTAAATCGGGTAATTAAGGGTAAATATAAGATTATTAATTGACCCTAACACTTGGAAAAATTCTATTGGATGAATAAAAGTAGACCCATATCACCTAAGGGTTGGATTAGGTTCATTTAATGGACTTTTTTCCATGAAAATAATTTAATTATTATTAAAACCAAAGAAAGTGACAACATGTCACTCTTAAATACTATAAGTATAATAATTTTAAGTTAGTGATAAACTTCATGAAACTTCGAACATTAATATTCTACATAAATCTAACAAAATTATCTACATCATTAGAATTTATTTATAATTTTTTGGGATTAAATAATTATCATTAATTGTGACACAATAGTGATGCAGAAATTATTTATCTAGTAAAAAATCAAGAATATAGGTTTTATTAAAATAATAGTGACCATAAAAGGCACATAAACCTAACCAAAACTTATTGGTCATGTACATTTAAACTATAATAATCCAATGGTCGAATATTTGACCATTTGGAGTCTTATACAAGAAATTATGACACTTATATTGTTTTATTTTAAATGATGCCAAAGTTGTCACCTTCATAATTTAATAAATATAACAATTTAACTATTGTGATTTTAAGATGATAAATTTGAGTAAAAGTATTATTATGAATTTCAATAGATTTATCTTCATCATAGGATTTTATTTTTAATTTTTATGCAACATATAAGTATATTAAATAATTATACAAAAATGTTGTAGTAATTATTTTATTAAGAGATAAACCAAATAAATGGTTTTAAAAATAATAAAATAAATATTATATGAACTATTTAATGTACTCCACTAATTTAATAGATACATATGGAATTTTATAGAACTATTAAAGCTTTTAGTTTGAACATATATTCTGTATATATTTTATTTAAATTCATATAAATGAATAGTTTCAAAATTGACACTATTGTTATTTTATAAAAATAACATATTATAAAATTGTTTAAAAATCACAAAAATATTTAAAAATTATAAATTTAGATTTATATGGTCTAAAATGTTATAATGTATCCAATTATGGACAATTCACAAAAAATAAGTAATTTTTTGTTATAAGTTAAAATTTAGAATTTTATTACCACAAATAAAATTAAATGGATTAAGTAAGGATAAATCAAGTTGATAATGTTTAAAATAATTTCCTAACATGTCTAAATTTTATTGGTTGATGAGATTACAACCCTATATCATCTTATATTCGAATATGATTCATTTTTGGTGGTTTTTTAAGTGGGGTTATATTTATTATAAATTAATATTTTTTAGATTTCCAAAGATGCCCCTCTCCTCCCTTATAAAAGGGCACCTCCTCCCTCCCTTCCTCACACCAATTTGAGCCTTCAAGCTCGGATAGCCCCTGCCATATTATCTTCTCCACTTCCCTAGAAACATCCTAGATGTCCTGGTATTCTTCAAAGACCAATTGTAGTGCCATAAGAGGAGGTCTCAAAGAGGCGCTTCAAAGAAGAGGTAATGTTCGTTACCGATTCTTTCAACTTTATTTCTTCTTCCACTTCTTCTTATTTAGTTGTTTCATTATGAAGTAATAACATCAGTATCAATCATAAACTTATATGTTATTATAAGTATTAAACAACCCTATTTCACAATTTATCCATCCTACGGAAAATGAAATCACTGCGCGTGCGTACGTACAGAATACCGTCTCCACGCCGTGGTGTAATCTATTTTCCACCACCACCTTACTTGGATGTGTATAATGGTGTAAATAACCACTATATATGATTATTGTAAAGTTATATTTATTCTTAAATATTATACATACACTTAAATACAATTCCACGATCATGGGAATGATATCATCGCTCGTGCGTACGTACGGACTACCGTCTCCACGACGCGATGAGATTCATTCTCAACGATTAACCATTCATGAATGATTATAAAGTATATATAATAAGTAATCATGAAATATATGACATAATAATGATACTAGATTTATATATATATATATATGTATGTCATCTACTTAATTCCATTCAATTCAATAAGGAAATGAAAATAGCGTTCAGGCGTACGTATGGCCTACCGTCTCCATGAATGGTGTATTTATTTCCATTTATAGATATATTATATATATGTATATTCTAAATATATAATATATATAAATCATGTTTTACATTCTGGATATAAGTAATCATGATCCAAGTAATCATATTAATAATTACAAGTTAAAACACGAACGACAAATGAGACGATTTTACCCAAAACGCTACTTTAACATGAATTTACAAAAGAACAGGTAATATAAAGTCATAAGTGGACCATATATGATATAATATTAGTGAATATGATTCTGTAATAAGTCAATAACATTATTTAAATCATTATACAGGGGGTTCAGATACGTACAAAGCATATCAGACCTAAGGTAAGGGATAATTTTGCAAATCTCATTTTTATCCGAGAATGCTTATTCGTAATTATTTACTGGGGTTATTGTTATCATCCATGTACATGTTTCCTAAAAATGGTTTCATGTATGTTTAATGTCCTTTTTACCCACTTTTTACTTTTACTACATGGTATGTAAGGAATCTTTCTTTTGTTTACGTTACGAGGTACTTTTTTTGACTTTTTCGACAAAAGTACGATAAGAATGTTTTTTTAATGTATACGGCATGAAAGGATTTTTAGGGTTTTATAAATCCTTATTTTCCTGAAGATTCCTTAAAAATATTTCATGACTATTTTCAAAAAGAACCTATTCTTCTAAAATTTCATGACATTTTGTGAAAAGAAAATGATTTTGAAGAAAAAAGGATATTTTCCTCAGGAATTCATTTAAAGTGTTTTATCAAAACCATTTTCATCTAAGATGACATTATTTAACATGTGTATGTTTCAAGTGTAATGTCTCATGATTGACATGGTTTCACTTTTTATTATTATGAAATGATATCCATTTATTTTATATGGATTATGTGATGATGTGATGATGTTTATGAAACCCATTTTATTTATTGGGTTATTATGAATGATGTATATTTATTTTGTGGCACAAGTAAGAATGATTTAATTATGAGATGGGTGGGACCTATATCTCCCTCCAATGCATTGGGTAAAGATTTATATCTCATGAGATAGACATGGATGGAATGGTAAGTTAATTCGGTTCAGTGTTACAGGACTGAAACGAGGAGTGAACTCGATTCAGAAAGGGACTTTGTCCACAAAGATGGTCTTGGCAGTAATGCCTTGGCTACTATGGAAATCATGACATGTGATAAATGGTTTCCACAATCACATGTTTTATTCCCATGCTATTTTATCATTCTTAATGTTTCTTTATGATCTACGCCATACGTACTTCCATGTTTTATGTCATTCCTCAAGCTTTTGATGTTTAAACATTATGTTCATGTTTTTAACTTCAAATGTATATGGTATGTTTTATTTTATCCATGCTTACCCTTACTGAGCATTTGAGCTCACCCTTTTTATGTTTTATTTTCCCTATTATATAAAGAAAGGTTTTAGGTAAAAAAAGGGGGAAGATCTTTAAGGGAGATGTTGAAGATCTTTCACCACGATTACAAGATTACGTTCCAAGTTTCCAAAGACACTAAACTATTACGGTCATTGTGTGTCTGTTTTTATTATGTATTAAGTATTCCACAAAAGTAATGTAATGTTCATGTACGTTAGGATTCGAGTCTCTACATTTTCCATCTTTATCACCGGGTGACCGTTTTGGGCAAGTGAATAGTCCATATTTTGTACTTTTTCGATAGGATCACAATGGCGCGATCCGTCCGTTGTGTTTCGGGACTGGGAGGTGGGTCCCACGCAGCACCGCTCGTGTACTGTGCGCCGGAATGCATCTTTTTCTCCGGATATCCATTGCACTCAAGTGATTAGTGCTTTCAACGTGTTTTCCCGAGGGGATCGCAATGGTGCGATGCGCCCGACTGTTTTTGGGGCTGAGGCTCGGGATCATGGGACACCGTTCGGGTGTGGGGCGGTGTTGGCAACTTTTCCGTTGGATATCCGTTTGAGGCGAGTAAGTAGTCTAACTCGCATGTTTTTCTGCGATGATTATAGTGGTGTTATCCGTTGGTCTATACGGAGCCTCTTGCATGATCTTATTAAATATGGAAGCATGAAAGGTGCTCATGTGGTGGTTCGCCCTACCTTGTTTGTAGCGGGCCCTTGGCGTGTGATCACGCACTCTTGGGAGAGTGATATAAATGATTCACAAGATGTGGTTGGCTATGCCTCAGCCGATGAGGTGGAAGGTTGGAGTTGTTACGTCATGCCTTCGCGTTGACGTTGGGTGTCATGTGCACGATAGCCTTAGGGCTGGAGATGTGGTATACTCCAGGAGTATACGGGAGCGCTTGGAGGTATGCGTGGTTTGTACCTGAGAACGTTTGTGCGCTCAGTTGTGGTTGACGTGGGGCCACACGTCGTGTGGGCCTCATGTGCGTGTCGTGTTCTGCTTTGCGTACTTTGACCTCTCGTGACGTAGAGGGTCACTCTGTGTGTTTGTTTGACCAGCAGGGTGGAGTTTTTCCCCTGCCTCTTTGCTCGTTTGTTGACCAGCAGGGTTGAGTGGTCTCCCACTGGTTTCGTTCTCGATGGATCGGCTAGTAGCGGTTCTAGTGGTACCCTGTGATGGAACAGGTGCTGAACCTCTTTTGGGAGAGTTGTTCTGGAGTTGGGTGGTTGCGCGATACCCACTCGATGTTCGGTTGGCCAGTGTTGTACCCTCCATTAGAGATGGCTAGAGCAGTTCTGAGTTTTACCCTCTGGGTAGTGGGTTACTCATCGACTTCTTCAGGTTTACCCTCCATCAGGGCTGGGCAGTGGGTTGCTCACTAACTTCTTTGGGTCTACCCTCCAGCAGAGACTGGGCAGTGGGTCACCCAATGACTTCTTAGGGTCTACCCTCCAGCAGGGCTGGGCAGTGGGTTGCCCATCGTCTAGTTCCAGGTCAACCCTCTAGCAAGGCTGGGCAGTGGGTCGCCTGTCGACTTATTCCAGGTCTACCCTCCAGCGGGGCTGGTCAGTGGGTCGCCTGATGATGTATTAAGGGCTACCCTGTAGTGGTGCTGGGCAGTTGGTCGCCTGATGATGTATTAGGGTTTACCCTCCAGTAGGGCCAGGCAGTGGGTCACCTAATATCTGGTTATGTACTACCCTCCAGCGGGGCTGGGCAGTGGGTCGCCTGATGATGTATTAGGGTTTACCCTCCAGCAGGGCTGGGCAGTGGGTTGCCCGATATCTAGTTATGAATTACCCTCCAGTAGGGCTGGGTAGTTGGACACCAGTTGGCATTCCAGGCTCAGTCCTTTCTACTAGGCTAGCTCGTGGCCTTCCTCCGTGATTACCAGAGTGGGACCCTTGGTTGTATGGGTCAGTGCTAGAACAACTTTGACTTTGAGAAGACCTCTCAACTGTGGGGAAGTGACGAGTTGTGGTTGATGTTCCCCCAGAACTCTGATGTATGAGGAGCACTTTCCCCCACCAAGACGCATCCTTGTGATGCGACCTAAAACCGTACGGGCGAGTCAGTGCCGCCCAAAGCGGATAGTGTCGAGGTGCGGTGATTGAGCCCCTTGGCTTGCGGTTTGGGGCAGACGTACGGGATGTTGGTCATCGATGGTTTACTTATGGGACTGTAGGCGACTCACTTCTCATGGGATGAGCTACAGGACGGAGATCCGCTTACGACGTTTTTCGGGTTTCTTGTTGAGCATACAGATATGTATATACCTTGTTTCCGGTACCCACTTCTTGGGTTTGGTTACTCTCCTTCCAGGAGAGGCGAAGACGCGTGGGGTATGCCACGTGCTTTCCGTGTCTAGATTCTCGTGGTTGGACGAGTCTACTCTCCTGCTATAGGTAGCGAAGACTTGACGGGAAGTTTGTATTCTCACCGTTTCCAGCTCCTTGTGTATGGATGAGTCTACCTTCTTTCCTCTTGTTGGGTTGTGATGGAATCTTTACTGCACTCTCTATTTTACTTCTGTTATACTCCCTGTTCGATCTACTGCTCACCCTTCGGTACCTTCTTTGTTGCTCCCTCGAGCCTTCGGGGTATGCTACTGTGTATTTTTGTACTCACCCCTGCTTGGGCTTTGCCCGCACTTGGTGTTCCCTTGCAGACAACGGATAGGTGGAGCGTCGCTTCAGTGGAGTGTAGGATCTTGGGAGCTTGGACCGCGTGCGGTGGTCGTAGTCGGGTTCCAGGTGGGAGACCCATCAACTGTTTCTTTTTTTTACCTGTTGCCGGGTTGTGGCACTTTTTGGTTGGGCGCGTGTTTTTCCCCTTTTCTTTTTAGCTTGTACCCTGTACTGTTTAGAGGTCGATGCACTCTTGTGGTTTATTTATAGCATTTTCCCTTTACTTTTCTTTTTTACTCTGCACTTTTGCATTGAGTGTGCTGCGTGTGGGTGTGTAGAGGTGCTTAGGCAAAGGCCTCCCTGAGTTGTTGTGCCTTCGGCGCTGGTCGCCAGCCCCTGGCCTATGGAGGCGGGCTTGGGGTAGTTGCGGCTCGAGCTCGGGTATGGTCGGGTTGTGACATTAGGTTTACAAACAATTACTTCATAGGTTGGATTTAAAATAAATATAAGGATACTAGGATAAATTTTAGGAATTAATTAGATATTTTTGGTTTTCATTTACTAATAATTTTTTTTTATGTGTGAATAGTATTGGAGAGGGGTGACCATTTATAAGCGGGTGAGAGGACACACTTTGTATTTTTGGGAAGAATAAAGTATTCCAATGATTTTCCTATGAAAATATATAGAAATTGGGTAATTATTTTACATTTGATGTGATAAGTTCTATATATGTCTATAAAATAGGTGTTGTAAATGTTTTTCATCATTTTATCCCTCCTCTTTAGAGTTTAACCCCCCAGTATACCAATTTTTTTGAACTACATTAAATAATTTTTAATGTTTTTACTGTTCATTAAGGTAAAATAATAATTTGGGCTTATTATATTATATAAATAATTATTATTATAAATATGGAATTAATTTTCAAAAACTCAACTCATATAAGTGTAAGAATTTAATTTATAAATTAAACCCACATATGTGACAACAAATAGAGTTTTCAAAGAGATATCATTCCAAAATTTAAAAGGGTTTTATATCAAATTTCAATATTAAATTTATTAAAATGATTCAAATTGTAATAATAATTATATTATTGAACTAATTTTACATCTATTTCCTTTTTAAAAGAAAAAAACCTTATAATCTCTTTAAATGAAAGGTAAATTTTCAATAAAGAATTTTATTTTTCATTGTTCATAAAAAATTTATTATTTAAAGAAATTACATAAATTACCCGAAAGATAATTTTGGGATGTTGATTTAAAAAATGAGGTTTAATTTATAAAATTAATTTTCTAATTGTGTAAAATCTTATTTTTATTATTTTTCACAATAATAAATAAACCTGTTTTTAGAAAATAGTATTTTTGAAACACATATAGAATTCAATGGAAATTAAGTTCTTTTTTGTAAATAAGTTTTCTTTATATAAAACCATTATAAATAATATTTCAAAATTTTTTATTTATATTCTTTCTTCCATGTTTAAGGGATATGTAATAATATTTGTGTGAAAATAATAATATTAATTATTTTTCATGGATTTTTAAAACTTATTGTTTCATGTAACTGAAGATGTCAAAGACTTTAAATTTATTCAAACAATTTTCATAAAATATTGTGGTGTTACCTTCTAATCCCACAATAATTTAGTTCTCCCTTATAATTTGTCACTCTGATACAAACAAATAAGGATAATTTTTCCACATGATATCCACAGATTCCTATGTAGATTTCCCAAACTATGAGTTTCTCAAAAAAACCATTGACCATGTTAGTGGTCTTATTTCATTGAACATTATCAATTAGATCCATAATATCTAAATGTTTATCCATATAAGAATGGTCTTTCTCTAGTGGTATTAAATCTAGGTTCAGTACATGTGAATGATCATGTATTTTATTTCTCAAGAGAGATATGTGAACACATCATTGATTTGATAGAGGTTTGATGGAAGCGAAAATCCATAAGACACAATCCAAATATGATAAAGAACATCCAAGGGACCAATATAACTTGGGATTAGTTTCCATTTCTTCCGAAATATCAGAACCTTATTCCATGGATAAATTATTAGAATCACATTATTACCAACATTAAATAGTAGATCACATCTATGGTTATAAATAATAATTTTCTCTCAAATTTGTTTCACCCTTATGGGTTTTTTAATTTATCTAACCCTATCTATAATTTATTAATCTATATTATGTACCTATATATTTAACTCTCCAACTTTATTCTATAAATTTGGAGTTATACATTTTCTTCATAAAGGGATTTATATAGAGCCATCTTAAATCATGAATGAAAGATATTTTTGTATGAAAAATAAACTAGAGGGAGGTGTTGATCCCAAACACCTATTAAACCTTAAGATAAGGATCTCAACATATCCTCTATGGATTTAATTGTTCTCATAGACTAAACATCTCTATGAGTATGATATTTAGTGCTAAAACACCATAATGTATTGAGATCTTGCTAGAGACTTCACCAAAACCTGGAGGCCGACCGTGGATCCCAATCAAACATAATGGTATGTGGAACTCCATGAAAAATTACCACTTACTTAATGTATATAATATTATGATAATTTAAAGTGAAATATTATTTAATAGTGATGAAGTGTGATGAATTTATAAGGTGATTAAGTACTACCAATATAGTATTGTTTTGTTTGTATATTTTGGGGATTCTGATAAAAAAAATCCAAGGGGATGTTTTAACATTTAAATTCATGTATATATATTGTATGTAATATACCCTTAAATTTTTTTCTATTATCCTTAACAAGTTTAAATACTATTCATTGAGATATAAAATATGTGCTATCTATCTTCATTCCATCCCACCAGAAATACTCTTTAAAATCACTATGCATCTTCTTATATTTAGAACGAATAGAGAATGTAGACTAATAAGCCACCTATATCAACTCCTTCAAATACGATATGTGTGGAACACATACTCAATTATTGAAACCTGTAATTCTCTCTTAATTAAGGTTAAACTCAAGAAAATAGGTCACCTTCTTCTGAAACTCTATTCCATCCTTTTGTGGCTCTTTAGTCATCCCCTATATAAATGGTTAACCATTGATTTGATAAAGATAATATTTATACTCTCATTATAGGATTTCCAGATACATCCTTTTAATATCCATATAATGGGTTTTTTGTCTGAATCATGGATAATCAATCATGATCCTTTCAACTCAAATCATAAGAAAACTTGTTCCCTTTCTTAGGGTGGTAATGTATTGAAAAGTCATAATCATTAATCAACTTTAACCATATTCTCTAGAACATATTAGACTTATTCCATGTGAAAGTATACTATAATCTTTACTATTGGTAAATATATTTCACTTTACTCTATAAATATAATGCATTCATATTATTAATGAAAAACACCATATCTAACTCCAAATCACTAGTCAGGTATTTTTTCATGAACCATTTATTATCGCAATGCATAATCTATGACTATATAATAATGCATTAGATCACATACTAATTGATTCATATACGTATCAATATAGATTAAAAACCCTTCTCTATTGTATCATAATGTAAGCACAGGCGCACTGACTAATCTTCTTTTGAGTTCATTGAAATTTTCCTCACATCCATTTGTCTAGAAGAACATAGATCCCTTCCAAGTTAAATTTATGAGAAAATTAGATATTTTTGAGAAATTATTAAAAAATATCAATTATATCTATCTAAACCATGATATATATGATCTTAGTCACTTTTTTAGTCTACACAAACATTCAATAGCCTCTATCTTCAATGGATCTATAGAAATACCCTCTCTTGAGATTTTATGACCCAAAACTGAATCATTTTATAGAAAAAAATCACACTATGAATTTATCACGTCGTTTCACCTTCCTTAAGGTATTTAGAACAATTATCAATTGATATTCATTCATATCGTTTCTCTTTAAATATATAATAGTATCATCTATAAAGACCACCACAATAGGATCAAGGTAATCTCTAAAATAAAATCCATGAAGAAAAAAGGGGGAATTAGTAAGACCAACTAGTGTCACCATATATTCATAGGTTTCATACCTTATATATAATTTTATTCTAGGTATATCCTCCTTCTTGACCCTCAATTGATGATATTCAAAAAGATGGTCAATATTGAAAAGGTATTAATCTTTGCATAGTTGATCAAATAGGGCATCAATACAGGGTAGTGGATGCTTATTCTTGATCGATATATTATTCAACATCCAATAATCAATAAATAGTCTAATATATCCATGTTTCTTTGTAATAAAAATAAGAATTTCACCCCAAGGTGATATACGTTTTTAAATTAATCTTTTTTCATGGTTCTCTTGGAGTTTAGTATTCAAATCTATCAACTCAATTGGGAAAATTATATGGAGATAATTTTAAATAGGTGTAAAAATGGGTATGGATTCTATTGATAACTCAATATCACATTTTTGTTGAAGATATGAAACTAATTTGGAAAGATATACAAACATTCCCATAGAATTTGCATATAATTGATGTTAATAATCTCCATAAACATCTAATATAAACAACACTTCAGAATTGGAATCAAGTCCCATATAATTGATGTAATCTTTGTCAGATGTTCATACTTATCGTCACACTAATAAGTGATCATATTTTTTTTGGAATATCATACTTGACTTTCCTTATTAGAAAAATAATGTGGTATTTAAGTAGGGAAAGATAACCAGTGGATAACATAAAATCAGATTCAACAAGTGGAATAATTATATGACTTATAGCAAGGAAATTACCACAAATATAAACCAGAGAAAAATTATATACAAGAGATGCAATCATCGTAAAATTAGGTGTTTTCATTATAATTTTACATCAAACCATGTGTGTGGAATATTAATACCAATTGAAAAGAGTTTAGGTATAAAAGAATGATAACATCCAAAGTCAAATATGGTATTAATAGTTATCTAGTGGATGTTATGTTTATCTTTCACCATGTCGTTAATTCACCCTTAATCCAAAATAGTTATAACACGAGATTCCCCATGATCCCTCATCTTAAGAGGTTGCTGATGCTAATGTTTAAAATTATCCTTTAGATTTGGGAGCTGGTGAGAATATTTCTCATACTCCATGAATTGGAAACACTAGAGTATGGGTGGGGAATTATATCTAGCTATTTCTATATTCACATCATTAGCTAACTTCATCCCATCACTTTAGTATTCAATTACTCGAAGAACTTCCATCCCATAGATAAAACATATTGCAGTCCCCTTAAGTAAAATTAATTCATGGGTCCTTCCAGAATTCAAGCCTGAATGAAGACACATCATTTATCTACATGGTTCTTAGAGATTTCATTGAATTATATCATCCATTTCTGGTCAAAATCATGAGATTAATGGGTAACTCTGATCTCCATTTTCACCTTGAGAGAACATCATTCAATTTCATCATTTCTAATAAAGCCCATTATGTTTAACTCCCATTAGAAATTTACTTTTAAGATATTTAAGAATAAATAAACCAAAATTTTAGTTTGGATGATAATTATAGAAGTTTACATCATAAGGCATGTAACATTTTCCTTTTAAGTACCAACATATTCATCCTCCTTTTGATTTATCTCAAGTAATTCCTTACCTATTTTTGAATGAAGGATACATAGGAATTTCATATTGAAAAACAGTCTCTAATCCTCATCCCACTCCATAGAGTGAATTTCATCATTTTAACTTGAATTCTTTATGATATCCCACCATTGATCCTCCTCACCTTCCAAATGATAGACAACCAAAATGTATTTTTTTATTTTTTGAATACTGGAGAATGGGAAATTTATTTTCATTGACACTAATCCATTTCTACAAAACTAATAGATCAGTGGGACTACATAAATAAGGATGATATTTCCTTATAAAGGACTCAAAAAAACATTAATCCCTCGATTAGACATTGGGACGTTCTGTATGATTCATAGAATATTAACGTTGATCGATCTCAGAATTTTTTGTTCATTCCATCTCCCATAAAATTTGGCTACCTTAGAAGAAAATAATTTCATTTTTTATCAAAATTAGCATTAATAGGGTTCCTTTATCCCCCAACAACTAAATTATTACAAATATCATAATATAAAAATAATAACCTGTATGGGGAACCACATAATCAAGAAAATTTAGTTGTATGCTGTCTAAATCTTGACACGTTCTATTTAATTTATGAAACCTGAGGATTAATATAAGTCATTAATGGTCATTATTAGAATATTTTATTGTGGTTTTCGAAGATTTTGTGAATTTACAAAGAATATGTCCAACGAGTGTAAAAATAGGTGCGCAAAAGGCCTTTTTTCATGAATTGGGTGATGATCTAGTGCAGTTCATTACAAAATTTTCATAGTTATTACCCCTAGGTAGCTTTTTTCTAAAGACACATCCTCTCACAGTATCTATAAATTGATTTATTTTATTTAATATCACTTTATCTATATTTTAAAAAAAATTAGGACATTTTCATATACTTTGGATCATTCATAGAATTATCCTTACGCATATCTTTAGAAATATACAAAGGGATCTCACTAATGTTTTCTCATCATAGTTTTAAATTTTAAATAAACCGAACTTCTGGTATCAAATATAATGACACATGATTTTCATACATATATATTACATATATTTTGATGAATATTCACTATAATACACAATAACATGCTTTAGGATCATATTGGTATAGTGTTTTTGGATACTTGGACACATAAACAAATAGAATATATGTGAGGAACATAATATCACACTATATTTTTAAATATTAAAAAACTTCTCAAACATGTCATACATAATACATTTCATCATAACATGGGGAAGGGAAACGTAATAGATTGTGATATTAGATGCTCATTAATTGTAATCTATGGAGATTTCAACATATAACATGTATAATATTTTGAGAACATGTGAATAACTTTTGAAAACCACACCCTGTAAGTCATATATCAATAAAATGTTACATGGAAAAAATATTGGTAGTTTATAAGAAATGAATTTTAATGGATTCAAATAACATAATCCATGAGAACATATATTTGTTATATGATTTAGATTTTTGGCATACACATAAGCTTAAAAATTCATTTTTATGGTATCTTTAGGCTTATTTCCAAGACTATCAATGTGTAATGGGTTCTTTCTTGAAACCATCATAGTAATAATTGTTAACTCTCAGGACTATCATAGTGAATATAGTCCCTCAATAAATAGGTCTCAATCCCTCTCTATGTCTTATGAATCTCATGATATATTTTTCTTCACCAATGAATTGGAAGAATAAATCGATCATAGCTATCACATAATAAATATTATAAAATAAGTGTTCTACCATAACCTAGAAAAATAAATATATTATAACCAATAAAAAGAAATGGGTTTTAAAAAAAGTTCATCATAACATAACCTGTGGAAAATAAATCAATTTTATTATCATTTCATCATTTAATAAATTTATTTCCCATGGAAAAATAATCAGCTTCCAGAATCATTTTATCATGGTATAACACATATAAAAAATGGGTTTCATAAAAATCAGGTAAAAATAGTTATAAACCATATCAAGAAATAATTAATACAATACAATTTTATGATATACCTAGTATATTTTAAATAACATCGAATGATGAATTATTTTAAGGAAAATATCGAAGAAAATCACTTGAAACATTTCTCGAGGAAACCAACCTTTCATAGAAAATAACCTTTATAAATTCAAAATTTCAAAAAATATTACAGAAATATTTTTCTTTGAAAAAAAACATGATATATTATAACATAATATCCAAATACAATAGTGGTCATGATGATAGGAAATACTTCCCATGAAGTATAAGTTAAAAGAAATATTCCTTTAAAATTTGCAGTATAAGACAAATGAGACTTATTTAAAAAGAGTCATGAAGATTCCTTTCAATTTTATTTTTATAAAAAGTAATACATTTTTAAATTTATAGTAATTAAATTTTTTTAATAATGTTAAAAATATTTTTATAAAATATTGTTTTGGAAGAAAAATGGAATACGACCAAAGAGAGAAATAAAGTAGTTTTTTCTAAAAAACAATATATTGAAATCATGAGTATATAAAGGTAGTTTAAATGAAGGGAAACATGTGATATATAGAAATAACTATAGGATAATATAATAAATTATTTTATTTAGATATATATTGTATTACTTCATCATTGGAACGATAATCTTGAACAATACTGATAAACGATGAGGTTGTAATAAAAAATCCTTACAACATTAGAAACATTGAATCCAAATAACGGAAAATGAATAAAAAAAATGAAACATAGATTTTAATAATATTAATTTAATTTATGATATTAAATGTCAATGGGGCTATATATTCACATCATAATATAATATAGGTGTGTAAAATAATATATTTATCCAAGAAGGAAAATGAAGAAAAGCACCCCTTACTTAAGTCTTTACATCCTTTGAACACATTTGAATATCCTATATAATTAATATATGTTTATTAAAAATATATTTCATTATAATATATATATATATATCATAACCTATTTTATTTAATCATGACATTTTATTACACATTTATTATCAATTCCTTGTCAAAGTCATCTATAGGGAAATAACCGATTTGTTTTTCTTATATGTTTTGATTTGTATTATTTTTATCATACTTTGATCATGGTTAAATCATATAAAAAATGTTAAAAAATTTATATATATCATTTATATTAAGTATATATTTATTTATAATAATCTATAAATGTTAGAGATTGAAAAAACCGAAGAGGTGTCGAAGATGTGTTTTGGAAAGAAAACGCTTTTTGAAAAATATTTATATTATGTACAAAAATCTTAATGGAAACATATATATCCCCAAGAAATAAAATAAAACAATATTTAAATGAAACTTAAGGATCATTCACAGAATATCTATTATGAATATATTGTTAAACAATGATAACTTGGAGAAAATGATTTGGGTTCAAAAATCCCCGTACCTTATATACTATTTTATTTTATCACTTTTATGCCTGTTAAATAATTAAAATTTGTTTAATAAATATTAAACCTGAAGTTAATTATTGTAATTATTTTCACTATTTATATATAATTAAATTTGGATTAAATTTCTAAATTTTCCATTTTAATGGAGTAGTGTTTTGATACCTTGCTTTCATTAAACTATCAATATTTTCATAGATTTCATTATTTTGTTCAAGATAATTTATACGTAAGTAGAATTAATTATAGAAATATAAAATAAATTTATTTATACATTTATGGATAATAAATAATTTATTATTACAATCTATAGTGTTGGGGGTAAAATAAGAATTTGAAATATCCTGGTTAGTGGTACTCATAATGTAAAGAGGCCATTTTCAAAAGAGAAAGAATGTGCATCTTAAAAATTTAATATGTTATAAATATAAAAAACCCACAAGTAGATAGAGGGGTTATATATTCTTCTGGGGATGGATATTGTTTATTTAAAACAATGAATAAAATACTATTTGTAATGTAAACCTTGTAATTGTGTTATTGTTTACATTATAAACCATATCTGAATTCAATAGAATGTTTATAAAATATTGAATAACATTATAATCATAATTAATATTTTTAATCCAATAAAATGGTGGAAAATGAGAAAAATTTATTTTAATGTAACATGTTATATTTTAGGAGATGTGAAGTACTTTTTAGTTTCAGAAACCATTTTAATTCATAAATAATAAAAAATAATAAAATTAAATATATTAATTGGTCAGGAGTCAATTTCTAGAAATTATTAAGACATTATCAAATCATGAATGATGTAATTCAAGAAACACTGGTTATAGAAAAATAAAAAATTTTAATATTCACATGATAATTAATGTATTAATGATTTTTTTTAAAAATACCCCTTATAAATTTTCAACATTATTATTACAAAAATTATTTTTCATTTTATGAAAATAATTGTTTAATACATGTAATGTTAATTTTTAATATTGAAATGATGATTTTGATAATATAATTTCAGATAATTTTTATTAAAAATGTGCTTATTTTTTATTTAGTTTTAATCATGTTATTAACGTTTTGGCATTATAATATTTATATTTATATAAATTAGTTTTGATAAATATTATTTATATCGAAATACATTTTTTGATGTAAAATTAAAATTCCAACGGCCAGGTTACTATTCCCAATATCTAGGTTACTATTCTGATAGTTAAATTAGCTTCTATAATTACTCTTTATTATTTCAATCATTATTCACCTTAATTAGTATAATGGTTTTAAATTTTTTAATTTCTATAATTTTTATTTGTTTCTAATATTTTTTTATATTTTTTTTCTAGGAATAACGATTCTTACTGATTGATGTAACCTACTTTTTCCTATTATACTATTTATATTTTCTTTTTCCCCATATAATATTTTTAATTTTAATGGGTTTCATCATTGAATAATATAATGATTTTAATAAATGAATGATTTTGTTTTTTTCCTTACGTACTCTATATTTACAATACTTTTATAATACAATATAATACACATTTTTGTTGTAAAAAATTTTCATTTTAAAAAGTATGGGTTATTACAGTAAATTCTCTTTTTGAGGATATGTGATGTCATTGTAAGGATACGAAAGACGAGAATATTATGAATAGAATTATGAGAATAATTCCTCCCAAGTTAAATGAAAACGTGTTGGTTCTAGAAGATAGTTATCTAAAGGAAATCTATCTAGATAGATTTCAATGTACTCAAATTGAATATGAGGTGAAGAAAGAATACAAATACTCTAGAATGTATGAAAATTCTCATGAAGTGGATTTTTTTCTATGAATCAAGACAATATATATCTTGTTTTATAAGAAAAATAAATTGATGGGACGATGTCCTTTATGTCCTTCAATGTTATTAGCAGAAATAGAATGTTTAATGGAAAGTTTCCACTTTATTTTTTCAGAGAAGGAAATTCAGGACATCATATAGATAAATGTACTATTAAATTTCAAAAGTATGATTAGGTTGGTGTTAAGGGAAATATTTTTTTTAAAATAAAAAAAACCTCTCATATAATTATTTTAACCTAGATAAATTTTCATTTGAAGAGATCTATTATTTTATGGATCATGATGAAGATATACTTGTTGTTGTTACACAAGAAAATGAATGTGATGCTTGAAAATTATTCATGATGGAGTTGATCATCTGGTTGAAGTCAACGTTTACCTTGAAGAAATTTATGTCTTGAAGGAAAATTCAAAGAAGGATAGTGTACTTGTTCCCTAAGTAAATATCTATAAATAAAAACTAGGGGGATACATGTTATAATTAAAAATAAAATTGAAAATCATAACATTAAAACTTGAATAATCTCAAGGAAAAAAATAAAATGAAAATCAAAGTTCACAATAAATCTCTAATAATTGATGGGATATCCAAATCAGTTAATGACAAGACCAATATAATTTATGATATTGAAGATAAATTATTAAAATTTTATCATATGTATGAGAATCAATAAATAATTACCATATCATTTATATAATCTAGTTGATCAATAAAAGATTCACTTATCTAGAATAAATAGTTGTATGAGGAATTAACTGTGTAATGTATTCCCCTTCTAAAATTCTAATGATTTAAATATAAATAGAAATATATTATAAGGAATTATTTAATGAATAAGGAATTTATATTCGGTGTTAAACCTCAAGAATCAACCCCACAAGGGAATATGGATCTTTAAAACACAAAATGAGGTAATTTTGTATTTTTAATTATTAAAATAAGATTTCATGAATTAAATTTTTTATAATGTAAATATTTTACATACACAATATATGGTTTATTTATAAGATATATATTAAATAATAATACACATAAGAACATGAAATAATGATTTATATTTTTTTTATTTCCTTTTTTGGATATTTTTTTATTGTGAGGGCTTTTTTGGCACAAAAATATCTATTCCACATCATGAATTACACAAACAGTGCTTCAAAAATCTTGAAGGTGTAGAAAAAATAAATGGAATATTTATTTAATAAAATTTATTTTTAAAGTAGATTCTCAGGTTTATAAGATATATATCACTCATTAAATCTAAAAGAAATGATTCATAATCCATCATCTATTGGAGTGGATTAGAAATAATGAGTGATGAAAAAATTATGAGAGGGGTAATTTAACTATTATTTCATTGAGAGAAGAAAAAATTAGGTTTCTAGATTTAGTATAGCGGATACAAATCTCACATGACAATATATAAATACCTCTTTATGGTCATAAAATATAATTATGATGGTGGTTTTTATAAATTATATATGTATCTAGATCATTTTATCAAAGAAATCTAAAGTTAGCAATAAAAATATCAAGTGAACAAATGTTCTCTGTAGGCATCAGTCAAAATCCTCTCAATGCCAGTAAATTATGTGACAATAGTCATGTTGTGGAGTTTAAAAATAATTTTTTCATAGTTGAAGAATGAAATGATATAGTAATACATGAAGGAATACAAAAAAATGGTGTTATTATCTTGTTTATGAAGAGGATTGGTTTATGAATTTTAAGAAAGATGAGAACAAAAAACAGAATAATTGATTTTTACACTTGATCCAAAATCCACAGAAAATATAGTGAATTTAAATTAACCATTATACATCTGAAATTTTAATTGTTATCATAGTCACAAATGTGACTCTTATCAAATGGATAATATTAATAAAAAACCACAATACTAAAGAAGTGGAAGTAATAAAGGATTCTCGAGACGATATATATGAATGTATATAGCCCAATATCACTCAAATAAACAAATGAAAAAAATAATATGATTTTTTTATGATTATTTCATTATAATTTCATGGATTATAGTAATAGATTAGAAAATAAAAAGTGTTTAAGTGTATCACATGATATTGGAGTCTGGATAATAATATACATGGTTTAAAAATTAAAATATTCACACAAATAATGGTAAAGAATTTACAAACATCCAAGGGGAAGAATATTTGGAATAACATGGAATTTGAATCCATTTTCACCAGTTATAACTCATCAAAATGATGTTTTTGAATAAAGGAATTGAATCATTAACAACTTGGCTCAGTCTATGCTCATTTTCAATGTATTACTATATAAATATATTAAAAAGGTTGTTCAAAGAGAAGTATAAATAAAAAATAGATGCATAATATTTACAACTAAAAATAAAACTCCCTATAGAATCTGGTATGTAATAAGTCATATACGTGAATACTATCAAGTGTCTGGAAGTAAGTTCTTCATTCTCAATAAAGAAAAGAATATAATGCTTGGAGATTATGGAGATGAAGTAATTTCCCAGGGGTGTTTTTTCAAATAGTATATCCAACCAGTATTATAATAAAAATCTTGGAAAATGTATTACAATTAATTTTATTTTAATATTTGATATGATCAAATATGGTTGACAGTTTAAAACAATTCATATTATGATGTCTAGGTTTCACATGATAATTATCTTCTTTTTTAATTTGAAATTGATGATGAAGTGTATAGGATAAATGAGAGTTATAAGTGTTATATATAGAACTAATAATATATATTATGATGAAGAAAAACTATATAGAATACCTTGTTCATGAAGACAATCAAGGAGGTATGAAATCACTGAAAATAATTTTGGTAATGTTTGATTAGCCCCTGTTTAATGAAGTAAGAGGAAGTCTTAGTAGTGGGTGTCTCTCTTAACTCTAGTGGAAATGATATATTTTAAAATTGATTTTATAGATTAATGTTGGGATAATTATATGCATGAAAAAAATAAAAAATTTGAAATTACAAGATGTGGGAAGTAGTTTTGAGGCTTTATGATAAAAATATCATCACCAAAGAATGGAAAAGCTGTAATAAATAAAATGAAGAAGGAAAGGTTTAAAGGAACTAATAATAATTCATGTTCAATGTATATATTAAGATTTAATGTATTTATATGTGTAACAAATTAAAAATAGTATAAAAGATTGAAATTATAATATTATTATTTTCCATAAAAGTGATGAAAGGAAATACGGTACACCAAATAGATCTAAAACCATCCTTTATTAATTGGTTAATTATGAAGAGTTCAATATTGGGAAACTGGATATATATCTGATTGAATATGGGGAAAATAAATTTTTCTAGTCAAAGAAGTCCTTTTATGAGATAAATAAAGAATTATGACCTTGGTACTCAAGGATGGACCAATATACGAAAATGCATAGATTTTAAAAGGGTGTGGTTGATCAAAACCATTATATCAAGAAGGAAAATGAGAATTGAATGATTGTTCTTATATATGGGGATGGTATTATCATTGCAGTATCAGATGAAACAAGATGATATACATTTATATAACTTACAAGGATTGAGTTTGAGGTGCCACTTAATATTGAATTGTTGTTTTCCCTTAGCTTACATGCAACTTAGTGAATGGATGTGATCTTCATATATGAAATTAAATATTCTAAGGATGTGTTTAAAAAATACCACATTGAAAATTAAATACCAATGGGAAATCCCTTTGAGAAGTATATTTTTTTTCAAAATTTGAATAAAGAAAAAAAGTCGTTGTCAAAATTTATAGACAAATGATTATAATTCTCTCTATCTGACTTTCAGCTGACCAGATATTGTGCTTTACACATGTGAAGACAAATCATATCAATATTTTCACATATAATTTCACATTATATATCTAAAACATATAATTTAATGTATCCATTATATGGTGTAATATGGGTTGTTTTACTACATAAAGTCACAATAATGGTTATTTCAATGTTCTGATTTTGATTGGATTCGCTCAATTGATTTCCAAAAACAAACTTTTGATGGTACTTTTTCTCTAGAGAGTTCATGAATTTCATGAATCAATAATAAATTGGATTTTATATCATTATAAACCACGTATTATGAGTAAATTATTGGTGGTTAAGCATGAACGAAACTAATTTGGGTGAAAAACAACATATAGATAACGAAACTGAAGTTATATATCATATTCCAATCATTTGAGACAACATAAGTGCTATAAATGTTTAGAAAAATAAAAAAAAAAATTCAAATAAAAAACATTGAAATGAAGTATAATTTTATAATGGAAGAGGTTAGACAACATTTATTAGAATATATGTTTGTTTTAACTTATGATTAAGTTATAGATATTATAAAAAATGTACTATATATGGTGGATTTTGAGGAGCATTGATTGGTTATTGGAGTCAGATAAAATTCATTTACCTAGATGGATCCTGAAAGGCACCACCACTCATCTTAGAGGGTTTCTAGAAAGATAATGTTATTGAAATAATTTAAATTTTATTTTTATATTTATATCCAACTCATATAAACTTCCAGATATGTGACATATTTTTGAGTATTCGAAAAGGGGGAGAGATATTATTTGATCTAGTAGATGATAAACATGTAGGTTTGAAAGTGGGAGAGTTTTTCAGGATAAATATCAAGGATGATTTTATCAGATGGAGTTTTTTTGATCATGGATTCAAGGAATTATCATGCTAATATTTTTATTCAAAAATTGTCTATCACAATAACCATGGCTTACATGGGATTACATTTAGTTATTACTGAATCATTGATGCGTGAATATGAAAGTTAAATATTTAAGGTGTAGTGTTTTAGAGAAATTTGAGTGTTTTGGATAGTTAGTTTACAACTAAACCAAAGGGGAAGAATGTTATAAAAAAATATCTACTTATGTATTTATGAGAATTATTTTCTGGAAAATTTTTTGAAGGATTTTTTCTTAGAAGAAAAAGTTACCTAAACTAAAGAATATCATGGTTTATTTCTAAAATTGGGGATATTGGTGTTTTCCACGGTTATGTCCATGATATAGTGAATATATTTAGAATATACTAAAGATGATTATGGTTTGGGTTAGTGAACATGCCTATAGTAGTGGTATTTTTGAACTGGGAAGTCACTTGTGTGAAATGGCCAAGCCCTCTTTAAGTATGTTGGTAACAATGGAGGATATGGAATCTAGTTGTGTGTGACATGGTATCCTATTATGGATGTGGAAGAGACCATGTATGGCCAATTACAATTGATGTTTTTAAATTCCCCTACACCATAGAGAAAATTTATAGGAATTGTTTCCCTCATCGTGTAACTCTAACGAAGGAAGAGACAACACAGTGTAGATTACAACATGTTATTTGGTGTGGAGTACTGAATTTCCCCTATTAAATATTTTGATGATCTATATTACTATGGATAAACATTTGATGGTTTTATATTGAATAAATTCAAAAAGAACACCATTTCATGGTTGAAGAAATCTATACTTGTCTCAATTTATGTGAGAGGTCATGTCAGCAACAATTGGAAGATACTCAAAGTGGTTTTTAGAGTTTTGATTGAATCTATTACTGTAATTTCTATAAATGATTATGGCACATCTTCAAATAAAAAATTTCAATCATGTAAATTCAATTAGTGAATATATATATAAGTAAATTTAAAGGGGATTTTTTTAAGATTGTATGTTAAAAGGGGAAAACAATGATAGTGTAAAAAGAAATTATATTTCTCACTAGAAAGTTTTAGGGTGATTACATATTTCCAATATAAATAAATACAAAAATATTTAAGTGTTTAGGTAGTTCCATTTAGTTTAGTAAGATAGATATAACTTTACCTAAGAAAAATATCATATATGGGGAATAATTCCATCACTATTGTTTCATGAAGCGGGATAAAAATAATAAGGAGTAGTGAGTTTCCTACTTTAAGAGAGTCAAGACCTTTCCAATCAATTGAGGTAGTGAACTAGGTAGTGAGTCATACTTTTCCAAACATGTAAATTTTTATACAGTAAACTTTTATTTTGTATTTTCACATATAAATTTCATGCATTCTTCTTGGTTTAGATTGATGTAGGTGAACCAAGTAAAATAATCCATTCCCTTTACTACATTAATCTCTTTATAAATAAAGAAAGTGGGAATAAAGTATTTCACTTGTTGAGAGAATGTAATGAAAAATCAAGGTTCATACTTGAATGCACTAAATCTCCCCCTCTTCACAATGTATATTACATGGTAATGATCAAACAATATATAATCCCCAAATATTTTCAATTTTATAAGGCCTTATTTATGGAATCAAGACATGTGAAGAAAGATTTATCCTATTTCAATATAAAAGAGGTTGAATATTCTAAGAGTAATTTTAGGTATGTATGGATATTGAAGATAGGCCATTGATACTAGATTACCTGAATTTAATGTTCAATAAATAATCTTAGAGTTATGTTTATATTGAATAAAAAATTATCCTACATTTGGATGAATGCTTTTTTTAATTAATTGACTGTCATGTTTAATTTTTAATAGAGTTTTTGAGAATACCCTATGGGTTTTGAATGTCACAAGAGTTATTGGGAAGTGTGATTAATTATTTGAGAAGGATTTATAAATTTCAAAAAAAAATTAATGAAAAAATTTGGTGGTCTTGAGTTTTATTAATGGAATTTGAGTCTAATTCTGGAAATATGGATTTGGTGTATAAATTTGAATTTTAGTAATGTTTTGAAATATATGTAAACATCATATACATTAACAAGAACTTGTGTATGTTTGAAATATTTCTACACAACCAAAATTTGAACTAGTATTTGTTTTTGATAAGTATCATGTAGTGCCTTTATAACTATCATCTTATAATAAATAACCAGCAGGTTGATATATGTAATAATAAATTCCACCATGAAAGTATAAGACTAGGATTTCCACAAGGATTATGTATATTACAAGAATCATAGAAATAAATCCTCCATTTGATACTCATTATCTTCCCTTAAGTACATATTATTTGAAAATGCACATAAGAACTGATTGTGTAGTAATCCATCAATATAAACATCAATACTTAGTGAAAATTTTGGAATTCTATCAACCAAAATGATATAATTCCACAATCAAAATATTGTATAATTTATAATTTATATATAATAAATAAATTTACCAGGAGGTTTTTTGGACTAGTTTACATGGATTAAAAAAACTAAAAATATATATTTATTGAGATATTAATTTTTTATTAGTTGATCTTCAAGCATGAAGAAGAGGATCCAAGAAAAAGGCATTTCTAAAAGAATACAAATTTTGGTAAAGTGATGAAGTTTAATAATTACTTTTAAATGGTTCGTATGTTTCTTATAAAATGTATTAATGTTTAGAACATCAAAAAATATTGATATTCAAGAATCTTCAGTGGGATAATAATGATTAGATGTATGATTAATTTTATATGAAATAAATAATTCCTAATATAAAATTTCATATTTATATTATGTGAAAATTTTAAATGTGAGGATGCTTGAGCTGATGTGAACTATTCTAAAAAAAGTTGACTTATGAATTTTACATTTAATCATTGTATTCATGAAATATCTTTTGACAGTTTCAATATTATTTTTTCTTGGTTGAGATATGGAATGAACGTTTGTGTCTCTAAAAGAATAAATGAAGAATGATCCAATATGAAAATATTAACTTTATATATTTTAATTACCAAAATGATAAATTTTTAGCTATGGATTTCCATTAATCCATTTGATATGAATATGAGGATAAAAGTAATGACAGACAATTCATTGAAATTTCCAAGAGACAGATATCGAGGATATAGAATTCATATGAGATCATGTGGTACTCCCATGAATATGAAAAAATGATAAAAAAGTGAATGAGATTGATGAAACCAATTTAAAATAATCTTTTGTATATATTATATATATATATATATATTTATGAAATAATGTTTCTATTAACCTATATATAATAATAAATATATGGAGTGAGAATAATGTTTTTGAATTGTGTTATGAGAGACTAAAATGATTAGAAGAATATGGAACTATCTAAAGAGAATAAGGCGTTAATTCATAGCATGAGATTAAGTGATGATCATCTAGATTTCATAGATAAAGAAAGTAGAGTAATAAAACAATAATTTTAAGATCATATGATGTAATAAAATTATTTGAGAAGAACAAAAATAAATAATTTAGGGAAAAAACTTAGTTATGTTTGATTTTATTCTATGTGATGTTACTTTCAGTGTTGATGATATGTTTTATTGAATAATGTCATGGGAGTTCATATTGGGTTGAGAAATCTTGGTGATCATATTTTGTGAATATTATATTTAGCTGATCTATGAGTTGATATTGAGTTACATGCACGACTATTGAAGAACCATTAATATTTAAAGACTCTGTGATTTAGAGGAAAGAGATATATTTTTCTAACATTATCCTCCCAATGATGAGAAGATATCAAATCAAATAAAGAGATAAAAGAGACACATTCATATACATGGTGTGAATATATAAAACTTTTAGGACTCAATGTATATATTGATATCATTAGGTTAATCAATGACTATAGTGAGAAGAAATTAAATAATTTATAGTGTAAAGTTAGATATAGTTTTTCTCTATAAAAAAAATTATACATAGTGGGAATTTTTGGGCATAATAATTATATAATAATAGTATTTAGTGATTTATTGTAGTGTATAAAAATTATGGTGGAAAATAAATAATCATTATAAGGAGTGTCACGAATCAACATGGTTCAACCCTAAACTGATAACCCGAGTCGACCTGTGATAAGGCCTGAAGCTGGTTTTGGATCCCTATGGGATGACAATTAGTATTGAGCATCAAAATAAGACACTTGTGAATGATTTTTCCCATATAATAAAGACACATAAATAAATATAAATTGAATAAGAAATATAAACACTAGCAATAGAAAAAAATAAATCATCACAATAGAACATATATCTAGGTGACCTCGTGGGTCACCACTAAACAGAGATGCATGCTCGCTGCAAGGGAGACAAAAAACTGGAACCCGAAACTGAAAAGGTAAAGTTGGCATGAGCATCCAAGATTCTCATTAGGAATAAAAAGTACCAAAACACCATATTACATTTATTTTAAGATGAAATCCAATCATGTTAATTTGAAAACAAGATATAAATATAAAACACATTTTTAATACAATAAAGATATTTTCGAATTCAAATTAAATAGGTCAGGTACAGGGAACCTACATCAAACATGCCATTTTTTGCTGATGACCCCTCAAATCGACCTTTTTCACACTCATACACATGAATTTATATATACATACCCCTACTTTCATTGCACATATTCCATGTTCCATTAGATAATATGTACAAATATGGAATATATATATCCCTTACACTATGCATGTACATATAGGAATTCTTGACACCTGCCGCCCCAAAAAACTTCATCGAGGTCCAACACACACTAGAAAAAATTACCAACAACTCAAAACCCCATGAAAAAGACCCACACACCCAAAAGAAACATTTGAAAACACAAATAACACAAAATAAATTATTAAAATTAAGCCATAATAAAGAAATCAAAGAAGTCTTACCTGAAAACTATGGAGAAACTATCTGCCTTTATCAACCGTGACATGAACCATCAACAATAGGGCCAATGAAACCTAATCTCTATGAATAAGCCAAAACGAACCCCCCAAAATAAAATAGGGTTTTCCAAACCCAATGCACTAAAAAATAGGAGATAAAAAACACCAATTAGAGGGAGAATATTGTCACAGAAGGAGAACACACACTAAACCGGTAGAAAAAATAGTTGATGGAGGGAAGAGAGGCTCATCAAAGGTCCTCGACTGGTGGGGGTCATTCAAGAGGGAGGGGTTTCAGCCGAGGGTTCCGCATGAGAAGAGAGAGGGTAGAGGAGAGAGGGGAGGGAGCCATGAATGGGAGCAAACAATGGAGATAAGGTGTCACTCCAGAGGCCCCCAGTTGGTATGGGGGTCATGTACATAAGGATGGGGAAGGAAATAAGTGCGATGTAGCAAGAGGGAAGGTGGTCAAGCCACACGAGGGTAAGAGTAAAGTGAGAGGAGACCCTTTGATGGATTAAAATAAAACATAAATAAAATAAATAAAAACATAACAGCAACAACAACAACAACAACAACAACAATAACAATAATTATTATATTATAAATATCATTTATTAAAATCTTTCTTTATTATTATTTCCCTAGTTAATTATCATTAAATTAATTCTCTTCTTATCCTTTAATTAATTTAAATATCAATTTTTAAAATATAGGGTATCACACACACTTGAGGAAATTATGCTACAACTATGCCAAATGACCCTACCTTGATGATAAAACCTCACATACGGTTGCCATAAAATTACTTATAATTGTGCGCAACCCATGCACATGACCTTTTTTTGCTTGAAATAAATTAAATATTCCACCATTACTGGCTTGAAATCAAAAAGTATATTAAAATAATTAAAATAATTAAAATAATTAAATTTTTGAGGTCAGTGTGTTACAATTATCCCCACCACAAAAAACATTCTTTCCTCTGAAATACACCCATCCAATCGAGGAATAAAACATGAGTTTGAAACTGAACGAGGATAATGAAATCAAAAAATCAGTGTGACCTTTCACTTTACAAGTCACACTTGACAATCTCTAAGGGAAAAAAATAAGAAGAAGCATTAGGAAAACCAGGGGTTCTCTGCACCACAAGAACCCATATGGAATGGCCAACATTGAAACTATCATCAAGAGATTACTCTATAACTACTGGCATAAACCGAAGTAAAAATCCCTAACATAGACCAAAACTACCAAAAATAATAACTATCAAAGAAACCACAACAAGATCCGTGGTGGGTCTCCCCAAAATTTAAGAATCTACCAGCTTAGGCCAACTTGGAAAAACTGACATGGGAACATCAAACATGAACCAAAAAACTTCTACACATGAAAAAACCAATGGAAAGAGCTCAGACCAAATAAAAGATCGAACCATAATCTATCATTTCTATAATACATGTGTATCTTCAAGATGAACACAATGTAAAACAAGAATGATACACAGAAGGGATAACCACATAAGAGAGACAACCATTCAAAGACTCACATTTAAAGAGGTACAACCACTGGATTTATAAGAAAACAAGATCACCACACCCTCATAAAACCAAATTGGGGTATTCAAATAACAAATACCATAATGAAGAAATGATACCACTATGCCTCCTACAAAAAAACTTATATATGAGGAAGCTAATAAAAATAAATCTAAACTGTATCTATCCCAGAATTGGAGATAAAATCCAGTCCAAGTTTCTTCACTCCCATGCGAATTTATGGCTATGCACAAACTTGACTTTAAGGCCGATAGTCAGATTTCTAAAGCATATAATGCCTTGTAGTCAGAATATAACATCTTCGGCCAAGACTCCTCTAATGATACTGCTAGCAAAACCACTCCAAGTGTCTCAAACTGCAACACTGACTAAAATCCTTCAGAGGATGATAGAAAGGCAAATAAAAGTAACCAAACTAGCCACACTAGAAGCAAACAAGAGAGTGTCCTGACTAATATAAGATGTAATTGACAAGATTTTTTTTTTGAAATAGGTCCCTTCGGTTCTCTCTCTTCATTAGATATTGAACCTTCCCGAACACCAAAAAGAATTGGTCCTCAAACCTTGGAAGGAGACCCCACAAAAGGGAATCTTTAGCTGATTCCATGATGTTACCTTTGGATAAAATGTAACCAACCCCTTGAAATTCTCAACGTAATCCTTTACTGTTCATTGGACTTGTTGGACACTCACAAGCTATTCCACTTTCCTCAGCTTCACCTCCACAAGTATAAACAATCAGACGAATGTGGTCTGAAACACATTACTAGAAATCCCATCATGAAATGATGTTGCAATCACCTTATTCAATCAATATCAAGTCAAAACTTTAAATAAAACGAAACCTACACAGACAATCCTAGATTTGGTAATTTCTAAGAATGTGAAACCACCAACAACTTCATCAAGACATTTTATTTCCTCCAATAGATCGTGATTACCACAGAAGATGGGCCAAAATTAAGAATATCTTGAGTCCACCACTCTACTACAAGTCTGGGTATAACTAACTAGAAGAGAATCACTAGAAACATCAAGGACTTTCCAGGGAATCATACTAAAAAACAAGAAGCATGAAGCCAAATCAAAGTGCATCATTAACCAAACTTACAAACTCAAACCACAAACCAAAACAAAATATCAAATAACCATTGTAACCTGATTTGTAGCATGTCAAAACAAATATTGCATGAAAAAGGATTATAAACATGGAAAGAAAACACTAAACAATTGCCCACTCATTTTTCAAAACATTAGAATCAACCATTTTGAAAACTATTTATTCGTGAACAAAGTATCTAAAATTTCTACCATTTTAATTCCAAGATGTATCACAGACACACACACACACACACAGAAACACACACATATATCTTAGTTATACTGAAGAATCCATGAAAAAATACCAAAAACTATCCACTCTCCACATGCGTACATCCACATATGTGATCATTCATAAAAATACCAAAGCTCAATTAAAAACATTTATTATTCCCAAAATAGGTTGTTCCACCTAAATCCTGAATTACCAAGAAACATTAATTTAACATTCAATTTTTCTCCCAAAATCATAGAACAATTTCTAAAAGACCTTCCATTATTCCCTTTTAAACCAAAAATTCCGTTGAAAGAAAAAAAAATTATATTTCCAAAAACCATTTTGCTAGTTCCAAAACCACATTCCCCTTTGAAACCCACTTTTTTTATAAACAATATTCATTTTTGAAATCCACTCAAGCAAACCAAAAATAATCCCAAACATAATTAACATTAAAAACATCCCTAGATAACTAACCAGTAGTTATGGAAACCAAGAATCATTGCTTAGAAGACCCGAATTCGTGCAAGAATCCCCCATAAGAAGTATCTTGAACCATGTAATCAGGTTGTACAGGGATTGTTACTTCTTGATATCTTGTTGAGTAATACCTACTCACTTCTATTGTGATCCCATATCCACATAGAACAAGAAAAAGAAAAATTCAAATCCTAGACTACCCCTAGTAACTCATAGCTTGAGATGGTCAAGGGTTTATGAAGTTCTTCCCGTACATACCTATCGAGTACTAAAAATCATAATCTCTAAGCTATATAACACCCCAAATAAAAAGGGACTGATCTAATACATTTTGTTCATGAACCAACTATGTCAACCCTAAACCGGTCACCCATGGCGACCTACGACAAGCCCCGAAGGGCATTCCTGATCCCCACGGGCCAGCAACAAGTGCCATGAATCAAAATAAGACAGTTGAAAATGATTTAGATGATTAAAGAAAGATAAATAAATAAATATAAACTAAAAAAGATATATAAACACTAGAAACAAAAAGAAAATAAAATATCACATCCAAAAATACCTCTAAGTGACCTTGTGGGTCACCACCAAACACAGAATCTCAATCCCTACAAGAGCGACCCAAAACATGAACCTAAAACTGAAGAGATAATGTAGGCATGAGAACTGAGTTGCTTATAAGGAATGTCGATGTACAAAAACTCCCTATGAACCTACCTTTAAGAATTAATAAAATCATTCTAGTTTTAAAATAAGACATAATAAAATAATTTTTTGTTCTTTTTAAATTCATGCCACATGTTTACATTTTTAAGAAGAACATTTCTATTCCAGATCATTTTCAAAAAATATACCAAGAATGCATTATCATTTTAAAATGAAAATAAATAAACTTATATTAAAATATGGTGTTCACAAAAGAGAGTACAAGCATGAAATAACTAAAATGAGAATCACATCATAAGAACCATAGTAAATCCCTAAGAACCTAGTGTTAGTTGGGGACATAAGATCCTCCTACCTTTGTAAAAAAAGGCTTAGAAACTACAACTTACATAGTTCTCATGCATGAGCCACTAGTAGGGGACACTACAATTTCCTAGTGGTCTCTAATAATTATAAATGTTTAGTTTGGGTTGTAACATTAATACGGATAGACAAAACCGGGACAAACCACTTCTGAATCATCTTGCGTACTTGTACAAGTCTTCCCACCGAGCTACCTAGGGTTTCCGATCGACTATATTTCAAATGTGGGTGATATTTCATCAAGAAAAAATATATGAACATGTCACTATCATTATTTAAAAACCCATTCAACATCCCACCACTGATCTACCTTCTTAAGTGCATTCCCCTTTTATAGCACACAATAATGTACAAGGGTCAGTACTAGGAATATATCATAAAGAACATATTAAAACTCACATCACATTTCTAAAAAATGGAGGGTAATTCCTATAGAGGGGTTTTACTCTTTCATAATCTATTTTAAAGTGAAAAACACATATCATTAATTTACATAGAATATTGTCATTTTATAAAAACACCATTTTACTAACACTTTTAATTTCGAAAACCATTTAAAAAAATACAACTAAACAACCAAGGTACCAAATTTTTTAAAACAATCTTGAAACTATGATTAAAACAAATAAAACCTTTTAGGAATTTAAAAAAATCAATTAACCTCAAATTCATACAAAAAACCACACATTTTTTCAAAATAACAGAAACAGGCAATTTCCCCTTCCTAAAATCACACACAAACCCATCTTTATTCTAGGGAGCTTGCACAATTGTTATACACACACCATGTACCATTGTAAATACTTATCACATTCTCAAAACCATTTAGGAATCCAATTTTAATTATTTTACCTTTAAAACTAGTTGATCATTAGAAATGTATTACATGTTCCAAAGAAGGTCGAGAGTATATAACTACAAGAAAAGAACACTTTGGGGACTTAGATAAATTATGAAAAATGAATACAGAACCATTTTTAAAAGGCACAACCATATCACATAGCTTATGAATATACTACATAAATATAAATCAAATTTTTAAAACAATAAAGAAATCATGGAATTAAAATTAAAGGGGCCTGATATAGGAAACATACCACAAACATGCCACAATTTTCCATTGACCACTCGAACTGACCCTTGGTGCATACCCGCATATGCATTTAGACACATATATTCCCATAGCTGCATTGAACATATTACAAACACCATGAGGGAATATGTAATGAGAGGGAATATATATATATATATATATATATACTTTACTATATTGATGTACATATAGGTGTTCCCACAACCGAAAACAACCACAGAAAGCTCCAATGCACACTAGAAGAAATTTCCAACAACTTGAAACACAATGACAACGACCCATGAACAAAAATTAAATTACCGATAGCCCAAATATCACAAAAAAACCTAATTATAATTAAATGAAAATGTATAAATAAATGAAATATTACCATAAAACCATGGAGAAACCTATAACCTTCATCAACTATGGTAAGAATGATCAATAATAGGTCCAACTAAACCTAATTCCCTGGAATTGACCAAAAAAACCGCCAAAACAAATTTGGGTTTTCCAGAACTTATTAACCACAAAAAGATAGGAGAAACACTAAATAGAGTGAGAACATACTTAACAAAGGGGACTACACACCAAACTAGTGGAAGAAATGGTCACCATAGGGAGGAACAGCTTGCCGGAGGGCCTCGTCCGACGAGGGTTGCACAAGAGGGAGGGGTTTCGGTTAGGGGTGTCACATGAGTAGAGTGAGGGGAGAGAGGATGAAGCCATGTGTCTTAGTGGATGGAAAAGATAAGGTGTCACACTGGATTCCCTTGACTGATAGGGGGTGGGTCACATGCATAGGTGGAGGGAAGGAGGGTGACATGATGTTTGGTGAGGGAGGGGGTCAGGTCACATGAGGGTGAGAATAAAGGGAGAGGATCCCCTTAGAGGGTTTAAAATAAAAAATAACTAAAATAAATAAAAAATTTAATAATAATAAAAATAATAATAGTTATTATATTTTTATTATTATCATTTATTAAAAAAATTATGTATTATTATTTCCCCAATAAATTATCATTTTACTAGTTCTATTTTAATCTATGAATTAATTTAAATATCATTTTTTAAAGACTGGGTATGATGGATGGTTTATGAAATCATGCTCTAACCATGTCAAATGACATTGTACCAATTATATTCCATCATGCATGGTTTCTCGTGTGGTTACTCTTAACCATGGGTAACTCATTCACATGACCCCATTTTGCTTGTTTTTTTTTCTAAAATTCAACATTGAATGGCCCAAAATCAAAATGGGGATAGAAATAATTAAAATAATTAGATATTTTTGGTCAAGGTGTGACAAGGAGTTGGACTTTAGGATAAAACTTGTGAAAATACCATGTTCTCTATTTATTTTATTTAATTTCCTTGTATTTTGTATGATCTCTAGATCAAACATAAAATTATTCAATTTTTATAAAAGACAGTAGTTTTTAAAATTCTAATGGGTAATAATTTCACAGAGAAATTGGTATTTGATTTATAATTTTGAAAAATTGATTCACCTCCACTTCTATGTGTCTGTAATGAGAAGTGTAATTTCAATAAGTATTAAATTAAGTATCCCACTACTTGGATCTAAGTTATCTCATAGAAATATTTTTATTTGAGTTGATAAATTACATATTTGAAGTGTTGTTTGAATCAGGCTCACATATGGGGGAATCTTTCTCAATTAATATTATTATAGAGTATAAAATATCATCCATTTAATTATAAAATTTGATAAATAAATAGGTTAATAAACTATTAAATAATTCAAAATTAATACAGGAAACCCTACTCGCTGATTATACACATAGTGTATTTTCTTAGATAAATTTATTGATCAATATTCCTCATGAAAAAAAATATTTTAGCTATTATGATATAATTATATAATGTTATTGATTACCACTACCTTTGTAATTTATTTTTTATGAATTATTTTCATACTAAAATTGTTTCTAATATATATGGTTTTATTTAGGATATAGAAGATTGAAAATAGAGTTTATAGATGATTATGAGGAAATGAAATAAATATTTTTGGAGGGAAGTTATATAAATATGACACTTTTATAAATGAAATGAAGGGTAAGCAAAAATATTTAAAAATTATAGAGAAAGAAATGGTTTAATAGAAAATGAAATATTTTATATATAAGAAAAAAATGACTAATAATACGAGTACAGATATGTTCAATTATTTATAAGAATTGCAGAAGGATTTATTATACATTACAAATAATCAACTAGATTTAATAGCTAAAACAATTAATAAAATTTAACTTTCACATCAAGAGATAATAAGGATGAATGATTAACAAGTTATGATTAGTTAAATTGATTGGGAAATATATATTAAATTTTTTGTAGCAGGAAAAAAATTCCCTCAACACGAAGTGCTTAAAGATTGGAGAGAAGTTGATAAATATTGAAGTTAACAACCTATATCTTCTCAATATGATGAGAAATGTATCCACAAGTACCTTTGAAAAAATTCCTAAATCTATAATGAATAAAATGGGTGGAAAAATGAGTTGTAAATCTCCATTTATATATATTCTACATAATCAAGGGAAAGGTATCCCAATACACTAATGATATTTAATGTACTAAATATATTTTGATATATAGTTTTGGGGAAAACACAAAATTTTGACAAATTGGGCATACTAGTAATTTTTCAGAATCCCCCCAATGAGAAAATTGTGAATGTGAGAATGTATGATAATAGAATATCCCCAAAAGTGGCATAAACAATAGGGGAATCAACCCAAAAATAATAGGGCTCTAAATTAGAAATTTTAGATATTACAAGTATACAAGAAAATGGAAGAGTATTGAAGGCCACTTTTGGTGTTTCTAGAGATTGGGGTTTATTTTTTTTATTATTGTAATATTTCAACTCATAATTTTTTTTGATGTATATAATAATGGTTGAGATAAGAAAAATCAAAGGTGAAACCTACTGGACAAAATCACTTATCACAAATGAAACAAAATTTTTCTTTTAATAATAGACATGAATATGATAATTCATTAAATTATTAGTGAAAAATTTATTTTTATATATATGATGAATGATGGTGTGTTATAAATATATAATGTTTATATATTGTTGTGAAAGTAATACCCCAAAAATAGTTTGGGAAGTAATGAGATAGAGGCAATTCTTTCTTGGGATATTAAGATATAGTTAAATATTATGAGAATGAATCTCTAATAATGATAAAAAAATATTTTAGAGGTTTATCAAAATAGAAAACTCAAATAATGGTTGAGATTGTTCATGGAAGGTGAAATGTTGATGGGTACACAAGAAACAAGTGCATGAATTTTTTACCTGGACAGATAGTTTTGGAAGAGTATAAAGAAAAAAACATATAGTCTCAAGATCAAGATTTATTACAATAAAGAATAATTTCACACTAATATTGAATGAAGATAATTTTACAAATGGTATATTGATCATATAGTCATATATTTTGGAATAATCTAGAAATTTGGATCATGAAAAAAAGTGTGTATGTGCCAATTTTTTTGAATCCATGATGATCATTCAAACTAGGAAATAAGTACAAAAGGAAGATTATACTATATAGCTCACTTGATAAACGATATGGAAATATAAATAAAGGTAAATCTTTATACAATATATAAACAGTAAACCCCCAATGAAGGGTGATTTTTAGTTGATAAAGAAATATTTTCCCCAATGATATAATTGATGAATCAGAGATGTCCAACTTCTTCTCACTTTATTAATAGTATATTCTTAATGTGTGTATTGAAGGTGAAGTAAGAAAATATCATGATGAATGATATTTTTTCTATTAAAATAAATAATAAAACCACCATGGAAAAATCAATTTTTACACATCTTAATTTGGTACCATACCTCAACTAATATATTGTTTTTCATATTTTTTTAATAAGGTGTTTTCCATATTAAAGGAGTATAGATGGAAACATGATGAGAATCTACAAAATATGATCATTCTATATGAAACATATTATTTCTTATTAATATTGTAAATATATATATATCATGAAAATATTATGTTTGAGTTAAAATAATCAGCATCCCAACCCTATTGTGGTATATTATTTCTCTAGTTTTTAATGTGGGGGGGGGGGTATTGTCACACAAAAATATGGAAAAAAACAGATTTCACTTGAATTTTTTAATTTTTCTGTATAATTGGGTGTATCTTACTAGAAATTCCTTAAAATATATTTAAATAACAAAAATAAATAAAAATATTTGGTGAAACATTAGAAAATATTAATGGAAAACATTGAAATTTAAGTAAAATTACTCTTGTTTTCTATATCCAGTTAGCACATGTAGATTTTGAGATGAAATATATAAGGATTTTTAAAAAAGTAATTTTTAATTCCACCCTTCTCCCATGTAACTACATAAGTGTAGTGGAAGTGGAAGAAAATAAAAGTAGAGAAAGGTCATTTAATTATGAAAAGTAAGGGGGAGAAAAATATTCTCTTGGAAGACTTCACTATGGATTTAATTGAATGGTGAACCACTAATTATAGTGAGAATTGTTTTTCTATATTATAGTTATTAACATTAAGGGGGATAACAAAATGGAATTTTATTTGATTATTTGATGTAGTTGGTTCCCAATAAACATATTTTATGCACTTTATTATTACATATATTAATTATTTTGAATATTAATAATCTTTTTATCACATATTGATTTTTCCTATGTGGGACATAACATGTGATAATTTCATAAGAGTAACTATATCACTAAAAGGTCATATTATTTCCCATCTTTGATGAGAAACCAATTTTTCCAGGATAGTATTATATAATTATATTTTTTATATAACTATATGATATAATTTGACATGGAACAAAAGATATGGCCTATCTATGGTAGAGACTCATAGAACATTGAAGAAATTTCTTATGGTGTATGAGGTTAATAATTTCTAGTATAAAAGATGATGTGGAAAAACATCTAGCAGGAAAGTCACATTTATATGATTTAATCAACATTTATATATATGACAATGTATACTGATTCCTTGAAATTCATAATAATAATAATATTGGATATTATTATCATGTAGTTTAATGTATTTATTAAAAAGTCAATGAAAAATGATCACGATGATGATGGTGTGTCCTAGGGAATATTATATCAATTAAAAATTAAATAAACTATTTTTCACTTCTATTATTTAACAAAAATTGGTATCTCATTCATTTTTATGGGAATGATTCAACCTTAACTAGTCAATGGAAATGGTGTTATGCATGTAGGTTATTTTTTGGAATGTCAATGAATTAAACATCAAGCACTAAGGTTGATGACACCCGCATAAAAATTTCTTGATGAAAGATATTGTGATAATTGGATTATATCACACATTATAAATATGTATGAGGTTTTAGGTCATTGTGACATGAAATTATTTCTCTATGTGTTCCTTGGTTTGTTTATAGACAATAACCTTGGACTTTGGGTGGCTCCACCTAATGCCATTGAGAAAGATAAGGTGCAAAATGGCCTAATTTGTTTTTTTGACTTCCATTTTATGGGCGTATGTTTTCCTCATATCATTTTATGTTTTTGTAATGATCAATTTGGGATACTTTTTGGTTTTTTAAAATATTGTTACATATATTTCATTTCCAAAATTCAATGTGTGTCTACTCCCCCGCCTATAAAAGGCCACCCCCTATCCCCTCTACTTAAAACTTTTAAGACTCTTTTTTTCAACCATGAACTACAAAAATAAATCACCTACTTCCATGGTGGTGGATGATGTAATCTTCATAGATGATGTGGTCAAAGTTTATTTTTCTGATTGTCAATGTTGGTATTCCGGTATGGTTCCTTGGATGACGACAATGACAATGAACAACATCGTCGAGCGGTGATGGTGATGTAGACAGTGGTGTTTGTGTTGATAAAGTGATGGACAGAGTTGGTGATGTTGATGCCTGGTAAGGGTTCTTTCAACAACAGAATGACTGGAATGATAGTTTTGAATCTTGAGGTAGGCATGTAAATGTTGGACATTTTTTAATTTTTAAAGTTGTGTTTTTTTGAAGGATGATATGGTAGTACATATCGGGGTTGGATTTAGTGTTTTATTTGAAATTTGAATGTTTTATGATGCAATTCTTGTGATTGGTTGAAACTGGTGGTTTTTTGAGGTTCCACACATACACATTAGAAGTGTTATTAGAAAATAAAAAAATACGGATTGTGTGGCATTATTTTTATTTTGAAACCCTCCTAAGAAGGCTTTAGGTGTAAACCTATAGGAGTTCTATGAAGAAAAGGTATATCTCGAAATCATGAATTTTCATTATATTTATTTATCTAACATCATAAAATATTAGTAAAACCTAGAGATATAATAAAATAAGTGTATAAACTATATTTATATTCAATTATTCAAATTTAATGATCTAAATGTATCTCTTACTTGATCAATTGGTAAATGAGACATTTGATCGTGTGAATGGTGTCTAGAACCTCACAAGCCATTTCAATTCGTTTTCAATCAACACCCCTCATGGGTGGATACTATGGAGAAAAAAAATTATATATATGATATTCATAACATAATTATACTTCTAAAATTAAAATATCACTTATATCATCTTACTTTCTATTATATGGGAATACGATAACATTGCTCATGTGTACGGTAGATTACCGCCCAATGACACTATGCGATACATTTCACATGCACACTTTACATGTAATGTAATAAGGAAAATATTTAATGAATATATGTGATATATATTAAATAAAAATTACAATATATATGTGATATATTATTTACCTTTTTTTAATTTCATCTATCAAAAAAATGGAAACAACATTTATACGTACGCATGACCTTCCATCCCTATGAAATTTGTAATTAACTTTCAATACATGACATTGATGGGTTACTATAAATACATATAAAATGATTATATATGATATCTATTTCATTTATAAAATAATATAGATAATGTAATAATGATCAATGTAATTGAACAAAAATATGTTACCATATCTTTCATGAAAAACGAAGCAGTCATTACCGAAAACATGATTTTAACAAGTATTTGTTAATAAACATGTAACAAAAGGTTATAAGTAAATAATTTATTGTGTGATATATATATTTATTGTACTATAATAGAATTATAATAAACATATATTTATTATATAGCACTTTCAATCATTCAATAAGGAATTCAAGATGTTAGGTAATTGATTTATAGTCTCTCTCTTATTTCCATGAGACCTATGAAAAATTCACCACACAATTCTTATATGTTGTTAATATAATGATCCTCTCAAATATATATAATTAATTTCACTTCATATTTAATGTTTCAGTTGATGTTATTCTTTAATGGGTATCCCAAATTAAATATTTCCAATGTGGTAGGGGATTTCTGACACCCTTTTATTTCAATGAGAATTATTCCATATACACTATTTGATTCAATTATGCAGTGTATAAAATTACAATTAACTTTATTAATGATCCGTATCCTTATAACTATAGGATATAAATATCACTATAATTTTATTTATTTCACGGGGACTATGATTCCTAGGTTACTAACATCTTTAAGGTATTATGTTATTATTACATTGTTTATCAAGATTTTTTATGATTATGTTTTTGATAATAAAATATTATGAAATAACTCTAATAAAATACATTTCTTTTCTTATCCGATTTTAATTTATGTTGAATGAGTGTCTCCCTTTCATTTTCCAGTCATTATGTACTAATGATTTAAAATGAATATTTCTAATGAAAATTAGAATTTATATCTCTATTTTTATGAAACCCTTATTCATCCATATCCATGTTTTTGATAAAATTTCAAGAAAATGTTTTTTTTCTACATTGATGTTTTTGTTGTAATTATTAAAAATGTTATAATTTTTAGAAAATGGTTCATAATAAGTCCTCATTTAATTTTATGAATAATTTTTTATTTTTTTACGAAAATTATGAATGCAATATTTGTTTTAGTGTGTATGAAAAGAAGGGAATTTTAAACCTTAATGAACACTGAATAATTTAATTCATACATTAATAGTTTCAACGTTTATTTTAATGGAAAATATATTCATTAATTTTTTTGAAGTTTTTATATTTTAAAGAAGTGGTTTCAAATCGAAAAAAAGTTTTCCTGAAGAGTTTTTTAATTAGAATTTTATGGAATTTCTATTCATCAATGATAAGAACATTTGGTGTTACTTATATTTTACTAGGGATATGATCTTGTGGTAGCATAGATATTCTATATTTGGATGGTTAATGTCATTGGTTATGATTATAATATATTTATTAAACTAATTCATTTTCCATGAGATATAATATGAGGAATTGATGAAATTTTTATGAAACTCATTTCTTTTCAAGGGGTTTTCAATGATGAAATGATTATAACAACTAATATTTTCATTTTTTATGATATGATGAATGTTTTATGATATTTTCTTATCAAACTAATGATAATTGTGATGGGTGGGACCTATATCTCCCTCGAATTCAATGGATATTTTTTCATTCATCATGATATAATGATGAGAAATGAGATGATGTTATTGATACACTAAGGGAAATATGCCTATCTCATCAATCAAATTTGTTAAATAGGTGATGATTCAAGATCTGTTTGTAAATAAGAAACATGTTTTGAGGATGGATACATTATAATATGGGAAATAGGTGTTGATTATAGATATTTAATGATGTTATGGTATATAATGTTAACCATGAAATATGAAATGATTTCTATACTTTTGATAGAGGCACACTTATACAACCTTGATATATGGTTTATGATTTATTTATGAAGATTTTTCACCATTAAGGTTTTTTTATTTTGAGATGAAAATATTTTAGGCTATATCTTATGCTTATGATCCATGATAAATTGGGTATAATAATTATAGGTAATACTTATAATCTCATACCGTTATGTGTATATTATAATTTCATATGACCATCTAATGATATGCTCAATGATTAACCTTACTAAAATTTTATGTTCACCCTTTCATATGCTTTCTTTCACTAGGATATGATGAAATGTTTATGTATGATGTGTATTTAAAGAGTACTAAATAGAATGTTTTTATAGGATATGTTGAATATATTTCATGAAATAGGAATATATTGTAAGTATTATTGAAATAAAAATAATAATTATGATCCTTCAGTATGTATTTTTGAAATGTATTGAATATTAATCTATTCATATATGATATGTATGTATGTAAATGTGGGTTATTATGATTTGTTTCGACAAAAAAGTTTAGTTAACATTAAAAAAATAGGATGAGAAATATTTTTTGAGGTTGTTAAAAAAACCCCCTCTTGGTTATTTATTTGGGTCAATTGTGTTTTAGGACA
The DNA here is from genome assembly GCA_963277665.1 of Viscum album. Taxonomy (NCBI): domain Eukaryota; kingdom Viridiplantae; phylum Streptophyta; class Magnoliopsida; order Santalales; family Viscaceae; genus Viscum; species Viscum album. The sequence continues at coordinate 507,018,314 of OY728140.1, forward strand.
AGGTTTGATGATTTTGATGAAATTTGATTGTCAAAGGAGATATGAATAGTGATCACTAATGTGTTGAATGATTTTTAAGAGCACAAAATGAATGATAACATGATGCAAGAATGTATGATCTCATGGATCTTGAATGTATGATATCATAGATCAGGAAATGTATGATATCATTGAGAAAAAAATATGTGATTTCAAAAAGGTTGGATGTCTACTCTCACATAGTGAGAGTTCTAGATCTTGTAGAGTGTGAAAACTCTGATCTAATAGAGAATGAATGCGTCAATTCACAGCGCATGAATTTTAGAACTGAACTCGCAAAGAGATCACGTGAAGCACCATAAGATTGTCTGATGATCTAATATAGAGAAAATGGTATGAACCGGAAAAATCACATGATTCTTATGTAATCATAAACAGAGATCATGTAAATAACCTGAAGACATAGTATTATTATCATAAGAACGAATGGAGAGACTATGTGATTCACCTAAATACATCACATGATTATCATAGGATATCACAGAGAGAACATGCGAATGACATGAAGGAAAAGAAGCTCGAAATGATGGAGATATCATGCGGCCATGAAAAATATTGAAACCATATGATTATAATTTGATCTTAAGATTGGTACTCATGATGTTCTTGAAGACAATTTCATGCACAATTCATGATTATCATTTGAACTCACAAGGGGGGAATGTGAAGCACTATAATACAATGGTGTTAACCACTTAATTATCTGTGGATATCATGGTTGGATCATGTAATGAACCTAAAAACCATGGTGATGATCATGAGAGTCACATAGAATAGGAAGTATGTGTATATATAATGAAATACCTTAATGTACATATTTCTGATTGCTGAGGTGGTGGAACAGATGGTTGACAACCATTTGAAAAGTTAAGCTAGTGTATTTATTTCTACAAACAAATCCTAACCCATAATTATAAATAGAATTTGATTTCAAAAGTGGATTGATCCAAATAAAATATATTTCATAGGACATGAAAAAATTCTTTTGATCGTGTCTTTCGATCCACAGAATCAATAGAAAGACTTGTGATGGAGTCTTAAGATCAAAATATTCATTAAAAAATCTCATGAAAGCGTCTAGTGAAGTAGTATTATGATGTGAATTTTGTGTTTGGTGTTTTCACACATATGCATACCTTTTGATATCACATGATCTATATGAAATGAATAGGATCCAATGATCCTCATGGTCCGAACAATGTCTCGTAGTCCACGTGATCTAAACAATGGGTTGTAGTCTGAATGATCTTATTATGGAGTTGTAATCCACATGATCTGAATAAGGTATCACAATTCAGATGAACATAACAAGGACTTATGGAGTGGTATCACAGAGAGGTCTCACCTTGGAGTCTTGTGATGGATTTATGAAATACACATGATTTGGTGGGTTTATCAAAGTGAGCCTCATGATAGTGTCATATATAGGGGTATTTCAGGAGTATATCAAGCAAGTATTGCATGACACAATATTTCACAAGGGGTTACATGCCACAATCTTATGTAAGGGGTTACATTCCATGGTCTCCCATAGGGTTAACATGCTAGGGCTAGCGTAAGGAGATAAACTCTTGTATTAACCATTGAGTAATAACATTTTCATATCTAAATTCATATAAAGAATAAAACAGAGCTTATTCGACATTTTTAGTTCTTGTAGAAGGAATTTATTCACTACTACATCCAAGGTAGGGAAAGGAATACTTATAATCTCTTCGAAATCCTTCTAATATGAGGAGGAGTTTCCATGACCAATATTAGAAAAATGATGCTCTAGGGGATGTTCACATTAAGGATGTAAAGGAGAATACAATTCTTAATGTAACCTATCATACATTCTTTGCAACTATCAGAAATATAAAACATTGTTCTTTGTCCTATGAGCCAATAATTATTCCTCAAAATGTAGTACACATAAGAGGGAAGTGTAAGGAAAGTGATCCTAGGGAGATGGTTTGTCTTCCTAAAACATTTTTACATAAGTGAAACCAGACATGAGTGACCTAGCCTAAACTAATAGTTTTGTGCCTTACCAGATTTAGTACATTGTGACATTGACTTTGTTTTCTCCTTAGATATATCCCAATGGGGGAGAACCATGTTAAAATCTTTGTGTCCTAATTATTTATTTCTTGCATTAATTTCTATTCATCATTATCAGATAAGTGTTGGTAAGGATAACAGCAATATAAATTTTAAAGAGAAAAATAAATTAAATTACAACAAGAAATTCAAGATTTAGTGGGGAATTAATAATTTTTTGACGAATATACATACCTTAATTGACCCCCATATCAATGTATCTAATCCCCTTTTGAGAATATCGAATGATTTTAGGGAATAAGATTATTTTTATGGATTTTTTTGAATTGACTGGTTTCTTCACTACTACAAAACCTGCCATTAGCATCATTAGAAATGTGATTTATCAGCACTAGAAAAGTGTGCACTACATGAGAGATGTTAAAAGCACTAGTCTTTTATCATCACTTAAAAAATCTCCCCTAAAAGAACCATTTATTAGATATTTTTGAGCATTGATACAATAGTCCTTTATCAGCACTTCTATAAGAGATGATAAAGTAGACCTTTATCAATGATTTAAAAGAACTGATAAATGTGGCCTGTATTAGCACTTTTAAAAGCACTGATAAAGGGACACATTGCAGCGTGCTGTAGTAGCACACCGCAACACCACTTTAGGTTGTTGTTACAGCACACCACAACACCATAAACAATCCAGATATAAAAAAATTCCAAATATAGGATTTAAATGAGATGAAATTTACAACACATAAACAAGAACAAAATACTATATTATAGAAATTTCAAACATTGGTTCATACAATTATGTAAATAAAAATTGTTACATACATTCAAAAACATCAATATTCATTTATCTTTCAATCCTGACCAAAATCATGATATTTAAAAACAAACAACCCCTGCTCGAGCAAAGGAATTCTCTTTTATAAGAAAACAATTCTTTTGTTATTATTAATATAAACAAATAAATTAATAGTAATTGTTATTTTTACAAATATTTATGTCAATTTTAAATAAAAAGAAGAACTTGGAGTCATACTGGTCACACCGTGCATTGGATTTAGGTGTGAATGATTCCATAACATCTGAAATTTCTTTTGTATCATTTTCCTAATGTATTAAAACAATCCGACTGTGTTTTCTCTAATTTGATTATGTTAGTTGTCTTTTTTAGTTAAATGTCATTTTATACTGAAAACACACACTTTTGAGTCATTCTGGTCACATCATGTATTAGTTTGATGGGAAATAGATTCCTACATATCATAAATGAATTTGTAATCATTCTCCTAAATTTTCATGAAAATACAAGTGTGTTTTTATTCATTTTCAGTGAGTGGCACCTTTTTAACTAAAATGTCGATTTTGAACTAATAATGGACACGTTGAGTCATACCGAGTACATTGTGTATCTTATTGAGGTGAAGCTGATTCCTACACATCACAAATAACTTATGGATCATTATCGTAAAGTACCAAAACATTAAAAATGTGTTTTCCTAGTTTTGTGTTGGGATGTTGTCCATTTTATTAAAATTGATTAAAATTTTAATTTAAAAAATGCAATTTGATTCATACCGGTCAGATCGTTCATCAGATTGAGGTGGGGATGATTCCTATATATCCCAAATGACTGATGGAACATTTTCATAAAGTATAAAAACAATATAAATATATTTTCTTGGTTTTGACTATGTCACTTGTCTTCTTTACTAAAATGTCATTTTAAATTTAAGACATGCACTTTGACTCATACTGATCACATCGTGTATCAGATTGAGGTGTGGATAATTTATACATAACATAAATTACCTATATATCATTTTCATAACGTATTTAAATAATTTTAATGGTTTCTGTCAGTTTTGGGTAGGTTAATTTTCCTTTTTACTAAAATTGATTTAAATTTTAAATAAAAACAGGCACTGGGAGTAACATCGGTCACATTACGCATCGTATTGAGGTGTAGCTAATTAATGCATTCCTTAGATCACTTATGTATCATTCTCCTAATGTATCATTACATTCTGAATGTTTTTTCAGTTGTGATTCGGTTAGTTTATTTTTTTTACAAAAATTGATGTCAAATTCAAATAAAGACCCACTTAGAGTAATACTGGTCACACTTTGCATCAGATTGACGTGCGACTGATTTCTACATCTTCCAAGTCATGTATGGATTTGTGTCCTAAAATATCAAAAAAATATGAATTTTTTCTCAGTTTTTTGTTTTTCACTTTTCCTTTTTACTGAAATGACATTTTAAAATCAAAACACGCACTTTGATTCATATAGATCACAACGTGTATCTGTTCGCATGAGACTGATTGCTCGATGTCAAAAATATTTTTTGAATTGATTCTTAATGTTATGATGAAAATTTGAGCATGTTTTATGATATTTTAGTGAGTGAAAAATTTTAAAGTCAAATGTTGATTTTAAAGTGATAACATACACATTGAGTCTCTTGTCTTTTTTACTAAAAATAATGTCAATTTAAAATAGAATGAATTACATAGAGTCATACCAATCCCATTATGTGTTAGATTATGGTGCGACTGATTCCTACATATTCCAAAGTCTCTAAACAATCCTAACAATCAATTTTACCCTAATTTCCATTGACTTTATTTGTAAAACTACCAACACTTCATAAGCATCTTTGAACAAAAGACATCCTCTCTAAAAAAAGAGTCCACCTGTATAAGAAAAAAATTATTATGAGTAATAGTAAAAAGAAATAAATTACACAAAATCTTTAAATAATACATTAATTCAATGGATAATGATTTTAATGTAAAAATATCAAGATTACCTCTTTTATTGAGTAGTGTAGAAAACTTAGAGGAAAGTGATAAATTTCAACACTATAGGGGTGAATGGTTTTGAGGGAGATGAAGTCTATGATTGTTTTGATGGAGAATGGGATAAAAGATCGATAGAATACCCTAACTCCAAAAATTGAATCCACTAGTATAAGAAAAAAATTGTTATATGAGTATGACTATAAATAAATAAATTAAATTGGAATGTAAAACAATACATTAAATCTATGAAAAATAAATTTTCTGTGAAAACATCAATATTACCTCTGTAATTGAGTAGAGGAGGCATCATTGCTCTTCCTGAAAAGCCGGTGGAGGTAATTTTAAAGAAAGCGATAAATGAACCACCACAGGGGTGAGAATGTTTTAAGTGAGAAGAAGCATGAAATTTGGATAGAGCACCCCAACTCGAACAAAATAAACCACCTGTATTATAAAACAATTATTATGTGTGTAATGATAAAAATAAGTAATGTAAACGTAAATTCGAAACAACGCATTTATTCTCTAGAAAATGATTTCACTGTGAAAATATCCAGATTACCTCTCTGATTGAGCAGAGCTGGTGTCATTTATCTTCATTCAAAGGTAGTGGAGGTAATTTGAATGAAAGTGATACATGAACCTCTATAGGGGTGAAAAGTTTTAAGTGAGAAGATGAAAACAAATTTTACAGAGCACCCCAACTCGAACAGAAGAATCCACCTGTATAAGAAAAAAATATATGAGTGATACGAAAAACAAATAAATTAAACATATATATGAAAAAATACATTAATTATTTGGATAATGATTTCACTATGAAAAAATCAATATTACCTTTGTGATTGAATAGAGAAAACATCATTCCTCTTTGTGAAAATTCACGGCACATGGACAAAAACATCCAAAATAAACAAACTCTAATAAGAATAATGAAAATTAAATCAATAATTCGTTATATAATTTTTTAGTAAAATAGAGAAAGTATATCATAATGTTACATTTACATCTTTCCAGAGGGTTTCTTTGGCCCAAATATAATCTAATAATAAAACGAAGGATTCTTTGTTCAATTCCTTCGATTTTAGAATTCTATATGGATGTCAATAAACTACGAGACAATTAATGATATTGACATCTATTTGGATCTATTGATCAATGGATCCAAAATAAGGATTGGTTGTGTGTAACTCAAAAATTTAATAACAAAATCATGGATTCTCTGTGTACTTCAGTACGATTAGTTTACTACCGATTATCATGCCATCTGACCTGAAATTCCCATCTAACGTGTCATGAACCAGTCCAAGTCAACCCTGAACCGGTCACCCAGGCCAACCCACGCCAAGTCCGAAGAGGCGTTTCGGATCCTCTCAGGATGGTGACAAGCACCATGGGAATTAATAGAGTACATAAGGGAACTATTTCTCCCATATATGAACAATCAAACAAACAGCGGAAAGAAAAGGACAGCCCAAAATACATTTATATAAAAATTGAACTGAACATTATTTGTATAAGAAACTGAAAGTACAACTAAGACAACAACTCAACTGACCAAACCCGATACCCAACTAACTCTATGCGACCCCTCTGGTCACTCTCCAACAAAATGTTCACACATCGCCCAAGGCGATCGAACTCAAGCTGAAACCTGCACAAGGGAAAAAACAGAAGAAGTCTATAGGTGTGAGTATTAAAACTCAATAGGTTAGCCTGATATTCTATTCCTAATGCACATCCATTAAAATAAAATAAACATCAATTTTATGTTTTAAATACAAATATAATGTTATGTGTTCTAAACGAGGTCCCATGATATAAAAAAACTAGCAGACAAAAACTTGCATGTTTTATAAACAAGAATGATAGTAATAACTTTCAAAGTGGTGCAACTTCAAAATGAAAATAGTTTTCAAAAGGGATGAATTAAAGAATTTTAACTTTTAAATAAATCACACACACTAATAAATTTATCAACCAAACACATCATATGCTGATGGTGAGTACAAAATATCCAATGATCACAAGTCAAGGGAACACCCCTCGACACTAGTCAGTTGTGAGCCCCAGGTACCTCGTATCTCAGTGAAAGTAACCATAATAAATATCTGTTCTCATTCACATGAGCCACTATTAGAGATAATTACCATAACCTTGTGGTCCCCCATCATCATCATCATCATCATCATATTTTAGTTAGTGTTGTCATCGTCAAACGTTCTATGTGAAACAGGGGCCAAACCCCACAGGATCACTAGCATACTAGTACACGTCCTCCCACATAGATACTCGGGATTCCCTTTAGTGATCAATCAAGTTACAAATATTATCAAATACACAGTTCACATCAAAAGTACATTACCAAAACATAAACTCCCAAAAAACCCAAAAACTTTCTTCACAATTTTTTCACGAATCAACAAACCACAATATATTTCCGTAAAACAATTTCAAGGAGTGTATTGAGGCTTTGCACATAAAACTCTTTCAAAAACACTCTTTAAATTATAAAAACACATAAAAATCATAGAAAAAAATATTTGGAATCCTTAAAAACATTTAATAAAATCATTTCATGGACCATAAAACAATTCCAATTGAAACAACTTGGTACATACATGTAAAACACTCATTCTTTATTTTTAGGAAAGGCCAAACGGTCCTTTAAACATTTTCTCAAAACTAACATTTGACAAAGTTATGAATTTCAATTTTATTAAGGAGGTGTGTATACACCATTTAAAGAATAATACCACATTCATAAATCCCTTAAAATACTCAAGTGACATATTCAAAACACAAATATTTTTATAAGAATATGAAACGGGCCATTTTCTTGCAACTCGGGCCAAAACATGTTGTCAACAAAAAACCATTTGTTTATAAACGAAAATATAAATTTTAAATACTTAAAAGGATACCAAAATAATTTTCTTACATGCTGCCAATATATTTATAAATCCAAACAAATTATTTTAAATTGCAGTTGACACATAAATGCCAACCAGACAATTTACCAAACACATTGCATGCACTCTTTAAAAAAACAACTTGTGTTAAGAACTTAAAAAGGATTAATACACCATTTTCAGGCGATGAAGTTATTCAAGATACTGATATATATTCAAAAAACCATAAACCAAGTTTGAAAGCTCATGGAATAATTTATCAAATAAGTGGAGTGCACATTTATACAAAAACAACTATATTTTTAACAAAATAAGTCACAAAAAATAATTTGCACACAAAACCTTTAGAAACAAAGTTTCACAGCCGCAAATATCATATATATAAGTTTATAAAAGAATTAAAATGATGAAAATTAAATGATAAAGGTTTGGGCAAGTGATATCCTACCTCAAATCCTTGGTGTAACGGAAACGCACACCCGAAATAACCCGTCGTGGGTTTATAAACCCTAAAACTATGAAGGACAGACCTAAATGAATATAAAATCCATCAAAACAATGATATAACAGAACCCTAGGTCAATTATTACTAGGGGAGACAATAAAACCAAGAAAAATTTAATGGAGGAAGAAGAGGGAGGATAAAGGAGATGGAATCTCACCTTCTCTACTAGAAAACTATTTGTATTCCATTAGACCTGCACCCCTAGAAAAATGGTAATGGGTTGAACCTTCTTGGAGAGTCTAATAAGGTCTGGAAGAACCAGGGAAAGAATAATTTTTTGAAAAATAGCACTAATTTAATGAGTTATGTATAAAACTATTCACCTTATCAATTCTAGGAGATTTGAGGTAACCCAAGAACTTTCTCCCTGATTCGCGACCCATATGAGCTCTAAAGAGGGTCAATAGGAATTGGGGGTGAGGATAGGGGTATTTTATTAGATGGGGATGTGGAATCACAGAAAAATAATAAAAATTGAATTATATATAAAAGAAACAAATATTTTTTTAAAACTGGAAATGGGCCCATGGGCTGGCCCAATACCTAAATAAGTAACCCCAATTCCCCATGCTTATGAATTTATACGAGATACAAAAGGCTGTGGAAGTTTTAATATGAAATTATAGGAAAAGTGGTATGTTTAATGGGTGAAATAGGTTGAAAAAAATAGTTATAACAGAACCAAATTCTGTTTTTAAAACTAGAAATGGGCTCACGGTTGGCCGAAATCATAAAGTAACCACCCTTTCTTCAAAAAATCCTAAACAAGCAATGGGGATCCCAAATTAGGGTGGTTAGACATATATGAAACTTCAAAACTCAAGATTCATCTCACAAAATACCCATAAAAAGGATCTTGGTTTCTAATGGACCAGATCAATACAAAGACAAAAAAACCGGGTGTGACAATTCTCCCCACCATTAAATCTTTCTGCCCCTGGAAATCCATAAAACTTTCCGGCTAAAAAAATCACCACCTAAGGATTACTTAACAAAATAATCTAGAATCTAAGGATAAGGAAATATCAATAACAAAAAATTCAACTTAATACTCTTTCCCAAAGAAAACACAACTCATAACCACGTCGGGAGAATCAACGGAAAGATGAAGCACCAACCTCCACAACCAAGCCAAGAATCCGATTGTTGGGCCTTCTCCCAATGACCCCAACCATCACCCAAAACAAAGAGCACTCAAAAAACAAAATATTCCAGGGGAGTTCAGAATGGACTCCACACCATTAAGAAACAACTATCACTAGAAAAGTTCTTAGGATGAAAATCCATGAGACCCATGGTGGGTCTCCCCACCATTAGAAACCAACTAGCAACGAACATACAGTAATTGGACATGAGCTAGAATTGGGCCTCACTCACACAAGACAAAAAAAACACTCCTAAAAAAACCTACAATACCATGTTAATAGGCTTACAACATGAACATATAAACCACCCACTCCTGAATGGAGGGGACAAGAACTTGGCCAACACATTCAGCACAGATCTAGACCCCCACCACTCGGGGATGGGAGGGAAGGGAACCAAATAATTTGGCCACTGAAACCACAAAAGAAACAAAGAAACTAACCATAACACTCCACCTATGAATAGGTAACACCAATACTACACCTGATTTTCATAGGTGGTCCACACATGGGACATTTATTGAAAACCCACATCTATGAAGGCATAACCATATACACTGTGTGAGGGGTAAGTCCACCAAGCTTGTTGCAACAAAGGTAAATTCAAAGAAATGAGGAACCAAGACATTGACATAGAAAATAACTTACCAAAACAAAGGAGGAAGGATCCCAATCGAGTACTTCACACCTATGGTGATTTCCTGACTGTGTGAAAAGATTCACTCTGAGGCCTATGGTTGGAGCCCCAATTCCTAAAGCATCTTCTGCACCGCAGTCAGGTGATAAGGATAACACCACTCAAAAAAACTCAGTTGCTCACAAAAAAAAACCTTCATCTAAATAAGAACTCATAGATACATATCAAAATTCTGTCTCACTCCGAACGAGGGTTAGAATGGACAAGGAATACAGTGAAACACATCAACATCACTGAACACAACTGCTCTTTCCAAAAGAATTATCACGACCTAGAAGCACTTTTAATAGATCCCAAACAACTCTCTATTCCAAAAAACAGGTTGAGGTATCATCAAAAGAGGTGGATTTAGCATTTGAAATGAATCCTTAGGTTGATCAGCAAGAATTATTTCCAACGGAAAACTATCCATGGCCACATCACAACATCAAACACATCTTTAGAATCCAAATGAAACTTACTCCAAAACTGAGCCACTAACAAGATATCATCTCAAGATACAACAAGAGTATGAATTCTAGATCACAATGAAGATTACTGAATAAAAAAATCTTCTAAGACATAGAAAAATCAAGCCACATAACCATTGGTTTTAAAGAAAAGGCCATAATTTTTCAGCACAAAACACTTTTTGAAAAACAAACTATCTTGGTGGGTTTCCACATTCACCAATGGTATTTCATCAAGTATCACTCATATGCACATTTCCTTTCCACCCTAAGAACCCAAACACCATGCCATATAGGACATCCTTCTAGATATAAATAAAACTATGCATGTGAGAACTGATGAAAACACCAAAGGATAAAACAAAACATCATCATTCCAAAAATCTTTTACCTTAAAAAGGAACACCAACCACCAAGTCAAAAACCATTTTCATATTTCACAGAAAAACCACAATTTCTTAAGAACCATTTTCTTAAAAACCTACCCCTTTTCTCAACTTTTAAAATAACCAAGCCACTCCAAACAACCCCTTCCCATTTTTTTAAAATTCAGCAAGGTATATTTTCATAATCCAAGGTCCATTGAGACTAATACCCTTTCAAGGAAAACACCAACCGATAAAAACCAATTTGCAAAACTAATTTATCTTATTCAAAAACTTTTTAACTTCCCAAAATACCCATTTAAAACAATGATCCAGAATTACATTAAAATGATTCACAATTTCACAACATTTTATTCCAACAAACCACAAGTTTAGGTTATGGATAATCAAATCTCGTTAAATCATTTCCACTTCCCTCTATTTTTTTCTTCACAAAAACTCAACCTTCCCAAACCATTCTTATATTTAGTTTTTGAAAAACCCACTTTTCACTGTTCAAAATCTAATACTTCCTTTAAAACCAATTTCCACAATTCTCACACAAGGATTTTTAAATAAAATTCAGAATTCAAGAAAGGTTCAAGAGACCCAAAAAAGGGAACTAGTTTCGGTGGGTGACTTGACCATATGGTTGGCGGCCATATGTCAAACAAAAAACCAACATAGAGAGACTTATTAGGACCATTCACCAAATCCACATGGCTTGCTAGGCCCTGAAAGCTCATAGAGGCCATTAGTCAGAATCCCCTTTTTATATCCCAACACCAAACAATCAACTAGAACAAAGGAAACTAATAAAATCAGACATCCCATGGAAACCTGAGGATTAGAACGAGAAAGAGTTAGCGACACTCTTCTTGCACTTAACCCCAAGTCCCAATAATCCTACTCCATCTACCTTGACATCCCCAAAATAACAAGGGAAATCTTAAATGAATGGTCTGCTAAGAGCCGATCTCCTCTGATACCACTTTTTCACGAACCAGTCCATGTCGACCTTGAACCGGTCACCCAAGCCAGCCCGCGACAAGTCCCAAGAGGCGTTCCCGATCCTCCTGGGATAGAGAAAAGAACCAAGGGCATCAATAGAGTATAAAAGGGAACAAGTTCTCCCATATATGAACAATCAAACAAATAGGAGAAAGAAATGGACATCCCAAAATACATTTATATAAAAATTGAACTGAACATTATTTGTACAAGAAACAGAAAGTATAGCTAAGACAACAACTAAACTGACCAAACCTGATAACCAACTAACTCCATGTGACCCCTCTGTTCACTCTCCAACAAAATGGTCACAAATCTCTCAAGGTGATCAAACTCAAGATGAAACCATCACAAGGGCGAAAAATAGAAAAGGTCTATAAGCGTGAGTATTAAAACTCAGTAGGTTAGCCTGATATTATATTCCCAATGCACATCCTTTAAAATAAAAGAAACATCAATTTCAATTTTTAAATACAAATATAATGTTATATCTTTTAAATGAGGTCCCATGCTATAAAAAACTACCATAAAAAAACTTGCATGTTTTATAAACGAGAATGCTAGTAATAAATTTCAAAGTAGTGCAACTTCAAAAAGAAAATAGTTTTCAAAAGGGCTGAATTAAAGAATTTTAAATTTTAAATAAATCACACACAATATGGAATTTAGCAACCAAACATCCTGTATGCCGACAGTGAGTACAAAATATCCAATGAGCACAAGTCTCGGGAACACCCCTAGGCACAAGTCAGTTGTGAGCCCTAGGTACCTCATATCTCAGTGAAAGTAACCATAGTAAATATCCGTTCTGATGCACATGATCCACTAGTAGGGAGAATACCCATAACCTAGTTTTCCCACAACATAATCATCATAGTTTAGTTAGTTTTTTCATCGTCAAACTTGCTACGTAAAACAGGGGCCAAACCCCACAGGATTACTAGCATACTAGTACACATCCGCCCACCTAGATACCTGGGATTCCCTATAGTGCTCAATAAAGTTACACATATTATCAAATACACATTTCACATCCAAAGACCATTCCCAAACCATAAACACACAAACAACCCACAAAAATTCATCACATTTTTTTTCATGAATCAACAAACCACTAAATATTTCCGTAAAACAATTTCAAGGAGTGTATTGAGGCTTTCGACATAAAAATCATTCAAAAACACTATTTAAATTATAAAAACACATAAAAACCATACCAAACCATATTTTGAAGCCCTATGTATAGCATCCCATCTTTTTATCACATAAACTTTCATTACATTTTACAAAACCGAGGATCTTTAAGGTTTAGTGTCTTGGAAACCAGGAACATAATACATGAAAAGAACAAAAACACTCTTATTAAACACTTGAAAGGATTCTCCTTAAGTTCATCCTAGGTTCATTACTGAATCTCATAACCTGGGGACATACATCAAAAGAAAGGGTGAGCAGAAATCCCAGTAAGGGAAACAAGAGAGACATTTTACATGTGAACTTGAGATACTTCAATAAGGACATGAAAAGAACTTTAAGGCATGAGAAAGAAATCATGAGATACATCATAATAAAAATAACATTTTTCATAACTTTAAGATGTGGCTACATCATTTAACATAGACAATCATGAACATAACACCAAGGTCCATCCCCAAGGTGTCATTTGAAAATTACCAAGGTTATTCACCAAGGTATCGTGAAAATTGTAATCTCTAGTGGTTACATCATTACCCAATGCATTGGAGCGCTATCAGGGCGCACCATTAAATTTGCCTTTATTATCATGTGAGCCACATATATCATCATCAAAAATTTCATAAATAACCCATATAGCATAAAATAAATGGGTTTCATTTCATAATCACAACGTTTTAAAAACTGCTTTAAAGACATGATCTTTACATCACTTTAAAACCCACAGAAAAGGAAGGTGGGTCTCATGTATGTAAATCCCAGAATTTAAAATAGAACATTTTGGTATATATGTGAATACCCCTTTAGAAGAAAGAGCTTTGAGTATTCACTCAATAATGTAAAAGAACTTTAGAAAAAGAGAGAGACATTTTGAGATGGAAATTCTGCAGCATAACGGCTATGTTATGAGGTTTTAGAAGACATTAAAAAGAGAGGGAAAATGGGTCAAACATTCATAAATGACCCATAAAACAGTATATGGACAGAATAAGAAGGATAAATGATCATGGTAATGAAATTTCAAGGACATGCCATTTGAAATGAAAAACATGGAAGGAAGACAAAAATTAGATTTCTCTTATGAAAGTTCGGCAGCCCAACGACGTTACTTAAACTTCAACAAAAATGATTTGAAAAGATCAAATAGGGTCTCTCATCATGTGAACATAAGAGTTCAGTATGATAAATATATAGACAATACCCCAACATAATTAAAAAGGAGCTTGAAAGACTTGACATGAAAGTAGAACTTTGAAAAGAATGAGAAGGGTGAAAGAATCCCCTAAAAATTCGGCAGCCTAATGGCGCCACTTAAAACTTCAAAATACTGAATTGAAGAGAACAATGGGGTCTCTCATCATATGAAAATAAGAGTCCAGTATGATAGATATAGATATCATACCCCAACATAAAAAAAAGGAACCTGAAGGAATTAACATGAAAGTATAACTTCAAAACGAGAAGGGTGAAGAACCACTTAAAAATTCGGCAGCCTAACGACGCCACTTAAAACATCAAAATACTGAATTGAAGAGATAAAATGGGGTCTCTCATCATATGAACATAAGAGTCCAGTAAGATAGATATAGATATCGTACCCCAACATAACAAAAAGGAACTTGAAGGAATTGACATGAAAGTAGAACTTCAAAACGAGAAGGGTGAAGAACCACTTAAAAATTCGGCAGCCTAACGGCGCCACTTAAAACTTCAAAATTCTGAAATGAAGAGATCAAACGGGGTCTCTCATAATATGATCATAAAATATCAGTATGATAAATTTAGATATCATACCCCAAAATAATAAAAATGAACTTGAAATACTTTACATGAAAATAGATCTTGAAAAATGAGAAGGGAGAAAGAATCCGTTACAAAAATTTCGGTAGCCTAACGGCGCCACTTAAAACTTCATAAAACGAAATAATGAGAGTAAGAGGGGATCTCTCATTATTTGAAAATAAAAAGGGCAGTAATAGGAGTATAAAAGAACATCCTCAAACATAAGAACATGTAGCAGAAAAGGAATGACATAAAAGAGATTACTTGAAATGAAAGAGAGAGGTCGAATCCCTTACCTTAAAATGTAACTCTTAAACCTCAAAGGATGGGACCTTGAGGGCTTGGGGGCACCTTGGGAGGACTCCTTGGGAGGTAATGAGACCAGAACTTCGTTGGGGAAGAGTGGGGAGTCGAATGGATGAGAGGAGGGCTTGGTATTTATAGGGAAATTGAGGGGACAAGGCATTAATGGCCAAGGGACACCTCAAAAGTGGTTTTTTCAAAAGCATGGGCCCTCCCATGCTACATACCATAATGTTAGGACAAATGGGGACCCCCACACAATAATTTATCACCCATGGCTGGCCAACCCTTAAAAAAACTAATGAAATCATCATGACACAGTTATGATGTCATTAAACATACCGAAACCCTAAAATTGTATTTTCACTATTCACTAAAAATTCAACTTTCTTAGAAAGATCCCAAAATTTCACCTTAATCAAATATCAACGCTCTGATTACAAATATGAACTCCATTTTATAAAAATAATTTTCTAAATATTTTTAATTTAATTTTTAAATAAAAACACTATTCATCGAAAATTCATTTTTTTTAGAAAAAACCACAAAAATTACCATAGCATAATATCGGTGCTCTGAGTTCAAAAATGAAATCCGTTTTATAAAAATAATTTTCTAAATATTTTTAATTAAATTTTTAATTAAAAAAACACTATTAATCCGAAAAACTAATACTTGAATAATAATTTATGAAACCGTTATTTAACTATTTTATTGAATCACATTACTTAATCATGGTGCCTATATTATTTTAAAACTTTCTTTAAGTGAGATTACTAATCCATTTGGTCATATTACTAATCCTAATCATAAAATCACTATTCATAATTTACTATTCATCAAAAATCAAGTTGATCTTATTAGAGTCCAAATTTTGTACTGAACATAATTGTAGAAGACCATTTTTTGAAAATCATTACACATTTTTAATTATTTAAGGTTTACATAAACATTTTTAAAATAACCTTTTTCTAAAATTCATCAAAAATATGCATACTATATTTATCCGGTCATTTGAAAATTCAAAACTTCATCATAAGAAGTAATCCCAATTTTTATTTAAAACAAAGGATTACACAAGGCAGTTACAGTCTCCTTACATAGCCCCTTATCACACCAGCATATGACCTAAGTGTAAGGTGTGCTAAGGTGAGAGAATCCGAGGGAGGCTCGGCTAACATCGCACGAGTAGTAATTTCTATTAGTTTGAACTTCTCGCAAAGGCGATTCCATTCTATCTTCACACGATGAAGTTCGGCTTGGGTTTGGTCCAGAGCAAAGCCCAGTGGTGCTAACTCCTTCCCAAGTTCTGTTAGATGGGCTTCGATCGGTCCAAGACTACTGGGTGAGGCCATCGAATCTTCTTTCTATAATAATTAACCAAGATTACTTGTATTTAGAGACAATAATCAAAACATTTTGTTCAAAGCGGTCATATTGACCGATGTTCATATAACAGTCAGAACCCAATGGTCTCATTTTAATTATAATCATGTTTATCAAAAAAAAAAATTTTTGTTGAGTATAAAAATAAAATAACACATGAAATTAGGAAACGATATTTATTCAAAATTTCGGGCCGTTACAATCTTCCCCCCTTAAGAAATTGCGTCCTCACAATTTTAAAAAAAAAATTGGGTTTTGAAATTTCATTGAAAGTCCCACATCGGAAAAAGAGTATGTGACACCATTACATTAAAAGAAAGAAAAGGAAGTACAAAGGCCACCCGAGTTTACTCATACTTGGATTCCATGTAGGAATCATGGACATGGAGGAGAAAACAAAGGGTCACATCCTAAAGGAGACTGATAGAAAACATGATTAGGAGGTAGTTAACCACCAGAAAATCCCAAAATTTTGATGTGTGCAAGAGGTCTTTGATTACCTAGTAGGAAACGTAAACCAACAACGTTTTTGTTTTACGTTCCTTTTAATAACTTTGAGGAATTCATTTACAACATAGAACAAAAACATAAGGAAATATATCTACCTTCATGTAGAGTTTCATCCTTTAATAAGTTTCTACCCAAAACTAATATTTTCTCTAAACTATGAGCATTCAAAACTACTTGGTCACATCAAAACACAAGAATCATCTTCTAGAGAATCACATAATCCACAAAAGATTAACTATCTATTTCCTTTATCTTTAAACATTATCCCAAAAACCAAAAGGGTAAGGTAAAACAACTCTTCAAAAAGAAAGAATCCCATAGGAATGGAAACTACTTTTAAATCTTCAAAGTTCCATGGTACTACCCAAAGTTCATCATAGTCCATTCCATAAATAATGGTCCTTAAAATTCCTCAAAATAAACCAAACTAATATTGAAACCCAAATACAAGAAGGATTTGATAACATAGTCTTCCCAATTAAACTTCATTGTTCATCTGCAAACAACATCAACCACTCCTAACATCTTATAACAAAAGTATCTAACCTAAACATATTTAACCCAAGATAGGATAATCATTCCCATAAGTAACCTAAATTACTATAAGTCCACCTTAAATTCATCGATTCTTCAAATATAAGTCAACCTTACTCCTCAATGAAAATACTGTTGTAATCTATTTACCTCGATCATATAGGGTCCCCAAAATAGTGAACATATTCCAAAATAAAAATCATATTTTAATCCCCTAATCATCTCTGTCATATTAATACGGCAATCTTAGCATTTCCAATCACATTGGTTGTTGAGACATGTTCTTCCATTTCCCGCCATTAACTAAGAAAAGAAACTATAATTTAAATACTTAGCGAATAATCATGAAATGAAACTTAAAGAATATATGGATAAATTGTAGTTGAAAATTATACCCTAACTTGTGATGCCCTAGGTTCCCATCTAGGTTATCCATGATCATATATTCTTATGTGAATCTTCATTCTATTTTATCTTTGTTCCTTTAACAATGGTTCATACCAAGCTTATGAATTTACCAAAGCATATCCCCCGGGAGTGTCGTAACCAAGAGTGCAGTAAGGCCCGTTGTCATGTACCAGTTCCCATTCGAGTCTCGCTCAAAGCGGTGTTTTCAGGGTTTACCCCTATGTACATCTGTGCCAGAGCCATCTCTACCTGCTCGTATCCAGACAGGGATGTATTTTCTTGGAAACCCCTTACTCAATACTCACCAAAATACCAGGAAGATTTCCAATATTTTAACTTTTCTATAGGCTTCTTCCTAAAGTTTTCATATCCTAATTTCCACAAATAACTAAACCATCCTTTGATACCAACTATAGCATCCCGTCTTTTTATCACATAAACTTTCATTACATTTTACAAAACCGAGGATCTTTAAGGTTTAGTGTCTTGGAAACCAGGAACATAATACATGAAAAGAACAGAAACACTCTTCTTAAACACTTGAAAGGATTCTCCTTAAGTTCATCCTAGGTTCATTACTGCATCTCATAACCTGGGGACATACATCAAAAGAAAGGGTGAGCAGAAAGCCCAGTAAGGGAAACAAGAGAGACATTTTACATGTGAACTTGAGATACTTCAATAAGGACATGAAAAGAACTTTAAGGCATGAGAAAGAAATCATGAGATACATCATAATAAAAATAGCATTTTTCATAACTTGAAGATGTGGCTACATCATCTAACATAGACAATCATGAACATATCACCAAGGTCCATCCCCAAGGTGTCATTTGAAAATTACCAAGGTTATTCACCAAGGTATCGTGAAAATTGTAATCTCTAGTGGTTACATCATTACCGAATGCATTGGAGCGCTATTAGGGAGCACCCTTAAATTTGCCTTTATTATCATGTGAGCCACATATATCATCATCAAACATTTCATAAATAACCCATATAGCATAAAATAAATGGGTTTCATTTCATAATCACAACGTTTTAAAAACTGCTTTAAAGACATGATCTTTACGTCACTTTAAAACCCACAGAAAAGGAAGGTGGGTCTCATGTATGTAAATCCCAGAATTTAAAATAGAACATTTTGGTATATATGTGAATACCCCTTTAGAAGAAAGAGCTTTGAGTATTCACTCAATAATGTAAAAGAACTTTAGAAAAAGAGAGAGACATTTTGAGACGGAAATTCTGCAGCATAACGGCTATGTTACGAGGTTTTAGAAGACATTAAAAAGAGAAGGAAAATGGGTCAAACATTCATAAATGACCCATAAAACAGTAGATGGACAGAATAAGAAGGATACATGATCATGGTAATGAAATTTCAAGGACATACCATTTGAAATGAAAAACATGGAAGGAAGACAAAAATTAGATTTCTCTTATGAAAGTTCAGCATCCCAACGGCGTTACTTAAACTTCAAAAAAATGATTTGAAAAGATCAAATAGGGTCTCTCATCAGTGAAAATAAGAGTTCAGTATGATAAATATATAGAAAATGCCCCAACATAATAAAAAAGGAGCTTGAAAGACTTGACATGAAAGTAGAACTTTGAAAAGAATGAGAAGGGTGAAAGAATCCCCTAAAAATTCGGCAGCCTAATGGCGCCACTTAAAACTTCAAAATACTGAATTGAAGAGATAAAATGGGGTCTCTCATCATATGAACATAAGATTCCAGTATGATAGATATAGATATCATACCCCAACATAAGAAAAAGTAACCTGAAGGAATTTACATGAAAGTATAACTTCAAGACGAGAAGGGTGAAGAACCACTTAAAAATTCGGCAGCCTAACGACGCCACTTAAAACATCAAAATACTGAATTGAAGAGATCAAATGGGGTCTCTCATAATATGAACATAAGAGTCCAGTATGATAGATATAGATATCATACCCCAACATAACAAAAAGCAACTTGAAGGAATTGACATTAAAGTAGAACTTCAAAACGAGAAGGGTGAAGAACCACTTAAAAATTCGGCAGCCTAACGACGCCACTTAAAACTTCAAAATACTGAATTGAAGAGATCAAATGGGGTCTCTCATCATATGATCATAAAAGATCAGTATGATAAATTTAGAGATCATACCCCAACATAATAAAAAGAAACTTGAAATACTTTACATGAAAATAGATCTTGAAAAATGAGAAGGGAGAAAGAATCCGTTACAAAAATTTCGGCAGCCTAACGGCGCCACTTAAAACTTCATAAAACGAAATAATGAGAGTAAGAGGGGATCTCTCATTATTCGTACATAAAAAGGGAAGTAAGAGGAGTATAAAAGAACATCCTCAAACATAATAACATGTAGCAGAAAAGGAATGACATAAAAGAGATTACTTGAAATTAAAGAGAGAGGTCGGATCCCTTACCTTAAAATGTAACTCTTAAACCTCAAAGGATGGGACCTTGAGGGCTTGGGGGCACCTTGGGAAGACTCCTTGGGAGGTAATGAGACCAGAACTTCGTTGGGGAAGAGTGGGGAGTCGAATGGATGAGAGGAGGGCTTGGTATTTATAGGGAAAGTGAGGGGACAAGGCATTAATGGCCAAGGGACACCTCAAAAGTGGTTTTCTCAAAAGCATGGGCCCTCCCATGGTACTTCCCATAAGGTTAGACCACATGGGGACCCCCACACAATAATTCATCACCCATGGCCGGCCAACCCTGAAAAAACTAATGACATCATCATGACACAGTTATGATGTCATTAAACATACCGAAACCCTAAAATTGTATTTTCACTATTCACTAAAAATTCAACTTTCTCACAAAGATCCCAAAATTTCACCATAATCAAATATCAACGCTCTGATTACAAATATGAACTCCATTTTATAAAAATAATTTTCTAAATATTTTTAATTTAATTTTTAAATAAAAACACTATTCACCGAAAATTCATTTTTTTCAGAAAAAACCCCAAAAATTACCATAGCATAATATCGGTACTCTGAGTTCAAAAATGAAATCCGTTTTATAAAAATAATTTTCTAAATATTTTTAATTAAATTTTTAATTAAAAAAACACTATTCACTCGAAAAACTAATACTTGAATAATAATTTATGAAACCGTTATTTAACCATTTTATTGAATCACATTACTTAATCAAGGTGCCTATATTATTTTAAAACTTTCTTTAAGTGAGATTACTAATCCATTTGGTCATATTACTAATCCTAATCATAAAATAACTATTCATAATTTACTATTCATCAAAAATCAAGTTGATCTTATTAGACTCCAAATTTTTTACTGAACATAATTGTAGAAGACCATTTTTTGAAAATCATTACAAATTTTTAATTATTTAAGGTTTACATAAACATTTTTAAAATAACCTTTTTCTAAAATTCATCAAAAATATGCATACTATATTTATCCGGTCATTTGAAAATTCATAAACTTCATCATAAGAAGAAATCCAAATTTTTATTTAAAACAAAGGATTACACAAGGCAGTTACGGTCTCCTTACATAGCCCCTTATCACACCAGCATATGACCTAAGTGTAAGGTGTTCTAAGGTGAGAGAATCTGAGGGAGGCTCGGCTAACATCGCACGAGTAGTAATTTCTATTAGTTTGAACTTCTCACAAAGGCGATTCCGTTCTAGCTTAACACGATGAAGTTCGGCTTGGGTTTGGTCCAGAGCAAAGCCCAGTGGGTGTTACCTCCTTCCCAAGTTCTGTTAGATGGGCTTCGATCGGTCCAAGACTACTGGGTGAGGCCATCAAATCTTCTTTCTATAATAATTAACCAAGATTACTTGTATTTAGAGAAAATAATCAAAACATTTTGTTCACAGCAGTCATATTGACCGATGGTCATATAACAGTCAGAACCCAATGGTCTCATTTTAATTATAATCATGTTTATCAAAACAGACATTTTTGTTGAGTATAAAAATAAAATAACACATGAAATTAGGAAACAATATTTATTCAAAATTTCGGGCCGTTACACTAAGAGAATTTAATAAAATCATTTCATTGACCATAAAACAATCCCAATTGACACAACTTGGTATATACAAGTAAAACAATCATTCCTCATTTTTAGTAAATGCCAAATGAGCCTTTAAACATTTTCTCAAAAGTAACATTTGAAACATTTATGCATTTAAATTTTAATAAGAAGGTGTGTACAAACCATTTAAAGAATAAAAACACATTCATTAATCCCTTAAAACACTCCGGTGACATATTCAAAACACAACCATTTTTATAAGAATATGAAACGAACCATTTTCTGGAAACTCAGGCCAAAACATGTTGTAAAAAAAACCATTTGTTTATAAAATAAAATACAAATTTGAAAGCCATAAATGGATCCCAAAATAATTTTCTTACATGATTCAAATATATTTATAAACACAAAAAAAATTATTTTAAATTACAGTAGACACATAAAATCCAACCGGCCAATTTACCGAACACATTGCATGCACCATTTAAAAAAACAACTTTTGTTAAGCACTTAAAAAGGGATAATACACCATTTTCAGGATGTAATGTTATTCAAGCTACTGAGACATATAAAAAATACTATAAACCAAGTGTGAAAGCTCATGGAATAATTTATCAAATAAGAGGAGTGCACATTTATACCAAAACAACTATATTTTTAACAACATAAGCCACAAAACATAATTTGAACACAAAACCTTTAGAACCAAAGTTTCACAGAAGAAAATATCTTATAAATATAGTTATAAAAGAATTAAAATGATGAAACTTAAATGATATCTGTTTGTCCAAGGGATATCCTACCTAAAATCCTTGGCGTAATGGAAACGCACCCCCGAAATCACCCGTCGCGGGTTTATAAACACTAAAACTATGAATATGAGACCTAAATGAATATAAAATCCATAAAAAACCATGGTATAACAGAACCCTAGGCCTATCATTACTAGGGGAGATTATAAAACCTAGAAAAATTGAATGGAGGAAGAAAAGGGAGGATAAAGGAGATAGAATCTCACCTTCTCCACTAGAAAAATCTTTATATTCCATTGGATCTTCACCCCTAGAGAAAAGGGAATGGGATGAAACTTCTTGGAGAGTAGCCTATGGTCCGGGAGAACCAGTGAAAGAAGAGTTTTTTGAAAAATATCACGAATTTAATGAGTTATGTATAAAACTATTTACCTTATCAATTCTGGTTGATTTGAGTTAACCTGAGAACTTTCACCCTAATCCGTGACACATATGAGATCCAAAAAGGATAAATAGAAAATGGGGGTGAGGATAGGGGTATTGGAATCAAGGGGGAGTTGTAATAACTGATAAATATTAAAAATTTAATTATATATAAAAGAAACAAATAATTTCTTTTGAAAATAGGAAATGGGCCTATGGGCTGGCCCAATACCTAAATAAGTAACCCCAATTCACCATGATTATGAATTTATATGGGGTAAATAAGGATATAGAAGTTTTAATATATCAGTATCGGACAAGTGGGAAGTTTAATGGGTGAAAAAGGATGAAGAAAACGAGTTATAAAAGAAACAAAATCGGTTTTTAAATCTGGAAATGGGCTCACAGTTGGCCCAAATCATGAAGTAACCACCCTTTCTTCAAAAAATCCTAGACAAGAAATGGAGATCCAAAATTTGGGTGGTTATAAATATATAAAACTTCAAGAATAAAGATTCATCTCACCAAATACCAATGAAAATTTTTGGTATTTCCAATGGACTGGATCAATACAAAGAAAAAACAAACTGGGTGTGACACAACAGACATTTGATTCTCTCATCCCACACACTCTATCGACCATCTCTATCATATCACCATTCAACATTCAATTTTAATTATCTTCCTCACACTTTTATTAATTATTTAAATAGGTGGGAATATTTTTCATTCATTGCATTTTATAACTCTCATGTTGATTCTTCAATCATTTGTGTTTTCCAGAAAACTGATAACCAATGAATTAGATGATTCTATAAAATTTTATATCCACATTCAAGAATCTAATTAGTTTATCTATCTCTATGTGTGGTATGAGAGTATGATGGGGTTTCTGGGTAGGATTTTCAAGTCATATGATATGATAAATAGTAGTTAACCAATAATAGTAAAGTACATCGAGAATCCATAGTTTTGTTTTTAGCATTGTGAGTGATTCACCACCAATACTTGTTTGGGATCCATTGATCTATAGATCCAATTAGACATAAATATTCTTCCAACTCTTCTAGAATAATTTGTATTAAATAACAACAGCATAAACAGAGATATGGGATTTTCGAAGGTTTTTCTAAATGATATCTTGCAAACTTGCTAAACTATTTAACACCATTTTTATATTAATTTGTCAAATGATTAGAATGTATCCATTTTCGGTATATATCCATTCTATTTAATTCATAAAAGTTTCATTTTATACAATAGATAAATAAATATGCATAGGGTATTCATTATCAAAAGTGAAAGTTATAGGCAATTATAATAAGGGAAACTAAACATTTGATTGTTTCAAAGAATTTTAGTATGTTGAAAAAATGGGTAATTTAATTTATAAAAATAATTAATCCACATAAAATCTTTCTTAAATCCCCTAAAAAAATTAAAATATAATATAAGAAATTAAGGATTAAAACTAAACTCATATATGATTAATACAGATAATAAACTCTCATTCAATCAACTAGAAGATATAAAAATGTATTTTAATAAGAGATGTAGAAACCTAGGAAATTATTACATTTAAAATTAATTGTATATAAATATTTTAAAACATCTCAAGACTCTTGGGATGTCATATCACCACACCGACCCATCCCAATGAAATTCAAGGTACTCCAACAGGATGGAAAATTAGCATTTAATGATGGATTACGTGAATGGGAATTACATCAAAAAAACATATAGTTTTATTATTATTTAATATGATAATAATGATTGTAAAATTAAAAAGGTTATTCACATATTGAAACAATAACTTAGAGCTTGGTATTGAAGGTTAGATGAATTAATAAAAAACATTAATTTAAAAAATTATGAATTTAACATAATCATTACATAACAAATAATTGTATATATAGATTGAAAGTATTTATAAATGTGGTGACATAATATTTAGATGTTTCATAGATGAAAAATGATAATAAATATATATATTAACTATGACCAATGTTTATATATTGATGATTTGTAAGTTGACATTTTCCTTCATTTATGAGAGACTCATTTAATACATGGGATATTTATTTCCCAATCCATGTATGTGAGGGAAGTGTTTTATATATTTAAAAGGACGATTGAAACCCCATGATTACAACCATTGAAAACTGAATAAAATTTTAAAATTTTGTGGGTGGAATGTAAATCTATATCATGATAGTGTCCAAAAGACATTCTAGATCCCATTAAGGCTGTTTCATAAGCATTGGTGAATGGAAAACCACACAATGGGAATCAATTGGACAAAAAATGAATCAAACTGACAGAAAAAAATTTAAATAAAAAACTCCATGATAGATCAATGTGTTAGATTATCACACAAACCTAGATAAGTAGAAAAAAGAAGATATAAATTAGTTTATTAAAAATGAAATCCATTAACCTACCCTAAACTCCCTCACATGCAAAATCCCCAGTTTCAATTTCTAAAATATAAAAAATATGGAATACATGGATACAATAAAGAATGAAAGATATGCATGGTAGTAGTTGGAGATCTATTTGGGAAATGTAATGAAAATAAAATAACCAACTAAACACCTTTTGAATCTATGCATCACCATCATGTCTAAAAATAATAGACACTCCATGAACGATCAAGAGTAGAATAAAAATGGGAAATTGAGAAAAATTCAAGGCCTAACCTACTAATATACAATCACCAAACCACAAATAACGACATCATCAAAGAATAAATCAAAAACAAAACCAAAAATAAAAAAAGAAAATTTGAAGGAATACCTTGATCGGTTAAATAAAATGTGTGACCCTCTTCAGAAAGCCTAATTAAAATCAGACACTCGATGTCAGTTGAGATGTTTGAACAACTAGAGGCAGTCGAGTGGTGTGATTAGAGCTTCAATTCACTGGAAAGGACCACCGACATTGGGTGGATTCTACAAAAAGCTTCTAATATTGTGGTGAGTTCCCAAATGGTTGGGTTTTTTAATTAGATCAGGATAATTTTATGAGTTCTTATAAAAAAGAATTGATAAAGAGTCCTTTTATCAGCATTAAAAACACATTGATAAAAGAACTATTTATCAGTGATTTTTTAGTATTGATAAAACCAATCTTTATCATCATTAAACTTATAGCACCAATAATTTTTTATTTTATCAATGATTTGTTTAGCACTAATAAAGCCTCATTTTTATCAGTGTAAAAAAATCACTGATAAAGAGGCTTTTATTAGCGCTAATTACTTAAGTGTTGTTAAAGTATTTATAATTTTAATTATAAATAAATTTTTAAAATATTTATTTATACTTAATAAATATATATAAATATAAATATAGTAAATATATGCATTTTTAAATATATTTATTATAATTTTATAATAGTTTATTAATAATTATTTATTTATAATTATAGAAATATTTTTAAAAAATCTATTTATATCCTCGTATATATTTATGTAATTATAAAAATATATATTTTAAAAATAGAAATAAATAAAAATATTATAAAAATATTCATTATTTAAGTAAATTTGTAAAACATTTTAAAAAATATTCTAATATAAATAAATACTTATTTATAATTATATAAATACTTATAAAATATTATTCTTTTATTTATATTTATAAATATATAATGGTATAAATACAGTTAATGTAAATTTATAAATATATTTATTTATAAGTATTTTTTTAATTATATTTTTATCATTATAAATGAATATCTAATTTTAGGTGCATGGATATATGTTAAAAATGAGTGAAATTGAATAAATTAATAACAACCACACTTTAATAATATTGAAATAATGGATAAGGTTTATGTGTGTGAATTGTATATAAAAATTCATTAATTACATATATGTGAAATCAATGTAACACAGATTTTATTTTTGGTAAATTGAAAAATAAAATGACATTCAATTATATATTGAGTACTTTGCAGTTAGTCAATTTTTTTAATTCATATTAATTTTTAATTATAAACCATATTTTAGAAATATATAACTATTTAATGTAATGCACATAAATATTTTTCAATATATAAATCATATTTATATCCATTAATATCTATCTATATAAAAATATATACAGTTTAATAACATTAATTTTCATAATTATATAATTAATAAAATGGTTAACATTTAATAATGTATAATTAATTTATTCATTTTTATCAATAATTACTTGATTAATAAAATTTGTAATATTTTTTAATAAAAATATATTTTGTTTTTAATTTATTTAATTGTTACATTTTATTTATTCGAACCTTTATGAGTGCTAAAAAATCACCGATGAAATAAATATTTATCCGTGCAAAAAAAAGCACTGATAAATGTTACCCTTTATCAGCACAAAAAATAAAGCTCTGATAAAGGTTACCCTTTATCAGCATTTTTGTGTAGCTCTAATAAATACCAGCACTATTAAAGGCCCGTTTTGTAGTAGTAAATCATCTATTATGATATAAGTTTTAGTTTGTTCCTATCTGTGTGTGCAATGGGAAAAGGAAGAACATGAAAAAAGAAGCAGAAGTCTGCTGGTATTTCCCAGTGTGGAAGTTTCTAGGGAATGAGTTTGATTTAGTTGAAGGAAACCGAAAATATACTGAAGATTGCATTTGATGAATTTGATAGTGAAAATATTTAGTCTCTCAATTACTATAAAATGAATTCAATTAATATAAAAAGTATAAATATATCTTGATCCAATTGATGGAAAATGAATTCAATAATATAAACAATTTAAATAAAATACTATTTGAAGTGGCCAGTAATATAAGAGAGGAGAATAATTTTCATGATGAGGAATTAGATAAAATCAAAGATGATGACAAGGGAAATAATATTAATTCAAGAGAAATATATATTTTGGAAGTAAAAAATGATTATATTGTAACACCCCAGTAAGAACTCTTACTTTAGAATCAAAGGCTATAATAAGATAATTGTTGATTGAAAGGCTCTATTTCTTAAGTGAATTTTAATATAAAAGAGAAAAATGTTATTGTAGACACGATACCACATTCATTATAATATGAGATGAGTAGTGGTAAAAAACTCAATAGTGAACCTAATGCTCAACATGAATCATGGGATTAGATGATTCAAGAATTAGGAGAACAGGTAATATAGAAAATAGTAGAATTGGAGCTATATAATATCAAATACAATACCATATTGAAGGAATCTTTTCATTTTATATTTTATTATCCCTCAGTAGGTAATAATGAAATAAAAAGACAATATTCTACTTTAATGGAGAAAAAATAAATGTTTTATCATTCCAAATTACTTATTTTTTAAGAAAATATGGTATTGGATATGATGAACCCTCTCACATTCATGAGGGGAAGAAAGGGATAAATTATTATAGAAATAGGGAAAATAATGATGGTGTAGGAAATATTCCAAAAAATATTATACATAAAGTGATGAAAATATGTTCCATTTCTATGGGATCCATGGTAATATTTCAAAATTCTACATTGTATCATTATTATATATTTCACATTGTGATGATAAAAATGTTGATAAATATATAAACAGTAAGCATTATCTTGAAATGTATAAATGAAACATGTCTCAGAAAAAGTTACCCATCAAATTTTATTATTGTTTAAGATTGGGTCATACCATAAGTAACTGTATAGAATCATGGGGGCCCGAATCTAGATATATAACTCTAGATACATCAACATCTTGACCATGAAATTTCAAAATAAGGTATGGTTTTAATGGGAGATGTTTTATATGTTATAATCATTGTAATTTAGAATAATATTTTAGTTGGAAAAAATTAAGAAAATAAAAGGAACCTTAAGGGAGATCCCCATGTTTAAAGGTGTATAAAAAGAAATCATATATTGTAATACAATATGAAAAGTTTAAAATAGGATTATAGTCTCATAGGTAACATAAGGAGCTCAAATAAATGTGTACCAAGAAACACCTTTGTTACACTAACAACATATCTCTAAGAAGTATTGTGAAGAGAAATGGATGAAAATGGGAGGAACTTCACTATATGTATATAAAAATAATGTATGTTTAGTGGTATAATCAACCCCATCAATAAAGGAATGGGTGACTCGAATAACTGATCAAACAAAAAGAAATAAAAAATGCCTCAAAAAATTAACATATGAAATCCAAAATACAAGATGTGAGGGAAAGAGAGTGATCTATCCAATTGTGGATGAAGAAAGAAAAAACAACCAAGATAAACATTCGTTATTAGATAAAGAGTCATATAAAATTTTATATTGGTGGAGCATCAAAGAAGGAAAAGTTTACTTGTTGGTTTAAACCCCAAATTGTGAAAAAGATAAGCCCACAGAATCCATGTATTAAAATAAGACTAAAGTTGTGGGTAAGGAATGACAAGTAATATTTCCAAAATATGTAAACTTGGTTTGGTATTTGAAGGGAGTAAAAAATAGTTCAATGTTTTTCAAAATATATATTAAAAGGGTTGGTCCATCAAGATCGACAAAAATTCTCTTATTTAGGATTCTAGAGGAACCCCACTCCCACTATGTTAAATATTTCTAATATCTATTGTAATTTTTTGGGACTAAGGGGGATATTCAATCCATGTGTGTGGGAGGGGGATAAAAGGGAACATGTGCCTAATTTTAATATAATTATACGTGACATGAGGAATCTAAAATATTGAGATTCATATGTGGTATGATATCAAAGTTGTGGTGTCACAGAACTGCTTTAAAAAAATATGTTTCTGTAAATGGTATAGAAAAGGGATATTATACTATGAATATCCTAATGTGAAATGTGAGATAAATCAAATACATAATTTAATGATTAGGTGGTTCCATGTTTCAGGGAATAATCAACCATTAGCATCATAACTTAGTTAAATTGTTATTTTTTCAACAAGAGAGGAATGATTGAGGGGTAAGTAGGAAAATTCAATTATTTTATTCTTATATATTTTTATCTAAAAATATGGTATCAACTAACTACTTTCATGATAAAATGAATTTGTGAGAGAAGATTAAAAGTGTTTCTAATAAGTTTCCCCCCATTCTGAAGAATAATTATACATCTGAATTCAATATAATAATAAGTATTAATTATTTATATCTGTAAAAAGATGGTGCTTTTATATAGATATATTGAAAAACACTCTAGGTGATATAGCCTCATCTAATAATAGAGTCCTATAAATATACATGAAAATTCATGCATCAGGAGTCCAAGGAGGTATGTGACTAACATGGAAATAATAGTAATTTACTATCTTCAAATATTATTTCTTATAGAGATTTGTGGATGAGTAGGATTATAGGTTCTTTCAATGACTCTTTTCTAAGTGGTAATTTCACAAGATGAGAATATTTCTATAGTGACCAGCTATAAATATGAACATGACTCTAATCTTGAAAATTAAATAATGAATCAATGTTTCAATTTAAATTTATTAAATGGAGTAAAAGGTAAAACATCCAAAAGTTTACACATCCATGTTTTCTATGAATATCATCATATGGTGTCTCATGGGATATGAATAAGTTAATGACCATAGTGGAAGAGAAATTTATCTTTATCTGGATTCATAAAGATAGAATAACAATGTGTTTTATCTAATGCATTTATTTATTATAAAAAATATAATTCCTTGAGATCACTAACTAAGTTGGGCAGTAAATTCATAAATTAAGGAATCCTCTATTGAATTCTATGCTTGTGGGGGAGATTAAAGTGAAGTCTCTAAATAGTATAAATTATGAGAATTATATTTCATTAAATCATAATTAAAATCTAGTCCATCACTCAAGTAAATAGATAATTGAAATAAAATAACACTTTATCAAGGCGAAATTGGATCATGGCCTTATGAAGCTTGAGTGTGTACCTATTGAATTATAGGTTACAGATATCTTGATAAAGGTCTTACCCAGAGTAGCGTTTTAATGGAATAATCTAGCTCATTGAGTTCATTCAACTCACCACACATAAATAATGGGGACATGGGACCTCCTCCTTCCCAATTAATTTTGTGTTTCCCCTTATATAATGAAATTTGTTCATTAACATTTTGTAGACCCCAAAGGAGTGACAATTTGGTAATTGAAAAAGGGGGAGAAAATGCATTAAACAGGACAATGGGAAGATAGCCAAGGGAGAAAAAAGGGGGATATTTACATACGAGGATACTAAAATTTTTTTATCATCAAATAAGAATTATGTAAATTAGTTTTCTATAGGTTTATGATGGTAGTGGTAGTTATCTTTGGGTTAATAAGGGATTATGAAGGCTGATCGGTAAGTTTGAAAATAAAGTTATTCATCGATGAACATTGCATGATTCTCATGTTTATCACAATAATATATTTTTTTGTGTGATTTTATTACATGTGAATGATTTTCTAGATCACTATATGGGGTTGCAGAAGGAATATGGTTTCACATGAACATAACATGTCAATATATTGGTTCTCGAGGCTTATAAGTGTTTTCAAAAAACCCAAAGGGGGAGATTATTAGAAAAAATACCACTTGGTGGTGATTTTGGGTTGAATTTGTTTCTTCAAAAAGTTTATGGTTGTTAACATAGGATGGTTTTATATAGAGGGACTTAAGAAGGAGCATGAATGTATGAACTGATTGTAGATATTGTGAAATGCAAGATCTTGGAAAGTGTGAATGCCTGATCTCATAGAGCATGAATACTGATCTCATAGAGAGAAAAATTTCTGATATCGTGGAGTGTGGAATTTATTTTATAATGAATCATTCATGTATGATCTAGTAGAGTGAGAATTTCATATCTCATAGAGTGCAAAATGTATGATCTCACAGAGAAGGAATGTCTGATCTCATAGAGTGTAAATGGAAGAACAAAACCTATAGAGAAATAAAATGAAGCACAAAAATATTTTCATAGGATCTTGCATTGAAATCATTTATAGAAACATTATACAATTCATGTTTGTCATAGTATCTAATGAAGAGATCTTGAGATGCACATGTTGCGATTGCATGATTGTAGGAGGATCACACATAGATATCATTATAACTACCGAAATACATTGTATGATCTTTAAAAGATCCAATGGAGAGATCTTGAAAAGCTCTTGAAGGAAAATAAGTTGAATGTGATGAGGAAATCCCGAGTTCATTAAAAATTAGGTTACCTCAAGATTGTATTTGGATCTCACGATAGGAAATCACAAAGATATTGAAGACAATATCAATAAATACAAATGATTTTCATTATATGTCATGATGTTGTCACACAAAGAATTAGAAGATAATGGTACTAGCCACATGATTTTCATTTGGATCCCATGATGAGATCACATGATTTTCCTAAAGATAATAGAAATGATCAAAATAAGCACTTGTGACACGTAACATGTTATCATGTAAAGCAATCATGTGAAGCACATTATGCCTATTGTTAAATATGTGGAATGGATAGATAACTATGATTTGTTGAGTTAATGTGGAGGAATTTTCACCATAAATACATCCTCTCATGTCCTTGATAATTAGTTATGTATGATTATTTTTTGATATGAATCAAAATTGGTTTTCATAACATGGATGATGTCTTGCACAAGAGTCTTGTGATCTACAGAATTAGTATAAAGTCCTGTGAAATGATCTATGGAGGTGAAGTAAGTGATGGTTTTATGTTTTTATAGAGATACCTATGGATATCATATTATCCACATTAACTAAATCCCTTTCAATCCATGTGACTTGAACAAGGCCACATGATTATTGTGATCTAAAAAAGGTTTTGTGATCCATATGACCTGAATAGGGTGTTGCGATCCATGTGTTATGAACAAAGTCTCATGATTTGAGTGAGTAGAAAAAGGTCTCGATGAGGATTCTTATAGAGGGGTCTCATGAAGGCGTCTTAGAGTGGTGTCACATGATCCTGATCATCTTAAAGGTGTCTCGCAGATGTGTCTTGCACAAGAATATCCTGGAGGGGTATTGCACCAGGATATCACACAAGGGTTACACACCATGATCTTTCACAAGTGTTTACACTTCAAGACCTTACGTAATGGTTCACAGGCTGGGGTCTCATGCGGGGGTAACACACAATTGTCTTTCATAAGGATATGAACACAAACATTACCCTACTAATGTAGATCCCTAACAAAGATTCCCCTCTAAATGGTGATTTGGTCCAGTTGACCATTGGTCATTAAGAAAGCCTCCCCGTATACTAAAGGCTAAAAATTAGTAACAAGGGTGTAATTAAGTGATAGTGGGGAAACTATACCATCCGGTGGTTATAATAATGGCCCAAAAATATAGATACACATATATATATATATAACACATTGGAATTGGATCATAACTCAGTGGAAGAAATGAAAAAAATAAAATATGGAGAATTAATAAACAATGGATAAATAATTAATTAACAATCCCAAAGGCATACCATTTATAGAGCACACAAGCCATAACAAGTCATACATCATAATAAGAAAATAGGTTTTCCCATGGAAGACCATTAATACATACATATATAATGAATGAATAAAAAATGGAACTCCAACTAATGTCGTAACCACCATGGTCCCTTCCATCCATCCCAAGATAAGAAGTATGACAATAGTTACTATGGTCCAGCTCCCGAGCTAGGTCCCTTACTTGATCTTAGAGACATAAAGTCTAGTTGAGTCTCGAGGGGCCTGTGTAGGGTGTGAGAATAAATCTTAGTAGGCATTCCCCAGTGTGTTCCAGTATTACATCAATAATTTTGTATGTGGATGAGAAAAAAAAAGGTAAATCATGAACACAATTAGCAAATAATATGCTTCACTTGTTATCAATAGCTATAAGGTAGTGATCTTTATCTTTAAACATCACCTTTATAAGTCTGAACACATGTTCCCAATTATATATACGGAATAGAGAATATATCTTGATATATATAATTATAGTGGATAGGATCCATGCCAAAATCCTATAACATGCCCTGACAAAAATCATGTTAGGTGAACATTTGAGCTTAACCTATAAATACGTAACTTGTCACCTTAGGATGTAAATATCATAATTTTCATCTATACAACACACCCAATTAGTATGTACATGGTCTCTTAGTCTTCATATCAAAAGTCCCCATTGGTTCAAAGCACGACATACCAAGGCATATGGGGTTTTGTTCTCATATTAACAATCACTGTCAGATCAATAACTGACATTTCAAGTAAAAATCATATCAATCCCCTCAATATCATGTCCCAATAGACTCATGGATAATTGCAAGCCCCATCCCACAACTGATGGTCTCAACACCATCAATCGATTGTCCATCACCATTAACATGTATTGATATGGAGATCACCCCCCAATACATATGATGGTCAACACAACCACCTTAGAGGCATAGTCTACTGGGGCCTCCACCTACATCGAGTGGTCTACACAACCTCATCTATATAGAATATTTGTGAACATGACTCCAATGTTAAGATGGTCAATAAATAGTTAGTGTAAAAAACCAAACCACCTAATACATATCATCTACAACTCTATTCCACTTCGACCATGTGGACTATTCCTAGTGATCATCACAATATCATGTACAAAGATACATTCCCTCATCTCGATGATCAAATCAACTCAATTTGAATACCGCGTCACCTTAATAAATTAAAAACACACTGTCATGTGTCCTGACCCAAACCCAACCTAAGGAACCACACCATTCCTGTCTTGTTGACTATCATCACCTGAATCCTATAGCCAAGACCATCATGTTATGATAGAACAAATAAATCAGTATAAAAATTATATTTAATTTAAATTAACAATTGAACTATCTACCCAGGAGGTCCAAATCCTCCTCCCTAGGTTTATCATATATATTGATGGATTACAACATGATGAGAGGAATCTTTCAACCATAATTAATTAATAAATTACTAGGAACAATTTATGAAGGTCCCCTCTCAGTAAACCATAATAAAATTTATAGGAAACACACTAAAATAATAATAAAATCGATGATAATTCTAGAAAACTCTTACCTCGTATTGGTAGGAACACAATCATTTGATATCATCCTCTAACTCATTTTTAATTGAAAAAAATGGCATTTTAGAAAATCTCCTTGAAAATAGGGTAGAAGAGATTTCTAATATTTAGAGTTCTATATGGTGTGATAAAAAACAAAATATGTTAGTGTATTGAAGGTACTACTAAGATGAATCTATAGCCACCAACAGATTATGTATCATAGTTTATATGATTGAGTTCCATCAAATCCTAGGGTTATGGGAGATAGAGGTGCTCCCCCTACCACGCTATGGAAATGAGTGGAAATGGCAGAGAAAGAATGAAATAAGAGGCTAAGGAATTTTTTTAATTTTTCCTAAATAATTGATCTATATGGTTTGGATGCACAAATTAGCTAATCATTCACCAGTTTCATAGTGATCACTATCAAAGAAACACACTTGAATTGAATTAGAGCATGGTTTTTCCAAACCATGAAAATACTATGTGAAATCCGTCTTTTAAAAATTGCATAGGTATAACAGGACCCTTTTCCTCATATTTAATGGTTTTTCAAACTGTGCCTTATTCTGTTATAGGGTCTCTTATTTTCTCATGGGAGGCTAAACGGTTTGTCCAAATTGTGCTCCACAATCATTTCATTCCCCAAACTATCTTTTCAGGTCCTGCCACACTCAAAAATCACCTGAATCCCCAAGAAAATTTTCCAGACAAAAAATCTATCTAAAAAATGGTATTGGGTCAATGAAAACTTTGGAAATTAGTTTCAAAGATCAAGAGGGGATTTGTAATGTTCACCAAACTATTGTATTGAAAATGTATTGGAAAATCAAATCCATTAAAAACCTCAAGATATTACACTCTCTCCACATTAACATATATCACCTCAAGCTATCAAGACATTCCCAAAGATGTTACTGAAAAAACCCATCTCATTTATCTCCCCAGTCTACCTTATTTAATCACAAGATAATAACCCTGTGGGTTCTCCCCACCTCAGGAGTTTCCTATCTGATCACTTCATGATGTAAAAAAAACATCCAGTGGTCCACCAACCATCCATTGACTCTAAAGTCCTCCCATGATGCATAATGGATCCAAAATATCACCAAGTGATCCAATAATACATGTATCATATTTTATATCCATCTAGTCTCACATCTCATCATATTACCATAAGTACCTATTTCAAATATGACACCCAAAAAATCAAACATCATATATAAATATGAATTCCTATAGAAATCTAGACTACTATACACCACATGTACAACCCTCATAGTATCAATGCCCATATTCCTATATTCCTCATGTATATCCCATATTGCATTGATTACCATTATAGATCATATTCCCAATGCACCTCTTATATATATCACTCATCATAATTAATTCCAACCTATTAACCATCACCGGGTTTGTGCAAAATCAATATCCATGCACGTTATGCACCAAAACCAGCCAAAACCAAAACAAGTCTTACATGTCAGCATGGAATACCGATAACCATATTTGGATCCCCATCCTACTATTCACTTGGAATCTCAACTGCATGCATTTGGACTAAATCCCAACTACCCAACTCATGTCATTCATACAAATTTGCACTAATTAATAGTTCCTAACCCCCTGCTAGGTCCTACTATCTCTGCCATGATATCTATGTGTGGCTGAATCCCAACTACTAGCAACTGGTACTGCTCCCAGTGAAACATCATGTCCCCCATTTTGCCTCAGTCCCTTTCTCATTACCACCTGAGAAGGCTTCCATCAGAACCTCATTATAAATGTCATCTTTCTATATGGTTGAATCTCCACTGAAACAAGATCACACTTGGTCAAAATATATCCTGGATTCCCGCACTGGAATAACACTACTATAGACCCACTCCATGAGGGTATTCTTGAATCTATAATAGTAATACCATTATTAGATTACATTTTAACTTGTTTCCAAACAACTAAATAATCACTACTCAGATCTCCTGTTGCAATCACCCAACTTGAATTAGTCTGTTTCATCAAATTTTCCTCAGGTATGAGAACCTAATTGACTACATAATTGAATGAGGAAAATCTCAAGATATTATCATGTACTTTTATTTCATTCCTCAAAACATCCTAGAATCTCTGTACCCAAAATATTTCATCACCCACAATA
This sequence comes from Viscum album, assembly GCA_963277665.1. Taxonomy (NCBI): domain Eukaryota; kingdom Viridiplantae; phylum Streptophyta; class Magnoliopsida; order Santalales; family Viscaceae; genus Viscum; species Viscum album. The sequence goes on from OY728140.1 coordinate 507,055,816, forward strand.
GCTAGTGAAAAAATAGAGGGATCTGTGAATTTAGATGTATAGTTTATGACCAAGTAATCCCCAGATTGGAGATTTGTGAACACACATGATCTATCCACCCACAGTGTCTTTGGAAAGATGTTCTCAATCAAAATGACCTTGATATCCTTTCAAGAAAGTCCCTCAAGTTTTCTCGACTAAATGAATACATCCTACCAAAATTTTTCTGGTCCTCTATGCTTGTACATCACTAGATTTACACTTCGAGCTAATGGTGTTTCGAGGTCGCCAAATATATTTTTGACTAACTCGATCATGTTTTATACCCCATTCATTTCACATTATGAATGAAATTGTGGTGTGTGATGTGATTGGAACTCCCAAGTCATGTATTTTGTGGATGGTTTAACACCCTAACAAACCCATTCAATGAGATACATAACTCATACAATTATTTCCCTGAGCTTCTCATAACTCCACGACTGAAAATCTACCATATAAAACTATGATATCTATACTGATGCAAATACCTATGTATCCAGATCATCTTATCACTCTAGGACCTCATCCTAACCCCCAAATGTCTCATCCTATTGATTGTCATGTAGCACCATATCACCGCCCTCCTGACACTCCACTAGAAGTTGTCAAGATAGAATCCCTTTGAATACTAATCACGATGGTAAAATTTCCATAAGATTATATATATATAAATATAATGGTTAGGGAAAGCTATAATTGGAGGTACATTTCACCACCCTTCCACTCCCCAACCACACCATGTCCCATGACATCTGGCCTCATTATCCCTCACCTACCCAAATTAGCATATGGTGTCATGTATCATCCGACCTCTTGGACCCCACCTACCCACATCAGAGTAAGGAATAAAGTATCATCTGAACCCATGGCCCATCAACTTCCTTTAACTATTACGTGTGTCAAATATCACATTTCAATAATAGGTTTTTGATTATAATTATACCAAAAATGCAGTATAGGAATGAACTATTTAGATTCCCAGTTGACACTTTAAACATTTCACCCCTATCATCATCCCTACCAAACTTCATCAGGTCCATTCCCATATATATATATATATATATATATATATATATATATATCACATTTATATAGAATCATAACAAATATCATTGTAACAATATACCTGAGTTGGAAGAGTAGAATTCTATAATAAGTGCTTAAGCTGGAAAACATTGTTTAGCTTCACTGTTGAAACTATAAACAACCCAACCCATATAATTAAATTATTGTTTCTTAGTGAAAATATATATGAAAACACATCAAATGATCCTAATTGCATATCATGATTCATCATTAATCATCCTTTTTCGTACTGATTCATGGGGAAAATGAATATAATTGATAAAAATCACACCCATATTTTCCTTTGAAGGTGGAAATCAAATCAACCCTAAAAGAGTAAAGCAGAACATCAATTTCTCACCCTTAACAACATGGTATGTCACTCATACAAGGGGATAAATGCACCAAAAAAAGATATTTCTGAGTTCCAAAAACATCTTAGTCTATAGTCTACCAAATCCTGAAATGTAAGATCTAAAAAGAAAAAGAACATTTGATATCATTTGTAAACCGACGAACATGGTACCCATTTAATTTTTAGGTCTTTCGATACTAATGGAAAAGACCTACGAGAACTAGATATGATACTATTTATATCACCTTGATCAAGATGCCACTTTAAATAGTGCTCTGGTCAGATTGACCACTAGGCCTTAGGAACTCGTCCCCAAATTCCAATGGCTGTTGAATAATTGTGATGGTGTAAAGAGGTCATAATGGGGATTCTAAAACCTATGTTGGTTATTCTAGTAATGGTTAATATGTATATAACACAATAGAATATGACCATTACCCAATAGAATAAATAAAAGAAATTCATAGAGAAATGATAAATGAATAGTAGCATGATAATTACTTAAAAAATGCACAGGTATAGAATTTGTAGACAAAAAATTCCATAGAATTCATACATAACAATAAGAAAATTTAGTCACCCATGTTTAACCATCAATAAATATATATATAAAGAATTCTGAAAAAATAAAAACTCAAATTGATGTAGGAACCATTATGGTGACTTTCCATCCAGACCATGATATGAAGTATGATAATGATTTCTAAGGTATAGCTCATGAGATCTCCCACATGTGCAACCCCAAATATAGAAATCCTATAGACAACCTAATGGGATAGTGTACGGTGTGGGAATAAATCTCTATAGGCCACCACCAATGTGTGTCTATCCTATATCCATAATTATGTAGGTGTATTATAAAAATAAATAGAAAGGTAAAGCACATGTAGATTTGATAAATAATATGCTTCCTTTCTACTCAGTAGGCACACAGAAGAGATCAACTACTTAGAGCAACTTGGGTAAAAGTCCAAAATTAATTTCCTCAATTAAGGATACCATCATCACCCAAATCCTTGAGTCAATCCCATCACATTCAAATATAACTTAGGAATTAAAGTAAAAAATTAAATTAAATTTAAATCAACACCAACCCTAACTTCCAAATTGTTCTAAATCCACCTCACTAGGCTGATTAATTTTTATCATGGGCCTGTGAATGTATAATGGAATCCCTCAACCAAAATTAATTAATGTATATCTAGAAGAACTTTATTAAGGATTCCGTCGATCAACACATGAGGTGTTTATAGAAGGAACCCTTGATACATTCACAAAATCAAGTAAAACGATAAGTACTACCTAAATTATAATAGTGGGATCTCTATTATCTGATATCAACCTATAAATAGAGCCTAATTAGAAAAAAAATTAAATTTTTGATGAACAACACAAAAATAGGGTAAAAGATCATACAAAAATATAGTATTCAATATGGTGAGATAAATGAAAAAAGATGATATCATATTGATGGTATTACCAAGAAGTGTCCATAGCCACAAATGGGCAAAGCAATAGAGTTTGGACGATAGAGTTCCTTCAAAACCTATTGGGAAGGGAGATGGAGGAGAAACCACTATTGTGTTGTGGGCATGGAAAGAAAGGGAAGAGAATGGATAAAGTAGGAGGCATGGGAGAATTAATAATTTCACCAAAATAAATTTGAAGCATAGTTTGGATTCCAAATTTGGATAACCATGTGACCAAAATGTGGTTATCATTTCCAAAGACCCACATTCATATAGGCTAGGTGAACCATTTTACAAACCATGTGTGAACGTTGTGAAATCCTTCTGTTAAAAATTATAGAGGTGTCACATGGCCATATAACCCCTCCTATATGGTTTTGTAAAATCATTCATAGGGACTTTAAAGGGTAGTACAATTTATCCTGGGATGCTTAATGGTTTTTCCAAAATGTGCGACTCTATTAGTGCATTCATAAAAATAGGTTTCTAGGCCATGTCGTATGTGATACTTACCCCACTTACCAAGAAACATGGTGGCCCTTAAAACCCATCAAGATAATAAGGCTTCAAGTACATAAAGCTCTTAGGATTATGTTATGAAGACCAAGAATAGGGTTTGTATGCTCACCCATCTAAAAAATTTAAATAGGTTTGGAAAATATGACCCACTCAAAAGCTTAACATGTTATAACGACTAATATCATAGTCATATTTGAATTTTGATGAAGAATATGAAAGAGGATATTAAACTTTATAAAATACTAGAACAAATATTTTATCCTCTCTTACATATAATGTAGTGAAAGGATGAATTGGAATCTTTTTAAGATATTTCTAATGCGAAGAGGAGTTTCCATGACCTCTCATAGAAAAGTGATGCTCAAGGGGATGTTCTCATAAAGGATGTGATGGAGAAAATGAATTCTAATGTCAACTATTATACATTTAGTGAAAATATATGCTTAAATATTCTTTCAATATTTATTAAAATTTAGCTCATCAATATCATATATAGTTGGTAAGGATACGAACAATTTAAATGTTGAAGTGAAAAATTAGCGACCCTTATAATAATGAAATCATGATCTAGTGTGGGAGGAAGAATCTTGTATGGGATATACGAACATAAATTCACCCCCCCTATTAGGGTATCTTAGCATCTTTTGTACCAAAAATTGGTCCCTGGTATTATATCCAAGGATATTGTTGGGGATTTGTCTTAGGATATGCCAAAGGATAATTGAAGGTATAGGAAATTTTCTAGAAATTTTGGTGAATGATTGGGAGAGTGGTTTCAAAGAAATTAAATTGATTTTTTAATATTAAAAGTGGGTGTGGATATGTCAGGATTGTACCTAGGGGTGATTACTCCAAAAGGGTGGACTGATCTAGACTCTATCATTACTTGGTACATAAAAACATGATTTTCTAAAAATATGGGTTGAAACTCCCTTGGGATATTCTTTTGAAATTTATAAACTTGTTACAAACAATCATGAAGGATCTAAATAGATTATGAACATGATTGGAGTAGTTTAAACATAAGGTATCTTTTATTTAAAACATGGTGTCATTATTTAGAAGTCCCATTAATGACTTTTGAGGATTGACCATGCTGATTACCCATGCATGTTGGTCATGATAACCATTTTGTTTATGATAAGGGAGTTAATATAAAATGATAAAGTTCAGGTGGAATCATTAATGATGAAATATATGTAACCTATTTTATAATATTTATAAATGATCATGAATATCCTAAAAATTATATTGCGATGTCCACTATTAAAATTGATAATTATATATTTTATTAGTATTAAAAACACATAAAGGTATGATGATCACCTCTCAATTCTAAGATTCTTCTATGGTTAATGTATTTGGGAATGTTCTTCCCTCTAATCTTGTTAATTTCCTTTGGTCAAATTTGACGTTATCTTATGCATGGATTGGTTTTATCTATATAAATTCTATAACTATTTCTATGTAAAGTATGTCATGATAGATATTCCAAAATAACAAATGTTTATATATTAGTCTAATGATAAATAAAAACTTCTAATAGAGATCATATCCATTTTAAAATCTTTCATTCCAATTAAAAAATGGGTTTTATTTCATACCATTAAAGAGAAACACAACATCAATGATAGGCCTAATTTTTGAGAGTTTTTTGATGTCTTTCTTGAATAGATTCATATTATTCCATCAATATGTGTGGCTGTGTTCTCAATGGAACTAATATATGTTTTAAAATTATTTTAATGAATCTCTATATAATATACACAATTTATTTACAGGTATTGATTATGTAACATAAGTATAACAATGAAAAATGATCCATTTAGACAATATATTCACCATGGGGTGTAACAAACAATTTTTTATAACAAGAGACGTATCAATGTGACTCTCTAATGATTATCAGAAGTTAAAGAAGATCACAATTAATTACAAGTATACTCTACCTCGTATTTAATACTTTTATGATAATGATTATAGATCTTAAGACTTTTCAAAGATTCAAATTTATTTTTGATATCACCAATTAAAGGAAAAGAAGGGTGATATACGTAAAAAAAATCATAAAGTATTTTTACACTAAGACTATATTGTTATACCATTTGGTCTTAATAATTCCCCTTTTGTCAGTGTGGATTTGATGAATATAGACATTAGTGATTACCTTGATCAATTTGCGTTAGTCTTGATAGAAGATATTATTATTTAATAAATGTGAAAGAAATAGCATGAATATTACATGAGAGTTATATTTAAGACCCTAAGGAATGATAAAATTAATTAAAAATTTACAACATTTGAATTACAGATACAAATGAGTTAATTTTTGGGACATGAAATATGATCTGAGCATATGTCTGTGGACCCATCAATTATGGATGGCATTGAATGTAAGCCAAGAACAACCATAGTGATTATGATCTATATTATTATTGGTTTGGTTGGATATTATGAATGTTTTCTAGAAAATTTCTAACAACTATCCAATCCACAAATCAAGTTAACTTGTAAGGAATCTATGTTCTTTTGGGTAGATGAATATAAGGAAAATTTTAAGGAACTAAAGAGATGATTTTTCTACAAACCTGTTCTTATATTACCCTACAATGAATAATGGTATGTATTCTATAGTGACATGTCAACTAAGTTATTTGGATTCATTCATATGAAAATTTATATAGTCATATATTATTCCTCAACAAAATAGATGGTTTATGAGGAAAAATACCCAAATCATGATTTGGAGTTCACTTTAGTAATTGTTTTATTAAAAATATGTATTCATTATGTTTATGATGAAATTTGAGAGGTATATACTCTAAAAAAAATAAAGTATATAAATTCACATAGAAATCAATAAATTTGCACTAGTGAAGATGGGTAGAGCTAATTAATAATTATTAATTCTGATTACACTTTGACCCAAGGAAAGTGAACAAGGTGGAAGATACTTTAATTCAAATGGATTATGCTAGATTATATATAATGAGGACAAAAAAATATCATATATTTCTATATTTTAAAAGGATGGATTTGGAAATCTTCATGTAGGGGGATATATATTATCATTCTCAAATAAGTGTTCAACCATCTATCCATGTGAGTATAAAATAGGTTATGAATGATGATATGGAGATGGAAAAGATGGTGATAAATTTTCATGAGTTATACCTTAATTTTGATTGAATGATAAGTTTCCCTATCCTTTTATGTGTTCCATCCATACCAGATATGAATATAAAATTTTAAGAAGATTATAACAGTTCTTCATTCTCTATTTCTCCTAGAAGTACAAGGATGTGTAATGATTTGGAAGAGTAATACTAATTTGATGGCCCAAATAGAGATATCGTTGAGTTTGTATCTCAGTTTATGGTAGGTCAAAAGGTTAAGTATATAAGAAAAATGTATAAAGGGATGTTACAACTAGTACCCATTCATGAATAAAAATGTGAAAACATCACGATAACTTTTGTTATGAGACTCCCCAAAACATCTAAAGTGAAAAATTCTATATGGGTTGTATTTGATCACCTTAAAAAGTTAGCACACTTAATTTATATTTTAATTTTTTATCTACGGATAAGATTTCCAGGAAATACATTTAGTAAGTGGTAAGGTTTCACACTACACCAAATTATATTATGTATGATTGGGGGATGTGGTTTTCCTTGAAGTTTTAGAAAAGTATTCAGAAAGGTCTGTATATTTTGTTGAGTTTTAGAACTGGATATTACCCAAATAATGATGTTCAATAAGAGACAACAATTAAAAACCTAGATGATATATTGAGATCTTATTATATGTTTTTAATGGTGACTGAGATCAGCACATTCCTCTGGATGAGTTTTCATACAATAGTTACCTACACTTATGAATTATGATGGATCCTTATGAATCCCTACATGTAAATAAGTATAAAACACTAATGTAATAGGATGAATTTTTGAGAAAGAAATATAGTGGGACATATTCTAGCTAATGAAAGGGAAGGGAACATAGGATCCATTCAGCAACACATAAGGGATTAGAATGTCAGCAGAATAGTTACGATGACAATTGCTTGCATGATCGATAATTTGATGTTTGTTACAAGGTGTTCTAAAAAACCTCTACATTGACAAATTTAATGATATTTGGAAGTAAGGTATAAGTAATAAATTTTTATATTTGTTCCAATAAAGTTAATTATAATATCAGGACAATGTCTTATTGGTAGTCACTTTCATCGAACCTCTGTCATATCAATGATATGTTCCATATATCTCTCATGATGAAGTATATAATTGATATTTCACATGTAATAATAACATAGGTAATACAACTTGTTCATGATATTTAATATGATTTACTATCGGTGGAATTTTTTTATCATTCAGGTAATGTTGTATGAATCTAGACAACTCCCAAGGCTATAGTTTTGTGGTAAAACCATCAGCTTGAGGAACCTATGTGGGAAACTAAGGATATAATGAAGAAAAATAATAGTCAGTTTTTTTACTAAGTAATTGAATTTAAACAATGAAAATAAAATTAAAAGGTGTATAATGTAACATATTTAGATTTTATTAAAATTATATATTTTTCAATTAAATTCAACTTCTTCGATATATTGTGTTACACAAAACATTGAGTTTTAAAAAACCATGACATGCCCTTGATATTAATTTTTAAACAAGTCATTTATAACCTAACCACTAAATTTGGTAGTATTATTTGGAAAAAACCATTTTAAAAAAATGTAGAAAGGTTTTGGATAAATAAAATATATTTATAAATAATTGATTTTTTTGGAAAGTATTAATGTTCTTTGAAAATATGTTTTTTTCCAACAAAATTATTTTTAATGATATTAGTGAAAAAATAATAAAATAAAATTTTGAAACTTTGATAGTCATTATTTAACCAAATTAGTTTCATTTTTTGAATGAAAAAGTAAATTTTACCTTTGTTTTATTTTTTTATATTTTTCAAAAAATATTAGTTTTTCATTGAATATTTAAAAACATTAATCTTTATAAAAAACACCCATATCATTAAGATAATTCAGAAAGATACACGAAGATTAATTTTTAAAAAAAGTATAATTAGATTAATTATGTTATTATTAAACAAATTTAGTTTATTAGAATAAAATTCATGATGGATTTTGATGTTAAAACGTTTTATAATTATGAATATTTTGTCCTTGGAAAACTGTTTTTCATTATGCCTTTGAGTTATGTTATAAATTGATGTTTTATAATTTCTTAACGGGAATTTGGAAAAAATTATTAAATAGTTTTAATAATATATAATAATATTATATAATATGTCCAAGTTAATTTTTTTGAAAAATTATAGTAAAAATAATTAAAAATAATGATTATAGCTAATGTTAAAATAGTTTTTTTGAGTGGTTAAACAACAATAATAAAGGGTAAAATAATGATTTTTTAAAAAAACATCCATTTTATTTATATGCTATTACTATATAGAATATTATTTTTATATTGAGTAATGTTTTATCATTTCTGAATATTTAAAATGTGGGTACAACTTTTCCCTTTTAAAGATTCTAAGTGTGACCTCTCCCACAATTATAAAATACCCCCCCCCCCCACTCTCATCTCTTATTCAAAAATAAAACACCCTTTTTTTTCAACCAATATCCTTCCAAATAAATAATTAAATTCCATATCCACATCCTAGAGTCTGTGTTTTTATTATGAAACCCTCCTATTAAGGCTTTATGTGTAATCCAAATGGTGTTATCTGAAGAATAGATTTAGTCCTTTACCTTGAATGTTTTATTATATTTATTCCTATAAATCCTTTAAATATTGTTCAAATATGATAATAAAAAAAAATATTTTTCTCCCATATATTAAGATGTTATTTCATTAATGGAATGACATATATATATCTCCTCTTCAATTGAATGTGGAACGAAATTGTTTATTGTCTGTAGGGCGGACTACCGCTTGATGAGAAGAGGTATATCTATTTCTATCACCATATCTAAGGGTAGGATATAATGAAGGATTTAAATTAAATTTAGTATATTCATATAAAAATATATATATATTTAATTATAATATCAAATACACATTTTTTACATTTAATTCTATTGTAGTACGAGAACATTGCTACTGTGTATGGTGGAATAACAACTCGCACAGTGATGCAATTATTTTTTCAGCTAAATTATACATGGAAGATAATAATGATAAATTTAATGAATATATGTGATATATATGAAATAATTATTAATATTTAATGGTGATATATTATTTAACTTTTTTTCGTTCCACCTTTCGATAAAATAGAAACAATGTTCATACATATGACCTACTGTCTCCATAAACGATGTTATTCATTTTATATATACATCCTTAATAGATTACACAATATAATTATACAATTAATATATATATATATATATATATTGTATTCATATCATGGTAAAAATTGTTTAGGTGATGGATCCATTATTCATTTAAAATGACCAAAAATACCAAATCAAAACATACCAGAAAAGTGAAGTAGTTATTACCTAACTCGCGATTTTAGCGAGGAATCATAAAACAAAAGGTAATAAAAATGTCATAAGTAAATCATATATGGTATGATATATGTAATTATGGTGTCTAAATATATTTATAATAAATATATTTTTATTAAATGGGAGTATGAAACATTTATGATGGAATTCGAGACTTAAAGTTAGGGATTTCAAGTCACGTTTTTATTTTTTGGCGACATATGCCATATTCACCAATCATTTCATTTTTGTGGTGTATATATTGACCCATTGACATTATATATATATAATTTAATATTTTTTAGGATATTTAATAATTAATTATATTTTGATATTTAATGATGTTAATACTTTAAAATTTTCCAAACCGGTAAGCAATTTTCATCTCACTATTATTTTTGTGTGGACACATGCCTTATATGCCAGCTTTGTATTTTTTATTATATATGTACCAAACATGAATGTATTTTAAGATACATAACATGGTAAATATTGGATATGATTATCAATCATGTTTTCTTTCATTCATGATTCTTATGATTCAAAGGATACAAAAATGGTACATAATTTATGTTATAATATATTTGTTTATCAAGATTTCTTAGGATTATATTTTCGATGATGAAATTTTTTTATATAAGTTTCAAGAAAATATCTTCATTTATTGTACTATATATATTTAAGTATAATAAAAGTTTTAATTTAAATATACTCTCTTTATATACTCAATATTGGAGTTTTTTTTAGAAAAAAACTAAATTTAATATCTTCGGTCGAGAATAGTTTTTCTTTTATTTATATGATATATAAAGAGAGTATAAATGAATGATTTCACTTTTCTATAATGATTAATTAAATTAATATTTAAAAATATATTAATTTTTAATAAATTATTTTAAATTAGTCTTCTTTTATTTTTTTAAATAAGTTCCTTTGAATTTTTATCGAAAATTGGAAAGGAATATTTGTTTTAATGAGTATGACATAAACTATATATTATGAATAAATAAAAACTGAATGATTTAAATACTACCTTAATTGTTTCCATGATTGTTCTCAAATAGTTTTTTTAAGATAATATTTGGGTAATTTTTATATTTAATAAAGTTATTTTAAATGGAAATGATATTTTACTCAAGAAGTTTTTAATGATATTTTTATGGAATTTTTATTCATCAATGATAACAACCTATGATGTTTCATATATTTTACCAGGGATATAAACCAATGGTACTATCCTAATTCATTATTTATATAGCTTATTTTTATGATTTTTATGAAAATAAATATTTGAAACCTATTACTTTTCTTCAGCTTGTGATATGACGAGTTGATGAAATTTTTATGAAACCCATTTCTTTATACGGTCTATGCTATGGTGAGACGTTTATGAAACAAACTTATTTTTTATGGGTAATGATATGATCAGTGTTTTATGATCTTTTATGACAAAATTTTATAGGTTATGTGATTGTTCATACATATATATTCCTTAAATTTGTTTAATAATTTTTTATGTCTCATTAGATAATGATGTTAAATATGATTTTATAGTTGACATTTAATGGAAAATAGGCTGATGTGCTTGATCCACAATGGTAATTAGGTGATAATTTCTGATTATCTATGAAATTGGAAACATGTATTGATGACTGATCCATTACAGTATAATTTTTTTTGTTGATTTATGATCCTTAATTATTTTATAGTATCAAATGTTAACCTTGTCATATGAAATTGTTTCTCTATTTATGATGGTGTGACACATATATTACAAGAAAATCATGTTAATGGAATATTTATGATGATTTGGAATTTTACGGTTCATTTACTTTGAAATTAAAATTATTTATACCTTGGATTAAGCATATAATCCATGAGATATATGGTATAGACATTGTAGGTTATATTTATAATCTCATAACCTTTTGTTTATATTATTCTTCCATATGATAATAAATTTATCTCTCCTAAGTTTACCCTTATTAATAATATAACCTCAAAATTTCTTTTGTTTCCGTTCCCCATGTTATAATAATTTTTTACGTAGATTATGCATATAAAAACTACTAAATGGGGTGAACTTAATGAGAGATGTTGAAGATATTTAATGATATAAGAAGATTCTGTAACTAGTCTCCAAAGTCACTAAACCTTTACAGTCCTCAATCATTTAATAACAAAGTTTATTTAAAATTTAAAAATTCATATGTGATATCCATTTATGTAAATCCTGGGCCATTATATTTGACATGTTTAATAAATATTATTCCCTTATGTGGTTTATTAATTATTCATGAATAATTAGGTTTCATATATCCACTGACTAGTTATTTGATAGAATATTTTGTGAGTTTAATATTCAATAAATATTTATTTTGTATTTAGTAAATACAATATCTATTTATTTAATAGAGAATAATTATGTGATATTCTATAATTAAATAAATAAACTTTCTTCAATTCTTGATAATTATTTTAGAGGAACGGTATTTTAGTACAAAGGTTCTGTGTAAAATATTTTGTAATAAATATTTTTTTGAATAAATTTTTGGGAATTTACTAATAAAATAATATTTAATTAATTCATTTAATTTTTTATGTTAATAAATACTAATTATATTATTATTATTATGGAAAATGTGTTCTTTAGGGATTATGGAAATGATAGGGACACATGTCCAATTATTATTTTCTAACCTGAGGGTTATTTAATCCTGATTATATTATTTTCCTCCTAGAATACATTCTAGGGTTTTGGGTTTGAAAATTTATATAGAGAAATATCCCAATCCCTAGGAAGACCCTCTATAATAACACTCCAGATAATAGAGAGAGATCATAGTCCACCACACATCCCAATTATTTAGAGATCAAGGATATTAATTTTTATAGGCCATTCCTTTGGAGATAAATGATGAAAAATGAATGAATAAATAAATTTTCATGTATCACTCAGGTATTCCTACTAAAAAACTCAGAGTTTCATGTTATACCTACAGATCACTACTGTAGGGAATCTAAAAATTATTCTAATGATGAAATGATAATATGATATAAAGGCATTGTTAGATTCAACAATAAAGGAAGAATTTATCACAATGTAACTATTTAACTACTTATATTTATTATAAATTCATTATTTGAGGATCTTTTATTTGTTTCTAGTTTTTTATTTTCAATTAATATATTATTCAATTGAATTATTCATGATGTTAACAATGATGTACATATTTGATTAATCATAATTTATGATATATATCCAATGTGAGTAATTCATGTTGACACTTTAGCTATTTCCAATACAATAAAATTCGACTATATTGCTCAAATTTATAATTTATTAATATTTAAATATATTTAATTGATTTAATTGTTCATCAATAGTCCTCAATTCAGTTTAATCCTTCATGAATACAGATCTCAAGATCTTCTCTTTATCCTCTTCTTTCATGTCAATATAATCCATAAACAAATTAATTTTGAATAAAGTACATTTCTATAACTCAATAGGAGGTCACACCAATTTTAGTCAGATTATACATGCGTATATCACAAGTAGACTATTGGAACACACTATGAAACCATGATTAATGCACCTTCATGGTTCAAAAATTAATTACAATCATGTGTATTTATCACAAATAGTGGGTTTTTAATTCACCATGTTTTTATTGACCTAGCCAGGCACATGGTAATAATGAATACATGACAAGATACATGAATATATGATTTATAGTCTATTAGTCCAAGATGATCCATGTGGTTTCACATGGGCCGTGTGATTGGTAACCATGTATGTCAGAGACAACATGGTGAGTAGCTCCTATACAAACATAAACAAACTGTATATTTGATTCATTTCTATGGAAAGTTAACCAGACCAATCCCTAGGCACGTGCTATGGATAGATGATATACATGTTCTATAGCTTGATTGTATGTGCTGTGTATCTTACCCGTTTACATAGAATTTAAAACATATTTATTATTCTTTTTAAAAACATTTAACAAGTTCTCCCTATGTCATCTAATGTTCTTCTATAATCTATGTGATGTATATATATATATATATATATATATTAAATGTATAAAATATTCATACATAATATTCAGAACTACATCTCATGTATAAGTCATAATAAAAAAATTACTCTATATGTATTAAAACATAAAACCCTAGTCAAATAATATTTGTTTTTTATGCCATTAATTTGAATGTTAACATAGTTAAATTAAATTATATGGTGTGTATGCTAAATTCTACATGAGTAAATAGCATACCAATATCATACATGTTAGTTAGTTCACAAGGGTACTCATCTTGTTGACTCAAAGGTACATATTTTTTACATAGTTAATTTTAAATAAATTTATTTAATTTATTATAATTGTAATGGATAATAATCTCAATATGGTTTCAGTGATAATTAATATAAAATAATTGATTAATTATAGAAGCTTTTTAAATGATTTGAGGAAAATGTATCTTAAATAAGATTTATTTTTTATGGATTCTATTTTATTAAATGTGTGATTCATTTCTTCATTATAGATGATCATGATCATAGATGAGACATTTTTATGTGATTTTTTTTTAATTTATTATAATATAAAATTGATGTGCTACACATAATACCACCCCTCATAATGAAAGGGCCTACACTCCCATTGTTTCTTTTAATGTAAAACCCCTTAACCAATATTCCAGTTCCCCTCATTTGAATGTGTGTAAAATACTATGTAATTGATATATTTCCAAGGTGAGTGAATGTGGTTCAAGTATGGTGCCATGAAAAAACCAATACAAGAAATAAATGGTTCGAATTTTGGAAAGATACAACTATAAAAAATTCATGATTCAAGGTATTTTTATCTTAGGATGATGGTTAGTATATAATCCTCTAGATAAACTAACCGTTAGAAAAATATCAGAATCATACATCTCTTATTGTTTTACATCTATCATGTTGCATAGTTAAGTTAAATGTGTATGTTTTTTTGTGACCACATTATTTTATGAATTATATATCATGCTGGATAAAACTAAAATAAATTGGGTCATGAGTATAATTTATTGAATACATTACTAATCTCTTATGTAAATTGATCTAATATTAACAGGAATTTAACTAGGATAAAAATTGGATATTTACACATAATGATTAAAATTCCTTAATCATATATATTAAGTTATTATGGACTCCAACTACTTTCTATGTAATCAAACCATAGTTTAAAGTGCCTGGACAACTTCTTTTGTGGTGCTTTTAGTAATCTAAAAATTTATCTCTTGAGATTTAGGTTTACTTAAACTAGGATGCATTAAAGGATGATCAACATCATGAGAATTGGTACAACTAGTAAGGAATGTGTTGATGGGATTAAATATACGGATTTCATGTTTTGGGCGTCCACTCTAATGACCAAGGAATCATGATTTCATTCATTTTTAGGTTATTTCTTCTTAAATACATTTGAATTACTAGGAGGTATTATTTAAGGTTTATAAGAAGAAGAATATGGATCCTTGAAACTAAAATATCTACACAATAAGATATTTTGAAAATAATACTGATGGATATTATGTTTTGATGAAATAGTGTGAGATTAATAAATTTAATTTTTAGTATATCCTATAAATTACTAGAATTATTCTCTTTTTAATTGAATAAATGAAAATATAGATGACTTTAGGCATATTACTATGATCCATAATTTATAAGGATAAACTTATCACTATAAAGAATTCACATTAATGGAAAATGAACTTCTTTGTTGATATATTACATGAAATGAAATTATATTTATTGGATAACCCCATTTCAAAAATTCATAATCAAGAGGCCAGTAGGAAAGAATCTTCCAAATATCATAAAATTTTGGGTGATTCTCTAGTTTTCTAATGTTTCATGGAATTGTCTATATAAAAAAAGATTTTGAAGAAGAATGAGTATATGGATGTGTATATAATGATGTCTCACCTTCATGATCTCAATCAATATAAGGTGAGAAAAGTAAGATATGATATATACATTACACTGTTCATATGAAATATTTGAGAGTCAGAGCCTACCAGGCTACCTGCTATCAAGAAAATTGGCTACATTGAGTTCTTAATAATATTGGGAATTAAATTCAATGATTATATTTTCATATTTCACATATTTTTCTCACTATATTAATCATTCTTTAGTTTCATTATGAACTATAATAAGAAAAATTAAGAGAATTCTCATTTGGAATATCTTGCTCTCATTCTTCTGTGGACAAGGATTTAGAGCATGAGAAACCCACAATCAACATGATAAAAATAGGATAATCATAGAAAAGGGACACAATACTCAAAATATGTCTAGAGATATCAAGAACCATCCTTCCAAGATAAAGATTATCCCGTGGAAGTTGGATGAAAGAAGTATTTTGTTTTTTATGTTGAAATCATGGCCATTGGATGAAGTTTTTCTGCTATATGTAAGGGAATGCTAAAGGTGAATTTGTTATCAAGTTACATACTTATATTTATACACATTTCGTATTATAAATAGCTTAAATTGATCAAATATGTATTATAATATAAGAAATAATTATATTTTGAAGGATTTAAAGTGGAAGAAGTGGATGTTCAATTATCCAATGGAGCACTCCTCACAACTTTGGTTATAGTATACTACCACCTTTATTACTAGTAAGAATGATTTTGGTACTGAATAACTTCTATTTTGTTCTGTATTTTACTATGGATATTTTCTTGGTTTCATGCCTTGATATATATGGATTATTTTAAAATTAATTAACAAATAATTATTCTATTAAAAAAAAGTTGTTATGGTATGAGGAAGCTAAAAAATGGTCTTTTTGTAATAAATTTTAAAAAAAAGTATTTTAAAATGATAATAAATCATTTTATCATGACTCATATAACACGTAGTTATGGAATCACTATCAAGGTCAAATAAACCTAATGTATCTAAAAAGGAATTATTAAGATTGGTTTTTATACTCCATTTAGATGATACCACTTGGATGATTTCATTCTGGTATTCAATGTAAAATTACCAAAAAATCCATTCGAGGGATGAGGTGAAATGGCCATAGAGATTCTAGAATTGGAAAACATGGGTGTCCATGGACCATGTATATATTTAACCAGCCTTTTCATAAATGTATATTACACATTTTTATATTAATTCTACTTACAATATACAAGAACATGCATGAGGAATTTAATATTTTAGTGCATTTGGAAACTTCGAAGAGAATATTCTAATCTGGTGAAATATATTCACAGTTTCCCACAAATATCTTCATATTTAGTACACATCACTGTCATACCCAATATAGAAAAATTCTTCATAACTTGGGGAAATTGAAAATAAGAATGTTTGAGCTCAAATTCTTTATAATGGTATATCTAAGAGATATCAATATATGATAATAAGAAAGCATATGAAAAACATTAGGGTACCTGATAATGAACATAAATTATGATGTTCAAACCCAACCAATCAAAGATATTTAAAGTGAGTAATGTAATATATATTGGAATTTAATAAGATATGAATCATAATATAATCAAAGTACATGGGGCAATTGAGAAAAAAATTGTAATAATTTATATATTTTAGGTATGTATATTAGTTTATACCATTAGGAACATGTTTAAATAGAAAGAGGTTCACTCATTAAATTAAGGAAATGAAATCAGGCCCTCGCATAAACTAATTGACATGCAACTAGTTCCATGAATAAAATTGATAACATGTAATTAGGTTCATAAATGACATTGTCAACATATAATTTATTTCTTTCATATCATTGTGAACATGTAATCAGGTTCACTAATAGGAGGCTACACCTCCTTTTCAGGACACACCACTATTACCAGTGGAATCCGTATCCATATTGTAGTATAAGTACACTTCAAAAACCATTATAGTAGTCGAGGTTCTCTACAGTATCCTTAAGAATAGAGAAACTACCTTAAGAAACCCAGTTCAATCCTCATTCCAACCTTGTCTTACTAAACTGGGTTCACTCCCCATTCCATCACTATCTTACGGAAATGGGTTCACTCTCTTTTCCAGAACTATCTTTCTCATTAAATATAAACCATTACCTAATAAACTATATTGATATAGTAGTACCAAACGCCTTTGGTTATAACATAACCATTTTTATTTTTTATTGTATATCAACCATACCATAATAAAAATCATACATATGTGTGCCACAATATCATACAACATTCACTATATAATGGATATAAGGTGTGGCCATGGTTGCCTTGGGCCCATAGGGATGTGGTGAAATTTTCCAAACATATTGTGGATTTTTAAAATGGTGTTTTCATCATTACATTGGGATAAAAAATGCATATGAATCCAAGATGGGTACGATGACGTGGGCCATTAAATTTTCTATCAATCATAAGTGGCATTTCACATATATTGAATCAGACTCTAAAATCACTGTAGCATATTGAAGTCAAGAACATGGAGTGTCCCATATAAGCTCCTACCCTGGTGGATTGATTGTATAAAATAAGTAAATTAGCATAACCTTATTTTCACACATGATTAAAGAGAATACAACATAGTGGAAGATTATTCATCAAAGAGGGTGAACCTTGAAGCATGCACAATGTGTACATTTAGATCACATGAGTTTTTACCACTTTGGTGAATGATGACTTGCATGGATTGATCCACTCCCAGTTATGGAAAACCCCTTGTACAAATTGATATTTTGATTCTTTTAGTTTTTTCATTTCATAAATCTATTTTTGGACCGGGCTTGCCTGGATCCAAAACTATTCTTGGTATAAGTGGATTTCATAAGAATTCCAACATGGTATTACCCATGGGAAAAGAAAAGGGTTTTATTACCACCACGCTATCATAGATGGGAACCATCTAGATAATGAATTGGAATGTTATCCTTGGTTCTATATTCCCATTAAGCATAATTATCATCTATGTATTCCATGTTAGATGGAAAATAATTTTGATCAATCATTTGGTATATTTAATAAGGCCAATAATGTTTCTTGGAAAATATATATTTTTACAAAAATATATATATATTTCAAAATAATTTCATTTTGAAATGATTTATTCAAAATATTAAAATTTCAGAAACATTAATAAATTTATTTCCTTTAATATAACATAATAAAAATGAATGGGAATATTGAAATAATTTATTAGGCTTGATATTGGCAAAAAATGTCTATTTGACTCATGTTATAAAGAAATATTATTTTCATATTTGTAATAAAATAAAAAATCGGAATCAATTTAGAAAATGACATGAAGATTAATTTAAAAACAATTTTTTAAATTTAATACATGGTTAAAAATTTATTTTTGAAAATATTTGGAGAATAGTATTAAATTTTTTATTTTTTTAGAAAACCCAGTTTTGGAAGAAGACAGATTTCTGACTAATGAGTAACCAAATAAGAAGAAAAATCAAGGTTTTATTGATATTTTTATCATATGATTTTATCATCAGAAATATAATCATAAATAATCAGGATAAAGGATAGGTTTACAACATAGAATCCCCCCACATTGGTTATATGAAATCGTAAGCACCTTAAAGGAATCACATAAAATTATCATAAAATATTATTTTGATGAATGAATTCATATTATATCATGTAAAATGGTTAGTTTATACACCTCATAAAATAATATATGTGTATATCAGAACATACATCTCAAATATAGAAAATTGTGGCAAAAATCCCTTAGTGCTTGAGTAACTTTTGAATCATAATCCCCATGAAATAATAACACAAATAGAAAAAATATTATACTTAAATATATTAAATTAAAGATATATCATTTAATAGGTATGTATATACATCACGAAAAATAAATGATAGGAAAATATGGAATAATTCTCCCATAAATAAATGTGAGGCATGAAATCCCCTTACATTATGTCCTAACATCATTTGTAAACATTGAAACATCCAATATAATAAAAGTAAATTTTATATACATATATTAAAAAATAATAAATATATATCATAACATATATTATTTACTTATTACTTTTTATTACCCTTTTATTAACAATTCCATGCTAATGTTACATTTCTAATAATAACTGCTTGTTTTTTCGTATATGTTTTGACAAGTCATTTTTGGTCCTCTATGTTTTATAATATTTTAATAATATCCAGATTTTACCCCATGATAAAAATATCATTTATATTAATTATGTATTTATTTAGTGAAATTCATAATATTTGTTGTTAAGAAATGAAATACATTATTCATAGAAATGGTAGGTTGTACGTTTTCATGAACGTTGGTTTATCTTTCTAGTCGTATTAAAAGTCAGAAAATTAATTGATATATATTTATATATAAAAATTATAGTAGAATATTTACTCCATTTATCAAACTTATTTTTATTAAACCTATCCTAAATATATTCCATGTGAATTGTGAATTGATCATGGTATTTTTGAAAGCATTTTTCTGCTCCCATTTTTTCGATGTGTCACAATAATAAAAAATGGACTACCTCTTTCCATAGATAAAATATAGTCTAAATAAACCTTGAAAAATGTTTTTAGACATGTTTATATGTGATTTTTAACCTTATATTTCTAGATTATCCCTCGATAAGTCATCTTTTTTCCTTAAGTAAGGAAATAATTGTTTATTACATTTACTATTAAATATTTAAAAATATTGTTTTGAACCTCAAAAAATTATAAATTATAAATATTTAAAATATCTAATACATATTATAAAATACAATTCAAATACGTGGAAGGAATAAATTTAACATTAATTCTATAGACGTGATGAGAAAGTATGTATTTATAGATAAAAGTTCAAAAAGTTCAAATGTTTCAATATAAATATTCAATATGAAATTTATTCCAAAAACATAAATTAGATTAGTTAATAAAAAATTGAACTATATTTATATTAAAACCATTTCAATATAAAATTTTAAAAAAAGTATTTAAATGTAATGTATGTTGTCATTTAAAATTCAGTATTTTGGACCATTCCTCAAATTTTAAACTTTTAAAAAAAATAAAAAATAAAATAAAATAAAGATATTTTTTAAAATTTTATTTTAAAAAAGAAATTTAATTTATCAAATTAATTTTATAAAAGTTTTAAAATATAAATTAACTATTTGGTATGAAAAGAAAATATAATAATATTTAGATAAAATAGTATTTTTTGAAGTGTGTAAAGACTCTTCTAAAAATCAAGAGCATCTTATAAATATGTTTCCTTTATGTGAAAAGAAATATTTATTAATTTTAATATTAATATATATTTTTTAAAATGATATTCTATAATTTTTGAGTTATATTATTAATATATTGTTGTTTTATTTCAACTTAGTGTCGTGCGCAACACAACCCAACATAGTGTTGCCCGAAGTGCATCATTAACTTGGTGTTGCTTGTAATGTAAGATAAAAAAATATTATATTTAAAGAAAAATATATAAATTATTTAATTTAATTCAAAAAACAATTTCACAAAACTATGGGGTGTAACATTCTACCCCCTTAAAATGAATTTCTCCCTTCAAATTCGTCTCATCCAACAAAGGATTAAAATTTAAAACTTCTTTCATAGAAACCCACATAGTTACAAGGAATATTTGAAATTTCCTTTAAAATGAACGTTGTAATCATAATGGTCACCTAATGTTACTCATAACATGATTTAAAATAGTATAACAATGGTGCATAGTGAAAACATGGACATATAGAATGAAACTAACAACAAAATACTGATTGAGATTGGTACAAAACACTAATCACATGAAAGTGGGTGATCTAGAGAAGGATAATGAACCTAAAACCACAAAATAAAGAGGCATCAAAATGGTTTTTGATTTCAAAAAAATTATGATTACAAGAAAGGTTTTATTTCATGAATTTTCATGAGAAGATATACTATATTTCATGAGAACAATATCACCTGTTGGTTGTGCATTGATCTATTTCTACATAATCTATTACTCTATAAAATGAAGGGGAATTTGATATCCCTAATGCACTAATAGATCACAAGATCCATAATAAAATTATAATTCATTCATTAAAAATCTATTTAAAAAAATTTAACACCAATTATCTAATACATATAAATCTTTATATGGTGCATTAATCTCTAAAACATCATGCAAAAATTCTAATTAAACCTTTTTGTAAATGGTTAAACTTATGGAAATTCTAAAATATATAAATCCAAAAGTATAGAAAGAAGTTCAATAAAATAAACAAAACATTAATAATCAATATATCAATTTGTTTCTCTTGATTTTTGGAAACCAAACATGTGAATTTCTTCATCATGTATATTCTAGAATTATGGAAATAACATAAACTACCGTAAACCTATATTGAAAACAAACATGCTTCTTAAATCCCTACATACAAAAAATTATTGTTTATATTACATACACAAAAAAATTCATTAAAATACATCCATTATATCATAAAACAATTAAAAAATTAATTAATATTTTCCAATGTAATAAGTATTATCCAATTTAATTTATTCATATCATTCATCTGTTTATCCCAACATCATCATCTCAACATCAAAAAAACATTTAGGGTTATATGTCCTTAATTATATGTTTTACATAAAATATAACCTTTCCATAAAATCAATACTAGTCAACATATTCATTCATGTACTTAATAGAAAATTTATACAGAATAGACCTTATATATTTTAAGATTCATAAAACATAATTCATGAATTCCAAAAAATAATCACTTTAATCATTCCACTTTGTTTTTAAACCATTTACTTGGCTTCATCATCATATTATTTAATACCTCTTTCATACAATATAAATTATGAATCATGTCTTGTGAATCACTAATATAAATTTAATAATGCTTCATATGTTTAACATAAATAATACTATTATAACTTCCCATTGATTTCTTATTTCATTCTTGGTATCTTCATCCTATCCAATATAACTGTTAATAGTACCTCCTTCCTATTTCACATAGTGAAATTTCTACTTTGGAAATTGATTTTAAAATTTTCAATACTTTCCACATCTAAATCATCCAACAATCGATGATATATTGGATATATAGTCATTCTCAGTCATTTTATTATATAAAAATGTAATTTTCTATTTTTAGTTACTTGATTTGTGTTATACTTTTCCAAAATCAAATCATATACATATTCCTCTAAGAAATCAACATGTTTGTCTATTTCCATATTAATGACATAAAGGAATCTGAATTTTCTTTCCTCCATGGTCTCCATTACCTTAACTCTCATAAAACACTTTCATTATATTATTTGGAGAGTCTAAGAGCTAGTTAAGGGAAATACTTCTAATCATGATGTGTGAAAACTGATTAGGCATGATCACAATATCCTTTCTATAGTCGTCACCCCCTTTGGGTTCTCGTAAACAAATCACCCATCACATATAATGTTAATATAGTTCCTTTCAGTTCCCTCTACTGAATAAAATAACAAAATATAGTGTAAGAAAGACTAATCATAGTGTGAAACCAAATAATCGTGAAAATAAATTATAGGATATTTAAATCACAACACCAATCTTGTAATATATGACACATTATCTTTATCCTAAGTTATATATAGTAATATTGTATTTTCATCCTTCATAATGGTTCATATTGATTTTTTTATTTTACAAAGCATTTCCCCCATGAGTTTTAAATTAGCTGGGAAGCTAGGCCCATTGTTATGTACCAGATAGAGATCAACTGTAGATCTATATAGTGTTTTGGGGGTTATTTCCACTAAGTATATCTATTCTAGAGCCATATCCAATTATAGTATCAATAATTGGATGTAATTAATTGGAAATAACTCCCTCAATAATTTAAAAAAATTCATGGACATTGTATAAAACATTGAATCATCCTTAGAGTCATCATTAGAGATATACCTATACATATATTTAGAAAATATTCTAGGTATCTTAATGATGATTTCTCATCCTTATTTAAATATGTTAACTAAATATATCCTATCATAACAAGTATATATACCAAGGATTATCATACAAAAATATTACTTATTTTTAGATGAATAACCATTAAATTATATAAAACCATACCCATGTACTATAATAGTTTAGTGAAAATGGAAACATGGAACACAGTCATCTAATCTGGTGAATGATATTAAATGTTTCAAGAAAAAGATATTCTTATTTATTACCCTTCACAGACATACCATACACAAAACCTTTCTTCATAACATTGGGAAATTAAACATATCAAATGTTGAGATCAGATGCTTAGTAAGGGTAGAAACAAGATATATCAATCTATGATCATATGAAATCAGATGATAATAACAACAAGACATGATAATTAAGAGAGCTTACAATTTTCATTCCAAATTGATAATAGATCATAAACAAGAGTCATGTCTTAATTATTAGTAGTTAGGAAGACATAAATCATTATAAAATCAAAGAACATGAGCCAAAAGAGCATAACATTGGAATAAAACAAATACATATCAGATTTTAGCATTGTGAACATTTATAATTAGAAATAGGACTACTAAATACGTAAATAAAATGAAATCAGGCTCTCTCATAAACATATGAAAATTCAATGAGGTCCATAAAAGATAATGAGAACTTTTAAAGAGGCTCATGCATTAAATATGGATCATTTAGTCAGTTTCACACATAACATTATGAAAATTTAATCTGGTTTATGCATATATAGATACACCTCCCGGGAGAGACACACCACCCTCCCCCCACAGTGACAACTGTTTCATCAATAGTGGAATTGGTTCACACCCCAAACCATCTTAGTAGTTGTGGTTCACTCCCAATACCATCATAGTGGAAAAAGTCTCTTACTCAATTGAGTTCACTACTCATTCCTGCCCTAACATGCTGATTCAGGTTCACTCTATATTCTTTCCATTTCTAAGAGAATTAGGATCACAACCAGTTCCAAAAATTTCTATATCATGAGATATAAGTCGTTACCTAATGCATTATATGGAGATATATGATTCGCCCCAATTTGGTTATAACATAACAAATTTCCTTGGTAATAACATAACCACCACCTCCTAATTACAATCGTACATATGTGTACCACATGATCATAAAACAATAATCATATCATAATAATTGAATTAAAAAGGGTATTATAAACATTTAATAATATATTAAAATTATGAAAAGACATAAGATTTAGAATCATTTCATCATAGCATAAAATATATAAAATAAGTAGGATATATAATAAATTTATCATTGTATTACTTATTGGAAAAGGAAAGGGTTTCATAAACACCATGTTATCATAGTTGCAGACCATTAATAGAAATAATAATAATGGTATCCATGAATCATATTACCGGAAAGGAATGGGAATCATCTATGTATTTTTATTATATGAAAAGTTATTTTGAATATTCATTTTCAAATTTTCCTAAGGAAAAAAACGTTTCATTGTAATGAAATTTTTTGAAAACATATATTGTTTTAAAAATAATTTCCTCTTGAAATCATTTATTTAATAAATAAAAATTTAAAAAATATTAAACAAAAAATTTAATTTAAAATATCATTGAAAAAATTTTATGTAACCTTGAAATCATTTAGTGGTCATTACTTTGGAAAATACTATTCTATCCTAGTATGTTTAAAACAAATATTCTTTTCACGTTTTTTGGTAAAAGAAAAATGAGAAATGTTTGGGGAAACAAAATGAATATTTCTTTAAAAATTTTCTTAAGAGTTAAAAATCGGTAACAATGTGTTTCTAGAAATATAATTAGATTAAAAAATTCTATAATATTTTTATAAAACATTGTTTTAGATAAAAATAGATTTCCAAAATAAGGGAGAAATAATGTCATGATTTCTTAAAACAATTTTCTCAATTAGCTAAAATGTTATATAGTGGAAAAAATGGTATTATTACTTGAAAATATCATGAATAAATACGGGAGAAGAAATTTCTTGGGACTCCTGAGATAAGGACCATAAAAGTTTAACATAAAAAACATAAACATAAATAATTTCGATTAATGATAAGATTTAAACATAAAATATTACCTAATCGGTAATCTGGAACCGTAAAACCCTTGAAGAAATAACATAAAATGAAACATAAAATATCATGAAGATGAATAAATTATTGATATTACATTTCAAATGTGTTGTGTATACACCTCATAAAATAATAGAGGCGTATAAAAATTACATCTAAAAGATGTAAAAATGAGAAACAAATCCCTTACTTCTTGAGTAAACTTTTAATAAAAAATAACATAAATAGAAAAATTAATTATAATTAAATTATTTATATTCCAGATATAAAATTTCATATGGTAGTATATACACCACCTAAAATAAATGATTCATGAATATGGCATAAGTCTCTCAGAAATAAAAATATGACAAAAAATCCTCTTACCATAAGTCTTAAATTCCTTCATACATGAGAAAAAATCATATATAATATATTTATCATTATCATACATATATTATACATTCATAATTATATATAATAACATATATTATTTCCATTATAGTTTTTATTATAAATTTATTAAAAATTCAATGATAAATTTATGCTTTGGGTAATAATCACTTTTTTTGAAATATGTTTTGGCTGGTCATTTTTGGTCCTATTACTCTGATCATTTTTTCAACATTCAAATAATGTTAACCTACATATTAATGTAATATATAATAATTATATATCTATTTATTTTAATTCATAAATTTTGGTTATAGGAAGTTAAATACACAATTGATGGAGACAGTAAGCCGCACGTATGCACAGATATAGTTTCCATTTTCTTTTCATAATAAAAAAATAAAACCAAATGATATATATATATATGTTAATTATAGTATCATTTATATGTCATATATATCAAATATTCTTATTAAACCCTTCCTTAATAAATTCCATGTAAAGTGTGAATGAAGCACACCGCTTCGCGAGGCAGTAGTCCGCTGTACACATGAAAAAGATTATCATATTCCATGAAAATGGAAATCATGAAGGTTTGTGTTATATAATAGTTAAATAATAATAATAAAATCATAAATATAATATATATCTTTTTTAAAATATAAATACATCATTTTTTCCAACCATGAATGGCGGTAATTGAAAAAAACAACATCACCGGTTCTTGAGGCAGTAGTCCTCCATAAACATGAATGATGATTTCATAACCGATTTAATGGAAGTGAGTGTGGTTGTAAGATTAAATAAAAAAATAAAAAAATCTCAGTATATGGAATATAATTATGTTATGAAATCATAATTTTATTATAATATTTTGATGTGGTGTAGTAAGAAATTAAACAAAAATTCTCATTGATTAACGTTATCTATTCTTTGAGTACCCTCCTTATATTTGAACTAAACACATTCTTTGATTTATATATATAAATAACAAGGTTTCTAAGATGAGACAAATAATTTTGGGAATTTATTTGCCTAGGTATTTGATGAACCAACTTGTTTTTTATTTGTGATGAAGAGAGGAGAGTGGGTGGCATTTTATAAGTGGAGGAGTGGACACACTTGATATTTCTGAAAGGATTATAGTGCACCCACATTTTTCATGTTTAAAAAACTCCAGAAATTCACTATTCAGAGACCATAGAGGTTTATAAATAAAAATATTGCTAGAGAAATGTTTTTAGATATTTATATAGATTAATTTTACTCTTTTATTTTTAGTTTAACTTCTGAGTAAACCGATTTTTTCCTTAACCATGGTAATTAATTTTTACTTCATTCACTATTAATTTTGGATAAAAATTATGTTGACCATTTTATAAATTATAAATTATTTTTATTCCAAATATTTAATAAAATTTTCCAATTTCAATTCACCAAAGTGGAAAAAATAAATTTAAAAATAATCCCATAGATGAGATGAGAAAGCACGTTTTTAAATAGAATAATTTATATGGTTTGAAATGTTTCAATATCAGAAGTAATTTTGAAATTGATTAAAATTATCTATATTTTAATAATTTATATATAATTTAAAAAATTTTACTTTAATTTTTTTTAATATATAATTTATCATTATAAATTATTTAATCAAAAATGCAGTTTTCAACTAAAATCTTTATTTTTCATTATTCATAAAAAATGAAACTATTTAAAAAAAATAAAAAAATCATACTAAGATAATTTGGATTTTATGATTTAAAAAATTATTTTTATTTTATCATATTAATTTATAAAATATTTCAACAATTAATTTAATTATTGTGTACAAAAAGAAATAAAATTGATTTTTTTGAAAGGAGTTTTTTTGAAGTGTATAAAGAATTTTCTAAAAATTATGAACTTTTGATCAAATGTTTATTTTATGTAAAATAATAATAAATAATAATTTAAAATTATTTTTTATAATTAATATTTCTATTCTTAATTACTATGTCATAATATTTGAGTAATATTAATAATATATCCTATTTTTTTTATAACATAGGTTCGTGTGCAATACAAGCCAAGCCAATGTTGTTTACAATGAAGAATAACATGGTACTGCATGTAACAAAAGATAAAATCAATATTATATTTAATGAAAAATATAGAAGAGATTAAAATTATTTGAAAAAATATTTCACAAAATCTCAGGTGTTATAATTTAAAACAGAGGATAGATGTGGGAATTCTTACTTTATAACTATTACTAATGACATAAGTTCTGGTGACTGTGTCTACTTGATGATGTATATGTATATGTATTATAAATAACTAAATGAATTCAATAATTAATCAGTGAACCAACATGATATTAAGATAAATAATCATTGATCTTATTGATGTGGGGAATATAAAAACTAATTGTTTATTGAATTTTAATGAGAGTTTCATATTCTATCTGAACTTACTAAACCTTATAAAATATTATGGAATGTTGTTAGTGAATGGAGGACCACTACCCTACAGGACATGGTAATGTTTATTATGAGTCATTCATATAATCTATTATCATTTTGGGGATGTGTATTACATACACTAGTACACTTCATAAATTGATCACCAAATAAGGGAGAAAGTGAAATTCCATATGTTTAAATGAATAGAAATAAATTTGTGTTGTCACACACTTATGTATGGGGATGTGAGGAATTTTTAATTCTATATCAGGTAAAAAACTAGCTCCCCAGGTCAAAAAGTGTATCATTATAAGGTATACCATTGATACAATGGTATATGATCTATAATACCCCTCATAAATGAAAGCGATTGTCATGCTATAATCCATATTTATTTAGATGGATAGAATCCCCAAGAAATATAGTGGGAGAAAGATTGCTTTTTTTTAGGTTGATGATTAACATACAAAAGAAATTTTATAGGATAAAATTCCATAGTCCCGAGTGGAAGATATTTTTTTAATACACATGTACTATTTAAGATCCCCAAATAGGTTATAGAACCATAAAGATGATGTTTCTAGTCACTGAAGATTGTGAATAATTATTGATTGATAGCAATGAAACTATATACTGTATGGAGGTATTAGAATGATTAGAAGTATCAATATATATAAAATCTATGAATTATGTGATGGATTCCATTTATCAGAATCAAGTTTTGGTTATTTTGATGTTCTAGTTGATGTAAATCATGTGGTGTAAAAAAGGGTATTCCAAAGAAAAAAAGTCATTGAAGGTAAATAAAATACCCTTAAACTGTGGATAATGGGTAAATTGTTGAAACAACATAAAGGAATTAACAATTGGTATAACTTTTCTCTATTTACTATTTTTAGATACATCAGAATTATACTCTCTATATCATATTACCATTACCATGAAATTTGGAGAATGGATATCAGAACAGATTTCCTTAATGAGAACCTTTAGGATGATGTCTTATAAAAATAACCAAAATGGTTTTCGACGCAAGGAAATTCTAAAATCATATGTAATTTCCTGATATCCATTTACAGTTTGTATACAGAATCATGGTTATGGAACATTTGATTCTATAAATATATAAATGAATTTATTTTCATTAAGAATGAAACATATACATGTGTTTTAAAGTATGTATTTGGAGTGTGGTCCTTATTCTACCAATAAATGTTGAAGAAATTTTCTTAATTGGAAATAGCGTATGAGGATTACATTCACTAAAGGACAGTTTAATCATGTGTTTCTCCATAATGGTGATAGGAAATGCTTCCCACATTTGAGGAATCAAGATAATTTTTGATAGATTCAAGAGGATTATTAGGATATGTTAAGGTAAATACATTGACCAAATACTAAAGGGATTTTTATAGAACAGTCAATGAAGAGATTGATCCATGTATCACGTTATACATATTTCCAAGATAATGTTTCCTTGGACTTATGAGGATATAAAAATAACGAGTAAGGTCACATACACATGTGTTATAGGATTGATCATGTATTCCATGTTATACAATAGGATTAATGTGGCATATTCCTTATGCATGGTAGAAATATATCAAGATGATCTAGGTGAACAATATTTGTATGATGTTATGGATATATTTAAGTATCGAAGAGGAATAGTGGACATGTACTTAGTGTGTGGGGTAGACATGGAGCCAGTCATTAGGGGTTATACTTATTCTATTTTTGAAATAGATTTGAAAAATTTAAAGTCATTGTAACGATATATATTTAGTCTCAATGGAGGATTCTGAGAAGGAAGATTTTAAATTCACTCATTTTCACCAATTCTATAGTAGATTTTGAATATATAGTGGAATCTAATATAGTCATGGAAGGTTTTCAGATTCAAATCGTTGTCCAATATCCTGATCTAGTACTCAAATGTAATGAATATATCAAATTATATTTATCTAATATTGTAACGTAGATCTTGAAAAGAATCCCTGGCCACATTTATTTAAAAGGATCATACTCAGGAAGTATCACCTCTTGGAGTATTTTTCATAGAAAAGTTAATTTACTATATACTTAGTTTCCTTTGAAGAAAACATGTCAACCCGTTCACTAAATACTTCTCTCAACTGAACCAGTATTATCACATGAGATTTAATAGATTGAATATTGATTGAAGATAGATCTAGTACAAGTGGTAATATATTAAAATTAGTGCACTAGAACCAAATTCTATGTACATTATGATTAGATGTATTCATTATTTTGAATATTATATATCTTCTCATCACATAATTATTATTATTTCAAATTATATAGTGTTGAATAATTTTCTAGGAGTAACTACCACTGTATATGGTCATAGGAGTTCCCCAATATAATGAGAAACTAGAAGCCCCAAAAAATTATTCTTAAATATATATGTTCTATAATCAGGTGATATCATTTTAAGGGACACAAATGATATATGATGTCATAGGTGGAGAATAATAGGAAATTGAGGCATATTTTCATGGTGTACATTATTGGCTATTTCCAATATTAAAGATAATGAGAACATGAATCACCAGTTGGAAATCCAATTTTATATATGTTGTTTGGTGTTCCTAATTTTTGATTTGTGAATTGATAAATTAATTTAATATTATTAATGGATATTATTCATCACATACATTAATGTACAGATGGAAATCAGGATATTATATATTCGTGATGTGGTTTGATACATTTGGTGTGTCATGAGTAATATTACATTATTGAATAATGTGAGAAAATTAATATCACTTTTGTAATTTAATTGTCTTTGATATCTAAAGACATTTAATGGGCATATAACAACCTAAATAAGTCCATGGAAATGGTTTTATTTTGTAATGTTCATTTCCATAAAGTCAATGAATGAAATATATAACACATTGGTTGAAGACACCAACATTAAAACTATTTGATTAGAGATACCATAATAAAGGAATTATATTACAAAGTATTTGTCTATATGAAGTTTTATGTAACACCCCAAGTTTCCATGGTATATTTCCCTTTGAATAATGAAATAACTTGCATTGTACGCAACTTCTAGATTCTAACACACTACAACCAATCAAACTAGCCATTATGGAGGATGAGGAGCTTCTCATGCCCTCTAATGAATAAATGCTTGAAGAGTATTTCTTGATCAACATCTCAGAGGAGAATGCCCAGATAATATATAAAATACCAGTGCAGGTCGATACAAGTGACGAACAAGGCTTTTGGATTGATAAACATAATCAGATTTTGATCCGAGGCTTGAACGAGGGTAAAACCAGTTTAAAGGAACATGTCAAAACTTGGGATAAGATGGCACTTTGCTTCGAGGATCTCATTAAGTAAAACCAATACATGACGGTCACCTCCATTGAATGGAAAGTTTTCAAGGTAAAAAAAATCAAACATCTTCAAATTTATTTGGAATAGAGTGTTGATTTCATATGAGGTTTGATTCTTATGTGCTTGGAACTTTGATGGTTAACCACTTTTCCCTAAAAGTGATTTAAAATAAAAATAATGAGTTAGGAATATAAATTTTATTTTTGAAAATGGACTTCATTTTTTAATTCAAATTATTGAAATTAGCTTTGGGTGAATTTTTGGAATATTTCTGAAAACTTTAAAATTTTGATGAATAGTCAAAACCACTTTTTTATTTGTTAAAACCAAATTTTTTATTTAAATAATTTTTTATTTTATTTAAATTTATTTTAGGTAAAAATAGATATATAATACCTATATAAGTTCAATGTAATTCATTGGAGTCATTTTATACTATGTTTAGATATATAAAATTTTTATTAAACTTTTTACCGTCTTTTACCCACATCTTAAGAGCATTTGCAAATTTGCATAAAACTTAATTTTACCGCTTTTGGGATTTTAATTTCAAAAATCATAGAGACATGGCTGAAATCAGTAATTAAAATGTGGTTAAATACGATGAAAATATTTTTTTTGTGAATAGTAACTTTTTACTTTTATTTACCACGGTTAAATGTATATATGGTAATTAAGGGTAACAATGATATTATAATTAACCTTAAAAAAGTATTATTTCTATTGGATAAGTGTAATTAGAACAAAAAAACATAAGAATAAAATATTATCCCCTTTAGTCCACTTTGATTATATTAGGACATTTATTATTATTTTATTTAAAGAAGAGTTAAAAGAATTAAATTCAATGTTTAATAACTAAACCATTTTTAATATAGGTTTATACAAAAGATAAATTCAACTATAAATATTCATTAGAAATATAAAAGTATTTCCTACATAATGGTATTTTATTTATAATTTTTTTACATTAAGTAATTTAATTCATTTATGACACAATGACGATGCAGTAATTACCTTATTAATGAAATATTATAAAAAA
This sequence comes from Viscum album, assembly GCA_963277665.1. NCBI lineage: Eukaryota > Viridiplantae > Streptophyta > Magnoliopsida > Santalales > Viscaceae > Viscum > Viscum album. The sequence continues at coordinate 507,089,095 of OY728140.1, forward strand.
TGATATTATAAATATCCCAATAAATGTAATTTGAAACTTTTGATAAATTAAACTAATTTTATAGATCAATATGACATGTTAGGGTTTATTAAAGTATTTTTTTGAAGTAATCATGATCTTATGATTTTCAAAAAAACCAAATACTAAAAAGTGTCAAAATTGACATAATTGAGTTTTTAAAACAATTACTATATTATTAATTTACATAATATTACTATAAATATAAGATGAGAACAAAGGATTTTGATAAGGCTATATATATTAATAATAAACCACTCAGGGTTCTCTTGGAAGTATATAGTAACTTTATTACCCATATAATATAAAAATGCAAAGAGACATGGTAAATGCCAACTATTTAACTAAGAGTTAAATCTAAAAGGTAAGGTTAATATGGTAACCTAAACCGGCATAAAACCTATTGTTTGAGAGGTTTTCGACCCATACCATCGTTATCCTTGAAATAAATCATTTTTGAGCCATTATAAATCGAGGATGATTTTATTGTAAATTAATATTTCATGATTTTCCTAAATTGACCCTCACCTCTCGTATAAAAGGGTACTTCCATTTCTCTTAATTTCACACCTCCAAAGCCATTTATCTCGGCCAAAACCTGCCCAAATTTCCTCCAAAATTTCCTCTATTCATCTTAGAGGCCTTCCTTTGGTCAGAAAGTAATCTTATGTAGCCCTTTTGATCAAATCAAAAGGAAGAACCCGAAGAAGAGGTAAATATTTCATCCCCTCCTTCAAGTTCTTTTCTTCTTCCACTTACTCTTTATTTGTTGTTTCCATTATAAAATAATAAATCCAGTATATTATATATACAATTATGTTACTATAAATATGGTACAACCATATTCTTTTTTATATCAATCCTATAAATAACAAAGTCACCATACGTGCGTACGTACGGCTTACCGTCTCCACGTCGGGGTGTAGTTTGTTATTCAAACCCATCATTATTTTGGATGGGTATAATAATGAATATAACTAATGTAAATAATAAATATAACAAGTTAATTATTCTATATATATGATATACCATCCAATTACATACGATATCACTATCAATATAACGATATTGTCGCTTGTGCATATGTACACATTACCTTCTCCACGGACGCAATGAGATTCATTCCCCATCGTAATCATTCAAGAATAATTTTCATTTTATGATTAAAAATAATGTTTCTGAACATAATATAATTATATATATGAATCAAATACATCATATCCATAACAAACAGGGCTTACGTAACCAAGAATATAAAGTAAAATGAATCAGTTAACACCCGTAACTATTATACTACTGCAATATTATTAAAAAATCAATATTATAGGGTCACATATTATATCATATTTATGTATATAGTTCATGTATAATTTAATAACAATGATTTAAATATTATACAGGAGTTTAACGAAACCTCGACCAAGGAAAAGTACAAGGCAAGGGTAAATTTTACAATCTCATTATTATCTGAGTTTATTTTAACGTAAGTATCTATTGGGACCTCTTTATCATCCACATACTTGTTTTCTTAAAAATGTAATTTAAAACATTTTTACTATTTACTATACTATATGTTAAATTCATTTATACCCTTATTTTACCATATATATTTTGAAATGAATCTTTTCGTTGTTTTCCAAACAAGGTACTTTATGACCTTTTTGACAATATTAAAGTCTGAATGTCTTTTTCTTACTTACACGGTAGGTATGGCTATTTTCTTCTATTATATCATCTCCAAAGATTCACATAAAATCATATAAGAATATTTCCAAAATAAAAGTTTTTATTTATAATTATTTTACTTTTAAATGATTTCAAAATCAAAATAGATATTTATTTCGAATAGTTCTCATTTTATATATGTCAACATGCTTTGATGGATTTTAAACTTATTTAAAGTTTATTTATTATGATACCAACATTCTATATTTTATTGAATGTTTTGTTATATTTTTGACTGTGGATTTGTTATTTTTATACCATTCATGGTTTATAGATAAAGTATTGACATTTCATATGCTAGTTTTAATACGAATGTTTATGTTATGTTTAAACCTATTCATATGAGGAATGCATTGGACATAGTAAGTGATGGGTGGAGCTCGCTATAGCTTCTCGATTAATCGGTTAGTTTCATGAGACAAACTAGTGTCTTGGAACAAGGCCTTGACAAAATCATTTTTGTAGTCTTGGCACAAGGCCTTGACTATGTTGTTATAAAGTCTGGCATTATGCATTCCATCATTATAAAAGTGGCTATTTATATTGCATGTTATTATTCGACTAGCCAATTATCCATATGATTAAGTAAATGGAAGTGTTAGATTTTATCTTTTCCATTTTATGCATATGTTTAAGTTTAAAAGAATTTTGGTTTAGTCTTATACATTGCCTTAAATTTTTATGCATATTTATGAATTTTCCCTTATATTGTGATCCTTACTCAGCATCTGAGCTCACCCCTTTATATGTTTTATTTTTCCCAATATCTGAAGAAGTATTTTATGGTTGACCTTCATGGATAGAAAAAGGATATAAGTGTGTTTAAAATGGGGAAAATATGTTGTTGATGTTTTTATTTCAGGATGTAATGTAAAACTTATGAATGTATCTAGTACTTCCAAGGCTACTAAACCAATCAGTCTTTCGAGACATGATTCCTTATATCATGCCAATGTTATTTAATAACACACAAAATCTGGGTAACTAGGGTCAGGGCATTATATTTGGTATCAGAGGAAGTTTAGTACAAATCTTGGAAACTGGATTTAGAAAAGCTCTGATTAGAGAACACTACCCTAAGATAAACATTGAGGATTAGTATAGAGAAACTTCCTAGAATTTTGGTACTATAGAGATTTTTTGAGTTTTCCAAGAAAGCCATCCCTATCTAGATACGAGTATGTAGAGGCGGCTCTAGAATAGATGTACCTAGGTGTAAAACATGAAAACACCACTTTGAGCTAGACTCAATGGGAAGTAGTACACAACAACGGGCCTTGCTGCACTCTTGGTTACGACACTCCCATGGGATATGCTAAGGATAATTTTCATTTTCTTTAAAAACCATTATAAATGGTTTGTGAGTATATACTTACTCAATGAAAACATTTTTATGATTATGGATTATATCCATAAAGTTTTCAAATTCTTTTAAGTGTTTTATAAGTTTGGAATTATGTATTGTGATTCATAAACTTATCTAGTGTATAACATTGTTTAGAAATGGTGCCTAGTGGAAGGAATGGAAACTATATCGATGCACGAAATCCATGTAGGGATTTATCTCCTACTCAAAATGATTATAGTGGAGTTGGTGAAGAAACTACTATTGATCAGCTTATCACCATACTGGGACAACTCACTATGGTTATGAATAATAACCTTACCTTTATAGAGCACCCTGATCCACAATGTGAAGGATCAATGTTTTACCGTTTCATGAGGAAAAAACCACCAACATTCAATGGGAGCACAAATCCATTAGTATCTGAGCAATGGATAAGTTCCTGAGATAAAATATTTCATGCTTTGGGGAGTAGCGAAAGGGAAAAGGTTGTCATGGCAGTTTATCGCCACACGGGAGATGCAGATCAATGGAGGTGATTAATAAAAAACACAAAGGAAGATGAAGAAGTATCAAACATGGAATGGAGGGAGTTTAAATATGTTTTCTTAGTAAAATACTTTCCTCATAACCATCGAGTGGATATGGAAAGACAATTTCTGAGTGTGTGGTAAAAGGAGGAAGAGAATGTCATAAAGTATGAGGATAACTTTACAAGGTTAGCAAGGCATGCAGAAGATTATATACATAACCAAAGGAGTAATATTGATCAATTATTTGATGTGTTAAAGTCATTTATCCTTTGAGAATTAGTTTCTCAATCCTTCTCATCGTACGAAGATATTATATCATGCACTATCAAGATAGAAAAGGAATTCTCTAAGTCTTACGACTTCAAAGAAAAGAAAGAGAAGAAGAGATCTACTGAAAACTCTAGAAATTAAAATAAGGGGAAGAAGGGAAAAGTTGAATATCCATCCTATTGTAAATATGGTAATAAACACCCTAGTACTTTCCTAAAGGGAACAAGAGTCTGTTACAGGAGTGGTGAAAAAGGACACCAAGCTCGTGATTGTAAGGGGAAAAAGAGATGGTCAATATTGAATGCAATAATTGTAGAGAAAAGGGGAATTATGAAAATAAATGTACTAAGTGCCAAGGAAACATACCTCAGAAAAGGACAAGGGAGTGAGGCCAATCTTATGAAATCATTACTGCTGAGGTTGATGCTATGAAAGATGTGGTGGAAGGTAATTTAATGGTTTCCTCATGTTAAGCCAATGCTTTATTTGATTTTGGATCATTTCATTGTTTCATATCTTCCTTGTTTTTTAAGAAAATTAGATATTTTCAATTTGATTTGACAAGGGAGTTATCAATCAAAACACCTAAGGGAAGTTACATCGCAACAAAGTTTTGGTAATCCATTCCCATTAGAGCATATAAATGTTCTTTATCTGTTGATCTCATCATCATAACAATGATTGAATTTGATATAGTCATCAAAATATATTGGATTTCAGACCATGATTCTAAAATTTATTGTAAGAAGAATGAGGTTACAATTTTCGATGAAGATAAAGAGTACCTTATCTTTTGAGAAGAAACGTCACCACTTGATTCTTATATAGATTCACCCCTATAGCTCTACTAAACTAAATTATTAGGTAGTAAGAGAATGAAATAATAATGGGGGAGGAAAATAATGTTCAAATAGAGGACGTACCTATTGTGCAAGAATATGTTGATGTGTTTCCAGAGGATCTATATGGACATCCTCTAGAATGAGAAATTAAATTTTCCATCGATTTAATTCTTACTTCAAGGCCCATATCAAAGACACCTTATAGAATGGACACTGTGGAATTAGTGGAAATTAATAAACAACTAGAGGAATTGAGAAATAAGGGATTTATTTTCCCCAGTGTTTCTCTATGGGGAGCCCATGTCCTTTTTGTTAATAAGAAAGACAGATCTATGATATTGTGAATTGAAAACAAGGAGATCAATTATATAGAAATAAATAACATGTATCCCTTACCTCGCATTAATGATTTATTCAACCTACATCCTAGAGCTCAATATTTTTCAAAGATTTACCTTTGATCTGGATATCATCAGTTGCATGTGAAGGAGGAAGTCATTCTAAAAATAGCATTCTGAACTTGTTATGGGCATTACAAGTTTACAGTAATGCCTTTTGTATTAACTTATGCACCATCTATCTTCATGGATCTAATGAATAGAGTTTTCAAGGAATATCTTGATGAATTTGTTGTGGTATTTATTGATTATATATTGGTATACTCCAAAAGCTACGATGATCATGAAAATAACTTGTGCATTATTCTAAAGACTCTTAGAAGAAATGAATTATATGGGATGTTTTCTAAGTATTAATTCGGGCTCTAGGAGATTTATATTCTTGACCATATTGTATCTAAGGATGGAATCTCTGTTGATTCTTCAAATACCAAGGAAATACCTAAATGGAAAGTACCAATGAGTATAACTGAGGTATGCAGTTTTATTGGTTATGTAGGTTATTATTGATGTTTCATAAAAAATTTTCCCAGTTGGCTATCCCACTAACCAAGATCACACGTAATGGAGTTAAATTTGTTTGGAAAAAAGTGTGTGGAGAATTTTTTGAAGAACTGGTGAATGATTAGTCAATGATCCTATCATGACCCTACCAATAAGGAATGATGGGTTTGTTATTTATAGTGATGCTTCAAAGAAAGGAGTTGGTTGTATCCTTATGAAGAATGATAGAGTTATTGACTATGCATCACAACAACTAAATATTCATGAGAAAAACTATCATACTCCTGATCTAGATTTAACATCTATAATAATTTCTCTGAAAAATATGGAGACTCTATATATATGGTGAAAAATGTGAGATTTATACTAATCACAAGAGTTTGAAGTATATTTTCACACAAAAAGAACTCAACATGAGGCAAAGGTGATGGCTTGAACTACTTAAGGATTATGATTGCACTATACATTACCACCCAGGGAAGGAAAATAAGGTGGAAGATGCTTTGAGTAGCAAATATCATGGAGTTTTGAACAAGATGAGAGTTGAAAGGGATCCTATTTTCTTGGATATAGTAAATATGGATATGAGAATAACCATGGAAGTTGAAACATCAATACTTTTTCAAATGGTTTCTAAACGATCTTTACTAGAAAGGATAAAGAGTTCTCAGAATAACGGTGAGGAGTTTAGAAAGAGGATTAAAGCTGTGAACGATGTGAGATTGAGTGAATTCGTATATGAAGATGGAATTTTGATGTTTGGGAAGAGAATTTTTATTCCCAATATACCTGATATAAAAAGGGAATTATTGGATGATGCTCATAGCTACAATTTCTCTATACACCCAGGTATCACTAACATTTATAGAGATTTGAAAGAACATATTTGGTGGGACAACATGAAGAGGGAGATAGCTGATTTTTTGTCAAGATGTATGGTTTTTCAACAAATGAAAGCTGGAAGGCAACAGCTTGGAGGAGTAGTGCAACCTCTTCCCATACCTAAGTGGAAATGGGATAATATTACGATGGACCTTGTCATGGGGCTACCAATTAATCCAAGAAGGAATGATGCAATATGGGTCATTGTTGATTGCCTTACCAAGTCAGCACATTTTTTTTCTATAATAGAAGATTTACCACTTGAACATATGGCAAGACTATAAATTAATAAGCTGTAAGACTTCATGGAGTACCCCAATCTATGGTTTCTAATTGTGATCCCCATTTTACATCAAGATTCTAGAAAATTATTTAGATGGCCCTAGATGCTAAACTTTGTTTGACCACTGCCTACCACCCTCAAACTGATGGACAATCAAAACTGACTATTCAAACCATAGAAGTTAGGTTGAGATCTTTCTCACATGACTTTCAAGGTATGTGGGATCAATATTTACCTATGGTATAATTTTCCTATAATAATAGCTTCCACTCATATATTCAGATGGCACCATATAAAGCATTGTATAGAAAGAGATGTCGCACACCAACTTGTTGGGATGATGTTGGTGAAAGAAAACTCGTAGGCCCAGAACTTGTTTAGAAATAATGGAAAAGGTGAAGGTTATCCAAACCCACATCAAATCAGCCCAAAGTAGGAAAACGAGCTATGCTGATAACTGAAGGAAGGATTTGGAAGTTTAAGTAGAAGACCATTTTTTCATAAAGGTATCTTTATGGAAGGGTGTTATATGTTTCAGTAAGAATGGTAAATTTAGTCCTAGTTACATCAGAACATTTTAAATTCTAGAACGAATTGAAGTTGTAGCTTATCGTTTGAAAATGCCTCCAAGTCCTTCCAAAGTTCACGATGTGTTCCACATATCACTGTTGAGAAAATACTTACTTGACCCAACGCATGTACTCACCTATGAGGAAATTGAACTAGAACCTAATCTATCTAATTGTGAGGAGCTTATCAAAATTCTTGATACTAATGAACAAGTGCTGAGAAACCGATTGACTTGTATGGTAAAAGTTATATGGTTAAATTATAAGATGGAAGAGGCAACTTGGGAACCCAAGGAACTTATGATGGAGAACAACCCAAATCATTTTATGCAGTAATATTCTAGAAATTTCGAGGACAAAATTATTTTAATGAGGGGAGAATGTAACACCCCAAGCTTCCATGGTATATTTCCCTTTGAATAATGCAACAACTAGCATTGTAAGCAACTATGAGATTTTAACACACCGCAACCAATCAAACTAGCCATTATGAATAGAAATCCCAACTTTTTGAAATTTTATAAATTTTATTTTTCTAAATGGACATCATTTATAAATTCATAGAATCGAAATTATCTTAGGTTGAATTTTTGGTATTTTTCTGAAAACATTCAATTTTTGATGAATAGTGAAAAACACGACGTTATTGGTTAAAACCAATATTTTATTTAAATAATTATTTATTTTATATAAATATATTTTAGGTCAAAATAGATACATAATACCTATATATGTTCAATGTAATTCATTGAAGTCATTTTATAATAAGTTTAGATATATAAAAATTTTATTAAACTTTTTACCGTATTTTACCCACCTCCTAGGATCATTTTCAAATGTACATAAAACTTAATTTTACCACTATTGTGAGTATAATTTCATAATTCTAAGAGAAACAGTTGATATTAGTAAGTAAAATGTGGTTCAATAAGATGAAAATAATTTTGGGTGAATAGTAACATTTTACTTTTATTTCCACGGTTAAAAATAAATAAGGAAATTAAGGGTAAAAATGATATTATAACTACCCTAAAACATGTCTTAATTCTATTAGATAAGTGTAATTCAACCAAAAAAATCATTTAGAATAAAATATGACCCCCTTTTGTCTACTTGGATTAATTTAGGACATTTATTATTATTTTATTTAAAGAAGAGTTAAAAAAGTTAAATTCAAAGTTTAATTCCTAAACTCTTTTTAATATAGGGTTATACATAATATAAATTCAACTATAAATATTAATTAGAAATATATAAATTTTTCATACATAATGATATTTTATTTATAATTTTTAGACATTAAATGATTTAATTAATTTATGAGACAATGATGATGCATTAATTACCATATTAATGAAAGATTAAAATAATTGATATTATAAATATCTAAATAAATGTAATTTTTGACTTTTGATTAATTAAAGTAATTTTATTGATTGATATAATATTACTAAAAATATAAGGATCAGAAAATAGATATATATAACGTTATATATATTAATAAGGAACCACTTTATGTTCTCTGGGAAGTTTATAGTATGTTTATTAACTGCATAATATAAAAATACACAGAGACATGGAAAATGTCATTCTATTTAACTAAGAGTTAAATCTAAACAACAAGGTTAATATGGTGACCTAAACCTGTATAAAACCTATTGGTTGAAAGTTTTTAGACCCATAACCACCTTATCCTCGAAATAAAACATTTCTGAGCCATTAGAAACCGAAAATTATTGTATTATAAAATAATATTTCAAGCTTTTCCTAAAGTGACCCTCACCTCTCATATAGAAGGGTACTTCACCTTCTCTTAATTTCACTCCTCCCAAGCAATTTTTCTCATCCAAAACCTACCCAAATATCCACCAAACGTTCCACCATTCATCATAGAGGCCTTACTATGTTAAGAAATCCATCTTAAAGAGCCCTTTTTGATCAAATCAAATGGAAGAACACGAAGAAGAGGTAAATATTTCATCACCTCTTTCAAGTTCTTTTCTTCTTCCACTTCCTATTTCTTTGTTATTTCCATTAACAAATAATAACTCAATTATCTTATATATAATTTTATGTTATTATAAATATGGTACATCCATATTCGTTATTCTATCCATCTTATAAATGAAAAAGTCACCATACGTGCGTATGTACGGCTTACCATCTCCACGTCGTGGTGTAGTTTGTTATTCAAATACTTAATTATTTTGGATGGGAATAATAATGAATATAAATTATGTAAATAATAAATATAACATGCTAATGATTCTTTGTATATATGATATAACATCCAATTACATAATATTTTACCCCTGATATTATGATATAATCGCTCGTGCGTACGTATGGGTTACCGTCTCCATGAACACGATGAGATTCATTTATCATCATAATCATTCAAGAATAATTTTCATTTTATGATTAAAAATAATGTTTATGAACATAATATCATTCAATATATAAATCAAATACATCCTATCCATAACAAACATGGCTTATATAACCAAGCATATAAAGGAAAACGAATAAGTTAACTCCCGAAATGATGATACTACTAAAATATTATTAACAAAACAATATTAGAGGTTCAAATATGATATAATATTTATGTATATAGTTCTTTTATAATTTAATAACAATTATTTAACTATTATACAAGAGATTAATGTACCATCGACCAAACAAAGGTACAAGGTAAGGGTTAATTTCACAATCTCTTTATTATCCGAGGGTGTTTATATGTAAGTATCTATTGGGACCTCTTTATCATCCACATATGTGTTTTCTTAAAAATGTAATTCAATTTTTTTTATATTTACTATACTATGGGTTAAAGTCATTTATACCCTTATTTGACCATATATGTTTGGAAGGTAATCTTTCCTTCGTTTTCCAAACAAGGTACTTTAAGACCTTTTCGAAAAAATTATGGTAAAAATGTCTTTTTTTAACTTATACGGTGGGTTTGACTATTTTTTGCTGTTATATTATCGTTGAAGCTTCCCATACAAGATTATAAGAATATTTTCAAAATAAATGTTTTATTTTATAATTTTGAGGAATTTGGGAAAGATATTAATTGTTTTAAATATCATAAAGTGTATTATGATTAAATATGTGCCTTTTTAATCTTTGTATTATTCTAAATTTATTCTAGATATTGAATATTATTATTATTTAGTAAAGTTATTAAGTATTGGTTTGTGATTCCATAAAAATAAATGAAAAATGTGTCACTCTGAGAGTATATATATATATTTTTATAAAAAAAATTTCAAATTTTTATCTCCATATTTTAGTGAATCTTTTTTAGATTAAAATGATGAGGAACACATTACTCTTGCAAGAAGCCTTTTTAAGAACCTATAGATGATATAAATGTAAAGAAAATAAAATGAAGTATAATCCAAAAAATGTACATGAGAGAATTTTTTAGGAGAATAAATAATGGGAGAACATGAAGCACTCAAAAAATTGAAAATATTTATAGAATAGTGAATGGGGTCATGGGAAGAAATTTTGATGATGATTTTATATATTCTAACAACAATAAGTAATATTTTGGGAGACCTAGATATAAAAATAAAAATAAGAAAAGAAAAAAATGCTTGAGAATAGTATTTGGGTTCCTAAGATAAGGAAAATAGAATTAAATTTTTAAAAGAGATGAACAAGAGAATTTAGAGCCTCTAAAAAAATGAAAATCATCTTGGTTTTGAGGGTGAAGTAAATAGGGTAATTTATCCATAATAATAATATCATATTGAGTTATCCTATGATATGAGAAAAGGAATGATAAATACTAGAGTAAAAACCTAGTAACTATGCATATTTTTATTTTTTTGTCGATCATTTAAAATATTAAGAACATTTGGACTTTATAACATCATTGAAGATTATATTTTGTTGATAAATATTTGATTATATTCAATGAATAATCTGAACTTTTGGGTTATGATATATGACCGAGTTTCATGCACTACTATCGATGAACAACTGGTGTTCGTAGGCATTGCTATTGATAGAGAAGATACCTGTTTTGTGGATGTTGTATCATCCCAGAGCTATCAAGAGATATATTCTTATATGTACATAAAAGAAAAAAATCCATATAAAAGGGGAAATCCATATAACCTATAGGACATGGGGTATGTAGGGATATAACCTTGTGATTTTGTGACTATACTGAGAAGATATAGAAGAATGTCTATTGTGATGTTAGAAAGGGATTGTGTATAATAAAAAAGCCTAAACATACACTAGTTTTCTATGTATTTGTGGGATGAAATATGAAACAATATCTAGTAATTGATTAATGTGGAGAAACCATGATTGGGTTGAATAACCAATCTTGGAAAGGCTTGGAGTTTGTTCCAAACATTGTAAAAATATTAATGCTATTTAATTTTTTGTTACATAAATTTCTTGAATTATTATTCTCAGGTTCATCATAAAATGATACAATGACCATAACCAATAATAGAGGTTTAAATTCCAAAGGGGTAAAATATACAATTAGAAATTATAATTTTTTAAAAATAGAAAACACCTGATTCAACCACTACTATTAAATGATCACATCGATCCTATGGGTAATTTCATTGAGGAACCTCCATCCCCAGTAAGAGAATTTTTATATGAAACATTTAAAACCCTTTGGAATCTTCTTAATTAATGAAACTTATTTTCTACCAAAACATGTATTTTTATATTTTAGTGAGGATGGTATCATGATTTCTATTAAAAAGTTCATGGAACATAATTTTTAATCCCAATAAAATGCCCCTCATGATTATATTTGTTTTAATGAATAAAATTGTTAGGTAATATAGATCACTTTGTGTGTTCTTTCAATTATAAAGTGTTATTTTTATATTATATCACCAAAAAATATTTTTTCAAGGATAATGATCTCCAATTATTGATTTTTATCACAAAGAGGACAATATTGAGTCAAGGTGTATTTATTTACAAGATAAGTATCTTGAAATAATGACTTTTGTTTTTCTAAAATGATTATTTCAACTCAATTTTATTTTTAGAGTAGTATATTAGGGTAAACCGATGAAAACCTATTTTGAATTACTGAGACTATATATTGAGATGGTTAAGGGAATGTAATTAAAGTGGATTTTTGATTTGGTTTGGGATATGGGATTCATACGTAACTATATATCCTGTGAGGATAATAATCAATATTTGCATAGTTCTAGTAAGGGAAGTTTCATTATGGTATGATATGGAAGATTTTTGTTTTAACCTAAATAAGATATCTGGGATTAATTTAATAGCACCCATTTTTTTGGTTGGGGAAGAAAACAAAATTCAAATTAGGAGACCATAGGCTTGGTGATCATGGATGAAAGTATGATTTTTCGATGTGTCTAAGATTATAGATCAAGATATCACTACATATCTTGTTAGAAAAAGAATAAATAAACACATAACTCTTAAAGGGTATCTACATAGATATGAATGATGTGTCGAGGAAAATGGAGATGACTCCATCTAGTGTGGGATTACTGAAGAATGCCAAAAAATACTACTAAAACCATACACATGAAACACATACACATATATATATATATATCACTTCCATAATGGAATTAGGTCATATAAAATATTCCACTCAAATATGTTTAAGGTTATATGGAATGAAATATGGATTTACTATAGCTTAGAATCCTATATTGAAGACTAAGAACATAGATAAACTTTTCTAAGAAGAGAATTTCAAAAATAAACTTTTGGGTTACATACAGAATTATATCAACTTAAATATTAGTTCTGGTCGTTGAGAGGAATATTAACTCAATGAATTTTGGTTCCCATTAGTAGGATCTCTATTAGTTGATTTCTGGTTATTTAGTATGGTAATTTATATGAATTGTTTTTTGGTCTTGGTAAACATACATACATAGGTATATTAGGGTAAATGAGTAATATTTGATAATCATTATTTGGAAGATGTACATTTCATGAATATTTAACTTCATGGGTATCTTATTCATATTAAATAAATAGGTAATTTAAATGATAAATAATAGTCTATAAATGATTTACTTATTGTAAAATAATAAAATGATAGAATTAGTTAACCACTATAAATAGAATGAACTCCAATTCACATTCAGAGAATATCACTTAGATATTAATATAGAATTTATTATAAGTCCAAAAACAATCCATAGCATATATTTTGTGGATCAAATAAAATATTTTTGGTCATTGATAATACTGGGTTCTATTTAGAAAAGTTAATCTCCCAATTTCCATTTTATATAAATAAGGGAATGAGGAGAAGACACTAAATGTTTTCTAAGATTCCAGGAAGAGAGAGTCCACTAAATGATTTTGGTTAAAAAATTCATAAAAAACAAGGATATGAATTATATTTTTTAATGGAAGTACTTTAAAGAAGTTCCCAAGAAAAAGGAGGGTTATAATACTAAGCATTGAATACATTCTATGGGAAAAGGGATATGACATGTAATTGTTCGGGTATATGATCCCCTTAATGTGAGGTTCTACTCAAAGGGTGTATGTATCCTTATAATGAATGATGATGTAACCTTGAAATGGTTTGAAGTCACATGTATGGGGTATGATGCATTTAAATTAATTTTTTCCTAAACTATTCATTCTACTAAGAATATCTTTATTATCTTTAGGGATATGTATTAGAAATTACAATCATTTTTTATTTTATTTACCACTCTAAAGTTTACTTAAGACATGAAATGTAGTATCTAAGCGAGTAGAGACATGCTTTTTCTATGGAATTCCTTTATTGTAATTCATCCTAATTATCTTTGTTTTTAAAAATTATATGATCTAAATATTGATTTAGCATAAAAAGGTAATGAATTATTGAGTATAGAAATAATATTTTCTCAGGCCCACCACTATGTTTTTAGCCTAATAAGCCTTCATGTTTTTTATAATCTTATAACATATTACTAATCTCTGAATGGGAATGACATAAAGAGATAAGACTTCAATTTCCGACAAGACACCCTTTATTGATTTTTATCTTCCAAATATGTTGTGTATCTTTCATTACCAATTTATGGTCATTAAAATTTTAATAAAATTATGTGATTGTTGGTTGTTGAGGTGAAAACATATATTTAAAATTGATGAATTTTATTTTCAAATATATTTAACATTTTTTTTGAAGTTTAGGGCCATAAAAATCTGAATAAATGTTAGTTTAATGTTTTAAAAATATTACCAATATAATTTTTTTAAAATAAATGAAGAGTAGATATTACCCAATGTTAATAATGAACAATATAAAATTATACGATACCGCTTATATAAAATAAAGCACATTTTTAAAGTCGTACTTATTAGATTATGGTGTATATCATATGGTAAGGTCAATGAATAGGGAATAAGTAATAATACTCATAGATCTAATCGTATATATAGCTCATAAATGGGAGAAGATAAAGTAATATGAAGAGGTACCCTGCAGAGGGGATACATGTCTGAATTTTCTTTGAATAGGTGGGGTCTATACTTTCAGGAGGATTTGTGGATAAAATGAGAATAAAATTTATGGTTTGGACTAGTATATGAGATAAAAGCATTATTAAATATCCTATGATAATCATAATCATGACACATGTTGGATTTTTTTCTCTAATTGTAGGGAATTTGAAGGAGACCAAATTTGAATTGAAAAACTAAAAAATTAGGGTGGATTAGAGAATTAAATGGGTATATAATTTGTGAAGTGGATTTAGATAATTGATCGAGGAATAATTACATATCCAATGGTAATGGGAATACAAATGTATGTATTTCCTAAGGAGGGGACATTATTTTTTATAGGATATGCGAGCCTTGATAATAAGGAAGATTGATGATATTATATATATCAAATTTTAAAAGAAGTTTCACTTTTACATAGATAGAGATCTTACTTATGTAGGACATCACAATATAAAGTGATGTGAGATAGATCACTCCATGTATATTAAGGATATATTTTATACACCAATGATTTAAATATTTTATGTTTTTAAATAATTAATAAAAGTATAATGTAGTTAAGTCTCATATGACATAGAGGCCACTCAAAAGTGTTTTAGTTAATGAGGTCATAAAATATAGAGATATATTAGATCTATTTAACATGGGGGAAACATATGAAGTTAGCCATATCCAAAAAAATTCAATTAGTGATTTTTTAAGGTTGAATGGTGGGAATAGGTTTGGACCAAGTAATAGAGAAAAAACCACCAGAGCATCTTAAAACGGAATAAAGAATTGGGATAATTTTACTTCATTCCTAAATAAGTATTCCATAGTTGATACTTAATGGGTCAAAGGAAATAAAAATGTTTATTATTCAGATAAAAGGTCTATTTTTATTGGAGGTATATTCAGATATTTTGATGAACTCATTTCTAATTTTAATAATAAGGAACCAAGATGAGAATATCGACTCATAGGTTTGGATGGTGATTTAGACATCATAATATTGAAGTGGGTTTTGTGGAAGGGAGATATAAAAAGGGATTCATAATGATGTGTAGATTTTCCACCTTTTTCAATAATATAATTATTTAAAAGACTAAATAATATATTTCAGATTTCCAAAAGGAATTAGAATTAAAACATATAGAGGGTAAATTAATCTACAAAATAAATGAAGTGAGGTTTCAAGATGTAATGGGGGAAAATTGGGAATTTTTAATGTGAATTCTCTCATTGTTATATAAGAAAAAGATTTAATCATTACTTTGAACATACCAATATAATGTAATAGAGGAACAAATATTAGTGAAAGGGGATTATCTATAATTTTAAGAATACCTAGAATATACCACTCATGATAGTTTAACATTATGTGGGATAGAATCACCAATGTGAAACTTATTCTCGTCTGGTAAAAGAATTTTTTCTTACAGTTTATGGCCATATGACTAGGATCTTACATCATTATATTTATTGTATTATGATAGGTTGCAATATGATGTTGTTTGAAATTGTTTGTTAAAGATGATGTATCTGATGATAATTATAAATATTGGAGATTTTATTCTAGAGTTAGAATGATTGAAATTAATGTATCATGAGTAACAAGATTCTCCAACTCTCTGAGGAGTTAATATATCTACATAAGGATCCATTTCTTTAAGATAATTGTATCTTTAATTGTATGTCTCAAATGGTGTTGGTTGAGCCAATATACATGTTATTCATTCAATAAAACCTCCTTGGGTATTTTGATTCTTTCTAGATTAATAAAATATTTCAATACTAATCCACTGAATAATACATCTAGTAGTAATAATAAAATGTAATATACCATGATTTATCTATAAGTGAGTGACATATGAAATTGATTCTTTTACACAAATTATATGTTATTATACATGATATCACATTATTAAAGTGGAAATTTGGGTGTTTTTTGTTCCATTATCCATTCATCTACCTACTTATAATGAAACTCCATAATGATAAATCAATCCTCACTATTATTCCATAAATTTTAGTAGTGCGAAAGGTTATTATGAAACTCTTGTAAATATGACTCTTAAGGTCTCTTATTCCATGGGAGCTCGGTCAAATTATTTCCCCTAAAAAGGTACTTTATTAATAAATTTTTAATGTTTGGTAGGAATATACCTTTTTTCGTCTACCCCTAACTTTTTAACAAAAGAACCTCACAGTAAATCCACAAATGCCATGATTAGTATGATCACCTGACTGAATATGAAATCTATTCATTTCTTGCATAATCTTGATCCATTAAGAGGATAGTTTTGAAGCTAATTATTAATGGTAAATTAATGGTACTAAATCTAGATATGAAAAATCTAACCGTGTTGAGGAGTTCATGGGGATAACTGAGGTCAAATAACATCTGGAATACACTGAAGGAGGTGATTGATAATATGAAAATTACCCCAAACCTATGGAAGGGGAGATTCAAAACAAAGAATACCATCATAATATGAATATATAATTTCAAGATATTTAAAAAGATATTTGATTACCCTTTACATTATATTTCTGTTGAATGTAATGATTTTTTATGTGTCCATATAGTGAATGTGGGAGGTTATCCTGAAAATAATCATTATGGGGATTTATTTCCTGATGAAAATATATAAATATTTTATAGAGACTTTCATCTTATCTCTATCCCTTGGAATTAAGTTTCTCATCAGATATAGTATTGATGTCATTCGACAAAGGGTGTGTAATATTCAAGATAGTGATATTTCATATCCCAATTGTATGATGAGTTTCAGATAATAATAATCTATGTAGGGACCATAATGGATAGATCTTAATTTTATGAATTGGACACTCTTATTATTAACATAAAAAAATATGTGTAACACTTTCATAGATTCATAGTCAATAACAAGAAAATATAAAACATCAATGTCTTAGGAATTGATAGGGTTGAAAACACCTCTTTTTGAGAGATTTCTTGAATATCCTAGTGCTTTTCTATTTTCTAACATGTGGATAGAGACATAAGAACCAATTAAATAAAAAAACTTCTATTTAGTTCACATTTTCACCAAATTGATTACAATGATGGAGGGAAACTATTCCTTCTCATTAAAAAGGATATGGTTCCCATTTTCCCAATTATAGGGGTAAACATTTTATAAGAGTCTATAATTGTTTCTAAATTATTTAGTAATTATATTACAAATTTTCTCACATGTGATGAATTTATTGGATAATTGTATTTTTTTAGAAGTAGAATGTGTTATTATCTGAGTTATAGAGGGAAGAGGTATAGTGACTAATTTATTTATTCATTCGATAATTAAGAAATTTAGAATGTTTCCAATTTTCCAAATCATTAATTAATTAAAATATTTAACATACAAATGCTAGTACCTTTCCCATTTGTCTCTTTATATTATGATAACATATAACATCATAGAACCCGCACTCCGAGATCCAATTACTAATTATTGGAAATTACATTTCTATATTTTATGCAGATAGTTATCACCAAAAATTTTCAACTAAAGCTTAAAACATCAAAAGGAAAAATTAGACCACTTATATTATAGAGGACCTTTTTGGATTATATTTTTAGAGAATTAATTAAATATCATTCTTGAAAAATTCACATTAATTAAAATTATTATTTTACCAATTAAACAATTATTTTCCTTTCACATTAATATATAATCATTATCAACATGAAATCCCTTTTAAGAATAATTACTTGAATATCATTATTAAAAACCTTGGGAAAATGACATCTAAGATGGGTAAGTTTGTTATCTTAGTTATTATAAATATACATATTAAAAAATGAATGCTATCAATTAGAAGGATAGTTCAGAAGTTAAAGATGAAAAAAATAAATGTTCATGAGAGAATCATAAAAGTAATCATTCCCATCAATAAATTGATTAACAAATATGAAAACATGAAAAAGGAAAGAGTCATTAGAATCAATTATCATTAGCCACGTGATATCAATATAGACCATCAAAAACATTATAGACCTATATAAGGCATCATGAAAAAATTTACATAGAAGGAACATCATTATTACTTCACTCTTACAATAACCCTTACAAATGGAATAAACATTTGGTCAATTTCTATACCCAATGAATTAGTGGGTTATCACTGAACAACCCATCATTGTTTTATCATAGGACCGCCCATAATTAGTTTATATCAGAACCCCCCATAATTTGTTTATCAAATAACCACATTTCATTGATTTCAAATTTAAGCACCCTTCAAATGTCCAAGTACCCTTAAAAAATTGTAACACATAAAATCATGAATTTGGTCATATAGTCAAAGTAAATACAATTATCCCTTTTATAACTAGATGAAAATGTAGAAAAGAAATGGGTTCTAAAAAATACAATTGAAACATGTTAAGCCATTTTAATGAAAATGGTTCCATAAAATATCTTTAAATTATCATTAACCCATGGAAAAGAAACTGGATCTATAACAATCTTTTTGTAACATGATTAACCCGTGGAAAAGAATGAAAATCTCTTTGAACATGATTATATCATTGAATTAAATGAGTTCTATCACAATATCATTGAAACAATCAAAATTAATCCTGATAAATAAAAAGGGATGTATTGTTAAAAGTTATTCCCAAAGAAGAATAAGTAACAAAAATGGTTATTGATGCTGAGGAATGGAAATTCCCTTAAAATTTCATTAAAAACATTCTTGGGGAAAATAATCTGTAAACATTCTAGAGTTTTCAATACAACTTTGAAACATTTGAATCATTATTCCAATGAAGTAATATAATTAAATGAAACATATAATATCTTGAGAATAATTATGTTCTCGATAGAACTAATCAATTTATTATTATATACACCTCATTCAAGAATACTATTCTATAATATAACAAACGTCTCAAAGAATTAAAATTATGAAAAAAATAATTTAAGACAATGGTAACTTGGAAACAGTAAACCCCATGATAGAATTATCATAAAATTATTATATGAATCCCCATAAATTTATGTATATGAATAATATAATACATTCATGTGTTGTATATTCACCACACAATAAAAACAATTGGTTAATATTAGATATGTCTCCCAAAAATAAAACCGGGACTAAAAATCCACTTAATACATTAGAAACTTGTAAATCATGTTATCCTTGAAATACTAACATCAACCAAAACATTTAATGTAATTAAATAAATTAAATTTCTAATATAAAATTTCATAGCGAATTATATACACTAAGTAAAATTAACTAGGCATGTAACATCGAATAATTCTCAATGTAATGTAAATTGAATCAAATCCCGCCATAAGGAGTCTCATATGTCACTTGTCTATGTATATTTATAAATAATAAATATAGATTATTTTTTAATTTCATAATAAATTTTATCAAGTTTACTATTAATTTTATTTCACTTAATACCATGTTATATAAAATTACATAATTTATTAAGTTTACATTATTTGTTTTGACCATATTCACACATGTGGGTCAAAAATGACTTAGGTGGGTTTACAATGGGAAAAGTGGTTTCTATATTAACATCTACAGAATAATAATTCTGAAATAATTAACATATGTTTTACATAAATTATATGTTTAAATCTTCTCATGACATACAGTTATGAAAAAACCAATGTTACAATCATGGGGACAATAGGTCGTGCTTAAGCTTGAGTAACATTACAATTTTTCAATGATCTTTATGGAAATAAGAAAAGAAAAAATTATATTTCCACAATAATCTTTATATCATAAATAAAATATTCTTTAATCATATATACTAATATATATATTTTCTTCGATGTAAAAGGAATCAAATCACTTTAATGAGGTGGTTTTCTAGACGTGCATGAATGATGTTATCACTTTCTCAGTGTGTGGAAATATAATTAATAAAATGATATGTTATATTTCATGAAATTAAATTATGTAATTAATATCATAATTATGTCATTTATATACAATATTTTCATTATATTTTCCAGTAATACCTTCCATGTAACATGTTTGTGAAAAATGCTTCAAATCGCTTTGCAAGGATGCAATCCGTTGTACAGATGACCGACATTATCATATCCCAAACGGTATGAAATGTAAAAAGGTTTAATATGATATAATTAATTTATTGGTAGTATTATGTTATATATATTATTAATATATTTTATAAACAATAAATCCATTTTTATTTCCAACCTTGAGATGCTGTAATGGAAGAACAAATGACATCAGTTCGCGAGGCGGTAGTCGGACATTCACACGTACAATGATTGGGTATACAATTTGATGGAAGTGTGTACGGGTGTATTTAATACCCTTGACATAATAATATATCAGTATATTTATCATATTTAGGTCATTTATTAATCATATAATAAAAATAATTTAAGTTTCCTGGAATGAAATACAATAAAAATTATCGTTGAATAAGGTTACCTAATCTTTGGATAACTCCTTTTGGTTTTCATGAAATTAATTCCTTTTATTGATTTATACCAAATGGGAGGATTTTAATATTATATGAGGGATATTGGGAGTTGAATTTGGAAGTTTTTGGATGTTCTTAAAGGGTTTTAGAGGTATGAAGATAGGGGTAGAGTGAATTCCCTTTAATAGTGGAGAAAGAGTAATATTCTTGTAAATTCAAAATGGTAAATACTATTGGTAGGAATACATTAAAAAATGTGCCTCAAATAATGATAATAATTAGATAAAATAGGGTATATGGTAGGAATAAGGCCATAATATGGGTTTTGGAGTAGTTTCTATATCAGTTTCCCCTTAAGATTACTGATTAAGAACAAGGTAAACTCATTTTTTCGAATCAATATAATTAATTATACATACATTCACATTTTGTTTCCAAAATAAATGTTGAAATTAGTAGGAATTATAAATTATTTCTATTAAAATTATTTAATCAAATTTTAAAAATTCCAATAACTAATGATTCTGAATTTAATTGAAAGATAACCCTACAGACAGGATGAGAAAGCCGAGTTTTGAAGTAAAAAGGTACAAAATTGTGAAAGATTTTTATACCCAATTTATGTTTTAAATTTATTTTAATGGAATAAATTGAATTTATTAATATAAAATTGAACATATTATACTTTCAAACAAATTTAAATTATAATTTAACTATATAAACCATATATATGACAAGTCATTTTTCAATTTGAATTTGGTATTATTTACCATTTATCAAATGTAATTTTTGATATCAAACGTGAATAAAAGAAGTTAATTTGTAAAACAAATTAGTAATGTGCCCAAATATACATTTAAAACAATTCATAAACATTATAATTCTTATTCATGGGGGAAAACATCAAAAGACAAGAAAATCAGGTAACACAGCCAAAGGGGGCCTAAAGTAATAAAGACCAAGGGAGTCCCCTCAGATGAAATTCACCCCCTCAGGATTAAAGAGATAAATATTGGATAAATAATATACATTAGACCCTTGGTCCACTAGATAGGAAAGGTAATCCTCTACTTGGTTCCCCTCCCACCATGTATGGGATACATTTACATTGTTGTTAAGGAGGGCCTTGGAACTCTGTATGATATAAGAGTTTGACCATAGAATGGAGCCTTTACTATGTAAGTAATCATGAATGATCATTAAATCTATTTAAACATGTGAAAGGGGAATATTTTTTTGATATCAAAGGTTGATCCCCATTAAGACTTCTTTTTCCTATGCCGTAATATGGGATCTGTTGTAGTTATGCTCTATAAAGGCTAGCCAAACACTTCCCCTGTGGTCACAAATGACCCATCCACCATGCATTTCCCCCGAGATGCAAGATCCATCTATATTGATCCTGAAGCCAATTCTTGGGGGAGACCACCACACCTAGTGGACCTGCATCCTGGAAATGTTGGTTGGTGGGGAACCAGTAAACATTTGAAGTGAGGGTGCCTCCCTCCAGTTATTGATATGTGATACCATGTCAGCCAATAGACTCTTTTTTACTCGCAATAATATACATCCTTGTTTAAGTGAACCCCTCACATCTTTCTCATTTTCTGTATTTCTTTAGGCACCAACACCCTATACTGAGAACCACGGTTCTTTAAAATAATTCATCCATTAATATCTAGAAAACATATCTATTAGAAAAAAGGAATCTCTTTATTCATAAAATTGGATTTATCCTTATTTTATGCCTATATAACTTATTGGATTAATTGAAATATATTTTTTGAATATATAATAGATAAATTTCATGAATATAACTCACTAAGAGTGACTAATTTAATTAATTATGATAAAATTCCTTTATGGGAATAATAATAATTTTTCATGAAAACACGTCTTTTATATTCAATTGTTTTTTGTTTTTTGTTTATGATTAATTGGTCACCAAATAATTTTATATATATAAATTTTTAAACAATATTATTATAATTTATTTAATACTATTCATTCTAACTAATTTAATGGCTATGTGAAAAAAATTATGTTAAAATAATTATATTAATAGTATATTATGGTCAAGTAGGACTCAGTCTTGTGTGTAATATACATTATGAATGAAACTGAATGTTACGTGCAACTCAAGATAAACTAGGTGGTTTTTATAATAAATGAAAAACTATTGATTTCATGTAAAACATGCTATCAAAGAATTTAAATTAATTTGAAAGAAAAAATGTCTTCAATTTATGGGATGTTACATCCTAACCGTTTAAAATGATTTTCTCCTTCAAAATTAATCTTGGTTATCAAAGGATTTTTGGAATTCTTTAATTGAAATGCACATTGTGAAAAATAAATAAAGAAACCATCCCTTAAAAAAGAAATCAGGAAACATAAAGGTCACCTATTGTTACAAAAAAATAGGTTTCCAACTCAGAGAGCATAGGTGGGAAATTAAACTGTTGATTTTGATGAAAAACAAAATTTCTATAGACTTATCGAGAGTTATATAGAACATGGTAAAGGAAAATTAAATGACATCAAAACTAAAAACTAAATATATGGGGAAAAGGTCATCGATATCATCATAAAATATGGTAATATGATAAAAGTTTATTTCTAGATCTTTTTCATAAAGTTGAAGGATTTATTTCCCAATATATAATGAAAATATAAAGAAATATACCTATATGGAATGTGAATTTAATACTTTATCCAATTTATTCCTAAATATGACCTTCTTTACAAACTATAAGTATTTATGATAAATTTGTTTCCTAAATCTCTAAAAGAAAATTTTAAAGACCACATAATGATAAAAGTGATAGTAATGCTACTCTTGATGCCTTTATCCAATAACCAAAATTAAAATGGATAGAACATGCTTAGATATTTACCAAAAGTATTATACTTTCACATGATATAATAAAAAAACTCCAAAAATTTCATTAATAACCTCAAAATTTATAATACATAAAAACCTCAAATTGGGTGTCTTGAGACAATGAAATTATGATAAAAAATTATATTATAGTCCTATGATGATATCCAAAACTCTTAATATAACCTCATATGAAAACATCATAATCTCTTAAATTATCTAAACTAACCTTTAATACCAATTATAATTGGACAGAACCCTCACTCCCAAACCCTATATTGAATTCTATATCTTTTTATAAGGTCTCGACCTTAAAAAATTACATAATATTGAATTAAATGAATAATTCACATTGAGTATCTTTTCAGGTTTATAGTTTTAAAAAATTATAATATAACTATTACATCTCAAAGAATACACAGTAGACACATCTACAATAATTCCATTTTTTTCAAAAAAGTTAAACTCTTGAACAAAAAAGTCATGTCTAGTTCCATTTTTTAGATATCATGACATTTTCTTGATCCCATACTTGACTGTATTCCACTTTAAGTCATGTGGAAAACATTTGAAAAAACTTGGGATGGGCATAAAAATCTCAGTAAGGGATATAAAAATATAGAATGAAAACATTAGTCCATGTATACTTAAGAATAAATGAAATCATACTTTACTCCTAAAACATAAGCACTTAAACATACCTCATGAGATAATAAGATTTATGAATAACTCATAGAAATCATAATAGATAAAGGTAACTTGCAGCATTCATAACATTTTACATAGGGAGAAACCCTCATGGTTCCGTTTGGAATACCCATCAGAGTATATTCCCGAAATATCATCGGAGAAACCTTAGCATTTAACTCCTTAGTGTTACCCAATGAATTGGAGAGATATCACGATCTCACCAGCACTTAGTTTATCATGGAACCACCCATCTTCATAAACAATTACCAAGAACCATAACATAATTGTATCACATAAAACATGCATAAACAAAAACATAACATTTCCACATTTCAATCACAAGATATAAATACAAAACATTGATATAATAAAAAAATTAGCAAAACCATTTTCAATAAAAAAATAAAATAAAAGTAAAACATGGTATTTATTTTTCATTTTTAAAATGTCATGGCTTATAGAGGAATCCAAAACTCAAATAATGGTCACGGCGGTGGAGAAGTCGTTGTCGCCGCATACGTAAGACAAAAAAATTTCCCTTTTTCGTTTAGTAAAACGTTTCACATAAAAAGAATCCTTTTGAATAAAAGTAAATTTCAAAATGGTTTATACACCATATAAAATAAAGTTTTGTATAAAATAAAATATGCCTCAATGAAATGAGATTGAGATGAAGTCCCTTACAAAGATGATATCCTTAGATTAACGATAAATCAATTACATAAATATGTGTGACAAACAAAAATACACCCAATATAAGTGGATATTAAGTGTAAAATAATCATAGCTCATCCACACATATTCATAGTACGACATAATCAAGAATTAGAGGTTTAACCCAAATAATTGAAATTGGGTTAAGAAGTTCCCTTACAGAAATTCAACAGCCTAACAACATCACATTAAAATTTAGAAAATTATATGATGAGAGATAAAAGCGTATCTCATCACTTGGAAATAATATTTATATCAATAAGGATATATAAGAACATATCCCAATATAACAAGATGTAAATTAAAAGACATTACAAAAAGAAGTCTTTTAAAAAAGAGGAGGGTGAAAGAATCCTTTACCAATTTGGGTAACAATCAAAACATACACCCCATGTAAGAGGGACCAATCAATGCTGATGTAAATACCCATAAATGAGATCATATTACACAAAGATTATAATCATGGTCCTTACATACACCACTCAATGGAGATAGTGACAAATATAACATGAATCTCACGAGAATAAAAAGTGAGATAAAAACCCCATAAGTCATTGTAATCAATCAAGTCGTATGACCAAAGGATAATAAACAAAATATGAATCACAGAATACCATGAATATAACTAGAATCATGATAATATATATCAAATTTATGAACACAATACACCACATGCAATAAGTGGTGAACAATGGAAATCTCATGGAATTAAAAGTGAGATAAGATATCCCCTTACGAAAATTCGACAGCCTAATAACGCAACTTAAAACTTCCAAAAAAATGGATTGAAGATATCAATTAGGGTCTCTCATCATAAGAACATAAAAATTATAGTAAGAGTAATATATTAGAACATCCCCCAACATAATTAATGGGAGCTTAAATGAATTGACATAAAAGAGAGTACATAAAAGGAAAGAGAGAGGTTGGATCCCATACCTCAAGTCCGACTTGTCTTGTTCATTTCTTTATATTCCTGAATAATAAAATTTGGTTAAATAATAATTTATTAAGGACCTACTTTAATTTTTATTATTAAATTCATATCACATATTATAATGTTATAATAATTAGTTAATTATGTGAGTTCATATAAGACGTTTCTGTCGATGTTTTGTACGTGAGTCAAAAAATGAACTTGTTTGAAAAGAATTGTCCATGTAGTTATAATTACAACATATACCGAATAGTATTAATGATTTAAATATCATATATATACAGTATATATTCATTTTATACTTTTCTAAAACATTTGGAGATAATAAAATGAAATGCACTGTTCATGGAGACGGTAGGTCGTACGTACACATGAACGCTACTTTCATTTCTTTGTCACATTAATGGAACTAAAACTAAATGAGATATATATATATATATATATATTATAATTTCATTATAATATATATGTTATATAGGTCACAAAAGTTCATTAATTTCATTCTTTATACATTCCATGTATTGCATGAATGAGTCACATCACTTGAGGGGGCGGTAGTACACACTTCCTCAAATGAAATTATCGCATTTCCACAACATGAAAAGAATAAAGGTATATTTTAAATGTAAAATACAGAAGCATATATAGGAAATAAATATAATATATATCATAAATAAATATAGTTCCATCATAATGTCCACCATGAGAGGTGGTAGGAGAAGATATAACAATCATCATTTCCTGAGACAGTAATACGCCATCCACGGAAACAATATGTTATTTAACCATTAGATAGAGGTGTGTGTATGTGTAGATAAAATACTTGTCATAATAACATCCTAGTATATTTAAGATACTTGTTTTGTTACACAATTAAGGAATAAAAAGAGTTTAAGGGGTTGGAGAAGCAAAATAAAACAAAACAACATAAGAGAAGACATTGCCTTTAAATTGGGAAACTCTCTTTGGTTTGAACCAAAAGGTTTTCTTGAAGAGATTTCTACCTCAGGTAAGGCTTCTAGGATAAAGAGAGGGATGTGGAAAGATAAAAAAAGCAGTGTTTTTTAGCCAAAGGATTGAGAGGTCTGGGTAAGGGGGTAGAGGTGGGGGTCTTTTATAAGAGGGAGGAGGGGTACTCTTGGAATTTTATAAAATGTTACTTTATAATAAAATACTTTTCGAATTTTAAAGGTAAAAAAAAGATTTATTTCGAGGATAAGGCAATAAGGGTTCCAAATACACCCATACAATAGGTTTTAGACAAGTGTAAGTATTAGATTTTACCTTATAATTTTATTTTATTTAAATGGTTCATTAATGAGGTAATCACAACATCATCACGGTGTCATAAATAAATTTATTTATTTAATGTTTAAAAATTATAAAAGAATTAAAATCATGTAAGAAATATTTTTAGAATTCCAATGAATGTTTATAGTCAAATATTTCATTTATGTAATAAAAATTAAAATTGGTTTACTTAGGTGATACATACATTGGTTACATTTTCCTTTCTTCAAAAAAATGAAAAAAGGTCACTATCACACTAAAGTGATTCCATGGGTTCCACAGTTGGTACAAGGCATACCATGGTCGGCCATGATACCTCCAATAGCATTAGGATACATGTTGGGGTCATTTTATATTTTTATTGTATTATTTTATTACCCTTAACTACCCGATTACTAATTAAACACGATAATTAAAGATAATTACCATCGTTACTATTCATAATGTCAAAAAAAAGAGTCCTAATGACATAATTTGGACCTTATGATTTCAAATATGGAATCCATTTTATCAAATTACAAACACAGAAATTGCAGTAATTAATTTAAGATAATTCCCGTTGTCAAAACCAAAGACGAGTTTTTAAGAAGTCAAATCTATCAAAACATTGATTTCTTTTAACATTCAATTTAAAAGTGAAATTTAATCCAATGAAAAAAATTGTATTAAATGATAAAAAAATAATTAAATTACACCCTAAAACCAATTAAAATTAAAATCTAACTATATAAATAAATTGGATGAAAAGGCAGTTTTGAATTAAAATGTAGTATCTTAAACTATTCATTGAAAATGAACATTTGTCAGAAAAATACCACAAATTCACCCTAAGATATATTTGATATTCAAAACTCAAAAATGATATAAATTTTACCAAATTCAAAACGTAGATGTTTCATTAATTAATTTTATATACAATTCCCGCTGCCAAAACAAATACCGTGTTTATAAAAGACACTATCTATTAAAAGATTGACACTTGTTTATGTCCAATTTCAAAGTGAAATTAAATAAAATTTCCACAATTGGATTAAATGGTAAAAATATATTTTAATTACACTATAAAACCAATTAAAAAGATAAACTGGGCATATAAATAAATTATACTAAAAGGAGGTTTTGAATTAAAATACATCATTTCCGCTATTCATTAAATAAATGAACTTTATCGAAAAAATAACAAAAATATACACAAAGTAAATTATGATGTCTTGATTCTAAAGAAGGATTTTATTTTGTCAAATATAACATTTAAAATTTTCAAAAAATTTATTTAAAAAGGGTTTGCCACCAAAAGGCGGTTAATCGGCCTTTTAAAAAATATTAGAATAATTACGCTTAAAATTGGATTCATTCGCATTTTAAGCATCTAAAATTTATAGAATAAATGTAAAAATTTATTAAAAGCATATATAATCACTTTTTAGTTAGTTCTTTTCATTCCCGCCATTACATCAGCTAGAAGTTTTCTACCCTTTACAATAATATTATTTTATTATTAGCATGAAACATAAGATTTCAAAGAAACTCTTTATTGTGTATTGTGTACGCAATCGAACATAGCATCCCATTTTAATAATATTTTATTCAAAAATAGTAATATATATGAACATTTCATATTCGTTATTTACCTAGGATGTTACATCCTTCCCCCCTTTTGGGAATTGCATCCTTTCAATTTTAAAATTGGGCTTGGAAAATTTTATTGAAAGCCCCACATCAGAAAAGGATCCAATTTAACTGTCACTTTAAAAGATTGAAAGGGAAGTACAAAGGTCACCCGAGTTAACCCATATTAGGATTTTTATGTAGGAAAACATTGACATGGAAGAGAAAACAAAGGGCCGTGTTCTGATCGAGAGTGATAGAAAACATGATTAAGAGAAATTTAACCATAAGAAAATCACAAACTATTGATGGGTTAAATGGTATTTGATTCCCCAGCAGAAAAAGCTGACGGACAACATTTTTTTTAAGTAAATTTTCATTGAGGAATTTATTTATGAGATTAACTAAATAATAAGGAAACATACTTACTTGTCATGTAGACTTTCATCTCTTATTGGATTTATTACACAAACCCATATTTTCTCCAAAAGATGAGTATTTAGGAAGACTTGTTCACATTAAAAGTGCTATAATCAACTTCTATAGAATCACATAATCCACAAAAGTGAACTATATATTTACCATCTCTTTAGAGCAAAACCAAAACCAAAATTGTTAGTATGTTATCAGATAATACACAAAAAGGTTAATCCTTTATAAAAAGAAATACTACTCTTAATCTCCAAAATTTGTCAAAAATTATCCAAAGATCAACAAAGACCATTAAATAAATAGTTGTCCATAATTCAATGTAACCCAAAATAATAATTAATCCCAAATCTTTTAAGGATTTAATCACATAGTAATCCAGGATAAATCTTAACATTTATCTCCAAATAACACAAGTTACTCTTAAAGTATCATACTGAAAAGTAATTAACCTAATCACATATCTTCCATGATAGGTTAATCATTTCCATAGATAACCCAAAATCAAATTATTTATGATTAATAAGATCATCTATCTAAAAAGAATTAGTTATACTAACTAGGTACTTCACGTAGTTCAGTGGTAGGCGATAGATACCAGTCACACTTTGGTTGTGGGTTTGATTCCCACAGCTTTGTCTGACGTGACGGGTTGTCACACGGTCTGCGTGTTGTCCTTTATCCAAAAATATATAATTATTAAAACATTCCCCAAAAGAGATAAAATCTTCAAAAATAACCATACCATAATTTAACCTCAATTTTATCTGATGCCTTTCATTTTCCATCATTTAGTAACCCATAATTACCTCTAAAGTAAGGATCATATAAACCCTAATGGTTACCTTAATAATTATTACCTAAAGTTTCACATCGAGTTGGGTATCTTGTACATTAGGCATTAGAGAACTAACCAAGGTTAAAGTGGTTAATCATGAATCTGGATATTTGGTTGAGAAAAACCACAATAGTTCTCATTGCAGCTCCCATATCATTCAGTTGTTCTTTCAGAAAACCGTCACTGTTTTCTTCACATCCACTTTACTTTGGTGCCTACTAGATCCATCCATTTACTAAAACCAAAAATGTCAGTGTGAGTATATCGGAAAAATCATCATGTACTAATGAGGAAGATAAAAACAAAGATATAGATATCCAAGTTATCTCAATCTCATTATAACTTTCAAAAATAACAATGACTTCATCTAATATACTGACCATTATGGTTATATACAACTTGTCACTTGTTCTTAAACAACACTCTAACCTCTAAAGTTATCTAAACTGACCTTTGATACCAACTATAAGGACCCGACCTTAAGAAATTACATAATATTAAATTAAATGAATAATTCACATTGAGGATATTTTCAGGTTTAGAGTTTTAGAGAATTGGGACATAACTATTACATCTCAAAGAATACACAGTAGACACATCTACTCAGATTCCATTTTTTTCACAAAATATAAACTCTTGAACAAAAGCGTCATGTCTAGTTCCATGTTTTAGACATCATGAAATTTCATTGATCCCATCCTTGACCATATTCCACTTTAAGTCCTATGGAAAACATTTCAAAAAACATGGGATGAGAATAAAAACCTTAGTAAGGTATATAAAAATACGGAATGAAAACATTAGTCCATGTATACTTAACAATCAATGAAATAATTATTTACTCATAAAACATAAGCACTTTAACATTCCTCATGAGATCATAATATTTATTAATAACTCATATAAATCATAAGACATAAAGGTAACTTGTGGCATTCATAACATTTTTACGTGGGGAGGAACCCTCATGGTTACGTTTGGAATACCCATCACAGTATATTCCCTAAATCTCTTCAGAGAAAACTTATCATTTAATTCCTTCACATTACAAAATTCATTGGAGAGCTATCACTGGCTCACCCACCCTTAGTTTATCATAGAACCACCCCTCTTCATAAACAATTCCCGAGAACCATAACATAATCGTACCACATAAAACATGCATAAAGGAAACATAACATTTCCATATTTCAATCACAAGATATCAATACAACACATTGATATAATGAAAAAATTTTCAAAACCATTTTCAATACCAAAATAAATGAAAAGTAAAACATGGTATTTATTTTTCATTTAAAAAAAGTTATGCCTTGTATAGGAAGTCGAAACTCAAATAATGGGCATGGCAGCAAAGAAGTTGTTATCGCCGCATACGTAAGACAAAAACATTCTCGTTTGTCATTTAGTAAAACACTTCGTATAAAAAGATTCCTTTTGAATAAAAGTAAAAGTCAAAGGGGTTTATACACTGTAAAAAATAAATTTGTGTATAAAACAAAATATGCCTCAATGAAAGGAGATTGAGATGAAGTCCCTTACAAAGACGATATCATTAGATTAAGGATAAATCATTTACATAAATATGTGTGACAAACATAAATACACCCAATATAAGTGGATATTAAGTGTAAAAAAATAATAGGTCATCTACACATATTCATAGCATGACATAATCAATAAGTAGAGGTTTAACCCAAAGATTTGAAATTGGGTTAAGAAGTTCCCCTATAGAAATTCGAAAAACTAACAGCGTCACTTTAAAATTCAGAAAATGAGATGATGAGAGATAAAAGGGTATATCATCACTTGGACATAATATTTATATCAATAAGGATATATAAGAACATATCACAACATAACAAGATGTAAATTAAAATACATAACAAAAATATGTCTTTTAAAAAAGAGGAGGGTGAATGAATCCCTTACCGATTTGGGTAACTTTCAAAACGTACACCCCATGAAAGAAGGACCAAACAATGCTGATTTAAATACCCATAAATGAGAGAATATTACAC
This sequence comes from Viscum album, assembly GCA_963277665.1. Taxonomy (NCBI): domain Eukaryota; kingdom Viridiplantae; phylum Streptophyta; class Magnoliopsida; order Santalales; family Viscaceae; genus Viscum; species Viscum album. Next base: position 507,121,805 of record OY728140.1, read on the forward strand.
AAAGAGTATAATCATGGTCAGTACATACACCACTCAATGGAGATAGTGAAAAATATAGCATGAATCTCATGGGAATAAAAAGTGAGATAAAACCCCATACCTCATTGTAATCAATCGAGTCATATGGCCAAAGGATTATAAAAAAATATGAATCACAAAATAAAAGGAATATAAATAGACTCATGAAAATATATATCTAATGGAATAACACAATACACTACATGAAATAAGTGGCGAACAATGGATATCTCACGGAATTAAAATTGAGATAAGATATCCCCTTATGAAAATTCGGTAGCCTAACGACGCCACTTAAAACATCCAAAAAAATGGATTGAAGATTTCAATTAGGGTCTCTCATAATATGAACATAAAATTTACAGTAATAAGAATATATAAGAACATCCTCCAACATAAGAAAGAGGATCTTAAAAGAAGTGACATAAAAGAGAGCACTTAAAAGGAAAGAGAGAGGTTAGATCCCTTACCTCAAATGCGACTTGTCTTGTTCGTTTCTTTACATTCCTCAAATAATAAAATTTTTTCAATTAATAATTGCTTAAAGTACTCCTTAAAAGTTTATTATTAAATTCATATCACATATTATAATGTTATAATAATTACTTAATTATGTCAGTTCATATAAGACGTTTTTGTCGATGTTCGGTACATGTGTCAAAAATGAACTTGTTTGAAAAGAATTTTCCATGTAGTTATAATTACACCATCTCCAGAATAGTATTAATAATTTATATATATCATATATATCCAGTATAGATTCATATTATACTATTACATAACATTTGGAGATAAGAAATTGAAATGCACCGTTCATGGAGACGGTAGGTCGTACGTACGCATCAACGCTACTTTCATTTCTTTGTCACATTAATGGAATAAAAACTAAATGCGATATATATATATATATATATATTATAATTCCAGTATAATATATATGTTATATAGGTCACATAATTTCTTTAATTTCATTCTTCATACATTCCATGTATTGAATGAACGAGTCACATCACTTGAGGGGACGGTAGTCCACACTTTCTCAAATGAAATTATCTCATTTGCACTACATGCAAAGCATAGAGTTATGTTTTAAATGTAAAATACAGAATCATAGAGAATAAATAAATATAATAAATATAATCAATAAATATAGTTCCATCATAATGGCTACCATGAGAGGTGGTAGGAGAAGATAGAACAATCATCATTTCGTGAGGCAGTAATTCACCATCCACAGAAACAATATGTTTTTTAACCATTAGACGGAGGTGTATGTATGTGTAGCTCTAATAATTCTCATAAAAACATTCTAGTATATTTATGATACTGGTTTTGTTACAAAATAAATCAATAAAAAGAGTTTAAGGGGTTGGAGAAGCAAAATAAACAAAAGAACATAAGATAAGACATCACCTTTAAATCGGGTAACTCCCTTTGGTTTGAACCAAAAGTGTTTCTTGAAGAGTGTTATTCCTAAGGCAAGGCTTCTAGGATGAGGATAGGTATGTGGAGAGATAAAATTACCAGATTTTGGTTGATCCAAATGCTTGAGAGGTGTGGTTAAGGGGGTATAGGTGGGGGCCTTTTATAAGAGGGAGGATGGGCACTCTTGGAATGTTATAAAACGTTACTTTATTATAAAATACTTTTCTGATTTTAAAGGTCCCACAAAGATATATTTCTAGGATAAGGTGATAAGGGTTCGAAATACACCCATACAATAGGTTTTATACAATTTTTTGTCTTAGATTTTACCTTACCATTTCATTTTATTTAAATCATTCATTAATGAGGTAATCACTGCATCATCATGGTGTCATAAATAAATTTATTTATTTAATGTCTAAAAATTATAAAAAAAATACCATCATGTAGGAAATTTTTTTATCTTTACAATGGATGTTTATAGTCAAATAGATAATTTATGTAACAAAATTAAAATTGTATTACTTAGGTGATACATAATTTGGTTACATGTTTATTTTTTTAACAAAAATGATAAAAGGTCACTATCACACTAAAGTGATTCCATGGGGTCCCAAGGTTGGAAGAAGAAATCCTATGGTCGGACATGACACCATCAATAGAATTAAGACACATTTTGGGGTAATTTTATATTTTTATGATATTATTTTATTACCCTTAACTAACTGATTACTAATTAAACACGATAATTAAAGATAATTACCGTCGTTACTATTCATAATGCCCCAAACCAAAAGAGTCTTAATTAAGTAATTTGGAACTTCTGATTCCAAATATGGAATCCATTTTATCAAATTCTAAACACATAAATTTCAGTAATTAATTTAAAATAATTCCCGTTGTCAAAACCAATGATGGGTTTTTAAGAAGTAAAATCTATCAAAATGTTGATTTATTTTAACATCCAATTTAAAAGTAAAATTTCATACAATGACCAAAATTGTATTAAATGATAAAAACATAATTAAATTACACTATAAAACCAATTAAAATGACAATCTAACTATATAAATAAATTGGATTAAAAGGCAACTTCTGAATTAAAATTAAGTATTTTTCACTATTAATTGAAAATGAACATTTGTCAGAATAATACCAAAAATTCACCCTAATCTATATTTGACATTAAAAATTAAAAAATTATATCAATTTTACCAAATTAAAAACATAGAAGTTGCATTAATTAATTTTAGAATCAATTCCCGCTGTCAAAACAAAGAGCGTGTTTTTAAGAAACAATATCTATTAAAAGATTGACACTTGTTTATGTCCAATTTCAATGTGAAATTAATTAAAATTACCAAAATTAGATTAAATGGTAAAAATATATTTTAATTACACTTTAAAACCAATTAAAAAGATAATCTGACCATAAAAATAAATTAGACAAAAAAGAGGTTTTGAATTAAAATATAGCATTTTCACTATTCATTAAAAAACAGAACATTATCGAAAAAATAACAAAAATTTAATCAAATTAAATTTTGATGTCTTGATTCTAAAGAAGGATTTTATTTTGTTAAATATAACATATAAAACTGTCAAAAAGTGGATTTAAAAAGGTTTTTCCATTAAAAGGTGGCTAATCGACCTTTTAATGAATATTTGAATATTTACGCTTAAAATTGGATTTATTCGCATTTTAGGCCTCTAACATTTATAGAATAAATGTAAAAATATTTTATAACGACCCATACTTTACTTACATTGTTAATACTTCAAAATTGAACCACACTTATTACAACATATGACAAAACCACAAAGGACCGTATAGGTATAGTGTCTTTCGAAACTGGGAAACATAAACAACTGGTTCATAAATATTCTACAGTGTCTCCCATTTATTTCATCATATCTAGGGTCCCTTTTAGCATATTCTACTTAATATCCATCTTCCTGACCTGGGGAAAAGAAAACATAAAAGGGTGAGCTCAAATGCTCAGCAGGGGCAAATAAAGGAAATAAAAATCATATCATATGTTTTTGAAAATCAAAACCTGCAAAAGAGATCATAATATCTTAACATGGAATAAATCATAGAAGTGAAAATGAGATCCCCATAATCATAACATGAAACTTGAAACTTTGTGGCATGAACACATAATCATGGAAAATCATTTCTTGTTAGTTATGACTCATTGCCAAGACTATCTTAGTGGACAAAGTCCCTTTCTGAACCGAGTCACCCTCGTTCCAGTCCTGTTTCACTGAACTGGTATAACCTACCATTCCAGCCATGTCTATCTCATGAGATATAAAATCTTTACCCAATGCATTGGAGGGAGATATAGGTCCCACCCATCTTATAATGAATCATTTGTTATGTGTGCCACATAATCAAAAATCATCGCATGACACATGTAACAAAAATGGGATTCTTGAAACATCATGACATCATAAAACAAATCTTATAAGGAAAATGGCTTCATAAAAATAATTCCCTCACAACATAATCAAATCAATGTAATTAAAGGGATAAAAACAGAACCCTTTATTATCTTAGATGGAAAATAATTTTGATAAAACACTTGAACTCCATTCTTGAGGAAAATATCCTTTCTTCTTAAAAAACACTTTTCTTTTCTTAACATGTCATACAATTATAAACTAAAAAAAGTTGATTAAAAATAATCTTGAAAACTTGTAAAGGAAGCTTCTTGGAAATAATGTTTTAAAAATCCATTCATGCCGTATAAGTTAAAAAAAACATTCTTCTTACTTTTGTCAAAACAGTCAAAAAGTACCTTGTACGAAAAACGACAAAAGATTACATTCATATCTTTTACTAAAAACTAACCAAAGGGTAAAATTGGATTTAAACAATTTTAGATGGATGTAAATAATATTACATATTCAGGAAACATGGATGTGGATGATAAAATACACCCCAGTAAATACTTACGAATAAACAATCTCGGATAAAAATGAGATTGTGATATTTCCCTTACCTTAGGTCCGATTTTCTTTGTATGTGTCCGAAGCTCCTGTATAACGGTTTAAATAATGTTATTGAATTATTCCAGAATCATACATATTGATATGATATCATATATGGTCATATTATTAGCTTCTTGTAAGTAATATTTCATTGTTACTTGTTACTCGGGTCTTTATTGCCTTTTGTTCTTATACGTGTTTTTCCAAATACATTATTATTCTTCTTTTAAGGTTATAGATACCTTATATCCAGAATCTTATTAGTGTAACATATATCATATTTATTTATTCAATTCATTTATATAATTACTATGTAATGATGATCATGTAGAACGAGTCACATCACATCGTGGAGACGGTATTCCGTATGTACGCACGAGTGATGATATCGTTCCTATGATCGTGGAACTGTATTGGAGTATTATTTCAGTATCAATATTACTTTATAATAATCATAAATAGTTACTCATTACACCATTATACCCATCCTTGTAAGGTGATGGTGGAAAACAGATTACACCACGGCGTGGAGACGGTATTCCGTACGTACGCACGCGCGGTGATTTCATTTTTCCGTAGGATGGATAGAAGGTGAATTAGGGTTGTTTCATATTTATAATAACATATCAGTATGTAAGTAATACTGATGTTATTACTTTATCATGAAACAACTAAAGAAGAAGAAGTTGAAGAAGAAAGAAATTGAAAAGATCGGTAATGGATATTACCTCTTCTTTGGAACGTCTCTTTGAATCCTCCACTTAGGGAACTAAGATTGGTCTTTGAAGAAGACCAGGACCTCTAGGATTATTCAAGGGAAGTGGAGAGGATAAAATGGCAGGGGTTGGACGAGCTTGAGTGCTCAAATTGGTGTGAGGAGGAGGGGGAGGAGGTGACCTTTTATAAGGGAGGAGAGGGGCACCTTAGGAATATCTCAATATATTATTTTATATTAAAGTCAAAATCGGTTTATAATGATTCCAAAGGGTCTTATTTCGAAGCTAAAGTGGGGATGGGTCGAAATCCTATCAACCAATAGGATTTAGACAAGTTTAGGATATTATTTTAACCTTATCAATTAGATTTAACTCTAAGTTAAATAATTTAACTTTTACCATGTCTTTTTGTTTTCTTTCACTATATGGTTAATAAACACACAATAACATGCCAAACGAACCCCAAATTGTTTATTATTAATATATATCCTTATATAAGTCATTTTGCCGAACCGTAGATTTTTAGGAATAAAATAACAATTAATAATATAATATTTGATTTAAAAACTATTTTGTGTCAATTTTGACACTATTTGATATATGATTTTTGTGAAAGTCATAACAGAATTATATGTTCGAAAAAAGTTGATTAAATCAACCCTAATATATCATAGTAACCTAGAAAATTAGTGTAATTCATAAAAAGTCTCAAATTACATTTATTTTTGTGTTTATAACATCAATTATGTCAATATTTCATTAATAAGATAATTACTGCATCATCATTGTGTCATAAATAAATTAAATTATTTAATGTCTAAAAATTACAAATAAAAACCCATTATGTAGGAAATAATTTTATCTTTCTAATGAATATTTATAGTCGAATTTATCTTATGTATAACCCCATATTAAAAATGATTTACTTATTAAACTTTGATTTTAACTATTTTAACCATTCTTTAAATAAATTAATAATAAATGTCCTAATCTAATCCAAGTGAGCCTAAATGGTCATATTTTATTCCTAAGTTTGTTTTTAGTCGAATTAAACTTGTAAAATTGAATTAGGACATGTGTTAGGGTAATAGTAATATCATATTTACCCTTAGTTACCCTATTTACTATTAACCGCGGTAAAAAAGTAAAAAGTTACTATTCGCCAAAAAATTATTTTTATATCATTGAACCACATTTTACTTACTGATATCAACCGTGTCTGTCGAAGTTTCAAAATTCCATTCATAGAAGAGGTAAAATTAAGTTTTATGCAAAATTCAGTTTTTAACCTACCAATTAGTGGTTTCACTATTCATCAAAAATTGAAAGTTTTCAGAAAAATACCAAAATTTCACCCTAGGATAATTTCGATATTCCAAATCCAAAAATGAAGTCCATTTTGAAAAATAAAATTTATAAAATTTCAAAAAGTGGTTATTACTATTCATAACCGCTAGTTTTAAAAATATTTCAATAGCATATCGTTGTTTAGTGAAACTCGGTATTGCGTACGACGCAAGCTATCGAGGAAGGTCGTGATTGCGTGTAAAGTAAGCCAAGAAAGTGTGTAGTGAAAGATTACTTTGATGATATAAAAACAAAATATTACTCATAAAAATCTCGGGTGTAACATTCTACCCCCCTTAAAAAGAATTTCGCCCTCGAAATTCGTCACTTTGTAACAAACAGATGAGGATACTTCTCCCTCATCATATCCTCAAGCTTCCATGTAGCTTCTTCAAGTTGGCGGTTCCTCCATAAAACTTTCACCAATCGAGTGGTCTTGTTTCGTAGGACTTGTTTGCTACGATCCAGAATCTCTATCGGCTGTTCTTCATAAGAAATATCTTGCTCCAGCGGTACAACTTCTGAGCTGAGTACATGTGAAGAATCTGGTATGTACTTTCTCAGGAGAGATACATGGAACACATCGTGAACTTGAGAGAGATTCGGTGGAAGCGCCAATCGGTAAGCTACCTTCCCAACACAATCCCATATTTCGAAAGGACAGATATATCTAGGGCTCAACTTCCCCTTCTTTCCAAATCTCATAACCCTCTTCCAGGGAGATATTCGTAAGAACACTTTATCACCCACTTCAAACTCTAGGTCATTTCTTCGGTTGTCGACATAACTTTTCTGTCGACTCTGAGCTTCTCTTATGTGTTGTTGAATAGATCTGACTTTTTCTGCCATTTCATCAACGAGATCATGTCCTAATAGCTTTCTTTCCCCAACTTCATCCCAGCAAGTTGGAGTCCTGCATTTCTTTCCATAGAGAGCTTCATAAGGAGCCATCTGAATACTGGAGTGAAAGCTATTATTATAAGAAAATTCCACCAAAGGTAGGTGTTGATCCCAACCTCCTTTGAAATCCATAGAGCAAGCTCTCAACATATCTTCTAAGGTTTGAATTGTTCTCTCAGACTGAATGTCTGTCTGTTGATGATAAGCAGTGATGAAACTCAACTCTGTATCCAGAGTATGCTGAAGACTTCGCCAGAACTTCGAGGTAAATCTCGGATCCCGATCAGATATAATAGAAAGTGGTACTCCATGCAATCTTACCACTTCCTTTACATATATCCTGGCAAGCTGATCTAGAGATAAATCCTCTCTAATAGCAATGAAGTGTGCAGATTTTGTAAGATGATCAACTATGACCCAAATAGCATTATTGCCTTTGGATGTTTTAGGAAGTCCTGTGACAAAGTCCATAGTGATGTTTTCCCATTTCCATTCGGGTATGGGTAATGATTGTAAAATCCCCTTACACTTCTGTCTCTCAGCTTTAACTTGTTTACAAACCAAGCATCGAGAGACATATTCAGCAACATCTCTTTTCATGCCATCCCACTAGAAGTACTCTTTCGGGTCCCTATACATCTTCGTACTTCCAGGATGAATAGAGAATGAAGAACTATGAGCCTCATCCAGCAGCTCCTTCTTTAATTCGGGGATGGAAGGAACACAAACCCGATTCCTGAACTTTATTATCCCATCACAATCAAGGTTGAATTCAGGAACATTTCTCACCTTCTTTTGTAACTCGACATCTTCTTTCGGTGCCTCTTTAATCTTCACATGTATAGATGGTTGAACATTCATTTGAGAAAGATAAGATTTTTCCCCTTCCATTATAATTCCAAGATCCATCCTTTGTAAATCCATAAATATTGGATCTTTTGTGATCCTCATGATGGATAAACTAGCATGGTCTTGTCGACTTAATGCATCTGCCACGTTGTTTGATTTCCCAGGGTGGTAATGGATTGAGCAGTCATAATCCTTAATCAGCTCCAACCATCTTCTTTGACGCATATTCAACTCATTTTGTGTGAAAATATACTTTAAACTTTTATGATCATTATAAATATCACACCTTTCACCATAAAGGTAATGCCTCCAAATCTTTAATGCAAAGATTACCGCAGCCAACTCCAAATCATGTGTTGGGTAATTTTGATCATGGATTTTCAACTGTCATGAGGCATAAGCTATCACCATATCATTTTGCATAAGAACACACCCCAATCCCTTCTTGGATGCATCCCTGTAGATCACAAACCTTTCTCCACTACAAGGCATTGTGAGCAAAGGTGCACTGGATAACCTTCTTTTCAACTCCTTGAAATTCTCTTCACATTCCTCTGTCCATAAAAATTTAACTCCTTTCCGAGTCAACTTGGTGAGTGGATTAGATAATCGTGAAAAATCTTTTACAAAACGTCGATAATATCCAGCCAAACCAAGAAAACTTCAGATCTCAGTTACTATTGTTGGTCTCGACCATCGTTTGATAACCTCTATTTTTGCTTGATCCAAAGATATCCCTTCTTTTGAAATTATGTGACCCAAAAATGCAACTTTTTGAAGCCAAAATTCACACTTGGTAAATTTGGCATAAAGATTCTCCTTTCTCAGGGTCTTCAATATAATTCTCAAATGATCTTCATGCTCTTCCTTGCTCTTTGAATAGACAAGAATATCGTCTATAAAGACTACCACAAATTGATCAAGATAGTCTCTAAAGACTCTATTCATTAGATCCATGAAGATAGCAGGGGCATTAGTAAGACCAAATGGCATCACTATAAATTCATAGTGTCCATACCTTGTACAGAAAGCCGTCTTTGGTATATCCTCCCTTTTGACCCTTAATTGGTGATACCCTGAACGAAGATCAATCTTGGAAAAGTATTGAGCTCCGCGTAGTTGGTCAAATAAGTCATCAATGCGTGGGAGAGGATATTTGTTCTCGATAGTGATCCTGTTAAGTTCTCGATAATTAATGCAGAGTCTCATTGATCCATCTTTCTTCTTAACAAATAGAACAGGTGCTCCCCAAGGTGACGCACTAGGGCGTATGAATCCCTTATCAAGATTCTCTTGGAGTTTCTTCTTCAATTCCTGCAACTCAATTGGGGCCATTCTATAAGGTGTCTTTGAAATAGGCAAAGCACACGGTACGAGTTCTATTGAAAACTCAACTTCACGATTTGGTGGAAGACCCAGTAATTCCTTCAGAAAGACATCATCAAACTCCCGTACAATGGGCATATTCTTAATCGTAAGTTTCTCACCAACCATTTGAGATAAATAACCTTCATTTAGTGGAATCAATACCCATAAGATGGAAGAAATTTCCACTGGAAGGTTATGTTCATCCTTGCATTGATAGACGATCGTAGATTGATCTGGAATATGAAATGTGACTTCCCTTCTTTGGAAATTGATATGAGATCCATGTAGAGAAAGCCAATCCATGCCAAGAATCACATCAAATTCCACTAAAGGAAGGATCACAAGATTTGCAGGAAGCACTTTCCCACAAACTTCGATCGGAGAAGAATTATAAACTTTTGATGCGACTGTTGTGCCATTAGGTGTTGTCACAGCTAACTCAACATCTAATTGTTGAGGTAATACAGTGATACCCTTAGAAAATTCTTTAGAAATAAAAGAGTGGGTGGATCCAGAATCAAATAAAACATTTTCTACTTTAGAGTGGATGGTAAGTGTACCTTTCACCACTTCGTTATCGTACTCCACATCGCTGATAGAAATTGCATGTGACTTTCCTTTGTTTTTAGCCTTAGGATTTTGTTGACGTCGACCATCATCATCAACCCTTGGATTTGGGCATTGATTGGAATAATGCCCTATCTCCTTGCACTTGAAACATTGAAGTGTAGTAGGTTCATTCTGTGTATCCCTTCCTTTGTTTGCATCATTAGACATCTTCTTCCCATTATCGCGGCATTCAAATGCCCGATGACCTTCCTTTCCACATTTGAAACATTTACTTGTCCCTTTAAGACAACTCCCTCCATGTTTCTTTCCACACTTTGAGCATAAGGGAAAGCTCATCTTCATTTCAGTGTGCTCTTTAGATTTTCCTTTGAATTCCATCTTCCTCTTCTTATCAAACCCATGTGACTGATGGGTTACTCCAATCTCCATCTCGACTTTGAGAGCACATCGAACGATTTCCTTGTAGATATTGAAGTCCCTTATGGCTAACGCCCTTAGAAGACTTGGTTTTAAGCCACTAAAGAATCGATCGATCTTACTCTCAGGTTGGATAATAATACCAGAAGCGTACCTTGCAAGTCTTGTAAAATTTTCTTCATAGGTACCAACAGATTCATCATCCCTTTGCTTCAGTTCAAGAAACTCTTTCTCCATCTTTGTTCGGAGAATACGAGGGAAGTAATTATTGAAAAATAAGTTCTTGAACTCGTCCCATTCCATAGACTCAATTTCATCCCTTTGCCTCGTATTCTTAATAAGATTCCACCATTGATCAGCATCTCCTTCCAAACGGTACACTGCTAGGATGACCTTATCATGTTCAGAACATTGAAGAACTGAAAATATCTTTTCAGTAGTACTAATCCATTGTTCAGCAACTAATGGATCAGTAGACCCACTGAAGGAAGGTGGACGCTGCCTCATGAAGGATTCAACAGAATGTTGCTCCTTCCTTTGCGTGTTTGGAAGTCCTGCATGATTCATAGCTTGAGAAAGTTGTGTGAGCATGGCTACAAGATTTTGCATTCCAGCTCCCATATCGTTTGGTTGCTCAGGGGGACAATCATTGCATTGCCCATCGCATTCCGCATTAACACGGTTCCTTTGGGTTCCAGCCATTGACTAAAACCAAGAAGAATAGTGTGAGCAACACTAATTATAATAGGAAAACCACATAATTCAAGAATAAAATTTTCATGCTTAAGGTCTTATCCTAGGTTATTCATGGCCATTTCTAAAACACTAAGATTGTGTTCTATTCTTAGACTTACCCTTAGGGTTCTTACTAAGGCTTTCACATCCTAGTTTCCAAAGGTTGACTATACCTTTCCTCTGATACCAACTATAACGACCCATACTTTACATACATCGTTAATACTTCAATATTGAAGCACACTTATTACAACATATGACAAAACCACAAAGGACCGTATAGGTATAATGTCTTTAGTTACTGGGAAACATAAACAACTGGTTGATAAATCTTCTAGAGTGTCTCCCATTTATTTCATCATATCTAGGGTCCCTTTTAGAATATTCTACTTAATATCAATCTTCCTGACGTGGGGAAAAGAAAACATAAAAGGGTGAGCTCAAATGCTCAGCAAGGGCAAATAAAGGAAATAAAAATCATATCATATCTTTTTGAAAATCAAAACCTGCAAAAGAGATCATAATATCTTAACATGGAATAAATCATAGAAGTGAAAATGAGATCCCCATAATCATAACATGAAACTTGAAACTTTGTGGCATGCACACATAATCATGGAAAATAATTTCTTGTTAGTTATGACTCATTGCCAAGACTATCTTAGTGGAAAAAGTCCCTTTCTGAACCGAATCACCCTCGTTCCAGTCCTGTTTCACTGAACCGGTATAACCTACCGTTCAATCCATGTCTATCTCCTGAGATATAAAATCTTTACCCAATGCATTGGAGGGAGATATAGGTCCCACCCATCTTATAATGAATCCTTTCTTATGTGTGCCACATAATAAAAAATCATCGCATAACACATGTAACAAAAATGGGATTCTTGAAACATCATGACATCATAAAACAAATCTTATAAGGCAAATGACTTCATAAAAATAATTCCCTCACAACATAATCAAATCAATGTAATTAAAGGGATAAAAAAAGAACCCTTTATTATCTTAGATGGAAAATAATTTTGATAAAACACTTGAACTCCATTCTTGAGGAAAATATCCTTTCTTCTTCAAAAACACTTTTCTTTTCTTAACATGTCATACAATTATAAAATAAAAGAAGTTGATTAAAAATAAACTTGAAAACATGTAAAGTAAGCTTCTTGGAAATAATGTTTTAAAAATCCATTCATGCCGTATAAGTTAAAAAAACCTTCTTCTTACTTTTGTCGGAAAAGTCAAAAAGTACCTCGTACGAAAAACGACAATAGATTCCTTTCATATCTTTTACTAAAAACTAACCAAAGGGTAAAATTTGATTTAAACAATTTTAGATGGATGTAAATAATATTACATATTCAGGAAACATGGATGTGGATGATAAAATACACCCCAGTAAATACTTACGAATAAACAATCTCGGATAAAAATGAGATTGTGATATTTCCCTTACCTTAGGTCCGATTTGCTTTGTACGTGTCCGAATATCCTGTATAATGGTTTAAATAATGTTATTGACTTATTCCATAATCATAAATATTTATATGATATCATATATGGTCATATTCTTAGCTTCTTGTTAGTAATATTTCATTGTTACTTGTTACTCGGGTCTTTATTGCCTTTTGTTCTTATGCGTGTTTTGCCGAATACATTCTTATTCTTCTTTTAATGTTATAGATACCTTATATCCAGAATGTTATTAGTGTAACATATATCATATTTATTCATTCAATTCATTTATATAATTACTATGTAATGATGGTCATGTAGAACGAGTCGCATCACATCGTGGAGACGGTATTCCGTACGTACGCACGAGTGATGATATCGTTCCTATGATCGTGGAACTGTATTGGAGTATTATTTCAGTATCAATATTACTTTATAATAATCATAAATAGTTACTCATTACACCATTATACCCATCCTTGTAAGGTGATGGTGGAAAATAGATTACACCATGGCGTGGAGACGGTATTCCGTACGTACACACGCGCGGTGATTTCTTTTTTCCGTAGGATGGATAGAAGGTGAATTAAGGTTGTTTTATATTTATAATAACATATAAGTATGTAAGTAATACTGATGTTATTAATTTATCATGAAAAAACTAAAGAAGAAGAAGTTGAAGAAGAAAGAAATTGAAAAGATCGGTAATGGATATTACCTCTTCTTTGGAACGCCTCTTTGAATCCTCCACTTAGGGAACTAAGATTGGTCTTCGAAGAAGACCAGGACCTCTAGGATTATTCTAGGGAAGTGGAGAGGATAAAATGGCAGGGGTTGGCCGAGCTTGAGTGCTCAAATTGGTGTGAGGAGGGGGGGGGGAGGAGGTGCCCTTTTATAAGAGAGGAGAGGGGCACCTTAGGAATATCTCAAAATATTATTTTATATTAAAGTCAAAATCGGTTTATAATGGTTCCAAAGGGTCATATTTCAAAGCTAAAGTGGGGATGGGTCGAAATCCTATCAACCAATAGGATTTAGACATGTTTAGGGTATTATTTTAACCTTATCAATTAGATTTAACTCTAAGTTAAATAATTTAACTTTTACCATGTCTTTTTGTTTTCTTTCACTATATGGTTAATACACTTACAATAACATGCCAAACGAACCCCAAATTGTTTATTATTAATATATATATCCTTATCTAAGTCATTTGGACGAACCTTATATTTTTAAGAATAAAATAACAATTAATAATATAATATTTTATTTAAAAACTATTTTGTGTCAATTTTGACACTATTTGATATATGATTTTTGTGAAAGTCATAACAGAACTATATGTTCGGACCAAGTTGATTAAATCAACACTAATATATCATAGTAACCTAGAAAATTAGTGTAATTCATAAAAAGTCTCAAATTACATTTATTTTTGTGTTTATAACATCAATTATGTCAATATTTCATTAATAAGATAATTACAACATCATCATTGTATCATAAATAAATTAAATTATTTAATGTCTAAAAATTACAAATAAAATACCATTATGTAGGAAATCTTTTTAGCTTTCTAATTAATATTTATAGTCGAATTTAGCTTATGTATAACCCCATATTAAAAATTATTTACTTATTAAACTTTGATTTTAACTATTTTAACCCTTCTTTAAATTAATTAATAATAAATGTCCTAATCTAATCCAAGTGGGCCTAAATGGTCATATTTTATTACTAAGTTTTTTTTGGTCAAATTACACTTGTCCAATAGAATTAGGACATGTGTTAGGGTAATAGTAATATCATATTTACCCTTAGTTACCCTATTTACTATTAACCGCGGTAAAAAAAGTAAAAAGTTACTATTCACCAAAAAATTATTTTTATCTCATTGAACCACATTTTACTTACTGATATCAACCGTGTCTGTCAAAGTTTCTAAATTCCATTAACAGAAGCGGTAAAATTAAGTTTTATGCAAAATTCAGTTTTTAACCTACCACTTAGTGGTTTCACTATTCATCAAAAATTGAAAGTTTTCAGAAAAATACCAAAATTTCACCCTAGGCTAATTTCGATATTCCGAATCCAAAAATGAAGTCCATTTTGAAAAATAAAATTTATAAAATTTCAAAAAGTGGTTATTACTATTCATAACCGCTAGTTTTAATAATATTTTAATAGCATATCGTTGTTTAGTGAAACTCGGTATTGCGTACGACGCAAGCTATCGAGGAAGGTCGTGATTGCGTGTAAAGTAAGCCAAGCAAGTGTGTAGTGAAAGATTACTTTGTTGATATAAAAACAAAATATTACTCACAAAAATCTCGGGAGTTACATTCTACCCCCCTTAAAAAGAATTTCGCCCTCGAAATTCGTCACTTTGTAACAAACAGATGAGGATACTTCTCCCTCATCATATCCTCAAGCTTCCATGTAGCTTCTTCATGTTGGCGGTTCCTCCATAAAACTTTCACCAATCGAGTGGTCTTGTTTCGTAGGACTTTTTTGCTACGATCCAAAATCTCTATCGGCTGTTCTTCATAAGAAAGATCTTGCTCCAGCGGTACAACTTCTGAGCTGAGTACATGTGAAGAATCTGGTATGTACTTTCTCAGGAGAGATACATGGAACACATCATGAACTTGAGAGAGATTCGGTGGAAGCGCCAATCGGTAAGCTACCTTCCCAACACAATCCAATATTTCGAAAGGACCGATATATCTAGGGCTCAACTTCCCCTTCTTTCCAAATCTCATAACCCTCTTCCAGGGAGATATTCGTAAGAACACTTTATCACCCACTTCAAACTCTAGGACTTTTCTTCGGTTGTCGACATAACTTTTCTGTCGACTCTGAGCTGCTCTTATGTGTTGTTGAATAGATCTGACCTTTTCTTCCATTTCATCAACGAGATCATGTCCTAATAGCTTTCTTTCCCCAACTTCATCCCAGCAAGTTGGAGTCTACATTTCTTTACATAGAGAGCTTCCTAAGGAGCCATCTGAATACTGGAGTGAAAGCTATTATTATAAGAAAATTCCACCAAAGGTAGGTGTTGATCCCAACCTCCTTTGAAATCCATAGAGCAAGCTCTCAACATATCTTCTAAGGTTTGAATTGTTCTCTTAGACTGAACGTCTGTCTGGGGATGATAAGCAGTGTTGAAACTCAACTCTGTATCCAGAGTATGCTGAAGACTTTGCCAGAACTTCGAGGTAAATCTCGGATCCCGATCAGATATAATAGAAAGTGGTACTCCATGCAATCTTACCACTTCCTTTACATATATCCTGGCAAGCTGATCTAGAGAGAAATCCTCTCTAATAGCAATGAAGTGTGCAGATTTTGTAAGACGATCAACTATGACCCAAATAGCATTATTGCCTTTGGATGTTTTAGGAAGTCCTGTGACAAAGTCCATAGTGATGTTTTCCCATTTCCATTCGGGTATGGGTAATGATTGTAACATCCCCTTACACTTCTGTCTCTCAGCTTTAACTTGTGGACAAACCAAGCATCGAGAGACATATTCAACAACATCTCTTTTCATGCCATCCCACCAGAAGTACTCTTTCAGATCCCTATACATCTTCGTGCTTCCAGGATGAATAGAGAATGAAGAACTTTGAGCCTCATCCAGTAGCTCCTTCTTTAATTCGGGGATGGAAGGAACACAAACCCGATTCCTGAACTTTATTATCCCATCACAATCAAGGTTGAATTCAGGAACATTTCTCACCTTCTTTTGTAACTCGACATCTTCTTTCTGTGCCTCTTTAATCTTCACATGTATAGATGGTTGAACATTCATTTGAGAAAGATAAGATTTTTCCCCTTCCATTATAATTCCAAGATCCATCCTTTGTAAATCCATAAATATTGGATCTTTTGTGATCCTCATGATGGATAAACTAGCATGGTCTTGTCGACTTAATGCATCTGCCACCTTGTTTGATTTCCCAGGGTGGTAATGGATTGAGCAGTCATAATCCTTAATCAGCTCCAACCATCTTCTTTGACGCATATTCAACTCCTTTTGTGTGAAAATATACTTTAAACTTTTATGATCAATATAAATATCACACCTTTCACCATAAAGGTAATTCCTCCAAATCTTTAATGCAAAGATTACCGCAGCCAACTCCAAATCATGTGTTGGGTAATTTTGCTCATGGATTTTCAACTGTCATGAGGCATAAGCTATCACCATATCATTTTGCATAAGAACACACCCCAATACCTTCTTGGATGCATCACTGTAGATCACAAACCTTTCTCCACTACAAGGCATTGTGAGCACAGGTGCACTGGATAACCTTCTTTTCAACTCCTTGAAATTCTCTTCACATTCCTCTGTCCAGACAAATTTAACTCCTTTCCGAGTCAACTTGGTGAGTGGATTAGATAATCGTGAAAAATCTTTTACAAAATGTCGATAATATCCAGCCAAACCAAGAAAACTTCGGATCTCAGTTACTGTTGTTGGTCTCGACCATCTTTCGATAACCTCTGTTTTTGCTGGATCCACAGATATCCCCTCTTTTGAGATTATGTGACCCAAAAATGAAACTTTTTGAAGCCAAAATTCACACTTGGTAAATTTGGCATAAAGCTTCTCCTTTCTCAGGGTCTTCAATATAATTCTCAAATGATCTTCATGCTCTTCCTTGCTCTTTGAATAGACAAGAATATCGTCTATAAAGACTACCACAAATTGATCAAGATAGTCTCTAAAGACTCTATTCATTAGATCCATGAAGATAGCGGGGGCATTAGTAAGACCAAATGGCATCACTATAAATTCATAGTGTCCATACCTTGTACGGAAATCCTTCTTTGGTATATCCTCCCTTTTGACCCTTAATTGATGATACCCTGAACGAAGATCAATCTTGGAAAAGTATTGAGCTCCGCGTAGTTGGTCAAATAAGTCATCAATGCGTGGGAGAGGATATTTGTTCTTCATAGTGATCTTGTTAAGTTCTCGATAATTAATGCAGAGTCTCATTGATCCATCTTTCTTCTTAACAAATAGAACAGGTGCTCCCCAAGGTGACGCACTAGGGTGTATGAATCCCTTATCAAGATTCTCTTGGAGTTGTTTCTTCAATTCCTGCAACTCAATTGGGTCCATTCTATAAGGTGTCTTTGAAATAGGAAAATCACCCGGTACGAGTTCTATTGAAAACTCAACTTCACGATTTGGTGGAAGACCCGGTAATTCCTCCGGAAAGACATCATAAAACTCCCGTACAATGGGCATATTCTTAATCGTAAGTTTCTCACCAACCATTTGAGATAAATAACCTTCATTTAGTGGAATCAATACCCATAAGATGGAAGAAATTTCCACTGGAAGGTTATGTTCATCCCTGCATTGATAGACGATCGTAGATTGATCTGGAATATGAAATGTGACTTCCCTTCTTTGGCAATTGATATGAGATCCATGTAGAGAAAGCCAATCCATGCCAAGAATCACATCAAATTCCACTAAAGGAAGGATCACAAGATTTGCAGGAAGCACTTTCCCACAAACTTCGATCAGAGAAGAATTATAAACTTTTGATGCGACTGTTGTGCCATTAGGTGTTGTCACAACTAACTCAACATCTAATTGTTGAGGTAATACGGTGATACCCTTAGAAAATTCTTTAGAAATAAAAGAGTGGGTGGATCCAGAATCAAATAAAACATTTGCTACTTTAGAGTGGATGGTAAGTGTACCTTTCACCACTTCGTTATCGTACTCCACATCACTGATAGAAATTGCATGTGACTTTCCTTTGTTTTTAGCCTTAAGATTTTGTTGATGTCGACCATCATCATCAAACCTTGGATTTGGGCATTGATTGGCATAATGCCCTATCTCCTTGCATTTGAAACATTTAAGTGTAGTAGGTTCATTCTGTGTATCCCTTCCTTTGTTTGCATCATTAGACATCTTCTTCCCATTATCGCAGCATTCAAATGCCCGTTGACCTTCCTTTCCACATTTGAAACATTTACTTGTCCCTTTAAGACAACTCCCTCCATGTTTCTTTCCACACTTTGAGCATAAGGGAAAGCTCATCTTCTTTTCAGTGTGCTCTTTAGATTTTCCTTTGAATTCCATCTTCCTCTTCTTATCAAACCCATGTGACTGATGGGTTACTCCAATCTCCATCTCGACTTTGAGAGCACATCGAACGATTTCCTTGTAGATATTGAAGTCCCTTATGGCTAATGCCCTTCAAAGACTTGGTTTTAAGCCACTAAGGAATCGATCGATCTTACTCTCAGGTTGGATAATAATACCAGAAGTGTACCTTGCAAGTCTTGTAAAATTTGCTTCATAGGTACCAACAGATTCATCATCCCTTTGCTTCAGTTCAAGAAACTCTTTCTCCATCTTTGTTCGGAGAATACGAGGGAAGTAATTATTGAAAAATAAGTTCTTGAACTCGTCCCATTCCATAGACTCAATTTCATCCCTTTGCCTCGTATTATTAATAAGATTCCACCATTGATCAGCATCTCCTTCCAAACGGTACACTGCTAGGATGACTTTATCATGTTCAGAACATTGAAGAACTGAAAATATCTTTTCAGTAGTACTAATCCATTGTTCAGCAACTAATGGATCAGTAGACCCACTGAAAGAAGGTGGACGCTGCCTCATGAAGGATTCAACAGAACGTTGCTCCTTCCATTTCTTGTTTGGAAGTCCTGCATGATTCATAGCTTGAGAAAGTTGTGTGAGCATGGCTACAAGATTTTTCATTCCAGCTCCCATATCGTTTGGTTGCTCAGGGGGACAATCATTGCATTTCCCATCGCATTCCGCATTAACACGGTTCCTTTGGGTTCCAGCCATTGACTAAAAACAAGAAGAATAGTGTGAGCAACACTAATTATAATAGGAAAACCACATAATTCAAGAATAAAATTTTCATGCTTAAGGTCTTATCCTAGGTTATTCATGGCCATTTCTAAAAAACTAAGATTGTGTTCTATGCTTAGACTTACCCTTAGGGTTCTTACTAAGGCTTTCACATCCTAGTTTCCAAAGGTTGACTATACCTTTCCTCTGATACCAACTATAACGACCCATACTTTATATACATTGTTAATACATCAATATTGAAGCACACTTATTAGAACATATGACAAAACCACAAAGGACCGTATAGGTATAGTGTCTTTAGAAACTGGGAAACATAAACAACTGGTTCATATATCTTCTACAGTGTCTCCCATTTATTTCATCATATCTAGGGTCCCTTTTAGCATATTCTACTTAATATCCATCTTCCTGACCTGGGGAAAAGAAAACATAAAAGGGTGAGCTCAAATGCTCAGCAAGGGCAAATAAAGGAAATAAAAATCATATCATATCTTTTTGAAAATCCAAACCTGCAAAAGAGATCATAATATCTTAACATGGAATAAATCATAGAAGTGAAAATGAGATCCCCATAATCATAACATGAAACTTGAAACTTTGTGGCATGCACACATAATCATGGAAAATAATTTCTCGTTAGTTATGACTCATTGCCAATACTATCTTAGTGGACAAAGTCCCTTTCTGAACCGAGTCACCCTCATTCCAGTCCTGTTTCACTGAACCGGTATAACCTACCGTTCCAGCCATGTCTATCTCCTGAGATATAAAATCTTTACCCAATCCATTGGAGGGAGATATAGGTCCCACCCATCTTATAATGAATCCTTTCTTATGTGTGCCACATAATCAAAAATCATCGCATAACACATGTAACAAAAATGGGATTCTTGAAACATCATGACATCATAAAACAAATCTTATAAGGCAAATGACTTCATAAAAATAATTCCCTCACAACATAATCAAATCAATGTAATTAAAGGGATAAAAATAGAACCCTTTATTATCTTAGATGGAAAATAATTTTGATAAAACACTTGAACTCCATTCTTGAGGAAAATATCCTTTCTTCTTCAAAAACACTTTTCTTTTCTTAACATGTCATACAATTATAAACTAAAAGAAGTTTATTAAAAATAAACTTGAAAACATGTAAAGGAAGCTTCTTGGAAATAATGTTTTAAAAATCCATTCATGCCGTATAAGTTAAAAAAAAACATTCTTCTTACTTTTGTCGGAAAAGTCAAAAAGTACCTCGTACGAAAAACGACAAAAGATTCCTTTCATATCTTTTACTAAAAACTAACCAAAGGGTAAAATTTGATTTAAAAAATTTTAGATGGATGTAAATAATATTACATATTCAGGAAACATGGATGTGGATGATAAAATACACCCCAGTAAATACTTACGAATAAACAATCTCGGATAAAAATGAGATTGTGATATTTCCCTTACCTTAGGTCCGATTTGCTTTGTACGTGTCTGAATCTCCTGTATAATGGTTTAAATAATGTTATTGACTTATTCCAGAATCATAAATATTTATATGATATCATATATGGTCATATTCTTAGCTTCTTGTTAGTAATATTTCATTGTTACTTGTTACTCGGGTCTTTATTGCCTTTTGTTCTTATGCGTGTTTTGCCGAATACATTCTTATTCTTCTTTTAATGTTATAGATACCTTATATCCAGAATGGTATTAGTGTAACATATATCATATTTATTCATTCAATTCATTTATATAATTACTATGTAATGATGATCATGTAGAACGAGTCGCATCACATCGTGGAGACGGTATTCCGTACGTACGCACGAGTGATGATATCGTTCCTATGATCGTGCAACTGTATTGGAGTATTATTTCTGTATCAATATTACTTTATAATAATCATAAATAGTTACTCATTACACCATTATACCCATCCTTGTAAGGTGATTGTGGAAAATAGATTACACCACGGCGTGGAGACGGTATTCCGTACGTACGCACGCGCGATGATTTCTTTTTTCCGTAGGATGGATAGAAGGTGAATTAGGGTTGTTTCATATTTATAATAACATATCAGTATGTAAGTAATACTGATGTTATTACTTTATCATGAAAAAACTAAAGAAGAAGAAGTTGAAGAAGAAAGAAATTGAAAAGATCGGTAATGGATATTACCTCTTCTTTGGAACGGCTCTTTGAATCCTCCACTTAGGGAACTAAGATTGGTCTTCGAAGAAGACCAGGACCTCTAGGATTATTCTAGGGAAGTGGAGAGGATAAAATGACAGGGGTTGGCCGAGCTTGAGTGATCAAATTGGTGTGAGGAGGAGGGGGAGGAGGTGCCCTTTTATAAGGGAGGAGAGGGGCACCTTAGGAATATCTCAAAATATTATTTTATATTAAAGTCAAAATCGGTTTATAATGGTTCCAAAGGTTCATATTTCAAAGCTAAAGTGGGGATGGGTCGAAATCCTATCAACCAATAGGATTTAGACATGTTTAGGGTATTATTTTAACCTTATCAATTAGATTTAACTCTAAGTTAAATAATTCAACTTTTACCATGTCTTTTTGTTTTCTTTCACTATATGGTTAATACACTTACAATAACATGCCAAACGAACCCCAAATTGTTTATTATTAATATATATATCCTTATCTAAGTCATTTGGCCGAACCTTAGATTTTTAAGAATAAAACAACAATTAATAATATAATATTTGATTTAAAAACTATTTTGGGTCAATTTTGACACTATTTGATATATGATTTTTGTGAAAGTCATAACAGAATTATATGTTCGAAACAAGTTGATTAAATCAACACTAATATATCATAGTAACCTAGAAAATTAGTTTAATTCACAAAAAGTCTCAAATTACATTTATTTTGGTGTTTAAAACATCAATTATGTCAATATTTCATTAATAAGATAATTACAGCATCATCATTGTGTCATAAATAAATTAAATTATTTAATGTCTCAAAATTACAAATAAAATACCATTATGTATGAAATCTTTTTAGCTTTCTAATTAATATTTATAGTCGAATTTATCTTATGTATAACCCCATATTAAAAATTATTTACTTATTAAACTTTGATTTTAACTATTTTAACCCTTCTTTAAATAAATTAATAATAAATGTCCTAATCTAATCCAAGTGGGCCTAAATGGTCATATTTTATTCCTAAGTTTTTTTTTGGTCGAATTACACTTGTCCAATAGAATTAGGACATGTGTTAGGGTAATAGTAATATCATATTTACCCTTAGTAACCCTATTTACTATTAACCGCGGTAAAAAAAGTAAAAAGTTACTATTCACCAAAAAATTATTTTTATCTCATTGAACCACATTTTACTTACTGATATCAACCGTGTCTGTCGGATTTTCGAAATTCCATTCACAGAAGCAGTAAAATTAAGTTTTATGCAAAATTCAGTTTTTAACCTACCACTTAGTGGTTTCACTATTCATCAAAAATTTAAAGTTTTCAGAAAAATACCAAAATTTCACCCTAGGCTAATTTCGATATTCCGAATCCAAAAATGAAGTCCATTTTGAAAAATAAAATTTATAAAATTTCAAAAAGTGGTTATTACTATTCATAACGGCTAGTTTTAATAATATTTTAATAGCATATCGTTGTTTAGTGAAACTCGGTATTGCGTACGACGCAAGCTATCGAGGAAGGTCGTGATTGCGTGTAAAGTAAGCCAAGCAAGTGTGTAGTGAAAGATTACTTTGATGATATAAAAACAAAATATTACTCATAAAAATCTCGGGTGTTACATATTTTAACAGCATTTATAATCACTTTTTGGTTAGTTCTTTTCATTCTTTCCATTACATCGGCTAGGAGTTTACTACCATTTACAATAATATTATTTTATTATTAGCGTGCAACATAAGATTTCAAAGAAACTCATTGTTGCATATTGGATACGCCATCGAACATTGTATCCCCTTTTAAGTAATATTAATATTTTATTCACAAATATTAATATATATGACCATTTGATATTCATTATTTACCTCGGATGTTACATCCTTCCCCCCTTTTGGGAATTGTGTCCACGAAATTTTAAAATTGGGCTTGGAAACTTTATTGAAAGCCCCACATCAGAAAAGCAATCCATTAAACTGTCACTTTAAATGAAATAAATGGAAGTACAAAGGTCACCCGAGTTAACCCATAATAGAATTCCATGTAGCAAAACATGTGCATGGAAGAGAAAAAAAGGGCCGTGTTATGATGGAGAGTGATAGAAATCATGATTAGGAGAAAGTTAACCACAAGAAAATCACAAACTAGTGATGGGTTAAATGGTATTTGATTCCCCAGTAGGAACAGTTAACAGACAAATTTTTTGATTTAAGTTACTTTTCATTGAGTAATTTATTTATGAGCTTAACTAAATCCTAAGGAAACATACTTAATTTTCATGTATACTTTCATCCCTTACTGGATTTCTTACACAAACTCATATTTTCTCCAAAAGATGAGTATTTAGGATGACTTGTTCACATTAAGAGCGCTATAATCATCTTCTAGAGAATCACCTAATCCATAAAATTGAACTATATATTTCCCATGACTTTAGACCAAAACCAAAACCAAAATTATTAGTACGAGATAAGATAATAACCGAAAAGGATAATCCTTTATAAAAAGAAATACTACTCTTAATCTCCAAAATTTGTCAAACGTTATCCAAAGATCAAAAAAGACCATTCAATAAACAGTTGTCCATAAAACTCTTCAATGTAACCCAAACTAATAATTAAACCCAAATCTCCTAAGGATTTAATCATACAGTCTTCCAGGATAAATCTAAACATTTATCTCCAAATAACATCAGTTAATCTTAAAGTATCATACTAAAAAGTAATTAACCTAATCACATATCCTCCATGATAGTCTAATCATTTCCATATATAACCCAAAATCAACTTATTCCTGATTCATAAGATCATATAACTAAAAAGAATTATTTATAATAACCAGGGACTTCACATAGTCTAGTGGTAGGCGATAAATACTACTCAAACTTTGGATGTGGGTTCGATTCTCAAAGCATTGTCCGACGCGACAGGTTGTCAAACGGTCTGCGTGTTGTCCTTTTTCCAGAACTATATAATTCTTAAAAAATTCCCCAAAAGAGATAAAATCTTCAAAAAAACCATAACATAATTTAAACTCAATTTTATCTAATTCTGTTCATTTTCAATCATATAGTATCCCATAATTACCTCAAAATTAAGGATCCTATAAAACCTAATGGTTCCCTTTATAATTATTACATGAACTTCCACATTGAGTTTTTTATCTCGTAAATTATGCATTAGAGAACTCACCAAGGTTCTTGTGGTTAATCATGACTCCTTATATTTGGTTGATAAAAACCACAAGAGTTCTCATTGCAGCTCTCAAATCATTCAGTTTTTCTTTCAGAAAACCATCACAATTTTCTTCGCATCCACTATTACTTTGGTGCCTGCTAGATCCAGCCATTTCCGAAAACCAAAAAGGTCAGTGGGAGTATATCAGAAAAATCATCATTTATTATTGAGGAAGGTAATGAACAATATATTCTTATCCAAGTTATCTCAATCTCATTCTAACATTCAAAAATAGCAATGATTTCATCTAATATACTGACTATTGTGGTTATATACCACTTGTCACTTGTGCTTAAACAACAATCTAACCTCTAATGTTATCTAAACGACTTTTGATACCAACTATAAGAAATAGCCCTTAAAACATTACATAATATTAAATTAAATGAATAATTCAAATTGAAGATCTTTTTAGGCTTCGAGTTTTAGAGAATTAGGACATAACTATTACATCTCAAAGAATACACAGTAGACACATCTACTCAGATTCCATTTTTTTAACAAAATATAAACTCTTGAACATAAGAGTTATGTCTAGTTCCATGTTTTAGACATTATGAAATTTCCTTGATCCCATCCTTGACCATATTCCACTTTAAGTCCCATGGAAAACATTTCAAAAAACTTGGGATGAGCATAAAAAGCTCAGTAAGGGATATAAAAATACAGAATGAAAACATTAGTCCATGTATACTTAAGAATCAATAAAATCATACTTTACTCATAAAACATAAGCAATTCAACATAACTCATCAGATCATAAGATTTAAGAGTATCTCATTGAAATCATAAGACATAAAGGTAACTTGTGGTATTCATAACATTCATACATAGGGAGAAACCCTCATGGTTACGTTTGGAATACCCATCACAGTATATTCACTAAATCTCCTCAGAGAAACCTTAGCATTTAACTACATCGCATTACCCAACTCATTGGAGATCTATCATGGGCTCACTCTCCCTTATTTTATCATGGAACCACCCGTCATCATAAACAATTCCCAAGAATCATAACATAATCGTATCCCATAAAACATGCATAAAGGAAACATAACATTTCCAAATTTCAATAACAATATATCAATACAACACATTGATATAATAAAAACATTATCAAAACTATTTTAAATACAAAAATAAAAGAAAAGTAAAACCTGGTAGTTATTTTTCATTTAAAAAAAGTTATGGCATGTAGAGGAAGTCGAATATCAAATAATGGTTATGGCGGTGGAGAAGTCGTTGTCACTGCATACGAAAGACAAAAACATTCCCTTTTTTCGTTTAGTAAAAAGATTCATATAAAAAGATTACTTTTGAATAAATGTAAAAGTAAAAGGGGTTTATACACCATATAAAAGAAAGTTGTCTGTAAAACAACATATGCCTCAATGAAAGGAGATTGAGATGAAGTACCTTACAAAGACGGTATCATTAGATTAATGATAAATCAATTACATAAATATGTGTGACAAACAAAAATACACCCAATATAAGTGGATATTAAATGTAAAACAATTAGTGTTCATCCACACCTATTCATAGCATGACATAATCAAGAAGTAGAGGTTTAACCCATAGAATTGAAATTGGGTTAAGAAGTTCCCTTACAGAAATTCGACAGCCTAATGGCCTCACTTTAAAATTCAGAAAGTGATATGATGAGAGATAAAAGGGTATCTCATCACTTGGATATGATATTTATATAAATAAGGATATATAAGAATATATCCCAACATAACAAGATGTAAAGTAAAAGACATAACAAAAAGAAGTCTTTTAAAAAAGGGGAGGGTGAAAGAATCCCTTACCGATTTGGGTAACTTTCGAAATGTACACCCCATGAAAGAAGGAAAAACAATGCTGATTTAAATACCCATAAATGAGAGAATACTACACAAAGAGTATAATCAGGGTCATTACATACACCACTCAATGGGGATAGTAAAAAATATAGCATTAATCTCATAGGAATAAAAAGTGAGATAGGAACACCATTCCTCATTGAAATCAATCGATTCGTATGACCAAAGGATAATAAACAAAATATGAATCACCGAATACCATGAATATAAATAGAATAATTAATATATATATCAAATTGAATAACACAATACACCACATGAAATAAGTGGCGAACAATGGAAATCTCACAGAATTAAAAGTGAGATAAGATATCCCCTTACGAAAATTATGCAACCTAACATCGCCACCTAAAACATCCCAAAAAATGGATTTAAGATATCAATTAGGGTCTATAATCATATGAACATAAAAATTAAAGTAAAAGGAATATATACGAACATCCCCCAACATAAGAAAGAGGATATTAAAATAAGTGACATAAAATAGAACACTTAAAAGGAAAGAGAGAGGTTGGATCCCTTACCTCAAGTCTGACTTGTCTTCTTCATTTATTTATATTCCTGAATAATAAACTTTGGCCAATTAATAATTTCTTAATTTCCTAATTTAAATTTTATCATTCAATTCATATCACAAATTATAATTTTATAATAATTAGTTAATTATGGGAGTTAATATAAGACGTTTTTGTCGATGTTCGCTACATGAGTCAAAAATGAACTTGTTTGAAAAGAATTATCCATGTAGTTAAAATTAAACCATATTAAGGATAGTATTAATGATTTATATATCATATATATCCATTATATATTCATTTGATACTATTCCATAACTTTTGGAGATAAAAAAATGAAATTCACCGTTCATGGAGACAGTAGGACGTACGTACGCATGAACACTACTTTCATTTCTTTGTCACATTAATGGAATTAAAACTAAATGATAGATAGATATATATATATTATAATTAAAGTATAATATATATGTTATATAGGTCACATATGTTCATTAATTTCATTCTTTATACATTCCATGTATTGCATGAACGAGTCACGTCACTTGAGGGGGCGAGAGTCCACACTTCCTCAAATGAAATTATCGCATTTTCACAACATGAAAAGCATAAAGGTATGATTTTAATGTAACATACAGAATCATAGAGAGGAAATAAATAAAATATATATCATAAATAAATATAGTTCCATCATAATAGCCACCATGAGAGGTGGTAGGAGAAGATAGAACAATCATGGTTTCGTGAGACAGTAATTCTCTATCCACGGAAATAGTATGTTCTTTAACCATTAGATGGAGGTGTGTGTATGTGTAGCTGGAATAATTATCATAAAAAAATCCTTCTATATTTAAGATACTGGTTTTTTGACAAAATAATGGAATAAAAAGTGTTTAAGGGGTTAAAGAAGCAAAATAAAACAAAAGAACATAAGGGAAGACATTACCTTTAAATTGGGTAACTCCCTTTGGTTTGAATCAAAAGGGTTTCATGAAGAGATTTATGCCTAAGGTAAGGATTCTAGGATTAATAGAGGGATGTAGAGAGATAAAATGAGTAGAGATTGGTCGAGCCAAAGGCTTGAGAGGTGTTGTTAAGGGGGTAGAGGTGGGGGCCTTTTATAAGAGGGAGGAGGGGCACTCTTGGAATGTTATAAGATGTTACATTATTATAAAATAATTTTTGGATTTCAAAGGTCCCAAAAAGATATATTTCGAGGATAAAGTGATAATGGTTCTCAATACACCCATACAATAGGTTTTAAACAAATGTAAGTCTTATATGTTACCTTATCATTTCATTTTAATTAAATCATTCATTAATGAGGAAATCACTGTATCATCACGATGTCATATTTAAATTTATTTATTTAATGTCTAAAAATTATAAAAAAATTACCATCATGTAGGAAATAGTTTTATATTTCCATTCAATTTTTATAGTCAAATAGATCATTTATGTAAACAAAATTAAAATTGTTTGACTTAGGTGATACATACTTCAGTTACATTTTCCTTTCTTTAAAAAAATATGATAAAAGGTCACTATCACACTAAAGTGATTCCATGGAGTCCCAAGGTTGGAACAAGATATCCCATGGTCGGCCATGACACCAAAAATAGTATTAGGACACATGTTGGGGTCATTTTATATTTTTATGATATTATTTTATTACCCTTAACTACCCGATTACTAATTAAACATGATAATTAAAGATAATTACCGTCGTTACTATTCATAATGTCCAAAAACAAAAGCGTATTAATTAGATAATTTGGACCTTATGATTCCAAATATGGAATCCATTTTATCAAATTCCAAACACAGAAATTGCAGTAATTAATTTAAAATAATTCCTGTTGTCAAAACCAAAGATGGGTTTTTAAGAAGTAAAATCTATCAAAATATTGATTTGTTTTTACATCCAATTTAAAAGTGAAATTACATCCAATGACAAAAATTGTATAAAATTATAAAAACATAATTAAATTACACATTAAAACCAATTAAAATGACAATATAAAAAAATAAATAAATTGGATGAAAAGGCAGTTTGGAATTAAAATGCAGTATTTTTCACTATTCATTGATAATGAACATTTATCAGAAAAATACCAAAAATTCACCCTAAGATATATTTTATATTCCAAATTCAAAAATTATATCAATTTTAACAAATTAAAAACATAGAGGTTTCGTTAATTATGTTTATAATCAATTCCCGATGTCAAAACAAATAGCGTGTTTTTAAGAAACAATATCCATTAAAAGATTGACACTTGTGTATGTCCAATTTCAAAGTGAAATTAATTCAAATGACCAAAATTGGATTAAATGGTAAAAATATATTTTAATTACACTTTAAAACCAATAAAAAAGACAATCTGACCATATAAATAAATTATACAAAAAAGAGGTTTTGAATTAAAATACAGCATTTTCACTATTCATTAAAAAATGAACTTTATCAGAAAAATAACAAAAATTTAAACAAAGTAAATTTTGATGTCTTGATTATAAAGAAGGATTTTATTTTTTCAAATATAACATATAAAACTGTCTAAAACTGGATTTAAAAAGGTTTCCCCATCAAAAGGCGGTTAATCGACCTTTCAAATAATATAAGAATATTTACGCTTAAAATTGGATTCATTCACATTTTAAGCCTCTAAAATTTATAGAATAAATGTAAAAATATTTGACAATAATTTATAATCACTTTTTAGTTAGTTATTCTCATTCCCTCCATTACATCGGCTAGGAGTTTACTACCATTCCCAATAATATTATTTTATTATTAGCGTGCAACATAAGATTTCAAAGAAACTTGTTGTTGTGTATTGGGTACGCCATCGAACATAAAATCCCCTTTTAAGTAATATTAATATTTTATTCACAAATATTAATATATATGAACATTTCGTATTCATTATTTACATGGTATGTTACATCCTTCCACCATTTTGGGAATTACATCCTCACAATTTTAAAATTGGGCTTGGAAACATTATTTAAAGCCCCACATCGGAAAAGGAGTCAATGAAACTGTCAGTTTAAAAGAAATAAAGGGAAGTACAAAGGCCACCTGAGTTAACCCATACTAGTATTTAACCCATACTAGGATTCCATGTAGGAAAAAATGGACATGGAAGAGAAAACAAATGGTCATGTTCTGATGGAGAGTGATAGAAAACATGATTAGATGAAAGTTAACCACTAGAAAATCACAAACTAGTGATGGGTTAAACGGTATTTGATTCCCCAGTAGGAAAAGTTAACAGACAACATTTTTGTTTTAAGTTACTTTTCATTGAGGAATTTATTTATGAGCTTAACTAAATCCTAAGGAAACATACTTACTTGTCACATAGACATTTATCTCTTACAGGATTTCTTATACAAACTCATATTTTCTCCAAAAGATGAGTATTTAGGATGACTTTTTCACATTAAGAGCGCTATAATCAACTTCTAGAGAATCACCTAATCCAAAAAGTGAACTATATATTTCCTATGTCATTAGACCAAAACCAAAACCAAAATTGTTAGTACGAGATCAGATAATTCCCAAAAAGGATAATCCTTTATAAAAAGAAATACTACTCTTAATCTCCAAAATTTGTAAAA
The DNA here is from genome assembly GCA_963277665.1 of Viscum album. Classification (NCBI taxonomy): domain Eukaryota; kingdom Viridiplantae; phylum Streptophyta; class Magnoliopsida; order Santalales; family Viscaceae; genus Viscum; species Viscum album. The sequence goes on from OY728140.1 coordinate 507,152,912, forward strand.
CATTATCCAAAGGTCAACAAAGACCATTCAATAAACAGTTGTCCATAAAATTCTTCAAAGTAACCCAAACTAATAATTAAACCCAAATATCCTAAGGATTTAATCACATAGTCTTCCATGATAAATCTTAACATTTATCTCCAAATAACACCAGTTACTCTTAAATTATCATACTGAAAAGTAATTAACCTAATCACATATCCTCCGTGATAGGATAATAATTTACATAGATAACCCAAAATCAACTTATTCTGGATTCATAAGATCATCTAACTAATATGAATTAGTTATAATAACCAGGGACTTCACGTAATCCAATGGTAGGCAATAAATACTAGTCACACTTTGGTTAGGGGTTTGATTCCCGCAGCTTTGTCCGACGTGACGGGTTGTCACACGGTCTACGTGTTGTCCTTTTTCCAAAACTATATAATTCTTAAAACATTCCCCAAAAGAGATAAAATATTCAAAAATAACCATAACATAATTTAACCTCAATTTTATCTCATGCATTTCATTTTCAATCATATAGTGACCCATAATTAGCAGAAAAGTAAGGATCATATAAACCCTAATGGTTACCTTTATAATTATTACCTGAACTTCCACATCGAGTTGGTTATCTCGTACATTATGCATTAGATAACCCACCAAGGTTCAAGTGGTTAATCATGACTCCTGATATTTGGTTGAGAAAAACCATAAGAGTTCTCATTGTAGCTTCAATATCATTCAGTTGTTCTTTCAGAAAACCGTCACAGTTTTCTTCACATCCACTATTACTTTGGTGGCTACTAGATCTAGCCATTTACTAAAACAAAAAAGGTTGGCATGATTATATCAGAAAAATCATCATGTACTAATGAGGAAGATAAAAACCAATATATACTTATCCAAGTTATCTCAATCTCATTCTAACTTTCAAAAATAACAATGACTTCATCTAATATACTGACCATTGTGGTTATATACAACTTGTCACTTGTGCTTAATCAACACTCTAACCACTAAAGTTATATAAACCGACCTTTGATACGAACTATAAGGACCTGGACTTAAAACATTACATAATATTAAATTAAATGAATAATTAACATTGAGGATCTTTTCAGGTTTAGAGTTTTAGAGAATTTGGACATAACTATTAAATCTCAAAGAATACACAGTAGAAACATCTACTCATATTCCATATTTTTTCACAAAATATAAACTCTTGAACAAAAGAGTCATATCTAGTTCCATGTTTTAGATATCATGAAATTTCCTTGATCCCATCCTTGACCGTATTCCACTTTAAGTCCTATGGAAAACATTTCAAAAAACTTGGGATGAGCATAAAAAGCTCAGAAAGGGATATAAAAATATGGAATGGAAACATTAGTCCATGTATACTTAAGAATCATTGAAATCATACTTTACTCATAAAACATATTCACTTTAACATACCTCATGAGATAATAAGATTTATGAATAACTCATAGAAATCATAAGACATAAAGGTAACTTGCGGCATTCATAACATTCTTCCGTAGGGAGAAACCCTCATGGTTATGTTTGGAATACCCATCATAGTATATTCCCTAAATCTCTTCGGAAAAATCATAGAATTTAAATATTTCACGTTACCCAATGCATTGGAGATCAATCAAGGGCTCACCCTCCCTTAGTTTATCACAGAGCCACCCATCTTCATAAACAATGCCTAAGAACCATAACATAATCGTATCACATAAAACATGTATAAATGAAACATAACATTTCCACATTTCAATCACAAGATATCAATACAACACATTGATATAATCAAAACATTATCAAAAAAAATTTCAATACCAAAATAAAAGAAAAGTAAAACATGGTATTTATTTTTCATTTAAAAAAAGTTATGGCTTGTAGAGGAAGCCGAAACTCAAATAATGGTCACGACGGTGGAGAAGTCGTTGTCGCCACATACGTAAGACAAAAACATTCTCTTTTTTCGTTTAGTAAAACACTTCATATAAAAAGATTCCTTTTGAATAAAAGTAAAAGTCAAAGGGGTTTATACATCGTATAAAAGAAATTTGTGTATAAAACAAAATATGCCTCAATGAAAGGAGATTGAGATGAAGTCCCTTACAAAGGCATTATCCTTATATTAAGGATAAATCAATTACATAAATATGTGCCAAAAACATAAATACACCCAATATAAGTGGATATTAAGTGTAAAACAATCATAGGTCATCCACACATATTCATAGTACAACATAATCAAGAATTAGAGCTTTAACCCAATGAATTGAAATTGGGTTAAGAGGTTCCCTTACAGAAATTCGATAGCCTAACAGCGTCACTTTAAAATTAAGAAAATGAGATGATGAGAGATGAAAGGGTATCTCAAAACTTAGACATAATATTAATATCAATAAGGATATATAAGAACATATCCCAACATAACAATATGTAAATTAAAAGACCTAAAAAAACAAGTCTTTTAAAAAAGAGGAGGCTGAAAGGATCCTTTACCGATTTGGGTAACTTTCGAAATGTACACCCCATGAATGAAGGACCAAAAAATGATGATGTAAATACCCATAAATGAGAGAATATTACACAAAGAGTAGAATCATGGTCAGTACATACACCACTCAATGGTGATAGTGACAAATATATCCATAATCTCATGGGAATAAAAAGTGAGATAAAAACCCCATACCTCATTGTAATCAATAGAGTCGTATGACCAAAGGATAAAAAAAAATGAATCATAGAATACCAGGAATATAAATAGAATCATGATAATATATATCAAATTGAATAACACAATACACCACATGTAATAAGTGGTGAACAATGGAAATCACATGGAATTAAAAGTGAGATAAGATATCCCCTTATGAAAATCCGGCAACCTAACATCGCCACTTAAAATTTCCAAAAAAATGTCTTAAAAAAATAAATTAGGATCTCTAATCACATTAACATAAAAATTAATGTAATAGGAATATATAAGAACATACTCCAACATAAGAAAGAAGAGTTTACAAGAAGTGACATAAAAGAGAGTACTTAAAAGGAAATAGAGAGGTTAGATCACTTACATCAAGTATGACTTTTCTTATTCTTTTCTTTATGTTCCTGAATAATAGAATTTGGGAAATTAATAATTTCTTCATTTAATCTTTAATGTTTATTATTAAATTCATATCACATATTATAATGTTATAATAATTAGTTAATTATGTGAGTTCATATAAGACGTTTTTGTCGATGTTCGATACATGAGCCAAAAATGAACTTTTTGAAAAGAATTGTCCATGTAGTTATAATTACACCATCTCTAGAACAGTATTAATGATTTAAATATCATATATATCCATAATATATTCATTTTATACTATTCCATAACATTTGGAGATATTAAAATGAAATGCATCGTTCATGGATACGGTAGGTCGTACGTATGCATTAACGCTACTTTCATTTCTTTATCACATTAATGGAATTAAAACTAAATGAGATATATATTTATATTATAATTAAAGTATAATATATATGTTATATAGGTCACATAAGTTCTTTAATTTCATTCTTTATACATTCCATGTATTGCATGAATGAGTCACATCACTTGAGGGGGCGGTAGTCCACACTTCCTCAAATGAAATTATCGCATTTGCACAAAATGCAAAGCATAATGGTATGTTTTAAATGTAAAATACAGAAGCATATAGAGGAAAGAAATATAATATATATTATAAATAAATATAGTTCCATCATAATGGCCACCATGAGAGGTGGTATGAGAAGATTGAACAATCTTCGTTTTGTGGGGTAGTAATTCGCCATCCATAGAAATAGTATGTTCTTTAGCCATTAGATAGAGGTGTGTGTTTGTGTAGCTAAAATCATTCTCATAAAAACATCCAAGTATATTGATGATACTGTTTTTCTTACAAAATAAATGAATAAAAAGAGTTTAATGGGTTGGAGAATCAAAATAAAACCACAGAACATAAGAGAAGACATTACCTTTAAATTGGGTAACTCGCTTTGGTTTGAACCAAAAGAGTTTCTTGAAAATATTTATGCCTACGTTAAGGATTATAAGATGAAAATAGGGATGTGGAGAGATAAAAGGATCAGATTTGGGTCAAGAAAAAGGCTTGAGAGGTGTGAGTAAGGGGGTAGAGGTGGGGGCCTTTTATAAGAGAGAGGAGGGGCACTCTTGGAATGTTATAAAATGTTACTTTATTATAAAATAATTTTCGAATTTTAAAGGTACCACAAAGATATATTTTGAGGATAAAGTTATAAGGGGTCCAAATACACCAATCCAATAGGTTTTAGACAAGTTTTAGTCTTATATTTTACCTTATCATTTCATTTTATTTAAATCGTTCATTAATGAGGTAATCACTACATCATCACGGTGTCATAAATAAATTTTTTTATTTAATGTCTAAAAATTATAAAAAAAATTACCATCATATAGGACATATTTTTAGAATTACAATGAATGTTTATAGTCAAATATATCATTTATTTAAACAAAATTAAATTTTTTTACTTAGGTGATACATACATTGGTTACAATTTCCTTTCTTCAAAAAATATGATAAAAGGTCACTATCACAATAAAGTGATTCCATGGGGTCCCAAGGTTGGAACAGGGCATCCCTTGGTCAGAAATGAAACCTCCAATAGAATTAGGATACATTTTGGGGTCATTTTATATTTTTATGATATTATTTTATTACTCTTAACTACCCGATTACTAATTAAACACGACAATTAACGATAATTACCATCATTACTATTCATAATGTCCAAAAAAAGAGTCTTAATTACATAATTTGGACTTTATTTTTCCAAATATAGAATCCATTTTATCCAATTCCAAACACAGAAATTGCAGTAATTAATTTAAAATAATTCTCGTTGTCAAAACCAAAGACGGTTTTTAAGAAGTAAAATTTATCAAAAGATTGATTTGTTTTAACATCCAATTTAAAAGTGAAATTACATACAATGAACAAAATTGTATTAAATGATATAAATATATTTTAATTAAACCTTAAAACCAATTAAAATGACAATATAACTATATAAATAAATTGGATGAAAAGGGAGTTTTGAATTAAAATGCAGTATTTTTCACTATTCATTGAAAATGAACATTTGTCAGAAAAATACCAAAAATTCACCCTAAGATATATTTGATATTCAAAATTAAAAAATTATATCAATTTTAACAAATTAAAAACATAGATGTTGCATTAATTAATTTTATAATCAATTCTCATTGTCAAAACAAAGAGCGTGTTTTTAAGAAACAATATCTATTAAAAGATTGACACTTGTTTATGTCCAATTTCAATGTGAAATTAATTAAAATGACCAAGATTGGATTAAATGTTAAAAATATATTTTAATTACACTTTAAAATCAATTAAAAAGATAATCTGACAATATAAAAAAATTATACTAAAAGGAGGTTTTGAGTTAAAATACATCATTTTTACTATTCATTAAAAAATGAACTTTATCGGAAAAATAACAAAAATTTACACAAAGTAAATTTTTATATCTTTATTCTAGGAAGGATTTTATTTTTTGAAATATAACATATAAAATTGTCAAAAAGTGTATTTAAAAAGGGTTCGCTATCAAAAGACGTCTAATCAACCTTTCAAAGAATATTAGAATATTTACGCTTAAAATTGGATTCATTCACATTTTAAGACTCTAACATTTATAGAATAAATGTAAAAATATTTCCAAAGAATATATAATCACTTTTTAGTTAGTTATTTTTATTCCCACCATTACATCGGCTTGGAGTTTACTACCATTTACAATAATATTATTTTATTATTAGCGTGCAATATTAGATTTAAAAGAAACACGTTGTTGCGTATTGGGTACGCCATCGAACATAGAATCCATTTCAAGTAATATTAATATTTTATTCACAAAAACTAATATATATGAAAATTTCATATTCATTATTTACCTGGGATGTTACACTTTTGATTTATGGATTTGATACCGATAATTGTGATCCAAATTTTTCATCTAAACCTTATAACATAAAATGGAAGTCGGGGATGACATAAATTATGTATGAACTTCTAGGTTTAGAGTTTTATATAATTATGAAAACATCCTACATAAACTATTCAGATATCTATAAATGATCATTTCTCAAACATAACCCAAATTTTATCATTTACATAGATACATTGTCATTATCCATATAAAATTCCTTTAAAAAGTAATGCATTCTATATAATTATTTAATACTTGTGGAAAATGAATCATAAGATGGTTGAGACCAGAAGCTTAAAAAGGTTAAAATAATCATTAACAATTTAATATCATCAATGAGAATAAGGGTGCATAAGGGTATGTTAAAATAATAAATTTGAGTGAGTGAATCATAAAAGAAATCATAACTATAATTTGCTAGATAATCAAATATAAAAACTTAGAAAAGGAAAGAGTCATGAGAATCAATAATCATGTGCCATGTGATTCCAGTATCTGTCATTATAAAAATTATAAACTTGTATAAAGAATAAATAAAACATGTACATAGTGTGAAAATAATTTTCACTTCAAAATTAAAATCGCTATTTCAAATTGAATAACCATATGGTCAACTTCCATACCCAATGCATTGTAGGGATACAATGGACCCAGCTATCATTGGTTTATCACATAACCAACCATTATTGAATTATATCATAACAACCCTTCATTAGTTTATCATTTAACAACATGTCAATGGTTTATAATACACAAACCACAAAATTCAAAATTATCAATAAAATATCATAATATAAAAAATCATTCATTAGATTATTATCTTATTGGAACAACTATTATCAATTTTATAAGATGTTTAAGCTATGGAAAAGAAATGGATTCTACAAAAATCTCATTGAAACGTGGTTAACCCATGGTAGAGATATATGTTCCATAAAAATACCATTGAGACATGATTAACCGATGAAAAAGAAATTGGTTTCCTAAAAATAATATTGTAACATGATAAACCCATGTAAAATAAATGGGTTTCATAAAAATATATTTGAAAATGGTTATCCCATAGAATGAAATGGGTTATATAAAAATATCATTGAAATAATATTAATCCACCATGAGAAGGAATGATGATGGTATTAATAAAAATTATCTACACTGAATCATACGTAAAAAAAGTGTTTTTTATATCGATGAATTGAAATTCTGTTAAATGTTTATTAAAAATATTCTGGAGGAAAATAAACATTTATAATTCCCAAGTCTCCCATACCACATTGAAACATTTGACTCATAACCCACATGAATGAATAGCATTTAAATGAAAAATAAAATATCATGAAAATACAAATATTCCGAATACAATATGTGAAATTCGTTTTATGTAAACTTTACAAAAGAATATAGTTGTATATCATAACAAATGTCTCAGTGGATGTAAATTGTGACTATAATCCGTTGCCACTTTGGTAAACATAAAACTTTAAACCCAATGAATGAGAGATCAAAAATGGATATTTAAATCACAATAAATTTTTGTAATGTAATCATCCATTAAGCTCACAGGTAGTATACACCACAAAAAACAAAAATAAGTGGTGAATATGGCATAATTCTCCTTGAAATACAAGTGAGACTAGAAACTTACTTACCACTTGAATGATGTTTGAATCATGAGATATGTGAAAGAATAACATCATTCAATAAATTTAATATCATTAAAGAAGTGAAATTAATTATATAAAATTTCATAGATAAGTATATAAACCATAAAAAAGTAATTAGGTGCAAAATATCAAATAATTCTTAATGGAATGTAAATTGAGATGAAAACCCTTACCTTGAGTCATACTTGTCACGCGTATATTTGTCTTCTTGAATAATAAACATAAGTACTTTTTTTCCTGAGAAATATTTTGTGTCTATTATCAATTTTATTTCACTTATTACTATGTTATATATAATTAATGAATTGATTACAATTACATCCATGGTATTGACCGTATTCAGCTTGTGTTTAAAAAACAACTTATGTGGGTTGACTATGGTCAAATATGATATTATTTAATCATATACAAAATAATAATCATGAAACAATTATTATATTGATACATTAATTATAATTTTAAAACAAATAATGAGATATGTTTTTGAGAAATTATCCAACAATACAATCATGGAAACTGTAGGCCTTATATACTCATGAGTATGGTTCCCATTTTTCAATGATCATTAAAGAATGAAGGGAAGTAAAATTTATCATTAAATAATTATAATTACATCATAAATAACATATAATTTATGAATATATACTTTTATATATAATTATTTAAATGTAAAAGAAATCACAATTCTTTGAGGAGGTGGTAGTCCACATATCCACGAATGACATTATCACCTTTTGAGTCTATAAAATGTTAATAAATATAATTATATATAATATTTATATATAAGTAATTAGGTAATTAATATCTTAATTATGTAATTTATATCATATATATTCATTATATATACCCTTATTACCATCCGTGTAACACGTTGGTGAAAAAACCTTCACATAACATTGAGAGGTGGTAGTCCACTATACACACAAGCGACATTATCATATCCCCTACGATATAAAATCTAAAAAATGTTTTATATGATATAATTATTTTAAATGAAGTATTATGATATAAATATAATGAATATAATTTATAAACTACAAATACATTATTATTAACAACCTTGAGTAGTGGTAATGGAAGGATGAACGACATCTGTTCATGCGGTGGCAGTCCATTGTATAGATAAAGGATGATTTCAAATCCCATTTGATGGAATTGTGTGTGTGTCTAGGTCATGAACATAAAATAAATTTTTTAGGACATTTATGTTACTAGTATTTTTTATTTGTTCTAAAATTTAGGCTTGTAGGATTAGAGGATTTATTTTTTATGTTGATTTGGGTAGGGTTTGTATGAGACAAGGCGTCTTGAGAGGTGTAAAGAGATGGGGAGAATAAATACCCTTTTATAGTTGATGAGAAGTGACATTATTGTAAATTAAAAAAAGTAAACACTATTGAGTGGTCTCTATTAGATCGTGAACCTTAAATAATGAACCAAATTAGAAAATATGGTATATAGAGGAAATATTTCCGTCCAATGGGTTTTGGACAAGTTCCTCGGTAATTTTTTCCACAAATTTTAAGGTTTAATTTGTAGGTAAATTCATTTCTTACTTCAATTTGTGTAATTAATTTTAATTAAATTAATTAATAGATTTTTTAATTTTTTTTACCTTATCAGAAATTATAAAAAAATTTCCAATCATTTAATTCATCTTTTAAAATTCCAATCCTAGAAGTGGTAGAATATTATTTAAAATTAATCATATATACTAGAAGAGAAATTTGTTTTTTTGAAGTAAAATATTTCAGGTGTTTTGAATGTTTTTTACACCTATACAACTTATTGAATGAATTTTAAAATATTTGATCATATATATAATATATAAAATTAATTATGATATCTAACTAATATTGATTAGTTTAATTTATTAATATAAAAAAACTTCATGGGAATAATAATTGTTTTTCTTAAAAACAAATCCATTATATTAAACTGTTTTATATTTTTATTTCAATATAACTAGTCATGAAAGAATTTATTATATATACATTTTTTCAACTATAATTTCATAATTCAGTTAATACTGTAAATTCCTTCCATTTCCATATCTAGGTGAGAAATATCATGTTAAAATATTTATATTAAAAGTATGTAGTTTTCCGGTAAGACTTGGAGCTATATGTAACACAAGTAATCAACGAAAATAATGTTATGTAAAAAAAATATTAACTTGGTGTTTTGTGTAACACATTATAAACTTGTAATTGCTTGTGAAATGTGCTATCAAATAATATAAATAATTTAAATGAATATATTTATTAAAATTTTAGGATGTTAAGGAATATGCAATAGACATGTCTCATGTATTGTAAAACTATCCAATGGTACTATATAATCATTCACAATTAATTTCATAAAATATTTAATGAAGAATAATTCTTTGATCATGTGGCCCAGTATAATATGGCATGATATGTAATTCAAAAGATTATTCTTCCATTGTTTTTTTAGATTCTAGATTTCTGTAAATATGATCAGGTATTTCTCTAAGGTAGAGATGCTCTACACATTAGTGAGATCATTTTGGAAGGAATAAACTATGTTCATACAATATTAAATTTTAAGTCACATAGTCCAAAATGTTGGAGTATTTGTTTATCATCATTAGTGTAATATCTATTATTTCTATTATTTTCTACATCCTTTACTGGACATAAGGAAACTTATGCAGACTTACATAATCTATCTTGAATATCTATTGGATAATCATAGAAACAAAATCATCCTATATGTTTTCTTCAGATATCATCATTAATTATTTATTCAGATGATGTATTTCTTAGTAGAATATTGGAACCCACATTATGAAAATAAAATATACGGATATTTAATTCTCAATTTTTGTAAAATTCATGAGGTCACAGATGGTTGTTTCATTCAATTTGAAGAAAAATTGAAAGAGAAATCTTTAATAGGTATCTTTCCAACTAGAAATCGACCCAATAAAAAGGTTTTTATAAATAAGTAAATATATATATATATATATATATATATGACCTTACAAGGTCAATATGGAGCATTTTATATTTGTTTAATCATATTCTTCTAGAATTCCACACATTGTGCAACAATGGGAGGAAAATGGTCAATATGTTTATATAGATCTCTCATTCAATTAATTGTTGATATTTTTTGGTTCTCAAATTTAATAACAAAGAATTCAATTCTAAGGACTCATGATATGGATTTAAATTTGGTTTTACTAATTCTCATTTTACATATATAGAATATATGCTTATTGTAAGAGAATATAGTAATTCATAGGATGATACATCTACAATCAACACTTGAGTTTCAAAAACTTCTATAAAATTTAATTTATATATTTTTTTGAATCCTTTTATAGTGAATAAATTGAGTTACACTTATATGAATTACCTATATGGTTTGTTGATGCATCCCTAAGGAGGGGATATATCTATCATAGAAAAAAACTATTGCGAAATAGGCTATATGATGTGGGATGATGTTCAAGGGGTGCCTCAATTATACCCATGTGTATTAGGATACAAGCTCCCATTATAGTGGGTCATCGTGAGTAAGCATGTATTTAATGAATTCTAGTATTTAATTGAGAAATTAATTCTTCTAATGAGATAATATTTCAATATTTATTTGGTGTGTGGGATGTAGATATAGCCCTAAATTTTTCTTTTCCTTTGGTACTAGTCCACTGATTTGTTGACAATGGAATTTTTGGGGAGGATCCAAAATAATTGGTTTTATTTAGATGTCTTGTATATATTCATTCCTTTAAATCGTTATGAGTGTAATTTAATTCATAATTCTTGTTTTTTTCATAAATTAATTGTATTATCTTCTGCAACATCTGCGAGGTCAGTAGAGATGTAATTAACTATTGTGAAGCTTGTGGTAGGGATAAAAATGTTTCAATGGTGGAGGTATATTCTTTACATAGGAATGATTCTACTAAATGAATGATCCTTTAGATTAATATTAGGAAAAAAATCCCATAAAAAATTGTTATATGCTAGAATTCGGGACATTTAAGCTACATGAATAATTATCTTAAATCCCCATGCCAATATTATTTTGATTCCATGGTCTATTGGAATACCACTGATAGGACCTTAACTTGAGCTAATTATCTCTTTTTCTGTAGAGGGATCATTTGAGTTAGTCACTATGTCAATATTTCATGATATCTGAGGCTTTCAACTAATAGTGATTTGGACTTTCCCATTGGAAACTTTTGGGTTATATCAATGGGCCTCACGGATTCTAACAGTAGTTGTGATATGTACATGATTTATGATTTTAGTGTTTTGGATTCCCTTAATGGAATTTCTATATAGGGACTCTAGTTGTGATGAATTGTTGAAATAACTTTCCCTATTCCTCCTTATGGAATTGGGGTTATGAAATGATGGTTATGATTCTCTCAATTTGTTCAATTCATTCTTCATAACTATAATATTTTTATACAAATGTAAGGATAATGCTATCCAACTATATCTTGATATAAAAGATAAGTGTTTCCTATCTCAGTGGAAAGGCTCCCAAAATGGAATTGATTTTGAAATAGGGGTCACCTGCCCCTATTTATTTTTCAACCAAAACACATCTATCGTGGCTTCTACCCATCCATTAATTCATGAAATTTTTCTAAGGGATTGGGTTACCCCTTATATGATAAAATTATACAACATTACATTAACTATATAAAATCATATTCATTACATATTTTATAATATACATTATTAGCGCAATGCTGATGAAGTTGTAGAAAATATGGTGGTATTGGATCAAGGATCTATCTGCTGACAAGACATGAAAACCCTCACTGCTGTTATATTTACCAAACGATTATTTGGGAGCATGATACCTAATGATATGATCATCATAGTTTCCATTTAGACTATAACAGAGTAAAAGGAGTAAAATTTGTGTATTTCCAAAAATAATAATGAATGATTTATAAAATTCACACTTAGGTATAGTAATTATAATTATGTTCACCATATCACATAAAAAACATTCTTTTCTATGGTCATAATATGGTAATTTTAGGCTTAAAATAACACACATACTTTCCAAATGAGGGAATCCACTTGATGAATTTTTGTGGTGATGATAAATCTAATATTTACATGGGAGTAAGTAAGGCCTTCTCAACCCTAATGGGTTATTTTAACAAGTTCATTACTCTCTCATTGAATTTAGAACTATTTATGAAATGATTCCCTATAACAATACAAGTTACCCTTTTTTATGTAATGATTGACCAACAAGAAGCATATAAGAGGATACCACACACAAGGACTTCATTTTCTATCACTTGATAATTTTATGTCATTATGCTATAGATTAAATACATATAATTGGACACAATAATTTATCAATTCACAGAGAGATATTAAACTCCCGTGATTAGAGAAAGATGGTGTTGTTGAGTTAAGATTGATCCTCTAAAAGAATATTCATATGTATCTTCATGAAGGGAATAAAAATCATTTTAATTCCATGATTTTTTAGATGGAATTTCATATATTTAATTTCATGTGACAATAATGAAAGAGGGTTTTTAAGGTTTTTCATCTATGACTAAAATGTGCACTCTAATTTTAACAATCCATGAAATTTTCAATGTTGTTAAAAGTAATCTATAGTGGAAGAAAAGGTGAATGAGATCTAATTTTTTTTGTTATTTAATAAATAATCTAGATAAAACATTTTTGGTTTGACCAAACATATGAATCTTGAAAATATACTTTTTTAGGATCTAATAAGAGGAACATAACATGAGGTGTTTTATGAAAACATGTGTAGTATGTCAAATCAAGTGATTTGATGAAACTAATAAGAGAATTTTGACTCTAGGTATTTGGGCACAATGTCAAGGATAAAAAAGGTAGATTCTTTGAACATAGAGAATTATATTGAATTAGTGTAGTTTTTTTAAATAATTAGAAGATATAAAATAAATGTAGGTTTATAAAACCAGGAGTTAAACATCTAATGAATGTAAGTTTGTGTAATAATGAAGAGGATATATAAATATAGTAGTTTTGTGTAACTAATTGGAGGGTCCTGGATCATGGAATGCTATTGTAACCAAGAGGAGGATCTCTACTTACGGAATGTTCATGTGGGACATATTCATGTTCTACCAATATGAGAAATCATTTAGGGGTGGTGGGTACTCTATAACCATTATTAAACAGTGATGGGAATTTACAAAAGTTGAAACATGTTGTATATGATGCTAGAGTCTAGGGAAAATATTATTTCTTCCCAATAGGTGGTTCTAAATAAATGCACTATTAGATACCTACATAAGTAATATTTTACAAAAGTGGTTGATATCAGTCAAAATTTATTCATAATTGTATAATTGGAAATAGTGGACCAAATAGTTTTATGTTCCCCAATTTCAAAAAATATAAGTAATTAATGTTAGGGAGCGGGTCAAAAGGATAGTGGTGGTTTAATACTAGCCATCATTTTATATTAACATGGTGGATAACCCTCTATGGAATATTTACTAAGGGAAAAGGGGGATCTACGAAGGATTCATGGAGACCAACATAAGAATGGTTTATATAGATATTATATGGACATAACAAAATTATAAAGAATATGAAATGTCATTCAAACTTAAATTAAAGTCAACATTATGGAAATTTCACTAAAATAATCTCACAAAGGATTCTCTCAGAAATGCTGTGATTAATTGGGATCTAGGCCTGAGAAAAAAAGAAGTGTTTTGAAATTGTTTCCAATAGTCTTATTTATATTAAAGGATTTATAAATTCTCACCATAATATTTAAAAACTACTATAATATAGCAGTTTTCATCGACAAATAAAAATATGAAATTGATACTAAAAATTATGAATGGTTTTAATATAAATCATCACAGATATATAGTATCACCACATCTTGGAAAAAAGGAGTCTTCTTTACAAATAAACATTCGTAGATGAAAGGGATCAATTCCTCTAGACCAAAAATCACTTTTGATTCATTACTAAATAATCACGTGCCAAAAAATATTAAAAAATATACAAAATAACAATTTATACATAAAAAATATGGTTTTTGAATATAAATGGATTACCATCAAGAAAAATACATCAATGGTGCATTTACATATAATATGACTTATCTAAGGAAAAATTATCAAAAATATCCTAAAAATTGGTTTTAAGATTTAGACGAACTATTCATCAGTATTGGATAACATACATGGCCTACTCTTGGTGCATGGTTCTCAACACCACACCAATAGATTTGGAGATTAAATTGACAAATGTCCTTATACTGATGAGTGATCAACCACAAGATATTTGGAGATCCTGTCAACATTTTCATCATGAATATACACTCTTTTCTAAAAAAACATGATTTAATATATCTAAGTGAGGATTGAATGAAGCCTTTCATAAAAAAGTGTGTGAAACACATATTTATGTCTGTAAAACATAAAACATAAAAAAAATCACCCATCATGGGAGGTGAAAAACCACTCTCCAATATCCAATGTCTCACATTATTTGAACTATTACAAATTATCATAGCAACCTTATCATGTTTTCATCCCCTTATTTCTCTTATAAATTTTTTCGAAACTAAAATTTTCAACCAATTTTATATGAAAAATACTTATACAATAATTAACCAGGTGTCCATCTAGGTCACATATTATATATGACACATTTAGGTACTTAAACTAATTATTTTCACATTGTTTTATTTAGGTCATATTTTGATGTACCTTCATCAAGAATGTGTCACTACCTTTAATCGATACATCTTATCTATATGTAAAAAGACATATCTATCCAATATACATATTATTTATATCAAAAAAATTTCCCAACAAGAGCATTATCCATGAAATTGTGTCATTGAATGTTTTTTTGACTAAAAACATGTTGCTATTAATTTTATACATTTTGAGGTATCTAGTGGACTTTTTTTGGTGAATTAAAATTATAATAACTAATGCTACATTAAATTTTTCAAATGTTAATTTTATATTATTTTTTATCATTCCATGTTATTGAATATTATTAAATTTCCTCAAAACTTTTTAGATAATGAAAAACTTAGTTTTATACAATGTTAATTGATAAAATGATATTATTCGTATTATTTCAGCCAGAGATATTTACCATTAATATAAAATAAAATTTTTTACCATGGGACACGATTATTTTTTTACTTTGATTCTCAATAATTTCATTTTTATAAATTGTGTTTTTACTTGGTGTCTTAGAAAAAGGTACAATCCCAACTACTTTATTACTATTAAATATTTATTTGTTCAAATAATTCTCAATAGAAATCAATTTTAATATAATACTATAAATAATTACACACACACACACACATATATATATCATAATCATCATATATTTCATTTAATTATCTAATTTAATCCATTTAGTATGAAAGATATTTATTTTGTTAATATTTATAAAAAAAACTTCTTCCTTGACGATCAATGTAAACATGTTAACTATATTCATAGTCTTCTTTAAATAATATATTTTACAACCCAACTTACCTATATATTTAGGGATAATAGTGGTTTATATCTTTAAAATAGTCACGTATTCTATTTTACTTTCATAATTTAATTACTAATTGTTATCATTTGAAGAATAATCCTATACATCCTTATAAAATATATAATCATTCTTATCTAGAGAAGAAAACATTTCCAATCTCATATTCTATTTTTTAATCTTCTGAACCACTACCCTCAATATCAAATAAACATTAATAATTTTGAAAAAAGTTTCATTTCTTCATTTATGAAATCATTTTCTCTATTCCTTTAGATAAATATGATTAAAATTTATAAGAAGGACCCTTTATATTTTTTATGATGGATTTCAAGTGGTTTTTATAGTATTTAACACAAAATTCACTATTATTTGAAATTTTACTTATAAATATCTAATCATTCCATTCTTGGGGTATTTTAATTATTATTTTCCATTGTTAATTCCATTAAGTATATGACTGTTATTTGATAATAAGGATATAAATTCATCATAGCCCTAAACTTCACCTTCATATTCTTATTCAACCTAAAATGATATCTTAATTTAATTGATTTTTATCTTAGTAATGGATTTTAATTTCATACTCCTCTCGCCCTTGAATTTATATTTTAAATATAATACTCTCCCCATATTGTATGCAATTAATATTCTATAAATCTTAAAAATAGAGAGGTTTCCTATATACATTTTTCATTAGAATGATAATATATGTGTCCGTATTCCTTTCACCAAATCAACTTATATTACACATTATCAATTTTACATGTTTAAGAACTCATCACTTGATTCTTATTCAATTTTTTATATCTTCATACCGAATTCAACAAAGTACTAGATTTAGATCTATTAAATTTTAATAATTTTTGTATATAGTAAGACTTTTATCACATATTAATTTATCCATTGTACATCACATGGTTTTATTAACTTTTATTTATAATTGTGAAAATAGTAAATTATTCTTCACCAGAATATTTTAGTGTATTTTTTCTCGAAACATAAGGCAACATTGTGGATCCATATATAAATGAACAACATAATAATTTTGTTTAATATATAAATACCAAGAGATAGAAGATAATATATCATAAACTTTATCCATATAAAAATATATTTTAATAAATTGTCAATATACTATTTCTATTGATAAAATTAAGACACACCACTATAAAAACACATTTTAATTGATCTTCAAGATTGGTCTGGGGATCAGATACTAATTTATAATATTAAAATGTTTATTGGGAAATATTTGGTTTATGAGTAAATATTAATTATAATTTAAAATATTGTCACCTATCATTGGTTAATATAAGAAGATAATTCCCACTATAGTCATATGTGGATAATTTATTCAATGACATATCAACATAGATAGTTTCTAAATGGTGAACATATATATGTGGTTTTTATTTTTTCTAATTATTATATGTTTTATTCTGCATTACCTAGTTCTAACACATTTTATTAATGTAAAGTCAATAATTTAAGGGGATAGACGTGGTCCATTTACAAAAATGACTCTTAATAGTATACAAATCCCCAACTAGTTTTCATTGTAGAACATTATGAAAATGATATAAATTCATGAATTAGGAAATTAATAAAATATAGTTCTTCATTGATGGTCTGTTAAAATTTTCCTTTTCCATTTAGTTTTAGTATGACGGATCAAATTTTGCAAAATTTTATGTCACATTTTTATATCCTCGCATAATTCTTAAAAAACGCCAGGTTCAATTATTTTTGACTATATATCCTGTGAATAATTATAATTATTCATTCTCAGGTGTCTCTATATGTGATAAATATTACATATATGAATGAATGGTATCTTTTAATTATTATTATTCTTTATTTCCTTTCATGTCATCACATAATTGTGTTTCCTACTATGGATGTCATATCTAGACCATAAAAATAGAATTGATACTTTATTGTATAATATATCCACTTTCTTTGACACCTCATGATATTAATAGTTATTTAGTAATTTAATTTCTTAAATTCATTCCATATGATCATTGTTAATTAATGTCTATTTTCTAATAAATGATTAATATAAATTTAGCTTGAAATATTCTTAATATTCATAAGTAAAATTTATAGAAATATAATTTTGAAAACACTTCTCAATGCTTTCCACCTTCCAAACAAACATTCTGAAAGTAAGAAATTTTCTAACATATGAAAAAAAATAAAAATAAACTTCTCATAATCATAAATATTTATTATTTAACAATTACTTTCATTTAAATCTCTTCTCCTATGATGAATTATCACAAATCCACAAACTAAAATTTTACACCAACTATAGTAATCTTGAATTACTTATATTAATCAATTATCTCACCATTAATTTTTTATATTTTGTATTTACTCTTATAAGAGAGATAATATACTATTAGTGATAAATTTCAATCTAAATTTCAATATTAAGAAATCTAAAATGAGTGAAACATTTTTTTGTTTTAGATTTAAATATTAACCAACATGTTAAATCATCTTCTAAATCACATAAAATATATATTTTTAAAATTATTCATCTCCCAACACCTATTAAAACAGATTATATATATGTTTCAAAACCATCGTAGAATTATATATATTTTTATTAAATTTATAACCAATTTTTTTCTATAAATAATACAAATTAGAAAAACAACATATGAGAAAGAAATAAAATTTAAAAAGATAAAAATTGATCACGTTACCAAGAGAAAATATCTTCTAAATGAATGAGTAAATCATCACCATAATATATAGCTTCTTTGTAGATGTTATTTTTATTTTTTCTATGGATTCTATGATATTATATGTTAGATTTAGAATTTTACAAGGTTAGAGAGTAAAAGATTGAATAATTATAAGAATTAATGTGAGGATAAATATATAGATTTATCCCAAAAGGAAAATTGAGTTAAAATTAAAGAATTCATATTTTCATTAGATGAATTTCATTAATGGAAATAACTATAGTTTGGTTATGAATATGGTATGAACATGTACGAATTATTAGTATCTAGACCACTATTCTCTTTGGGGATTCACTATCAATGTTTCTTTATTATAATTTGGGTTTTTCAATTTACGTATTTTTATTATATTTATTTATGTGGATTTTACTTACGAGGATACATGGTCACATACGGTTGTATATTATTTATGTTAATTAAGGTTTCAGGTGATAGGTTATATCATATAATTGAGAATAATCATATACACATTATTTTGGATTCCCAAGTGAGTGATGTGGAATTTATAAAACTCTATTGTGTTTGTATACACAACCCATGCACTTATGTACGTATGGTTACTTTAACTCTATAAATTAAATGTTTTCTCTTGGAAATTTAAGAACAACTAGGAATTAGTGTTCATTGATGTTGGAAAATAGCCCCTTGAGGAAGAATGGTATTTGATGATCCACATTATAATATGGAATGAGGATCATAGAGTCCTATATTAGTTATTATTGTATTAATTATTTCTTATATATATATATATGAACACAAGAACATTTTTGTTTTATTTTTTCTTTATATTATAAAATGGTATATATAAAATTTAGTTTTTTACAACCCAATTCCTTTCCATGATACCTATAATTATTCCTTATGAAATTAATTTTATATATTCTAAGGTTTTATTTATAGGGTTCTTTGGGTTTATTTTGATGTATTGATCATTTAATCAATAAATTTAATTAAATTCATGGATTAGGGTTTTAGAGATATTAAATGAGAAATATTTACCCAATAATTCTCTAAATACCCTAGATTATTAATGATAAAACTATTGTTATGTTTTCCTAAGTTGAAGTATAGTGATGACACTATCTTGTCTCTCTAGGATCATTTAAACTGTTTATTTTTTATTTTTATAACAATAAATGAAAAATATAAAATAAGAGTTAATTTTTGGTACTAATTAAAAGTAAATAAATAAAATAAAATAACATAAATTAATAATTTCTTTATAATAAATATGGATCAATAAATAAAAGAGATAGAAAATAATTAAAATGTTTCTACTATTATTTCTTGGTATCTAATTTTTAAATTCACTTATTATTTTTAAAATTTCTTTGGAAATGGTTCAACTGATACGTTAGTTATACTCAATTATTTTATAATGTATCACTTAGATATGTATAGTGAAACAACTATGATATAAGGAATAGTTTATACTTATGTACAGTGTATATGATATCAAATTATATAAATATACTGACTGTGTATGAAAATAAATGGGCTATTATGTCATTCCAAAAATGTAAAATAATTTCCCCACTGAAAATATAAATAATAAAGCAATTACTAAAAAATGTTAATTTAATTCAAAGAATCAAAATTTGACCTATGAATAATATATATAGCTAATTGTTTTTAAAATATAAAATCAATTAGTGACATATTACACCATAAATCCAATTTAAAGGTTTATATGCCACATATCAATTATCAGACATTTGACCTTTCAAAAGTGGTAGAGAATAATGTAGTTAACAATATTTTTGGTAACTCTCTCTATGAAGGTAGAGAGATTCATAAGTTTATATTTGATTAAAATAAACATCAGAATCCTAAAAATGATTGTAAAATTTCCATTAGATTAATTTACATGATGTTTTATTCAATTTATATATTTTTCATAAATAGTGAAGGTGGGTTTTCCAAATTGTTTTACTTATAAAACATGGAATGTGGTTTTAGGAATGGAGTCCATGTTATCCTGTTTTGGCGAAAAACAATAAATTTTTATAATTCATGTTGATTTTTCTTGTAAACATAATGATCTATGTTTTTTTGGAAAAACACTTTCAATTATAATTTAATCCTATATAATAGATTAATATTGTACACAGTTTACCCCATTATTCTCTAAAATTTTAGAGGATTTCCAAAAAATATACACATACCATAAAAATTTGAATATTAAAAAAATTATCCTATATAAATATTATTTAATATTTATCATATGATTTATATAATAATTGATAGTAGTATTTATATTGAAATTGAAAATGTAAAATAATAAATCAAACTGATAAAAGTGTGAAAATTAATTACCATTAAAAACACAATCATGCTCTAAAAACATAAAATTTTCACTCCAAAAAAATACAATATAATATGTCATAAAAATGATTATAAATTATTGATGTTTATATTTCAATAACTTTGGAGTTTGTGACAATAAAATATTACAAAATTTATGAAAGTACACGTATCAAAGAAAGAACTATACTAAGGTCATAATAATCATGAAAGTTATTTTCACATAATTTGTATAAAAATAATAAATATAGTATAATAATCATAAGTGAGAAATTATTGAATTGACTATTCCTGTAAATCTATATTCAAATCTGTTAAAATAATTCCATTATAATATTTATACAATCTATTTGTTATATGTTTTTAAATTTAAAAATTTCCACCATGCAATGTTTTTTCCATTTAATATGCTCTTACCCTTTGTAATCAATGCTATAAAAAATATCAATGTGATCTTATATTTAATGAATTTATTAGTTGATAAATATTTACCAATATACTGTGAATTTTTCCAGTATTATATATATATATATATATTAATGTATGTATGTGTATATATTGGTATATATATACTTTTTATTTACTAAAGGGAATATGATAATTTAAGTATTGGTACACATGTGACTGTCAATAAAGGATTACATTGTCATCAATGTAATCTATGAAAAAAAATTATATTACTACTAATAATTAATTATCCTATATATACTATTTGTTAAGTGTAAAATATTAAAAATTAATGATTTTGTGGAATGATCAGCTGGAGAAATTAATAATATATTATTTCCTTTAAAATACATATAGAATGTGGAAACATCTCAAAGTACTTGTAATGATATAATTAATCATATCTTTATATAGTTTCTAATTTTCTAAAATATACCATCAATGATTGATTAGTGATCCCACACACATGTTAATAATTTAAATAAATTTAAATTAAATATGTACACAAACCTGAATGGGGAGAATTTAATAGTAATTTTTTATAATTTTTGTGACATTAATATAATATGGAGGTTAGTTTATATGTGGGTTTAATAATATAGTGACTAAAAATAAATAATTGATAAAATATGAATAAATAAAAAATGTAGAAAAATTATAAAAATGTACATATAATAATTCAAACAATTCATTAAATTATCCAATCCCGCACAAAAAAATTGTAATTTAATATTCATGATGTAATTAAAATAATATAAAAAAATAATATAAAACATGGTGAATTCCATATAAATGTTATTTATTTATTGTAGAGATTTTTGAATAGTGTTTTAATGGTGTTATGGATGTTCTTTATCAGTTTCCTATATACTATTAACAGTTACTGAATTTTTCAAATATCAAACTATTCTGTCACAAAAGTCATAATGATTTATAATAGGTTATGGGAGATAATATTGGAATAATATTAAAAAGTTGAATCATGAACCTTCCCTTATAAAATAAAAAATTCTACCTAATATTAAAATGAAGATAAATGATGAAATAATCAAATGATTATTTAGTTTTATCTAATTTATTTGGTAGTTTTTTATGTTTGTCATGTAACTTTCAATATACTTCTAAATTATTAATATACATTACAAACTTACTCAAAGAATGTTATATTTTTCATAACTCAATAGGGATTGGAATATATATAAATACATACATTTATCAAAAATCTTTCCAAAAATAACCGGATAAAGTGAAATGATAATGGAGGTTCTTGAAGTAGCATAATGACCAACTAAAATATTATCCAGTATAAGAATCTTACATTTTCTTTTGGGTTGGAATTTTTCTTCATGTATTAATTTTCCCCCTATATTTGAAACGATGAATTTTCAATAATCATGATAATGATTATAAATTAAAAATAAAATTTTAAACCAATTATACTGAAAAATTATTTTCATTTTTGGTTAGAAAAAACAAGCCACTAGTCCATGAATATAAAAATATGTTAATAAGAACCATCAAAATATTTAGGTTTTTGTAATCTCTATAATTTTTTTGGTTTATTTGTCTTTGTCTATCATTATTTGAACCTTAAACATAAAATATCAAAACGTTAAATAACATTATATCATTTCTAGGTATGAAATTTTTTCCTTTATTGGAAAATATTCATATATTCTTTTTCTAGGGGTCTCATTTTAACATTTTTATAAAAAACTCCATGTTAGTTTTTATTCCATGATTTTCAAAAAATTAGATATAAAAATGTGACCACAATGAATAAAACTATATCTTTATATCAATGTTTATTTCATGGGTAGAACATTGTTTTCTTAACCATGCATCCATACTACATAATTTCCTAGTTGTGTCAAATACCACCAATATAGTTGGTTCAGGGTTTGGGAAATCGTGAGACCAAACTATGTTACCTTTATAGAATTTTAAAAATGTAAAATAAATCAACCAATATTTTATTAAATAAAACACCCTGACCCTCATTTGAAATTATACACCACCAAAGATCCATACTCTCAAGTGAAGTCCCATCCCCCATTATTCTTAGATTAACTTTCGCTGGATTTCACCAGGATTCTTCATGAAATATCGTTTTATGTTAATTCCTTCAATTCCCTATAGTTTAATTCCCCTCCATTACAAGGTTTGTGAGATAAAAAAATGTAAATGTGGATGAGGTATTTCCTTTTACAACACTACTGTGAATAGATTTTTTAGGAACCTTTATTCCATTTAAAATTATTTTCACCTCTTTTCTCATATATTATCTACATTGTAAATAATCTCATTGGTGAAGGAATGTGGTTTCAGAAATCTTCATTTTATGTGAACCATGAGCTCATTTTGTATGAATGATTATAAGTGGTTAAAATCTTTTGTACCCAACATCAAATATAGTTTTATATGATGTTATTTTTATAATTACTCTCTTTTGAATGTTTAAAATAAAATAAATTTGAAAGATGCGATTTATATATGTAATAAATCATTACACATGTTGTGTTTGATGAAATTACCAAATGATGTGAAAGATGACTTTAAAAGATTAAATGGTAACTATTAGAAAGGTGATTAAAATAAGGTAGTCTGGATACCTTTGTTAGATGAAATAGAAAAATATGTCTTGGTGGACTATACCATACCAAAACGCATATTACAATACAATATTAACTAATAATTGAGATGAAATGTTTCAGGTATCTGTTTTTATGGTGATCCCTTTCCACTATGAATTGATACTAATCTCCCTAGAGGATTTTTGAATTTTTTTAATGGATCACCCATTGATATAATTTTAGAATCCTTGGATTCCCATGAATTTAGACACATTTGGGTTTTGATATGGATCCAAATAAAAAAATTATCACACTTCTTTGGATATCTGATTTTAAACTATTGTATATCTTGATATATATGCTTATTTTGTGACTATTAAAATTTTAACATCATTTATTTATTTATTTTACTTTTGAAACCAAAATAGTTGGTGTTTTATAAAAAAATGTTCTTATGGTAGACATATTTTGATCCCATAGCTATTGTTTTGATCACAAACTACATTCACCATTTAGAAATATGTAGACATTATTTTGGATGAAGCAGGTAAAGGAAAGGTGAAAATTAGTATAATTGTTTATAAGTGTTATTTGAGAATTGGTGATGGTTAGGAAATGGTGTGACTAGTCCATCATGTCCCACTGATATGGTTAGAAATCTTTTGAACTATTTTTACTTTCTATTTGTTATCATACTATTGTGTCACCTATTTGGTTCCCTATATTACCTTTTATATTTTTCATATCGATATACTTATTATGGTTGATAGTTTTATTGTTTTATTTAGTTTCCATTATCATTTTCTTATTTATTTTCTATATTATTATAGATTTTAGTTTGTTTTTTTCTTAAATTTGGGTGTATAACTCACTTGGTTATGGAGAAAACATTATTGGTTCCCAGTATTAAACATGGTTGATTTATTTAATTGGAAAACCATTCCCAAAGAGTGTCATATATTATATGGTATAAATATATAGAACATGGGAATTAGTTTCAATGGATGGGATCATGTTCCTAATCTTTATTTAGCTGATGATAGTTCATGAAAAAATTGCATTAAAGACAGTTTTTGTATATGTGATTTGGGGAGTCTGATAGAAATGACATAATATCATTAGAGATCAAGAGGTAGGTATACAGGACTATATAGAAAACACTTTTAGTACCAAAACATTAGTTTATTTGGGATTATATGATTATTTCATTCTATTTCTATGTTCGAGTTATTATTAATTTATGGGAATACATTAAATTTTGAAGGATTTAACAAGGTGAACTAGAAGTTACATGGGATGGGTTGTGTCCTAATGATTGTGAAGAAAAGAAAATAATATGGAATGAATTTGGTTCCACTATGTTTGTCATATGAATTTCCTATTAACTATATAGATTGATTATGATTGATAATCATGATACTTATGTGATATTATATAATATTACATTAATATTTTCGAAATTTTAGTTGAAAATTAGTGGGGTTTTGAAGTGTTGTTGTTATTTGATTATGTCACATTTCATTTTTAATCATTTCACAATATTATATTTTTTAAATGCTTTAATGGATTATTTTACCATGTTCATGTAACCTTTAAATATGATTACCAATGGTTGAATTTATAAAGAGTTTCCTTAAGAATCCTAGGTAACTTATAAATGGTTTAATATTATAGAGTTTAATGGGTTTATTTATTTATATGTTTTAATTATAAGGGAATTTTCACAACAATTAATTTTCGAATAAATGACTTCCAAGAGATATATGTGTAATTATAATTGAAGAATAAATAATGAATATTAATGGAATGTTTAAAAACATAGTATTGAAATAAATTTTATGATTCCCATACTACTAATGGTTAATTGTTTGGTGAATTATGTAACTAAAGGTTTATATATTCTTAGATTTAAAATATGGATTGATTAAATAAAGGATTAAAAATGTAAATGGGAAAAAAGTGATATTTTTTTCAAAAAACTTGAAATTTTTTTTATTAGTATTTCTACAAAAATAATTGTTTTTTAATTACAAAAACTATTAATGGATTGACTTGATGTTTTATTTATGAATTTTTAATTTTTAATTTTAGTTATCATAGTGGTTTATTAGTTTTAAATGGGAGAATACAGAATGATGTGAGATATATTTCAATTTTATCATCAATACGTATGTGGAATAACTTCATTTAAGTGACTTATTATGGTGTAAAAATTATTTTTAAAAGTTTATAACTGATTTCTAAATGTTAATGTGTTTTAATTATAAATAACCAGTGTATTCCACTAGCATTTGTTATTGGTATGTTTGGTTATGATTTTTCAAAACTAATATGAAATATTCATTAACATATATTTTTATCAAAAATATATACTGTAAGGAACATAAATACATATTTATTTCCACTTTATTTTTAGTTAAATTGACATTTATTATTGAAAAGGTTATTACCACATTCTTATTTTATTTTGATTTAATTATATTTCAAGAAGCCTTTTCATTAAATACTAATTTGTGGGTGATTTGTAAATTAAATATTATTATTTTATTTATGTATTTAAAATTATAAATTGGATGAACAATTCTTTTAACTACAACTTTTTTAACATCCAATTTCTGGTCCATTTGGGAAGCTCAAAATCAATATATATTTAATGAGAAGCCTTGAAATCTCTAATATATGAATATTAAAGTGATAATTGTTTTTTGATATATCAATCCCAATGAAATTTGGTATGATGTGGGATAGTTTCTTCATTTTTTTATAATACCCTTCTGCTCAATAGCGGTAATTAAGTTTAATAAATATTAGTACATGACTTATATATAGTATGAAATTGAATTTATATATATCCTCTACCTATGGGATTATGAGAAGTGGGGTAATCATTCAAAACCAATCTAGTTCAATGGTTTCGGCTTAAAATGACTTATATAGTGAAGAAAACCTATATTTACTATAATACAAAGATCTATTTTGTATTTTCTCTATTTTTAATGAAATGATCATATTTCTATCGGTGGATGAATTAGAATCTTTTATGATTATCAATTTTATGTATGCCCTCCATCCCCCCATTGGTCTATAACATATATTATCTAGAAATGTAGAATTATTCTTATTTACAATGTAAGGATTAAATATAACTGATGTGAGGGAAATAAATTTGCAGACATTATAAATGTAAATTGAGAACATCATATCCTCTCACTAACTTTTCCTCTTAACAATTCCTACCTCATGAATATAATATTTTTGGGACCAAGGATGATCTTTTACCACATAATTTTAGATCTTTGTGGCCCTTCCTTTAACAATTTTTTATTCCAATAATTAAAATTTATTTTCCAGTCATCCAATGATATTTTTTTTGGGTTTTACTTAATGTTTTGACTTATATTTTTTTTAATATTTGACAAGTAATTTCAAAAATAAATATTTATGTAGGATTATATTTTTATAACGGGAATGGAACATTTTCTATATATAAATTATTATTTAAAATGAAATGGGGATGTTTTATATAAGAAAGTGGTATTATAATATCATAATTATTTTATTTATTTGTTTTCATAGAAATAAAATTGATAGAGATAAACATACAAAAAAATTTCTAATGTTTTTGAGTTTTTAACCTTTTCAATCATTATTTGCGTATTTTTTTTGAAGGCAACATGGGATGTTCTAAGGTTTTTATAATTTCATTATCATTTAATTTTTAATATTTATATGATTGCATATGTTAGCTGAGATATAAATGATCTTGAGGGTTTTAAAAATGATAAAAATTAGTTTAGTAATAATAATAGTTGAATGTAGTTTTATCAAAGAAAGTAGTTTAACGACATAGGAGGTATTATTTTAATATAAAATATCAAGGTACATGTTATAATCTACATATAATTTTTTTATCAGATTGGGTGATTTTCATGTTTATATTGTCTTATTTTCTCTATAATCCTCATTTTTTGGAAACTGGATTATTTACTATTTATGTTTAATTATAATTTCTAGTTTAGAAACATGATTGGTTTTGAGGGATTTCAGTAGTCCCAAACTATTAATTTTTTTGTTATTAAAATATTTTTACTAAATTTTTTAGAAGTATTTATTTATATATCTTATTATTAGAATCTATGACATTAAAATATTAGGTGATGTTTTAGTAATTTGTCAATATTTAGATACAAAATGTGAACACACTTATTTCAACATAGTTTTCAAATCTAAAAAAATGAATATAAATAAAACTATTTATTTTTTTTACTTACACTTAATACATTTTAGGAATGAGTGTAGTTAATATTTTTAGGAAGATGGTGCTCATATTGTATTTTTTTCCTAAATACATTTGACAATTATGAATTAATTCCCTTGAAATTAAATTTATTCATTTAATCCCCATGTGCTAAATATATTACGATAGAGATATTTTATTTTTAGATTGAGTAATGTACTATATGGAATGAAGAATAAAAAAATTATAAAATTCAATAATAAATGGCCTTATTGTTTACAAAAAGTAATTGATAATATAGGTTTTTTTGGTGGTTTACAATTTATTATTACATAGTTTTCACTAAGGGTTTTAAGGTTTAAGTTCATGTTTGGATAATTAAGATTTAATTTATTGAATATTAAAACAACATTATTGTTATTTATTTCTGTAACTCATGACTATTTTAATGTGGTTTAAATGTGGTATGTTTTGTGTGTGAAGATAATTATCATATAATTTCCCTTATGTTGATATGTTCAAATGAAAATAAACAATCTTGAATATTTTTGTGGTTCTATGATTTAAAATTCATTTCTGAAGCATTAAATCATTCATATTAAAGATAGAATGAGTTCTTTTTTGAATATTTTATTATTAATTTTGCGTCCTCATTTTATTAACAACATATTTCATATTCATCACAATGTTGATTCGGTTTGGAGGTCTGAGATTTTGAAAATCAATTTTTTAAAGATAAATATCTTATTAAATATGGAAATTTAATTCATATTTTTGGGAGGATAAGCAAAATGTTTTATGTGATTTTTTTATTATGGTTTGGTTTATGGAGTCGGTTTGGATTTATTGTTAGGTTCACATTTAATTAACTGTATATAGTTACTTGGTTTATTATACTCCTTGAATAGTATATTAGTTCCCAAGATTAAAATCTCTATAATGTAATATAATTCTTAATGTGGTGTGTAGAATCCCCACCATGTTCTTCTTATTGAGGGAATCCATTATTTCTTCCTTCATTGTATAGTATTTTACATTTATAGGACCTCTGAGGGAGTTTCTAAAAGTAAACCGTGATATTGTGGGAGGAATTAACACAGTAATGATGTCATTCTTTACTATGAATTGTGGTATTTATAGGTTTTTATCTATATGTTTATTTTTAGTCATTCCTTTTTCAATTTGAAAAAACGGGGTCTTTGAGGTTGGTGAATGGTTCAAGCAAACCATGTAGAAGCCATGAAAAATATGTAGTTTTATATCATTATTAATTTTCATCGTTGGAACATGGTTTTCTTAACCATTTAGACAGAATGTGAAACTTTCACCAGTTTTCTAGTATTATCTATATAGTTTTTACATGGGATGTAAAATTGTGCATCCAATCCATGTAACCTACTTTGATTTTTGAAAATATGAAATACATTGACTACCCCTTCACAAAATAAACCCTCTTACCCTAATTTTATCTCCCACTTGATCCCATATCCCTCTTCTTTTCTAAATTCCATTCCCCATTCCATTATAGTTAAATTATTGAAAAGTTTCGCTAGGACTAGTCACAAAATATCATGGTATGTTAATTCATACTTTTCCCATAATTTTATTCTTTTCATTTATAGTGTTTTCCCTATACCATAAGTCCGGAATGGCTTTGGGGTTGTCTTGAAAAAACCTATAGAGTGAGGTTGTGGTTTTCATGGTCATCCTTTTCATTAAAAGTTTATTTCTCTTCTGTTTGAAAGGAAATTGACCATTGGAAACAAACTCATTGATAATGTTAGGATCTTTCATATGTTTCCTTTCTATAATAACCTTGATAATTATTTGTATTTTAAATGAATTATTACATGGGTTTTAAAGCCTGACCCTCAATCATTTAAATATTTCATTTGAGGAGTAAAAATCTGATATTTTTCACTCTTTAATGATAAAAATTATATATATTTGAAAGGCATGTATTATATATAAAAATGTTGGATCAGATTATTTTATTTGGTAGAATATCTTTTTTATGTGGATGCTGACTGTAAATGATAAAGTGGTAAATCTTGGAAACAGGATTAAATATAATATCTAATGTACCTATATGGGTGGACTAGGATAAGTATGGATAAGAAGGTCACACCCTTACCAACTTTTAATTATAATATTACTCGAATTAAACACTTGAATAAAATAATAATGGTTTTATATTCTAGGGTGACTGATTCCTGTTAGGAATTAATATTACTCTCCCTAGTGAATTAAACACAATTTACATTGATTTGCTCAACCATCAAGATAATTTAACGATTATAGGTTCTCCCTAACCTTTGACGCATTAAAGATTACCCATTATAATAGATTAAAATATTTAATTATAAGAAATATATTTGATATTTTAAACTATTATAAATGTAATATTCTCTCATTGATTAATTCCATTACAATGGTTAAATAATATTTAATACTAATTTTATTTTCTAACTATAATTCTTGTATTTATCTAAAAAAAGGTATGAAACACTTGGTGGGATACTTCATGGATAGTTGTTATGTTACCATACATCCAACCATCAGGTGTATCTAGACCATGTTTTGGATGATTCATGCCATGGAATGGTGCTACTTTTTGAAGTTGGGTATTCTTGTAATCTGAGCGAGGTTTATAAGGGTTATATAGTGGGAGTAAGACCTCATATATAATGAAGGGGAATTTTTGTCTCTTTTTTAATTTTGATCAGGGTTTTTGGAATCTTATCATTTTATCACATAGACTTATCTGAATTTAAAAATTTTAATTTCTTATATTTTTCATTACATTTGGGTTATCTTTTAGTTTACGCTATATTTTTTTGTAGTATCCAATATCATTTTGTGGTTTATTATGTTCGTCAGGTTGATTTGAATTTTTTAGTTCTTTTATATTTTTTATCATGACATTCCAATTTATGGTGAGGCCATACTGGGTTCTATCTTAGGAAACTATTGATGGATTTATTATGAAATCACTTAAAAATAGTTTCCTTGATGCCCAAAAACAAGTTATAAGATAATGGGGATCAAGAAATTTCTTTGGGTCAAACCACAAACTGACTTGGGTTCTCTAGTTGGAGATGAAATAGGAAGGTTCATGCCACCAATAATAAAAGTTTATTATTTCTATATAAAATGAGGGTTATGTTTTAATTTTATGATGCTATAATGGGTGGGGAATAATTATATTGTTCTTTTATTTAGGTAAAAAAGAAACTTAAACTAATTTTGTAGCCTTATTTTTTTCTTTCTTTTGTTATGATGATAAACATTAGTAATCACATAAAGAGTAAATAAAAATTTGTTGTTTTATATATTGGTGAAATATTATATGTTTATGAAACTCATAAAATTTGAAGGAGAATGAAATAAGTAGTAAATCAATGAAACTTTAAAAATTGAGATGTGTAATTATTTGACATACATGGTTTTTTACTCAAACTGGTGAATTTATAAAATTTTATTTTATTTTCATTAAAGAAAAAATTTATTTTAATAGTGAAAACACTATTAATTTTAATTGGAATATAGTTTTAGGAGTAATTGTTGTGTAACTATTATATCTTGAGTTTAATAATTATTTTTGAATATCAATACCCCATGGTTTTCTCAATATTGTAAATATATTGTGTATCAGAATTCAAGGTGAGTTTTATCTATGGATCAAAATTTAGAGATAGATGCAGGAGAGAATAGGAATAATCCCTATAGGGGAATACAATAAATAGAATCAAAATGTTAAAAGAGGAATATTAGTATCCTTGATTTTTTGAAGGAGAATAAGAGGTGTTGAATCATGCTTATGAAAAAGAGGAATCCAAATATACTTTTTGCATTCAAAAATATTACCTTCTATGTAATCACAAGAATAATTATACTTGATTTTGTGATCAATGTGGATTTCATATCATTCCAATGATATATTAATTCATTTTGACTATTAAATCATTTTAATAATTATTTTCTCAATTATGTTGAATTATTCTATATGGTGATGGTTTATTTTAGTTGTCTTATGTAACATGAATTTTAATTGAATAAACAATATTCCAAAAAGGCAATAAAAATTGTCATGCAATCTGAGAATTAGTATAGAGATATTTGGGGAAACTATAAAATTGATTTCGAAAATACATTCACCAATTCAACCACAATCAGATAATAAATTTTATTTCCCTAAAAATATGGAATAACTCCATACATTCAACATCACAATCATAATAAAATTTTAATTAATAATAATTTATTATGTGATATTTCATTTATTTTATATATATTCCCTATTCCTTGATAACTGTGATAATACTTTTGAAAATTATAGACATAGTATAACAATGTTAGAAAAAATTTACTCTAATTCGGAACATTATGCTTGATGTATTGGTGGATATAGTCTCTATTGCAATGAAGATTGTGATGGAACAATAGAATTTTCTAAAGAGCATAATCTATAATACAACACATGTAAACCTAATCAATTTATATATTCACTGGGTAAAAGACTCCCCAAATTTATTATAAATAATAATTTTAAAGATGTTTTTTATTGTTTTTATTATATATTTTTTCAATAAAATATTATAAAAAATAATTTTTAATCTTTTCATTTCATGGATTATCATCTTTCACATAGTAAAATTTCATATTATGAAAAAATCCACTTATGGAAAATTATGGTAATGAGTTAATATTAATGGATAGGAGAACCATACAAATATTTTTACGGTCCACATTATCTTATATATTATTATCCAGAATTTCAATATTAATTTTTGAATGATGGGATTCTAATAGATGATATATGGTTTTGTTTCAATTTTTAAGGCGATTTAATTAGGATACATAGTCTGAGAACATAATCACATTGGATGATAAATAGTAATAATTGAATATATTCAAAAAAGATGAATTTAAAGAAATAAATTTCTATTTATGTTATAGTTTTATGGGATATGGTCAAATATACATTATACATTGCAATTATATGAGGAGGTCACTCAATAAATTATGTTAAGTATTCTCCAAAATATATATTTTTATGTATCTTATATAATAAAAATGGTAAATCTAACTGATGTCGATGAATTACTAGGGGTTTTGTGAGATACCATTTAAAATATTCAAATATACAATCATAGTTTTCATCAATGTAAATTTACATATGATTTTAGAGTATTATGAGATGTTGAGTTAAATAATTCAAAATCCCTAAATGAAACAATGATAAAATCACACATGACTAGAGAATGATAAAAATTAATAGATATTTTAATGGAACTTTAATTATTTTTCAAATTTTGAGTCATCAAATTCCATTGAAATGAAATTTTGAACAACTATCCCATTTCATTCAGTGAAATAAAATATCATATAATTTAACAAAATAATATTTTCATACAAGGAATATTGAAAAAAAACTCTCTACAATGTCATAAAAGGATGCCCATAGAAGATATAAACATTCATGAATACCAAAAATAAATTATCTACATGGTCATAAAAAAGATTAACCTTTCATTATTGGAAATTACATTGGGGATTACATAGACCAAATAACGTCATCATATATTATAATATTCTATGGGGGGAAGGTTAATGTATTATTTTTTAAATCAATTAGAGAGATATAGATATGAACATATCCAAAATATCCATCAGTGAAATAGTAGTGTAACATCCCCAATAAATTCTCTACAACTAGGTTGGTAAAAGTAAATAGAAAATGGTTCTTCCAAGTGTGTGTGGGTCTTTTAATGGTTATATATACTTAAAAACTAGATTTTATGTAGTTAGATTGGAATAAATTTGTTAATTTTATTTTTAATTATAATTTTAGTAGTTTTCTCTAGATATGCATATAATAGTCTGGCCATTCATTATCAATAACTAGATAAATTTTCTTATCATGACCCCTCACCATAAAGATACCGTAATGTGGGGAGAGAGATATAGACTGCCCGAGTCCCACCTCTACTAGGCCTGTGGATGGCCACTAGCACCAAGGGTAGAATGATCTTTAATATGAGAGGTATTACCATCTTAGATAAACTTGTAGACCAGAGATGAAAGAATGATAAAACAACCAACACCAACTCAGATATACATATATATATATATATCCATATTGTAATCATGAAATGTTATACAATACTAAACAAATGAATGGATAAATACAAGTACCCAAAAAATGTAAAGACACAAATGATAATGAATCCCACATAGCTCATGCTAAACCCCAAGCTTGCAATATAAATCCTAATCACAATCCCTCTCTAGATGACCGAAAAACTTTATATATGAATAGGGTGATTATAATAGTATAATTTGTTGGACACTCTAAAGAATCTATTGTGAATATGATAAATAAAGCATTCATAAACAATATGAAAAACAGTGAAACTAAATCCTCACCTTAATAGGTATACTACATTCCCATCCTCACCACATCTATCTCTAACCATGTATATCCTACAAGATAGCATATAACATAGTAATTAAAAATCATGTGTACCCCACTCTAGCTTCCTCGATATTTTTTCATTCTTCCCCAATGTCACACATCTTAAGAATCTCTCCCTAAATGTATGTGTGCTTGAAACCACCTTGTATAAAGTCTCAGATCTGGATGCCGCCCAAGGTTCCCCGTACCCAGTTGGTGACATGGCCTCAAGTGAATTTCCCTAAAGGTCAAAGGCTTCTAACTAGTAGTGAGGGTCTTGGGTTTGAAAGTGGGGAAACTATTCCCTCATTGGTAGAGAAAAACAGTGGAATAACAATAATAAACATCAATAGAAATACTAATACCATACAATAGAAGTAAACAATGGAAGACGAATAGTAAGTAAACAACTGGAGCAGATGTATAAATGATTCATGTAACATATGTCTAGGAAAATATCCCAACAAGTCACAATTCTAGAAATTTCGTACTAAACCAAGGTAAAAAAATAAAACAAGTAAAATCCTCCAGTGTCGAAATCCTCAGCTCAGTCACATGCTCTCCAGCTCCACACCAATCAAGTACCTGATAAAGAAGATCATTTTCCCTAATATATAACTAAAACCATATAATATGTTTGGGACCAAAATCGTGGCCTCAATAGAGTGTGAGAAGAATCCCAATATGAAACCACCAACATATCTATGCCTAACTATCAGTGAATATATATAGTAGGGAATATGTAAAATGAAGAAATAAACACTGAAGTACTCAATAGTAAACAATAATACATTTTCCAATTAAATTCATTTACACTTATTAATTATTCAAACCATTAAATAATAGAATCTCAAGATCCAGCCTAAGCTGTGTATCCCTTGGGTAACATAAAAACATATGTCTTAGGAGACTATTTAACAATCATGTATGAGTTACGAACTCCCCCCCCCCCGAAATAAATTCATCCATAAATTTCCCTTCTAAGGGTGGTGAAGAATAAACTTTAAACAACTCTAGACACTATGATCTTACATCGACCTCCCACTCCCAAGTCCCATCCTGTACATTCCCATGAAGCAATATCACCGATACTAGAGAAATATACTTTCCATAGAAAACCTTCGTAATTCGCTCCACAATCCTAATAGGGTGCTCCTCGAAGGATGTATCCACCTCCAACTTAACATCCTCACATTGAATAACATCAGACAGGTCTGAGAAGTAATGTCACAGCTGAAAAACATGGAAGAGGCCATCCATAGCCTGGTACCTCTAAGGTAACTGAAACTGATAAGAAATCGGCATGACACTCTCTAAAACCTCAAATGACCCAATGTATCTCGGTGAAAGCTTCCACTATCTCCTAATCCTCTTGTATCCTAACTTTGGTGTGACACGTTAGAAAACTGGATCTCTAACCTCAAACTACATTGGTCATTTCCTTCGATCATCCAAAAAATTCTGGAGAGACTGTGCAGTAGCCCTCTTCTTTTGAATCAACTCCACATTCTCAGTGGTCTCCTAGACAAGACGTGCTCCCATCATAGCTGCCTCTCCTGTTTCCAGCCAACATAGGGGTAATTGGCATGACCTACCATACAAAGCCTCATATGGTGCCATCTGAATATTTTCCTGAAAACTGTTATGGCAGGAAAAATTCATTAGGGGCATGTGATTATCCCAAGAACCCCCGAATTCTAGGACATAGTATTGAAGCATGCCCTTAAACAACTAAATCATGAACTTGGATTATCCATCTGTTTGGGGATGGTAAGATGTACTCAAAACTACTAGTGTACCCAAAGCCCTATGTAGTCCCTTATAGACACGAGAATTAAAACATGCATCCCTATCTAAAACAATAGAGTGAAAAAACCCATGTAATCATACAATCTATAGGATTTACAACCTTCCAATCTCCTCAATAATTAATGTCTCCTTGATTGGTAAGAAGTGTGCAACCTTCATAAGTCTATCAATGAAAACCCAATCCACATCATTCCCTCGAGGAGACCTCCATAAAACTATCATTAAATCCATCACGACATCATTACACTTCCACTCAGAATGGGTATTTCATGTAAAAGCCCTACTGGTCACTGATGCTTTGCCTTCCCTGGTTGGCAGGTGAAAGAGCTCATTCCAAAACCAGAAACATCTATCTTAATACCTGGACACAAATACTGACGGTGTTGATCTTGATACATCTTGGTGACACCCGGATGAACTTCCCAGCTTCTGGAATGAAAATCTCCCAATAGCTCATCGTGTATGTCTGCTGACACCCATTCATGATCATAAAAATTCAAGACCTCATCCTCATCTATGGTCCACCCAGGAGTGGGGTCCTCTCCTGATACACTCTCCCATAGGACTAAGCCTTTTGAATCTGATAGTTACTTCATTCTCACTCGACCCAGAAGGGTAGAGATAACTACTACAGAAGAAAGAAACATCTACACCTATATGTCGTGCCCCTCCAAATGAATGTCATAGAACTGATCCATAAGCTTCCACTCACTGTTGGCCTCCTGAACTGCCTCTATTTTTGTCCTCTTGATCAACAAATCAGCCACTACGTTGCCTTTCCCTGGTGTGTAGGCAAGATCAATGTCAAAATACTAAAGGTACTCAACCCAACTTTGTTGTATAAAATTTAGATCATGCTATGTAAATATAAATTTGAGACATTTGTGGTAAGTGAAAACCACAAAATGATCTCCCAATAAATATTGTCTCCAACAGCATAATGCATGCACAACTTCAGCTATCTCAAGATCATACATCGGGTAATTCTTCTCATGTAGCCTCAACTATTGAGACCCATACACAATGAATCCTCCCCCATGCATAAACTTCTCCAATCCTGATACCTGATGCATCATAGTAAACAGTGTATCACTTATCAACTCTAAAAAAACATATATCCGTGATGATGTTAATGTCAATTTCATCTCTTGAAAGGCTGAATCAAAGGAATCTGTCCATAGGAACTTCAGACCTTTCTTTGTCAGGCCTTTCAGTGGCACCGTTTAGCGTGAAAAGTCCTATATAAAGCATCTGTAGACTCAAAACATCCCCATAAAACTATGTACCTCAAAGATGTTCTTCGGTGATTCTAGGAAACTACTGCCCTCACATTCTCGGCGTCTAGTGAAACTCCTGTATCAGAGATAACATGACCCAAGAATTGAATCAGATCTATCCAAAATTGGAATTTTGAGAGATTCACATATAAATGATTCTCTCTTAGTATACTCAAAATGAACTCAAGATGGGTGTCAGGGTCATGTCTAGTGTGAGAGTACACCAAGATATAGTCCCCAAAGACTACCACCAAAGAACCCATGTAAGGATGGAACACTTGGATCAACAGTTCCATGAAAACTTCAAGCGTGTTTGGGAGACCTAATGGCATAACCACATAATATTATAGACTATTCCTAATTCGAAATGTTGTAAGAGGTATATTTGATCATATAAGGTGAAAACTAATGATAACCAGATCTTAGGAAAATCTTCAAGAACTCCCAAGATCCTTGAGGCTGATCAAATAGATCTTAAATCCTTGGAAAGGGATATCAGTTCTTGACTATGTACTGGTTTAGCTTTTGATAATCTACGCAAAGTCTGAGACTACCATCCAACTTCTTCTAAAAAAGGACAGGCGAACCCCAAGGAGAAGTACAGGGTCAGATGAAACTCTTTTCATGAAACTCCTCTAACTACTTATTGACCTCTTGTAACTCTGGTGTAGCTATCCTATATAGAGGAATGGACACTGGGGCCGCTGCTGGCAGAAACTCAATAGAGAAATATACCACTATTTTTTAGAGGTAAACCAAAAAAGTCACCTAGAAAGACATCTCTAAAATTATCCACCATTGGAGGAAATTCCATCTGTGAGGTACCCTAGACATCCAGACATAAACTAACAATCTGGGTTGTAATTAATCCCAACCGAATATGCTCGGGTCCCACTCTACTCGTATGAACATCCCATTCCCCATTGTGTAGAAAATACCCACCCTCTGGTGATTTGAAAGTCACTCAAGGGTGATAGCGGTCAACAAAGGCCTAGAAGGAAACCAACCAATACATTAAACGAATGAAATTGAAGCATGTAATCTCTATGACATATAGGAACCATAAGAAGTGACACCCACCAACCTCAAGAAGGCACTCCTTTTCCTGACATACACTAGCCGTTCTAATTCCCAACAGAGTGTCTATCATGATAACGTCCTCGTAAGTAAAGATAATGAGCCCAAGAATCTCCAAAAAAATAATATATATGAAAATATGGGAATCCCCTATATCAATTAGAGTATAAGAAAAAAATGAGGCAATTAGAATCGTAACTACAACCGTTGAGGGTATAGGATCGTTATTCTTCTGGGTATTATCCACTGCAAAATTATGACCTGCAATGTGGCCCTATGACCCTGCCTGACTACCCTAAGCTAGTCCACCCTACTATAGTTGAAATCCTATAGCCTGAATCATAGAATCATGACATCCTCCTCATCCTGAATGGACAGAAAATCTATAGTTCTCTGAAAAATGATATTCTTGTGGTCCTGCTTCTGAATATAGAGTGGTAGATAAACCCCAATCTATAGTTGATGGTGGAAAAAACTGAAAAAAACATTGAATATGGCCCATCTTGCTACAAGATCAGCACTAAACTGGGTCTCTAAGGAAATATGGCCTCATATGACCGCTCTTCCCACACTGGTTGCATACCTCCTAGCTAACTAAAGATGTATCCCGCCTACTCAGATCTCTGTGTGCAGGCTCGCTGCGATGCTTCCTACTATCCGTTAGAGGAGTAACAACTCTAGATGCCGAACCAACCTGGTTTCTAGCTCCAAACTCCCTTATATTTCTATTGTTGACCATCGCCTGGTTGACTATAGAAGATATGGAAGTAAACGTGAAGATGTTCACCTGGGATCAAATTTCATGTCTGATACCTTCCTCAAACTTCATGGAAAAAAATAAATCATCACCCAGGGAATGGGTATGAAGAGCTACTGCTCTGTGAAGCAAGAAGAGTACCCCATTACTGAAAGAGTACCTTTTTTCCATACCCCTGAACTCTCATGTTTAGTCGG
This sequence comes from Viscum album, assembly GCA_963277665.1. Taxonomy (NCBI): domain Eukaryota; kingdom Viridiplantae; phylum Streptophyta; class Magnoliopsida; order Santalales; family Viscaceae; genus Viscum; species Viscum album. Next base: position 507,193,043 of record OY728140.1, read on the forward strand.
TCCAAAAGGTCTCTGGGAAGAAATAGTCATAGAAGGTCCATTAGAACTCATCTCATGCCATAACTCATTGGTTTCCTACCTGTGATATCACATCCCACCATCTCTTGGCGGAATCTCGAAGATTATAAGTTGTGAGCTTCACCCTCCTCTCAAGAGGTGTTCCAAGATGCTCTATGATAGACATCGTGTCTTTTAATAATGACTCTGTAGCCTAAGGTCCTCTATCCCTGGAGAAAGTGGGAGGATGATGCTGTTGAAAACCCACGTCAACTGTTCCATAGATGGGGAAATATGTGGTCATCCCTAGTAGGTCTTTATAAACCTCATGAAGAATTCTCCGAACTGTGCATCAACACCTATGTCCAGTATACCAGCTATTGCCAGGATGTGCATGATAAGAGGATATTATAGTAGTCCTTGAAATACCTTTATTGTTGTCAGATCGTTGCCCTGTATTTAGCATACAACTAGAGGATGTCCTGGTGGATTGACTCTTCAAGGTCATGTGCACACCTCAGTTCAAGAATATCAAGGACTGAAACATAGAAGTACAAGAAAGTAATAGGAGAAGAAAAATACAACAAAATTTTACTGAATAGGGGTACATGAAATGTATAACCCCTACACGGTGGGTTCCCATAAACTTCAACATGGTCCTGTACCTATGTCCAACCTGGTCATGTAACACCCATACACATGGCTTGTTCATTCAATGTCACGACGTGTACATTATCTTTCTCTCATTTCCGAGTTCGTTTACATGGATAAACCATAGAGTTGAATCCTTAGATACACCACATGGTGTGTACTACCTAACCCTTAACCACCAGTTTCATTAGTCACATGGTCGAAGACATGGTGGATTTCCACATAGCATTTTCTAGCTGGACACGACATGTACTACATGAAATTCATCCACCTATGTCATTAGTCACATGGTCAGATAAATGTCCTATACATCACGACATGTACTCAAAATACGCAGCATGTTCTACCAATCATTGACCAACCCCTGTCTCAACTCACATATTCTATCACATAGTTAAAGACTACATGACATGTACATATAGTACACGGCATGTACATACAATACACGACATCTACATTAGAAAAATTGTTTCTTCCAATACAGAAGAACACATGGCATGCATTAATAACCCCACCTACCATGTTGTAAAGGTTTCAAGATATTAGGCCATTGAAACTTCTCCAGAACCTCTAATAACTTAATTTTTTTCCAAGGAATGAAAACTTCCAACCCATGGGGGCCCATACTCCAAAGAATCAACAGTTGACATCCTTATTCACACCATACATGACAGAATTAAATTAAAGATCACACATGATCCACCGAATTCCTATAAAAGAGGGCCCATAACACCTTAAGGAACAATGTTTCGCATCCATCCAAATGAAAGTTTACATATAAGAAATACCCTATCAAATAGTAGGTATTCTATCAAGACATCTATCACAACAACATTCATGTCTTGCACAACATCTATCACAACAACATTCAGTCGGTAATGTACCTAAAAGGAATGAAAAGAATGCAAAGAATGTGATATCTAGAAAGTTCCCATATAATGCATGAGAAGGAATACCCTCATCTCATTGGGTTGCAACAGAAATAGAACAATAATGAAATAAATAATAACAACACAAAACATGTGTTTCACCCAATGGTGAAATCAAATCAACTATAATGATTGAAAAACAAGAAAATTTTTCAATATTCAAGGTAAATTGGATTTTCCCAATACATAGGATAGCTACTCTCAGAATCATCTTATTAATAACTTAATATTCCTTATTATCCCTATCTTTAGGCTACAAATAATAAGACTAAGTAAAAAAAGAACCTCATATGATACCACTTTATAACGTCCCAAATCCGGGTGCCACCCAAGGTTCCACGTACCCGGTTGGTCACATGGACTCAAACAAATTTCCCCAAATCGCAGATGCAGCCGACTAGAAGCGAGGGCCTTTGGTGTGATAGAGGGTAAATTATGCCCCAATTAGAAGAGAAACATAGCATAATAAGAGTAATAAACAATGGTGGAAATAGTAATACCGTACAAAAGTAGTAAATTGTGGAAGAATGAGGGTAAATAAACAACTAGAGCACATGTATAAATGATGCATATCACATATGTCTAAGAAAATAGCCAAACAAGTCACAATCATGGAAATACAATACTAAACCAAGGTATAAAAAACAATTAAAATTTTGTAGCACCCCAAGACTCAGCTTCATCCCATGCTCTCTAGATCCACAACAATCAAGTACCTGATGAAGAAGGGTGTTTACCCTTATCTATACATACAACCATATAATTAGTTTGGGCCCAAAAGCATGACCCAAACATGGTGGAAGATGAATTTGTAACATCCCTAGTAAATAAATAATATGAAATTTTCATATTTATTAATATTTATTAATTACATATTAATTTTATTTTAAACGGGATTCTATTTTCGATGGCATACCCAACATGAAAAAATGGGTTTCTTGAAAATCATATGTTGCACACAATGCTAAGTCATATGGAAGAAAATAATAATAATATAATATTATTATTTTAAAAGGTAGTTATCTCCTAGCTGGTGTACATGTGATAATTGAAAAAACTAACTAAAATATGATTATACAGGTTTGTTAAATGTATTTACATTTATCCAATAAATTTTATGGGCTTAAAATAATAATGAATCTGATTTTAAGGAAAAATACTCTAATATTATTAAAAGATAGTTTTACCACCTTTTGATGAAAACAAAAATTTTAAATTTAGTTTTTATTACTTTTATATGTTCCATTTGACAAAATAAACTTCTTATTTAGAATAGGGACATAAATATTTACTTTGGATTTTTTTTTGTTTTTTAGATAAAGTCCATTTTTAACGTATAGAGAAAAATACTCCATTTTATGTCAAAACTGTCTTTTTATTTAATTTATTTATATGATTGAATTTTCATTTTAATTGTTTTTAAAAGAAAATTAGATTATATTTTTATCATTTAATCCAATATTGGTAATTGTAGTTAATTTCATATTGAAATTGGATATAAAAACATGTCAATTGTTTTTGTTGTTTTTACTTCTTACAAATTCCCTTTTTGGTTTTGATAATGGGATTTAATTTTAAATTAATTTCTCAAAATTTTTGGTTTTAAATTTGGAAAAATTGATTCCATATTTGGAATCATGAGCTTCAAATTGTGAAAATAGGTATGTTTTGTTTTTAGACATTATGAATATTAACTTTAGTAAATATTTTATTTAATACGGTTAAAGGATAAATCTGGTAAATAAGGGTAAAAATAATAATATTATAATAACCTTAAAATTACTTTAAAACTTATCCTAATACTATTTTATGAAACATGTACAACCATTGGCATGCTTGGGTCGATTTTGGGACCCCATGGAGTCACTTGTAAGTGAAACAGACATTTTATAAAAATTAATTTAAAGGTAAGGAAAATGTAACATAAACATATATCTTTAAGTAAAACAAAATTTATATGAGGTTATATAACTGATCAGTTACACTAAAAATATGAATTATAAGGATAATGTTATTTCCTACAACATGGTATTTTATTTATAATCTTCAGAGATTATACACATAAGTTTATTTACGACACAAGGATGATGCATTGATTGCTTCATAATTAATGGATTCGAATAAATGATATTAACATTGTTAAAATAAAAGTAATTTGGTTATTTTGATGTCATCCAAGAATTATATAGATTATAGATACATGTTATATTTGTATTAATGATTTTTTTTATAATCAATAATGTGGTTTTGGATTTTTTAAAAAGTAATGATATGAATAGTGTCCAAATTAACATAATTCTTATTTTAAAATATAAATATTTTATTTTAAATTATAAAATTAAAAAAATCCTAATATTTCCCCAAATAGTTATAATATGTATAAAATTTTATTATTAACTATTTAATTGAATATTTTTCTTGTTTAGGAAACTATTTTGACTCTCAAATTATTAAATGCTTGAAAAATGGTAAGAGAAAAAATGGTTAAATAAAAAGGATAAGGTTTAAAAAATATCTAAAATCTGTCCAATTATTTTTGGATGATATTATACAGACTTATATTCATCTTATAGTTTAATTAAAATAGTCTTAGACATTTTTAAATATAAAATAAATTTATAATAAAATAATACTTTCAAACTTTCATAAAGAGCCCCTCCTCCCTCTTATAAAAGGCCACCACCTCTAACCCACTACTCAAACCACTCAAACCCCTTGTCTTGTCCAACCTCTACTATAATGAGCTCCCAAAATCTCTCCATTCTACCTTGAATCATTACTTTGGGAGGAAGGAAACTAAATAAATCTTTTTTGTTCAATACAAAGAGAGTTGCCCGATTTAAAGGTAACGTCTTCTCTCAAGTTTTTTTCTTTTATTTTCCTTCTCTAACCCACTAATATATCTTTATTTTATTCTTTTATAACAACACCAATATCTTAAATGTACTATGATATTGTTATGATAAGTATTATAACTACACTTCAACACACCTCCATCTAATGGATACGAACATACTGTTTTTGTGGACGGCGAACTACTGCCTCACGAAATGATGATTGTCCAATTATATCCTATCACCTATCAAGATTGCCATTATGATGGAACTATATTTATATTTGATATATATTATATTTATATTGTCTCTAATCATCTTAATTTTTTCATTTATATCATACCTTTATGATATTATACACGAATTATAATATACCTATGTATCTTTATGTTTTCATTCCCTTAAATATGAAATTGAAATGAAAGTAACGTTTATGCGTACATAAGGATTAATGTCTCCATGAACAGTGCATTTTATTTTTTATCTCAAATTTTTTTGAAATATTATAAATACATATATATACTGGGTATATAAAATATATAATATATCTAAATCATGAATATAATTCTAGATAAAATTTAATTTTTACCACATTGACAACTTGTAATTATAAGAAGTTCATTTTTTACTCATGTACCATATATCAAAAAATGACCGTTATTAACAGAAATGTGTATGTAATATTTATAACGTGGTAATAAGTGATATAAAAGAAATAATAAACTTGAAAAAGTTTTTTAATCAAGTATAAATTTACTTTATTTTATTATTCATGAGATTAAAGAATGAATGAGTCATGTCGGACAGGAGGTAAGGGATATTCTTAACTAAATTTTCATTCTTTGGGTTGATCTTATACTTATTTTTTATATCGTTAAAAAATTATGTGAGAAAATAATTTTGATATCCTATCTTGTATTTATAAATTACTTACATGTACTTATAGTGAATATACATAATCGATCTATTTTATAAACATAAGGATATTTGTAATGGACTTTGTCTCAATCTCTTTTCAATGAAGAATATTTTTTTTATACACAACATTCATTTATATAGTGTATATAACACTTTGAAATTTAGTTTCATTCAATGGGAATCTTTTATCTATGAAGTTTTTTACTAAAGAAAAAAATTAATGTTTCGTTTTAACGTATGTGGTGACAATGACTTTTCCGCCGCTACAAGCATTATTTGATATTTTGCTTCCTTAACAAACCATAATGTTTTTAAAAGGAAAATAAATACCATATAATCCTATTACGTATTTTGGTATTTAAAATGGTCTTGATAATGTATTGATTGTGTCAATATATTTGAAATATTTTATTGTGATTACATTGTGGAAATGTTATATTCCATTTATGCTTGTTCATGTGTTATGATTATGTTATGGTTCTTGGGAATTTTTTTATGTGTATGGGTGGTTCTGTGACAAACCGTGGGTGGGTGAGCACGAGATAGAGCTCTAATTCATTGGGTAACATGACAGAGGTAAATGTTAATGTTTCTCCTAAGAGATTTAAGGAATATACTATGATGGGTATTTCAATCGTAACTCACTATGTAGCTGTGAAAGCTACAATGTGTGTATGATAAGGATTCCACAAGTTAACTTTATGATTTATTATTTCTATGTGATATTCATAAATCTTATAATTTCATTGGGTATGTTAGAGAGCTTATGTTTTTTAGTTATTGATGGAATAATGTTTTTTTATTTTATAACCCTTACTGAGCTTTTTATACACATCCCATGTTTCAGAAATGCTTTTCACAGGGTATAAGGAAGGGAAAGGGAAAGGAAAAATTTCAAGAATATTTATATAAAGAAAATAATTCTTTTTTTCTTTTATGTATTTTTAATTTTATGAAAAAATCGATACTAAGTAGAAGATTCAATTTTGTAATATTTGAAATGTAATGTAATAGTTATGGCCTAATTCTCAAAAACTCTAAACCATAAAATATCCTTAATGTTAATTATTGATTTAAATCCAGATTAAGTAATGTTTTAAGGATGAGGCCCAATAGTTCATATAAAAGGGAGGATTATACAACTTTAGGAGTTAGGATATTAATAGATTAATATCCATAAATTAATTTGTGGTAATATTGAAATGAAATAGAAATTTATAGATTACCATGTTGCTTCACCTAAGATATTTCTATGTTCAAAATGGTTTTCTGTAGAGGAAACATGAAAACTATGATGGGATGAAATCAAGAGGAAAACAACCTTCAGAATCAGCACCCTAAGATGGTCGGAATTAGAACAGAACATTTTTTTTCAGTGATGGAATAGTTGAATCAGTCTATAAATGGTGGTGGTATCCATGCACGAGATCATCCAGATCAACCACACCAGAACATGTCAGTAGTGGAAAATTTCAGGAGGCAACATCCCCCATCATTCATAGGATAATTTGACGCTATGCAAGCTCAGGTCTGGATTAAATAATTGGAGGAATTTCTTGATTTCATGTGGTGTTCAAAACATTAAAAGGAAAATCTTGTTGTTTTCCATTTTGAAGGTGAAGCCAATCAGTGGGGGTCGATGGTTAAAAATAACAGGAATACTACGTAGATTTATTCTTTTCATTGGGATGAATTCAAAGGTACATTTTGTGAGAAATATTTTCCTAAGGGGTGTCATCGTAGGATGGAAAAACAATTCCTAGAATTGAGGCAATAGGATGACTCAGTGGCTTCATATGAATACAAATGTACCCGACTAGCAATGTATGCTCCAACATTTATATGGGATATTGTTAGTAAAATCAATTGCTTTTACTCAAGATTAAAGCATAAGTATCGAAGGTATTTTGCTTCTTGTGAGTTAAAAAGTTATAAGAAACTTGTTCGATGTGTGAACAAGGTGGAAATGGATTTTGCAGATGATCATGTGTTCTTTGAAAAAAACGTGAATAAGTCATCGAGGTGACAGAAAAAAGGGAATAACTATTCAAAAAAGTCTAATGGTAAGAAGCTTAATTTTATAGTTTCTCAAAATTATGGTAAAACACACATTGGAGAATGCATTTTGAATTCTTGTAAGTGCTACTGATGTGGTAAAATGGGATATGAGGCTTGTAATTTCACTAAGAAAGATTAGATTAATGGTAACATAATATCAGATTTACAGTCAGTAAAATGTTATAAGTGCAATGAAATGGTTCATTATGCAAATGAGTGTAAAATGAAGAAATAAACTAAAGGAAATCACCCATAATAAAAGAAGAAATGGGTGGTGGAATCCTTTGAAACTACATCAGAAGATGTTGGGTCATCGAATAAAGTAGTATTCGCTCTAGTGATCTTTTTATTTATCGAAGATTAAATTGAGGTCGGGGTACCATCCGTTGGAAGTAAATAAATCAGACATTCTGAAGTCCTTATTTTGTACTAGATATGGACATTATGAATTTTTAGTTATGTGTTTTGGTTTAACCAATACACCTGTTTTATTATTGGATCTTATAAATATAATTTTATTTGGGTTCTTGGATTAGTTTTTTATTATATTTGTTGATGGTATTTTGTTTTATTCTAAAATTAAAGTGGAGAATGAAATTCATTTGAGGGTTGTCTTTAAAAATTTAAAAGAAAAGAAACTATATGGGAAATTCTGAAAGTGTAAGTTTTGGTTGCAGAAAATTTCATTCCTTGGTCACATTGTTTCTAAAGATGGAATAACTGTTGATATTACAAAAACAAAGTTTGTTAAATAATTCCGAAGACCCCCAAATATAACTGATATTTGTAATTTTCCTTGTTTGGTAGTCTATTCCATAAGATTTGTAGATAATTTTTCATAGTTATCTAGCCCACTAACTAAGTTAACATGAAAAGGTGTTAAGTTTATCTAGGAAAAAGAATGTGATAATTGTTTTTAGGAATTTAAAAGAAGATTAGTGAATGATCTAGTTTTTACATTACATTCAAGGGAGGGTGAATTTGTTATCTATAGTGATGCTTCATTGAAAGGACTTGGTTGTGTCCTTATTCATAATGATTAGGTAATTGCTTATGATTCATGTCAGTTGAAACCGCATGAGTGAAATTACCCTACACATGATTTGGAATTAGATGTTGTTGTTTTTACTTTAAAATTTTGAAGGCATCATTTGTAGGGAGTAAAGTGTGAATTATATTCTGATCATTGAAGTTTCAAGTATATATTCACTCAGAAATAATTGAACATGACACAATAGAGATGGGTAGAATTAATCAAGTATTATGATGGCACAATTCATTACTCTTTAGGAAATTAAAATAAAGTGGATGATACTTTGAGTCGAAAAAGTAATGCTACAATAAACTTGTTACATATTGAACAAGATCCTGAAGATTTGATGAAATTTTTAATAGATGTTTTTGGTGCTTAAAATTCATCTATTTTTTTTAGGTTTCAGTATAATCATCCCTTGCATACAGAATGAATCAAGCATAGAAAGATGATAATGAGTTGTAGAAAAAAGTAAATTTTGTTTAGAAGGGTATGTTACCTGAATTTAACATTCATAAAGACATTGTTTTGAGGTTTGGAAAGATAATATTTGTTCCTTGTTATTCCCAGTTAAAGAATGAGTTATTATGTGCAGCTCATAGTTCTCCATTTTTAGTTCATCCTGGTAGTACTAAAATGTATAGATATCTTATGGAGTATTGCTGGTGGGATGGAATAGAAAGAGATATTGCTGACATTACTGTGAAGTGTTTGACTTGTCAATAGGTTAAAGCAAAGAATCAATTACCAAAAGGGATGCTTTAGCCAATGCCGGTGCTAGAGTGGAAATAGGAAAATATATCCATGGAATTCATTGTGGGATTACCAAAATATCTCGAGATAATAATGAAATATGGGTTATTGTTGATCGATTGACTAAATCATCTCATTTTTTTCAATTAGAGATACTCTATTTGTAGATCAACATTTTTGATTATATATTAATGATATGGTTATGTTACAAGGATTTCCCCACTCCATTGTATCTGATCATGATCTCAGGTTCACTTCTATCTTTTGGAAGGGCCTTCACAAGTCGTTGGGTACTGAATTAAATTTTACTATATCTTTTCATCCTCAATCATATGGGAAGTCAGAACAAACAATTAATACATTGGAAGATATGATACGTGCTTTCTCAATAGATTACCAAGGAATTTGCGACCAACATCTTTCTTTAGTTGGGTTTTCTTATAATAACAGTTTTCATTACAGTATAAAGATGGATCAATTTGAGACATTATATGGAAAGTTGTTTCGAACTCCATTTTTTGGATTGATGTAGGCGAAAGAATGTTGATGGGACAATAATGGGTAGAAGAGATAGCCAACAAGGTTCAGTTGATTCAGAAGCACATGAGAACATCTCAGAGAAGGAAGAAATGTTATGTGGATAACCGAAGGAAGGATCTTTCTTTTGAGGTAGGTGATCATGTCTTTCCCAAAGTTTCTCCATGGAAAAGTGTGATGTGTTTTGGTATGAAGGGATAGATGAGTCAAAGGTTCATTGGACCAAATGAAATCCTAGAGAATGTTGGATTAGTTCACTAATGAGTGGATTTAACTCCATGTTTATCCCAAGTACACAATGTTTATCATGTTTCAATGTTGATAAAATATTTGTCAGATCTATCTCATGTTTTGAGTCTAGAGGTAGTTCAGTTGCAAGAGAATTGTTGTTATGAGGAACAACCAGTCTAGATTCTTGATAGAGGAGAGAAAGTGTTGCTGAATAAGGTAATTCATCAGGTAAATGTTTAATTAAAAAACCATATGGTTGAAGATCTAACATGGGAATCTTCAAATGCAATGAGATATAAATACCCCCACTTATTTGATAAGTGACAAAAATTGAAAGGACACAATTTCCAAAGGGGGGGGGGATGTAACTTCCCAGGTAAATAAAGAATATGATATTTACATAATTATTAATATTTTTTAATTAATTATTAATTTTACTTTAAAGGGGATGCTATTTTCGATGGAGTACCCGACACAAAACAGCGGGTTTCTCCTAAATCTTATGTTGCACACAATGCTGAGTCATAAATTTTTTTTAATATTATTATTTAAAATGGTAGTTAATGCCAATTAATTATACTAGAGGGAATGAAAAGAACTAACTAAAATATTATTATACGTTTTTTTAAATGTATTTACATTTATCCAATAAATTTTAGAGTCTTAAAATAAAAATGAATCTAATTTTATGCATAAATACTAGAATATTTTTAAAAGGTAGTTTTACCACCTTTTAATGAAAAAACCCATTTTTAAATTTTGTTTTTGTTACTTTAATATGTTCTATTTGAAAAAAAACTTCTTACCTAGAAGAAAGACATAAAAATTAACTTTGGTTAAATTTGTAGTATTTTTCTAATAAAGTTCATTTTTAATGAATAATGAAAAGTAATACATTTTAAGTCGAAACAATATTTTCATCTAATTTATTTAAATTATTATATTATAATTTTAAATATTTTCAAAGGTAAATAAGATTATATTTTTATCATTTAATCTAATTTTGGTCATTTTATGTAATTTTAATTTGAAATTGGATATAAACACATGTTAATCTTCTGGTAGATTTTACTTCTTAAAAACACGCTTTTTGGTTTTCACAACGGGAATTAATTTTAAATTAATTTCAACAAATTATTTGTTTTTAATTATCAAAAATGGATTAAATATTTGGAATCAGGAAGTCCAAATTGTGTAAATAGGGAACTTATTATTTTAGACATTATGAATAGTAACTTCAGTAAATATTTTGTTTACCATGGTTAACGAGTACATATACTAAATAAGGGTAAACAAATAATATTATAATAATATTAAATTACCCTTACACATGTCTTAATACTATTGGTTGATACATTTATGACCATAGGTATCTATCGGTCGATTTTTGGACCCCATGGAGCCAATTTAATGAGAAAATGACATTTTATAAAAAATAATTTAAATTTAAGGAAAATGTTACATAAACATATATCATTTAGTAAAAAAAAATTATATGGGGTTATATAAGTAATATGCTCTACTATAAATATTAATTAAAAATATAAAAGATATCCTACATCATGATATTTTATTTATAATTTTTAAATAATAAATAAATAAATTTATTTATAAAACAATGATAATGTAATGATTGCTTCATTAATAAAGGATTGAAATAAATGGAATTAAAAATGTAAAAATAAATGTAATTTTGGTATTTTGATGTCATACACGAATTTTATGGATTATTGTTACATGCTATATTTTTATCCATGATTTGTTTTCGAATCAATCAAGTTGTTTTGGTTTTTAAAAAATGTCATGATATTAATAGTGTAAAAATTGATTGAATTCATATTTTAAAATGTATAATATTTTATTATATATTATAAAATTCCAAAAAGTATAATATTCATGAAAAATACTAATCAAAAGTCATAAACGTTATTATTGACTCTTTAATTTTATATTTTAAATATTTTTTATCTATATTGACTGCCAAAGTATTAAATGCTTGATAAAACGGTATGAGTAAAAAATGGTTAAGTAAAAAATGATAAGGATTAAAAAATATCCAAAACCTATACAATTATTATTGGTTGAATTTATTTCAACTTATATTCATCTTATATTAAAATTTAATTTATTTTGGACTTTTTGAAACTTAAAATCATTTTATAATAAAGTAATACTTTCAAGCTTTCTTAAAGTGCCCCTCCTCTCTTTTATAAAAGACCATCACCTCTAACCCAATACTCACACCTCTCGAGCCCCTTAGATTGTCCAAAATCTACACCAAAAAGCTCCCAACATCCCTCTATTCCTCCTAGAAGCCTTAATATTGGAATAATGAAATTAAATAAAGCCTTTTGGTTCAAACCAATGGGAGTTACCCGATTTAAAGGTAACATCTTCTCTCAAGTTATTTTCTTTTATTTTTCTTTTCCAACCCCTTAACTCAATTTATTCAATTATTTTATTACAAAAACAGTATCTTTGATATACTAGGATTAATTAATGATAATTATTCCAACTCACGTCCACACACCTCCATCCAATGGATATGAACATACTGTTTCTGTGGACAATTAACTATTGCCTCACGAAACGATGATTATTCAATTATATCCTACCACCTATCATGGTGGCCTTTACGATGGTACTGTATTTATATGTGATATATATTATATTAATATTGTCTCTATGTTTATGTATTTTTAATTTATAGCATACATTTATGGTTTCCATAATGGGTAAATACAATAATTTCATTTGACGAAGTGCCGACTACTGCCCCCTCAAAGTGATATGACTCATTCATGCCATATGTGGAATGTATAAAGGATGAAGTTAATGAAATTATATATGATATTACAATAACATTATAAAATATCTATGTATCATTAGGTTTTAATTCCATTAAATATGAAATATAAATGAGAGTAGCGTTCATGCGTACGTACGACTTACCGTCTCTATGAACAGTGCATTTCATTTATTATCTCCTAATGTTATATACTATTATAAATACATATAATATATATATATATATATATATATATATATATTTTAAATGATATCTAAATCATGAATACCATTCTAGGTATAATGGACATTTGACCACATGGAAAACTTGTAATTATATGAAGTTTATTTTTGACTCATGTACCAAATATCATCAAAAAGACTGTTATTAACTAAAATGATTATGTAATGTTTATTACATTGTAATAAGTGATATAAAAGGAATAATAACATTTGAAAAGGTTCTGAAGAAACGAGATATTAACTTTAGTTTATTATTCAGTAGATTAAAGAATGAACGAGTCAAGTCGGACACGAGGTAAGGGACCTTCTTAACCCAATTTCTATTATTTAGGTTGATCTTAAACTTCTAGTTTATGTCATGATATAATTATGTGAGAAATGAATTTTGATATCCTATCTTGTATTTATACATTATTTTTATGTACAAATTGTGAATACACTTAATTGATCTATTTTATTTACAAAATGATCTTTGTTAGGGACTTTGTCTAAATCTTTATTCATTAAGGCATACATTGATTTATGCACAACATTGCTTTATGCGGGGTATAAACCCCTTTGAAATGTAGTTTCATTCAAAGGGAATACTCTCTCTATGAAGCATTTACTAAATGAAAAATGTAATTTTTATTTTTAACATACTCGGTGAAAATGACCTTTCCGCCACCACAAACATTATTTATTATTTGGCTTCCTTAACAAGTTTTAATGTTTTAAAAAGGAAAATAAATACCATATACACTTTTTACGTATTTTCATATTGAAAATGGGTTTGAGAATAGATTTATTATGTAAATATATTTCAAATTCTCTATGGTGATTACAATGTCGAAATGCTATCTTTCCATTATTCTTGTTCATGTGTTATGATTATTTTTTGGTTCTTAGGCATTTGTTTATGTATAGGGGTGTTTCCATGATAAAACTAAGGAGGGTGAGCCTGAGATATCTCTCCAATGCATTGGGTAATGTGATATAGGTAAATGTTATGGTTTTTCCCAAGAGATTTAAGGAATATACTATGATGGTTATTCCAAACGTAACTCCCTATGTAGTTGTGAAAGATATAATGTAAGTATGATATAGATTCTACAAGTTACCTTTATGATTTATGATTTCTATTTGGTATTCATAAATATTATGATTTTTTGAGTTATGTTAAAAAGATTACGTTTTTTATGTATTGATGGATTAATGTTTTCTTTCTTTATTTTATAACCCTTAGTATTATTTTTATGCTCATCCCATGTTTTTGAAATGTTTATTTATAAGGTATAAGTAAGGGAAAGAGAAAGGAATAATTTCAAGAATATTAATAACAAGAAAATAATTATTGTTTTATTTTAAGAGTTTTTATTTAATGAAAAAATGGATACTAAGTAGAAGTATCTAGTTTGTAATATTTGAGATGTAATGTAATAGTTATGGCCTAATTCTCTAAAACTCTAAACCTAAAAAGATACTCAATGTTAATTCTTTATTTAACACAAGATTAAGTAATTTTTTAAGTCTGGGGCCTTATGAATGTCAGTAAGAAACCACAAAAAGATATGTGCCTAACTATCCGTGAATATATATAGCAGGCAGTATGAAAAATAAAACAATAAACAAGGAAGTACGCAAAGGTAACAATCATACAGTTTCCAATGACATTCATTTACATTTAGTAACTATTCAAACCATTTTATAATGGAATACCAGGATCAAGACTAAGATATGTATCCCCTGGGTAATAAAAAATAGATTTATCAAAAGACCATCTAACAATCAAGTAAGACCAAGTCCAAGCTTGTGCTCTAGCTTGGCAGACTCGTCGTGATTAATCTATCATTCACAAGAAACCCTTTATGAAAACTCTCAAATTCAAACCACTATGGTTCAACATATCAAAAATTTAATAAATATGTCACGACCCTTTGGGGAAGCTCACATAGTCTATCCCCTTTGGTCTCACGAACAAATACTCTCTGAGGAAGCACTCACCATCAATTCTCCATGTAGTCTTTTAATGATAAACTATAAACTCTTTTATGAAGAACTCAACATCAATCCCCCCTACTGTCTCATAATGGTATACTATAGACACTCTGAGGGATCACTCAATATCAATCAACCTGATGGTGTCGAAATGTAAACATAATAGACACTCTGGGGAAGCCCTCAACGTCAATTCCCCTTTTGGTCTCACTACACCAAGTTCTCATAGCCCTATGTAATACAATCATGCACAAAGGATTTCCAGCATCCTAATGTAATCTTAACTACTAAAAGTTTAAGAAGCTAAAAAACATAACACATGCATTTAACAAGTATCAATTAAGCAATCAATTCCAACCTAACATATAAGGCAAGGAAACAAGGTATGCCTCATAGGAAACCTGGACTAAATGGTCATAAACATTCAACAAGGAAGATTCACCCATGGGGTGTCCCCTAAACTTGAAATTTTTCATAACATATCAACAAAAACCCTTACTCTATCTATAATTCTATGAAAGATTATAATAGGGTTCAATTCCGTAAAATGAAATTCCCAAATCATGGGTAATCAACACTTAGGAATATATAACTCAATGACCATCCTTGAAATGAAAAAATGACCTACCTTAATGTAGTACTATGATCACTCACAAACTCCAACCATTGAATCATCCTATAAATTCATACATCTACAAAAAGTTTAAAACCGTTCAACCTTGGATAACTCAAGACAGAGGATAAAATAAGAAGTGAGGCCCTAGGGAAATAGAGAAATCACTGGTGGTAATCAAATGCACCTATTATCATCTCAATCAAATCTTGGATGGAGGAAGGGTTGGGGTTCGAAGATAATTGATCCTATATCACTCTTCTATATGAGACATGGGAAGAAGAAGACACTTCTGGAGATTAGATGTGACCTCAGTCCTATTAATAAAATAAAAATAAAATTACATGGTGTTTTTATTTAATGTAGACTCCATGTACATGCCTCAACCAGAACCCTCTTTTGGAGGCCCACAAAGCCCCATACTCGTCTTTTACATGGCTAGTACATGGTTCCCTGCGGCAACCAGGTACATAGTGTTTACTCAAAAAGTTTCCAAATTATTCCTTTTTCATTAAGACACCTGAAATCAAGATCCAATCTTGAAATAAAGACCAGGGTTCATACACCATGTAAAGGAACCAAAACATTCAATTCATGCCTCAAAACCACATCAATCCATCCACATATCTATATATAGTAACAATGTAGTTTTATGGGTTCCACCAAAGCCAATATGATGTATATCAAACATCGAGTATTATATCATAATATAATATAACCCATACACTAAGTAATCTCCTCAAACCATAACAACATATACATTTCAAACCTATAATAATCCTTTGGATACTATATATGGTATTATGTGTGTATAAAATAACCACAATAAGTAATTTCCCTCTACACACATATATGGTAAAACTAACCATCATTCATACCATCATAAGTTACTAAAAAGATAATAGGGTAGTCCCAAAGGGTGTACGAAGGCATTCATCCTACCACCACGATGCTCGAAAAAACATCCTCCCAAAGTCTATTGGGATTCAGTTTCCTGAAAACAAATTGGTGGGCCAACATATGAAATTAAAAAATATAAAAGAAATAATATATCTCTCAACCATATTATGGGAATAACCTAGCAAAAGAAGCTTAACTAGATGACCATATGAAGGTGACGAGCTAACATCATGATTCTAATGCTTGGGAGGGGTGTTCCTTGTAGTTATAATCTGGTTGAATTCCCTAAGACCTTCGAGTCATGTAATATCTCTTAAGCCTATGAGCCATGTAATCACTAAGCCTATGATCCTTGTAAGGGCTTTCCATTGTCCCTTGAAAGGGGGGTTATTAAAAATTAAAAAAATGAATTCCTTTGAGTCATTCGGTGGAATAACAAAGCATTACACTCAATTGGAGTTAATTTCACCCAGAATCCCATATTCCATTACTAAGACCATATATCCAATAAGAACACAAGGCATTACAATATCTTCATTATATTCATTCACTATTTTTTTCTTCTACTTCATTTAATTAATTCATTTTCCATTAATATACCATTAAAATTATTCCAAATTACATTGAAATGCATTAATCGTCATAATAATGACTAAGCCCTCCAGGCATAATTTGAACTAAGTCCATAGTTTAACAATATTTACATCTTTAATGAATTTTCATTGCATTAGAAACCATCCCATGAGTTAAGAATTATTTATTCATTATTAGAATCATTCCATATCCAGATTGACTGGAAAAATATTTCTAATATACCACCGAGAGGAACATGAAACCATCCACTTATAACTATCTCAACATGATGTGAAAACAATGATGATAAAACTAGTAATTTGTCCATCATAAATGAAACAAATTCAAAAGCAAGAATACTAGCTCTTAGCATCACATCAATGGGTAAGTCCAAAATTTTCCCATTCCATCAAATTTGGTGTCATCCCTAACAGCCACATGCATATTCCAATGCATCTCAACATGAAAAGTGTCATATTCTACCACATCATTTGGGACTCCATGACACATACCACATTGACATCTTAGGATCAGCCATCCCATGATCACATCACATCCTACCCTACCTACCCCCTATAACACATCATCACTCTAGGAGTATCCATATCGGTATCATATAATAAGGATCATACATAGTGAACATCAGAAAATATGTAAGAACAATCAATCAATCAATAGGAAAACTAAGCCTCCAAAATAAGGAATTCATCCTTGTTATGCAAACGAGCATCCACGGTTCCAAAACAAGGAAGTCAACCTTCTCAAGAGAATTATGAACTCAGTCACTAGAAAATATATTTACCACACAACTAGTTCTTATTAAATCCCGAATTTACAAATTCATTATTAATAGGTTCCAACATTGTGCAACCTAAGGCACCAAGATATAACTAGTTATTAAAGGAAGAACATTCTCTTAGCATTTATTGTGGTTTTAAAAAACATAGAGAAGTACCTTTATCAATTAAAAAACATTTTATTTATTATCATTAATATTAAATAATCATCAATTATTATCTATTCCGATAATAATATGGATGATCACAATTAACTAAACATGATAGTAGTCTCAATTTTGTTATCATCAAATTTTAACAAACACTATATTACAAACTTTCCTCTTATTTAACTTCAATATAAAATTACTTATAAATTAATTCAAACATTATGTTCATTACAAATTTCAACATGATACTGCAAGTGTGATAACATGATAACAATGAACACAACATTGATATCCAAATATATAACACAATTTTCGGAAAACCACTATCATGGTATAAAGAAACAACATCAACAACATGCGATCACAAAAAATTTATTTTATTTGGACCAGTTAAAATTTCATTTCTATCCAAAATCTAAAGCATGATCACTTAATGATTTCACATAAATATAAGAGAGGAAACAAATACCCTACCTCAACGTATTTCAACATTTATCACATGATAATGGGCTACATTGAAGATATATGGTCACCTCTCTTTCAATAGAAGCATCTATATAGAGACCCAGTGGAACAAATGCACAAAAAAACTAAGAAAATACCGTTAGAAACATGGTTAATCATCCTCCAACAAACAGAAAAAATAAGATGGAATAAAATGAGATCAAACTGAGAGAAACATTAAGAGAAAGAAGATGGAACAAACAATGGATGACCACAAATATCCAAAAACTGAAAGAGGAAAGATAAAGATTGAGATACATAGTTTTAATCCCAAAAATTCATGGAATGGATCCACTAGATTCTAGAAAATGAGAGGGAGTGTATGTTCTGAGAATATCTTTATCCACTAAACCTTTTATTAATGCCCATCAAATGAGATTTACATAGCATGTAAACCAGTAACACATCTTTTAAATTCTAGGTTTAAATATCACTAAAAATGGGATCATTTTATTTTATTTTCACGAAAATGTACACATCATATAGAATCCAATGAACTAATCATAACATTCCATGAACCACACTTACACGACATGTAATCTTTACACATGGTGTATCCACACTACTTCCATCATCTAACAACATAGACTCATCCAAACCACTTCTAATCTTTTTCTATGTACCAAATGCCTCAAAAACATGAAATGGGATAGCCCATATAGATCTAGTCCCTTGAATTTGATACATCAGAAAAAATTATTATCCTTGACTATCCAAAAAACTAAATATGAAATAAAAAATGGTTGTCCGAACAACCATCTAGCGAGATAACTCTTGAGGATTTCATCATCTTAGGAGATCATCTACCTCATCATAGGAAGAAGCAGAAAACCATGAAACAACACCAAAAAGATCCCAATCACACTCTCATGGGAGATATCTCTCAAATGGGAGTCAATATAAATCTATAAAAGAGGATCTAATCTCATAAACTAAAAGTATCCACATTCACAAAAAAAACAATATAAGAGACTAGGTAACAAGAAAAGAACTTGGGGTATAAGTGAGAATACATGACTCGCCTTCCAAGGTACTCTCATCCATGCCATTATTCCACTAAAGGACATGAACCATGGTAATATCACAACTAAAACAAAAACTTCTCTTGGTGCTCCTAGACCTCTATAGGTCACACCTTATAGGTCATGTTATCATCAATATTGATCTCTCCCCAATCGATGACATGATATTTTTCATGATGTTAATGACAGTGATAGGACACAGGTAAAACCTTATATATCCTGCTCATTTGTGGGAAATGTCCTATCTGATATTCTATGGCATATAAACAAGAAAACACCTTGAAGTGCCCAAAGGAAAAAAATATATTTCTTACTACCATGACCAATCCATCGCTTCCCGCGATAAGGAGCCTCCATTAGGAAAATGTGATCTCTAATTTTGAACTCAAGATGACTCCTCCTATAACCTGTATAGTGTTTATGAGAGGTTGATGATACATTTATCAACTCATGAATTACCTGAACTGTCTATGTTGTATTATATACCTGTTATAATAGATGAATTTCAACCTCTCTAACCCCAATCAAGTAAAATACAGTGTGACAATATTTTACATACATAGCTTCATATGGAACTATAAAAATTTGGGAGTGATAAATATTATTCTAAGAAAACATAAAAAAGGATATTTTCCTCATCCAATAAGCTATATAATCTAGGAAACAAAAGTGAAACATTCATTCAAGAGTAGATGGGCCACTCTATTTGACCATCCTTTTATGGATAAAAAGTAATGATATAGAAGAATTGAAAACCAAAATAAGACTAGAGACCTCTCTATAATATGGTGGTAAATAAAGGGCCCTGATAAGAAATGATCACCCATGGGACTCTGTAGAGTCGCAAAAACTCCTCTGTCTGCTTCAGTCACAAAACCTCTACTAAGATCGACTCTGTGATCACTATAAAGTGGTTTGATTTCTTCCAACATTACACTGGCTCATATATAGCTTCATTGCCTAGATTAGATCAAGTTAAACCAATGATTATGTCAATTGATATTTCCTAAAAATCCCACTACGGAATATCTAAGGGCTGGATAAAACCACCAGGAACATTGTGCTCAACCATTACCTTTTGGAAGACCATACATCGAGAAACAAACTCCACAACTACATGATTCAACCTTGGCCATCTAAACCGATCTCTCAATACTTAATACATATTTTTCATGATAAGAAGTACCCCCAATGGTGAACAATGGAACACATGAAGAACCATCTCACAAATCTCTAAAGTAACTCAAATCATTCCCCAAAACAACACCTAGTGTAATCCTTCCTCTGACTAACCATCAAGGTAATCTCAAAAAACTACCCAGTCTTTCCAAAACATCACCTAAGAATCACCCAACTAGGAATCCTCCACCTGATGCACCAACGATTTCTAAAACATCATCTGGAAAATTCATATAGTTCCTTCATCCTATCACATGTCAAGATTCATCAATGAGAGTTATTTTATCTCGCTCAAGGAATCTATAAATTCACACACCGAATCATTATCATACCTCACTATCAGCGCGTCGACAACAAAATTTCCCTTTTATGGAGTATAAGAAATATTGAAGTCATAATACATCAAAAATTATATCCACTTATGTCGAGGAGGAACGTGTAACCCTTATAAAATAAATACATTATCCTTTTATGGTAGGTATAAACCACAAAATGATGTCTAAATAGGTAATGCCACCAAAAATTCAAAGAAAACACTAATGCTTCCAAATCTAATTCATGTGTGGGATAATTATGCTCTTGTGGACATAAATTTCAAGTGCCATAACTCAAACCTGATCTATAATACAACATAATGCATCACCAACCATTTTTTGATGCATCGCATAAAACCACAAATAAAACTCCATCGGTTGAAAAAAAACAAATGGCGTACAAAAACACTTTTAATTTAGGTGCTTAAAAGAGTCCGGACATTGGTCAATTCATAAGTAATCCAAATCCTTTATAGTCAAATCCATAAAAGGAGTAACAACCTCATAGAAAGAAAATCCCAAAATGATACAAAAATTCATTGAATGTTCCAAAACTACTCTCTACTGGGATACCACATGCACCAATAAATGAAATTCAAAATCCTAGTAATATCACTTTGAGACATCCCAAGTAGATTTTCCTGGTAAAAATTTCCCAAAATGATATTAAAAATTCTGTACATGATCCTCTACAGATATAGAGTAAACAATTATTTCATTGATGAAAACCACCATGAACGTATCCATGAACTCTCTGAAAAATATTTCCTTAAACCACATGAGAAGAGCTATAGTATTCATCAAACTAAAAAAAATCACAAAAAACTCATAATTACCATGATCAATTAATCATTGTTTTGAATAACCTCATCTTTATCTGGCATCTGATGATATCTAACCCAAAACTAAATCATTAAGAACCAAAATGATCCCTTCAACTGATCAATGAAATCATTAATCCATGGATGTGCATAATGTTTCTTCACTGTCTATTTTTTCATTTGATAATAATAGATATAAAGCCAAAAACTATATTTCGAATTCTTCATGAACAATATTGGTGAACCCCATAGTGTCCAACTCCTCTACACAAAACCATTCAACAAATGATCATCGAAATTTAATCTCTACTCCCATAGCTCATAATGAACCATCTAATATGGAGACCTCAAGATAGGAGTTACACTGTAATGTAACATAATCCCATACTAGATCTCATATTGAGGGGGTAATTATACAACATGCTTTGGAAGTACATTTGGGTACTCTTCCTCAACCGTTGGAAACACTGACTATTTAAACTATGATGAAATTAGCATCCATTCATCCATGATAGACTACAATGAAGGAACATGTATCTAAACTATCTCTAGTTCTCACTCACAAAGAAAACACCACTATCTCCCCTTCAGTGTCATAAAACCCAACCTTATTCATAATACAATCCATGACACCCTACATAAACTAAAACCAATCCATGCTAAGGATGATATAATAAGAATATATTTGTAACCATAGGAAATCACTCCTAGATCAGTTCTACCCTAGAACTAACTCACAGTCTCAAAATACTTTACACATGTAAGATCGACCTCCAACTAGTTTCCTCAATTCCATGGGCACTGTAATTTTATCAACCTCAATTCCTAATGCATGTACAAGGGTAGGTGATATAAAAGTCGTTTTAATTTTTGAATCAATCAAAACATTAATAATGTATAAAATAGTAAAAGGGTACCTTGAACATTGTATGGATCACCTATTTATAGAAACAATATTGAATGATGCTAACCATGAACTTCTCCACGACCTCTTTGACCCAGCTAAAAACCACCTCCATGACCTCAATCTTATCTATATGGAAGATGTGTATCTTGTGGCTTCCCTATGCATGCCCCATATTTTCTTTATTGATCCCAAAATGGATCATACTTCTTCTTCATCCTCTAATGAAACTACCACAATAGAAAAACCTAAAGTTGGACACCTAGACCATGCTTACTACTACAAATGTTCAGGAACTCCCACCCATGATGACCTCAACCTCCACAAGAAAAAAATAATTCAAGCCTTTGAGATAGGTATGAGAGAAACCAACCTAGGATAAATGAGAATATAAGTACTATGACCTACTCTTGACTAACCAAAAAATATTCTTTCCAGACAACTGGGAACCCCACACCACAGATCTGCTTGATATGGAACCATGATGACTCCCCTCTTATGATGACCTTGTTCTAACCAACATCCTATTGATAACCTATAATATATATAGAAGATCAAAATAATTATTCATCATAAATAGTGTGACATGTAACTAGATCTAGGGGTGAAATCCTCTTTAATGTGCCACTCCCAATCCTCCTCGTCTGTCAGCAGTTCTGAAGAATATCACTTAAGGGTCCGGAAATGGATCTCAAACTCTATCATGATAGATATTCTCTACCAAAGGGTATGTATTTTCTTTAAACTAGCTTCCTTTATTGTAAAATAATGAAACTTTTCTCTGAACTAGTCTTTAATCATATCCGATGAGACTTCTGACTCATCATGATCCCCGAGGAAATAAACCACCACAACCTCGTCGTTCCTCACAACATTATCACAACCAACTAAACCCAATGCTCCTTTGATCATAGATCGAACTAAAATCTATCTCAATCTCCTCCAGCTAGTCATCTATGACTGAATCTAAATCAATGAACTCATACTTATTCAGGCTTTTCCGTTGAGACTCTCAGTGCATCATCCTATATGTGTCATCTTCATAAACCTGCAATTTGTTGCAATCTTTTGGAACAACCTAATGAACATGTTCAGCATTAACATGATAAATATGTCGAACTTGGGGCATTCCTAATAAAGGAACAAACTATTATAGCTCCTAAACCATGAAGATTGAATATCTAACATTAATTATTTATTTGTTGTTATTTTTTTGGTTTTCAACCTATCCTAATGTCCACCCATTTCAATCAAAGGAGTAAATAATAATGATGCATAATCCTTTCTTTATTATATACCCAGAAACCAGTGTAACATTTTTTAGTAGGCCCAGTAAAAATAAGGGTCGATGCATCATACTATAGGGGGCCTAAATAGCCATGTCTCATATGGTCTTCCATGTTTACATCACTTACTAGACTTAACGAGCACCATTTTTTTTACCAACCCATGAAACCATACCTATTCCTAACTTCAAACTATATCAAATCTTTCAAACCTAAACCATTGATACCATTGGCTCACTACCCCTCCCCAAAATGATTCCCCAATCATGAGAGGGGGATAGTGATTTACTGAGTCTCACCTCTAATAGGCCCCAGGATGATGACTAGCACAAGGGGTTTAATAAACATGCATACGATTGGAATTTTACTCTAATAGAAACATAGATAAGAGAGAGATAAGAAGGATACATTAATCAAAACCAACTCATATATATATATATATATATATATATATAATGAAATCCCATGTGAAAACATGAAATGTAATACGGTACAAAAAAATTAAATGGTACACTAAAAGTACGTAAAAAATGGTAACAATGATAGCAACCATGAATACCAAAAATATCCTCCATAAAACCTAAGCTAAAAATATCAATTCTGATCCCCAACCTACTGTAGATTAGTTTTGGAGACTGATTATCAGGATTTTTGATATTGGGGTAGAGTGTAAAAACAACTAGGTAGTGCGAGTGGGGTACCCTTGATGTTTCATTATGATATTATTTTATCACTTGTATGTGATACATGGAAATAGATAGTCATAATGTGGATTAGAAATTAGTATACATGTTTATGTAATGAGTTAGATTCAATGTTGATTAGTGTTATTTATTTTTCATTCTTTATCATTGTCAGAAGAGGTTCTAGTATGGATCCTACTTAGTATACTATTATACTCACTCTATGTAAATGTAAACTGTTTGTCAGGTCATTCAAAGAAGGTTGGTGATCATCTGGGTATTAATATATTGGGGTTTATCTGAAGCTGTTTGGGATTCATGTTCACTATCATCTTTTCAATTTTTTGTAAACTTAATGTTTTTTTGATCTATTTAGTATTGTATGACATTCAATGTTTTTAAATGGGTTATATATATATGATGTTTTTTATCATTCTTATCGTTGTCTTCGGCATGTTTCTCTTAGAGGGTAATTCCTCCCATATGCATGTTTATTATTCCCTCAGTGCTAGTCCCCATAATGATGCCTACAAGTGGTAGGAATTTGGAAGTCACTATTTCTCTCCATTAATTTCAGCATCTTTGTCTAGAGGGTGTTTTGAAAATTTTATTGGCTAAAAAATTAATTACATCCTTTTTTACTATAAAAAATAGGTTTATGTTCAGTATCCTTTATGATTAACTAACCAATTTATCCTTACTATTTAGTAATATATGATATATAAATATTTATGGTCTTACACAAAAAACGTAATCAATCATCTAATCTAAATCAAATTTACAATATATTAAAAGATTATATAGTTCTATCTTTGGCATATATATAATTTTACTAGAAATTATGACCATAAACTTATTTCTATTTTCATTATATTCATTTTTTTATATGGAGGAAATGATTTTTGATCTAAATTTGAGTGATTTTTGATTTATTTTTGGATAATAATAATTGTATTCGTATATTGTAAAATAAATTTGATCAATAGTGAATTTTTGAAAAGTTGAATTTTATTTTACATGTCTTTTAAGATCATTTAGGTTTCAAAGATAATAAACAATTTAAAATTCATAAATCAATAAATATTCATGAAATTGTTCTAAACTGTTAAAAAAACAACATGAGTTTTTACATAAAATCATTCTCAAAAATATAAATTTGTAAAGGGTTTTGAGGGATAAAAGTTATGTATTGATGGTTTTCATGATTACATAAATGAAACTTATTGGAAGTTTAAAATATTCCTTATTGGGGTACCTTGACACATAATGTATTTTTAAATAGAAAATATCACAAAAAAATACATTGAAAATATATAATTATGGGTATTTATTTTGGTTTTAATTTATTTATATAGGTATATACAAATTATTAATAAATTTATATTCCTCCTACAGTCTTCCATTAGTTCCATGTAAAAAATTTGTAAGATTAATTAGTTTTTAACTATCACAAGGACATCTTAAACTATCTCACTGGGGTACATAGTGTTAAAATTTCTAATAGTAATAAAATATTTTTAGTATATATATATAAAATAATAAAATATAAGGACATAATTTGATTGAATAAATTTATTTAAGTACCGAATTCAAGTATCTAATCAAAGTAATAACCCAAATTCTATAGAAAATATTGAATATTCTTGAAAATTTTAATTTATTGGAATGTTTTAGTTGGATAAATGTATATAGATTCATTTATTGGATTACCCTTACCCCGAATTGTTTTCATTAATGAGAGATAATTGAATTCATTAAAATTTTATGTAATGGGATTGAATTTACTCTATGAAGAAAAGTGATGTCAGTATGAGCACCTTCAAAATTTTAAAGTGTTTTCTTTATATAATATAATTTATATTTGTTTCCTATTTTGTGATACCACTTGAGGAAATTATTTATTTATTATTAGGATATAGAAATAATTAAAATTTACATTCATACCCTTTGTTTGGATCCTCCAAATATAAGAATCTAATCCATTAATATTTTGTTGAATTTTTGGACTAGAGGTTTACTTAGTTGAGTTTGAATCATTTATAAATATTGTGCAGATATTATTAAATGAAAACATCATATAGGAATATAAATATATTTTCCATTATCCCATGGGATGAATATAGGTTTAGAATATTTTTTACCCAACACTTAACATTGTATTTATCTTATAGATTACTCAAGTTTCCCTAATTGAATCATAGGTCATGTATTGGATATTTTTTTAATTGGATAAATTTTCACACAATTTATATCATTAGGTCCTCAATATTTTACTACTATTATAATGTTGTAGTTTATAAAATTTTGATTGTTTTTTAGGACCATTTAGTGGAGGAAGATAATATAAGGCCCCAGCTTTAAACCTTACTTAAATCTTGAGATATTTCAAGAATACACCTTGAGGATCTTTTCAGGTTTAGAGTTTTAGTGAATTAGATCATAAAACATGCATTACATCCCACATTTAAACAAATTGGTTACATAAAATATAGTATTCATTTTTACCATCAACGGAAACATATTTAAAATAAAACATGGATTCTTTCTTGACACTTCCTTGACATTATCATCACATCATGTACCTTTCCCTTGACCTATGAAAAACATTTCAAAAACTTGGGATGAGCATAAAAAGCTCAGTATGGGATATAAAAATATAGTAAGGAAATATGAGTTCATATATACATAAGAATGAAATCATACATTACCCATAAAACATATGCACTTTAACATACCTCTTCAAATCATGAATAAATCATAGAAATCATAAGACATAAAGGTAACTTGAGGCATTCATAACATTCTTACGTAGGGAGTAACCCTCTTGGTTATGTCTGGAATACCCATCATAGTATATTCCCTAAATCTCTTCGTAGAAACCTTAACGTTTAACTCCTTCGTGTTACCCAATGCATTGGAGAGCTATATCGGGCTCACCCACCCTTAGTTTATCACGGAACCACACATCTTCATAACGATGCCCAAGAATCATAACATAATCGTATCACATAAAACATGCATAAAAGAAAACATAACATTTCCACATTTCAATCACAAGATATCAATACAACACATTGATATAATAAAAACATTATGAAAACCATTTTCAATACCAAAATTAAAGAAAAGTAAAACATGGTATTTATTTTTCATTTTAAAGGTTATGGCTTGTAGAGGAAGTCGAAACTCAAATAATGGTCACGACGGCAGAGAAGTCATTGTCGCCGCATACTTACGACAAAATAAACATTCCTTTTGTCATTTAGTAAACACTTCATATAAAAAAATATTCCTTTTTAATAAGCGTAAAAGTCAAAGGTGTTTATACACCGTATAAAAGAAAGTTGTGTATAAAAAAAATATGCCTCAATGAATGGAGATTGAGACGAAGTCCCTTACAAAGATAATTTTTTAAATAAAATAGATATATTATGTGTATTCACTATAAGTACACATAAATAAAGTATAAATAAAAGATAGGACATAAAAATATCATGAAATAATTTGAAAGTAGGAGACTAACCCAAATAACAGAAATTGGGTTAAGAAGTTCCCTTACCTCGGGTCTGACTTGACTCGATCGTTCTTTAATCTCCTGAATAATAAACTTGAGTTAATTTCTACTTGCTTAAGAAAATTTTTCATGTTCATTATTCCTTTTATATCACTTATTACCATGTCATGAACACTATGTTATTATTTATGTTAATAACGGTCGTTTTAACGATCATTGATACTTGAGTCAAAAATAAACTCTTTATAATTACAAGTTGTTCACGTAGTCAAATATCCATTATCCCAAGAATGATATTCATGATGTAGATGCCATGAATATCATATATATCTAGTATATACATGCATTTATAATATTACATAATCATTTAGAGGTAATAAATGAAATGCACCGTTCCTGGAGACGGTAAGTCGTACGTACGCATGAACGCTACTTTCATTTCTATGTCATATTAATGGAATTAAATCTAAATGAGAGATATGTATAGTTTAATTCCAAAATTATATTCATCATTTAGATGTAACATACATGATATATATCCATTATATATATGTACTTATAATAGTACATTACATTTGGGGATAAGAAATGAAATGCACCGTTCATGGAGACGTTAAGCCGTATGTACTCATGAACGCTACTTTCATTTCTATCTCATACATTAATGGAAAGAAATAATACTTATATAAAGTTATATTATAATTACAGTATAATAAAATATATAATATCATTAACTCTATCCTTTATACGTCCCACAAATGGTATTAACGAAATCAAATCACTTTGAGGGGGCAGTAGTCTGCTCTTCCTAAAATGAAGATATCGCGTTTACCCATAATGGTAACCACAAAGGTATTCCATAAATAAAAAATACAGAAGCTTAAGTAAAACATAAACATATTATATATAATATATAAATATAGTGACATCTTAATAGACACCTTTTAAGGTGTTATATGAGTGTTGAACAATCATCGTTTCGTGAGGCAGAAATTTTCCATCCACAGAAACAGTATGTTCTTTAACCATTAGATGTATGTGTGTGTAAGTGTAGCTTGAATAATTCTTATAAAAAAATCCTAGTATATTTAATATAATGGTGTCTTTACAAAATAAAGGAATAAAAACATTTTAGTGGGTTGGAGAAGCAAAATAAAACATAAGGACACAAGTGAAGACAGTACCTTAAAATCGGGTAACTCTTTTTGATTTGAGCTCAAAGGATTCCTTGGGAAGCCTTATTCCCAAAGTGAGGCTTCTAAGAGCTAGAGAGATATGTGGAGAGACAAAATGGGAAGGGTTTGGCCGATCCAAATGCTTTGGAAGTGTGGGTAAGGAGGTATAGGTGGGGGATTTTTATAAGAGGAGAGGAGTCGCACTCTTGGAAAGGTATAAAATGTTACTTTATTTTCAAATGATTTTCGGATTTTAAAGGTCCCACATTGATTTATTTTGAGGATAAGGTTATAAGGGTTCGAAATATACTCATCCAAGAGGTATTTTACAAGTGTATGTCTTAGAGTTTACATTATCTTTTCATTTTATTTAAATCGTGCATTAATGAGGTAATCTCTGCATCATCATGATGTCATAAATAATTTAATTTATTTAATTTATAAAAATTATAAAAAACTAATATGATGTAGGAAATAGTTTTATCTTTCCATTTACTATTTATAGTCCAAAATATCATTTATGTAGAAAAAATTAAAAATGTTTTACTCAGGTGATACATTTTTTGTTATATTTAACTTTCTTAAATAAATAAAATGATAACAAGTCACTTTCCCACAAAAGTGATTCCATGGGGTCCCCAAGTTTGGCACAAGGAATCCCATGGTCTTCTATGAGAAAACCAGTAGCATTAGGACACATGTTGGTGTAATTTTTTATTATTATGATATTATTTTGTTATCCTTAACTACCTGATTACTCATTAATCAAGATAATTAAAGATAATTACCGTCGTTACTATTCATAATTTCAAAAAACAAGAGTCTTGATTACATAATTTAGACCTCCTGATTCCAAATATGTAATACATTTTACCAAATTCCAAACACAAAAATTGCAATAAGTTATTTAAAAATAATTCTCGTTGTCAAAACAAATAGCGGTTTTTTTTGAAACAATATCTATGAAAAGTTTGGCACTTGTTTATGCCCAATTCCCAAGTAAAATTAATCCCAATGACTACCATTGTATTAAATGGTAAAAATATATTATATTTACACTTTAAAACCAATTAAAAAGATAATATAACCATATAATTAAATTTGATGAAAAAGTAGTTTTGATGTAAAATGCAGTATTTTTCCCTATTCATTAAAAAAAATGAATATTGTCAGAAAAATACCAAAAATTTATCCAATGTAAATTTCAATGTCCCAATCATAAATAATATGTCTATTTTGACAAATAGAGCTTATAAAATTGTCGAAAGTTTGATTTAAAAATGGTTTTCCATCAAAAGGCAGTAAAACAATCTTTTAAAATTATTAGTTTATTTCATGCTTAAGATTGGATTTATTCTAAATTTAAGCATCTAAAACACTATCTAATTCATAAATAGACATAGATAAAAATATCTATTATTCATTACTTACTTGGGATGTTACCTCCTTCCCCCCTTTAGAAATTTTTTTCCCTGCAATTTATTTACTTATCGAATAATTGAGGGGGGGGGGTATTTAGCCCTCATTGCATTTTCAGATTCCCATGTTGCTTCTTCAATCATGTGGGTTTTCCACAAAACCCTTACTTGATTAATCACCTTATTCCATAACAATTTCCCCCTATGGTCATGAATTTGGACCGGTTGTTCCTCATAAGATAGGTTCTCTTCCAGCTGAACTACCTCTGGACTCAAAACATGAGATGGATCTGGCAGATACTTTGTCAACATCGAAACATGAAAAATGTTGTGTACCTGAGATAAACTCGGAGGTAATGCCACTCTGTATTCAACTGATCCAACTCTCTCCAAAATTTCATATGGTCCAATGAACCTTGGACTCAGCTTTCATTTCTTACAAAATCGCATCACACTTTTCCACAGTGAAACTTTGAGAAAAACATGATCACCTACCTCAAAAGATAGATCCTTCCTCCGGTTATCCGAATAACTTTTCTGTCTACTCTGAGCTATTCTCATATGTTTCTGAATCAACTGAACTTTTTTTGCCATCTCTTCTACCAATTCTGGTCCCATCAGCTTCTTTTCTCCTACTTCACCCCCAAAAAGCTGGAGTTTGACACCGTTTACCATATAATTCTTCAAACGGAGCCATCTCTATACTAGAATGAAAACTTCTATTATATGAAAACTCAACCAAAGAAAGATGTCGGTCCCAACTTCCCTTATAATCCATAGAGCAAGATCATAGCATATCCTCCAAGATCTGAATTGTTCTTTCTGACTGCCCATCTGATTGAGGATGAAAAGCTGTACTAAAATTTAATTCAGTACCCAATGACTTCTGAAGGCCTTTCCAAAAGTTAGAATTAAACCTGGGATCACGATCAGATACAATAGAGAAGTGAAATCCATGCAACGTGACTATCTCTTTAAGATACAACCGAGAAATTTGATCTAGAGACAAAGTATCTCAAATTGGAAGAAAATGAGTAGATTTAGTCAATCGATCAACAATAACCCAGATTGCATTATTACCTTGAGATGTATTTGGTAATCCCACAACAAAGTCCATGGATATATTTTCCCATTTCCACTCTGGAACCGGTAAAGGCGGAAGCATCCCTTTCCGTAACTGCCACTCTACTTTAACCTGCTGACAATTCAAACACTTCATAGTAAAATCAACAATATCTCTTTTCATTCCATCCCACCAGTAATACTCCCGAAGATCTATATACATCTTAGTACTGCCTGGATGAACTGAAAACGAGGAACTATGAGCCTCACATAACAACTCATTCTTCAACTGTGAATTACAAGGCACACATAATCTCTTCCCAAACCTCAAAAAACAATCATTATAAATATTAAATTCAGGCAACTTACCCTTCTGATCCAGAACTAAATTTTTCTGCAACCCACTGTCTTTCTTCTGCAGTTGCTTAATTCTGTCTGCTAGAGATGATCTCATTGACATCTGAAACAAAATAGAAGAACATCCTGCATAAAAAAATTGCATGCCAAAGTTCATCAAATCAAAAACCAAAGGATCTCGTTCTAAATGTAGCATGGTTAATGAATCATTACTTTTTTGACTCAAATCATTAGCCACTTTATTTGCTTTTCCGAGATAGAAATGAATTATACAATCATAATCCTTGATTAATTCTAGCCATCTCCTCTATCTCATGTTCAATTCTTTCTGAGTGAATATATAGTTTAAACTTTTTTGATCAGTATATATTTCACACTTTAGTCCATACAAATGATGCCTCCAAATTTTTAGAGCAAAAGTAATAACAGCTAATTCCATGTCATGTGTAGGGTAATTTACCTCATGAGTTTTCAACTGAAGTGAATCATATGCAATTACCTGAAAATTCTGCATAAGGACACAACCAAGTCCTTTCAATGAAGCATCACTGTAGATAACAAACACACCATTCCGGGAAGGAAGTGCCAAAACTGGAGCATTCACCAATCTTCTTTTCAACTCCTTAAAACAATCATCACATTCTTTTTTCCAGATAAACTTAACACCCTTCTGAGTTAGCTTAGTCATTGGACTAGATAACTGTGAAAAATTTTCAACAAACCTTCAGTAGTAACCTGCCAAACTAAGAAAACTACGGATCTCGGTTACATTTGTGGGTTTTGGCCATTCTTCAATAACTTTTTTTTTGCAGGATCAACAGTTATCCCATCCTTAGAAACAATATGACCAAGGAAAGAAATTTGTTGCAACCAAAACTCACACTTGATGAATTTCCCATACAATTTCTTTTATTTTAAAGTTTGCAAAATAACACTTCAATTTCTTTCATGCTCCTATTTACTTTTAGAAAACACCAGAATATCATCAATAAAAATAACCAAAATTTTTCACATGAGTCAACCGAGACATCACTACAACCAACTGTTTAGTTCTGATTCTAACCATATCAAGATACTGATTTGAAAGGTCATTTTCCTCTATATGCCTTCCCAGAAAAGCTGTTCTGTTTCCTCTATGAAAAACCGTTCTCAACACAGAAATATCTTAGGCGAAGCAACATGGTAATCTTCGAATTCTATATCATTTATATTTGACCATAAGAAAATATTTTTGGATAATCATTTAATAGAATTATAACTCCTAAAGTTACCTAAACTGACCTCTGATACCAATTATAAGGCCCCAACCTTAAACCGTACTTAATCATGAGATATTTGAAGAATACACCTTGAGGATCTTTTTAGGTTTATAGTTTTATAGAATTAGATCATAAAACATGCATTACATCCCTCATTTAAACAAAGTGGTTACATAAAAGATATTATTCATTTTTCCCATCAATAGAAACATATATAAAATAAAACATGGATTATTTCTTGAAACTTCCTTGACATTATCATCACATCATGTACCTTTCCCTTGACCTGTGAAAAACATTTCAAAAACTTGGGATGAGCATAAAAATCTCAGTAAGGGATATAAAAATATAGTAAGGAAACATGAGTTCATATATACATAAGAATGAAATCAGACATTACCCATAAAACATAAGCACTTTAACATACCTCATTAAATCATGAATAAATCATAGAAATCATAAGACATAAATGTAACTTGAGGAATTCATAACATTCTTACGTAGGGAGTAACCCTCTTGGTTACGTTTGGAATACCCATCACAGTGTATTCCCTAAATCTCTTCAGAGAAACCTTAATGTTT
Organism: Viscum album; assembly: GCA_963277665.1. Classification (NCBI taxonomy): domain Eukaryota; kingdom Viridiplantae; phylum Streptophyta; class Magnoliopsida; order Santalales; family Viscaceae; genus Viscum; species Viscum album. The sequence continues at coordinate 507,227,103 of OY728140.1, forward strand.
AACTCCTTCGCATTACCCAATGCATTCGAGAGCTATATCAGGCTTACCCGCCCTTAGTTTATCATGGAACCACCCGTCTTCATAACAATGCCCGGGAACCATAAGATAATTGTATCACATAAAACATGCATAAAGGAAATATAACATTTCCACATTTCAGTCACAATATATCAATACAACAAATTGATATAATAAAAACATTATGAAAACCATTTTCAATACCAAAATAAAAGAAAAGTAAAAAATGGTATTTATTTTTCATTTTAAAAAAAGGGTATGGCTTGTAGAGGAAGCCAAAACTCAAATAATGGTCACGGCGGCGGAGAAGTCATTGTCGCTGCATACATATGACAAAAAAAACATTCCTTTTGTCATTTAGTAAATGCTTCGTATAAAAAATGATTCCATTGGAATAAGCATAAAATTCAAAGGGGTTTATACACCGTATAAAAGAAAGTCGTGTATAAAACAAAATATTCATCAGTGAATGGAGATTGAGACGAAGTCCCTTACAAAGATCATTTTTAAATAAAATAGATCTATTTTGTGTATTCACTGTAATTACACATAAATAAAGTATAAATACAAGATAGGACATAAAAATATCATGACATAATTTGAAAGTAGGAGATTAACCCAAAGAACAGAAATTGGGTTAAGAAGTTCCCTTACCTCAGGTCCGAGTTGACTCGATCGTTCTTTAATTGTTTGAATAATAAAATTAAGTTAATTTCTACTTGCTTAAGAAACTTTTTCAAGTTCATTATTCCTTTTATATCACTTATTACCATGTCATGAACACTATGTTATTATTTAAGTTAATAACAGTCGTTTTAACGATCATTGATACTTGAGTCAAAAATAAACTCTTTATAATTACAAGTTATTCACGTAGTCAAATATCCATTATCCCAAGAATGATATTCATGATGTAGATTCCTTTCATATCATATATATCCAGTATATACATGCATTTATAATATTACATAATCATTTAGAGGTAAGAAATGTAATGCACCGTTCATGGAGACGGTAAGCCGTACGTACGCATGAACGCTACTTTCATTTCGATGTCATATTAATGGAATTAAAACTAAATGAGAGATATGTATATTTTAATTCCAGAATTATATTCATCATTTAGATTTAACATAAATCATATATATCCATTATATATTTGTAATTATAATAGTACATTACAGTTGGGGATAAGAAATGAAATGCACCGTTCATGGAGACGGTAAGCCGTACGTACGCATGGACACTACTTTCATTTCTATCTCATACTTTAATGGAAAGAAATAATAATTATATAAAGGTATATTATAATTCCAGTATAATATAATATATAATATCATTAACTCTATCCTTTATGCGTCCCACATATGGTATTAACGAAATCAGATCACTTTGAGGTGGCGGTAGTCTGCACTTCCTAAAATGAAGATATCACATTTACCTATAATGGTGACCACAAAGGTATGCCATAAATGAAAAATATAGAAGCTTAAGTAAAATTTAAAAATATTATATATAATATATAAATATAGTGACATCTTAATGGCCACCTTTGAAGGTGTTATATGAGTGTTGAACAATCATCGTTTCGTGAGGCAGAAATTTGCCATCCACAGAAACAGTATATTCTTTAACCATTAGATATAGGTGTGTCTAAGTGTAGCTCAAATAATTATTATAAAAACATCCAATTATATTTAATATACTGGTTTTGTTACAAAATAAAGTAATAAAAAGAGTTTAGGGGGTTGGAGAAGCAAAATAAAACATAAGAACACAAGTGAAGACATTACCTTAAAATCAGGTAAGTCTTTTTGATTTGAGCTCAATGGATTCCTTGGGAAGACTTCTGCCCAAAGTGAGGCTTCTAAGATCTATAGAGGTATTTGGAGAGACAAAATGGGCAGGTGTTGGCCGAGGAAAATTCTTTGGAAGTGTGGGTAAGGAGGTATAGGTGGGGGCCTTTTATAAGAGGAGTGGAGGGGCACTCTTGGAAAGGTATAAAATGTTACTTTATTTTCAAATGATTTTTGGATTTTAAAGGTCCCAAATTGATTTATTTTGAGGATAAGGTGATAAGGGTTTGAAAAATACTCATCCAATAGGTCTTTGACAAGTTTATGTCTTATATTTTACATTATCTTTTCATTTTATTTAAATCGTTCATTAATGAGGTAATCGCTGCATCATCATGATGTCATATATAATTTAATTTATTTAATGTCTAAAAATTATAAACAAAATAATATGATGTAGGAAATAGTTTTATATTTTCATTTAATATTTATAGTCCAAAATAAAATCTATTTTGACAAAATTAAAAATGTTTTATTCAGGTGATACATTTTTTTTTATATTTAACTTTCTTACAAAAATAAAAAGATAACAAGTCACTTTACCACAAAAGTGATTCCATGGGGTCCCCAAGTTTGGCACACGGCATTCCATGGTCGTCCATGAGACAACCAGTAGCATTAGGACACATGCTGGTGTCATTTTTTATTATTATGTTATTATTTTATTATCCTTAACTACCTGATTACTCATTAATCAAGATAATTAAAGATAATTACCGTCATTACTATTCGTAATGTCCAATAACAAAAGAGTCTTGATGACATAATTTGGACCTTATGATTCCAAATATGTAATCCATTTTACCAAATTACAAACACAGAAATTGAAATAATTGATTTGAAAATAATTCCGGTTGTCAAAACAAATATCGGGTTTTTTTGAAACAATATCTATGAAATGTTTGCACTTGTTTATGCCCAATTACAAAGAAAAATTAATCACAATGACCACCATTGGACTAAATGGTAAAAATATATTCTATTTAAACATTAAAATCAATTAAAAAGATAATCTAACCATATAATTAAATTAGATGAAAAAGCAGTTTTGATGTAAAATGCAGTATTTTTCACTATTCATTAAAAAAATGAACATTGTCATAAAAATACCAAACATTTATCCAATGTAAATTTAAATGTCCCAATAATAAAGAATATGTTTATTTTGAAAAACAGAGCTTATAAAAGTGTCAAAATTTTGATTTAAAAATGGTTTGCCATCAAAAGGCATTAAAACAATCTTTAAAAAAATTTAGTGTATTCAATGCTTAAGATTGGATTTATTCTCATTTTAAGCCTCTAAAACACTATCTAATTCATAAATAGACATAGATAAAAATATATATTATTCATTACTTACTTGGGATGTTACAGATAATGAATTTCCTTGGAAAATTAATACTAAGACTATAATGGATAACTAAAAATACCCATATATCTAATGGAATGATTTTTATTTTATATAGATTTGGAAGGGTCATAATGTACCCAATATATTGGTTATGGGTATGTAATCAAGTCCTTGTAATAGGGGTAGTAGGATGAAATTTATATTTTCCAAAATGAATGTAATTTTAGTGTAGATTTTAGGGTTGTCTCTTGATGATCCATGAAAGTCACTCAACAACACAATACCATATTATATTAATTTTTTATACCTAAAAAGAACAAAATGAATGTGAGGGGTAATTGTGAAAATGATTTAAAATGTAAAAAAATAAGGGAACTATTAGTAAAGAAAACTAATTTTGATTGATTGGGTTTGTTTCCACATAACTTTTCTTTTCCCCACAATTGGTAATTCCCACTGTTAATCATACATAGTTAGAGAGTACAAGATATTAGATCACTAAATATTAAATTGTGTTAAGGATTGAGTTAAAATACATTACTAAGCTACTAAATCCTTTATTGGTTCCAATTTATATGAGTTAACTACCATGTAATCATTAAAACACTAAAAATTCCTAAAAAATCATTACGAAGGAAACTATTTCTTGAGAGTAGGAAACCCATACATTGAAGACCCTATAATATAATTCCCAAGAACAATAAAATTATTTTAAAACACATAAATAACCATATAAAACGTTCCACAAAATGATAAATAAGTTGGATATAGGGTGTTAGGATTTCATAAACAAGAAAAGAAAAATAGATTGATGATACGTATGTGAGGATGATAATTTACTATAGTCCATCCATTATAGATAACAATAAATCATAATTAAGAATAATATATTATGAAATTTCATTAGAATAGAATATTGGATCATAAACAAAGTGACTATCTAATTATAGATCAAATATAATTCATTTTTTTCTCTCTATAAATCCTATATATGAAAAAAGAGATAGCACAAAAAAATATATAAATGTATAAAATTAAATAATACATAAATACAAGAATTGGAAAATCATTATTCAATGTAAAGTGTGTGAATATATTGGAAACTATTTCTATTACATCTCAATTATGATTAAAGCAAATAATTATGCATCCACAATCATCTTATTTTTTGCATATCCAACAATAGTCTATACATGGTATGTTCGTTGATTCCGTAACAGACATGGTTATGAAATTGTTATGGGAAGGTTTAGATCACACTGTTGGGAATGTATGAAATTAACATATAATTACTTTTCATAAATGGTCAGGGTAATCTCATACCCCTTCTTCTCTTTTTTCTTTACCTATAATTTAAAAAAACAATGGGTGTCATATCTAGAGTGATAACTTCGATCCTAAAAATAAAATAAACCGTATATGTGGAATAGTGTCCATCTACCAGTGTAGGATGAATTATTTATGGAGGAACTATTTTTTAGGAATGACCTATTCTTTTGAAACTCACAAGACATTTTATGGAAACTCAAGATACATTGGAATAAGGGTAAAAATTCCCCAAAATAAATAATCAAAATGGTAATTATGTTGTATCATATTTTTTGTGTGTGTTTCCTTCTCAAAAATCATTAGATATGTGGTGATATATCAAATATAAGATATCGAGTAAATCTATGGTAAACAAAGAATTATCTTCAGGAATGAAGAAACATTAGAATTCTGATTCCATTATAGGATTTTGTATACCAACCTAATTAATAGAAAATTTATTTGGATCCATTGTATTGTAGTTTTGATCATATATTATTTCTTAATTGGGGGAAAAACTTAACAGTGAAAGTTTATTTACAATTTATGTTTTACATAAAAAACATTTGTTGGAATTTACTAAATATACTACTTAGTATTTTATTTTAACACCCAGAACAACTATAAATTTTCCATGGATTCTGTAACTGTTTTCACTCACAGAACATAAACAAATCAAAAATAAATGTAAGATAATGTAATGTAATAAAATCTATTATTTGGATATATTTTCAACAAACTCCAAAATACACAAAAATACTAATTTCCATAACCACATTTTAATTTTAATTAATGGATCCCTTTTTCTTAATTTTATATCATTTTTATTTAATTTTTAGTCTATAGCATTTGTGTAGTTTTCATATCTAAGATACAATAATCCATTTATAAACCCATTAATTTAGTACAAATTATTTTTTAATTATTTACATTTGATAATAGATTATATCATATAGGATGACAATATAAATCAATTCATAACATATTTCAAGAATATTATTAGTATAATTAAAAAAATAATAAAAGTAATCATAAATAAAAATAGTTTACGCTACAAAAATTACTTATATTAAGTGGATTTATAATTAATATGATTTAGTCTTAAAAATGATGGGTTTTACAAAAATAATTGATTTTTAAAGTTTTTTTCCTTTAATTAAAATAATTTAATATAAAATATTTATAATAATATTATATATTAGAAAATATATTTTTATTATTTAAATTATAAAATGATATAAAATATTGTTAAGAAAACATAATGTTTAAAAACATTTTGTTCTACAAAGATTGTTTTTAGTTATAATTTATATTTTAATTTAAAATATAATTCTATAAATAATAGAATTATAATTTTATTAAATGAAATTAATATTTTAATTCATAATTTAAAATTATCTTTAAAGGATTTTTTGGACTATTATTTAATAATTTAATTTTTGGTGCATAGTTAAAAATATTATCTTTACTAAAACCATAGATTTTATGAATATGTAAATAATTGGGTGTAAATTAAAATAAATAAAATAATTTCATGATAGAAAATTAATTTATTTATTGAAATGATGCATTTACTAATACAATTATATGTTTAGAAAACCCATGTTCAATATTTTTAAAATTAAGCAAGAACTAAAACACTTTTAGACATATTATTTTATGTAAGTATTCACTGGGTGAAATTAGTTATTGAATTACATTTAAATATAGATGAATATTAATTTATTAATAATAAACTAGTTAATATCCTTGAAATAGAGAACATGGATAATTTTTACTAAAAAAAACTATTTATGCTTAGAGATAAACAATTTCTAAAGATGGTGTCTTACCTATAACATGAACAAATGTAAATATTATTTTCCATTACATATAGAAATTTTATTTTAGAACTATTACTTATAATTTTGATTAATAGGTTATATATTATGTAATAAGGCCCAATTTATTTCAATACATTAAAAGTAAATTACCCAAGAATAAATTAAATATCATGGTAAAAAATTCACAAAAGTTAAATATCTGTGAGTAAAAACATAAAAACTTGTTGAAAATATAAGTGAAAATGAAATTTTGGGGGAAGATTGTACATAACCCTTTTTCATATCAATTATTGTCCATTATTGGGTCCATTTTACCCTTTTATATTGACTTTACCTTTTTCAAACAAAAATTCAACTCTCACACTTATAAAAGGAGTTGTGGACACCCCACTTATCCTCTATCCTAAATACAATTAGTTCACCAAAAATTAAAACCCAAGTAATAGGAACATAAAATCAATTAATATAGTATAAATATTTAAGATTATATTCGATGGATCCATATTTAGTATAATAAATTTTGTATTTTTTCAGTATAAAATAAATTTATTTTTCCTAAATAATGTGTTTCCATGTCGTAAATGGTTTTATTTAAAAAATAAATTTCAATTTTTTTTAATTTGGTATTGATAAAATAGAATTCATTTTTTCTATGACCATATCATATTTTTATGAGTTTAAATATTATAGATTGTTTTGAAAAAAATGATTTTTGAGTGAATAATGAAAAATATTGATTTTTTTAAAGATGTTATTTTTATTAAAATCAATCAATTTTAAATTCCTTTTTTATTTTCTTTCAAAGTAAAATAATTTCCCTTTTAATTTACATAATCAAATTAATTAAATTTGGCTCATATTTATATTTTATGTTTCCATACATTGATTTTTTGGGTTGAAAACAAAATTTTCAAAATTTAATTCATTTCATTTCACATTATTTGTTTTAAAGTAATTCTATTCTATGACTATAGATTTAATTTTGAAAGACATGTTTCAAATATTTAATCTGGAGGTTTATTTTTAATAATGGTTTCATTTTAGTTTTATTCATTGTTGGATGATTTTATTTTTTCCTTTATCATTGAAGCCTCAAATATAAATTTTTTAAGTTCCACATTCCCATGAATTAGACGTTACATAACATTAAAACATTGAATAACAATAAGAGTGAAACACCACTCACTTATAAAATTATACCCATTATCCTATTTTTTTAACACCATATTATTATTTTAAATATAAAAATACATTCTTGAATATAATCCCAATGAACCTCCACAAAACTTAGTGGTCCTCATGTCACCAAAGAAACAAACCCAGAAGGAGTAAGTTGTAATCCAAAATAGGATTTCTTAGAATAGGTTAAAATCATAACCTATTTTTTCATTTTTTTTCTAATTACACCTCCAAGAAATATTCATCAACCAGGAATATATAAAATCATTTGAATATTGAATAAAATAAAATATTATTATGTTGATGATATTACTCTCTATAATATCCTATTCCAACCTATGGGAAATGAAAACATCACACATGCGTACATGTAGACTCACACCCCAACGAAGTGATTTTTATGACAACATCATAGGGATAAATATTATTATTTATTTAAGGATTATAAATGAAATTCGGGAAATAGTTTTAAATCCATAATTATTATATATTAAAAAATAGTATACCATTTTATCCCTCCAAATATGATGAAATCGATTGTGTGAACGTGGCGACTGCCACCTCCATGAAGAAGAAATATAATTTCTTTTCTATGTTTTCTATTGATGAGTGGATATAAAATGTTATTTAACCTATAAAATCTATTATTTTTTCATGATTAATATTATGGGTGTATAATAATGATGACCCCTTTGACCTTGCTCAACCTATAAAACTTGTTTTGGGACTCTGAACCAAACATCATGAAACTATCTAACACAACATTAAATGATTTAGTATGTATGTATGGCTTGGTAATAAATCAAGTAAAAACAATAAAAATAATGGAAAAAATGTGAAAATAGTTCTTATAAAAGTATAATATTAATATAGCTTTATTGAATTTGAATTTATGTCTATGTGAGGTCATTCAAACTTGAGGTAATATATTTTTCTTCAAAACGTTATTTAATTTTTTTGTTTTTATTCCCTTTTTCCTCTATTTAAATTTTTATAAATTGTTTCAGGTATGTAATAAAAGTAGTAAAATATATGTAAAATTTATTTTTAAACCATTTTTTCTTTCATTATGATGGTTTTAAAATAAATATATTTATGTTTTCGCAATCAGTTTAAATTTTAAATTCTTACAAAAGTGTGAAATGAATCATTCTTTTAATGTATAAGACATGGGAATAATTTCCAATAGTCTTGAAAAGAAATTCTTTAAGAATATTAGTCTACATTTTTAATTATTTTTCAAAAAAAATATTATTAACCTTTACTATAAGAAATATTCATTTTATGAGATTTAAATGATAAAGGATGTTTATCCTTATTTTAAATGAATCCTAAAATAGATTCGATATATGTGTTAAAAGGAATAATTAATGAGATTTCTTTATGGAAATTAATGTTTCAGGATATTTAATGTATTTTTTTATCCTTGGAATATATTCAAGATAATTTGTGATCATGGTATATCTTTCAAATACATTGGGTATGGATTTTGTTCTTTGGAGAATATATATTGGAATTATTGGATATGTTACCTCATTTGTAAGAGTTCTTTTTTGTGTGGTCGTATAAGTAATTATACAATATTTACCATGGTATATATATGGATTTTAATATATTTTTGATGAATTTTTGATGTAAATTTTTTTATCTTATAAGGTGATCAATATAGATTGTGATTACTGAAAATTTTACTCCCCTTTAATGGAGAAAATATATATTTTAAAAATAAATTTTCTTGAATTATCATGTCTTCATATGAAAATATCCTGATTATTATTTATAATTTATGATTTATTATAAAATATTTTATAAGAATTTGGATTTTTCTAGTTACATAATATTTAATTAAGGAGTATTTTGAGCCCAAATTTTATTATTTATAAATTTTAAAATTTCTTATGAATTTTATGATTTTACAAATAGACTAATGGGTTTATTTATTTTTTATCACCTTACAAAAATTTTATTCTCATACTATATTGATAATTTTAATTCATTAGTCTCAGGTTGATTAGGAACGATATGAATGTTTATCATCCCACTATATGGATTGGAATTAATAAAATAAAACATGTTTTGAATGAAAATGGTGTTCAAATTTAAGAATCCTATCTTTTGTAGAATAATGTATATTGAAAAAATGTCCTTTTTTTATTTTTAATGGTTTTATAAATAACAGATTTTATAAAATCTATAAAACATTAATCGTATAATATAATGTGAATATAATAAAATTAAATCCCTTATATTAAAATTCTAATTATGTGTTATTAAATTTTTAAGCTCTTTTAGTTGTAATCTGAGTAAGGATTAGATAAACTTAATGTTTAGTATATTATTAACTATTGGATTTTTAGGGATATTAATATAAGGATTATATAATCAGGATAAAAACATCTATTTTTTACATGTTTCTTCGTCTAACTTGTTTCAATTTCAAAAAGGTATCCAAAAAAGGTGTCATGGTGAACGAAGTGTAAATAAATTGGGAGAATAATATATTTCTGAATCAAATACCAAAAATAGTTGGAATTGAAAAAGAGTTTGTTGTCACAATGTAAACTCATTATATAAAAGATAATAATGGAGGTACCCATTATAGGGTGAGACTAAACTCTGCACAAAAAACATTACTATTAAATATAATTTTATAAAATAGGACCCTTTGGAATATGATGGAACCTTTGATCTAATCGTGGACAAAGGACTGGTTAATTCTCTATAAAATATATTCCATGGATAGGGATGTCATGAAAATAAAAATTTAATCCTTGAAACCTATCATTTTTTAGGTGAAGAATATCAGTTGTGGTCTCTAATAAAGAATACCAATGAGAAATATGTGATTGATTCCATATAGTTGTCAGTATTTAAAGATATTTTTAGGGTGAGGTATTTTCATATGTTTGTTCTTCATATAATGGAGTGAAAATATTTAGAACTAAGGGAAAATAAGATAACTCTATTGTTTTCTATGATTCTAAATACAATAGATTGTCAAGGTACACCAATAAATTTCATTATTCACCATGATACTAAAATTGAATAGTATTACATAAGATTAAAACCTTGTCTTCATGGATTCTTGGCATATTATAAATGAAAAAGATATGAAAAAAATATAAATGGAGTGTTGATAAGGTCAAAATAGAGTTGGTCAAATTTTACATGAACAAATATAATAAATGGTCTAGGTGGAATTAATTTGACGATATTTCATCAAAGAAATATGAATTTGAGATCTTTAAATTTTCATCCTGTGATATTTTTGGTAATAACAATGTTATAGATTTTCTTAAGAATCATGTTTTTAGTTAAATAATAGGATATTTGTAGGTAGATCAATTTTTGAATGAAATGTTATAGAACAATTTGTTGATTTTTGTTTTTAAATGAGTTTTAATTATGGGAATCACTAAGATCATAAGTTGAGGTGTATGGAAAATACATTCAAGACTACCTCAAAAAATGAAGGACCATCAAATGAATTAGTGATGGATTCAAATGGAAAATAATTTTTAAAATTGATATCATGTATTTATATAATGAATTGAATTTGATGATGGAAGAATTAAAAAGATGGTGTTTCATTCATGGTTGGGGAATTGTCAGTTTCTAGTCATTCTATTCAGATTTAATAGTGAAAATAGAATATAAGTAGATTTTATGAATGGAGTTTTTAATAAATATTTGAAAAAAATGGTGATGGTTTTCAATTTTGATTTCTTTATCCTAAAATTTATGTGGAACAAGACAACACTAGAGGATTGTTATGAAAACATGAAAATAAAATATGGTGAATGAAAAATATAGAAATTGTAAATTTTAATTATAAAGGATTTCCATGTGAAAATAATTTCTAAATATTGTATAAATGTAGATCTTAACAAAACAATGTGGCGGAATAATAACCAAGACCAAAAAATTACACTAAAATGTGAAATTTTATTGGATTATTAGGTTACTAAAGCTGGTTTGTTTAAAAAATTGATTTTTTTCTATCCCACTAATAATACTAACTCAAAGAGTATTTAAATTCATACAGATGAATGTGGGTGATAAATGAGACGAATAATTATATGGCTATCTAGATAAATAACAACTATTTTCCATTACATTGAAAAATATATAATTTTTTATTTATTTATATTCTTAACTAATATAAATCCCTTATTTTATGATGAATAATGATCACATTATTATATAGGTTTCATTGAAATTGATAATCAATGTGAATAATTTCCCTAAAATGATATTTAATTGGATACAATGGATTTTCCATTAAAATTGTGATGAAATCTTATATATTAGGTAAAATATAAAATATATTATGATCCTAATAGTTTAAAATATATATAAAATGAAAATTGGTTGAACATTAGGAATAAAATATGTATGTAACTAATAAAGTATAATTACGGTACCATTCACTATCTTCTTGGTAAATAAAACAATATAGAAAATTCCATGATCCAAAATGATTTCGAATCATTAGCAATGATACCTTTTAAGATGATCATTTGGTTAAAGAATTCATAAATTTTGGTCTGTAATCTGTTTATGTAGGAAATAATTTTTTTTGAGGTTTTAGTACATTCTTCCTTGTAAGGTAGAATTGAGAATTCTCATAAGGAAGAATGCGGTTTTTAATGAAGTATTGAATTATTTATGAAGGGTAAGTTGCATAAAGTTAACATGAAAAAATATGGTGTTATGAGATTTGTAAAGAGGTTGCATGTGATAAGTGATTACCCTCAGATGAACAAGTTTTTAAGTGAATCTCATTGATCTATATTGTCTTTTCATTATGTAATAACTTTGTTCTATAAAGACCGTTGTGAATATTATCAGTGTGGAGGAATGAGGAAGGATTGTGTTTATTTTTCAATTTAATGTTTGAATTTTCAATAGGATAACGCCGAGTTAGAGCTATCAAATGGGATGATTCAAAATTTACTATTTATTAAAAGGAAATTGGGAGAATATATCCATTTATTTTATGGTGGTATTGTTAAACATCTCAATATAATAATGCAATTTGGGTCATTTTGGATCATTTCACAAAATCATTTTATTTCATAAATTTTTGAGATACTATGTAATTTGATAAACATGATAGATTTCTTCTTAGAGAGATAGTAATATTACATAGATCCCCTCTCTCAATGGTATCTGACTATTATCCCAGATTGATATCAAATTTCCTAAAGAGAGGTACAATGTTGATGGGTACAAGGTTATGTTTTAGTAAAACTTTTCATTATTAATTAGATAGTCATTCAAAGAAAAAAATCAATCATTAGAGGATATGGTTCCAGATTTATCATTAGATAAATAGGGAAGTTCATATCAACATCATTATTTAGTGTAAGTTTTTTGTGATAATAATTTATATTCCAGTATACAAATGGTGGCTATTGAGAAATTATACAGAATCTGGTGTCAGACTCTATGAAATTTGAATTAAGTCATTAAAAGAAAGTTAGTGGGACTAGGAATGCTTGATGAAATGGTTGAGAATGAAAAGTTCATTCATCAGCACATGTGGGAATCTTAGAGAAGGAAAAAAGTTTTATAGTGAAAACAAGAGGAATGATATTTTGTTTGATGTAGATGATGACATTTTTTACATCCAATATATCATTTCAAATGTTGTATATGATTTGTTTTTAAATTTTAATATTAAAAATAAATTTTATTAGTTCATTTGAAATTATAAAATATTAGGATTACATTTTTTTTAAAAATTATCTTGGTGAAAAACTGTATGTCAGGTACATGATATGTTTCAAATTTCATTGTTAAGGAAATATGTACTTGCTTCATATCAGGTCTTGAGCCCTAATGTGGTCTAGTTAGAAGAGAATGGTTCTTATAAAAACTATAGTGAATATTAATGATCATAGTGTGTGGGTGTTTTGAATTATGAAAACTCACATGGATAAGGTATTATATAAAATCAATATAATGTAAGAATTAAATAGTTAACATGGATATTACAAGTGCGGGAAGTACCCCAACCAATAAAAGTGATGAATACAATTTAAAGGATGAAATTTATTAAAAGGTGATTATTTTAATAACCTAGATAATAATAAATCTATTTCAAGTCTTAGAAATATTCATGATTATATTTTGTAGATCCGTATTCCCAATAACAGTTTTATGAAAATTTTAAATCAAAAAGAAATAGTATTATTCTAACCAACGATAATTCTATGTATTACATGGTTTTATTTGAAATGTTAATTTCAAAATTTTAGATTTTTTATATTATAAAATGGATTTCATATTATATTTCATCATATAAAATTTATAATTAGGTTGAATATTTTGGATTTTTTTGAAATGATTTTCTTTTTAGTGAATAGTGGAAAATGCAGAAATTTTCAACACTCACGTTTTTTCCATGAATCAATTAATTTAGAAGTTTCTTACTATATTGAATTTTGTTTTAAATTAACATAATATATATTTTATTTAAAAAGGAATAATTAATTCCATAGTAATTAATATTTTATCAAATTTTGGTATAGGTAAATATTTAGGGTTAAAATTTCTTTTCTTCAAAAAAATTATTGTTTTTTGAATTCTAATATTAAAATAATTTTTTACCACATAATCGATTAAATCATGTAAAGTAATTCATATTTGGAATCTAGATGTTAAAATTTATTACATAATTAAATTTCAATTTTTGTAATTATGAAAAACAACTTGTAAAAATGTTATTGCCACTATAAAAAGTGTAAAAATGGTTATTTAAGGATAATACTATGTGATATGGTTATAAAGCGATATCCCCATTACTATTTCATGAAAAATCTACTAAATGTGTATTTATATTAATTATTTAAATCAATCATTAATTCTTAATTATTTAAATGAAATTTATCTATAATATATTAAATAAAATGTTTTATGGTTCATTTTATCATTTTTACTAGGCATGGAATAAGAATAAATTATGTTTTATGTTAAAAAATTCAGTTTTCTTAAAAAGGATGTGATTCCATTTTGCATGATTGTTTCAAAATTAAAATTTTAAATATAAAGAAATTTAATTCATAAAATGGAATCCAATTTTTAATAATAAATTAAATAATTTATAATGGAGTGACCTTTAATTTTTTGTCATAATAAACATTAAAAAGATAAAATTTATTACAATATTCATTTTTAAAACATGTTTACCATGGGGTGGGGTTAAACTTTAAGATAAGCAAATGAATTCACAATAATAATTTATATTTTTTATTTATTGAAAATATTTATAGCCTATCATAACTTTTTGAAAAATTATTTTCTATTTGGATATACTTCCATATGAAAATGGAATTATATTATTTTAATCTCTTCTGTAATTCCATGTGAGTCACTCCCCTTACTAATAAAAGGGGAAATATTCTCATCCCTTAATCACAATATTTTACACATATATCTCAGCCAATAAATTATATAATTAATTACTTCATTTATTCCATTCATCCTATATCTCATGATCTTCTCATAACACCATTCATTTTCGGCTTAAGGTGTAATCTAAAGGAGGTCTCCCAATGAAGTATTTTAAATTATAACTAAGCACTTTAAATTATAATTCATCCATAACCATATATAAATATATTTTATCTACCATAAAATTATAAATAAAATATCATAAATATACTTATATTTTATTATGTTCATTTCACAACTATTTATCACCTATTTTGTATCCAATTGTAGATGAAAGTATCGCTCATCCATACAATTGGAAAACCACATACAAGACACAATATGACTCATTTTTCATATCCACCATTGATGAATTTTTTTTATTATAGATTAATTTTTTATATATGAAATATATGATATAATTATTCTTTTTTAGTTATAATATATTATCTTCATTTTTACATTCCCTTATGTTGAAAAACTATAATATTACATGCACATACATGTTGACTACAACCTCCATGAAACGATGTGATTTGTTTTCAGTTTCAGTTTTTAAATGATGGTAATAAGTATAAATTTAATGAATATATATGATATTATTTATATACTAATTATTCTACAAAGTTTAATTGTTTTTTAAAATTCCTTCATTCCAACAAAAGAATATTGGAAAAACACTCATGTGTATGTACTAACTACTATCTTCATGAAGTTATTTAATTTATTTTGTATCAGAGATATATATGAATAGTTAAAAATAGAATATAATTTTTAAATATGATAATTATGACATTATTATTTTTCTAGATTCTATGGATCCATGATTAAGGTTCAAGGACCATAAGTTCCAAACTAATATTTCATAAAAAATGAAATAGAAATAAAAAAAATAATGAATTTAATAAATAATTAACAATCAATGGGATATGAAATGTTATAAATGCTTCATATATTAAAATATGGGTGTGTAAATGGTTATTTTAGTGAACTATTATATATCAAAATAATTATATAGGGTTGTTATTGTGCTTATAAACCATACGAGACATAATGTAAGTGTTCTTAATATCAATATTGTTTCATTGAGACATGTGTGATTTTATGAAACTATTTATTTTCCTGAGGATAATATACTTCCCATTTAACATTTTATATCATTTATACCTAAAAATTCATGGTATATAATTTTATAAGTCAAATTAATTCAGCCATAGGGTAGTAAATCAATGGTTAACAAAGTGGGAAGAATTTATCTTCTCCCTTTAAATTTTTTGAGACATATTCCATATTCATATATTATTTCTTTTGTGTGGTGTATATACTATTCCTTTGATATTATATATCATGAATCTATTAATATTAATTTTATTTAATTTTACAAATAAAGTTATTTGTTTTAGGGGGTTTATGATTCACAATTGACCACAAGAGTAAGGATTTTATGATATAGTCTCATTTTTATTGGTATTTTTTATGATTACTTATTTTATGAAGAGATTATATGATCCATATCTTAGAAATATTAATTATTTTCTTCTAAAATTGTTATTTTTTTAAATAATATTTTTTCCATTCCTTTTTCTCCCATTATGTACTTCAAATTCAGAAGATTATTTTTAAGAGAAATCCACTACATTTCTCTCTTTGATCAGGAATATTTTACTTATATTTAAATATATTATAATAAATGTTCTCAATACTGTTTTTAATATTATAATATGATATATTGAATTAATTTTCAATCATATTTTAATTTTTAAAATATTATTTAAATAGAATATTCTTATCATTTTCTTAATGGGGCACCTTTTACTAAAGGCATGACCATAATATATGCCTTAACAAACTCCTCGTGAAATAATTTCCTTGAAATAAACTATAATTTATGTATTTATTATTACATTAAAATTTTTATTAGTTATTTTAAATGAAAATTATTTATATACAACATTTTAATGTTTTTATATTTTAAAATAGTGATTGAAAAATGAAAATTATATTTTCCTCTGGAAATATTTCAGGGATATTTTAAAGGAATTTTTTCATCTATGATAATGTGAATTGGTGTTAGTTACAATTCACTTGTGATATGATTCTATGATACTATCCAAAATATTTCTATCGATACATTATAATTATAATGATGAAATATTTATGAAACCAATTTTGTTTTATATGGGTTAAGTTATAATGATATGATAAATGTTTTAATGATCTTTTGTAATACATATAAATGGATTTTGATAATGAGATTTGTGGGTCAGTTATATCAATTCGATGAATTTGATAAAGAATCATATTTTATTAGATAAAACAGTAATTGAGTGGTTATCTCAATCCCAAACAAGGGAATAGAAGATTTTATATGAAGCAGAAAAGAGGGTATACAAGAGTTTATCTCTACCCCAAAGTCGGTAAATGAGTGTTTATCCCGAGATAATAGTATAATTAATTTCTTGGTTGTTATCATTGAAATAAGTTTTATATTATTATGATTATAAAATATTTTTTGAAAATTATTTATTACATGATCTTATTCCAATGTAATTATGTCATAGATCAAGTTTATTAATTCCTTTATGATACATGACTTATAAAATGTCAATCATTATACTGTGACTCCGAATTATGAAATATTTGTTAATAGGAATTATTTTCAAATTTTAGGATTATGTTATCATAAAATTATGTTAATGTTATACTTAAAAATTAATATTGATTTATTTCATCCTTTTTACCCTTATTTATAATTTTAGATCTCCCTTTATTATGAATCGATTCCCCAAGATATAAAAAGTGGATTTAATTTTGATATGTATAATAATGGTGATAGTTGTGATTATCATAGTGGGATATTATAAGGATATTTTATATACCATATACTTATGTATCAATGTTTCCAATGGAAATAGACTTTTAAGTTTCTGGTGCGGATCATAAGGATATGAAATTAATATCCATATAATAAGATATAATATTTATTAATGAAATTTGTTGGTAACTTTACCCCTACTCTAAAATGTTTTTATTTTATTATGAGGGAGTTTTGAATAGATTTTATGAATCATACATTAGTAATTGAAAATATTGTGGATTATCATATCCCTTAATTTCATTAAATTCATCATTATTTTATGTTGGTTAAATCATTCATGTCCTTTATAAAATATATCAATATTTGAAATTAAATCACTAATTAAAAGGGGAGATATTTAAATTTTTTAAATTAATTTCAGGTTTATGAATTTTATTTGGATAACAAAAATGGGGGATAATTTTTTCATATTATCCTTTAATATCCATTTTAATATCATAGGGTGAAATGAGTAATAATATTTTTTGAATCTATATATATGTGGACATCTGATAAAAGACCTCCCACTACATATATAAAAAAGTGTATATAGTTTTAGAACATATTTACCTAGAGATAATAACTTTGAAAATAGATAGTTTGGTAATAACATGAATTAATTTTGTTATTATATAATAGATTTTTAGTGAACTAAATATAAGAAACCTTTTATGAATTGAGAGTAATTTATGATGGACAGGAATGTAGTGGTTTTAAAGAGTGAGACATTTTATTGTTGATTTTTCATTATATTATTCAGGTTAATTCACATATGATCTAAATATTAATTCAATAATGTTAATCAATTTTGGTTTTTGATTGGAATAATCTTGAAGGAACCTTGTTATCAATGGATTCCATGAAAAAATTGGAGATAGTCCAAATTGGAAACCTTAATTGTTAAGACCTTGTATATGGAATATTATATTAATTTGTAACCCTAGATAATATTTTCTGACTAAAAATGATATCTTATTTGATATTTCAAAAACACATTAAAAGAAAATGAAATATTCTCATGGATGTTTAAATGATTAAGATGATGAAAGAATGAATATTCCATTTCCTTCATGTTAAAATTAAAGGAAGAAGACCCAATATGAATGCCTAAATAAAACTGGAGGATGTTTTTTCTATGGTTAATAAGGGTATAGAGAATCACATTTCCATGGAAATAATAATAAATAAGATATCATGATATCTTGAATGGATATATTTCCTAGTGACACCTAAGATAATAATGTAGATAACTCAATTTAGATTATACCACTTGTCATGTCGATATTTCATACACCCTTAGATATTTCAACTAGAATGTTATACCAAAATTGAGAGGACCCAATTTATTTATGGGTGTTGTAACACTATGATAATTTAGAATATATATCTCTTTAATTAATTAGTTATATGAGTATATTCATTAAAAAACAACATAAAACTAAATCAAAATGAATAATATTAGATAATTATTTTTAGCGTAATTGTAAGAATAATAAAAACTCTAATAAGTAAAAATATATAAGTCAACTACAATTATGTACATATAGAGGATAAATAATTAATATGATTTTATATTAACAAAGTGTGTTCTTTGTAAAATAAATGTTTTTTTAATTTTTTTCACATTTTTTTCCAATAAATTAAGTTAAAAATATTTAAAATTTTATTTTAAATGAGCTAATATATTAACAATACTTAAATTATAAAATTGTATGAAATAATTTTAAGAGCACTGAATGTTTAAAAAGGTCATTTTCAACCAAAAATAGTTCTCTATATTTTCAAATTTTTATGAAATGAAAAAATTATATATTTTATAATTTAAATTTAATTAAGAGAAATTAATTTCGGAAATAAAAATATAAAATTTAGCTTACGATTATTTTTTTGGGTTCTTATGAAATAGTTTAGTTTTGGGTGAGTAATGAAATATATAGCTTCTAAAAAACCATTGTGTTTATTATATATCAAGAAGTTTTTATGACATAAAATGTATAAAAAACATTATTGTTAAAAAAGTTTTTTATGGATTTAAATAACTCATTTATATGTACTAATTTATATTTTGGAAACCCATGTTTAACATTTTGAAAATTAATTTATTATAAAAACTCTATAAATATTCTCATTTAATTATGTTTCACTAAGTGAAATTTGTGTTTTGATTTAATTTAATGTAAAATAAATACCCGTTGATTAATAATAAAAAAAATAATATCATTAAAATTTACAGGAATGGATATTTTTTAATAGTTTTTCTTATTCTTAAAAATATAATTTTTCTGAAAACATTTTTGAAGCATTACGTATGGTAATGTTAAAATTAAAATTTATTAAACATATAAATTTTAATTGACAAAATTGTTTACATATATAATCAATAGTCAAAAATTCTTTTATATGATATCTATTGTTATTAGAAAATAATAGAAAATAATTTAGGTTAAAATTAATTACCATGTTAAAAACAAAAAATTGTAAATGTGAAGAAACTAGGAGTAAAAGACAAAGAAATCATCAAAAAATAATAATAAAAGGTATGATGGATTATATACCTTACCTAATTAACATATAAAATATTTTCTATCATTTGATTCATTTAACCCCTAAATAATGATTTTACCTTGAAAATTTTAGGAAAATACCACAACCTCCATATATAAAACATGCCAGCACTACCCACTTTTCCTCACATACATAGCCACTATGTTTTACCAAAAAATACTAAATACCTTTTAATACTTCATTTTCCCATATTGGTGGTTCTTTTTTTCATAGTAATACCCTATAAATGCTTAATAAATTATGAAATATCAGTTTTCAAATGAGTTTGATAATTATTCATAATTACTACCATTTTTTTAAATTATTTTATTTCTTCTTCCACCTATTTGGAAAAATTAAAAAATTATTTTATAATAATATAAGTATTAATAATATAATTAAAGTTTATTATGATGATGAAATAATTATTATCTACCATTTCCCTTTAACTTATAAGAAATGAAAACATCATCATGCGTACTGTCACACTATTTCCACCAGAAATGACGTGATTTATTTTTTATTAGAGACATTCATCATTTTTCAAAATGGGGCATATAAATGATTAATATATATATATATATATATATATTACCATTATGAAGTTATAAACCATTACCTAAATTCTACATGTTCAAAACAAATATACAGTGCCTTTGTATACTAGTGGACTATAACCTTCAATGAAAGTGAAATATATTTTTTACTATATTATTTTCTTATGGATACAATACTAACTAATCAAGTTAAAAAAAATAATTAAATATAAATTAAATAATTATTTTTATGTGATAATGATATTATTCCATAATATTTACATTCATAACAAAACTAAACCTATGAAAATAGCTTTTTCTTATTTGATCAGTTTAACAACCTACACAAACAACATAATAAATTTATTTCATGGATAGTTATGGAAAATTACATGCTAGTATTATTTAAAATTACACATCAAATAATGTTAAGTTTAATGTGTTGGAAAGCTTATATATAATATAACTCATTATTAATATATCAACTTTGTTTGTGAATAAATAATGAAATCATACTTTTCACTGATTATACTTTCATGAATTAAGACTAAAACCATTATGGAAGGATTTAATAAGATCACAAATATTATTAAAAAATATTAGAGTCCTTACAGTTTTCTTTTAATTATGATCCTTAAATTTATAAACAAAAATTGATTAAAACATTCTTTGATAGTAAAAAATGAACCATTAAAACAAATAACATACTCTGATGAAAACCAAAACAAAACAAACAAATTTACTTTTAATAAATTAAAAATAAGTGATTTTTATAAAAGGATATAAATATTAATACGGTTTTAAATTATGTGATTGTGATATTCATTTTTATTATATAAGAGATTGGATCACTTCTATGGAAGTTAGGAGCTAAGGTACATGGTTTATCATCTTAATATTTTTCCTTTTGATTTCTTACATATCAAAAAAAAATTAATTTTTGGCTTTTAAATTCTTCCAATTGATATAATTTTTTCATTATTTAGTGAGAATCCATGGGATTAAATACCCATAAAATTTTATATCCTTCAAAGGGTTTTGGTTCAATAGTTACCAATGCCATAATGTCTCATTCTAATATAATTTTAAAGTTGAGATTCTATATAAATAACAATCCATTGTCGAAACTTCCTTATCAAAAATATTTATTTATTAATTCTATTATCAATAAAATTTTAATTAATCATTGTATTTTTTAATGGATTATACTATATTTTTAATAGAAAACCCATTATATCATTTATAACATTGCAATTTTCAAAAATATTTGACCATTTTAGAAAATTTGAAAGGAATATCCTTTTTATTTATTTTCTATAATAAATTATATTAACAATTTATTCACAGAATATAATTATGAAAAATTAACTTTTGGTTCTCTGACTTCCATAATAAATTTTTTCTTCTATTTTTTATAAATTCTTTCACAAAATTGAACAAAAAAATAATTGTCATTTCTTTTTCTTTCTCTAATTTATTTATTACGCCCTTATAAAATATTTTTCATATATATCAATTATCTTTGATGTTACCTATATTAAACTAATCAATATTCAATAATGTTACAATCCAAATTATTTCTCTTAGAATCAAATTAAGTGTTCTATTTATATTTTGGTGAAACCCTTATTTGTTTTTAAGTGTATATGATGGTGAAAAGAGTGGTGGTGAATTGTAGTTAAAAATTATACTAACATTAAAACAAGATAATTTTATTTTTTGAAAAATACTAAACTCATCCATAATTCAATGATCAGATTATATGAATAAGACTCAAAATTCATTTGGTAAATTAAACTTGTTATCTGATCTCATAAATAGTATGATAAAAAATATAGTACAAAGGATTTATAAATATAACTTTCTATTGTAAATTTCACAGTGAAGTAATCACATGATAAAATAAGAAATATGAAAGATTATAAAAAGTATGAATGACTTAGAAGATTCATAAATGATATTCTACTCGTTATCATTAGGGTTTAAGGAGGTTATAAATCCTTCTATAATATATTACTACTTTTCAACCTAAATGTTGATGTTTGTCTTTCCTAACCAGGAAATCCTTTGATACAATGATTGGTATAACTCTATCTTCAAAACCCTTGAATCCATTTGTACAATGATAAGTGTCAGATCTTTCTTCCAATACCCTATAATCCATTGATCATATGATTGCAATCCCCTATATTCCTATACCTGTAATCTCTCAATATAAACCCGTATCGAAAATAGTAAATACAAAAGAAAAATAATTCTAAAAATTTAAAAATTCCCCCCTATGAGTCTACTGAAAAGAACTATCTGAAAATTTACATAGAATAAGAATGATATTGTCCATAAGAGTAAAACATAGATGTGTTGAGTTGAAAACACATCAACACCCTACTCCTCAAATATTCTCATATTTAATGGAATCTTTCCAATGTACATATTTCGAAGAATCATAGAGTTGGTATCCATCATATCAGATGACCTTAACAAAACAAATCATAAAAGTATTCCCATTTGATATTGTTTTCCAGGGAGAATTACAATTTAAAAATAGATTTCTTCTGACTAGAATAATTCAAATTACCCTGACTATAAAATTTTGGTGTTTTGGTAGAGTATACTATTTGTTAATTCATTAAACTGAACTACGGTCATTCTGATGGATCTAAACTTATGTTTATCCAATGGATATGAGTTTAGTCATCCAGACTGATAAAACACAAGTATATATGATGGACCAAACGCTATTCATTCAAATGGAATAAATTCTATGTTAGTCCAGTGGATCTGACTGTGGAATAATTTTCATATTATTTATTATAAGAACTACATTTATTTTTTGAAGAAAATTATGTATTATAAAATAACATTCTAAAATAAATAGGACATATAAAGTTAGTAAAATATTTTTTTTAGAATTTATCTATGATTTTAAATACTAAAGATTGGAAAATTAGAATGTGTTATCATTCTACTCAACTATCTACACTTTTTTGAACGAAAAAATAGATTAATTAAAATTAAAACTATTAACATTGAAATAAATAATAACCACTATAATTTATGAAAAAATCAATGATATTATTCACAATAAAATATATTCTTTTCTTATCTTAACAACCCCATCAAGATTTGTTCTTTTTGTGAAAAAAATTTATTTAGATAATAAATTATTATTACTGTAGATTATTCCAATAAAAAAAATTATTACTCTTTTTGATTATGTCTTCCCATTCCCCTAGATAATTCCTCCCCCATTTTGATTTACAAAAAGGGATAGGGGATGTAATAGTTTATCTTAAAATATTATAAAAAACATATTAAGTAAAAAATGTGTTGGAATAAAAATTCATCCAATATAAAAAATAAAGAACATTCATATGAATATCATTTGAAAACATTCAAAAATGTATTTATAGAATAATTGATTCAGACAATATCATTATATAATATTAATTAAATAATACATTAAGAGTTTAGATGATATTGTTCATCTTTATACAATTTATTAAAAATAGGTTTAGTCTTCTTGAGATGATTTCTATTATTCTCATATTGAGTTAGTGTGGATTCATTATTGGATATCATCACTTATGTGACTTTGAAACCTGAAATCTCTACCAATTAACTGATAGACAACACATCATAAAAACTATACTTCTTATTTCCTTCCATCAACCTCATAATTTTCTCCACAAAATATAAAATCATTTAATTCCCATATTTAAAATTTTTTATCTCCAATTAAAAAAATAAATCTCTTAATTTCAAGAATTAGACATATATTTATATAATTTTAAAAAATTCAACCGATTAGAGACATATGAAGATAACTTCTGAAAAGATTATATAATGTCAAAATTAACATTATTAGCTTCCTTAATCTGTTCTTCATGTCATTTTAAATTACCCTCAATTTTATTGTCAATATAACCAATTAGTTGAACCTACTTTTCTGTTACTTTTATTTCTATTTAATAATATTTTATTTTAGTCTCATTCAGAATCACTGATTTTTTATATAGCATTAATGATTATGATATCTCATTCAAAATATTTGTAATATTCTTACACCACAATTCAATGTTTGGATAATATGGAATTGAATACGTTATGTTTTTTAATGTTTGAAAATATAATCTACCCTCTTATGTGCTTCCATGACCGATGTATCTAAATAATCAAATAAATCCTATAAAATATGTTAAAAAGAATTTCCAAAAAAATTATTTTCATTCTGTTAGAATTTTCTTGCTCTAGAAAATTATCCATATCAAAAAACCCTATCAGTATCTTCCTGGTTTGGTACTTCTATATGAAAATGTTGAAATTCCACTCCATTATCATATGATTTTTTAAAAAAACATCTAAAACATTATTCCTATCAGAATGATTCTATATATATGTAAAATATGAATATGACATTGAAGTACTTATTTATTTATTTTTATTTTCTTCTTATTCTACTTCTTCTTCATTATATAAACACCACATATTTATTAAGGATCTCTTTCTGACCTTATGAATATTTTTCAAACATTCTTTTTAGCTAGCTTCTCTGTGGATTTTGAAACAAAATTTTCCACTAAAATTTTCACTTGAGATTAGACTACAAATTATTTACCCTTTCCCTGGTCAAAATTTTTTGGAACAACCAATGGAACTAATGACATTTCATACTATCCTAAATAAGAAATAATAATTTTTCTGAAACCTAGAATATGTTAAATTCAAAATAAAATAGGCACTGATTTATGTTGTTGAGTGTTCACTATTTTATATCCTTTCATAGAGTTATCAATCATAATTTCCTCAGATATAAGTTTCCTTTTCTTTACCTTCTTGTCATCCCCTTTTATTTCCTCTCCTAATTTTATTTTTAAATATAACATTTTTTCTTTATAAATTTGGAATGATAGATCCTATGGCTTCTTCTGGGATTTATAATCCAATATATTATTAAATTAGTTATCAGACAAAAATATTGGATTCATTTCCTTCATAAGAGGGAGGGATTAAATTTTCCCTTACTTTTGAACAATTTTATTCCCTTCATCTATTTCATTATCGGACACAGTTTTTTCAGTTTTTTTGACAAAAAAATTTAAACATTGAATTGAAATAAAGTTTCATTATGTCTATTGTTTCCTCTCTAATAAGTGAATATTTTTCTCATAGTTCTTATGAATTCTTATTTATCTAAAACACTTCTATAGTGAAAAAAATTACTATTAAAGAATGGGAACTTCTAGATCCTTGAAATCATAGATGTTTTCCTAATAACATTAATTGATTTAAATACATACTTCACTATGTTGGTTTGCTTCATATTATCAAGGAATCCCAATATAAAATATGATGAGACTTTAGAGTATCCTTATCAACCTTTCTCAGTTTCGAATACCCTTTCATCGATAATATTACTACTATGGAATCAAGAGTTCAATGAAACAATTTTTTATATTTTTCAATAGAAGTAAACAAAGAATAATCCAATTTTAAATTTTCAAAATGTCTAAGATTATTTATAATATTTTGATCTTGAAGGTTTTCCACAACTTATAATGGGATGTCCACTAGATTGGAAAATTCTTGATTCATTAATTTACATCCATGTCCATTAAAATCTAAAATAATGAAATTAAAAGTATCTTCCATAATAAATTATATAATTTAATAGAGTTATCTAACTATTTCCGAATAATTTATATCAAACTCATATTTCCCATGAAAAAACATTTCCCAATTTTGAAATTTAATAACTCTTTTTAAAAGAGAATATTATTTTCTAAACTATACTTCTTAATTATCCTTTACTAGAAAACTTCACACTTTGAATTTTTTTATAAAGCCATCAGACTAGAAGTGATGTCATAAATGGTTTTGAAGAAGAAAAATAGACGAATCTGAATCTTTTGGATTGAGAAATAAATGAGGATCATATGGAAATGAAAAAATCCTAAAAATATATAAATGGGATAGGTGTGACCAACCGCTTATATATAGGTAGAGGGAGTGACCCTTCATATTCCAATAAATTAATGAAACATATTAGAACCATAATTTGATCAGACAGTTGATATTAACCTCAAAATTATTATTTCATATTTTCTTTACTCTTGTAGTTTTTTTGGGTACAAAAATAATCCGCGTAAATAAACATCTAACTAAAACAAATTTAAATTTGGAAAAAATTAAAAGGTCATAAAAATTAAAGAATATTTAAAATGACATAAAATATAACAAAAATGTATAATGAAAGAATATAAAAGATTATATGAATAAACCTCAGAGTAAAAATTACATTTGGTCAGAATGTTTTTTAAGAAACATTTTATTATTAGTTTTTGTAAAACATATTGATTCTAAAAATATTTTTAACAAAAATAGTGGCTAATTTTTTTTATTGATTATTATATAGAAAAAAATTGTAATCATTTTGATTAAAGAAATGTTTAATAAATTTTTTCAGAATAAATAATAGTAAAATGTTTAACTCCAAATTTTTTTTAAATAAAAAATTTTTGATAACAATTTTTAAAAGAAAATATTTTTACAAAATATCAGCATATGTAACAACTTATTGATAATGTGTTCATTAATAAATTTTTATTGGTAAACATGACGTAGATATGAATGATAATTTAATATTTTTTATTCCATGATTATATTCAATAAATTAAAATATATCAAAATTAAGTTTTATAGTAAAAATATCTGCAAGTAGTGACTGTGTTCTGAGGAATTTTAAAATTATATATCTTATTTGGGAGTGTTCCCAAAGGAAATGGTGCTATATATTTATGTTATCTACTTTTGAGTGATGTTAAAATTTCTTAATTAATGATATGGAACTTGTGTTACTACACAATATTCGAGTATTAATAAAACTCGTTCTATAGTTATTGAGTTTGGGGGCATCCACAACACATGATCACCACAACATCTTACTCCCACATTTTTTGTTTCAGTAGTTAAATGTTTTATAGGGTATTTCTTCAAAAAAGATGAATACATCGATTATTATCCTATGAAATTAAATGTTTTTAATTTACCTTTTATATCCATCATAAATCTACCAAATTTGTTATCAAAAAAACATATCTCAAAATCATATTTATAAGAATAATGTAATCCTAAATCCATAGTTCCCTTTAAATATAAAAATTATTTTAACAATATATAAATGGTACTAATTTTTTTCTTGATTTATACCACATAAGAATATAAAAAAAATTATGTGTTGATGACTAGCAGTTATGTATAGTAGTATAAAAACCAATCCTCTAAATCATTGAGCAAAGTATTGTTTTCAAAAATACATATTAATGTTATTTAAAGGGGGAGATTATTGTATATAATACTCTGTCTCTTTATGATAATTTTGATGCTCACAAATACCCTTAGTTATTTTATAATGATTTTATTAAATATTTTGCAGGAATTTATTAATTTATTTTACTCTTGAAATAATGAGAATTTATTACAAATTTGAAATCTGATTTAAGTGCATCCTGGAATAACTATTCATACCTTATGTGGCTAAATGTAGCACGGAATCTGCTTTAGCGCGTTTTGGAATCACTGTTCATACCCTATGTGGATAAACGTAGTGTAAGGATGAAAAGCATGTATAATTTTTGAGATAAGAGAAAAGTATGGTTAAAAAACCATACGTTATCAGCACATTATGGAAGAAAAACCTTACGTTAGGAAGGAACCTTAAATTTTGGTTATCAGCAAAGTATGGAAGGAGAACCGTACGTAAATACTAAATGTTACATTTATTTCTCAAAAGTATGGTTCATCAACCTTAATTTTGTGTACAACCATACGTTCTTTGAAAAGCATGGATCAAGTAAAAGTATGGATCTTTTACCGTGCATTTGAGAGTTAAAGAAAAAAGTATGGATGATCAACCCTGTGTTTATGTTCAACCTTACATTGTCAACCCTATGTTTGGAGGCCACGTCATCAACCTTACGTTTGGTGGCAGAAATTTTGATAGAAGATATTTTTATGCAGTGATCAGCAAGCTGATTATTGGTCGGATTTCAAGCTAGATATAAAGTCGTTTTTAAAGTACGAATTTGACCGATTCAAAGCCGTTTTATTATTGGATTAAAGATCAAATTAAAAGGAGCTTTTTGTGCTGAGTTTTCAGGGAAGTTACGACTACTATGTAAATTCAGATTTTTAAATATCACGAATAAAAAGGAGACCTTTATAGATCTAAATGTGAAAGAGATATACTCAGCTTTATTATATATGTTCTCTCTGAACAAAAACTTTATACGAGGGAGCCTTGATCAATATATTATTAAAAAAGGTGGAAAATAGAGACTGCAGAAATTCACATTGATCTGCTGATTTAAAAAGGAGTGTTAAAGCATTATTTGTTTATGAAGAATGAACTCGATAGAAGATTCACTTGTTATTCATCGAATATCTACTGTGGATATACTACTGCTGATGTTGTGAACTATATCTCTATAGCTACTGCAATCGGATCAACTCAGAATTGCTTTGTTTTGAAAATCAGTATTTCTAGAGATGATGATCCATCTGATGTCAATTGCATTCTCTTGCAATTGTGAAGATCAACTGGAAAAATTATTTTTGAAATTATTTTTATTCTTGAGTAACCAGCTTCTCATTCTAAGCTGTGTAGGTTTGTATTTTAACCAGAAGGCATTGTTTTTCCTTGGATTGTAAAGGTATCAACTGCATGTACTCAGTTGTGAACCGGTCTATGGAAAAGAGTATGAGATAGTGAAAATTACCAAGCTCGTGGAGTTGAGCATTGGTGGAGTGGACTAGGGGCCTTTTGTTCTCTGAACCACTATGATTCTTTGTGTCCCTGCTTTTATTTCTTTCCATTGCATGATCAAATCTGATAAAGTATAGAGGACAGAACTCCTTCAATCAAAGAGTTACCAAAAAAATTGCAAAAGACACAATTCAACCCCTCTTGTGTATAATCTGTAGATTCAGATCCAACAATTGGTATCAAAGGAGGAGCTTCCCATAGATCCTTAGCACGCTAGATGATTTTAAACGATTATATATTAGAGAATCATGACTGATACAAGAGAAGTGATGTCAATGGTCAGAGCACCATATTTCAATGGAGACAACTATTGCTGCTGGAAATCGTGCATGATAATATATCTAAAAAACCTCAGATATAAAGTCTATTCAAAGATTCAGACTCCTTATGAAATTCCTGAAAATCCTGAGACATGGAGTGCTACTACATAGGCAGAGTACGATATGAATTCAAAGGATATGAATGAAATTATCTATGGTCTAGGACTAGATGAATTTAATAGAGTATCTCAGTGCCCGACAACATATGAGATGTGGCAAACAATAGCCGTGGCATATGAAGGAACATACAATGTGAGACAAATGAGATATGAAACTGCCAAATTTAAATTTGATACTTTTAGAATGTTTGAAGATGAAAGAATTACCCAAATGAATGGGGGATTGACAGAAATTTTCAATAATATAACAGATCTAGGAGAACCTATCAAGCAGGCTGATCAAGCATTAAAAGTTCTATGGGTACTTCCTACTCGATGGAATGGTATCTCTGCTGCAATCAGACAATCAACACCTATCAAATATCTTACCATGAGAGAGATGATTGGTACACTGATGATGTATGAAGCTGAAATTCAAGATGAGGCTAATGAACATAAAGTGATTATCAAAAGAGAAGACATTACCTTGAGAGTAATTTCACAACAAAAGAATAGAATGTTGAAGAATAGAGAAGTCAAAGCTAAATCAGAGAGCTAATACTCATCAAAATTAGATGAAGATCTGGCTCAGTTAGCGAGGAAATTTAGAAAGTTCTATAGCAAGAAAAGAGGCTTCAAAAAATATTTCAAGAGAGATGATAGAGAAGTAAGTTGCTATGAATGCAAGAATATGGGGAATATCAGACTAGATTTCCCAAAATTTAAGGATGTAGAGAAGAAGAAATTCTTCAAAAAAATGACTATGAGTAGAAAGACAAGAATGCAATGAAATCCATTTGAAGTGTATCTAAATACTCCAGTAGATCTCCTGAATCAAGCTCAATGAAAGAAGAAGTCAATCTAAAAGCAAACAAGTGTTTTATGGCAGAAACTGATGAGGTACACTCATATTACTCCTCTGACTCAAATAGTGAATCAAATTCTGAATCAAGCTACACAAATGAAAAACTTGCAGCCTACTGCAATATGCTTGAAGAAAAATATGACTCACTATTTAAGAAACATAAGTCAGTAAAGAACAAACATAAAGCTGTTTCAGATGAAAGAGATACAATGCTGAAACAATATAAGGGATTAACTAATAAATACAATTTTATTAACACTAACTATATTAATTTTGAATCAAGAATAAAAACACTACAGAATGAAGTAGAATATTACAAACAGGCTGCCTTGGATTTTACAAAATGAGAGAAATCATTAAATGAAATTATTGGAAAAATAGTCATTAAAAAGGAGAGATTTGGAATTGGAAGTAAAGGAGAAAACCTAACATACATAAAAATTATTTTGTTCCTAGCTCTAAAAAGATTAATTGTAACTTTTGTGGGATAAAAGGATATCGCTAAAAACTGTTTCTTAAGACAAACTCAAATTTATGGTATTTAGAAAGCCTATGTTTCAAAAGACTTATATGATTCAGCTAATTTTAAAAGAACAAAGAAAATCTGGATACCCAGATCATTTCTATCTAACACCCCTGGACCCAACAAAATATGGGTACGAAAGTAATTTGTTTGAATATATTTTTAGGTAGCAGGGCACTAGAAGAGAAAATATATATGGTACATGGACAATGGCTACTCAAGACATATGAGTGGAAACTCATTGAATTTTTCTTCACTCACTCAAAAGGAAGTAGGAATTGTCACATTTGGTGACAATGCCAAAGGAAAAACCATTGGCATTGGAACTGTTGGAGATCCAAAAACAGTCTCAATCAACAAAGTAATTTATGTACAAGGATTAAAGCACAACCTGATAAGTATCTCTCAACTCTGTGATGATGGATATACTGTTGATTTTACTAACAATTGTTGTACTGTTTTTAAAGATAAACTGTTTAAATTTAAAGCACCAAGAACTGAAAATGTCTATACTTTGGATTTAAATTCCTTGTGTAAACAACAATTAAACTACTTGACTGCTAAAGTAAGTGAATCTTGGATCTGGCATAGAAGACTTAGACATTTCAATGTATATGTTTTATATAAGTTATCTAAGAAACATTTAGTTTCTGATTTATCGAGTCTCAAATTTGAAAGTGATATATTTTGTGATGCATGTCAACTTGGAAAGCAATAAAAATCATCCCTCAAATCTGTTAATAAAGTTTCTACATCTAAACCTCTAGAACTTATTTACATGGATTTTTTTGGACCCTCAAGAGTAGCAAAATTAGCTGGTAAATTATATGTATATGTTTTAGTTGATGAATATTCAATATCTACATGGATTTTCGTTTTGAAATTTAAAAATGAATCTTTTTCATTATTTGAATGTTTCTACAAATCTGTTCATAATGAACAAGGTTTTAATATAATATCATTGAAAAGTGATCGTGGTGGAGAATTTGAGAATCTGGCATTTAATTCCCTTTGCTCATACATGGGTATTAAACATACCTGTTCTGCACCAAGAACACCTCAACAAAATGGGATTGTAGAAAGAAGAAATAGAAAAATTCAAGAAATGGCTAGAACTATGTTAAATGAATATAGCCTACCTATATATTTTTGGGCAGAAGCTGTGAATACAACTTGCTATATAATTAATAGATTTTTAATTAGACCTATTTTGAAAAAGACACCCTATGAACTATGGAATACCAGAAAACCTAAAGTTAACTACTTTAAAGTTTTTGGATGCAAGGTTTACATCTTAAACACCAAGAATAATCTTGGTAAGTTCGATCCAAAATATGATGAAGGTATTTTATTAAGATATTCTGCTATCTCCAAAGCATATAGAGTTTATAATAAGAAGTCAAGGATTGTTGAAGAATCAGTTCATGTGAAATATGATGAATCTGATACCTTTGAAAAAAGGACATGTCAAATGGATGAACTTGACTCTAATGATAACATGAGACTTGAGAACTTAAAGAATGATTTTGAAAATAATATAAAAGAAATTCAGTCCAGTTCAGAGGAACATGATACTGAAGAACCTTTAAATATATTACCTAGATAGACTAGAACCATAAAGAATCACCCTTTAGAAACTGTAATAGGTGAACTAGAAACTGGTGTTCAAACTAAAAGAAACTTAGGAAACCTAGTGGAATTATCTGCCTTCTTATCTCAATAAGAACCCAAGACTATATAAGAAGCTTTAGATGATGAAAGCTAGGTAATAGCTATGCAAGATGAATTAAACCAGTTTAAAATAAATGATGTTTGGGAATTAGTGGAAAGACCTAAGAATTATCCTATAATAGGAAACAAATGGGTCTTTAAAAATAAACAAGATGACCAAGGTACAATAACTTGAAATAAAGCAATATTAGTAGCTAAAGGATATAATTATGATGAAGGAATAGATTATGATGAGACTTTTGCACCTGTAGCTTGGTTAGAATCTATAAGAATCCTTTTAGCCGATGCATCTTATATAAATTTTAAATTATTTTATAAGGATGTTAAATCTTCCTTTTTAAATGGTTATTTAATGGAGGAAGTTTCTGTTGGGCAACCTCCTGGTTTTGAAAACTCTCAAAAACCTGATTCTGTTTTTAAACTTACTAAATCTCTTTATGGCCTTAAACAAAGACCTAGAGCTTGGTATGAAATATTAAGATCTTTTTTTTGAAAAATGACTTTACTGTTGGATTGGAAGATCCACTACTCTTTAAGAAAACTGTGAACAATAATGTTTTATTGGTTCAAATTTAAGTTGATGATGTAATATTTGAATCAACTAATAGAACACTTTGTCATGAATTTTCAAAAATAATGCAAGAAGAATTTGAAATGAGTATGAGGAGAGAATTAAACTTCTTTTTGGGTATTCAAATATTTAAAAAAGATTTTGGATATGTTTTAAATCAAATCTAACACATTACTGATTTACGTAAGAAATTTGGACTTGAAAACAGAAATCCATTTACAACTACTATATGTACTAATATAAAACTAGATTTGGATGAAACTGGGAAATAAGTTGACAACAAGTTATATAGAGGTATGATTAGTAGTTTGTTATATTTTACTGCTAGCAGGCCAGATATAATGTATTCAATATGTCTTTGCTCTAGATTTCAATCAAATCTTAATGAATCTCATCTAACTACTGTTAATTTTTTTTAGATATTTAAAAGGAACTGTTTTTCAATCTCTTCCTTATCCTAAAACTTATGATTTTAATTTGATTTCATATTCAGATGCTGACTTTTGAAGTTGTAGATTAGATAAAAAAATCATATTAGGAACATGACACTTTTTAGGAAATTCTTTAGTATCATGGTATAGTAAGATATAATATTCAGTTACCCTGTCAACAGCTGAGGGAGAATATGTTTCTGCTAGCAGTTGTTGTACACAAGTATTGTGGATGAAAAACACTCTTATGGACTTTGGATTGAATTTTAATAATACACCTATTTTATGTGATAATACAAGTGCAATTAATATTTCAAAAAATTCTATTAGTCATTCTAGAACTAAGAACATTGATATAAGACATCACTTTTTAAGAGATCATGTTATTAAAAAGAATATATTTTTAAAATTTATAAATACAGAAATTCAATTAGCAGATATTTTTACTAAACCACTTTCCACTGCAAGGTTTGATTTTATTAAGGGGGAGCTAAGTTTATTTAATTTTAAATAATTTTTTTATTTACTTTTATTTATTTTTTTAATTTTTTTAATATCGTTTAAGTTTTTTCTCTTTCAGCAAATGAAAATTTTATTTGTTTTAAATATATGTAATGATTAGTGATTAAATGGGAATCAAGGCTGTCAGAGCCTTTTCGACATCTAAACGGTTTCACTTTAATCGAAACCCTTTCGAAATCCAAAAATCGCACTTCTGCTCCTAAACCCTAATCTCCGAACCACTGGAACCCTAACCTTCAAGCCTTCAGATATTCTCACAGAGATGGTAAGAACTAAAAGAGCCAGTGAAGCCAAGCCAAGCAATGCCAAGAGACAACGATCCGAGGGAAGAAAAATATTTAAGTGCCGGGTAATCGATCTCGACTGGTTATTTTAGGCAAATCTGCTATTGAAGCAAGCGATGTTGTTTCAGAATCTTGAACAGATGCTCAACAATGAAAATACGGAATTTCTGTATGAAGTAGAACATAGATAATTATTCAAATCTGTACAGTTTTGTCTGGGAGATACCGAGGACAGTATGATGGCTAAGATAGAGGATAGAGATTTCTCAATCTCATCAGGAGAGATTGGTCAGATTCTCAACTGCCCTCACGAGGGAGTTTTTCATTTTGATTTGAAAAATATTGGAGATTATGTGCATAAATCCGAGGACATAAATTTTTTTGTTTTTGGTACTAAGACTATAAATAAAATGTTTATCAAGGATTTGGAGCCTGATTAGAAAATTTTGGTCAAATTTATTCAGACTGGAATTTCTCCAAGAATGGCAGAAATGGAAAAGATTTTGTACCCTGATATGTACATAATGTATCTTCTGTTAAGTGATATCAAGTTAACTTCCCAAGGTACATGATAAGGTATCTCAATTACTGTTGTCAAAGCGATGCCCGGATGAACTTTTATCCTTTTGGTCGATTTATTTCTAAACTATTACTTAAGAAAGACATGGTGAGATTAGTGGATGACCGAGTAAACTGTCATCATAGTAATGTGTTTAATACTGAAACTTTAAGGAAGACTGGATATTTCTGGAGCACCATTAAAGGAAAACTTTTGCCAGTAGGAGCAGAGGAAGACTCAGAGAGTTATCAAGATCAACCTCCTAAGTCCAAGGAGGGACAAGCTGAATCAAGAGTCAGCAATACAGCAAGAAGGATTCACTTTATAGTGGAATATTTTGAGGAAGACAGAAGTCAGGAGGAACATCAATACAAAAGAAAGAGACCTGTTAATGAGGAAATTACTTCCCCTTTATTGGAAACAACAACAAATGTTTTATTTACTTATTCATTTGTAATAGAAGTTGTTATTGATAAGACCATGGAAGTTGTAAGTGAAAGAATAGCACTAGTAGAGGGATCAAAAGCTCAAGAAGAAGCTCAAAGGGACAATCTGGAACAAATTGTAGTTGATGTTGAAGTTACACT
Organism: Viscum album; assembly: GCA_963277665.1. Taxonomy (NCBI): domain Eukaryota; kingdom Viridiplantae; phylum Streptophyta; class Magnoliopsida; order Santalales; family Viscaceae; genus Viscum; species Viscum album. The sequence continues at coordinate 507,263,327 of OY728140.1, forward strand.
TCAACAGAACCAAGATAAGAAGGCATTGCCTGGTGAAGATGTTTCCAAACTTCAGAAAACTCATGAAAATGTTTTTCTCAAAACCCCAGTAGAAGGACAAGATGCTGATGTTTGTGGTGATCATGCTTATGAAGTTCACACTGAAGTGCTTCAAGAGGATTTTTCTATGGAGGAGTCTGGGGACTCTAAGGAAAAATCTGTGGACCAACCTACTCAAGAAAAAGAAAAAGAGTAATCTGATGCTGAATCATTAACTTTGGTACTACTGCATAATCCAGAGCCTAAGAATGCGAATCAAGAACTGGGTGCCTCTGATTCAAGGAAGAAAGAAGTTGAATAACTGTATGAAAATGTGTGTCAGTTAGAATCTATGAATGTCACTCTGAGAAATGCCTTAACCTTTGAACAATTGAGATTTCAAAAGCTGATGGAGTGTACAGTCTCAAGGAAAGAAGTTGAAATGTTTAAAGAGGATATGGTGACTACAGTTGGTCAATTGAAATCTTAAATGGTTATAAAGTCAGATTTATCAGATCTGAAGTCATTTACGTAGAACCAATTTGCATTAGTGGAAAATAATGCTGTTAGTGGATCAGTTACTTCACCTGATTTAATCTGAAGGTTTCAAGCTATCACAACAGTGATGAGAAACATGAATGATATGTTACAAGATTGATCTTCAATATAACAATGCTCCTTTATCAGCGTTGGTAGACAATCAGAAGTTTTTAGTGGATCAATTGACCTTTAGTAAGCCATCGATCAGAATCCTTTTAAATCATTTATCAGAGAAGCAATCAGTATTTTTCGAAAAAGAGGAAAGGATGCATGAGTTTTTCAGAGTCAATTTAATTGAGGATATTCATATGACTCAAGAGAACAGAGAGCTCATTATCAAACCTGGAGATGGGGTGATGAAGAGAATCCGGGAACAGTTTACAAAAATCATGTCTGTAATCTAGAGGAGATAGAACCTATTGCCTATCTTACCCAAACCTTGATTCTTGTGTATATCGTTGTCATGTATATACTGCTGTTTTTGAATAAAAATTTTCTTCATTTTTTATTTGTTTCTTTCTCTATTTGTTTATTACTGTTTTAAGTTAACATATGCTAGTATATCAGATATATTTACTATTAAACAGTTCATTATAACATTTACTAACAGTTCAGTGCAATATTAAAAGTACTAAAATCCATGATTTTTTATTCTCTTTGATATCACAAAAGGGGGAGAATTTGGATACATACAACATCATATTTCAGGGGAGAATTACATGAGAAATTTGGAAAACCACAACATTTTATTTTACAAAACATTATTTAAATGGTTTTCTGTATATTTATTGTTTTGGGTACTTATCTAGAATGTTTATTATAACGATTTTTCAGAAGGACAAATTTGGATAAAACTCGAACACTTTTATTTCTAAACAAAATTTTTTCTCTCTGGGGTAGATATTTTTATTGAAATAATTTTGCTGAAATTAAATATTGTTTCATCCTCTCAAAATTCTAGAACATTATAAAGTTAATTTCGTTTAAATAATTTTATTATCTTATGGGTTTTGTGATCATCAAAAAGGGGGAGATTGTTGAGAAATGTATTGTTTTCAACAATACATATTAATGTTATTTAAAGGGGGAGATTATTTTATATAATACTATGTCTCTTTATGATAATTTTTATGCTCACAAATAACCTTAGTTATTTTCTAACGATTTTATTTAGTATTTTTCAGGAATTTATAAATTTATTTTACTCTTGAAATTACGAGAATTTATTACTTATTCAGAATCTTCTTTAAGCGCATCCTGGAATCACTGTTCATGCCTTACGTGGATAATTGTAGTGCGGAATCTACTTTAGCGCATTCTCGAATCACTGTTCATACCCTACGTGGATAAACATAGCGTAAGGATGAAAAGTGTGTATACTTTTTGAGATAAGAGAAAAGTATGGTTAAAAAACCATACGTTATCAGCAAACTTTTGAAGAAGAACCTTACGTTAGGAAGGAACCTTACGTTTTGGTTATCAGTAGAGTACGAAAGGAGAACCGTACGTAAATACTAAATGTTACATTTGTTTCTCAAAAGTATGGTTTATCAACCGTACTTTTTTGAATAACCATACGTTCTTTGAGAAGTATGGATCAAGTAAAAGTATGGATCTTTTACCGTGTGTTTGAGAGTTGAAGAAAAAAGTATGGATGATCAACCCTAGGTTTATGTTCAACCTTACGTTGTCAACCCTATATTTGGAGGCTACGTCCTCAACCTTATGTTTGGCATCGGAAATTTCGACAGACGATATTTTTATGCATTGATTAGCAAGCTAATTATTGGGCGGATTTCAAGCAGGATTTAAAGTCATTTTTAAAGTATGACTTTTACCGATTCAAATCTGTTTTATTATTGTACTAAATATCGAATTAAAAGGATCTCTTTAAGCCGAGTTTTCAGGGAAGTTACGACTACTCTGTAAATTTAGATTTTTGAATATCACGAAGAAAAAAGATACTTTTATGGATTTAATGTGTAGGAGATATGTTCAGCTTTATTATATATGTTCTCTATGAACAAACACTTTATACGAGAGAGTGGTGATCAATCTATTATTAAAAAAGGTGGAAAATAGAGACTGCAAAAATTCACATTGATCTGCTGATTCAAAAAAGAGCGTCAAAGCTCTGTTTGTTTAAAAAGAAGGAACTCGATAGAATATTCACTCGTTCTACATCGAATATCTACTGTGGAACTACTACTGCTGATGTTGTGAACTGTATCTCTATATCTACTACAACCGGATCGACTCGTAATTGCTTTGTTTTTAAAATAAATATTTCTAGAGACGATGATCCATCTGTTTTCAATTGCATTCTGTTGTAATTGTGAAGATTAACTGGAAAAATTCTTTCTGAAATTCTTTTTATTCTTGAGTAACCATATAATGACCCATACTTTACTTACATTTTAATTACATCATAATTTAAGCACACTTATTACAACATATAACAAAACCAGGAAAGGACCGTATAGGTACAGAGTCTTTAGAAACTGGGAAACATAAACAACTGGTTCATAAATCATCTACTTTTCCTCCCATTTATTTCATCATATCTAGAGTCCCTTTTTGTCATATCCTACTTAATAACCTTCTTCCTGACCTGGGGAAATAAAACATACAAAAGGGTGAGCTCAAATGTTCAGTAAGGGTAAACAAAAGAGATATCAATCACATCATATACATAAGAACATAACTTTTGGAAATCTTAACCTGCAAAAGAAATCATAATTTCATAACATGGGATAAATCATAGTAGTGAAATGTAATCCCAATAATCAAAACATAAAACATGAAATTTGTGGCATACAAACATAATAATAGAGAATCATTTCTTGTTAGTCAAGACTCATTTCCAAGACTATCTTAGTGGACAAAGTCCATTTCTGAACTGAGTTCACTCCTCATTTCAGTCCTGTTTCACTGAACAGGTTTAACTTCCCGTTCCAGCCATGTCTATATCATGAGATATAAAATCATTACCCAATGCATTGGAGGGAGATATAGGTCCCACCCATCTCATAATGATACCATTCTTATGTGTGCCACAAAATCATAAAGCATACATTATAGCATTACCCATGTAATAAAAATGGGAATCTTAAACATCGTGACATCATAAAACAATTCATATAAGATAAATGAATACATAAAAATATTTCCATCACAACATAATCAAATCCATGTAATAATAGGGATAGAAATAGAACCCTATATTATCTTAGATGGAAAATAATTTTGATAAAACTCTTGATCTCCATTCTTGAGGAAAATATCCTTTCTACTTCAAAAACATTTTCCTTTCTCAACATGTCATACAATTTTAAACTAAAAGAAGTTGACTAAAAATAAACTTTAAAACTCATAAAGGAAGCTTCTTGGAAATAATGTTTTAAAAATCCATTCATTCCGTATAAGTTAAAAAAAACATTCTTCTCGTACTTTTGTCGAAAAAGTCAAAAAGTACCTCGTATGAAAAATAACAAAAGATTCCTTTCATATCTTTTACTAAAAACTCACCAAAGGGTAAAATTAGATTTACAAAATTGTAGGTGGATGGAAATAATATTACATATTGAGGAAACATGGATGTGGATGATAAAATACACCCCAGTAAATACCAAAGTATAAACAATCTCGGATAAAAATGGGATTGTGATATTTTCCATTACCTTAGGTCCGATTTGCCTTGTAAGTGTCCGAACCTCCTATATAATGATTTAAATAATGTTATTAACATATTCTAGAATCATAATTATTGCTATTATATCATATATGGTCATATTGTTAGCTTCTTAGTAGTAATATTTCATTGCTACTTGTTATTCGGGTGTCTATAACTTTTTGTTCTTATGCGTGTTTTGTCGAATAAATTCTTATTATTATCTTTAGGTTATAGATACATCATTTCCAGAATGGTATTAATGTACTATATATCATATTTATTCATTCAATTCATTTATATATTCATTATGCAATGATGATCATGTAGAATGGATCACAACACATCGTGGAGACTGTATTCCGTACGTACGCATGAGCGATGATATCGTTCCCATGATCATGGAATTGTATTGGAGTGTATGTATACTATGTTAGAATCAATATAAATTTATAATAATCATATATAGTAATTATTTACATCATTATACCCATCCAATTAAGGTGGTGTGGGAAAATAGATTACACCACGGCGTGGAGACAGTATTCCGTACGTACGCACGCGCGATGATTTCGTTTTCCATAGGATGGATAGATGTTGAAATAGGGTTGTTTCATACTTATAATAACATATTAGTATATGAGTGATACTGAAGTTATTACATCATAATGAAACAACTAAAGAAGAAGATGTTGAAGAGGAAAGAATTTGGAAAGGATCGGTAATGGATATTACCTCTTTTTGACGCGCCTCTTCTTAAACTCCTATTAGGGCACTAGGGTTGGTCTTTGAAGAATACCAGAACCTCTAGGATGATTCTAGAGAAGTGGGGAAGTGAAATGGGCAGGGTTTGGCCGAGCTTTAATGCTCAAATTGGTGTGAGGAGGAGAGGGAGGTGGTGCCCTTTAATAAGGGAGGAGAGGGGCACCTTTGGGAATATAAGAAATATTAGTTTATATTAAATCCCCACCCCACTTAATAACTTCCAGAATGACTCATATTCGAAGCTTAGATCGTATAGGGTTGTAAGCCCATCAACAAATAAAATTTATACATGTTAGGAATTTATTTTAAACATTACCAACTTGATTTATCCTTATTTATCAATTTAATTTTATTTGTGGTAATAATATTCTAAATTTTAAATTATTGTTAATAATTACATATGTGTTGTGAATTTTCAATAATTTGACACTTCATGACCTTTTCGACCATATAAATTTTAATTTGTAATTTTTAAATATTTTTGTGATTTTTAAACAATTTTATAATATGTTATTTTTATAAAATAACAATACTCTCAATTTTGACACTATTCATTTATGTGAATTTAAATAAAATATATACAGAGGATATGTTCTAACTAAAAGCTTTAATAGATTAATAACATGTCATATGTATCTATTAAATTAGTGGAGCACATTAAATAGTGCATATAATAATTATTTTAATATTCTAAAACCATTTATTTGATATTTTAATTAATAAAATAATTTCAACATCACTATTGTGTGATAATTAATGATAATTATTTAATCCCTAAAAATTCTAAATAAATTACTATAATGTATATAATTGTATTAGCTCTCTAGAGACAATTCATGTTCAATGTTTCACTAAGTTTATCACCAAATTAAAATTATTATACTTATAGGATTTAAGAAAGTGACATGTTGTCACATTCTTTTGTTTTAATAATAATTAAATTATTTTCATGGAAAAAAGTCTATTAAATGAATCTAATCCGACCCTTAGGTGATATGGGTCTACTTTTAGTCATCCAATAGGATTTTGGGAGGTGTTAGGGTAATTTTATAATCTTATATTTACCGTTAATTACTCGATTTACCTTTAACTATGGTAAATAAAATTTACCGTAGTTACTCTTCATAATGCCCAAAAATAAAATGTAGCCAATTAAAATAATTTGGACCCACTGATTCTGAATATGGAATCCATTTTTCAAAATTCAACACATATAAGTTTCAGTAATTAATTTAAAATAAATCTCGTTTTTAAGAAAACGGGTTTTAGAAGTTAAAACATTGCCAAAGATTGAAATGTTTTTACCTATGAATTCAATGTGGAATTAATGATAATGACATAAATTTTATTAAATGGTAAAAATATATTATATATATACTTTAAAACCATTTAATATTATAATTTAACCATATAAATTATCTCAATGAAAAAAGCTTTTTTTAATTATAAATTAGCGTATTTTTACTATTCATCAAAATATGAAAGTTATCAGAAAAATATCAAAAATTTATCCAAAGTAAACTTTTATATCCTGATTCAAAAGAATAATTTTATTTTGTCAAATTGAACTTATAAATGTGTCAAAAACCATATTTAATGTGGCTGCGCAATCAAAAGGCGGCAAAACTGCATTTTTTGATAAATACTTATTTTACCCAAAAAAAATTATTTTGTTCTCTTACCATGTTCTAGAAAATGTGTAAGATGAATAATAATGTTGTAAATTTAAAATTCCGTTAATACTATTCATAGCGTCTAGTTTATAATATTATAATAATATATCATTGTTTAGTGGAACTCGGTATTGCGTACTACACACGCTATCGAGGAAGGTCACGATTGCGTCCAGAAAATGATTCCTTTGATGATTTATATAACATAAAAACAAAATATTTCTCATAAAAGTCTCGGGTGTTACATTCTACCCCACTTAAATTGAATTTCTCCCTCAAAATTCGTCACTTTGTAAAAAATAGATGAGGATACCTCTCCCTCATCATATCCTCAAGCTCCCATGTATCTTCTTCTAATTGGTGGTTCCTCCATAAAACTTTCACCAAGCGAGTGGTCTTGTTTCATAAGAATTTTTCACTACGATCCATAATCACTATCGGTTGTTCTTCATAAGAAAGATCCTTCTCCAGCAGTACAACTTCTGAGCTGAGTACATGTGAAGGATCAGGTATGTACTTTCTCAGGAGAGATACATGGAACACATCGTGAACTTGAGAGAGATTCAGTGGAAGCGCCAATCGGTAAGCTAGCTTCCCAACACGATCTATTATTTTGAAAGGACCGATATATCTAGGGCTCAACTTCCCCTTCTTTCCAAATCTCATTACCCTCTTCCAGGGAGATATTCGTAAGAACACTTTATCACCCACTTCAAACTCTAGGTCTTTTCTTCAGTTGTCGGCATAAATTTTCTGTCAACTCTGAGCTGCTCTTATGTGTTGTTGAATAGATCAGACCTTTTCTACCATCTCATCAACAATATCAGGTCCTAATAGCTTTATTTCCCCAACTTCATCCCAGCAAGTTGGAGTCCTGCATTTCTTTTCATAGAGAGCTTTATAAGGAGCCATCTGAATACTGGAGTGAAAGCTATTATTATAAGAAAATTCCACCAAAGGTAGGTGTTGATCCCAACCACCATTGAAATCCATAGATCAAGCTCTCAACATATCTTCTAGAGTTTGAATTGTTCTATCAGACTGAACATTTGTCTGAGGATGATAACCAGTGCTGAAACTCAACTCTGTATCCAGAGTATGCTGAATACTTCGCCAGAACTTTGAGTTAAACCTCAGATCCCGATCAGATATAATTGAAAGTGGTACTCCATACAATCTTACCACTTCCTTCACATATATCCTGGAAAGCTGATCTAGAGGGAAATCCTCTCTAATAGCGATGAAGTGTGCAGACTTTGTAAGACGATCAACTATGACCCAGATAGAATTATTGCCTTTGGATGTTTTAGGAAGTCCTGTGACAAAGTCCATAGTGATGTTTTCCCATTTCCATTCCGGTATGGGTAATGGTTGTAACATCCCCTTAGACTTCTGTCTCTCAGCTTTAACATGTGACAATCCAAGCATCGAGAGACATATTCAGCAACATCTCGTTTCATGCCACCCTACCAGAAGTACTCTTTCAGGTCCCTATACATCTTCGTGCTTCCAGGATGAATAGAGAATGAAGAAATATGAGCCTCATCCAGCAGCTCCTTCTTTAATTCGGGGATGGGAGGAACACAATACCCGATTCATAATTTTATTATCCCATCACAATCAAGGTTGAATTCAGGAACATTTCTCACCTTCTTTTGTAACTTGACATCTTCTTTCTGTGCCTCTTTAATCTTCACATGTATAGATGGTTTAACATTCATTTGAGAAAGATACTATTTTTCCATTTTCATTATAATTCCAAGATCCATCCTTTATAAATCCATAAATATTGGATCTTTTTTTATCCTTATCATGGATAAACTGGCATGGTCTTGTCGACTTAATGCATCTGCCACCTTGTTTGCTTTCCCAGGGTGGTAATGAATTGAGCAGTCGTAATCCTTAATCAGCTCCAACCATCTTATTTGGCACATATTTAGCTCATTTTGTTTGAAAATATACTTTAAACCTTTATGATCAGTATAAATATCACACCCTTCACCATAAAGGTAATGTCTCTAAATCTTTAATGCAAAGATTACAGCATCTAACTCCAAATCATGAGTTGGGTAATTTTAATCATGTATTTTCAACTGTCTTGAGGCATAAGCTATCACCATATCAGTTTGCATAAGAACACACCCCAAACCCTTCTTGGATGCATCATTGTAGATCACAAACCTTTCTCCACTACCAGGCAGTGTGAGCACAGGTGCACTGAATAACCTTCTTTTCAATTCCTTGAAATTCTCTTCACATTCCTCCGTCCAAACAAACTTAACTCCATTCCAAGTCAACTTGGTGAGTGGATTAGATAATCATGAATAATATTTCACAAAACGTCGATAATATCCATCCAAACCAAGAAAACTTTAGATCTCAGTCACTATTGTTGGTCTCGACCATCTTTCGATAACCTCCGTTTTTGCTGGATCCACAGATATACCCTCTTTTGAGATTATGTGACCCAAAAATGAAACTCTTTGAAGCCACAATTCACACTTGGTTAATTTGGCATAAAGCTTCCCCTTTCTCAGGGTCTTCAATATAATTCTCAAGTGATCTTCATGTTCTTCCTTTCTCTTTGAATAAAGAAGAATATCGTCTATAAATACTACCACAAACTGATCAAGATAGTCTCTAAAGACTCTATTCATCAGATCCATGAAGATAACAGGGGCATTAGTAAGACCAAATGGCATCACTATAAATTCACAGTGTCCATACCTTGTACGGAAAGTCGTCTTTGGTATATCCTCCCTTTTGACCCTTAATTTGTGATACCCTGAACAAAGATCAATCTTGGAAAAGTATTGAGCTCCTAGCAGTTGTTCAAATAAGTCATCAATGCATGGGAGATGATATTTGTTCTCGATAGTTATCTTGTTAAGTTCTCGATAATCAATACAGAGTCTCATTGATCCATCTTTCTTCTTAACAAACAGAACAGGTGCTCCCCAAGGTGATGCACTAGGGCATATGAGCCCCTTATCAAGATTCTCTTGGAGTTTCTTCTTCAATTCCTGCAACTAAATTGGGTCCATTCTATAAGGTGTCCTTGAAATAGGCAAAGCACCTGGTACGAGTTATATTGAAAACTCAAATTCACGATTTGGTGGGAGACAAGGTAATTCCTCTGGAAAGACATCATCAAACTCCCATACAATGGGCATATTCTTAATCGTGAGTTTCTCACCAACAATTTGAGATAAATAACCGTCATTTAGTGGAATCAATACCCATAAAATGGTATAAATTTCCACTGGAAGGTTATGTTCATCCTTGCATCGATAGACGATCATAGATTGATCTAGAATATGAAATGTGACTTCCCTTCTTTGGAAATTGATATGAGCTCCATGTAGAGAAAGCCAATCCATGCCAAGAATCACATCAAATTCCACTATAGGAAGGATCACAAGATTTTCCGGAAGCACTTTCCCACAAACTTCAATCGGAGAAGAATTATAAACTTTTGATGCGAGTGTTGTCCCATTAGGGGTTGTCACAGCTAACTCAACATCTAACTGTTGAGGTAATACAGTGATATCCTTAGAAAATTCTTTAGAAATAAAGGAGTGGGTGGATCCAGAATCAAATAAAACATTTTCTACTTTAGAGTGGATGGTAAGTGTACCTTTCACCACATCGTTATCGTACTCCACATCATTGATAGACATTGCATGTGAATTTCCTTTGTCTTTAGCCTTAAGAGTTTGTTGACGTCGACTATCATCATCAACCCTTAGATTTGGGCATTGATTGGCATAATGACCCATCTCCTTGAACTTGAAACATTAAAGAGTAATAGGTTCATTCTGTGTGTCCCTTTCTTTGTTTGCATCACTATACATCTTCTTCCCATCATTGCAGCATTCAAATGCCCAATGACCTTCCTTTCCACATTTAAAACATTTACTTGTACCTTTAAGACAACTCCCTCCATGTTTCTTTCCACACATTGCGCATAAGGGAAAGCTCATCTTCTTTTTAGTGTGCTCTTTAGATTTTCCTTTGAATTCCATTTTCCGATTCTTATTAAATCCATATGACTGATGGGTTACTCCAATCTCCATCTTGACTTTGAGAGAACATCGAACGATTTCCTCGTATCTATTGAAGTCCCTTATGACTAACGCACTTTAAAGACTTGGTTTTAAGCCACTAAAGAATCAATCGATCTTACTCTCTGGTTGGATAATAATACCAGAAGCGTACCTTGCAAGTCATGTAAAATTTTCTTCAAAAGTACCAACAGATTCATCATCCTTTTCCTTCAGTTCAAGAAACTCTTTATCCATCTTTGTTCCGAGAATACGAGGGAAGTACTTATTGAAAAATAAGTTCTTGAACTCGTCCTATTCCATGTACTCAATTTCATCCGTTTGCCTCATATTCTTAGTAAGATTCCACCATTGATCAGAATCTCCTTCCAAACGATACACTGCCAGGATGAATTTATCATGTTCAGAACATTGAAGAACTGAAAATATCTTTTCATTAGTACTAATCCATTTTCAGCAACTAATGGATCAGTAGACCCGCTGAAAGAAGGTGGACGCTGCCTCATGAAGGACTCAACAGAATGTTGCTCCTTCCTTTGCTCGTTTGGAAGTCCTGCATGATTCATAGATTGAGAAAGTTGTGTGAGCATTGCTACAAAATTTTTCATTCCATCTCCCATAACATTTGGTTGCTCAGGGGGACAATCATTGCATTGCCCGTCGCATTCCTCATTAACACGGTTCCTTCGGGTTCTAGCCATTGACTAAAACCAAGAATTATAGTTTGAGAAACACTCATTATAATAGGAAAAACCACATAATCAACAATAAAATTTCACAATTAAGGTCTTATCAAAGTTTGTTCATGGCCATTTCGAAAGCACTAGGATTGTGTTCTATGCTTAGACTTATCCTTAGGATTCTTACTAAGGATATCACATCCTAGTTTCCAAAGGTTGACTATACCTTTCCTTTGATACCAACTATAACGACCTATACTTTACATACACTGTCATTAATTCAGAATTTAAGCACACTTATTACAACATATAACAAAACCAGGAAAGGACCGTATAGGTATAGAGTCTTTAGAAACTGGGAAACATAAACAAATGGTTCATAAAGCATCTACTTTGCCTCCCATTTATTTCATAATATCTAGAGTCCCTTTTTGCAATATCCTACTTAATAACCTTCTTCCTGACCTGGGGAAATAAAACATACAAAAGGGTGATCTCAAATGCTTAGTAAGGTTAAACAAAAGAAATATCAATCACATCATATACATAAGAACATAACTTTTGGAAATCTTAACCTGCAAAAGAAATCATAATTTCATAACATGGGATAAATCATAGTAGTGAAATGTAATCCCAATAATCATAACATAAAACATGAAACTTTTTGGCATACACACATAATCATAGAGAATCATTTCTTGTTAGTCAAGACTCATTGCCAAGACTATCTTAGTGAACAAAGTCTATTCTTGAACCGAGTTCACTCCTTGTTTCAGTCCTGTTTCACTGAACTGGTTTAACCTGCCGTTCTAACCATGTATATCTCATGAGATATAAAATCTTTACCCAATGCATTGGAGGGAGATATATGTCCCACCCATCTCATAATGATACCATTCTTATGTGTGCCACAAAATCATAAAGCATACATCATAGCATAAACCATGTAATAAAAATGGGAATCTTAAACATTGTGACATCATAAAACAATTCATATAAGATAAAGGAATACATAAAAATATTTCTATCACAAAATAATCAAATACATGTAATAATAGAGATAGAAATAGAACCCTATATTATCTTATATGGAAAATAATTTTGATAAAGCTCTTGATCTCCATTCTTGAGGAAAATATCCTTTCTACTTCAAAAACATTTTCCTTTCTCAACATGTCATAAAATTTTAAACTAAAAGAAGTTGATTAAAAATAAACTTCAAAACTTGTAAAGGAAGCTTCTTGGAAATAATGTTTTACAAATCCATTCATTCCGTATAAGTTAAAAAAACATTATTCTCGTACTTTTGTCAGAAAAGTCAAAAAGTACCTCGTACGAAAAATGACATAACATTCCTTTCATATCATTTACTAAAAACTCACTGAATGGTAAAATTGGATTTACACAATTGTAGGTGTATGGAAATAATATTACATATTGAGGAAACATGTATGTGGATGATAAAATACAACCCATTAAATACCAAAGTATAAACAATCTCGGATAAAAATGAGATTGTGATATCTTCCCATACCTTAGGTCCAATTTGCCTCGTAAGTGTCCGAACCTCCTGTATAATGATTTAAATAATGTTATTGACTTATTACAGAATCATGGGTATTGTTATGACATCATATATGGTCATATTCTTAGCTTCTTAGTATTAATATTTCATTACTACTTGTTATTTGGGTGTTTATGACTTTTTGTTCTTATGTGTGTTTTGTCTAATAAATTATTATTCTTCTCCTCAGGTTATAGATACATCATTTCCAGAATGGTATTAATGTACTATATATCTTATTTATTCATTAAATTCATTTATATAATCATTATGCAATGAAGATCATGTTGAACGAATAGCATCACATCATGGAGATGGTATTCTGTACGTACGCACGAGCGATGATATCGTTCCCATGATCGTGGAATTGTATTGGAGTGTATGTATGCTATTTAAGAATCAATATCACTTTACAATAATCATATATAGTAATTATTTACACCATTATACCCATCCAAGTAAGGTGGTGGGGGAAAATAGATTACACCACGGCGTAGAGACGGTATTCCGTACGTACGTACGCGCGGTGATTTCGTTTTCCATAGAACGGATAGATGTTGAAATAGGGTTGTTTCATACTTATAATATCATATCAGTATATGAGTGATACTGATGTTATTACTTCATAATGAAACAAATAATGAAGAAGATGTTGAAAAATAAAGAATTTGGAAAGGATCGGTAATGGATATTAACTCTTTTTGATGCGCCTCTTCTTAACCTCCTCTTAGGGCACTAGGGTTGGTCTTTGAAGAAGACCAGAACCTCTAGGATGATTCTAGGGAAGTGGGGAAGTGAAATGGGCAGGGTTTGTCCGAGCTTGAAGACTCAAATTGGTGTGAGGAGGAGAGGGAGGAGGTGCCCTTTTATAACGGAGGAGAGGGGCACCTTTAGAAATATAAGAAATATTAGTTTATATTAAATCCTAACCACACATAAAAGCTTCTAAAATTACTCATATCAGAATATTAGATGAGATAGATTTGTAATCTCATCAAGAAATAAAATTTAGACATGTTAGGAATTTATTTTAATCATTACCAACTTGATTTATCCTTATTTATCAATTTAATTTTATTTGTGGTAATAATATTCTAAATTTTAAATTATTATTAATAATTATATATATGTTGTGAATTTTCCATAATTTGACACTTTATGAAATTTTTGACCATATAAATTTTAATTTATAATTTTTAAATATTATTTTGATTTTAAACAATTTTATAATATGTTATTTTTATAAAATAACAATAGTGACAATTTTTACACTATTCATTTATTTGAATTTAAATAAACTATATACAGAGGATATGTTCTAACTAAAAGATTTAATAGATTAATAAAATGTCATATGTATCTATAAAATTAGTGGAGCACATTAAATAGTGCATATAATAATAATTTTAATATTTTAAGTTCATTTATTTAATATTTTAATTAATAAAATAATTTCAACATCACTATTGTGTCATAATTAATGATAATTATTTAATCCCTAAAAATTATAAATAAATTTCTATGATGTAGATAATTTTATTAGATTTCTGGAGACTATTCAGGTTCGAAGTATCATTAAGTGTATCACCAAATTAAAATTATTATACTTATAAGATTTAAGAAAGTGACATGTTGTCCCATTCTTTGGTTTTAATAATAATTAAATTATTTTAAAGGAAAAAAGTATATTAAATGAATTTAATCCGACCCTTAGGTGATATGGGTCTACTTTTAGTCATCCAATAGTATTTTGTCAGGTGTTAGGGTAATTTGATAATCTTATATTTACCCTTAACTACCCGATTTACCTTTAACTATGGTAAATAAAATTTACCGTAGTTACTATTCATAATGCCCCAAAATAAAAAGTATTCTATTAACATAATTTGGACCCACTGATTCTGAATATGGAATCCATTTTTAAAAATTCAAAACATATAAGTTGCAGTAATTAATTTAAAATAAATCCGGTTGTTAAGAAAACAGGTTTTAGAAGTTAAAACATTGCCAAAGATTGAAATGTTTTTACCTATGAATTCAATGTGAAATTAATTCTAATGAAATACATTATATTAAATGGTAAAAATATATTCTATCTATACTTTAAAACCATTAAATATTATAATTTAACCATATAAATTATCTCAATGAAAAAAGTTGTTTTTAATTAAAAATTAGCGTATTTTTACTATTCATCAAAATATGAAAGTTATCAGAAAAATATCAAAAATTTATCCAAAGTAAATTTTTATATCCTGATTCAAAAGAATAATTTTATTTTGTCAAATTGAACTTATAAATGTTTCAAAAACCATAATTAATGTTGGTGCACCATCAAAAGGAGGAAAAACAAGATTTTTTTATAAATAATTATTTTACCCAAAAAAAATTATTTTGTTCTCTCACCATGTTCTAGAAAATGTGTAAGATGAATAATAATGTTGTAAAATTTAAAATTCAGTTAATAATATTCATAACAGCTAGTTTATAATGTTATAATAATATATCGTTGTTTAGTGGAACTCGGTATTACGTACTACACACGCTATCGAGGAAGGTCACGATTGCATGCAGCAAAAGATTCCTTTGATGATTTATATAACATAAAAAAAATAATTCTCATAAAAGTCTCGGGTGTTACAAACCAGCATCTCGTTCTAAGCTGTGTACATTCGTGTTTGAACCAGAAGGATTTATTTTGCCTTGGATTGTAAAGGTATCAAATGCCTGTACTCAGTTTTGAACCGAACTGTGGAAAAGAGGACCAGATAGTGAAAATCACCAAGCTCTTGGAGTTGAGTGTTAGTGGAGTGGACTAGGGGGCTTCTGTTTCCCAAACCACTATATATCTTTGTGTCCCTACTTTTATTTCATTCCTCTACAAGATCAAATATGATAAAGTATAGAGGACAGAACTCATTCAATCAAAGAGTTATCAAAAAAATTGCAAAAGACACAATTCACCCCCCTCTAGTGTATAATCTGTAGATTCAGATCCAAGATACATTGTTTTTAATCAACTTGTTTCCCAACATCATCAGTTTCTGAATTATTTGAGGTTTTGATAGGATTACTAATACTTTTAGTATTTTCATATCAAAAACTCCAAAGAGGATATTTTATATAAATATGTTGAGATATAAAAGTTCCTTATGGTTTTTAGGAAGTTTGAAAACCTAGAAAATTTATTAACTGACCCACCATACTCATTTAAAACTCAAACGTCATAAGATTCATAATGGGATATGAAATGAAATTTTTAGTTGAACCAAATTTAAAATTATCAAAATAGATATTAAAAATAATAATATATTTAATTACTACATTTATAAAAAGGGTTTTATTTCCAACCCCATTAAAGATTTTATTTCTACAAAAATATAGTCAATCTCTTATACCAAGATTTGTGCTCTTGTTTATGGCCATAAATTTGATTAGTATTATTAAATAGTTATTCTCAGTGTTTATTATTTTAAAAATAGGGGGTTATTCTATATAAACACCCTCTTGAACATATATTTTAAGGAATTAACACTTCACATCTATCTAATTTAATTTGATATTTAATATAATTACATATCCTTGATGTATATTAATAACTTCATGTACAACTAACAAATTATAATTTTCTTCATAGTCCTTTCCATAATGTTGATTATATGACTTAACAACTAGTCTATGTTTATTTATAACTATTATTCCATTTTCATCACATTTGTTTCCTAAAAACCCTACTTACTCTAATTGTTGAAGTATTTTTTGTCATTCAACCTTACTTCAATCTTCATTTCTCTTGAATTAATTGAGATCATATTGAATCGATTTTATCCAATACTCCTCACATAAACACTCATCTATAGTATTAGGTTCATATTGAGATAAAAATAAAAATTTATAATTTCATTTATCAATGAAATTCTTGTTCAAAAAGGTTCATCTTTATCACAAATGATTTCATCAGTGGGATGATTCCTTATAAAAAAATAATTTTATGGGGTATAAGAATCTATTCATCAATTTTTGTTTTAAAAAATAATGATGTATAAGTTGATAAATATATATTCTTTCACTTTTGTATCATGTTGAGAAATTTCCAATATAAGATGAATATTAGTTTTAGATATAACATCTGGATATTTGGTTTGGGGTTGTTTGAAAATAGAAGGATCAGTTTCCTGAAATTTAACATGCAATATTTCCTAAATAATACATGGTTTTTTTTATTAAAATCTCCAATATGTATAGAAGTTATAGTATAACCTATTAATATTCATTGATTTATTGTTTTTGCAAAATTTTTTGTTATCTTTTTTATTCAAAATAAATACTTTACATCCAAAAACTATTATGTGTGAATGTTTTGGTTGCCTTAAAGTTCATAAATAATTTGACAATTTATTACTAAACGTTATTATTAAAACCTAATTTATAATTTAGGATTAATTACTAACTACTTCAGCCCAAAAATGTTGAGGAACGGAGTATTCACTTATCGTGGTTCAATTATCCTCATGAAGAATTCTATATATTCTTTTGACTAAAATATTGATCTGTGGAGTTCTAGGTGATGAAAATTATGTACTATAACATCTTTAATACATAATGTTTAAAAATAAGAATTTATAAATTTTACCCCATTATTAATATGAAGTGTTATCATGGATAGGTTTTTCTCATTTTTAACATGATCTAAAATGGTTTTAAATCAAAAAATTGAGATTCAGTTGTTTCCTAGAATATAGATCCACATATATCAAGTGTAGTAATGAAATACAACATTTCATAATATATTCCTCTTATTTATCTTGTTTTTAAAGGACCAAACAAGTCCATGTGAATTAACTATAAAGAAACACAAGTTGAGACTTCATTAATTGACATAAAATATAACTTATGCTGATTTCCAAATTGAGAGGGGTTATAAACATTAGAATTATCTTACCAATGTTCAGGTAGATACTTAACTATTAATTTACTAGAAAATTTTCTAATGTTTTAATATTACAGTTTACAAATAATCTATTCCATAACCAATATTAATAATTTAATAAACTAAGGAAAGGTAGTTATTGGATCCTATTTTCTTCTATGTTTACTGTGTAAAATTCTCGTACTAATTGGAAGAAAGATGAAATTCACCATTAGAAATATGAATAGTAATTTTTTCATTCCTAATGTTCAAAATATAACTCTCACCACCCAATTAGTTTATGAAAATTTGATTTTGATTAAGTCAATTTTAAAATAAACTATTTGAAATTAATGATTTTCCAAGAATAAAAATGTTACCTATTTTAGTAATTTCTCTTTGATCATTATCTATGAAGGTTACTTTGAAACCATTCATCTTTATAATCTTTATAAAAAGTCTTTATTTTCATTAATGTGTCTCGATAAACTAGTATCCATGTACACAATATTTTTTTGTTGGAATATTCATTATTTTCCTGAAAAACAAAATAGTTTTTGTTTAGAACACAAATTTTTTGGGTTCGTTATTATTTGAAAAAAAGCCTTTTAAAATCCAAATTTTACTCACTTTATAATTTTGATAAGATATCAACTATTTAGAAAAATGTCCTCTATAAAACCCTAATGAATTAAACTTATTCAAAGAAAATCGTTTCTTTTAATACCATCCACTTTGATATTTATTGAAATTTTTTCCACTTTTTAAAAAATAATATTGTTTGAAAATTTGGTTTTCAATTCTAGAAACCCATTATTGAAACATCTTTATATGTTCTAATTTTTTGAAAAACTTTACCAAATTTTTCATTTCCATAACTAATATTTAATTTAAACTAAATATTAATTAATTTTGGATAATAACTAGATTCGTATCTTTAGTAGTAGTTATTTTTGAACTGATTTTATCATTATCATTTAGTAAACAATATTTTTAAAAATTATGTTTTTTCTAAATCACAAAAAATAATATTTTTCTTAGATTTAGATTTTTCATCTTCATTTGAGAAAAAATATTTCTCATAATTATAATTATATATGTATTTAGAAAAATTTAATATCTCAATAGTTTAAATAGTAATTTATTAAATTTCCTTCATATTTATTTATTGAGAAACTTTATGTTTTTTTTAAAAATTAAATTTTTATTTTTCATGTAATCTATAAAATATTGATACTTCTTCATAGATGGGTAAATCATTATTTTTATAGAATAATTAACATTCCTCCATGGATGATAAATAACTATTATTTTCAACATCGCAATAGGGGTAATTATCAATTATGGTATGATTTCTTAGTGATTAATCTATATTTACCTTCTATATGAGACAAGTATTATTCAATGTATTTTCAAAAAAGAAACCAGTATTCTTTTTTTTTCATTTTATCAATACCTGATAAATATTGAAATGAATTTTCTATGCCAAGAGCACTCCATATGTTTGCAGATTTCCTAAAATATTTTTTCATATGATTATATTAATTATTATAATTCCTATCAAAATTTAATTCCTTCATATACATTTTATTAATTTAGTATAACCTGGTCTGATCTTTCTAATATTCTAATTGTCATAACACTTTACATCTAAATAATCTTTTTAATCTCTATTATCTTTGTGACTCTTATTAAATCTATAATAGAATTATTTCTTTTTCACTATCATTCTTATCCCATAATTAACATTTTATGATTCATTTATAGATTAATCTAATGTACTACAATCTAACTCCTCTACAAAATTATAATTTTTTGATAAATTCAAAACTTTTTCAACAAATTGATTTTTTTAATATTATAAGTTTATATAGATAAAACTCCTCCATTGATATTTCACAAATTTTCTGCATTCCTTGTCCATCATTCCTTATACTATATAAGGGTTCCAATCAAATCATCCAATGTAGTATTTTTTAACTTTCTCATGTAATCAAAAATAGTAATTTTGGACTCCCATTCGTTGATCATATTCTCAACACTATTTTCAATAGAAATTTCATATGTTATATCTTATTCAGCAAGAAATATAGACAATTTACAATACTCATAAATATTTGATGCATTTTGGAAAGTTACCCACTAGGTAAAAATTAAATGGTCTAATAATACCCTCTATGAATAGCTCTTCTAGTTTCAATGACCTCAAAAGTTACAAAATGTTTAACTTCTAATTCCCCCTAAATATATTTTCATTATCACAAGGTGAGATTCGACTACAAGTTTTCTATTTTATTGAACAAAATAATGTATTCTTAATTTTTTAATTAAATTAGTGTTCCAGATTATCTAAACTAGTAAAATAAGTAACATACTTATCCAAAATCGAGAAACTACTAGTTTATATCACAATGTTTTCATAACTAGTATTGAAAAATTATTTCTTCATTAGATATATCCAATATCAATAAACAAATCCTTAAAAAATTGGTAGTCTACTTGGAATTAAATTATATAGAGTACCAAAATTTAATCCTTTAATATTATCAAAGTTGAATATCTTTATACAATAAATGGTCATTGTAATAATAATTTATACTGAAATGTATTTTATAACAACATTTTATAAATTTTAAATAAAATAAAAAATGTAAAAACATTGAAATTCAATATAGTAGAACATTATCTAATACCAATTATTGGATCGTAAGATTATACAATGATTATAAGATGGGGTTGGGGTGAATTGAAGTTTAATAATTAAACTAACATAAATTTTGAAATACCTTTGGTTAAAAAACGATTTAAGTCAACAATAATCTAATGATCAAAGTATAAGAATCAGACTCGGAAGTAATCTAATATATTATATTAATTAATTAGTCTCACAATCTTTCTGAAAAATAGTTATTATTATGTCTTAGTAAAATTAACATTATAACATACATTTCATATTGGAATAATAACATCATAAAAAATAATATCTAAGCTTATAAAAATGTAACAATGACTTATAGTCTTTATAAAATATATTATACTCATTAACATTATGATTTAGGGATGTTATAAATCCCAACATAATATATTGAAAATTTACATCCTAAATATAATGGTCTTTATTTTTTCGAAGAAAGTCATCGATATGCGGATCAATACAAATTTGTCATCCTAATCCCTAAAAACCCTCAATGTGATGATCAATGTCATCTCTATCTTATAATAACTGGTAATCCATTGATCAGTAATCAGTATCACCTGGCTTCATATCCCCAGAAGCCCTCAATCTATTCCCATATAAAAATAAGTAAATAAAAAAGTAAAACAATTCTATGGATTTTTAAATTCCTCGCTCTGAATTTTTAGAACACAACTATCTAGAAAAATACTATGCATATCAATGAGATGTTTATGTAGAGAAAAATAATAAATGTGTTGAGTTTCAAATGAATCAACAATAAGATCCTCTAATGTAATCCACTTTTAGTCACCACATAATATTATTATTTCTCTGAATCTCTTAGATTGTTGAAATTTCTTTAGATTATTTTATTTAGATAAATTTTCAAAACATTTCTATACAATGTTATTTTTATATAACTGTTACAATGGTGGAACTTATTTCTTATTACATGAATAATTTCAAATACTTTGATTATTAAATTTTGGATTTCCGATGGACTATAATATTTTTAAATTATATGTACTGGACTATGGTGTCTCCAATGGATTTGAACTACAATACGTCCAATGGATATGACATCAGTTACTCCATAAGAGAGGAAACATTTCAATCTAATGAATAGAACACTAGTTAGTTTGATGGACTAGAATCTAAGTTAGTCAAATGGATTTGATATGTGAATAAATTTTATTTTCATAACTATAATAACTATTTATATGTTATGTAGAAAATTATTTTTTCTAAAAAACATACTAAACTTTTCAGTACCTGTAATTTTAGAAGAATATTTTTTAAAAAAGTGTTTGCGATTATAAAAAATAAGGAAAAAAGTATAATTTATTATATTTTGACTCAACAACCCTTCTCACTTACGTGGGTCAATTAATTATCAGATAAAGCATGAAATATTTTTATTATAATATGATAAAAATATGTATGGTTTTTCATTAGGTGATGGTTGGGAATTTTATATACCTAAAATTACTTGGGAATACGTTGTTATATAATGACACAATGGGAACCAAGTAGTGTTTCTTGAAACACCAAGGGAAATATGTATTAAATCTGGATCCACCAAGAGAAATAAGTGGTGGAGCCTAATCCACTATGGGAAATAGGTCATGATGTATGATCTTCTATGTTATGATTAATATAATTATATTTTTTAAGCATTTTTTGTTTTCTATAAACTTATTTTGTGAAGGATCAATTATAATGTTCCATGTTTTATCTTAGAATAACATTATTATGTTAGGATCATGGATCATGATTAAACACTCATACCCACATGATTCGTATTACCGTATATTATCATCATTAGATATCTACTATATTTCCCTTCCTAATAATCTAAGCTCTGCCCATTCTTAATAATATATACCTCAGGTTATGAAGATGAGTATTATATATATCATTCATATATGTAATTTTAGAGTTTAATATTTATGGAGAAATGTGAAAGATTTTTAAAAAAATTAATTTTCTATATATCCAATCCTCAAAGTTAGTATACCCTCATCTATCATTATTATGTAAATATTTTTAATATGAATTAATTAATGTTGAAAACTATTGAATTAATTGTGTTTTTCTTACTCAAGTCATCTCATGACTTGTCTTGGACGGGGTGTATTGCGGTGTTGGGAGGGGCTCTTGGGAAAGGATACACAATAGAGAAGGTGATCTCTGCCTTGTATTCTAGGATATTGGGGTAAAAATTCTATCTCTATAAAGAGGAAAATGAAACAACCTAAGAGGATATGCCATAGGAGTGAATATGGAGGGGTTCCACAACATTTATAATAATTTTAGTCCACATAGAGCCTCTTTATTATTTTTCTGTAAAAACTAAAAAATTAAAATAACTGAACTACCATTTCCTAATTGAACACCCCTTAACTAACTTGTTCATCCTATTCAAATAAACCATGTAATATAAACACATGATCCTATTCTTCCTTCCATGTTCACCAAAATATTGGAGGAATTTTTGTTGTAATAACTATGAAAACATTATATAAGTTACAATATTCCTTTCCCATTTTCATTATATCCATTTTCCATATATTTCAGTCATTCCCAAATATATATTTTCCAAGGGTTTAATATATCGTATTTTAATGGTGTTGGAGTGTATGTTTGGTTACCAACTTAGACTGTAGTTTTCATTACCCTTCACTATTAGTGGATTCATTCTAGATGCATGGTATTTCAAGGGTGATGATAGGTATTTTTATATTCCCCTAGTGTTCATTGAATTGTTAATTCTAGTTTTTTTAGAAAAAAATATAAAATTATAGTAATAATCATTTTTTATTATTTAAGAATTTATATGTGTTTTTAGTGACTCACTTAGTTATTACTTCAATATTTTATGTTATAAGTTATTCTAGTTTTTTGATGTGAAATAAACAATGTTTATAAACTATATATATGAAATCCCACATTAGAATTACTTTTCTACATGGTTAAACATCATAGTAACTATTTAGTAATTTGGTAAAAAATCATATAATGTCAGAAGGTCATACCTCCCTAGTTAGTTGTGACATTATTTTTATTGATGTAATTATATACACCTTTACATGATCTATGGATTTTATTTTATCCATTTCTCTAGAATAATAAAAAAATTAGTCATTACAAGATCCTAATCAATCTAACCAAATAGTGAATTCCCATATCATTTTGTTTAAAATGGCATGTTCGGTTTCTATAATATTAATGATGATCCCAATTTATTTTATGTGGTACGATACCTCCATAGTGACCCCAATGAACCATATAGTGGGAAGGACATAACATATGGGATACCCCCTATTAATTAACATCCGGTTGAAGAATTTGTGAGGACTCTATGATACATGGAGTAGGGAATGAAAACAAGTCCAACCAATCCTTATGAGGCCATTCCAATCCTTATTCTAAAAATTATAAAGACCATGAGTTCCTCCTGCAGAATCCACCGACATTCTGAGATACTAAAAAACATTATATGTGGAAGCATTTATGTAAACTATTGAGAGGAGATTAAAATTTCTCAATACACTTAAGGAAATTAATGTTAAAAATTCTTTATTTATACTTTATGTATCAAATAAGATGTGGTCAGAATTAGTTGTCCAATATAAATTGAATGAGAAACCCAAATTGAAGGGCTTCAAAGTGATATCCTCCCAAATATTTTACCTAAAATATATTACTCATGTTATGTCACACGAGATTATTACCCATTAGTATGGTAAAACAATTTCCATGGGATACACTAAGAATTCCATATTTCTTGTCCATTTTCCTACGAATTTGGTGCCTTATTAAATATTGATTTCTTGTGGATTTGAAATGGATTTTAACCAGATATCCCATCTCATTATTTTCTCTTGAAACATAAATACTATGTGAATGTTGTGGAATGAGAATTGATGGTAGAGATTATCTATGATTGGGTGTCTAGTAAATTTGAAGCCTCCCTCATTTCTGGAGGTAGTGATTGAGATTTCATTAATAGAAATTGGATTCATGATTATCCTAATAGGGGTAGTACTGGATAAACTTGACTATTTTATAAACCATTTACTTCAACCACTAGAAGAATCTAGACTATAATAAACTACTAAATTACCATGGTGGTTCTCATGAATCTATCTTACACAAAGTTTCCAAAAATATTATACCTATGCAGTTTTCTGGAACAACAATACTGATTATGTAAAACTAATATTCTAATGGGGATTGGCCTAGGATCCTCAGATCCTAAGGGATCATAAGTCTAGTTAAATGGATCAAAATTTGGTGGGTCATGATCACATGGATATAGAGGTTGTGAGGGATCATAATCCTAGAAACCATAGAAGATGAATGATATCTCAATCATTTTTAGGCCTTCATCCTAGGTTTAGTACAAGAAGCATCACACATTAGGGTAATCCCCCACATAAAAAGAGATATTACAATGAATATTTAGAGGTACAATTCGTATTGTATCATCTGTAGTAGATTCATTATTTGACATCGGTGGTTCTCCCACATTTATATTTAATTATACTATGTAATATTTGAATAATCCCTTATATACTATTCTTTATATCATGGAGTTATATAATCCTATATGGACTAAGGAGTGTAGCTTTTAATCTCCATCTTTTTCTTTCCTGATGTCCAAAGTGTAATTATCTTAGCCTTTTTACCTTATGATTCAAATCGTGTAATCATTAAAGGAATGGACTATATAATGGCCTATAAGGACCATATTTATTACAGTTACAAAATTGAATAATTCACTACCCTAGATGGGAGAATTCCACTATTTTAAGGGGAATGTGATCCCAAGTCAGGTCAGCTGGGACCATTTTTTCCAAAGGCGATTAGACATATATTTTAAATGTCATTCTCATTACAAGAGGCTAATGTGGATAATTCTCATATTGTGTTACCTCATGTGGTTAAAAATTATTTCTTTTTTCTCTATATGACTTCATGGTAACTCTAAAAGAATGAATGGTTGAAATTTATATTGACATTTTTTTATTAAACACCAAAATAAATATTAATTTAATCCAATCATATGAATCTAAATAAATTAATAGAACTAAAGATTTACCTTGATAAATTCAAAGATTAGGGGATTATCCTCCCTATTGTGCCTATGTGGTCTTTTATGGTGTTGTTTCAATGAAAGAATAAAACAATCTGTGATTTTTCTGTGATTATAAGTAGTTCAACTAGATCACTATAAAAAATAAATATCCCCTTCCATATATTGAGGACATATTTGATTAGTTAAAATGGATACAATGGTTGGCAGATATTGACCATTGGTCATTCTACCACCAGTATAACATGAGGGAGTTATAATATCTGAAGTCAACCAATATGACTAGGTATAACTACTAAGGTTATCTTGATATGTTTAATGACTAGAATAATGTTATTGTAGTTTTCATATCAATAATGAAAAAACTATTTACTATCTTAATTCATTTTTTCATATTTATTGATGACAGTGTGATCTATTCTAATTATGTGTAGGAGAAAATTCTTCATTTGAGGATCATATTATGGAATCTTCAAGATCATCATATTTATTCCATGTTATCGAAATTTTGATTTTGTAATAGAGATGTTATGTTCTTGGGGAATGTGGTGTGCAAACAAGGATGTTATATCTATAATGGGAATGTGAATACCGTTACGTATTAGGAGGTTAAATAATGTTTTTGTAATATGAGTATTATTTGTATTAGTGGGTTATTATCAAAATTTCATCAAGGAAATTATGATGTGTGATTTTTCATTGACTACACTCACTTATAAAGGAAATATTATTTTGTGGACATCATAATGTCCAATATTGATTCTACCTGAAGTCCACAATGGTTATATGGCCTTATGTGATGCTTTCAATATTGGTTTGGGATGTGTCTTTGTAAATAGAGACCATATTCTAACTTATGGAACTGAAAAACACTTTCCACATGAAATGAATTATCCCTACAATTACCTTGAATGGGTAGTTGTCATGTATGATCCCAACTGTTGTAGAAATTATATTTTTGGTGAGATGATTATGGTGTTCACTTCTTAAATGATAATAATTTATATTTTATCACAAAATTATCCAATACATTGGAATTGGATGTGTGTGGAATATATTCAAATGTTTTATTTTGCTCTCCACTATAAAAATGGTACTGGTAATGTTACTGCAGACACGTTTAAAAAAAATCCATCTTTGGTCTTAAAAGAATATAGAGTGGAGAGGAACCTTAGTTGTCTTCAGGTATTCATTAATTTCTAGACAAATTAAGGGAATAAGATATGAATTTTATTAAAATATATTTGAATTATATCATTAAATTATTTCTCAAAAATATTTTTAGGATGGAGTTTTTAGTATAATCAAGGGAAAAATAAATTTTAGGGAGACCACCGGTGAGTTCCTTATATCCTTAAAAGGCACAATTTTGTTTAGGAAAAGGTATTTGATCCCATTGTCAACGAGAAACGAATATGAAAAAGATGTTCATTGATCATATATGGCTATTTCATCATAGTTATACAAAAATGTGTTATGATATGAGAAATAATTTTTGGATTATGGGAATAAGATGGGACATAGGGGAACTGAATGTATCAGTGTTATATATGTCATCTTGTTAAAGATGAAATTCAAAACCATATTTTCTTATCTAGAACCTTCATATCAATATGACGAAATGGGATGTGGTGTCCATGGAATTTACAATTAGGTTTCCTCATACCTTTCAAGGTGAGACTGAAGTTAAGATAGTGATGTATCACATAACCAAATCATTACATTTCATACAAAATAGGGTAGCATGAATTTGGTGGAACTCTTGATGCTATAAATAAATGAAATTTTTACTATGTATTATCTAGCCTCTACTATTATGTCAGATATAGATCCTTGTTTCACTTTTAGGTAATGTAATGAAGTCATAGTAGGAATTATGTATTAGGTTATTTTGAGTAAAACCTATTCATTTTGAATATATGTTAAAATAAAGTGAGCTATTTAGATTGAATTTTATTAGCCCTAATCCTATTTTTTTGATTTTGGTGGGTCATAAGATTACTATTTGAGGTTGGTCAAATTTTCTTATAATAACAGTAACCAATATAATAATGGAATATACCCATTTAATGATACTTATAATATGATATGCCACTCTCATTTATATTAAAAGAAGGTGTATGAATCCGATCGAGTGGGACTTAGCATATTTTAGGAGATGGCTAGAAATTCTTGGGATAATTGGATATAGTGAATACAGCTCAATGTACCCATTAATACGATTCTTAATACCACCATAATCCTTGGTAATTATCTATTATTGATTGGGTTTTCAGGAATTTATCACCTTGTTTGGGCCCCCACAGGTTTTTGAAGTAAGGGAAGATTTCTTTGTGGTTAATTAATCCCTTCAAGATCTCAGGGAAGATTCGCAAATCCACTTACATCTAGTATTTCAAGTAGAGTTTAAGAACACACATAACATGTTCCATGTTTATAATCTAAATTTGTGAAAATTAGATCCTTACAGTATTATAAATTTTGAATAAATCTAGTAATATTTGGAATTTTGTATTTCTGTGAAACTTGTTAGTATCATAGAATATATGGTAAATGTGATTTTATACAAATTATATTCATTTGGTTTGTCTATTGTGCAATGAGAATACTTTTTTGTGTGACACCTAGGAGTGAGATACATTCATGATAGATAAATGTCATATTTTATTCCTAAATCAATTAGTTCGTCAACTTAATAGTTGAAGAAAGTTTTATCGTAAGATAATTATCACACACATGATGTAATATTTTAGCATAAAAGTTTTTTTATTAAATTTTTTTCCATATTTTTTGTCTTTATTTTTTTAGTTTCTATATTTTTTCTCATACTATTTAGGTCAAAGATGCAGTAGTCCACATTATAGAGCAAGTGTATTGTTCCCTAGAGATGGGATTTTGGGTGAGCCTCTACTATGGAGTTGGTGCTTCTTACCATGGAGACCAAGACTAGGTGCTATTGATTCTTCCTCTTGGTGGGGCACCAAAACATGACAAAAGTGGCTAAACATTAGGGGTGTAGGGAACCACTATTTATCTAGATTCCTTATGTTGTTAGGTTCTTATATTTTTTTAAATAAACTAAAGAAGTGAATATCCTTAACTACCCCTTCATAATTTATCACTCATTAACCCTAATATTCTCCCCATTTTGAATAAACTCACACCCTTTTTGTGTGATATCCTTACCCTCCTTCAATAATAATAAATCTTTTAGTTCAAAATCTTAAAATATTACATATAAAATACATAGTTACTCTATTCCTATATATTAGAGCTTATCACCCTTCATGTGTCGATTTATCTCCACTAAGAATCTATAGCATCCCAGGGTTTTCTCAACTAAAATTAAAATGTTTTTGGTTCAATATTTAGGTATTAAAATTTTTCACTAATGATATTTTCCCTTCAGAACTGGTGGATTCACCCCCACTTAAATATAACATTGGTGGTAATGTAGGTTGATCCATATTACCCATATATTAATTGAGAATTAGAATCTTATACTTGTATCAATCTATTAATGGACTCTATTGATTATGTATGGTTT
Organism: Viscum album; assembly: GCA_963277665.1. Taxonomy (NCBI): domain Eukaryota; kingdom Viridiplantae; phylum Streptophyta; class Magnoliopsida; order Santalales; family Viscaceae; genus Viscum; species Viscum album. The sequence goes on from OY728140.1 coordinate 507,292,532, forward strand.
GATTTATGACCATATTAATACCCTTATATATATCTTCACTTTTTGATGTCAAAAGTTATTTTAATTTTTGTTTCATGTTATGGAAATGGAACTTATGGACAATTGTTTTGGAATATAATTTTAACAAAATTCCCAACATGGATAAAACTCATTGAAACCCGTAAGTATTTGGATAAGAAATCATAATGTAAAATCATCCACCCCAACTATTTAGCTATGAAATACTAACTAGTTGAGTAATGTAGTAAAAATTTTCACTATCTTATGATGTTACTATATTCATTTCTCTAGAAGTATAGTAAAATTATTAAATAGGTGACCCTAGACATAGTAATCATGATATGAATTCACATGTTGTGTTTTATAAAAGGGAATGTTATTTTTATAGTTTATTCATTTTTTACATGTGATACGAGATATGTATACTTATTCAAGATTTCATTCCTAAAATATTTTAAACTACTAAAATGTAGTTATTTAAAAATTAGCATGTTTCAGTAGTTTAAAAAAAGTTGTTCAAGGAACACTTGGAGGGATCCAAATAGGATTGTCATGCTCACACCTTGGATACAACAATGGGAATATGTAGAAATTATATTTATATATTATAGAAAGGGAATGGTTTTGCTATTAATTTTAATGTATTGATTATCAAATTCACTTGGGTTATGGATATGACATTGTGGGATGATTCCATCATGTCACACAGTGAATCAATTTTATATTTTTTTCATTTTCTAGAACGGTATATTTATAATGACCACGTATTTACCATTTGAATTTTACTCCCAACCCCATTAATTTTTTTGATAAATGAGGTACATTATGTATTTTAATCTATTGGTAGAATGTTTAGTTATATTTCATTATGTTATTATTATTATTTTTTCATTTGTTTGAGAAGTCAATTTCTATTACATGATTGAGTGAAAGAACCACCTATATGCGGTGATACCAAGATGGGTTATCTGTCATAATCGAATGATATGATTACATGTTGGGTGAAACTATTCTTAAAGGTGTTTTACCTAATTTCATGGAACTACTGGTCTTCCCACTAGGATATATAATACACTTCATAACACGTCATGGACTAGTTTATTTTCTCTGATCAATGGTATAACAGGATAGATTTTGACCCTAATAATACAATGAATTAATTTTTTTATTTTAATTAATTTTGATTACAATAGTAAATTAAATTTCTAAAATATTGAAAATTTATCCTTTGTCACCCCCTCATACTTATTCCTTCCGCTGTTAGGAAAATACATAAATGAATTTCAAATATAGCGTCTCATGTTTTCAATGAAATCACATTTCAATTCATACATCCACATAAATATCATTCCTTATGTATAAATCTTATATCACGAATTCATTTATATTTATAAAAATTTATTAAATCTTGTATTTAAATCAATTCACAGTTTTTATCAACTTCCGTGTACATGTATATACCGTATATTATGAAATTTTATAAAAATATTTTCCTTTTTAAATTTAATTCATGATATTTATTATCATTGTAGTATATTAGTTTTAAAAAATATATCCACCATGGTTTTTTCAATAATTATGGGTTTTTAATGAGTTATGTGAGTAAATATGAGTGGATAGTTGTTTAAAATAAAGGTTTAAAGAGGATTTAGAAATATTAAAATAACACAATATTAAAATTGTGTAACACATTTAATGTACCACACCTTGTCCCCATACATATGATTTTACTCTCATAATAAATTCATACTTCCATGAAGGTTCGTATATTATTAGTTTTAGTGAATGATTATTCAAATAATATCAATTTTCATTAATTTCAATCATTATCTTGTAAAATGTTTTTATTTATTTTCGTAGTGAAATGGATTGGAATTTGATATCAATAAGTATTTTGGACTTCATTACCCAACATACGATGTCACCCCAAATAATCTATCTAATAATAATTCTATCATTATATGAATCCCAAGAAACATCACTTCCCCCCAAAACCTATTTTCAATTAAATATTGTAAAATTCCAAAGTGAATGCTGGAAAAGGATAAGAATATAACAATGGAAAAAATAATATGTAGTTCGTGTCTTCTCAGGTTCTTATAAAATGATTATGTGGAAGGGAAGACTCACATAGAGTGAAATAAAATGATTATTTTCAAAAATACATCTCAAAAATCTTGAAAAAACTAATAATATATAATATTTTTTTAAAATATCAATAATAAGTTCTCTATCATATGGGATGGATCAGGATTCTTTAAAAAAATTTAAACGTAAGAATATTTCCATGATGTATAGAGACCTGTTTGGAAGGTAATATTTACAATAGAAAATACTTGTGTACATGATTTTTATAATTTACATAAGTTAAAAAAATATAAATATACCATATTTAGGACTAAAATCTATATCATCAATCATTAATATCCTTTTATGTTAAAATAAACATGCTATGATAAAAACAGACATGATGATTCACCCGTACCAAAGTATTTGATAATGCTTAATGGAACTATAAAAATTCTCTCAGAACAAAAAATTGAAAATGGTAACCCTAAGCATGTTTTTACCACTCCTCCTAACATAGAAGTTATTACCCCTAGTGAAGATAAATTATGAATTTATTATAAATAGAGAATAAAATAATGGGCAATAGTGGATAAAATGATATGGATAGTTACAACCGATTTTCAATTTCATATGTGTAGCCCATGAAATTTTCTCATCTACTTGTTTTACTATAAACCTGTAAGATTAATTGATGAAAAAACTACAATTTTTTATTGAATAAAACAAGAAAAATGAAGAGAAAGGGAAACAAATATAGGTCAACCCTAAGAGGTGTAGTTTTTTGACTGAATGTACCTTGAAATTTGTAGCGGTAATCCATAATCTTAAATTAGGTGGGGATTTATTAGTTATAAACTACCATATTCTCAGCATAAAACAAAATCAACTTTACATAGATCCCCCCATTGGTCAGTGTACTATGTTTCTAATAAATTTTTAGTGGATTAATCTTTATTTGTTGGAGTATAAAGGTTTGGGTCCCCTTATTCAATTATTAATTGATTTCTGTAATTCACTGTTATCTATTGGTTCAAACATGGGTTTGACTTATTTTTTTGGTATTATAACGAATTTTGTACATGGTAATGTAATTCATATCTGTATATCTCCAGTGTGATAGTTGATTTATAAACCAAACCTATATATGTTATAATTTAGTGGCCACATATCCTATGTCTTTAACTTCACACTCTTCAAGGTCCATCGTTATTATTCCTAAATGCGTATATTTTCTAGATTGTAGATCTTTCTAATCATGAAATTACCAGTTTAATTATACCTTTCATCTCTTGACTAGTTATAGGATCTATTCTCTAATATCTATAACTTCCTCTTATACGGTTTATACATTCTCATCGTCTTGACTCACTAGGTAAATCCATTTAATTTATAATCATATTATTTCATAACAAGGTGTGTTTTTTGTAATTTGATATATATTAAAAATGGTTATACTGAAAATAGATAAAAATATCTCCCATGGTTATTTTAGCTTTATATCTTCATCATTAATAATTCAATAGAGATTTGTATAATTAGGGGTGGAAGAAGGTATTTAACCTCTTATAATCCTAGTTTATGATCCTACACTATTTTAATAGTATAAAATAGTATAGGGGAGACACATTAATTAACTTATTTAAGTGAATATATCTATATATGATACTATTTATATTCATTGAACATAGTATTAATTTTTTCCATCTGGATTTTCACTTAGTGTATTTCAAATAAAATATTCTAAAAAAATGATAGTTCATTCCCCATATAAAAATTCTTCAACTAATGATTATTTAGTCTCTTGTATAATTGATTGTGTTGGTTGTTCAACATTAAATTTTTGATAAATCAAATAAAAATAATATATAATGTTGATATTTAGTTTAAATTTACAAACAATCATTGAATGAATCACTCAGATTCTAGAATACGGGTTGAAATTTGATTGAAGTATTTTTATATAGATTATCAAATAACATTTATACATTCCAAAAGGAATAGAGTATTAGTTGATACCCTTGGTTTGTCTCTTGATGATTAAATAAAATAACCCATATTCCAAATAACATGTTAATGTGTTTTAGGATCTTTATTGTAATGAAACAAATAAATGTGTGGGTTGGTTGTGTTATGGATATATAAAGTAAATAAAAATGGACAAGTGTTAATAAATTGAGTTAGAGGTTATCATTTGAAGGATTAGTACTTCAGTCTATCACTACCCACAATTTATAACTCACATTGATACTCATACTCGGTGAGGTAATCTATGAAATAATATATCTTACCCACAAATTGAGTTTATTATTATGGACCAAAAAAATATTATAAAAATTCATAAATCCGTGGTTACAATTTAAATGAGTGAGATACTAAGAAATCATATGGAAATTAAAAAACCGAAGGATTAAATTCATGGGAAACTCCCTATTGGGAGAAGTGAGTCCCAAAGAATGAATAATATTATACTTAATTTTCATCAAGGATCCCAATATAATGTAAATTATCATTATCTAGTTTAAAAATTTCTATCACATATAGAATTTTCTAGATAGAGGAAATTTTGATTTTCATAATACCACAATAAATGAATGATGAAGGTATGAATGGGATCATGACAATCACATATACATTATACATAGAAATTCAATATAAATACACAGTAATAATATTATAAAAAACAAGTTCACTAAATTTGAATAGATGCTGAATTACAATGTGACACACACCTTACTATTCAACCACCCTTTGTGGTTATTTCTCTATGTATCTTATAAAATAGATGAGGTAGATAAATAAACACATAGATTCCATAATAAAAATTCTATAAAAATAATAAATTATTAAATATTTTTTATAGTGTTTTAGGTCTTAAGTTATGAGAATAATGATATATTTTTTCTTTCTAAATATTTAGTTATTTAATAAAACACCTATGATCATCCTCTTTAATTTCTCTCTGGAATTAAACACCACATGTATTTCTCATTGTTTTCCTACCCAATTTGGTATGGAAATATATACATGTATTATTTTATGGTCCCCATGAGAAAGAAAATCCACTATATTTAATTCCAATTCATGAATGATCATGATTAGTCACACACTTTTAATATTTCATTTCTTCTTATTTTTTGAGTAAGAAAATTTTACTTTTGGAAGATTATCTAGAGTGGAAGTGCAATACCAACAGTGATTTGTATGTGGATGTTATGGAATATAATATTCCTACTAGTAGAGGGTACAATAGAGGTTGAGAAATCATTATGTTAAGAACACATTGTAAAGTGAAGTATTCAAAAATAGTTTACATTTGGAACTCATTTTATTTGTGTGATAATATATATTCACAACAAATATTATGAAAACAATGGGAACATTTTTTTTGTTTACAATGTAATACAAGGACTGACTGAAAATTGAATTTGTATTAGAAAACACTTTTAAGGAAAAGTGAGAAACCACATAAATTCAACCAGGAGGACATAACTTGTAAGAAATCAAAAAATCATTGAAATAGAACTTAATCCTATTAGAGAGATCCTCCATAAATAATTTCCAGGAGAGAGTGTGCACCTGTGTATCTGGATCGTCTTTGATGATGACCTCAAAGCGATCATCCATCTTCTCCCACATTTGAATGTAATCTTCCGTACTTATCTTCCCTTCATTGAAACCCCAAATCAATATAAGGTCTTGTTTATTGATCCAAACAGCCTGATCACCATTAGTAACAACGCGAAACACCCTTCCCATCATCTGTTCAGCCTCTTCTTGCGTAGCATTGATAGTGAGAAGATCCTCCACCATTTCTTCCTCCGAGTGCATAAGCAGTCCCAGGGATTTCCCATTACTAACCTCCTCTACACCAGTTTTGTCCACATTGGTATCACCAAAATATGGCTTCACTACTTCGGGCTGGGTATTAACAATAGAATCATGCATGCACTCCAACTCCTTGGATTTAATTTTTTTACCTAACCTGGTCTCTATTGGTTTTGGTAGGAACGAGTAATCCTTGCGCCCTTTGATTTTCTTCTCTTTAGTCACGATGCAACTTCCCGAATCCCAGTGAGCTTTTTGTCCATTCATCTTCCTTACATTGTACAGGCATTTACTATGATTCCCTCTAACATTGTCCTCAGAAAAATAGCAAGGGTATTCCTCATTAGACTCTGTCCCACATATTGTTTGATCTTTCATGTCATTATCCTGGTCTTGAGCCAACCCTTCAATTACCAGGCCATCGAATCAGTTACTAGTTTGGATGGCCTCGTGAGACTTCCATTGTCCTATGATCCAGTGACCCACCAGTTCAGCTGGAGTACCCTGCTTTGAGTCATTCTGAGTTAGTTCACAGCCAATTGGAGTGCCTTGTTTTGAGGAGTCAAGAACATTGTCACAACTACTTTCCTCCGCTACCTCCAAAGGAATTACCTCATGTTTAGGAGCTGCCTCTGGATGAGGTGGAGCCACTCTGTTGGTCACAAATTCATCACCACGAGTCCCCTCAGCCTTCCCTATATCCATCAGCTCCTGCTCAGTCTAATTGCAATCAACCAAATCTCTCTTCAGGTGGGGTGCACCTCCCACCTGAGACATTGGCACATAGTTACCCCTCGTAAAAACTCCCTCGCAGTTGGTTTTTCGCCTACAACTGGACTCCAGGTGCCCCAATCGCCTACACATCTTGCAATGATCCTCCCAGGATTCAAAGAGAACCAGTTGTTTGCACTGGAATTCTTTCCCAACCGTAACCCACACCCACTCCACTGGTGGCTTGGAAACATCAACCTCCACACATATGCGTGGTTTAACCAGATGGATGACAGAGAGTGTTCTTTCATTGAAACACAAGTATCTTCCTACCATATTCCCTAAAATTTGAATTATATAAGGGTTTTGGAATGGCAAGGGGAGTTTGGGAAAACTGGCCCAAATTGTGACTGTAGAGTGATCCCTTTTCATATAAAAATCGTAAGTCCATTGGAAGAGGAAAAACCTGAAACTGAGGCACTTTTGTGGAGCATTGGACCACGCGCGAATCAAATCATACTCCGAGCCGAAGTGAATCATCAGATTCCAGTTGTCAAGAAGACCGACAATCACACGTTCATGAAGCCCCTAGGATTCAGAGATGAACCGGTCAAAATCGTTCACCGTGGGTCTTCGATGAGTAAATTGAGCAACCAGAGTCATCTCCAAAAGACTTGAAGCTTTCTTGAACTCCAAAACAGATAATGGAAGTTGCGGCGAGCCATCAAAGAGGTCATCAACCTTTGGACTTAGTGAGATTTCTGGGAACTGAGGATGAGAAACAGGGTTTGTGCAAGGGCAGAAAGGACTATGTGTCGAATCCAGGAGAGGCGATGCGAGATCCTCCCCCTTCCAACAGAAGGAAGGGGGATGGTGGGAGCCAATTTCGGATCTGTTAGGGCATCACCACCAAAGATATGAGTCGAGCCACGTCAAGATGTCCTACAATTTAATACAAGGAATTCGATGATTGTATTAAAATTTTTGGAAACCCTTAATCATGTCAAAAATCTATTTTTGGAGTTAAAATTCTAAAAGTACTCTAAACCACAAGGTTTACCATATATTCTATATGGTGTTCATTCTATGTGGAACTACTAAATCCTAGGTTATTACTAAAAATGGAAATGGTTTTTGGGGTCACACTATAATGTTTCACCCCCAGTAAATGATTTTTAATTTGTGACATGAGGTTAACACTTGAAGTTATATGAAATGAGTTTACATTTTGTGTTTTGTGGTGGTGAATCCATTCCACATACCCCCAAAAATGATTTATATTAATTTATGGGTAAAGGGATCCTTTTAATATACCACAAAAATAAAAACTCGTTTTCAGTTTGTGGTGGTCTCCATTCTTTACTTCTAATAAAACATTTTATTATGCGGGTAATTTTATTACTTGATCGCATAACACTGGGCATGATCCACCATTGAGCGATCATAAAGGGAAAATGGTCACTACATGATACCTATAAATACATGGTATACTCACCAAAATAGAAAAGTATAAGAGGAAGGATTTATAGATTGTAAATAATACAAGTTAAGAATTTTCTAGGTAATTCAACTAGTACATACCATGAGGAAAAGAAAAAGCTAGGCCATGCAAATGGATCACTCACAAAATGACTTAACCGACCACCAACAAATGGAATACCCTTATGATCATGAATGAATCTCCCCCATGAAGAAGAATCATTTCACATAAGAATTTCCTTCATGACCCCAATATACATTTTAAGGAGAATTATATAGAAATCAGTATCTATAGATTATTTTTACCTTTCAGCCTTGGTTTTACCTTTTTGAGTAGATTTTGGCCTCATGTTGGACTCTTCATTAACTACAGAAATGTATTCATGTCCCCCATAACAAAACCCATGAATTCCATCATCGAGACCTCCCCACATATTCTATGTTCATTTAGTATAGTGACATTTCACACTAACATGTCCCCCATGTGATCATGCATTCTCATTTTAATGATAGTCTCACATGTAACCTCCCTAGTTGGTGGGGTTCTAAGAATGTTTGGAATCATGGATTATTATGTTAATGAGGACCTAATACTTATGGATGGTGGAGGATGGATTATTGGTATATGAAGATAAATCTATTTCATAAAATATGAAGTGAATTGATTTACATTCTTTCATTTTCATTATTATCCTCAACCACACACACTCTTACACCTGTGAGAAGTTGAAGCATGTCAAACTCTCTCATAAAGTCATCCCCTATCATTTCTTATCAGATATCTCTCATCCATTGAAACCCTCAATCTTTTCAACAAGTGTATGAAGTAGATTGTATGAATTTCTAGATATTATACTTCCTCTTATTTATCATACCAAGCATGAATGACATGGGCTTAGAGATTAAGGGTGATCATATCACTAGCATGATCAAATATAATAATCTGGGCCTTCCATTTTGGTCTATTTCACAACAGTAAAAAAAACTATTTCAGATTTGACCCTTATACATACGTGATACATTAGAATCCTTCTTGATCTTCAAACCTAAAATTATGAATCAGCCACCTTATTTATAGTGCCCTATTCCTAATAAAAGCATTCCCCAACCCGAATTTATATATTATTTTACATTCTCTTTATATCACCCTCTTTGACCAATGATTACCCATTTAATCGTTCATCACATGGAAATATTCCATATATGAACAAGAAATTCCCACTGGTCCATATTTCCCATTAGACCAACTAAAAACTGATACTCTGGATAAATCATACACCATATATTTCTAGGAATATTCGACCTAGATTCCCTTACCACATGAAACTAAACTACATAGTCTGGTTCTTTTCCTAGGAAATTAAAAGGTGCGATATTTCTTGTTAACTGAAGCCAAACAATATGTTTTTTTATTCTATTCACAATGATATATAGAATAAAACCTTTTTAGTGAAGATCATGATATCAAAATTACAACCACCATCCTAGTTGATAGAAAACTCTAGTGCACCAAATCATAGGGATTTAATGCATGATCCTTTCAATAAAGAATTAACAATTAAAAAATTAAATGATTTGGAGAACCTATGTTGTTTATTGGTGGATCTCTCAATAGTGGACATGCAATACATAAAAATGATATAATTTATAGAGAACCTTTGATACATATAGAGGGTTACTCATGCGTGTATATGTGATTGATATTAAATTAAATCGGTGGAAATTTTTATTTTATGATTTATAAAATATTAATAAATTTGACTTTAATCTATGTGATTGTCCTAGAGAAGGAAATAATTATCCCCCAAAAGTGTGTGATGATACTCACCTCCCATCCTCTCAAGAAATGTGGGTTACCAAGCATCATTGATAATAATATTTCAATTACCTTCTAAAACTAGAGTATAGGTCAAAAAATCAACATAGATTTGGGAATCATTGTGGATTTCAGATTCGATGAATAAACCTCACTGAAAATAACTGGAAAGGAGATTTGAATATGTATATTTTGAGTGAAATGACAGATTTTGAAACCATATTCAACCCCCATAAGTGTTTTTCAGGAACATTACTTCTCATTGATATCAAAAATGGTGTTCCCAATGTGAATCCTCTCACTAACTAGAATAAATTCATTTCCCACATGTGAGGCCCTTCCATAATATCAATAATTGAATTAGTAAAATCATTAATCATTTTGTACTATCAATTTTGCATGTGTTAATTTATTTTTATTCTTATTTGATAGGTTTCCTTGTACATGTTTGATATATATATATTATTGTGTGTGTGTGTACATGAACTTCAATATTAATCTCTTCTATTTAGAAGAAATCCGAGCAGACAAAAAAATATATTATTTGGATGTCACACCAGTTAGGTCATCATCTTGAAAAAGGATATCATCGCAAACTCCACATCTCAAACGCTGGATGTCAAACACTCTAGTATAGTATAACCACTAAAATAGTGACATATCGAAAATGGAGGCCAAACAAGAGTTACTTGATGACATATAGCCAAAACAACCATCCACTCAGCGCGATTGAAGAAGATAGAACCCATCATATTGACAACTCATTTCCAGATCCATTACATTGGACATAATAACAAATTCATCCCATACCATATGGAGGTCCGCCAGGAGAATCCCAAGGCACTCATCTCGACACCACATGAGTAATAATGATGGAATGATGCCTAAAACCACTAAAAAATGTCATAAACCATCATGTCCTTACCATGATGAGGATATAACAATATGTTCTCTGGATAAGGTCACTCAGACCTAAGATCATATTATATCTCACCGTGGGAGAAAATCAGTGAACTAAACACATTATCACATCCCTATATATTCCCATATGAGAAGACCACTAAAAAACATGGTGGTGACCCATGTCTAGGCCCATATACATTTTCTAGTATATCAATTTTACCAACATAGTTTGGATGTAATTGGAGAAATATTCAATCACGTATTGACTGAAAATATGGTTGAATTAATATATCTGCCCCCAAAACATACTGATTTTGGTATATCACCACTAAAAATTGATATAAAAATGAATGGATACATCCCTTATGATACCACATAATTGAAATATATTCTCATTATAGTTGTACAAGCCACCCCTTACATATTGTCTATGATGTAAGGACATATATCCATCGTTGTCCATATTCTACAATTATTCATATATAAAATGATTGGATCAGATATGTTTTGGACTCAGACACAAAACCCCAACACCATATTTTAAGTGTCCTATGAACATGACTCGACAGTCATTGAGGAGTAGACACATATTATTACTTCCATACTTGAGGGACATCACCAAAGTCCTATGATAAATAGACAATAGGATTGGGTATAAGGACTCATTACAACTATAGATTATAGTTATACTAATACATTCAATGTAGTGTAGGATTATATTCCACCAAAAATTGTAGAATAAATCATCATATTATGGCAGTAGCAAGATAGTAGGCCAAGGATGCTCCCATACATGAAATCCATTATACACAATGTACAAATCCAACCACCCTATGAAGAAAATATAAAATAATTATCAACAGAGGTGATCATAAATCCAATATATGGCACACAATAAAACTGTTCTAAAGGATTTTGTTCTTGAGACAAATAAAAAATATTACAATAGTATCCCTTAATTTTGATTAATCATAAAGAAAAAATGGAATAATCGGTCATAGTTCTAATGGTACTCATCTCAATTTTTGACACTATAAACTGTAGAGTTTCTCCATAGAATTTTTACGATGGAGTCCTCTTTTGTGGTCACAAAATGATAGATTAGGAGAACCCATATCTTGATGATCACCAACAAAAATACTCATTTTTTTCATAAGATGAAATATAAATAAGGTCATCCCTTCTCTATAATCTTCCTTAATGTTATTCCCTAGTGTATACATCAAAGGATTTTCCCCTACAATCAGATGTCATGACATAGTTTTACCCCCCCTACATTATGGAATTTTTCAAAATGTTCCTCCATGAAGTGAAATTTTATATCCATAAGAAGGTCCTACCATTACTAAATCAATTTTGATAAATCCCTCACATAATGAGGTTCTTGAGATGATGGGGAAATTAATACACAATGCCTTATCATTGAGAAGTTATATTCTCAACTAGAAGATAGCCCAGCGAAACTGTCATTATTCAAACCACACATAGATTGTCTTCCCTCCAATATAAAAAATATATTCCCCCTATATATATCAATTCACAATAGGGATGATGGAAAACATCCGCATTGGTTGTACCAGATGGAGGAATCTTCAAAAAAATGTTAAGACAATGTATTTTTTATGAAGAAAATTTTTTCTAAAGAATACGTACCTTTCTTGTTTTTTTGTTAGCCATCCCTTAATAGATAATTAAAGGGGTTGTTTTTAGAATATTTTTTTTATAAATTTGTTATATACATTTGGAAAAAAATTAATCCACACCAATAAATATTATTTCCATACAACATATATGAATTTATCTTAAGTTAAATAAAGTACTTCACCCTCAAATAAACTTAAATTATATTCTGGATAAACAATTCCAAAAATTAGGAAAACATCAAAAGGGTCTCCAATAATAATTTCCTAATATAATAAGAAAGTAATATTAGTTAATTATCGATGCCCCACCTGTTTCCTATATTAGGTGATGAAAAATTCATGTCACATTGCACATCACCCCAATACTAGATCATTAAAGCCCCAAAAAGATGACATTTTTCACATTCATCACTCCATGTCATCTCTATGAAGTGATTTATATTCCTTATTTATTGTATTCATAGTAAGAAATAGCCCTGAATAAATCACATAATCATCGAGTATAACAATGAAATCCATGGAATTAATATGAAATGAAGCATATCATAAGGTTGATAAATATTCTATCATAAAGAATTCCAATATTCCAAAGACAGAAATTCATTCCAAAAAATATATCTCACACAATGATCGTACAATATAATTTAAAAATGTTTGAATAAAGATTCACAACATCAAAAGGGAGGATGTTTTAGTCATAGCCATAGTATTGCAGAGACAACCACATCCCATAGGGTTGTGGTAATTTTTACTATAAAAGACCCCTTAAATACCACTAAATACACATTATGGTGATATTTAAATTGACCATAGGGATCTCTGAACCAATGGTCCTAGTGTATTTTCACATCAAACTCATACCCAATAGAAATAATCCATTTCTAGAATAGGAGGAGTGCCTCAAGGTGGACCCACATTGGTCATCCAATATCATGACACAACTTCTTCATTGGGGGAGAAAATGATTAAACAATAAAAATATTCCCTTAATATCACCCTTTTTTAATGGATACAATAATATAATTTATGGGAATAGTAAATACCTTCGATTTCATCGAAAGAATAATTCTTTGAGGGCTATAACTACCCCCAAATATTATTACTCCTTCGGAGGATATTACTCACCCAATCAACCCTACTGTTATTCTAATACTAGTATGAAACTTGTAAGCAATTATGTATTGGTAAACCTCATTAGAAACAGCACTAAACATGTTATAGAATATTAATTCAATATAGAAGAATATAATGAGGATGTTTCCATTTGAAATATAATCAAAACAAGAATGAATGAAGAAGGTTTGTATACTAGAAACCAGACGCTCGCTTTAAATTTTGGGAATCACTAAAATGCTCTACTACCATCTTGCCAGTGAGAATCATCCAAGGATATGGAAAATGGTGTGGACACATCTCCCACACCACCCAAAGAGGTTCAAACACTAACACTTTTGGAAATATTGGATTAGTATGAGGAATAGATGATAGATATGACAAATATAAATCTATAATTACTCAAATGAAACTTCCATATAGGGTATGTTCTTTAAGAAGAGCCTCCTATAACTCTCATATCTGACATATGTCATTAATGAGTTTTCATCACAAAAACCAAGGTATAGACACAACATCCACTCAATATTTGATATTGTAAACCAATATACTTGTACCCCATGTGGGTGATTTATCATGAGTTCCCCACATTAGGGATACAAGAATAGCTATGTTTAATGCGTCTTCATAGTTCATCAATTATAGACATATAACTATGAGTATATGTAGACCTTCAAAAACTAGATCAACCCACTTTTCCCCAGTTTGAGCTCTTTCTCCATCAGCTACTCCCCCTGAGCCAGCTGATACCATTATGTCATTGGAAGCACAGTTGGAAGATATTTTTTGAAGGTGTGCAGCCGTGATGAAAGAGATGATGAATAACCATGATATGGTTCAAAAAACAACCACACATCCAAACATTGTGAATCCTTCATTTATGACATTCAATGGATTATGGGATTCGGAATAGAATCTAATGCACCTTCTGTCTCGATGTTGTCCCTTGATGAGAACCCTTGATGAGTAGGAGTTAACTAATATCAGCTACTTCATGTAGACCCTATATATATTGGCCTCTATTTTCTATATGATTTTACTTGCCTAATCAATCAATGCATCAGATGATATTTTCTAAAAATTACTCTATAAATTCATCTCAACACCACAATAGGCAATACAACTCAACCCATCCTTCTACATAAAAAAAAGAGAGGTTCTATGAATTTATCACCGTGTTGATGGTTTTGAATTATTCTATAATCTAACAATATCCTCTAGATTACTTGTTGGGTATTTTCCTTGAAAAAATTAATGAAAAGATAAAAAATTCCATTGTCCTAGTAGTGTATCCAAGAAGGTTTTGGGATAGTTACATAGTTTCAAAATGATTAGATGATTCTATTTTTTAATGATATCCAAATATATACAAATGAGAGTAGCTCAGGGAAAGAGGATGGGAATAGTGGAAACTATGATCATAACCTTGAAACTGGACTATAAGCCAAATATAGGTCTAATTCCTAATCCTCATTACATAGAAACTACTCATAAATGGTGTAATAAAAAAAATAACAACATTGGGATGATGTAATAAACATGGAATGTTACCAATTTTTAAATTAGAAGGAAAATATTCATTCAATTCGTGAAAATCTAGTTTTGGACTGTTTTATAGATTTCATAGGAAAAAACATTAATTATACCAGGGCCTACGAGGACCGGTTTGGTATGTATTGATGATCTCCCAAATTTCCTCCCCTTTCAGTGATTGGTGGAGAAATCTGACAGAGATATATTTGTTTTTAATGGCATTATTCAAAAGATAGTTGATTATGTTCATGTGAAGATGTGAAAACACTTATCACATGTGGAATGTATATCTAAAATTACTGTAGAATAATATGGTGAATTGAAATCATTTATGAGTAATGGTTAAAAAAAATTATGCAATTAATGATTGGGAAAATAATTTTTTGAAATAATGTTACCCTAAGGAATAGTTAAACCAATTAACTATACCCTCAGTTTATTCTTCTATGATGTTGTAAAATTCATTGAAACCACATTCATCTAAGGGATGGTCCTCTAAGAAGTGGATTAATGAATGACTAAAAAATAAATTACTAAATGTGGATCCTATAAAAATGAAAAACTCAATCCCAACTCTCTCAGATTTTATGCATCAAATCTTTAGAGTGCGGGAACATTCCCAACAAATGGTACCACAACAATTTTAATTCCATCTGATATTATCATCAAGAAAATAAAAAATCATTGATTACATTAATTTTAATCACTTAATTGATCTTTTACCCATTGATGAGTAAGATCGTGAACCGATGCTCCCCATCAAGAATCCAAGAACCATGGGAAGAGGCCATAGAAGTCGATGACATAGGGGAAGAATTAATTGAAGGTGGATATAATCCTATGAAAATATCATTGACCGAGTACTTTCTTCTATTAAGACACACTAAATATATCTTCCGTGAGAATAGAATGAAAAGGCGAGTGTAGCCAGATTTGTTAATAGATTTCTAGACCTTATTATTTAAGAGAATATTCTATAGGGATGAAACCATATCATCAACCTAGAAAGGTATGAAGGTCGGTTCAACATAAAACAAAAGTAGTAAAAGTACCATCAAACTCTTCAGAGCCACCCCAATATTCTATCCAAATAATATTAACCTCTAACATGTCTATTGTGGATAAAAACTTATCAGAAGACACAACCCTTTAAGTCCAAATTAAATTATCATGTAGATGTGGGATGAATATCAATCATCTATTTCAATCATAGATGATTTTCACTAACCAAATGATCTTAAGGAAACCCATGAAGAGGACCTACTAATCCCTGATTATATTAAATCCAAGGCCATTTCTGTTGATGTATACCATGAAGAGATAAACCCTATAAAATGTTACATGGTCATTTCTTTTACATAATAAGGAATGTATGTTATTATGGAAGGGCACATCATGCCATAGTATATGTTAGTAATATTTGATACCATTGAGATTATATTATTTTCATCAATAATGGATTGGGAGTAAATATCATCCAAATGTGAATACATTATCAATAGGTCTACAATACAATGGGCATGTCTTCTTCTATCGTGATTCTTTAAGGGTACAATAAAAGTGAACAATATCCCCTCGAATGAATCAATCATTGAATTCAATTTGTGGACATGATATATGACAATGAATACCATTTTTTCTGGGAGGATAAAATTTTAAAAGAATTTCAGTCGAGGGGCTATTATTCAAAGCCAAATGGTGCGAAATATATATTTGAATATTATGAGTCTCAACACACTAATACATGATTTTATGAGATAGAATAAGAGAAACACATGACTAACAATATTTCTCATATTTCAAAGCCAAATGGATTAAGAATTAACCCCATATAACCCAATCTTGTATCTTGGAAATGTGTACATGCTACCCATCCGCCAAATCAAAATGTGAGATTGGAATTGGGAAGGTTCTAATCAACCCTCTTGATATTAGTCATGTTAGGTAAAAATAGATGTACTAAAGTTTTCCCATATCATCTTATTTGTGGTGAAAAATCAGTATAAAATACAATATTTTTAATCCCTAGATACTCAATAGACCTCAACATTATTAGTTGAATATGAAAGAATTGTCACATCACTATTCGAGGATGGTGAAATAATTTCCTCTATATCTCATAATATTAATATTTCCACTAAAATAAATGTTTCCCCTTCTTTAATATTCCATCCCAACATTAACATTATGGAATTTTTAGAGGAATATAAATAGGACTATATCCTCAAATATTTACCTCTTCTATTTGGGGAAGGTGTGCCTTATATGGTCTATGAACTCTAATAGACAAATATATTCACACAACAAGACCTTAGACATACACTAATCAATATAGCTATTACCATTAGAGATTAAGAGGTATATAGATCCTTAGTAATGAAGAATTTATTTTTTTCTCCTATAATTATATAGAAATAGCGAGCCTCGATCAAGATATGGCTGCCCAACACCAGGGCCTATGAGAAATCAATGTGGCTAGAAGTATGTATCAAGAAGAACACATATGACTAATGATTCTAATTTAAATACTGAATTTGAGAATATAATCAAAGAAATAATCATTTGGGAAGTTCAATTCCAAAAATTTATCCCCAATATCATCCCATTCAAGAAGAAAAATGGGAAGATTAATGAGTGCATCAAATTTAGATATCTTAGTTAGCACTATCGACAATATGAATTCATAGTTTTTATTATAGAACATCTTATTGATGTGATGGCTAGATAATAAAGTCTCTCTTCTACAGAGGCCTATTCAAGATACAACCAAATCAAAATATCCCATAAAGATGAATAATTTGTTACTTATAGGACACCCATAGGGGTATATTGTTATTATGTTATTCCATTTGGTAAAACTTTTTTCAGCACCACATATCATTGTCCCATGAATCCCATCATCAAAACTCTTCTCACAAAGTCCATTGAGTGATATATTGATGATATAGGGGTAAAATTATAAAACTTTTCTAATAATCATGAAATCCTTGACACTATGTAACATGATGTGACAACATAGCCTTTTGAAACGTTATTTTGGTGTCAGCTTATTAAAATTTCTTATCACCATTTTATGCCATCTTGACATCAAAGTAAATCCTTAAAAAGTCTATACAAAATATGTCACATCATTAGAACCTCAAATCACTTATAGAATATCAAGAACATCACTTATGTATTTGATTCTTAATAGAAAACCATACATACATGTTATTTCCATCCACCATGTTAATAAAAAGGTGGTACATATTAGGGGATTGATGACTTTATGTAGGTATTTGATGGTCTCAAGAAATATCTTTTGATTCTACGAGTGCAGATTTCACATGATGATGGAATGTCACTTATCATATATTTTAATGATTTATAGGGATAATTTGGTGCCTTCCCCAGACAAAATAATGTTATAGCAAGTGAAAATTTTCACTATTATATTAATCGAGTCAGTCTAAATACAAAGACACATTATATAGATATCTAGAAGAACAGTCTAGCATGAATCATTATGGTTCAGAAAATGAGGCATAAACTATAGAACCACAAAGAGAATTTGGTAATAAAAAATGAATTGATCAAATATATCTTCATTATTCCTATATTGATTAGAAATTTGTCATGGTGGGTGGTAATTTTGTAGCAGTTCCACATTTAGTTCAAAAATAATAAAAAAACAAAAGTATATGTAGTATAAGACTTCCATAGAGTGCATCCCACTTTAGAAGAAACGTTTATGAATACTGAACTACTTGATAAAGATATATTCTCAATCCAAGGCTCTACCAAACCATGAGAGATGTATTTTTATGACATGTCCAGAAGCCCAACATGAAAAATAATGGAATACCCCAAGATCAATAATATTGGGTTGGGGTTATTCTTATCCTTACGGTAAATATTGCTTTTACATATTTCTTAATATTTTTATATGGATACACTAATTGTGATATATAATAAAAAGACCACATTATAGAATATGAAATCATGATTTATATACTAACAAACTATCTGAATGTCAAATTTCTTTAAGAGTTGGTTGTCATGCACGTAAATGGTGACTACACTATTAGAATAAAATATTTGATCTTTCTAATTGATTATGTCAGCCAGTTTACGGAAAAATCCCTAGAAAACAATTTTGTCTCGTATACCATGCCCACATAATAAACATGATGATTCACTAGAAAATTCACATGTAATATTAGTAGATTTAGCTAGGGTGAAATTATAATATTCCTTACACATCTCAAAATGGTATCATTGTTGGTGTATATTAGAATGAAATAGAATAACGAGGTTAATTACATCGTGGAACTAGATAATCCTACAAATTGTTAGATGATTCCCATCCCAGATTACCACAAATGTGGGACTCTTTGATCAAACAAAGACAAAAAATAACAAATATGGTGACATGTAGTCAATTTTACCCTCCGAGATAGCATGGGTCCTCAGATGGTCCTTTGTAAATGAGTATTTTATAGAGTTCTACTAAGAGGAATCAATGGAGAGTATACTATTTCCACTATACACAATGTTTTTATTGGGGATTATGGTTTCCAATAGTTAGGAACTAGGATTTCTCACCAAATTTTTAGGAATATATATTTATGGCCTTTAATGATACATGATTTCACCCAATTCCCGAAATGTTTCATTTCTATCTTTTGAATTCCAATTTCATACCTCAAACCCTTAAGATTCTTCAAAATTACAAATACCTCTGTCTATTATATATATGGGGAATGAATGTAGTGGGGCCATACCATCAAACAAAAAATATTTATTTTAAGAATATTCTTACTACTAATGACTTCTTCTCCAAATATGATGAAGAAATACCTCTAATATATGTTAGCATAAAAAACATTATAAATTTTGGTATGTCCAACATCATTACCAGTATTTGTGTCTGTCATACAATATAGAGGGAAAGCTACACCACATTATGTTTATACAAATTGATGAGTTTTTACGAGGAGTATAACATTGTGTCCCAAAAATCACCTTTCTATCATTTAAGAAAAAGAAAGATGGTGTCTTTAAAAAAAATATAAATTTAATATAATCCATAAAATGCTAGATAAGGACAAGAAGTCCTGGCTCGAAAATATTTTATATGCCTTGTGGGATTACCATACTATTACCTGCACTGCTATACACCTGACATTGTGTTCACTAAAATATAGTACATGAGTAGTTTTAGAAATTCATATCCAATTTTCTCCACATGGTATTTCCATATGTTATTAGTTATCTATATCTGAGAATTTACATAACCGTTTGGATGAATTGTAATGGCTCAATGAGAATAGAGCACAAAACTTTTATCACATAAATGATCCTCAAAACCAAATCACAATAGTATTCAACCATAAGGTTAACCTTTTTTTACTCCATTAAGGTGAACATGTTTTGGATCTTAGGACCATAATGATTTATTTAAAGAAGCATCATATTCTTGAACCAAAATGGGAAGTGACTTTTATCATCCATAATCTTTATTCCAATGGTGTATATTCTTTGTTCACATTGTATGGTGAGTGTATTATTTCCTTAACCAATGAAATATTTCTCATGAAAATTTTCATGTGATTAATGACATAAGGTCCTAGTCATATGAACTAAATCTCCTAGACATTTTCCATCCCCACTTCATGATGTAAAATTATAATGAGTAATCCTTTTTGAACAATCCAAAATGGCATGATCTATACCATTCTAGTCACAAGATGTTAATCTATATGACAATGTGTCCATCACAATATTTTAAAATATTGTATTACCTTATATCCCAAGCATGGGATTCCCTATGAGATAATCCTAGGATTGTTAATGTGATGTGCAAGGTTTTCCTCCTATAATATTATTTCGTGAATACCTAGGTTTATTAACTACATGAGATGTTTTCTAGAATGCTAGGGATGATTTTATATGAGATTATTTTTTAAATTCCTAGGTATATTTTTTCCATAATACCCATATCTCTTAGCTTTAGTTCTTCTATGAAAACATTTTCTTTATTTCACAACCATAAAAGGCATGACCAATGGTCTTAGATTGAAGATACAAAGTGGAGTATTTAACTTTCGTACCATAATACATTAAATAGAATGGTTGAGGTACACTCATACAAGTCATAACACCACATTTTTCACTTTCCATTCCTAAGAGGAATTATGATTCTAGTGTTATTATCTCTCTACATCTCCCTTATTTGAATCGACCTCATGTGATTAGGGAAACACTAACTATTACATGTTTCTAGAACTGAGCATGGATCATGTGAGCTTGAGAATCTAAGAAAGGGCTTCCTCACATGGTCATTTCACTTTTTGGTCCGATAAACATGGACTCTGACTATGTATATATCATTCAATAGTTATTTTAATTATGTTATAAATCATATATTATTTTCACATAAGGTAACTATTCCATTACATAATCATGTTTCTAAACAATTCATATCATTTCCTTACCATATGATAATAAACTTCATGGTTATTACCCCCATAATGAGATGTTAATCTACATGTTGTTATTTCCCTCTCCTGAAAGTTCCACCATTCAAGTTTATGATACCCTATAAAACATTATCCCTTGAACTATATGTGGATTTATTCTCATATAAATGAGGTACACAGAGGAATTTTGGTTAAATGTCCTAGAATCATCCACAACAAAAAATCACCCAAATATCTTGTTTGTGGACCATATATATATATATATATATATATATATATATATATAATATTTCAGAATGTTTTTTCTATTTCACTCATAAAACTAAGTTAAAAAATATACACTTTTCCAGGTATATTAATTCAGATAAATGAGGGGAAATTATTTTCATATAGAAATATGCATTCCATTATTCTCATATAAATGATATAAACTGTGAGTCATGAATCCTAAATCCTGGTTTGGCTACAATAAAAAATGACCCCTCCCAAAAATGAGAACATGATCAGTGAAAGGGGTCCCATTACATAATAGCTTTGCTTGAATTGATTCTCATCTCAATGAGATATTTTGTGACACCCATATAACACTTTTTAGTTGATCCATTATTTAATAAAGAGGTTCCTTTTATGATTCAGATGCAAAAAATCAAACCAGGACTAAACAGGTCCATGATTCAAGACCATAAAAGGAACACCAAATAACCTGCCTCGTGAAATTAAAATGTAGATAATCTTCGTAACCATAATAAATTAAACTATATGGTCTATGTTCCTATTATATGAATAATTTTATTGATATTTTATAGACCTCATGTGATATTACCATCGTTATTAGTTTTAATAACTTATCAAAATATTATTTCACAATGAAACATGGATTTATTATCATCATAATGAGATATATAGTGATGCATGAATTCTTAATCCTAGGAAAAATCCTAACTAATACGCCAATCTTCTTGTCCTATATATGATTGAGGTCTATTTTTGAAATTCTCCCCTCAGTCACAGCTTACATCAGCCTAAATACCGTCTTCGTAATCTAGACATGTTTCATTAATAAATCATTCATTATGTCTTGGGAAACCAAGATCAAAATAATCTTCCATTGGATAGTAGTGATAAGAGAATCCATATTTTAAGGACACATTTCTTTTGAGTATGCATTATATTCACAAATTTTGCTCTTTATAATATACCATCAAGTGTGTCCTATCAACCAGAGGCACCTTCATCCCTAAAATAAAAACCTTTAATCTTTATACGCCCAAAGGCATCATAGTGCAATCCTTTTTTGATTATTCCCATGTTTATACCTTATTTATTTTTCGCATCTCATTATATTTTATGCATGTACAAAAAAGTCATGATTTATGAATTCATCACTCCATTAACCACATGCATGGACTAAACTAGATAATTTTGTAAATTTCCATAAACCTGTGAGGTTTATTGGAAGGTTTTTTCATCATAAGGGAATAATTCATGGAGTTTTCATCAGAAACAATATAAAATACATCAAATTATCATGGGACAAATAGTCATATGATCTTCTCTTTTCTCTCACAATGAGCATGACTCACATGATCATAGAGATTATATAAAATTATTCTAGGATAAAGTAAAAAATATTATCACAACCAGATCTAGGTAATCAATTAGTCCACCTTACATGACCATAAACTTTTCAAAGTGTCATCCTCTCTATAGTTGTTCATTAAAAATTAGTCAGATATTCATAATGAAACTCAATTAAAGAACTATGTGAGGATTGATTCTTGTTTAAATTACATTTGTTGCAATGTATGGATAATTTTTCATATGTGCATCCACACCAATAAAATGCGCATGTGTGTTATGTAATTATCAAACATAACCACAATTTATATAGGAGGTTCAATGATTTTTTCATGTTCACTTTATTGTTTACAACGGTTGAAACAAAATTCCCCTTTCTTACATACAAATCCAATTTATGTTGGGAATTTCCCTGACAAGGAAAATTCTAGTTAAAATTCTCACTTCATACTTAGATACATTATTTTCATAGATCATTCATTATGGTCTCAAGAAATTTAGATCATCACAAACCTCCATTGTATATCATTTATTATAGAATAAAACTTTTAAGGAAATTTTTTTTTAACTGACCATAATATTCCCAAATAAAGGTCTGTATAATATGACTCCACATAAGGATTTTCAACTAGAGGAAATTTAGTTCTCATAAAAACTCCTTTTATCCTTTTAGTCCATGACAACATCATAGATGAATTTTCTTTTAAAATTTAGTATGTGGTTATCCCTTAAGTGATTGTTTCATACCTTTTATCCCAATATGATAATCTCATAATATTGAACAAAGAAAAATCCCATGTCGTATATTAAAGAAACTTAATAATTATTGACTAAAAATTTGTGTCCAAGTAACTCACACTCAAAGTTGTTTGAACTATAACATAATTTCCATTGTTCAGTAATAAAATACCATAAAACTATAATGGAAAGAGACATAACATTTGTTAACCTGAAAACATAAAAATAAGAGACCGAAAAAAATCATTTCTTATTTTTCTAGGCATGAAATCTATATAATAATGGAATGATTGATAATTTTAAATTAAAATGGAGTAAAGACATCAATTTAGAAACCAATAATGGGAATCCTAAGAAAAATCCATGTCATTCTCATTAAGTATGATTCATATCATATTTAGAAAATTATTAGAGCAGTAGCAAAAAAGAAATAAAATTTTGTTGTTCCCGTCATTGGATTATTGAAATAATCAAATTACACATGATAGCTCACTCAACATAGAGAAAATAGATTATTGTGAATATTTGTTAAATAAATTGAATTTTAGATAATTCAAATGGGTGATATAAGATTATTCATCCTTTAGATGTGTCCAAATATAGTGTTACGATGATGATAATAAAACATACACACATCTGTGAGCCATGAAAAAAGAAAATTAATATATTAATTCAGTTAAAAGGTTCTTCATCATGACCAATGTTGTCACTTGGAATTCGAGTGATTTCATGAAATTTCATTTCTAAAAACTATAAGATGATATGAATCAAGGGTATGAAAGTAAAAAATAATAATACAATTGAGGAAAAGAATTTGTAATTAATCTAAAAATATATGGAATAATGAAATATCCACATCCCAGTGTCTCCTTAATTATTATGAAAAATGGTAAAAAAAGAAATTATTAACAATGAGAATTGGATAATAATGGTAAAAAATGGCTAATTCCTGACGTGAAGAATTGAAGGATAACTCATTCTTGAATCTCTATATATATTTATATCTGTCCAATGGAATTGTTTTCTTAACTTAACTATCTCACTCATGACTCTTTTACATCATTCCTTTTGGCCCTGTGTTTTTTAATGAAAACTATTCATTCACTATGGATACGTGCACACAAATTCATGTATCTCTGTTGTCTATATAGTGATTCCATCACGAGGTTATTCTACCTCAGTAATAAGACATTCTTCTCTATAATGGAATATTCAAATGTTTCCAAGTGATTTTTGGAAATTTTATGTTGAATAATATTATGTTCTTGAGCTATCAAATCCTACCAAGGGATGAAAACATGATGGATATGGATGTGAAAATGACTATAATCATACCCATCTTCACCCATGACATGGAGGAGATAATGACAGTTATCCAACATATTGAAATCCTTCTCTAGATGAGTCTTCATGATATTAATTGAAACATGAATCCAAAGCCATTTATGTACAATTTATTTTACAAATCTAACAAAGGATTCAGATTATTTGTATCTCCTAATACTTTTATATAATCCCAAAAAATTAAAAAAAAATGGGGGAGAGATGATCAGTGATTCCATTTCTGGAAATTCCTAGATCACTGATTCTTGTTTAATTATGGGGATTGATTTAGTAAACTTAACCTCCATCAACTATATTCATGATTCCATTTCATTTGGACCAATACTAGTGAAATGATCAACATAGAAAGATTAGATTCCCCGATATTCCAAGGATGCATAATTCCCACAATTGGTTGATATACAAAAAACTAATTCAATATTTTCCATGAGGTAGGTAAAATTATTGGAATAAGAGAACTAATGACCAATAAATTTGGTAAGGATCATGGGTAGAGGATACCGGGATAATTGATAAATCTAATTCACCCCGTATAAATTGATGACCTATATCTATTTATGATGATTCCTATAGTTATAATTTACATAGAATTATCAGGTAATTTTATTGGGGAAACTCCCTCAAGACTGGAAATCCAACTTTGAGCTCAACCTTATAGTGGAATAACCATGTAATAGATTAACAAAAGAAGAGTAATAATTAATAGTAGACTACAATGATATTTTAGGATTATTCTTCTTATTCTGAGTCCTTAAGGGAAAAATAAATGTATTTAACACTCCATTATTCAACATTGGAATAACATGACATATAGTACACCTGTTCAATGGAACACCATTTGCGGAATCTTCAAACTGAGATGGTGGAAGGATTTCATTAACTAGAATAATTGAAGTATCATCTTAATTCCAATAGTTGTATATGGGTATTTAATCAAACAAAGTGTATTCTAGAATCTTAGGTGAAAAAATATTTCTTAGGATAACTTCTAAGGTAAACAAAATTTATCAGGGGATGTCATTAACATTTCTAGACATATTAATTCTCCTCTCAATCATGGTAATCAAACCTGAAAATGGATTCTGATCGTGACCAGTCAAATCAAAATAAATAATCACCAATAGATGTTATATTTATTAAAGATTTAAATATCAGAAATTTTCTAAAACACTATAAATATGTATGACATAATCATTATTCAAGTATGAAGAAATTTAAATTACCGCATGAGAAAAATTTCACTATGAATAGTGATATTATTTTTTGGAAATAAGAGTCTGTATATGGTAACCATTCAGTACATTGAAATCCTATTCTCAAAGGGAAACTACAATGTATGAAGATTTTTAAACTTCAGGTACTTGTTGATTCACAAAGAAAATGTAGTTTAGAACCTAAAAAAATTAGTTTGTTTGGACACATTGTATTATCATAGACCGTACTCTAGGTCTACGTGTACACCAAAATACATTAAACTGGGTGGACTTCTTCTTCAGAATTTCCTCCTCTTCACGCTAAACATAATAGCTTGTAATACTGGAATTTTTTATACCAATTATGTTTTAATTGAATTTGAGGAGGATATTATGAATTTGGGAATATCAAAATCTATTGGGAAAAAATTCCTGGATCTAGATTTTATAAACTACCAAGAACCATAAATTATCTTTTCCCTTTCATATAACACTCATGCTATGAGATACCTCTTCTCTATGTGGTTTTTTTGAAAAAAAAAATTTAGAGTTAGATTGTAATGACATTCCCCCATAAATAATTTTTTTATACAATGGGAATCATAGAATAAAATCCCCCACAAATGATTTTTGGGTTTTCAAGGATGGCGGTAAAATATCCCCCCCAAATTATTTCCCACTTTTTTTGGTAGGTGGTTAATCCAGCCCCCCCCCCCCCCAACTTAATTTTTTCATTGATGGTCCTAGGATTACTTTTAATAGACCAAACAATTGAATCAACTTTTTTTGTGTGTGGAAATATCTATACCACCTCTCAAAGAAGAAATCATTTATAGGTTAATGTTTTCTTACTCGACCACATAGTTCATGGTATTCTTTGCATCCAACCATCCATTTTGGAAAAATGTTTTTTAATATCCCCCTATAAATACATTGTATTATATCTAGAATAGAAATTATAAAGAGTTTGGAAATACAAAAATTATATAAGACCATGGAAAACTTTGGAAAGTAAATAACATAACACAGACCATGAGGAAATGAAAAAGGAAGAACCTACAAATTGATATTTATTGAAATAAAATACCTTGCCACCCATAAAGGGAATACCCTTCCTCTTGCAAAGGAATCCTACAATGGAAAATTGAACCATAACTCAAGAACATCCTTCATGATCCTCTGCATCTCAATGAGAAGTATAGTATGCATAACTTGTTATACTTTTTTATTTATCCCTTCGGGGATTACATCCCTTGATCCGTGTAGAATTTGGACCTATATTTTCACTTCATAGACAATCCCAATGAATTCAAATATCCAATAACCAATCTTGGGAATGAAATCAGTGAGACCACCCCATATTTTCCAGATTTATTTAGCATAGGTACATGACACACCAGTATGTCACCCATCAATTCATTAATTCCCATGGTAAATTAGGACCTAGATTTAACATCCATGGATGGTAGGGTACGCCACATATTTACAATCACTTATTATCTTGTTAAAGAGGATATCATATTTTGGGATGGAGGTGGATAGCTTCTCATTCCATCTGAAAATATCTGATTCTTAATATGTGTAGTGAATAATATGATGGAACTCCCTTTTCATTAATTACCTCACCCTCTCTCACTCATCCTCCTTTCAAACGGGGAAACATATAGTAATTCGTCTAGGAGTAATCCCAAATACATTCCCATATGAAATCTACTTCTCTTCCATATCCTCACCTTCATCCTCTAGATGAAGTAAAATGTGAGATGTACTTGCTCTTCCATTTCCACTTGCTTCTCAGATAGAAAAATAACTCATTTTGGATTAAGGGTTAATGGTGATCATGTCACTATTATGATAATGTATCACTAAATTTTCATTCATCATAGTGGTAATCCCAAATAGTTCTAAACTATAAGGTATTAAATTCTTGTACTTACAAGAGAAATAAAAAGCCTACTTGAGGTTCATACCCATCATTTTGAATCCACCACCTCCTTTATTTGCCCATATTACCAATAATATCATTCCCCTAACCAGAAATTCTACATTCCATATGTGTTTTAATTATCTCTCAATCATTAGGATTTTATTCCCAATAAGATATGTCTTTATAGGACCATATTCCATGTAATTTCAATCAATTACCATCCATCCATATTCCACAAGGGACCACTCGAAAAGGGATATTCCAGAATAAGTCCCACACAATCTATTTCTAGGAATATTGCACAAGAATTTTTTTTAAACACGACACTAAACTGCATGGTCAAGTGGCACTAAACTACAAGGTTTATTCACTATAATATTTAACATTATACATTATTCACTATTATGAGATACATTCACTTATATTCTTTATTAGTAAATTAATATTTATTATTAAAGAATCTATTCTTGTATTAATAACATTTTACGTTTGAGAAATGCTTCTTAGAAAAGTGTTTTTAAACAGAGAATAAATATAGAAATTGGATATTATGAATTAATAATATTGATGGATTTTATATTTGTAAATTTATTTAATTTTAATAGTTATATTTATTAACAGTAGAAAATATTACACATCAATAGAATACGGATAAAATATTTATATATTGAAAGAATCATAAAATAATCTATCGAAATTATGTTACATATGATGTATAAGATATAATACATAGGGTACTATAAATATACTATTGTTAAATGTTTTACATAAGAAAAAATTATTTATTTAGAAGGACGAATGATTTTATATATATAGATTCTAGATGTTTAACTTAGTACATAACATACAATTAATTTTTTTATATGATACTCATGTTGTAAACTATATTACACATCATCATAAGATAAAAAATATATTATATATCATCAAATATTATGAAAATATCTTATGAATCTAGTAACTAATATTATGTTTGATGGAAATATGATAAATATATGAAATTTCACAAAAGATAATATATTGCACAACTTTAATTTAGGGAATATAAACATTTGGTTTGGATAGAAATATATTTCACATGCTAAACATGTCATATAATATAAGGATTTCAAATTACTATTATGTGAAGAAACATACACATCAAAGAGAAAATATGTTAGAAGTTTTGGAATTTTGATATGTATTTAAAGACATGAAATAAGATACATATACCTATTATAAAGTGTGATTAAAAAGTTATTATTTCTTTTATCATTTTAAATGATGTTTTTTTCATCTCCTAAATGAATACTATAAAGCCATGATAATATTTAAGTAATTATAGTAGTTCATGTTATTAATATACTAATTTACCATTGGAAAAAGGCCATGGAGAAATATGTTTAATTCATACCAAAATTAAACCATAATTATATATTTCACACTATGAAGATTAAATATGTTTTAAAATACTAGTTTATGTTACTATGATTCTAAAACCATGACTTTTATTCTTTGATTTATTTAAATATTCATTTAGATATTTGATATAATGAAAAAATCCCAACATGATAATGCAATACTATTTGATAAGAGATCATTAATTTCCTGGATGAGATTTCCAAGTCCTGGAAACTAGAAAACTAGAGAAGATCAGTATAAATGCATTATTAAGATTATTTGTGAATACAAATTTCCGTTTAATGATATTTTAAATTAAAATGTTTCCATTATTTAAGGATTATTTTATATTATATTAGGGATTGATTAAAAAAATTCTAATTATTAACCTAGAGAAATTTAATGAATTGTATTATCAAGGTCATTCTAGTTTGATTTTCAAGGAGATATATGAATCATGATTTTTATTAAATGAAATAAATATACATCAAATATTTTCCTAAAGTTGTTTATATTATTATATATTTATTTTATTGTACTTATTTTTAAGGAAAAGATATGATTATAATTATGATATAATTTATTATTATTATATATATATATATATATATATATGTTTTTTGGAACTTTTAAAGAGTCGTGTTATACATAAGAATAAAAGTTAACTATTGTGATAATATACATACACATGCTATTATGAATAATATAGAAATTAATTAAATTGTGTATCTAATTATTCTCTTATTGTTTTTATCAATTCAATTAAATAAATAAGATAACATAAAAATAATAAAATAAGGAGAAATAAGTATGTGGTAATTCTAATATTAATATTTTTTGGTGTTTCTAAATCAGTGATAATCAAACATGAAATTTATAAAAAGGGGTCTGTTTAGGACTATTACTTGTTAATCAATTTTTATGGATAATTATTCAACTACTATTAGGTTTTGAGGAAACTATGTACTAAAACTCTTTCTCATGTATTGATCTCATCTATGTCTACTAAAAATCAGTTTCTTTACTCAATTATGGTTGAACAGTTACGTATTGTTACATAAAAATATTTTCAAGTTTAAACTACATATACAGAGCTATGTATTATGTTTCAACTACATGTAATTAGTTATAGGTTCCTCGTTAGAAGGATCTGAAGGCCAGGTAAAATCATTTTTGTACTATGTGTTAGATGCTTGATCTATGTTATTAGATCCCTTGTAAAATGATATAATAATTTACCAAGTCTACTTTCAGTGTTAGTTGAGTGGGAAAGGTTATGTTTATTATTTCCTTGAACGAATATAAAAATATTTTTGGTGATGGTTTTACTTTACTCAAATTCCAAATTATAAACTACGTTAGATAGATGGTAAGACCTAATAAAATATTTCAGGTTGTTTAAATTGGTGAAATTATTTAATTGAAATGTTCCCCCTCTTTAGAGATTTTTTTATTGCATATATAAGATAAAATATGGTATTATGATTGGTCTCTTATCATATCTTTACTGATATCAACATTTGGAATTATAGCCTATTATTCACTATTTTATCTTTTTTCATAACATGATACTAATAAATATAAAATGATAAAATTTGTTATTTTTTATTCTAGATATGGATTTTATATGACTAGATATAATAATTTTAATTATAAAACTTATGGTCACCAAAAATAGAGATTGATTATCTAATTAAATATTTACTTGTTGACTATCAATTCGATGAGGGTGAAACTCTATAAGTTTCCCTTCGTTGAATATTAGACTTGTAATGATACATATGTAGATGGATATTATTTAAATTCAAAGCCTTTTAATGAAATATTTTGTTTATTAGGACCATGTGTGTTGAATTGTATTTCATAATGTGGTACTACTCATGATATATTAGAAACGATTGTTGTTTCATTTGAGGGAATCATTAATGTAAGAAAATTATGTTACTACACTTAAAACATAAAATATGATAATTTATAAATATTTTATTGAGAATTTTCTACCTTAATGAATAAAATATTCAATGATGTAGTGAATTGGGTTTATATTTTTGGAACAACACTTATGGAACAAGATCAATATTTAATAGTCCCTAAGCATCGATCAGGTAATTTTAATGGAATATCTATTGATATTAGATAGTCTACACCTATTAAAAATTTTATTATAAATAACTAAATTGAAATTAAAATAATTTTTGAAGTTAGGATGAATAAAAAATATTATCATAATAAGTTAGTCAAAAAAGAAAGTTATTATCATTAAGTTTCTAGTTAAAATAATGAGAAACATTATTAGAGATTTTTTTGATCTACTTGATAAGGTATCTAGTAGTATAGATTCATGTTATAAACAAGAATATATTTAAATAATATTTAAAAATTTGTGAAAAATGATCATGGTACACTCAAATAACATTAATAATGGTGAAGGGGCTTCAAAATAAGTTAGATGTTATGACTTAATAAAATGTTTGCATCTAAGACCCATTTTCAACCGACACAAATCAAAAATATTCTAGAAGGTTTTATAATAATAATAATAAATTAAAGAATTATATAAAATATATTTGGAGTACCTTATAGGATTTTAGTGATCATCAAAACTCTAACTCTAAACCTAATATTTCAAATAAAAATGAAAATGTATAAATTATTTCATAGAATGAAGGGGTAAAATCATCCCAAAAAATTAATTATGAAAATGAAATTTATTATTTTAATGAACATAATCCAAATTTTTTCATGCTTTATGATAAATATGATAATACACATAAATACCCAAAATATATAAATAAGTCTTATTATTTTTCTATTATTGATAAAGGGGATTTATCTAATCAAATTTTACAATTTATTTATTAAATTGATAAAGATATTTATTATTATTCTTTGAATTATAATTGAATTAATGATTTGTTATCTAATATTGATTCCCTAAAATTTTTTATAGTGTGTCTATTAAATTGAAGGATTATCTTAATAAAAATTTATAAATTTAAAATGAAATAAAAAAATAATTGGAATTTGGCGAAATGATGAAAATTAAAATCTATATAATAATTGGGTTTTTCCTGGTCCAAATAGTAAAATGTTATTTACTATTATATTTTTTTCATTGTAATATTTGTATACATTTTTTTAATAATTTATTCTTTAAAATAACTCTACATTATTTTGTTAATTACATCTACATTTTTAATTAAAAATCTAAAACCAGGGATATAATTTCTAATATATGTAATAAAATTGATTATCTGAATCGATTATTGCTAAAATTTATATATCCAAGCTAATATGGGTAACAAAAATTAACTATATTTTATATATTACAAGAATTCAACTATATAAAACTACGCAACTAATTTTTTTGATAGTGGGTTTATTTGAAGAAAGACTTCTTAAAAATATATTCTAGATCATAATTAATGAAATTAATAGAGATAGTGTTAAAATATTGATCATTTAAGTTAACTAGATATGTGATTATATATTTACAAGAATTATTCATTTCATCTATCATAGTTATAATAACTAATAAATTTACAAGAACCGCTTTATACATTGAAATAATTCAATCTAATTATTTTATTAATGTCATCTTTTATTTATTTATATGAATTATTATTTTATATGATTATGTATTAAATTGAATTATTTTATAATATTATCCTATAATAAATACCATTTATTGTTTTATTTGTTATTATTTTTCCATGTGATGATTTATAATAGGCTAATATTTTTCAAAGGATGAGTTTACTTCCTTATTATTCGGTTCACTGACATGTATTGTACAATTTAATTATTAATTGTGATAGAATATTATTTTAAATTATTATATTGTATTATTTTCATGTATTATGAATTATTTTAAATCCCTCATATACTTGGAATGTAAAAAATGTATGTTATATTCTATTAATAATACACTTAAAATAACTGAATATATTTTGGAATCTCTAGGCATTGTTTTTGGTTGAGTAGTCTAGCAAGTAATTATATATTTTATTATAATGATAATAATTATGGATTATATGTAAGCCTTTGAATATTTTTAACTTCATTCCTAGATCATGGATTATAGAAGTTATTTATTATAATATCACAGGAGTTTAGTTTGATGAATATTCAATGACTAATATTTTCATGAATGAAAGTATTCACTATGAAATTTTTCTAGTGTTAAAAGATTATATTAAAGAATATAATTTCATATTTTACTAATAATTTTATATTTTTGGTATATACTTCAAATATTATTGAGCCTTAGAGGTGAAAACTAAAAATAGTATTTATTTATTTATGAGAATGTCTTGAAGTGTGTTTTAAGTATTTCTCACTCTTTGAAGACTCCTTATCTATCTCATGAATAGTATTTTGAATCATGCTTATTATTCTTGAAATGGTTTTCTCACTACATAATCATGTTTTGTATAAAGTTTATTCTTTATTAAAGTTGCATGCTATATCAATTTATTCTCTATTTTTTATGTCAAGAATTATTTATTGTTATTTTTATTGAAGCATATGGTCTATATTATTTATTATTTATTAATAGGGAAAATATTTTAATATATCCCTTGAGATTTTTTATTTTTTAGTTAGGTAATAATTTTCTACCTTTATTCGGATTAATTGTAACTCCCTGAATATTTAAAATATGAAAATAATATAGGATATCATGTATGAAATGAAACTCTAAGCATTGAAGGGAATATAAAATCCCAATAAATTATGATATATTTAATATTTAATAAAATGAATCTATAGTTTTTAATTCACACAACGTCGAGTTTCTTGTGTTATGAGAAACAATGAAAATCTTCGATAGCTTTCATTGCAGACGAGATCGAGTTTTACCAAATACTATAACTATTTAAAATGAAAATTATCTCATAACTATTAA
Organism: Viscum album; assembly: GCA_963277665.1. NCBI lineage: Eukaryota > Viridiplantae > Streptophyta > Magnoliopsida > Santalales > Viscaceae > Viscum > Viscum album. The sequence goes on from OY728140.1 coordinate 507,327,152, forward strand.
TTTTAATATATGTATAATTTAAACTAAATTATGAAAATATATGTTTTAAATCATTGGATTACAATTAATTAGATATGAATATAAAAACCTCTTGAATATAAAAGAAACTTTTTTATAAAAAACCATTTTTGACGTGGAAAAGTTTTTTTATAATAATAAATTAAATAAATTACCATTACTGAATTACATTAATAAAATTAATATATTATAATATCAAATAAATTTTTTTACATTCATCCAATTGAGCTAATAGACATAATATAAGAACAATTTCAATTTTATGCTTAAAAAAGTTTTATTTATCGAAAGGATGTTTTTCCACCTTTTAATGGTGTAATTTGTTTCTTATTAAATTTTAAAACTTTTACAAATTGTAGAGGAAAAAATATAAAATATTTTTTAAAAATTGAATTTAAAAATATCCTTAAGGTGAATTTATGATATTTTTAAGAGAAGTTTCATTTTTTATGAATAGTTAAAAATATAGAATTTTATTTGGAAAATGAATTTTTACCTAAATAATTTATTATGGTAAATTATATTTTTAAATGTTTTTAAAGTTAAAAGTTTTAAATTATAAATATTTAAATAAAATTTATGTCATTGGAACCATTTTTATGTTTAATTAACATATAATTACATAGTAATCTTTTGATCATTTGAACATTAAAAATGTAATTTCTAATTTTGTTTAAGGGATTAATTTCAAATAAATTTCACAAAAATATATCATTTGAGTTTCGAAAATGGATTCTATATTTGAAATAATCATATTTTATAATTTATAATACATTCAATTTAAATTTTTTCCAAAAGTATTAGTAAAAAAAATTAATATTATTTATATTTATTAAGAGAAAAAAATCTATTAAGGGACTAAACATAAGACATAAGGGAATAGATTTCATACACACTAGTCCAAAATAGATTTATAGAAAATATTTAGATTATGTTGCATCTTTCAATTAATTTTTTCATTATTCTATGCAAATTAGTTTATGTATACCTCCCAATAGTTTTTACTTTTGGGAATTTACATGAATGCCACTCCTCCTTTACTATAAAATGGAACTCATTCCCATCACACATTCACACCTACAAATCAGTCCGGCTCTTCAGAAACCAACCAATATCACTCACCAGTATCCCTCCCCTTATCCCTGATGACTTTTCTGCTGTTAAAATCCAACTTTTAAAGGAATTAGTTCAAACCTTAGGATGATACCTTAAGAAGAGGAAGTGTTATAAAATAATTTATAATTTATCTGCATCTCCACATACTAGGTTATTATTTCATCATAATTATATAATTACCTCAATATATTAAATATATTGATATGTATTTTTTTTTGAGGATAATATCAATAACCACACACATATATATCAAATGGGATAACCAATCACCCTTCATGTGTAAGACAAACTATATCCTCATCAATGGATGTATTTTTTTCCATTATCACTTTTTATGGTAGGGAATAATTTTTAATTTTTGGGAAAAATCCCTCAAATTTTCCCCTTTGTATTTTTTGAGTGTGATTGTGTTTGATGACAAATCCAGATGACCGCAAATGAGTATGGTTTGTGTTTTCTAACCACATACCATGTTTCATGAATGGTACGCGGAGTGGAAAGAACGGTATACCAGATCAGTTTGATAAATTGAAAATGGTTCTTAGAGAAAGGCGGTGTGGTACGTGTATGTCTTGTCATAAGTAGAGGATATCGACCAAGTAAGAACAAAGACAGTACATAGACTAGATAGAAAGTACGGTTTGCAGGTGGCTTGTGGTTCGCGGCGGCCAAAGGATTAATATGTAGTGAATCAAAGATTTGGTAAATCTTGGATTTTAGGATATTAAACATATATTTTCAAATATAATAATCTCTAATAACACTTATTAGAAGAAATATCAAATATCATTAGATAACTTATTGAAAGCATTTTAATTATAATGTCTTTTATAGTCTTAAGCTAATATTATAAAAAGAACTAGTCTCCCAAATATCTACATCATATGAGGAAATAATATCATCTGGTAACATGACAGAGAAAGTGTTATCTAAGTATTATAGATTTATAGGGAAGTACATGATGAAGAGGATAATTGGAAAAAATATGGATAAAGGGAATAAGGGATTGAAGTATTTTCCTACATGTTATAATTTTGGAAATAAACAACCTGGTGATTACTTATAATGATTGGTAATTTTCTACATTAGTGGAGAGAACGACCATTGTAATTTTGATTGAAAGTAAAAGATAAAGGATTCCAATATTCAATGCTTCAACAATAGATATATGAGATACTACAATTATGAATTCCCCAAGCATAATGTGAATATCTCTCTGATGAAGGTAAAATATATGTGTTAAGATTTTGTTATTGATAAAACATAAACAGAATGATTAATGTTCTTATGATTGGATTCAGGAGTTGTGTATTTTTATTTTCTTATTTAATGATATATTGTTTACAAGAAAAATGAGATATATAGGGATTTTTTTAGTATTATTTATATAAGTATTTGAAAGTTTATGTTGAATGGTACTGATGAATACGTAAAATGTCAGGTGAATAGTTGAACATCTTAAAAAAATGTTAATGATTATAAGAAGGCCCTTTATATATTCCTCACGTAGAGATAATTATTCTTGTATAAGGAGAAAATGATATGGATAAATTAAATTTGATATTAGTGACTACCTATGAACAAATTAATTATTTGTTTACAAGGTGGTTTATTCCATCATTTATGTTATTTACAACATTTTTTTATTTAAGAAATATATCCAATAATCATTTTTACTTATTTAACAGGGAATCACAAAAGTTTTAAATAAGTTTTTATAGTAATTCATGTTATTTACATGTTTCATGATAATACATAATGAAGGTATTGACATGTTTTTATGTGTTGATTTAGAGTTACTTCAAGTTGTTTGGATTATTGAGAAGTTCATTCATCAAATCTAGAAACTTTTAAAGCTATGGATCTTGATATTTTAGAGCGACATAAGGATAACCATTTAAAAAATGGTTTATGTATATATTTGGAAAAGGTTTTCGAGATTAATTTATTAATTCAACATATGATGTAACATGTGCCAATAGATGAAGTAGAAATAGCACAAGTCACAAAAAGGATAATATTGTTCTTATAGATACATTTCAAGTGAGTATATTTCCTTATATTATTTGAGATTGAAAGAATTCCCTAACATAATGAAAAAAGGTATTGAAACAAATACGATATCATAATACTTTCATTTTTTTTGAACCAATAGGCTTATAAATCATCATAGATTTATGGTTTTTATCACCTTAACATTCCATAGATCATTCACTTTTCTATGATCAGTTTACTCAGTAACTCCCCTTTATAATTTGAGTGATAGTTTTCTCTTCCATGTCTATGTTCTCATTTCCCAACTATGTTCTCCTATATCGTATCCTTGTTACGTGATTACTCTAGAAGAAGTTTTAACTTCACTTTCCAATCTCATTTAGAGGATAATTTATTATACATTTTAAGATGTGGGTTTTTCAAAAATTGTGTTTCCCAATGTTGAAGCATTGATTTTAATTGGAATTTTTAAATTTGGAGGACAAAATTCGTTTAAGGTGGGGAGAATGTAACACCCTAAATGTTTAAAATATAAAACTCATATTAAATGCTGTGAATGACACACAAAACCAATAATATAAGGGAATATAACAACCAAAAAACTTATTATATATTAAACATTTTAAATAATTTCAATCTATATATTTTAATTAATGCAACATCGAGTTATCTTTTGTTACATGAAACATAAACTTTATTCGGTAGCTTACATTACAAGAAAGACTATGTTTAACAAATAAATTTTTTATTTAAAATGATAATTTGCTTCTATCCATTAATTCTAGGTTATTAATAAGATTTAATATATTATGACAACATATCATTTAAATCAATATTTACTGATAAATTACAAATGAATATTAAAAACAATTTAATGTAAATGAAATGTTGTTAAAAATAATAAATTTATACACGAATGTTTTTTATCCTATTAAATTAAATTAGTTAAAATTAGTGAATGATATAATCGAAATTTTTATATTATATATTCAATCAAATTTTTTCTCAATTATCCAACAGATCTGATAGTCATAATAGAAGAACAAATCCAATTTTACACATAAAAATGATGTATTTTTATAATGGTAGTTTTGAATCCTTTTAATGGTTTACTTTTTTTAAAAGTAAATTTAGAAACTTTTATAAATTTTATATGAAAATATTATTTCATTTATGGAATATTAATTTCAAAATTATATTTTGGTTATATTTTACTGTTATTTTTTATGAAAAGTGAAAAATACTGAATTTTAATTTAAAACTATCTCTTCATCTTAATAATTTAAAATTTTAAATTATTTTTTTATTTTTTAAAAAGTAGAAATTCTTAAATTAGACATCTGTAAAACCATTTTAGGTTATTTTAGTTATTACTATATTTAATTTAGATATATAAATACAGTAAACTATGGAATATTTTCAAATTTAAAACCCTCTTTCTTATTTCGTATATGGGATTAAAATTTTTAGTAAAAACTGTTAAAAATTAAATATAGTGATTAAGAGAAAAATGAGTTTATCAAGGGAATAAAATTAATCATATGGGAAAAATGAAATAAAAACTAGTTCAAAACCCATTATCTTGAAATATTTTGACAATATTTCCTATTTTATCAAAAATGTTCCATTATTGGAGGCACATTAAGAAATGTATCCTCCCAATAGTGTCTGCTTTGTGGTATTTACAAGAATGTGTCCCCTCATCCACTACAAAATGGAACTCACTCCCCTCATTTATTAACAAATATAGAGATATTTTTATTATCCAAAACAAGCCCAAATCACAACCAACACCCCTCCTATAATAATAGAGGACATATTAGGGGAAGAAATCCAATTTTGTAATGAATTAGTGTAAACCTCATTATGATACCTGAAAAAGTGGTAATGTTTTTCAAAAAGTGTTTTCATTTTATTTCCTTATCCACCTCCATAAATTATAATTATATAATTTTTATATAATAACCATAATATCTTAAATACATGGATATTTTTTGATGTTAGGGGAATTACCACCCAACACACAGACTTTAATCAAATGGGATATGAAATCATTCTTTGTGTGTACGGTGGACTACCGCCATATGAACAAATACTATTTGTTCTTACATTACCACTTTTAATGGTTGGGAATAATTATGGATTTATATTTTATATATGATATATATGATATTTATAATGTATTTGTTATTTAAGAAGTATAATATAGCACATACCTTAATGATTTCAATTTTTTGGGAATATGATAACGTCATTATAATGTAAAGCAGACTACCAGCTCGTGATGCGATGTGGTTCATTCACTCTTTAGACCAAATATATTATGCCTGGTTATAATCAAATAATGTGATATATATGATCTAAATATGATAATTTAATGATTATATATATTTAAAATTTAAATTTCATTCTTTCAATATGAAAAATAAAATTTTAAAAACATTCCTACGTATGTTCAACCTACCATCTTTAAAAATGAAATATTTCATTCACTATCCCAAAATATTATTTATTACTATAAATACATATGTAATAAACATATATAATATTTAAATCATGGTATAAATTCTAGAGATGATTAAATAATGATACATGTATGAGAAAAAAATATAACAACTCAAAACATACTGGAAAAACAAGGCAATTAACACCAGTAATAATGAAAATAATAAAAAAATACTAATAAAAAAGTAACAAGATGTCATAAAAGGACAATAGATGATGTAATAAATTTTAATATGGTTCTTTAATAAGTTAATTAAATTTTTAGAACCACTATATATAATTTAAATGCATTTTCAACGAAATGGGAGTGTAACGTAATGGATTTCATATCAATTTGCATTCCATTGAGACTTATTTTTTATGATAAACCAATTCACTATAATATAGTGAATATATTGTTTATTTTTTATTTCAAATTAATATTCAATCAAAATTTATTGTATTTTAATAATAACATTGAACTATCTCATCCATAGAGTTTTGGGTTAAACATTATTTAGAGGTAAGATTTATCCTTGCAATCTCACATTTTGTTGTGATTGTTATATTTCATTGGAAACAATAACATCCTTATATTAATTTATCATTATATATTTTATTTATCTTATATAATCATTTTATTTTATGATGGATATAATTATTTACTATGTTATATAACATCTTTATGTATGGTTTATATATTTAATGTTATGTTGTATTTCTTGGGAGATATTGACAAATATGTTTTCTTTAATAAATACCGATATTTGATGATAAAGTAAATTATTATATCGAATATTTGATATTTGATTAATGATTTGCTCCTAAAGAAGTTATCATTGCCTAGTTAATAATTCCACCATGATGCATTGGTAATCATATTAGAGAAATTAGTTGGCCAAATAAAATATGTTTTACCCATTAGTATTGAACTTTCATGAGAAAAGATCTTAATGGTAATTGGTCCATGTACCTGGGAAATATAGCCTCTGATAATAATTTATTTCCTTCATTCATAGTCCTTATATATTTATTTAAATGGAATGTGTATTTAGTTATTTAAATTTATATATTATTTACACACTTCCCTATTAGTTTAATGAATGTCTGGACTGTGTGTTCATTTATTTAACTTTCCATATTGATTATAATTAATGATTCATTGTACCTTACACTATACATTTCTCTTATTGAGCAATCAATATCACTCTTATTTTTTTCCATTCTCTAGTTCATAATGAAGATCTATTTGAATGATTTTTTGGGGATTCTGTTTATTCAAATTTGTTATGTATTATGTTTCATCATCATTTTCCCAATAGAAAATGGGTGACATGTATGTTTATAGTTTTCCAATATTACTAAACTGATTGGTCCTTTTGGATTTGAATCTTTCATCTATTCCAATGTAATAATGTAATTTATTGGTTATGGGTTTCTGTAATCAAGGATGTTAAATTAATTATTTGTTTCCAGATAAACTATAATATGATATAACATTTTGATCCTTATTAAAATGGTAATAGTGTGTTTGATGTGTTTAGATTATTATGTGTTTCTGTGTATATGTCTTTTAGTCCAACAATGTCAAATACACTAAGGGTGGAGAATCATGGTTTGATAGATTAAAACAACTTCCCCGTCAAAAATTGTTTCAATTTTAAATAAAACACTTCTCTCTATTTCCTATAGAATATTATGAATAGAAATGACAAAATTAATGAGCCACAAAAAGTTTATGTGGTTCTCCCTCACTGAGTTTCATCCAAGGAGAATATAATGGAAATGTTTCAATGTTCCAAATATACTAAGGATAACTTCCAAATACCTTATTTTGGCTTGATCACTTCTATTACGAGAATCACTACCTTTATAATCTTTATAGACAAATTAATCCTTCCCAATGGATACTACATAAATACTTATTTCTATAAACCACTTTCGATGGAAAGGATCACCTTCTTCATTTTACCATTCTTACTGCTTAAAAAGGATTCACACATAATTTATGGAAATTTATATCCATTCATTAGAAAAAATGAATATATACTTAGATGTTGGTAGATTATCTATTGAAATTCCACTTTCATCCACTTAACAAATAACACTTTACCATTTTTTCTTAGGAAATCAATTTTTAATAAATTAATGATGCTCATTTATTTTGTAGAATATCTCCTTATTCACAAAGCTCACACATGCTTCATGAAACTACCTAATTATTCATTAGAATATACTTATCTCATAAAACCCCACATATTTCACGACGATCACCTCTTTTGTGAAGATCAGTGAGACTTAGTGAAGAAACATCAGTTCCAAAAAACCCCAAAACATTCTCAAAGCTAAATTAGCCTTCAAGAGATCACCACTATTGGATGTATCTTTATATCCTTCATCAAGATCAATTCTTTTTGAACATTTTATCAGAAGAATAACATTCAAGAATAACCTGCATGAATTCAAAGACTTTGAATAATTGTGAAATATTTCTTTACTTTTCATAGGGGTTATAGTCCTATTTATAGGACTTTCATACCATTCCAAAATATAATATCCTAGCTCACGTTCCACATACCAGTGCACTGAGCTAGTTAGTCACATGAAATATGTCCCATTACCACTTTTATTAGAACAATAAAACTGTGGAAATAAATAGATAATAGATGAAACATATATATACATAAACAATACCAATATTTCATTATATTTAATATAGGAAATAGAATATCTTACAAAAGAAAAAATCATTCCATGAAAATGTACATGAAAAGTGTCTAAAATGAAAGTCAAAAAAATACACTAAAAACTCTTATGTTTATCCCAAACCACTGCTAGTTCCCTCAACCATCCTCTATCTTGACTCAACTATCTAACATGTTGTTCTTTCCCTTAACTTATCCTATATCAATGAAATCTATTCGGGTACTAATCAAGTATCCTGAGTAGTGTGGGAGTATAACATATTAAGCCACCACTAATAGTGTATAAAACTAATCTAGTCAATAACAAGTGTATATAGTTTTATAAAGAAATAATTACAATTCATGTGTAAATAGTTATTTCATTATCATTTATTCGTTATTAAACCAAATTGACCATTGGGTTCCCCAGGACAATCGTACCTTAATTCTCACTCTGGTCCACACCAAGTCTGAACCATGTTACTTATCAAAGTCTCAAATCATTTAAAAAAATGTGATTTTATTGTTCATTTTATTTTACTTTCAGTACTATGGACACATGGAACCATAATACAATACGAATGTTTTTTCATTGAATTCCATGTATAGAAACATATTTATCAATCATACATATTTAACATTGGAATAGAATGTCATGTATAGAACCCCCAATTTGAATCCATGCATATACATCATGGGAATGTAATTTCATTTGAAACCCCCAATTCTCAATCATGCATAAATGTCTTTGGTTAAGATATCCATTTCTAATACACAAAATTATCAACCATATAGATAGATATATCATTAGTGTAGAACTCCATGTCTATCACCCCATTTTGGAAACTGTACATATGCATCATTGGTGTAGATCATTGTGTCTAACACCCCAAATCTCAACAATTTATTTATTTTATCATTTATTAGTCGTAGATTATCATCTATAATATCAATTTCATAATAAATATTAATCCAAATGAATCCTATTATCACAATTAACCACTAGTATTTTAACTAATTAATTCTTAAATTAATTAATGTTGGCCCATTAATTGATTCAATAATTAATTTACAATGACAATTTTTGTTAATAAATTAATAAATATATTAACAATTTCTCAATCTCAACATACAGTAATTAATTCCCCAACTTATTACTCTTAATCACAATTAAACAATTTTATAATTAACTCAAATATTAATTATCCCAATATTTTCTAATTAATACATTAATAATTAATTAACAAATTAATTTGTTTATTACAAATTTAATTTACCAATCCATCCATCTCAATTACATAATAATTAACTCCCCTAGCTAATTATCAAATCAAAACTCCGAAGATATTTAATTTTTTTTCAAATTAATTATCTTGTTCAACAATCACTAAATATCACAATTTCACAATTGTCTCAATTAATTAATTTACCACATTAATTAGTTAAATTTGGGATTTAAATTTATAATCAAATTTAGATATTATAAAACTCTCATGTACATAATCAAATCATAAATATGGGATTTGGAAATTAGACCACCAAAATCAATTCATTGATGATTGATTTCCCAAGATAAAACACCAAAATAGACCTGCACAACAACATAGATCAGATATGAATCTATTACCCTAAATAAATATTTAACAATACATGGTCCACTAGATCTAGTTATAGAACCATTATCCAAGAAATTTATTCATCCAATTTAGATCTTGGTCTAGATAAAATTTAATATTTCAGCCACCAAAATAAGGAGAAAACATTGGAAGATGAATGAAAAAGTAATAAAATAAGATCTTATTACTATGAGAGGAGTGAATATTCGATCAAGGATTAGATTTAAAAATAAAGGAGGTCAGACGAAATTGAAGTATCTCCAAGAATCTGGAAAAAAATTGAAAGATCATTGAGAGATAAATGAGGGTTGAAATAGGTGTGTTTTTGGGTTTGATGGATTTTAAAATAAATTATTGATCCACATTAAGAGTCTTGCATGGGTTCATGGGATGTGTCACATGGTTTTCCCAAACCGTGTGATAATAATGTGCCTATTGTTTTAGGGGTGCACATTTTCTCTTTTTAGGGTTCTCATTTTTTAAACTATGCACCATCCCTGCAAACCGTCATTGTCCAGTGCTGCATGCTTTCCAGGGCCCGATGCCTAGTTGTCTCTAACCATACGCCAATCATGCACAACCCATTTTCTCCCTTTTTTTTATAATTTTCACACAAAATACGAAAATATGAAACCCCAATTGAAATTTACCTAAATAAAAAAGTGCCTAAATTCAAGTATTATTCAATTCAAAAAAATGTTTAGGATATTAAAATCTCTTCACCTTATAATATATCATCATCAAACTGATCTCCCAAGCATCTCTAATACTCTGAGCCAAAAAATATTAGGCCATTTATCCCTCATATCAACATCCATTTCCCTTGTTTCCTCTTATACACATCAATGTTTCTACAAAAAATGAATTGTAATAATGATCTTTCCATACTAGACTATATCATTGTGATCCAACAAACATATTTGATGCTCCTCAAATGACGCATATCTCTCTAGGTCAACCTCTTACACATCGATCACATGAGAGGGGTTACAGTGATAGTTTTATAGTTTTGATACATGGAATCCATCATACATAGAAATATATTTCTTTAGAAGAGCCAACCAGTATGCCACCAGCCCTATTCTCTCCACAACCTAAAAATGTCTGCAAAACCCGCTTGCCAACATGACATGTCTCTGTATGATGTGGTGAAAATACCTATATGATACCCAAATAAATACATGATCACTCTTTGTAAACACTAGGGGTTGTCTCCATATTTTATAATATAAGTTCATCCTACTGTGATACATAGAAAACTGTTTCTAAATCAACTGCAGTTTCTTTGATGCCTCTTGTATGAGACTCAATCCCAACTACTATGACTCACCTTCCTCTATCTATAATAATGGTGATCTACATGGCCTACCATAAATATCCCCATATTATTTCATCTGTATCATCTTATGATAAATATTGTTATATGAAAACTCTAATAAGGCCATGTGATTCTCCGACGATCTTCCAAAGTCAAGAATATACACCTGCATAATATCCTCCATCACATGTACAGTATACTCTAACTGCCCACATGTCTATGGATGGAAAGTTGTATTCAATAATACCCTTATACAAAGTTCATTCTATAGGACCTACTAGAATATTGAAGTGAAATGTGATTCGCGATATGAAACTCTTGTCTGTGCCACCCCATTCATATGGATTATCTCTTAAACCTACAAATCTCCCAACTTCTCTACTGATAAAATCTCTTGTATAGGCAAGAAATGAACTAATTTAATCAATTGATCCACAATAACCCAATTAGTTTCACTCTTATTTAGATTCTTCAGATGACCCACAAAAAAATCCATTGTAAGCACATCCCATTTCACTCCAAAATTGTAAACAGTGGCAACAAAACTCCATGTTGTTGATTATCTAACATAACCAACTGAATTGTTTAGCATCATGTCACAAACCCTACAATCTTTTTTTAGTAATGGCCTCCAAAACTACCTTTATTGGTCATTGTACATTTTGGATACCCCTAGATTTAAATTCCACTTTGAGGCACGAAATTCGTTCATAATCTCATGTCACACTCTCTTAGGTACAACATCCATATTCATAACATAGATGATTTCATCCTCATGTATTCTCAAATTGGAAGGTGACTCCCCACCTTCAAGATTATCCCTAAAGTTCAATCATTATAGATACTTATACTACCTATAGTAGATCTATGTAACAAGATTATATTCCACTAAAACCAAATCCAAAATCATCTGCTCCTGACTCACCTAAACCAAGATATGAATTTCAACTTGTAAATGCATCATTTTCCAATCATCATCGGACCCCTAAACCATCTAAGTCTGAATTTTTCTACTCAAGGAATCAACCAAATTATTTTCTTTCCCAAACATATATGTAATATAAAAACCAAATTACTATATATACTCAACCCATCTTTGCTACCAAAGATTAAAATCTCACTATGTGAAGATATAACGCAATATATTATGATTAGTAAACACTGTAAAATTATCACCCAAGAGAGAGTGTCACCAACATTCGAGAAAATAAACCAATACTACTCACTTGATGTTGTGCATTGGGTAGTTCTGTTCTTGTGGCCTCTGTTGTAGAGACCCATAATCGAGGACTCATTCTCCTTGAATCAACACAACCCTGAGTCTGATCCCATAAGCATCAAAATAAAATGTGTACTGATCACCTCGATCAGGTATGATCAATATGGGTGAAAAAGTAAAACACTCCATTAACTCTTGGAAAGACATCCAAAAAACATCCATTCGTTAAAAATTTAACCCCTTCTTGGTCAATCTTTAATTTGGAGAGACTATACCATAAAAGTTTTTTATAAATCTCTGATAATATCCAAAAAAATATAAAAGACTTTAAATATAAAATACTATCTTGGGATTCTCCCAAGAAAGCACTACCTGATCTTTCTCAAGGTCCACTGACACTCTTTATTCCAATTTATGTGCCCATGAATTATACCTGATCCATCCAAAAATTAAATTTAGATATTTTGGAATATAGGAAATGATCCATTAGTGTACTCTTGTTGATGCATGAGTTTTTCATGATCTTTTTGAGTCTTGGAGTACACCAAGATTTCGTTTACAGACACCACAACAAACTTCTCTAGGTATGGGTGGAATATTATGTTCATAAAGTCCATAAACACTACCAGTGAATTATTCCACCCAAACAATATTATGATGAACTCATATAGTGTATACCTTCTTCTGAAAGTAGTCATCAGTATATCAGATGTCGTACAGTAAGCTGATGATACCCTGACCTCTAGTCAATCATTGAGAACATTAAATATTCTCTCAAACTAGTTTAAAATATTTTTTATACATGGAAGTGGATATCAATTCATCATATTCATTCATTTAAACATCTATTAATCAATGAACAAGATCAAACACTTGTCCTCGTTATGGAAAACAAAAGAGATAACCCCATGGAAACATAATTGGACAGATAAACCCCTTATCATCCAACTCTTCCTACTGATTCTTGATCTCTCGAAGCTCTGGAGGTTCAATTATATACAGTGTAAAAAACCCTCTCTAGCCCTATGCATAAGCTCAACAGTGAATTCAGAATCTCTACTAGGTGGAATCCTAGAGAATTATTTAGAAAAAACATCCTGAAATTTTTCCACCACTGGTTGAAAGACATCAATTGTTACACCTCCATCATCAAGAAAAAGATAGGACACCTGGGTTGTGAGCTCTCTCAATTGCTAAATAATTGGCCTTGCTAGTCCATCCATGATATCCCACTCCCTATAGTGAAAATAATATTTCACCTTATGAGATATAAAAGTCACTCTCCTCGGGTAACAATCTATGTGGGCTTAGTATGTGTCTTGCTAGTCTATACTCATAATTAGGTCAAAGCCTGATATAACAAGGATATGGAGATACCACATAAAATGATACTCCTCAACTTCAAGAGAACATCCTTTTGACATACAGATGGAGGTAAACCATAATCTCAATGGTGTATCTTTCATCATTATCCCACTAAGAAACTCCACAGCCAAACTAAAATTGTTAATTAGTTTTTAGATATAAAGGAATGAGAGCACCAATAAGAAATAAGTCACTAGATAATGTAGAAGATAATTGAATAGAACAAGTCACTCTGAATAGAACAAACTTGCAATCCACTTTTGTAGGATTCACTACATGTAACTGTCTTGTCCCTCTTCTATGTGATGACATCTAACTCACTTGAGTGGCACCACTCTACTGATATGGGATCTATTTTCTTGTAGCACCACACCCACTGCTTCTAAATACTCATCTAGTAGAAATATAGGTTTGATACTGATATAGTCAAGAATATCTCATTCCTACACCCTAGTTCTATCTATCTCCACCATCACTAACATTTGACCTCCAGTTGTTTCCAAACCTTTATAGAGGTCTTGTCTTGTTGTAGGCTCGAAACTACACTAACTGTCTAGTAAAATGATTGCTAATGTGTCCCAGTATACCACACTGGTGAAAAAAAACATGGGTAAGATCCTAAGTAATTGATCCCCATGAATGTACACTCTACTTCCCACTTAACTGACTAACGTTCTCTTAAATATGCTTCATTCTATCATAAGATGTGCCTCCAGATCGTCTAGAAGAAGAAAACTATCTGACAAAATAAGCCTCATTGAGGTTCCCTATAATATGAGAGACTAATTAATCAGTTCTAAAAAATAAACCTAAATATATTTACTTGGGCGATAATTTCTCACTTAAGTCCATCCTAAAATAGTTTTTCTAAATTAAACTCATCTTCCACCAATACTAGCACAAATGGATAAAAATTTGTAAAGCGACTAGCATAGTCCATCACAAACATGCTTCCCAGATTCAATCTCATGAATTACTTTGTTCTCTCACATCTCAATGTCTCTAGGTAAATGTTCTATAATAAATTATAAAAAACAAATTCCACAGCATACCCTTCATCTTTCCACATCGTTCTTGAATTCCCCATCAGTTCTTCCCTGATCCTTGAAGCATATAAGCAGCCAACATGACCTTATTTTACGAAGGATTCTATAAATGTTCAAGTATAATATCTATCGACTCAACCTAATACTTATCTTCCACATGTATAACCTATCCTATAATAGTTAGAGGGTTCTGCAACTGAAACTAACTTGTCAGTTCAGAAATGTTCTTCTGAACCTATCCTGGGTTTATTCCCATGACTTTCCTGAAGCAAGTGATGTTCTCTCGTAATTTCTACCCTACATCCTCTCCCTACACAATCGGTGCCTTGGGTTCCACCACATGAGGTTCATCCATCATCGTGTCCTCCAGTCTTTCTCTCAACAACTATTCCCATGGAATCATAACTCTACAATTCCATGATGAATTAATGGGACTCATGACACACCATTATCACAACTATGTTAGAGGAAAATCACAAAAACGAACAAAAATAATCTTCCCCAAACCTCATCACATAAGTAATTTCTCAGTTCTCTCACTACCTATAAGCTTCATACATCTTGGTCGGGGTTAAAAAGGGTAAAATTATTGTCATAGTTCAAATTTCACATTTGGACACCCATTTATTCACATTATGGAATCATTTTTCCCACCTATAAAATCATATGAGGAAATTATTTCAATTTGGTTTACTAATCCATGAAAATAGTTTAAGTCCAACAACTTAACAAAAACACAATTTCCCATGCATTCCAGAAATGAGGAAAGTTCAAAAAATGATATTGACTTCCCAAAAAGATGCATGATGACTCAAATCTTGTGCCATTACGGGACATGTGTCAATCTCAATTAGTTTAAAAAAATCATAAAACACAACAAGTGTGTCACCCAAGGTTAAATACCATTGAACTATTTTCACAACTCGTTCCCTGAGGCCCATGTCGTGACTAACCCAAGCCCACCTTCCAGAAGCCAGGGGCTAGAGACTAGCACCGAAAGGCATATTCCCTAAAACAGGGAAGACATTTCATTTATATTCTATAAACACACAAAACCAAGCACACAAAAAGATAAAAACACAATTAAACTGTATATCAAAAAGTGTGTTAAAAGTAAGAGGGGAAGAAATACAAGCCCAAACGTAAAGGTACAAGTACAAATGAAATACAATACAAGTAAAGAAAGAGAAAAACAGCTACTGGGTCTTCCTCAAATGATCCTACCTAAAGGGTAGGTACATATTGCCTCATCAGCATCCATGTCCGCCCATCTCCTCTGCACACCGACACAATATATGGTCCACCTTTAGGCACTGTCTAGTCCTGGTACCTTCATCCTCGATCAGTGTTGTCCGTTGTCTGTACCATACACAACATGATGCGGGAATGGCCCATGCTGGGGTGCGTATTATGATACTTAGTAGGGAATGCGAGACCCTCCAGGTCTCACAAAATCCACAAAGGTAAACCACAAAGCATGAAATCATATGACAACCATATTTAGGTATATTACCATACATATACATAAGTTATCAAGTATACCCATCTCAATCATGAGGAATCACAGGGTCCAACCCAAAATCCCAAAGCTCAACTATTCCACAAAGGAAGGAATACAACAATGGTAAGTACCACATAGGTATTCCACACAGAAGAACACCACCAAGGTATTACCAGGAAGTAAAGTACCACACAGGTATGAACTTAGCTCACACAAGGTATATCTTAGGGAAAATAGATGAGATTATTAGATATAACTATTGATTTATATTACTATGTTCATAGGGAGACCCACGAAGGATCTTAAATCATCATCAAACCTAGAGAGGATCGTCGTACATCGTCAAACCCACATAGGATCACAGTACCTTGTCAGACCCGCACTGGATCCTAGTACATCGTCAGACCACCACAAGATCCTAGTTCATCGTCAGTACGTTGTCAATCCCACACGGGATCCTAGTATATCGCGAGTACATCGTCAGACCCACAAAGGATCCTAGTACATCACTAGTACATTTTTAGACACACACATGATCCAAGTACATCGCCAGTACATCATCAGACCCACATAGGATCATAGTACATCATATGTACGTTGGCAGACCCACACAAGATCGTAGTACATCTCCAGTACCTTGCCAGACCAACACAGGATCCTAGTACATCTCTAGTACATCATCAGACCCACACAGAATCCTAATACATCGCCAGTACATCTTCATACCCACATAGGATCCTAGTACATCCCAAGTACATCTTCAGACCCACACAAGATCCAAGTATATCTCCAGTACGTCTTCAGACCCACACATGATCCTAGTAGATCGTCAGTATGTCGTCAGACCCACACAGGGTCCCAGTGCCTCGCCAGTACGTCTTCAGACCCACACATGATCCTAGTACATCTCCAGTATGTTTTCAAACTCACAAAAGATCCTAGTACATCACCAGTATATCTTCAGACCCACACAGGATCCTAGTACATCGCCACAACCAGCTACAGGGTTCCCGCACTGAGTTTCTCGGTCATAATGTGGGTCTACTCCTCAAGCAACTAGTCGATACTCCAACTTCCATGAAGTCCCACAAAGATGTATCCCAAAGGACCACCACATCAATGGGGTCTCAATGCAACATAATGTGCCTCAATCGGATGCCCGGTCTGTAAGTTATTAGGCATCTAATCCCAAGGGCCCAGTTGGATTCTTGCTCGATCTAACCCGACCATACCCCCAACCTTATCTGAAACTATAGTGGGTTATTTCAAAAGGATCATCTCGCTCCATGGTTTTTGGCTCCACAAATGGTTCGTCAAACAGACGCCTGGTGCCTAAAGTTTATGAACAATAGAGTGAAAATGGGTCGAAGTTGGCTTGAATCTGGTCTGACCCGGTCGGACCGACCCAGCCTGCTAGGTTTGGCCCAGCCCGTGTGGGGCGGCCCAACCAGAGAAACCCGGCCTGGGTAGCGGCCCGTGGTGTGGCGGCAGTGCGGCACGAGGTCCGGTGGTGGTGCGGCGCGGGGGCCATGGGGCAGCGTGAGGGACACAGTGCATTGGGGCGACCGCTGTGTGGCGAGGCAGCCGCGGTTGCCCTATCACCTTCGTTGGGGCTGTCAATGTGTCAGCCACCATGTCTGAGTCCCACTGTTTCCATTCTCTAAAACCAGTCACCACATTCTTCCAACTCGAGGAACACAATAAAACTCAAGAAATTATAGACAGTTTGGGCCATGTTTGTTTGTCCCTCACCTTCCACATTAGGGTAGCAGCAAGCGACTTAATAAAACTTGTATGATGGATGCCAAACCCTAAAACCTCCTGCAGTGATTATTCCCAAAATCGCAAAAAGAAAGCATCCACGGACCAACTATTTGGATAGTTGATCCGCGTTATTTGTTTAGAAGGGAAGAACATGGTAATCAATAATCACACATAATTAATCCCCTACCTTTAAGGTTTTTTGATGGAGGTTGTGAGTAAGGAGATGAATTCGTTGGGGTTAGTGGTGTCAGTGTTCGTTATTTCCACAAGACACTTCCAAGGCCGGCTCGAACGTCATCCTCGTTCTTCAATTTCAGAGTGCGTACCTCATCGGAGAATGTGTTTATCCATGATTCTCCAAAGGTCCTCCCTTTTTCCAACACTCTCCCAAAAATCCCAAGAGATGAAATGCCAACTTAAATTAAATTAGGTTTAATTTAAATTGACACCATAATTAAATGACACTATTGATTAAATAAAGAGTTGGAATAGTTAATTTACTCAATTAAATGGGAGGAGTAATTAATAAGGAGTTGAGAGGTTTTCTCCCTTATTGTGGGGTTTGGGTGGTCCCCACAACCATGTATTCGAATTGGGGGGTTTAGTACGGATGGTCCCCACCTCTTAACATTCAAACGGGTGTTTCAAATAAAAATAAAAATATTAAACAATTTATATTTTTATTTTTCCACAAAAAAGTGAAAAACTATCTTTCACCCTCAACCTACCGCCGTCGAGGTAAAGGTCTACATAAGCGAATACTGGTGTGGTGAGTTCAACGATGCCCTTAGATTTCAATTCTGAGCACCAGTTCAAAAGTTAAAAAAAACCAATTCTCATGTTTACTTAACATACCAAAAAAAAAGTTCAGAAATTCATTCCTGGAACATTGGGCCTCAGAATCACACACCATCAATTTTCACGATCTCATAAAATTCCAATTTAATTAAAATAATTACAAGGAATTTTCAGGTCTTTACATTCTCCCCACCTTATGTATTTTCATCCCCAAAAGTCACATCATAAAAATAAGAAAACAAGTGGGGGTAATGAGCATGAATCTGAGCTTTCCACTCCCATGTGCTCTCCTAGAAGTTCCGGTGCAGCCAGAAAACATGCATCAAAGGTATAGACTGCCCACAAAGGACCTACTCATGTCGATCCTCAATCTTCATTGGAACCTCTGAAAACGTCACCCCATCATTGATGTTTTGCTTGCTATGGTCGATGACGTGAGATGAGTCATGCACCTATCTCCTCAGCTGGGATATGTGGACGACGTCCTGCACCCAGTGCAACTGAGGTGGAAGAGCTAGGTGGTAAGCCACCTTTCCAACTCTGCTGATGACATGAAAGGGTCTATTGAATGTCGGAGGTAAATTTCCACCCCAGCCAAATCTCCATTAACCTCCTGCACATAGAGGCATTTCATGCTCTCTACTGAACCCTGATCTCGGATCCGTAGGAAGTGGGCTGAATAGGTGAGTCGGTCGACGATCACCCAGATAGAATCATGAACTCTGGATGTATGTGGAATTCCTGTCATGAAATCCATGGATATCTCTTCACACTTCCACTCTGGGACCTCTAATGGCTGAAACAGGCCTGTTGGAACCTGATGCTCCACCTTCACTTACTGACAAGTGAGGAATCAATAGACATACTCTGCTAGTGCTTTCTTCATTCCCAGCCACCAGTGTTGTCGTCGTAGGTCCTAGTACATCTTCGCCGCTCCTGGATGTACCGTTAGAGGGGATGTATGGAACTCCATCAAAACTTCCTCTAAAAGTTACAATGGTACCATGGTACATCCTTTTAAGAGAATTACGTGATCTCTGCCTTCAGAAAATCCATCCAGTGCCTGACCTGTGGATATCTGAGCACGTCATGCCTCATAGTCAGTTTCTCTATGTTGCGCCTCCTTGAATCGCTGAAGAAGTGGGGGAGTGACTGTAAGAGACCAAAGAAAATCTACTCCATCCTGATCCACAAAGGATATCTTAAAAGTGGCCAGCTGCTCTATCGCCTCACCTAGAAGTTGTATACTAGATCTCATGCTGAGTGCATCTGCTACAACTTTCCCCTTCTATGGAGTATTGACTGTCTTGATGTCATAGTCCTAGAGGAACTCAATCCAATGTCATTGTATTAGATTCAATTCCTTCTGAGAGAAGATATATCTGAGACTCATCTTATCCAAGTAGACTATAAAATTCTCACCCATCAAGTAGTGTCACCACATCGTCGGCGGACACCACTACAGCTAACTCCAGGTCATGGGTAGCATAGTTCTGCTCATATTGTCTTAGCTGTCGAAAACCATATGTGATCACTACTTGTTCCTACATCAGGACACATCTGAGCCCAGTCCTTGATGCATCGTAGAAGACTACGTACCCTACTCCTACTTCTGGAAGCCTCAATATGGGTTCGCTAGTCAGCCTCTTCCTCATCTCCTAGAAACACCGCTGACATCTCTCTGACCACACAAAGAGTTTCCCCTTATTCGTCAATGCTGATAAAGGTGCTACAACTCTGGATAACTCTAGCACAATCATTCAGTAGTATTCATCCAAACCTAAGAAACTTCATACCTCTGTCACACTCCTGGGTCACTCCCAAGCAAGTACCGCCACAATAATTGCCAAATCCACCACAACTTTAGCCTCCGAGATGACATGTCCTGGAATTTGAACCTCTCAAATCTAGAACTGGCACATCAAAAGCTTACCATAAAGCTAGAGCTCTTGAAGTCTGTCCATAACTATCTGAAAATGATAGGCATGCTCCTCCTTGGTAGATGAGTAGATCAGAATATCCTCAATGAAGACCACAAAAAAGTGATCAAGGATTGGATGGAAGATCCTGTTCATAAGTCCCACAAACACTTTTGGGACATTGGTTACGTAGAAATGCATAACCAAGAACTTTTAGTGGCCATAACGACATCAGAAATTTGTGTTTTTCACATCCTCATCTAGTACACTAATTTGGTGATAGCCTGATCTAAGGTCTATCTTCGAGAACCATGGTGCTCCCTTCAGCTGATCAAAGAGGTCGTCAATCCTTGGGAGTGGTTACTTGTTCTTCATGGTCACCTGGTTCTGGTGCTGATAGTCAACACAAATCCACAAGCTCCCATCCTCCTTCTTGGCGAACATAATCGGGGCTACCCAAGGAGAAACACTGGGCCGAATGAATCCCTTCCCTTGTAAGTCCTTTAGTTGTACCAGCTGCTCATGACGCTCTGCAGGAGCCATCCAATATGCTGGTGTGGATATCAGTGTCATCCTGAGGTATAAGTCAATGTAAAAGTCCAACTCTCTGTGAGGAGGTCGACCCAAAACATCATCAAGGAAGATGTCCAAGTAATGGTCCACCACTATAGGATATCTCAGACTCTCCACATAAACTACACTAAGGGTAAGGCTATCCAAATGATGAGTGATTGGCTGCACTACCCTATGAGTAAGTCCATCCTGTGCTGCAATGGCTCCTTTCTCGCTGGTGAAGGTAAACCTGGTCCCATCCATGTGGACACATCACACTTTTTACCTAATACTGTCAATCTAAGCATGGACTGTAGATAACCAGTCCATACCAAATATTACTTCCTAAGGCCTCAACGCTGTTACTAGGAGATCCCAGTCGAAGCTCTTTCCTCTTAGAGTAAGCTCAGACTTCTGGAACCAGTGCGCAATTGTTGAATCCTCTCTCATAGGATTCTCTAGACATAAGGATCAATCTAATGGCTCCATCAGAATCTCCGAGCTATAGACGAGGGCAGTGGAAATAAAAGAATGACTGGAACCTATGTCTATAAGTATTATATCTAAGGTGGAGTACACACAGATCGTACCTTGTATCATATCCAGAGCGCCGTGATCGTAGGCCTTAGCTACCTGTATGTGAGATTTCCCCTGTACTCTTGCTCCCTGTAGTCGAGGTGGACCACCTGGTGGTGGAGGAAGTAACATCTCGAATCATCACCCACCGCTAGCTGGTAAGCCATCTCCTTTGCCATGTCTAAGTGATCCATGTGGAGATCCTCGGTCGAACCTCTATCTCTGCATGGGCTGTCCCTCGACTATATTCTAATCATTCCTATGACTGGTCGGACAGTCACGATCCATGTGACCCTGCCCGCCACATGCATAACACTACCTGTTCCTCGCAAGACTCGCTCTTTCTCGGGTTACCCACACAACCGACCCTGAATCAAGTTTTCATCCACCTATAGTTCTGGTCCTCTTTGACCTTTATGACATATGTATGTTTCCAGATACAAAATACTTTTCTAAATGATTCCTGGTGGTGGGTCTCGCAGATGGTGACAACTTAGTAAGAAAACTCTCCACTAAAAGGGCTCACTCTAACACCCCTGACTACGTCGGGATGCTGAGAGAAATCATTAATGCTCAGATCCCTTGCCTAAGCCCCTGCTCGAATGTCTGGGCCCTAAATAATGGGATCCGTATCATATCATTGGAGTAGAG
This sequence comes from Viscum album, assembly GCA_963277665.1. Taxonomy (NCBI): domain Eukaryota; kingdom Viridiplantae; phylum Streptophyta; class Magnoliopsida; order Santalales; family Viscaceae; genus Viscum; species Viscum album. Next base: position 507,349,774 of record OY728140.1, read on the forward strand.
TGAGAGGTCAGTGAACCTCGTGGATTACTATTCCAGAGTCATACTGCCCTGCTGCAGATAAAGAAGCTTCTGTATGCGCACTATGCGAAGAGTCGCTGGGACAAACTATGCCTGAAACATGATCTCAAAATATGCCCAGGGAAGTGTTACCTTGTCATGAACCTAGAGAATCAAGCTCCACCATATTCCTCTTGGTTCCTGTGGAAGTTTGGTTGTAAGTATCACCCAGAGATCAGCTGGTGTCCCTACTTGTCGGAATAATCTCACCACAGCCTCCAGCCAATCCGTAGCCGCCTGTGGGTCCGTCTCCTCCCCGAACCTCAGTGGCCTCTGGTTCTAGAACTCATGCAACGCGCTCAAGTTGAATGCACACTCTACTACTGGGGCAGGTTGTATCATTTTCCAAATCGGTAATGGTACCACTGGTTCCTCCGCTGGTGCCTCTACTTGAAGAGGGACCTGCACAGAGGCCTCGTCGCTCGGTGGGCTCTTAGTGTGTACTATACCCAGAACCCTAGATGGTTATCTTCATGGAGGCATCCTGAAAAGAAATATGTGGGTCAGGGTCAATAAGTTATACCTAGTGATCCAAATCAAATATATGACAAAGAATACTATTTGGAAAAAAACACACATGCAATCAGGGTTTTTGTGCACTCAGTCGGAAATTTGAAGTCAGAGTCCTGGTGTATGGATATGTCAGCTGCCATACCAACACCGGGTTTTGTAAACTAATTACCATAATCACTAAATTTAACACTATTTTTATTTAAAATGATCATAGTCCTACGTTCTATGGTAGAACCAACTCCTTTGATACCAATTTGTCATGATCTGTCCCCCGAGGCCCATGCCGTGAATACCCCAAGCCTGCCTTCCAAAGGCCTAGGGCTGGCGACTAGCCCCGAAAGGTGTGTTCCCTAAAACTGGGAAGGCATTTGTATTATTTTTTTAAACACATGAAACCAAGAACATAGAAAGATACGAACACAAGTAAACTGTATATCAAAAAGAGTGCTGAAAGTAAGAGGAGTCAGAATACAAGCCCAATAAAGGTACAAGTACAACTGAAACACAATACAACTGAAGAAAGAGAAAAAATCTATTGGGTCATTCTCCAAGGTTCCTACCTGAAAGGTAGGAACATATATCCTCCTCAATACTCCACGTCCACATGTCTCCTCTGCGTACCGACACGCCATATGGTCCACCTCCTGGCACCCTCTAGTCCGGGTACCGTCAGCCTCGATCAGCGTTGTCCGTCATATCCACCTAACACAACAAGGTGTGGGCATAACCCATGTAGGGGTGAGTATAATGATACTCAGTAGGGACCCCGAGACCCTCAAGGTGTCACAGAATCTAAAAAAGATAAACCACATAGCATGAAATCATCTGACAACCCTACTGAGGTATATGCCCAAACATATACCTAAGTTATCAAGTATACCCATTTCAATCACGAGGAAACAAAAGGTCCATCCAAAAAACCCAAAGCTCAATTATTCCACAAAGGAAGGAATACCACAAAGGTTATTACCACAAATGTATTCCACATAGAAGAATAACACCAAGGTATTACCATAAAGGGAAGTACCACACAGGTACGAAATCAGCTCACTCTAGGTATATCTTAGGCACAGTAGTAGAGATGATTAGATATAACTATTGAATCATCTTAATATGTTAAGAGGCAGACCCACGAAGGATCCTAAATCATCATCAGACCCAGAGAGGATCGTAGTACATCTTCAGACCCACACAAGATTCTAGTACCATGTCAGACCCACACAGGATTGTAGTACATTGTCAGTACATCATCAGACCCACACAGGATCCTAGTACGTTGTTAGTACGTCATCAAACCCACACTGGATCCTAGTAAATCTACAGTACGTCTTCAGAAACACACATGATCCGAGTAAATCGCTAGTACATCGTTAGACCCACACAGGATACTAGTACATCTCTAGTACGTCTTCAGACCCACACAGGATCCTAGTACATCGCCATTACGTCGTCAGACCCACACAAGATCCTAGTACATCACCAGTACGTCGTCAGACCCACAAAGGATCCTAGTACATTGCCAGTACGTCGTCAGACCCATACAGGAGCCTAGTACATCGCAAGTACATCGTCAGACCCACACAAGATCCTAGTACATCGCCAGTATGTCGTCAGAATCACACAAGATCCTAGTACATCTTTAGTACATTTTCAGACCAACACATGGTCCTAGTACATCACTAGTACATCGCTAGACTCACACAGGATCATAGTACATCAACGATACATCTTCAAACCCACAAACGATCTTAGTACATCGCTGATATGTCATCAGAACCAGACAGAATCCTTGTACATCGCCATTATGTCGTGAGACCCACACAGGATCCTGGTACATCGCCACATCCAGCTACAGGGTTCCCGCACTAAGATTGCTCGTTTTCAGTAGGGTCCTCTCCTCAAGCCACTAATAAATACTCTAACTACCGTGATGTCCCATGAAGAAGTATCTCAAAGGACCTCCACGTCAAAGGGGTCTCAACACAACAGACTGTACGTCAATCAGACACCTGGTCTATAAGTTATTAGCCTTTTAGTCCCGGGGGCACGGTTGGATTCGTTCTCGATCCAATCCGACCGTACCCCAAATTTATCCAAAACTCTAGTGGGGTATACAAAAAGGACCATCCCACTCCAAGGTTTCCAGTTCCATAGACGGTTCATCAAACTGATGCCTGGTGCCAAAGCTTATGGCCGATAGAGAAAAAAATAGGTCGAAGTTGGTCGAGGTCTGGTCCGACACGATCGGCCAAACCCAGCCCGACCCTTCCTGGGCCCACCCGAACCAGTGTGGGTTGACCCGACCCACTGGGTCTGGCCCTGCCCATGCTGGGCGGCCCCGCCTGAGCGGCCCGACCTGGGCAGTGGCCCGTGGTGCTGCGTGGGGGCTGCGGGGTGGCGCGGGGGCCTTGAGGTGGCGTTCTGGCCGCGGTGCGGTGCAGGGTAGTGGGGCGACGTAGGAGTAGCAGGGCAGCCATGGTTCCACTGTTGCCTTCATCGCGGCCGACGGTGTGTCGGCCGCCGTATCTGAGTCCCACCGGTGCCCTTAAATAGCACCGGTCACCACCTTCTTCCAATGCGAGGAACACGACAAAAACTCAAGAAATTGCAGAGAGGTTGGGCCATGTTTGTTTGGCTTGCACCCTACACATTAGGGTGGTAGCAAGCTGCTTAATAAAAATTGTATGAAGAACGCCAAACCCTACAACCTCCAGCAATGAATATTCCCAAACCAAAAAATATAAATCATCTGCATATCAACTAGTTAGAGAGTTGATCTGCATCCTTTTTTTAGAAGGGAAGAACATAGGAATCAATAATCACAAAAAATTAAACCCCTACCATGGAGGTTTTTTGAAAGATGTCATGAGGAAGGGGACTAAGTCATTGGGGTTAGTGGCATTAGTGTTTGTCGCTTCCGCAAGATGCTTCTGATGTCTGCTCAAACGTTGTCCTCATTCTTCAATTCCAGAGTGCATTCTTCATTGGAGAATGTGTTTCTCCACGATTCTCTATATCTCCAACCTTTTTCCAACACTCTCCCAAAAATCCCAAGTGATGAAATTCCAAATTAAATTAAAATAGGTTTAATTTAAGTTGACACCATAATTAAATGACACTATTGATTAAATGGAGAGTTTGAATAATTAATTTACTCAATAAAATGGGAGGAATAATTAATGGGTAATTGATAGATTTTCTCCATTAAAGTGGGGTCTAGGTGTTCCCCACTACCATGGATTCAAAATGGGGGTTTTAGTTCGAGTAGTCCCCACTTCTTATCATTTACATTGGGGATTCAAATAAAAAAATGTTAAACAATTTTAATTTCAATTTCCCCACGAAAACGTGATAAACTATCTTTCACCCCTATCCTAAAGAGGTCGAGGTAAATGTCTCCTTAAGAGAATACCAGTGCTGCGAGTTCAACGATGTCCTTAGATTTTAATTCTGAGCACCAGTTCAAAAGTTACAAAAATTTGTTCGCATGTTTTATGAACATACCCAAAAAAAGTTCATAAATTCATTCCGGGCACACCGGGCCTCGGAATCACGCGCCATCAATTTTTGCAGTGTCATAAAACTCCAATTTAAATAAAAAAATTACAAGGAATATCCATTAATTTACAAATGTAATAGAAAAAAATTACAATAATCCCACCCAATCCACTTGGGTAATCCCCTATAAAGGGGGTAGCTACTCCAATGAAAAAGAACATAACCATGACCAGACTATTCCTAGTCTCTTGTATAACTATTCCAAAAAGTAAGAAAAAACAAGAAGAAGAAAAACTAGACCTCTGATACAACTTTATAATATGCCCAGAGGTGGTCGGTCACATTACCTCAGGCATGCCTACATGTATTCCAGAGGCTTTGGACTGGTTGTGAGGGTTTGATACGTCAATCAGGGGGATACTATACCCACTTTAATCAGAGTAACATAATAGGGGAAATAAAAATGATAACAGAAATATTTATAACCACATACGAAACAAATCTCTCTGGATATTCAATACAGTAAATAAAATACTCAACTAAAGAAGAAAAGATACCATGGTAATGTATGTGAAAGTGTCTAAAATAAAAATCAAAAGAAATACACTAACAACTTTTGACTAGATCCAGAACTATGTTAGGTTCCCTCAACCATGATCCATCCCAACTCATCTATATTACACAAGCCCTTACACTTAACATTTCCTACATCCCTAAAATCTATTCTGGTATCAATAAGGTTGGCTTAGTAGGTTGTGAGTACAAATCAATAGGAAAACACCAACGATGTCTAAAACCAATCCATTTAATAACAATTGTATGAAAATTTATAATGAAAAAATGACAATTCATAATTAAATAGTTATCACATTACCAATTAATATTTATTAAACCACAAAGACCACTGGGTTTCGGGGGAAACCCATAGCTCAATACCCTATCCAATCCACACCAGGTCTGGACCATGTTACTTATCGAATTCTTAGTTCATTTTAGAAAGTGGTCTATCATTATCTTTTTTATTTTACTTTCAATACTACGAAATCATGGACCTATAATCCAATGCTGATGTTTTGGGTATAGAATACCATGTCTAGCACCCTATTTATAAAATATGACATATTTATCATTGGAATAGAGCATCTTGTCTAGCTCCCCTAATTCACAGTCATTCATATACATCATGGGAATTGAATTTCATGTATCCCCCAATTCTCAATCATGCATATATATATTTTGTGTAAATTTCCTTGTCTAACACCCTAAATTCTAAACTATATAGATAGATCTATCATTGGTGTTGAACACCTTGTCTACCACCCCATTTCTCAACCATTCATATGTGTCATTGGTGTAGATAACCAAGTATAAAACCCCAAATATAAACCATTTATTTATATCATTATATACAAGGATTATATCTTCTTTTATAATTATATATTTAACAATAATGATTAATAAAAAGTAATCCTCTTATCATAATTAACCACCACTACATCCGTTAATCAATTCATAAATTAATTATGATAGGTCTGTTAATTAATTTGACAAGTAATTAACAATAAAAATATCTATTAATCAATTCAATAATTAATTAAACATTTCAAAATTTTGACATCCAATAATTAATTCACCAATTAATTAATCTTAATTAAAATTCAAAAAAGTAGATAATTTACTCAACAACTAATTATCTCAAATTTCCAATGTCAATTGTCAATAACTAATTCACCAATTAGTTATCCTTATTCCACATTTAATTTCTCAATCCATTTATCTAAATTCAATAATAATTAATTCCCACAATAAATTATCAACTCAAAAATCCTAGGATATCATAACTAATTCTCAAATTAACTATCTTGTTTAGAAATACCTAAATCTCAAAATGTTACAATAATCTCAATTAATTAGTTTACAAAATTAATAAATTCAATTATGGATTTAAATTGCTGAATAAATCATTCAATTATACAGTTTCCATGATAGAAAAAGATCATGAATATGGGATTTGGAAATTATACCACCTTCCATGAATCATTTAAAAATTATCGCCCAATGGAAAGCCCTAAAACGGAGCAGCACAATGACGTTGGTCATGTCTAAAATATTACCCTAAATCACGATTTAACAAAAAAAGACTCCATAGATCTATGTATATATATACCATCCTAGAACAATATTAATCAAATAAGGATGTATATTAAAAAAATGAATATTTAATCCAAAAAAATAAGGATATAACATATGAGGATGAACGGAAAAGAAAATGAATTGGATCTAACTTCCAAGAGAGGAGAGGATCTTCAATTCAGGATTTGAATAACAAATAAAAAATGTATAAATGCCATGAAATCCCTCTATAAATCCCCAAAAACCTGAAAGATCTCTTAGGTACAAGTGGATATAGAAATAGGTGTCTTTTGGGGGTTCAAGGGATTTGAAAATTAATTTTAAGGAAACTTTAGAAGTCATGCATGGTTTCTTCAGAAGAGGCACACTATTTTACCTAACTGTGTGCCAAATGTGTGCCAGTTATTTTAGGGGCACATAGTTTCTCTTTTTAGGGAACACATTTTTTCTAACTATGCACTAACCCTGAAAACTATCACTTTCATGGATGCACGGTTTCTTGAGTTTGGTGCACAGTTTTCTCTAACCATGTTCCAACCATGCACAACCCCTTTTATTCCATTTTTCTTAATTTTCAACCAAACACAACCCAAGGTAAAACACAATCAAATGTAATTAAATAAATAAAAAATGCAGCTAAATTCAATCCCAAGTCAACTCTAGAAAAGTCCAGGATCATAAACAGAGGAATCTATCCACATAATTGCCTTTTTTTCAATGATCTCAAATCATATTCATGAAGCTCTCTATTTTTTAAAATCATCAGGTAAATTTATTATTTTTAAATATTCTCTTAGCTATGGTGATTTATCATCAACCATTTTGACATTCATGATGCTTTTTCACAATGATCCATACATTCTTAAAACTCCCTTCATGAAATCCAATCTTCAAAAAACTCATGGATTTACCAAAATTTTATGAGGAATTCATGGAAATCTAATATTCTTAATGATTGATCCATACTCTAAATTTTGTAACAAAAAATCATAAACACATAGATATGACACCACATTGTATACGCAACATACTATACCACTTTGAGGTAATCCATTCCCCTATCTTTGATTATTGTCAACATACCTAGTCAACAACACTACTATAACTCCACAACTTTCCATATCCACTTGATTCATCAAAAAACATAGTCAACCTAAAAACACAGCAATGATACCATGAGGGTATTTTTCCCAACAATCTCCCCTTTTGTGTTTTTTAATAATCTTATAATTTTAACAACAAATTAAATGTTATTCCCTCTTATACCAACATTTTATTCTGGTGATTCTAATAAAGATGAATGATTTATCCAACACAATCTGAAATCCCACATGATCTGTGATCGACATGAGAAACAATTGTAGCATGGAATTTTTAGAAATGAAACACTTCAATAAAAAACCACTCATATAATTTCAACACAGACTAGTCTTTTCATGACATATATCCTTTGATCGACTGTCTTAAACATTGTAATAATTAAAACTACCCCTACTTCACTACTCACATAGTATTCTTTACCCACTAGTTTGATTAAGAAAATTATCATCCTTTTAGAGACCCAAATTCTCCTCGTTCATCAGCAAACACAAAGGTCACTATTTTGTGGTCTATAATAGGGAATATAACACAGACCATCGCATTAGGGAAAAACACACCATACCTTAGGGATAGGGGTATCACATCCCAAATATTTCAGGTCTTGGTAGTTGAATGAACTACAAGTGCCAATTGATGATGTTTATGAGCTTCTTTGGGTAAAGAATTTTTCATAATTTTCACAACCTGTAGTTCTGTAGAAATATAATCCAATATCACAAACCCTTTCTCCACCTTCTCCTTGATAAAATGATAATTTTTTTTCAATGTGATTTGTCCTTGAGGAATGTAATTTATTTTTTATATGATTTACCGTATGTGAATTATCAAACTAAATTCTAATAAGAGACTTCACATGAGCTCCAATATGATTAATTTTTTCTACATCCACAATAAATTTTTGAAATCTTGTGTTGCTAAAATGTATTCAGATTCTATGGTGCTCAACTAAATGAAGTATTGTTTAATTTTTATCCACGAAATAAAAAATCCACCAAGATAGAATGCACTAGTTGGCAATTATTTTATATCATCTTCCAAACAAGCTCAATTTTCATCTATATAGCCCAATAACTCTTGCTGAGATTTTACATTATAGAAAAAAATACACACCCCTTGATATGAAAATTTATTCTTTTTTTTAATTTAGATTTGCAGATTTATTTGATAGTTCTCTAATATCTTATTTCTTCGAATATTGAAAAAATAGATCATGTCATGTCACTGTAAAGTACAATTGATTAGGAATAATTTACCTATATTCTATGACATTAATAGCATTACCTACATCATCCCGTGATAGTTTCATCTGGGATACCACATAAGCATTCATATTCATGGAATTATCCATTATTAATCTTCTCAATACCTCATAATATAGATTTATAAATTAATTTTCCATTGTTTCATTATTTCACGTATAAAATAAGTAAAAACATCAGTTCACCAATCGTTGACATTTTGAATTCAATTTTCCCAAATTCTGGGAACTTTTTGAACTATTCTTCCTATGATCTACCAAATACTATGTTTTTGAAATACAATTAAACCATTATCCTTTGATTTCTATCATTACTGACGTTGGGATTATAATAAACTACAAGACGATGAGAACCCATATTCTTCAAAAACTGATATAATATTGAATACCTTGGTCTTGGTGGGTGATTCAACCCTTTTAGCACCCTCTTTATCTGAAAAACTCTATTCTCATCTTCTTGAATGTCAAAACCATCTACATTCTCAATAAAAACATCTTCCTATAGAACCCCATTCAGAAATACTACAATGAAATCTATATGAAAAACATTTTACATTCATTGAATCACAATGGACAAGAATAATATGGTAATCTCAAGCCACAAAATATCATCATATCTTTCATTAACATCAATACCTTTATTTGGGAGTACCATTTTTGTACAAATTATTCTTTATTTAAAATAACTATACTATCTTCATTCTACATGTTGGGAAATGTGCATTTGGTCCCAATGAAATTCTTATCTTTCGATTTCAAAACAATCTCCCACGTTTGATTCATCTCATTTTGATCAAGCTCTTCATTCATAGCCTATACCTAGTTCCCATCTCAAGCTACTTCATCAAAACATTTAGGCCCTACCTGATATAGGAACGATGCATGTTTTATTTTATTGATTCTTCATGTTTGAAGTGGCACTTACTGATCACCAATAATGTTCTATATTCCAATTTCATCTTGAATATTTAATTTTTATGAAAACATATATTTTACTTCCTACTTCTCATCATCAATGACTTCTTTTAAATCCACATTTTCCACCTTAACTCCCCAAGAATTTATTACATCCTCATCAGTTTCATCAAGTATCTATTCATTAATTTCTTAATGATATTTTAATTATATACTATATCGAAATAATCGCATTCAACTACCATTTCATGAATCTTATTCAGAAATTTATTTGATTTTATTTTTCCTGAATATTAAAAAAATATTTTCTCATCTCCTTATGATTCAAATTTACTGTGTTTCTTCTTATTGAGAATAAAATATTTACTTCTATTGATTTGAAAGTATTTCAATGTTGGATTTTTTCTATACCATATATCTTATGAAGACTTTTTTCCATCAAACACAATAGTGCCATGTTAGATATGTAAATGGATGCAAATAATTCATCCTTTCATAATTTCTCTAGTGTGTCCTTTTCAATAAGCATCATTCTAGCCATGTTTTTAATGATCTTATTTCTACTCTGAACCGCACAATTTTTATAAAAAATCATTACTAAAAAAACACGTGGTCTTATCCCATGTTTCTCAAGACAATGTTCCACCTAGATATTTTTTAATTCCATACCCTCATCAGTATGAAACATTAAAATCATCTTCCAAAGCATCTGTTATGATTCCCATTGATTTTTTTAGAAACTAAACATTTCAAACTTGTGGGAAATGAATAATACACATTCCATCCAGTTAAAGTCATCAATGAAAATTACTTAGTAACTCTTCCCATCAATGAATCTTGGAAATATTAGCCTACATACATCTGGATGAACCAATTCAAGAACTCTAGTTCATTTTATTCTTTTTTTGTGTATGCCATTATGATAATTTTCCCTTATTAATAGGTATCGCACATGTGTGTACAATCACGTGATAATATGTTGATATCTAAAAAAAATTCATCACATTTTATTGGATCATATAGTGATGGCTGACATAGACAGTCAGGATATTTATGAGAAAACATGTTTTCTTATTCTCTGTATATAAATAACATATCTTCTTCTCTACTCATAATGTATATATTCCCCTTGATGTTCATTTCCTGTAAAATAGATGCAATGAAATTTTCCTTGATGATACATAATATCATTGAAATTATTATGGCATTTTCAAAGTCACACAATCAACTAACACTTATCATGTTGCAACTGATACCTTCAATAACCAAGACATCAAAACATCTCTTGTCTATTCTCTCAAACGAGGCTTTTCACGAGACAAAAATAATCTGACCTTCATCATTACCAAGTCTTATAATTACTGCGTTATCATAAGTAATTTCAATCACCATATCCTTATTTCATATCATATGAGAGGTGCATCCACTATCAATGATCCATATTCTAGTGTTATCTAATGATTTAAAAGAACTATATGAATCCACTTAATGATCATCTCTTTTCTTTCATATCTATTTCATCAATTGATATTCTTTATCATTTTTAGAGTATGATTGGGAACATTCATATTTCAATTGTTCAAGTAGATTTTGTATTTTCTGGTTGTTCAATGATCCCTTGAGTTATTTCATTAAACTACATTGAGTATGTTTTGGTACATTCCTTGCTATATTTAGTGTAAATTATCTATCCATTTTTCCAAATCCTCTATAGTATAAACAATGAACATCTACTAACATCCTTGAATATTGAACTATGTTTGGGTTCCTTCATTTCACTTGATCCCTATGAGACATCTTATTTATCAACAATTTTTTTTAGTATCCCATATTTCAAAAATAATAACATCTAATGTGGGGTGTATTATAGTGTGACATTATTGCACAACTAGTTTTCACATGGGTTCTCTAGATGTCTTGTAATGATTTATACCAAATCAATCTTCAACACTATTGTGGGTAATTGTTGCCTAACTTCACAATTACTTATTTCTATTTGTGAGCAATCCCTATACCAATAGTTCAATTCTAATCAATCATTTAATTCTCATAAAATTCTTTTATATGTTTCACCAGATCTCTAAATTATAACTTTCATATTTTTCTATTTCCTTTGTATCCTTATCTACTTGAGTTATGTGTTTATCATGATCTTTTAGCATATTTGTAGATTTAAAACCTCTTCCTAATTCATTTTTATGCGTTCGACTCAATATTTTACAATGTTGTTTGGAATATCAATAATTAATGCATGTTATTCAATTTTGAAGATGTATTAAATTTCTTTTTGTACAGTTTCTGTATTTTCTGATTTATGCCTTTCAATTTATTCATCTGACATAGACATATCTTTCTCATATTATATTATATAGAGTGTGGCATCATTAAACACCATCTTGGCTTTACTTTTTTAGATCTCTAAATATATATCTCGTCAATAGAATATTATAATGTGATCTTAAGTTCAACACTTTATTCCACTTATCCTTTATTATTTTCATGTCCATTCCTAGGTTTGGAATTTCTTACAACTACCACCATAGCATTTTCTTCATGATCTATGAAGTCCTCCAAATAATTTTCCTCAGATTCATCTGACCTGTCATATTATTTGGATGTAATGTTATTTATTTTTATGAAATTTCAATTGTTATATCTCTTAACATTCACATTGGTTGAGTACTTCTCAGTAAATTCATCATCATCCTCATAATCATCTTGAAACTTCTTATGAAACTTTTCTATAGTATTTCCAATCTTTCCTCTTTCAAAGTATTCTATTGGATGATTCCATTTGGAATTTCCTCTTCCTATTTACATATTTGAGTAGAGTAATGTGATGACCTCATCCAAATTGACTTCCTCCTGAATATCTTCAATAGTGAGCTTCTGCATGGCCTTGAATTAAACTTCTTTAGACTCTCCCTTTTCCACAGCATCATTATCATCATTCTCATATTTTATGGGATAAGAGTACTCTATAAAATATAAAATTTCATCTCCATTAGTTCATTATCTTAATACATATAAATTTTTGGATTGTGATGAGGAATAATTATTCTCAATATGTACTTAACTATATTTACATATTCAATAATTTCTCTGAGACCACACATGTACTCCACAACAACACTCACCCTCTCAAAAAATGCATCCACATAATCATTAGGGTGCAATATCAGATCATCATACATGTTCTATAGAACATGAAACATTACTTATCTAACTTTTAAGTCAAATTCATATATATTTAGAAACTTTTCCAACACAACATTTGATAATATAAATGACATCACCTTTTTATAGATTTCATTGGATAGGGATCCCCCAAAATAATTGATTCAACTGGAATTGACTTAAAATTCTCAATGACCTTATTCTGATGATATATTATTATCTATATTCATATAAATAACATTAATTATAGTTATAAATACATTAATACTTAGTGATTGAAATAAGTGTTTCATGTGACTATTCCATTGATGAAAATTATTTTCATCGAAGATCATAATCCCTTTGTGAATAATATCTTCCATTTCCATTACTGAGAGATAACCATAAAAATAACCTTCTCCTATGATTCTAATTATTAGTACAAGAAGGTTATGTACATTGAGATGGGTGGGTGTGAATTAGAGTAAGGAAGATTGAAACTACTTCCCCATTAGATCTTGTTTAGTTGTTAAACAAATCACTATTATCAACCTTTCTCATAGAATAGTATGAGAAAAAATAGAATAATTACTAATAAACATCAATTTTACATCGCTAACCCTCACTAATCTACTCTCATGGAGCATACAATAGAAATATTCCAACATATATAATCCAAAAAAGTTCAATTCCAAATACAATATTCGTGCTAGATCTCTTCTATGCCTATGATCACTGCCTTTAAATTTTTTTTGGACAACTCACTTCTTCCCAAGGGACACTCCCTCAATATTTACTTCTATGGATCGCTTACCGTGGAAAGGATAAGATTCTTCATTTTATTTTCACTCTACATCAGAATGGATTCACACATAGTTTAATGACATGAAGTTTCCTCCATTAGAAATTATAAATAAATCCAATGATATAGGTAGATTACCAATTGAAGTACCACTTTCATTCACATGATGAATATAAATTTTACATATTTTTACCAGGATATCCCTTTTTTATACATTCATCATGCTCATTTATTTTTTCAATACTCACTGACTTCCTAAATCTCACAAATCCTTTGTGAAACTGCAGAATTTGTCACAAGAATAACCTTCTTTCATGAATCCAAAAACAATAATGAATAACACCTATTTCCTAATGCTAAACCAGACTTCATGAAAATACCTCCTTTTGAAAATATCAAACAATTATTTTAAATCTCAACTGTCCTTCTTGAGATTGAAAATTTCAGTCTAATTTTTATAGCCTTCATGAACAAAAATTCTTTGTTATTTTTTTTCAAGAACAACCTTCGGGAATCACATTAGTGAATTAGGTGCATTTGAATATTTTTTAAGTCTTTATATACATTTTTTATTGTACTAGAGGCCTATTTCTATGAATTTAAACATGTTCTAGAAGCTTTTATCCTCATCATCACCTTTTCAAGAATACCTCTAATATCATTCACGAAGCTCCCTATTTTATTAATGCACTATGAAAATTTACAATTAATGAAACTTCTCATTGTAGAGACCCAAAGCATGACGTACATGGACATTACATTACTTTTGCAGAATACTTATTACATAACAAAAACACACACACAAGGACCATAATATTTTAGTGTCTTTAGAAACTCAAAATATAATCTTCTAATCGTGGTGAAAGATCTTTAACATCTCCCAAAAAGATCTTCCTTTTATTTACCTAAAAACTTTCTTTATATCCTGGGGAAAATAAAACATAAAAGGGTGAGCTCAAATGCTCAGTAAGGGTAAACAAAAGAAATATCAATCACATCATATACATAAGAACATAGCTTTTGGAAATCTTAACCAGCAAAAGAAATCATAATTTCATAACATGGGATAAATCATAGTAGTGAAATGTAATCCCAATAATCATAACATAAAACATGAAACTTTGTGGCATACAAACATAATCATAGATAATCATTTCTTGTTAGTCAAGACTCAATGCCAAGACTATCTTAGTGGACGAAGGCCATTTCTGAACCGAGTTCACTCCTCGTTTTAGTCCTGTTTCACTGAACCGGTTTAACCTACCATTCCAGCCATGTCTATCTCATGAGATATAAAATAATTAACCAATGCATTGGAGGGAGATATAGGTCCCACCCATCTCATAATGATACCATTCTTATGTGTGCCACGAAATCATAAACCATACATCATAGCATAACACATGTAATAAAAATGGGAATCTTAAACATCGTGACATCATTAAACAATTCATATAAGATAATGGAATTCATAAAAATAATTACATTACAACATAATAAAATAAATGTAATAATATGGATAAAATAGTACCCTTTATTATCTTAGATGGAAAATAATTTTGATAAAACACATGAACTCCATTCTTGAGGAAAATGTCCTTTCTGCTTCAAAAACACTTTTCCTTTCTTAACATGTCGTACAATTATAAACTAAAAGAATTTGGTTAAAAATAAACATGAAAACCTGTAAAGGATTCTTCTTGGAAATAATGTTTTAAAAATCCATTCATGCCATATAAGTTAAAAAACATTCTTCATACTTTTGTCAGAAAAGTCAAAAAGTACCTCGTACGAAAAAGGTCAAAAGATTCCTTTCATATCCTTTACTAAAAACTCACCGAAGGCTCAAATTGGATTTAAACAATTGTAGGTGGATGGGAATAATATTACATATTGAGGGAACATGGATGTGGATGATAAAATACACCCCAATAAATACCAAAGTATAAACAATCTCCGATAAAAGTGAGATTGTGATATTTTCCCTTACCTTAGGTCCGATTTGCTTCATAAGTGTCCGAACCTCCTGTATAATGATTTAAATAATGTTATTAACTTATTCTAGAATCATACGTATTTTTATGATATCATATATGGTTCACTTATGACTTTATTTTACCCGTTTTGTTTGTAAATTCCATGTTAAAGAGTGTTTTGGGTAAAATCGTTTCATTTGTCATCCGTGTTTTGACTTGTAATTATTCATCTGATTACCTAGATCATGATTACTTAATTACAGAATATAAAACATGATTTATATATAATATATATTCAGAATATACATATATATAATATATCAATAAATGGAAAGAAATACACCGTTCATGGAGAAGGTAGGTCGTATGTACGCATGAACGCTGTTTTCGTTTCCTGATTGAGTTGAATGGAATTAAGTAGATGACATAAATATATATACAAATAAATATAGTATCATTATTATGTCATATATTTCATTATTACTTATTATGTATACTTTATAATCATTCATGAATGGTTAACGTGGAGAATGAATCTCATCGCGTCGTGGAGACGGTAGTCCGTACGTACGCACGAGCGATGATATCGTTCTCATGATCGTGGAATTGTATTGGAATGTATGTATACTATTTCAGAATAAATATCACTTTAAAATAATCATATATAGTTATTATGTACACCATTATAACCATCCATGTATGGTGGTTGTGGAAAATAGATTACACCACGGCGTGGAGACGGTATTCCGTATGTACGCACGCGCGGTGATTTCGTTTTCCGTAGGATGGATAGATGGTGAAATTGGGTTGTTTCATAGTTATAATAACATATCCGTATATTAGGGATATTGATGTTATTACTTAATAATGAAAAAACCTAGGAGGAATAAGTGTAAGAAGAAATAAAGTTGAAAGAATTGGTAATAGACATTACCTCTTCTTTGAAGCGCCTCTTTGAGTCCTCCTCTTAGGGCACTAAAATTGGTCTTTGAAGAAGACCAGGACCACTAGGATGTTTCTAGGGAAGGGTAGAAGAGAATTTTGCAGGGGTTTTCCGAGCTTTAAGGCTCAAAGTGGTGTGAGGAAGAGAGGTAGGAGGTGCCCTTTTATAAGGGAGGAGAGGGGCTCCTTTGGAAAAACTAAAAAATATTATTTTATTATAAAGTCAAGTTCGGTTTTAAATAGCTCCAAATTGAGTTATTTTAAAGCTAAGGTGGGTATGGGTCGAAATCCTCTCATCCAATAGAATTTATACAAGTTTAGGTTGCTATTTTAACCTTATCATTTATATTTAACTTTAAGTAAGATAATTTTACTTTTACCTTGTCTTTTTGTGTTCTTAGACTATAAGGTTAATAAACATACCATAAGAAGACAAAAGAACCCCAAGTTGTTTATTATTAATATATATAACCTTATCTTAGTCATTTGGCCGAACCTTAGATTTTTAGGAATAAAATGACAATTAATAATATAATATTTGTTTTAAAAACTATTTTATGTCAATTTTGACACTATTTAGTAATTGATTTTTGTAAAAATCATAACAGAATGATTAGTTAGACAAAATTTATTTAAATCAATACTAACATGTCATATTAACCTATAAAATTAGTTTAATTCATAAAAAGTCTCAAATTACATTTATTTCGGTATTTATAACATCAATTATGTCAATATTTCATTAATAAGATAATAACTGCATCATCATTGTGTCACAAATAAATTAAATCATTTAATGTATAAAAATTACAAATAAAATACCATTATCTATGAAAACGTTTTATCGTTCTAATTAATATTTATAGTCGAATTTATCTTATGTGTAACCCTATATTAAAAATGATATACTTATTAAACTTCGATTTTAACTATTTTAACCCTTCTTTAAATAAATTAATAATAAATGTCCTAATGTAATCCAAGTGGGGCTAAATGGTCATATTTTATTCCTAAGGTTGGTTTTGGTCGAATTAAACTTATCCAATAGAATTAGGACATGTGTTCGTGTAATAATAATATCATTTTTACCCTTAATTACCCTATTTACATTTAACCATGGTAAAAAAAAGTAAAAAGTTACTATTCACCAAAAATTATTTTCATCTCATTGAAGCAAATTTTACTTACTGACATAAACCGTGTCTCTTGGATTTTTGAAATTCCACCCATAGAAGCGGTAAAATTAGGTTTTATGAAAAATTCAGTTTTTTTAACTACCACTTAGTGGTTTCACTATTGATCAAAAAATGAAAGTTTCTAGAAAAATACCAAAAATTAGGCCTAAGCTATATTTGATATTATGAATTCAAAAATGATGTCTATTTTACCAAATTCAAAACATATCATTTGCATTAATTAATTTAAAAATTAATTCCCGTCGTCAAAACAAATAGCATGTTTTTAAGAGATAATAACTATCAAAGGATTGACACTTGTTTATGTCTGGTTTAAATGTGAAATTACATCCAATGACCAACATTGTATTGAATTGTAAAAATATATTCTAAATATACTTTAAAACCAGTCATATTAATAATTTTTCACTATTAATTATTTCGATTAAAAAGGTTATTTTTAATTAAAATTTAGTAATTTTCACTATTCATCAGAAAATGAATGTTATCCGAAAAGTACCAAAATTTCACCCTAAGCTAATTTAGATATTTATAATCCAAAAATGATGTCCATTTTGAATGATAAAATTTAAAAAAATTCAAAAAGTGGTTATTACTTTTCATAAAGGCCAGTTTTAATAATATTTTAATAGCATATTGTTGTTTAGTAAAACTCGGTATTGCGTACTACACACGCTATCGAGGAAGGTCGTGATTGCGTGTAATTCAAGGAAATTCAAGGATTCATGTTGTGCAAGATTATTTTGGTGTAGCATACAACACAATACATTAATGAAATTAAAAAGAATATTTTTGATAAAATCTCAGGGTGTTACATTCTACCACCCTAAAAATGAATTTCACCCTCAATATTCATCGGGGTTATAAATGGTTTACTACTCGAATGTTTCTTTAATAGAAACCCACATCGTAAAATGAATACCAAAACCAATCTTTAAAAACAAAAGTATAAAACGTAACAGTTGCCCAAATAAACTAATAACTGGGTTTCCAAATAGGTGAAAATATCGATATGGAAGAGAAATATAACTATCATGTTCTGATAGAGAGTGGTAGAGAACATGGCTATGAAAAATACAACAATCACAAAGCCATAAATTTTTGATGATCTAGGGTACCATCTGATTCATCGGATATAAGAGCACTAGGACAACATTTTTGGTTTTCAAGATCACTTCCCTAATGTTGATGAAATTGGAATTAGAAGACATAATTTCATGATTTTGGTATAGTCTCACCGTTGGTCGTTCTTTGGACAATTTCCGCTTCATCTCTTAAAGAAATTAAGTTGAATTTTTTATTCGTGATGTGTTAGCAGATCATGTGATAGAATTATGGGTCATTCCATCTGTCTCAAACAAAATTTTAGAAAAGTTATCATAAAAAATACATAAGTCCATTTATAGTGAGATTCATCATATATGGTTCCTAAAATGGACTTATACTTATTATATCTTAGTGATTAATATAAAAAAACTAGTTTCTACTAAACAGGAACTTCTTGTAGGCCAGTGGTAGGTGAAAAAGGCCAGTCACACTTCGGTTGTGGGTTCGATTCCCACAACCTTGTCCGACGCGATGGGCTGTCGCCCGTCCTGCAGGTTGTCCTTTTTATAAAACTAAATTACTATAACATCCCATTAATAATATCAAAAAAAGTTATATCCTTAAACAATACTAACTTATGTACAACATAATTCATTCCAATCTTTAGGCTTATCTAAAATACTTCGGTCCAAGCTCATAGTATAAAGAAAACGATTTCTTGAAATGTCATCAACCAAGCATGCGAATATCATCATTTATCCCCCATATATCTTGTTGGTCACATTCCAATCATGTGAATACCTTAATCATGCATTCTCTTGAAAAATTAATACCCATTGAACCATATTGAAAACATGAATTCAGTTAAAAGTTATCACTTTCCACATACCAAAATCCCCAAAATTCAATATACTCAAACCATGATATCACTAAGTCCCTATATCAATCATGAGCTCATGAATACTGTCAGACATTTCATTTTCACCTTATCCCTTTATTATGCGTATATCATCTGCTTTCCAAAATATTTGAATCACTTTTCATGGTTACCGGTACCTTAAAATTATTGAAAACCACTATAGAATAATACAAAAATATTACAATACACAATAAAAGTACCTCAACAACATTATTCTTGAATACCAATACATAAACACCTCAATCCATCCTCTTCAATGATTGTCCTGGAATAAGTCCTTCCAAGATTTAGAAGTAACTTTTTTGGTCAGGGCATTGAGTTGGGTAATGCCCATGTTCTCCAAAAAAAATACATTGAACTCCATAACAGTCTGTCACTCTATGACCCTTTTCTCCCCATAGATAACATCGGTCCCTCCATTTGAGGTATTCCTCAAGGTTCTTCTTACCTTCTTTAGAAATATCAATCTTCCTTTCTTTATGCTCCTCAACATGCGAACATGCATAATAGTCTATCTTCCTCTTATTTTATGAATTAGGCATACCACTAAATTTCACCTTGTTAATCATATATCGCGATGACTGATTCGGCATAATCACAATATCTTTCTCTCTAGGAATTACACAATTTTGTTGCTCATAGTCACCAATTTGTCCATTGGATTCAATGTTAACCGAATTCCTTCTGGTTCCCTCCATTAACTAAAACACAAAAAGAATTCTGTGAGAGGCATAATCATGCTAGAGAAAACAACATAGTAAAGGGGGAGTACCCTCAATATCTAACATCTTAGGTTAAATGATAATATCCTTAGCACAATTCTAGGACTATAACCTATACGTATACTTAACCTTAGAGACATCCCTAGACATACCTTAGAAATATATCTAGGGATCTCACTAACGTTTTCGCATCCTAATTTCCAAAGGTTGACTAAACCTTTGCCTCTGATACCAACTGTAGAGACCCAAAGCTTGACGTACATGGACATTACATTACTTTGACGAAATACTTAGTACATAACCAAAACACACACACAAGGACCATAATAGTTTAGTGTTTTTGGAAACTCGAAATATAGTCTTATAATCGTGGTGAAAGATCTTCAACATCTCCCAAAAAGATATTCCTTTTTTTACATAAAACATTTCTTTATATCCTGGGGAAAAGAAAACATAAAAGGGTGAGCTCACATGCTCAGTAAGGGTAAACAAAAGAAATATCAATCACATCATATACCTAAGAACATATCTTTTGCAAATCATAACCTGCAAAAGAAATCATAATTTCATAACATGGGATAAATCATAGTAGTGAAATGTAATCCCAATAATAATAACGTAAAACATGAAACTTTGTGGCATACACACATAATCATAGAGAATCATTTCTTGTTAGTCAAGACTCAATGCCAATACTATCTTAGTGGACAAAGTCCATTTCTGAACCGAGTTCACTTCTCATTTCAGTCCTATTTCACTGAACCGATTTAACCTTCCATTCCAGCCATGTCTATCTCATGAGATATAAAATAATTAACCAATGCATTGGAGGGATATATAGGTCCCACCTATCTCATAATGATACCATTCTTATGTGTGCCACAAAATCATAAACCATACATCATAGCATAACACATGTAATAAAAATGGGAATCTTAAACATCATGACATCATTAAACAATTCATATAAGATAAAGTAGTTCATAAAAATAATTTCATCACAACATAATAAAATAAATGTAATAATAGGGATAAAAACAGAACCCTTTATTATCTTATATGGAAAATAATTTTGATAATACACTTGAACTCCATTCTTGAGGAAAATATCCTTTCTGCTTCAAAAAACAATTTTCCTTTCTTAACATGTCATACAATTCTAAACTAAAAGAATTTGATTAAAAATAAACTTGAAAACTTGTAAAGGAAGCTTCTTGGAAACAATGTTTTAAAAATCCATTCATGCCATATAAGTTAAAAAAATTCTTCGTACTTTTGTCGAAAAAGACAAAAAGAACCTGGTACGAAAAACATAAAAGATTCCTTTCATATCCTTTAATAAAGACTCACCAAAGGGTAAAATTGTATTTAAAAAATTTTAGGTGGATGGGAATAATATTACATATTGAGGGAAATGAATGTTGATGACAAAATACATCCCAGTAAATAACAAAGTATAAACAATCTAGGATAAAAGTGAGATTGTGATATTTTCCCTTACCATAGGTCCGATTTGCTTCGTAAGTGTCCGAAAATCCTGTATAACAATTTAAATAATGTTATTGACTTATTCTAGAATCATACGTATTGTTATGATATCATATATGGTTCACTTATGACTTTATTTTACCCATTTTTTGTAAATTCCATGTTAAAGAGCGTTTTGGGTAGAATCGTTTCATTTGTCGTCAGTGTTTTGACTTATAATTATTCATATGATTACTTAGATCATGATTACTTAATTAAAGAATATAAAACATGATTTATATATAATATATATTCATAATATACACATATATATATATATTAGATCAGTAAATGGAAATAAATACACCGTTAATGGAGATGGTAGGCCGTATGTACACATGAACGCTGTTTTCGTTTCCTTATTGAGTTGAATGGAATTAAATAGATGACATAAATATATATACACATAAATCTAGTATCATTATTATGTCATATATTTCATGATTACTTATTATATATACTTTATAATCATTCATGAATGGTTAACGTGGAGAATGAATCTCATCACGTCGTGGAGACGGTAGTCCGTACGTACGCACGAGCGATGATATCGTTCTCATGATCATTGAATTGTATTGGAATGTATGTATACTATTTCAGAATAAATATCACTTTAAAATAATCATATATAGTTATTATGTAAACCATTATACCCATCCAATTATGGTGGTGGTGGAAAATAGATTACACCACGGCTTGGAGACGGTATTCCGTACGTACGCACGTGCGATGATTTCGTTTTCCGTAGGATGGATAGATGGTGAAATAGGGTTGTTTCATAGTTATAATAACATATCAGTATATGAGTGATAATTACGTTATTACTTAATAATGAAACAACCTATGAAGAAGAGGTGGAAGAATAAATAAAGTTGAAAGAATTGGTAACGGACATTACCTCTTCTTTGAAGCGCCTCTTTGAGTCCACATCTTAGGGCACTAAAATTTGTCTTTGAAGAAGACCAGGACCACTAGGATGTTTCTAGGTAAGGTTAGAAGATAATTTGGCTGGGTTTGTCTGAGTTTGAAGGCTCAAAGTGGTGTGAGGAAGAGAGGGAGGAGGTGCCCTTTTATAAGGGAGGAGATGGGCTCCGTTGGAAAAACTAAAAATATTATTTTATTATAAAGTAAAGTTCGGTTTTAAATAGCTCCAAAATGAGTTATTTCAAAGATAAGGTGGGGATGGGTCGAAATAATATCATCCAATAGAATTTAGATATGTTTAGGTTCCTATTTTAACCTTATCATTTATATTTAACTTTAAGTTAGATAATTTTACTTTTACCGTGTCTTTTTGTGTTCTTACAATATAAGGTTAATAAACTTACTATAAGAAGCCAAACGAACCCCAAGTTGTTTATTATTAATATATATAACCTTATCTAAGTCATTTGGCCGAACCTTAGATTTTTAGGAATAAAATAACAATTAATAATATAATATTTTGTTTAAAAAACTATTTTATGTCAATTTTACACTATTTAGTAATTGATTTTTGTAAAAATCATAACAGAATTATTAGTTAGAAAAAAGTTTTTTAAATAAATAATAACATGTCATATTAACCTTGAAAATTAGTGTAATTCATAAAAAGTCTCAAATTACATTTATTTGGGTATTTATAACATCAATTATGTCAATATTTCATTAATAAGATAATAACTGCATCATCGTTGTGTCATAAATAAATTAAATAATTTAATGACTAAAAATTACAAATAAAATAACATTATGTATGAAATATTTTTATCATTTTTATTAATATTTATAGTCTAATTTATATTATGTATAAACCTATATTAAAAATGATGTACTTATTAAACATTGACTTTAACTATTTTAACCCTTCTTTAAATAAATTAATAATAAATCTCCTAATATAATCCAAGTGGGCCTAAATGGTCATATTTTATTCCTATGGTTGTTTTGGGTCGAATTAAACTTATACAATAGAATTATTACATGTGTTAGGGTAATAATAATATCATTTTTACCCTTAATTACCCTATTTACTTTTAATCGTGGTAAAAAAAGTAAAAAGTTACTATTCACCAAAAATTATTTTCATCTCATTGAACCAAATTTTACATACTGACATCAACCGTGTCTCTTGTATTTTTGAAATTCCACCCACAGAAGCGGTAATATTAGGTTTTATGAAAAATTCAGTTTTTTTAACTACCACTTACTGGTTTCACTATTCATCAAAAAATGAAATTTTCTAGAAAAATACCAAAAATTAGGCCTAATATATATTTGATATTATGAATTCAAAAATGATGACTATTTTACCAAATTCAAAACATGTCAGTTGAAATAATTAATTTAAAAATTAATTCCCGTCATCAAAACAAATAGCGTGTTTTTAAGAGATAATAACTATCAAAAGATTGACACTTGTTTATGTGTGGTTTAAATGTGAAATTTCATCCAGTGACCAACATTGTATTAAATTTTAAAAATATATTATAAATATAATTTAAAACCACTCATATTAATAATTTATCACTATTAATTATTTCGATTAAAAAGGTTGTTTTTAATTAAAATTTAGTAATTTTCACTATTCATCAGAAAATGAAAGTTATCCGAAAAGTACCAAAATTTCACCCTAAGCTAATTTAGATATTACGAATCCAAAAATGAAGACCATTTTGAAATATAAAATTTACAAAATTTCAAAAAGTGGTTATTACTATTCATAATGGCTAGTTTTAATAATATTTTAATAGCATATCGTTGTTTAGTGAAACTCGGTATTACGTACTACACACGCTATAGAGCAAGGTCGTGATTGCGTGTAATGCAAGGAAAGTCAAGGATGCGTGTTGTGCAAGCTTCTTTTGGTGTAGCGTACAACACAAGACATTAATGAAATTAAAAATAATATTTTTGATAAAATCTCGGGGTGTTACACTCATAGTCTTGGAGATTTACCATCAACTCTTTCTATATTCGTGATGCTCGTTTGTGATGATCTATACCTTCAAGAAACTCCCTTCACAAAAACCAATTTTTATTAAACTTATGAATTTACCATATTTTTATGATGAATTAATGGAAATCGTAATTTTTGTGATGATGGAGTGATCCTCCAAATTTTGGAACCCAAAATTTTGGAAAACACTAGGAAACGAAACCACCATATGTCATCAATTTATTAAACATCTTCCAGAGAATCCATTCATGTGTCATGAATATTTTTCAACATACCAAGTGAAAACCCATGATGGAACCCTACAACTATCCATGTCCATATTCTTTTCCAACAAACACAATCAACCCAAAACACTTCCATGATACCTTGATATATTTTCCCATCATTTTTTAATTATATATAGTAGGTAGAATGTTGAGTTAGTTCATTTCCACTCTATTTATCTTTTGAAAATTTATTTCATTGGAATTTATTTTTTATGTTTTACCTAGTCCCTATAAAGTATTAAATCTTGTAATGATAGTAAAATAAAAATGATTTCATTTGATATTATTATATTCATTTTTCTCTTATCAAATATTATATTTTATTTACAATTATGATTTAATTTATTTATTTGCAGTGAATATATTGAATCCACTACTTACTAATAAAATTTTTTAATATCACTCATGAAATATTATTTTAAATTATAAGAAACATTCACTAATACTCTATATTAATCTATTATTAATTTTAATTATATAATCTATCAATTTATTACTCATATATTATTCTTCAAAACTACGTTTTAGAATATTTGTTTTTAAAGGAGAAGGATTCTTGAAATAGTATATGTTAGTGACATAGTACCAGAGAAATTGATTTTTGGATAAATAATAAAAATTTGAAGTTTTATTTTTGCAAATGAATAAATTTAATTTATCATTAGATGCTAGAGGAACATATATTATTTATTAGAAGAATTGGAATATAATTCAAAAAATTATGTTATACATGGTAAAATATATTACCTTGGGAGAATACAAAAAATATTCTAATGTATAATATCATATATATTGAATAATTCATAACATATTAATAAGAGGGATATAATATTTGAGGATTCTACAATTTTCAACGTCACAACCCATTGTATTTAGGCATGTGCCATGACTACACCAACCCCACCTCAAATAGACGAGGAGATGGTGGCTGAAAAAGAAGTAGGTGTTTTAATCATGTGGATGGACTTATCCAAATGTTTTTGTACACACAAAAACATCTCCAAGATCATAGAATTATGGAATGTAAAAAAACCATGCATTCATTCAACAAAATACCACTATTAGATTATGAAAATATGTACTGGAAATAAAAAGTGAAAAATAATAGACACCCCAAAGAATGTTTAACAAGTATTACATGAAAGAATATAAGTGGAATAATGTCAATGAAATTTTAAGAACTCGCCTCATTCTATTCACATCACAATGTTCTGCCTAGTCCTGGTCCCTACAAGACACCATCAAATGATTAATCATCTGTTTAAGACACAACATGTGCATGAAAATCCCATGCATGGTTGAGTAGAAAAATACCCTTTATGATAGCTCAAAATATCTAATCATAAAACATGAAGAGTAATATTCATCATATCACATGTATATGTAGATAAAACATATAACAAGAATATATAGATATAATCAAATAGGATATGCATTTTCAAGGTCATTTCACAACTATAATGCCAGCCTATGAGTCATACATGAATGATCCACATTTCTAAGGTCTAGTAGAACACACTCCATGAGTCACATTGTAGTGATGGTGTCTATCATAGATGTGTAACTCATGCAGTGTGTTATCATAGAGGAGAGAAATGTGAAACCTTCGAGTAGGATTCCTAGAATGGTATTACAACTATATCTTTAACTTAAGACAGTGTTTTTTATACAGTATTTCTAGATATTCTTTTTATATGTGTTGTAGAAATATACCTATGATGAAATAAATTTTATTATTGATGTTATCTACTTAGTGATACTGATATGTACTACTGGGTATTGTCATACACACCCCTTCATAGGCTATAAATACACTTATAATGACTCATATAGATGGTTGACCTTATGATGGAGTCACAGAGGGAACATGTCAAGGTGGATCATAGTGATCTATATAAACATAGATTTGTTCATGTGGATTTAATGATAGTAGTCCCCTTATATACTTTCATGTGATACTTTTTTCCCATATTCATTATTATGGGGTTGTATTTGGTCATTTGTTTAGTACATGTTGTCATACTGAGATGGTAGGATTAAGTTATATGAATGCATGGTTTCTCATTTTATTCATTCTAGAATTTTATGGCCATGAAGATGTCTCTGTGTGAGTATAAGAACATTTTACTAAGGCCTCCCATATGAGTGGTATGCCTACTTAGAACTTGTCTCCAACCCAGAGCCTATTAGAGGTGGGCATGGGGTACTTGTTGAATGGGCCTCCTTGGGATGGGTTACGATAGATTGATATTAGAGGCAGTCATTTATACATTAGAATCAGAGTCTATGTGATTGGTTTGGCGATATATTGTTACATGTTTTATTTTCGACTTTCAGGCTAGGGACTTCATTGTTGGTGGGACTGCTGACATATCCATACAACAAGACTTTGATCACCTACCTTTTGACTCGATATATATAGAAAATAGTTTCAGGTAATGAATTAGTACATACATAATATAGGAATGGGTTGTGGTTTCCATGTCCATATTGAGTCATCATTCCATATATACTCAATGAACTTTCTATATCTTGTTTATTTATGGATACCTACATGACATTTCATCCTATGATTCAAAATCATGGTTAAGATATTGTTCACCTATGTGATGAGGTTTTGATATAGGGACATGTTATGAAGGTGATAACTCTATGTGGCACACCAGTTATACCACAACCTTTTGATATGTTAATGGTACCCATTGTACCAGTATACGATAAGTGAGTATGAGAATGCTTCATGATTTTTAGTGTTAGGGACCCCTTAGGTTATAAGGATATCCCAACCCATCGACGTCATAGGACTTTATTTAGGAGGTGACATGAGTTATCCATTATATTGGGACACCATTAGATTAGATGGTTGTTCTAGTAGTGATCCTTCCTCATGTCTCTATATGATGATGTTTAGGAATAGTGACCCAGTCATATATTGGTAAAACTCATTCATGTTAAGAGTTTTAGTGCCTTTTATAAAGTGGTTTTCTCCATCTATATTGAGGGTTTTGTACATACAAGATATTCTATAGATTTATTAGGGTAGTGAAAGTATAACATATTATTCATCTAGGTTCACTAACATCTCTTAGTACTCAATGGATATGGTCCTTGATAAGCTCTTTATGTCTCGAAACATCTTGGTAGGGCTATGTAGTGACATAAGAGCCAATGTTATACCTATTTTAATTATTACCAATGCTATGATGCTAGATTTTTCCTTGGTATTCAAGATTTTCCTGGATTAGATGACCGAGAGTGTGGTTTACAGTAGTGGGAACACAAGAGTAGAGACATTGGAAGTAGGGACTCAACAACACACTCAGGGACATGGATGCGTGATATGTTTCTAGAGGTGATTCATTGATGTATTTTTTGATGTTCAGTGGTCCCAAAATGGATCTATCTAGCCTAGGAGAAGAAATATACTCTTGTGGTGACATGGGACATATCATGAGGGATTTCTCAACCCACCATAGGGCTAAAATGGAGACAATGGATTGGACAACCAATCAGAGGCTGTGACAGGAGTGGTTTTTTTTTTGATGAAAGAGGACATGGAAGGGGAACTGGGAGAGAAGATGGAGGTGTTCAAAGTTTTGACATATTACCATCAATGCCCCTAGGGGTCGACTATAAGCACATCGAGTGAGGGTACTAGGGTGAGTACAACAACAAGAAGAATATGTTTATGACCCAGAGGATATAGGTATAGTACGAGGTGAAATATATGACATTAATAATATAACTAAAGTAATTATAGATAAAATTATGAGTCATTCAAATTTTTAATGTATTCTTGAATGAGATATAGATATTTTGGCTGATCCCTTGGCCTGACCATTCTTCTTGGAGAAACTTAATGGATATGAATCCGTGATCACACACTTATTACGATTCTGTGAATGGACCCTTGGGGTGAGAGTTTTAATTATGATATCTTTGTAACATTGATTAAGGAATATGACATCATCTTGTGTATAGAGTGGCTATCTATATTTCATGACTAGATAGATTATTTCATTTAGAGGATGTGTTCTGTTCGCAAAAATGGAGATGGGTTTTCCTTTACAGGTGAAAATGATATATATGAAGAGAATAATGGTCTTTTGAATTAGAAAAAGTATACAATTACCCATTAGTTTGATATAATTTCCCATGGTGCAGTGGATTCTATGATTCTTTCACTTTCCTATAGTAGTGGTGTAGTATGAGGATGTGTTTCAAGATGATGTTTTGGGATTACCTCCTTCATGAGAGGTAGACATATTCTTTGATCTAGACCCTAGAAAAACCCAGATACTTTTTTCCAACATATTGGATAGATCCCATAGATCATCACGAGATGATGGTGTATTTGGAGGACTTATAGAGGAAAATCTTTTTCAAACATATTGTTTCACCCTAGGAAGCCTTGTAATTGTTTGCGAAGAAGGAAGGAATGATCTGGAGGTTGTGTGTGGATTAATATCACCTAAAACAGATGAATAGAAAAAACAACTATCCACTAATAAGGATCAATGAACTCTTTGATCATCTTAGAGTGGCAAGATGGTTATTGAAGATTGACATCTGATTAGTCTCTCACAAATTCTGTGTATGAGATGAAGATATACCGAATATGGAATTCCAATGTCTCTAATGACACTATAAGTACCTGGTGATTCCCATGGGCATGATCAATTCCCAATTAGTGTTCATGGGACTCATGAACAAGATATATTTTTTCCATTCTTAGAACATTTCATGGTATTCTTAATTGATGATATCCTTGTGTACTCAGAGTCCAAGGAGGAGCAGATAAGGCACTAGATGAGATTTCTGGGTAGAATCTGAAAGCACTAGCTTTGTGGGAAGCACTGGAAGTTCATGTTCTAGATTCATATTGTCCACTTTCTATGAGATTTTATATCTCTATATGGTGTAGTTGTGTACGTGATGATGGTTAATGAATTGTTAGCATGAAATCCAAGCAAGTGAATGATAGAGATAAATAGATTACATGGGTTGGTAGGATACTATTAGATATTTATTCCTGATTTATCTAACATATCATCTCCCTTGATTTATTTGACCCAAAAGGAGATTCCCTTTGTGTTGAAAGAGATGTGGTAGTTGGCTTTAGAGGTGTTGATTCAAATATTTATGAGCTCTACCACCATGATATTTCTAGAGGTGGGTGTCATGTATATATTTTTCTATGACACATTAGGGTCTGAACATGGTTTTTTTATAATTTAGTGGGAGGAAATGATTTTATATGGTTTTCATTAGTTGAGACCTCATGAGTAGAACCATTAAACCCTGTATCTTGAGTCAGTAGTGGTATGATTTGTATTGGATATGTGATGAGATTGCCTAATGGTTGAGCTGTTTATCATCTATTCTAACCACATTATTCTAAATTATATCTTCTCAATAAATGATCATAACTTGATACGGGGGAAATGGCTATAGCTTCCCCATGATTATGATTATGATATTCTCCATACTCACGGGATGTGGAATGTGGTAGCATATTCTTTCTATAGGAGATCTTGTTCACAGTTGGGGATACTGAATGTGAGACCAAATGTAATCAGATATCCACTGGACTTGCTTTGGGTTAGCTTTGTGAAGGTGGGGGAATGTCTTTCTTCTTAGTGAATGGACTACAGTACTAGTGAAGTTACGGGAGGAGATTCTGAGATAGTTTAATTCAACTCCCTCGGTGGTACATCCATGTGTGATAATGTTGTTCTTGGAAAACCAACTTTAGTTTTGATGGTCATGGATAAAGATGTTACTTTTATTGTTTTTATATTGATTCCTTACATGTCATCAGGCAATGACTAATAACTAGGATTCAGTGGGTATATATCAACATATTGAGGTTATTTTGTGGTAGTGGGATGGGGAATATTTGGAAATCATGATTTAATTATGATTTCAATCCATGGGACATGATGCCATCTAGGTAATATTAGACACACACACCTTGTTGGTCAATATCCTAGCTATTCAGAATAATAATTTAGTAGTGATCTTAGAATACCTATTCATGAAAAATATTTTCCAACAAAATGGAGTTACTTGTATGATATTTTCTGTCCATGATTATTACTTCACATATTGGTTACTAGAGAGATTGTGTGTGGTTTTTGAGACATAGTTTCATTTTAACACATCATTTCACCCCTAGACTAACTTCTTTACTATGCAATCCATTCATTTTTTAGAGGAAATGTTGCAAGCTTACATGTTATACATTATCCATAGTTGTGAGAATAACCTACCATTGATATATTTTTTATACAATAATATATACTATTCCACCATCGGTATGGAACCATTAGAGGCCTTGTACAAGTGATCCTACTGGTCACCACTATATAGAACCGACCGAGGAGATTCAACACTTATGCATCTGGATTTGGTGTGATCCATTACAGATAAGGTTCATATCAAACCAAAGAGGATGAAGACATCACATTGTCTTTTGATGTCCTATGGGTATATAAGATGGAGGACTCTAGAGTTAGAGGAGGTAGCTAATGTGTAATTTAGTGTATCACCTTGATGTGGAATGTGGATATTTGGGTAGGACAGAATATTATATCCAAGAATTATTATTTTGGTCAAGATACTAAATAGAGTTCATGAGGTGGGGTCCCTATTATAACTACCATAATATTTAGTTCAGGTAGACGATGCCCTCCATTTGTCCTAACTAATAATGTATGTGCATGACACATCACATGTTATCTACTAGGTAAATCTATAAATATTGGATGTGGATACTATTTCTATGTACCCAATATAGAACAAGGATCAATGAGAGTTGATCCTTCATTTGATATTGATTCCACTACTGTGTTTTTGGTCGTAGCAAGAGAGTCTTTAAGAGAGTATTTGGGAATGGGAGACCTAGTTGTCTGCTCAGTATCCACATCTCTCTTTGTATACAAATTGATTTGGATTTCTAGGAAGTAATTACCCAAGGTGGAGAGAATGTAACAACTCCAATTTTTCTTTTATTTTGTATGAATATTATAGTGATTTCTTTTTGGAGCTAGGTGTGTTGACAATGTGACATTTTTTGGGGCTGACATCCCGAGAAATAATTTTTGAAATGTATTATATTATATTATATATATATATATATATTAATATCACACACACATAATTTTTCTAAAAAACTATTCTAACTGCTAGATGAAGACTAGGATAAAAAAATAAGAGGCTATAGTTGAGCTAAAAGCATGTTTTTTACCCTAGTAGAAATAAAAACAAGGAAAACGTTGGACATCGTTTTTTTGTGTGGTTGTGTGTGTGTGGGGGGGGGTTCTTAAATAAATAAATTGAATAAATAAATTTAATTAATTAATTTTTTTGACCGATGTTTTGTATATATAATTCTATTATACAAATTTTCATGGATATCCCCATAAGCATGTAAATTTAGATGATCTATTAGAGATCATTAGATGAGTTTCCCTTGGTGAGAAATGAATGGATTATGGATCATTTATCACTATGAGAATTAACATGGTGATATCTCTGAGGGAAATACTATTAAATATTTATTTTCAATTGTTTGATCCATTTTTAGCTTGGATTTTTATTAATTTGGATTTATTCCATTATTTTATTTATTTCTACAAAAAACATGAATCAACCAACAAAATGATTGATTTGAGGATGAATTTTATTGCTGGTATGAGATTATATTTGGGGATTATTGGAAAAAAAAATTCCACTTTGGTTACTTTTTTGTTATTATAACATCAATGGACCGATGAAAACCAAAAATAATGTCAGGTTCACTAATATTTTGTGTGTTTCTGGGTTTTCTCCCACTATTCACCATTCATTAATTGTCGATAATATTTTTGACTATTAGTTTGAAAAAATATAGGGTAATCAATTACTGTGAAATAATTCCATTCTAAAACAATCTAATACCATAGATCTGGGAAAGGTTTTATAATTGGATTGAGATATAATAATGGTTGTTCAATTGAGGATGAATTTAGGGATACATATCTTTATATATTTAGTTTTTGATGTTGGAAGGAATATGTGGATGATGTTCAAATTTATTTTAAGGGTCTAAACATAGTAATAAGTGATGGAAAGGCTCATCCAGTTGTACACTTGGAATTTTAGAGAGATGCATGGTCGAATCTATAGTAGTATGAGCATATGATGATGCATGAACTAGGTTAGGGATTATGTAAATTCCCATGTAACATGGAATAGTGTTTGACATTATTCCCCATGTGGGACCCCCATATGCAGAATTATAGTTTCCATGGAGTATTACATATCATATAGTGTGTAACCCTATCCACACAATTCCTGACTCGACCTGGAATATTAGTGAGTTCGTAAGAGGGTACATGGTCATGGCCCGGATTAAACAGGTGTAGACATACCCTATATTCTTACACAGACACGACTAGGCTAAGTGTACATAGGAATATCTCTATAAATAGACATAGTCAGTGTAATAACCTGCCCCCAGATAGCCCAGAGTCAGTTTCTCCTACTAATTACATTTTCATGATTACAAGGAATCAAATCTTGATGGAATGAGAGTTTATTTGAATTAGTACAAATGAGTTTTTATTAAAAATTAATACACTAATTACAACATATTTTTTTCTTTATAAATAATCAACTACAAGGATATCTTTATTCCAACAAGTAAATCCCTACATATTGTCCATAGTATGTTCCATGGATTCCTATGGAAAGAAAAATAATTAGGGTGATCTCCAATGAAAAGTAAGCATAAAGTATAATAGAAGAAACAATTAATAAATGAGAATCATAGTTATGAGATGGTAAATAACTAAAAACACATGCCACATAATGAATATATTGAGAAGGAACTTCCTAAAAAATAATAAAAAGGTAATAAATAGAAACACATGCTATTTATATAACTAGATATGGAAAAATGAATTTAGAAATGTAAGAAACTGAAACCCATTCCATTTAATCAATGAACTAAAATTAAATTTATATATAGATATGTCAATGAAAAATCTCATGGATGAATAATAACTGAAACTAAATAAAGGTAATGATTTCTTATTGAAAATTATATCTGAGGAACCAGAAAACCAATACCATAAAACCTTTTTAGAAGATGGTTTATATTTATAGATAGAAACCTATTTAATTTTCACAACTATTTTTGTCTCTTGAGAACCTTTCATTGCATCGGGGATATATATAATGTCTAGGATCCACCCATCATTTCTGGTCCAAAATATTCCTTATATTGAATGATCAAAATAAATATTGTGCCTTATCAAATATCTGTATTGAATAAATAATACTGAATTATCAGTATTTCCCTAATTAATCAAATAAAATTCAAATAATACATTGTATAAAAAATGTTATATAGTTCAGGAAATATTAATATCTAGGATAATGGAAATGGTTAATTATGGGAAAATTCAATGATCAATTATCATAGAAAAGTTAATATTTAAAGGGAATAGAAATTTATTCAAGGAAGTGAATATAAATATTATCCTTGGAAAAATAATTAATAAACCATCCAGTGCAAGAATATGGATTGTATCAATACAATAGATCCCATGTGAAGTAAAAATAAAGGGCCAATGTTGTTAACTAATGTAAATACTATAAAATTTTCTTTTAAAATCATTCTTAATTAAAATTTTCTTTAGTTTTGTAAAATCTTTTGAAAATACGTTCTTCAAAAATCACTTTGTGAAAAATATTTCCTTAAAAATTAAGCTTTTAGATATGAAAAAAAGCTTCAAATAAATTATTATGTGTAAATCTGTATAATCCATATCAGATAAGAAGATTATTCCATTTCAATGGTTAAAGGTTAGAAAAATTCATTTTTCAAAAACCTATAAGAAGGATCCTTTGAAAACATTGATAAAATATAAAGAGTGAAAAACTTTTTCACCAAATAATTTTTTTAAAAAATAATTTTTTTAGTAAAACATAGATTTTAGAAGAAAACATGTTCTCTAACTAAGAGTAGAATAAAGTAGGGTTTTCTAAAAAAACAATTTCAAAAATATGTTGAGTACCAAAGATTAAAAAATGGTACTAATACTTGAAAAAGGTCATAAATAACCATATGAGAATAAAATGAATGGTTTAATTGAACAATGGTCATGTAATTTTCTCAAATGCAAATTCCATTGAAATATCATTAAATCTATTATTAAGAAAAATAATCTTTAAACATTCCAATGTGTCCCATCCCACTTTAAAACATTTTAAATCATAAACCTCATGAAATAATAATATTTAATTAAAGTCTTAAATACCATAGATATAAATTAATTCATGATATAATATATATAAATGGGCATTTTTTACACTACACAAAATAAGTATGTGGTGAAAAGAGCATTTATCTCATAGAAGTAAAAAAAGTGAGATGAACACCCATGGCCTCGTGTTTTTTTTCAAGTGAATGTCCATTTACATCCCATATGATAAACCTATGTTAAATTTATACATTTTTAGAGAAGTTTTCATTTTTCTCATTAATTTAATTTCACTTTTTATTATATTGTATACAACTACTTAAAAAAATTCTATTCACATCAGGTGTTCTGATCAAATTCAATTTATATGTCAAAAATATCATTAGTAGGTCAACTATTGTCAAAAGGATCATTATATAAAATCTTTTGAATATTAAACAAAATATAATTATCATAATTATAAATAAAGTTTATTTTCAATATAAACTATTAAAAATGGATATGAAAATTAACCATCATTACATTCATGGAGTCGATAGGCCATATATATGCATGAGTAACATTGTCATTTGTCAATGATCATTATGGAAAAAAGGTAAGTACAATTAAATCTTTAAAGACTATAATTACATCATATATAACATATTTTATAGTAATATGTACTTATATATAGAATTATTATTCTGAAAAACTAATTAAATAATGTCATGAAAGTAGTAGACCACACATACATGAAAACCATTATCACTTTTTATGTGTGTGAAAGGGTAATAATAGAATATATATATATAGTACATTTAAAAAAGGTAATTATGTAATTAATATCATATAGGGGTTAATTATTTAACTTATTTTTAATTGAATGAATCCTTTATATGATGCATGTATTGTGTAAATCAATCACATCACTTTTATGGGGTATAGTCCACATTTGTCAATTGATGATATCACATTAATGAAAAATGTAATGTATTAAAGGTATGGGATATAAAATAATATAGAAGTATTAAGTCATAATAAATATAATATTTATCATATTTAGATAGATTTCCCATCATGATGGATATTAATGAATATTGTTGAAGGAAAAATGAACAGTCCTCATTTCATGAGGCATAAGTTTTATGTACATAGAAACAACATGTTTGTTTCCCATTAGATTAAAGTGTGAGTTATTCTAGGTCAAACACTTAGCATATAAATATAATATTATATTTATGTTATCGGTTTTTTTATAAAATAATAGAATTGTGGAGTCTAAAGTTTCTTTATGTCATTTATCATTCATTTATGTTTTTAAAATCAAAAACATATTTTCTTAAAAGAACTTTTTATCTATTAGAAAGTTTAAATATATTCCCCTAATAATTCTTTCTATCTATAAGGAAATTAATACGCATGTTCTATAAACATTTTATAGATAAGTCTAACATTTTTTCATTAGACAGAATAGTTACGTGAATAAATCAGATCCTTAATAAATCTTGGAAACCTTAACTTTCTCAATTCCAAATCATCTAGAAAATCTTGTGCA
This sequence comes from Viscum album, assembly GCA_963277665.1. Taxonomy (NCBI): domain Eukaryota; kingdom Viridiplantae; phylum Streptophyta; class Magnoliopsida; order Santalales; family Viscaceae; genus Viscum; species Viscum album. The sequence continues at coordinate 507,386,524 of OY728140.1, forward strand.
ATTTTATGTTTCTGAATCCCGATTATATCATAATTACAAATATGGTTCTCTCAAAATCTTGATTTGATTCCAATTTCTCAAATCTAAATTGCTTATAAAAAATGATTCTGATTCACTTCCTTAATTCTGAATCATCTAGAATTGTGATTCCATTTCTCTCAGTTTTGTGAATCTAATTTATGTTTCTCAATTTTTAATATTTCAAAAATGTGAATCTGAGTCATGGGTTCTCAATTATGAATCATCTAGTTTTTTTAATCTGATTCTCACTTCATCAATTTCAATTCTCAATGATTTCCAGTTCCAGTTTTATAAAATTCTTAATGATACTATAGTTTCTTAATATAATGTTTACATATATTTATATTCATATAAACATAATGTCTATTATGATATTTTTTATACTAAATTATGTTATCTAATCACTCATTATATGGCTATTGTAATTTCTCGTTATAAAGGTACCTTTAAAATTTCTCAAAAAATATGACCATTGGAAGAAAATTTGATCGTTGGAGATCTCTCCTATAAATACCTAATAATTTGAACATGTTCATGGCTATGAACTTTTGGGAGAATTTACACTCTGTGAGAGCTCTTCCAACATAACTTAGTTGGAGAGCCTTGAAGTGATTAAGTTTTGAACATCGTTTTCCACATACTTGAGATCTTCAAAAGTTGTGTTTTAATTTATGTGATTCTGATTTTTGTTGTATATAATCGAGGGCTTTTAGTTGATGGAAGAAAAGTGTGTTGATCAATTTATATATCGAGGGATTTTAACTGAAGAAAGGTAGTGGTTCCCAACACCTTATAGATCATGGGATTGCGTGGATAGAAAGACAGACACCAATATTCATTTAGAGGGATTACCATGGTGTGGGTAAGACAAACTTTAATGGAAGTAAAAACCAAGGGACCTATAAACATGGTGTTTGGATACCCTAATAATTGGGTGAAATGAATTTTACACTTTTACATGTACTATAAATTTACTCTACAATTTGTAACTATAATAAACTGTTTATTATACTTTCACTTTTGCGGTTACTCTAATATGAGATTTTATATTATTTATGGTAGAAAATTATTTAAGTAAACATGCGTACTTATTTCATTACACCACTTATTAAATCTTAGGTGATTTTTATTAACCTTATAAAAGAGGGTTTAGTGAATCAACTTTTTTTCACTTTTTTAAACCGATATTTCATTAAGGTTAAAAACAAAGGATTTTAAACATTCAATTCACCCCTATATATATCTAATCATCTACATACATATTTTGATCCTATAATTGTTATTAGATAAGGTCTATATGATACTGATACTTATACGTAGTTTCAAAGTAAAACTTTCACTACTCAGTTTACTTATATTTTCTTTACATCTGCAAGTCATTTATAATTTGTTTTATAGGTTTTTTGTTTATAAATATACACTACACTTACTTATGTTGTGGAAATGATTTTTTTGTTTTATTCTATGATGGAAAGAATGAATTTCGGATACTTATATAATATAAACCCTACAAGACCACTTATCCTAGATGGAAATGATAATGAATACTTTATAGATATAATGAAGATATTTTTTGTCAATACTTGTGTGGGTAACTTTGTTATTCTAGAAAGATAGTTCAAGATACCTAAAAAGAAGTTCACAAATTTTACTAATCAAGAAATGTAATAATATCAGCTAAAATATAAAGTACACAACACATTTCTTTATTTTATGACCATAATTATGTCAAACTATATATCTTCATATGAATTAGGTAACAACATATAGAAGAAATTGGAATTTACACCTTTTGGTACTTCTAATGTTATTGAAAATTGAAAATTCATGCTTAGAGTAGATTATCAAGGCTTTGTTTTCCCTATGGAGATCCTATAATTAATTTTCAACAAAGATTAAGGAATATTGTAAATATCCTACAGTAAATGGGAGAAAAAGTCATAGATGATGAGATTCTTGTACATATGATTATAGACATCATTCTTAATGGATGGGAATTGTAGGGGAATTCAATTGATGAGTAATGAAAGTTGAAATTGTTACTCTTGATGAGTTATTTGGGACTCTCTTACAAAATGAGAATAAATTAAATATAGATTATGAATATATAAACATGAAGAATATGAGTATTGATTTTACTAATACTTTTAATCAGATGAAAGCCAAAACATTTGTGAAATTTGTTATGTGAACAAAGTCTAAAAAACTCGTTATTTAGTCAGACTCAAGTGAATCTGAACAGTCTGAGAATTAGTTAGGCAATATTTATTATAGGATGAACAATATTGTTGGAAAGAATTATTTTCAATACAAATGTGAGAAAAAGGAAAAGAAAAATAATAAGGATTTTGATGTCACATACTATGAATGTAAGAATGCAGGACATATCAGACCTGATTATCAATGGATTATAAGAAAAGACTGGAATAATAGACATTCTGAGAGGAATCTGAAATGATTTTATAATCCAAAAGGAAAGAAATTATTTAAGGTAAATGATTCTTGGAGTGAAAGCGGTGGACAAACAACTATTGAATCTTTAGAAAATGAATCTTCTAGATAGAATAATATTAGACTTATTTCCAAAATACCCTTTTAAAATCAATATTTCATAGATGAGGTAAACAATCTCGAATCCTTAACTAACATGTCTTTAAATTATAGTTATCCTATTCAGTATGGGCATATTTATTTGGATGAATAATCTTCCTTAGTCAATGATACTTTACATTATTTCGAAGAAGTATTATGTTTTCCAAGTCTCTTGAAAATCAAAATAGTAATATCAATAAGAAACATGGAATGCAAAATTTTAGAATCACAATTTTAACAAAATAAGTATCAAATCATTCAAAATATATTATTGAAAAATATTTTTATTATATATTGAAAAAACTTTAGGAAGTTATTTATGAAAAGGATAATGTTTCTAAGGATTTTGATACTTTTATTTCTAAGAAAAATGTTTTAGAGACTGAAATCAATTCTAAGACCAATGACATTGAGGATAAGAATTATGACATCAGAATAATATTTTGAAATTTTTTCTCTTGAGAAACTATTATAAAACATTAATTTCATTAAGTAATAATTTGATAAGATGTATAAACAAATTAATCCTCTAAATAATAGTTTTTTAATTGGTTATTCTCACTCAAAACAAAATTTTAGTTACAAATAGTTTGTTCATAAAAGTTCCCCCATTATGTACAAAGTGTCAATGTGGTGGAAAATAAGAGAAAATTTATTCTTTTAATAAAATCCATTCCTTACGTATTCATAAATATCAATATTTTAAGAAAATTTAGATTCCTAAGATTTTACTTTCTAACAATTCCAAATCAAAGAATGTTTTAATTCTGAAAACCTAATTGTTTTATTTTATGTAAAACAAAGGATATACCAACAAAAATATATGGTATACAGATAGTGGATATTCTCAGCACATGAATGTTAACAAAAAATTCTTTGAAAATATTATTATGATAAAAGGAGGAAGATTCAATTTCTTAGAAAAATATTGAGAAGATATATTTGGTCTAGGAAACATCATTCATCATGGAAAAACATTGATTTCAAATTCTTTATTTTCTAAAGGTCTTAAGAAAAAACCTATAAACATAAGTAAATTATGTGATAACATTTTCCTTGTGAATTTTAGGAATGATAAATTCTTAGTTCATAATTACAATGATGAGTACATTCTTTCTACCCATCGGCATGAGAATGATTATACACTTAAGAAAGAAGACCTTAAGATCCAAGACAAACGATACCTTAGTGCAATGGAAGACCAATCTTGGTTAAGTCATAGATGACTAAGACACATTAATCTAATAAACTTATGTAAAATATCTTGGAAAGTATTTTTTTAATGATCTATTGGATCTTAGATTTTATTCTTCAAAAGTATGTGATCTTTGTAAATATGTAAAATAACTTAAGTAAAGATTTAAATCTATAAGTGAAGTCTCAAAATTATATGCCATATATCTAGTGAACATGAAACTGTTTGGTCTTACAAAAACTAGAAGTACAGGATGAAAATACTATGTATTGTTTTTAGTTTGTGATGACCCTATATTTACATCGGTCTATTTTATAGAAAATAAATATGAAGCCTTTTATTTTTTAAAATCATTTTCATCCATAGTTAAAAATGATAATAACCTTCCTTTGATAACTATCCATACTGATCATTGTGGAGAGTTTGAAAATTCATATTTTGAAACTTTTCGTAGAAAGAAATACATTACTCATAACTTCTCAGCTCCAAGAACTCCTCATCAAAATGCTGACGTTGAAATAAAAAATCATATTCTTCAAGAGATAACAAGAACCATGTATATAGAATACTTAATTGGTGAACACTTTTGGGATGAAGCTATAAGTACTAATTTTTATATTATAAATCAAGTTTTAATCAGAAAATTCCTTAATAAAACAATTTATGAGTTATGGATAGGCTGAAAACTAGATGTTTCATACATTGGAGTATTATGAAGAAAAGTAATCATTTTAAATAAAAAGTTTAATTTACATAAATTCACACCCAAATCCAATGAATGTATTTTCATAGGATATTCCATTTCCTCTAAGTCTTATAGAGTTTTCAATATGAAATATTTCACTCTTTAGTAAACAATACATGTTAAATTTGATGAAACTGATCTATTTGTTTTTAAACTACCTCAACCTACATCTTCAGATGTGTTTTCAAAAACTGATTATCATCCCTTGATAGGAAATTTTATTGATTACGAGAAAAATCAAGAAAATGTTTCCGAAGTATTCACTCTAGAATAATTTCCACCCTATATTGATGAACAAGTTTCACAGAACCCATGTTAGTTGTTCTAAGGAATCATCCCAATGATAGTGTCTTTGGTGATTTAAATCAACCCGCAAGGACTAGAAGTTCTTTAAGAAATGAAATAGAAAATATATAATTTCTTTCCCAATTAGAACCTAAAAATAGTGTTAAATATTTATTTGATAAATATTGTATTAGCTCTATTAAGGATGATGTAAATTAATTCAAAAATAAAAATGCGTAGACCTTGGTTGCAAGACCTAAATAAATTTCTATAAGTGAAGTAAAATGTGTCTATAGAAATAAATGTGATAAAAATGGAATCATTATATGAAATAAAGAAATATTAGATTCTAAATTATATAATCAACTAGAAGGAATATACTATGAACAAATGTATGTCTTTGTAGATAGACATGAAACTATTCAAATTGTCTAAACCTTTAATGCATTCTTTAACTTCAAAATTTTTCAAATGGATGTGAAGTGTGCTTTCCTTAGTGGATATGTTCAAGAGGAAGTTTATTCTGAACAACCACCTATTTATAAAGACTCTAAACATCCTGAACATGTTTTTAAACATACCACATCTTTATATGGCCTTAAACAAGACCCTTAAGCATAGTATAATAGAGTTACCATATTTTTGTTACAAAATAATTATTTAAAAGTAACTACTGATCTAAACCATTTTATATGTAAAGATAAAAAATATTTGGGATGTTAAATTTCTGTGTAGGACATTATATTAGGATGAACTCAATAATCATTAAATAATTCTTTTGAATATATTATAAAATATCAGTTTGAAATGAGTATGATGGGTGAGTTATCATTTTTCCTTGGATTTAAGATTTATCAAAAAATAGAAAGAAAATAAATATATCAATATAATTATATTAAATATCTGCATAAAAATTTGGATATGACAATGCTAAAACAATAAGTACTCTAATCAGTACCTAAAATGATATTGATCATGATGAAGCTATGAAACAAGTGGATCAAACATCTTTTAGAGGTATGATAAGAAGTTTACTATACATAACATGTAGTTATACTGAATTAATGTTTTCTATATTATTATGTGAAAGATATCAATCTAATCAAAGTAATCCCATTTAAAATTAGTGAGAATAATTTTTCTCCATTTAAAGGGATCTATTGATTTATGACTTGTCCATTCTTCTGGTAGTGATTTTTTTTAAAAATATTTTTAGATGATGAATTCCTTGGGTGTGGAATGGAATGGAAAAGTATATATAGAACTTGTAATTTTTTATGAGATTCATTAGTTTCTTAGTCATGTAAGATACATCATTGGGTAGAAAATTCCACTACTAAATAAAAATATATCGCAGCTGATGTTGTTGTACTCAAGTGTTGTGAATGTAACACATATTCACTGATTATGGAATTATGTTTACTCAAACTCATTTACTTTGTGATGAAACTAGTTCCATATCTTTAAGAAAAAAACTTTGCATCACTCTCATTCAAAGCACATAGATATTTGGCATCCCATTCTAAGGGATCACACACTAAAATCGATATAATTTTACAATTCATCATAATTCAAGAACAAATTTATTATATTTTAACAAAATCATTACCTTTTGATAGATTTGAATATATGAGACAAAAGTTATGAATGATAACTATAATTTAATCATTAATATCTACTTTTTTAACCTATATCCTAACATTAAGATACTCCTTTTAAAAGGAGGAGTACACATTATTTTCTAAAAAAATAATTGAATGTATTAAATGTTTTCATAATCTAATAATGTTTTCATAAACTAATTTTTTTTTCAAATCCTATATAAAAAAATTCCAGACTCAAATAAAACATTTTAGAATCTTATATATCTAAGAATACTATTATCAAATACTATAATATCTTATGAGAAATCAGAAAGATACATATTTTTACCAATTATATCTTAGTTTCAATTATATTTTTTTGGTATTTTTAATATTCTTTTATAAAAAACTTCAACAGATTCATCATTCCTTAAAATTAGTTTTATTTCCCTAAAACCTTAAAATATTGGAATCTATAAAACATTCTTCAACTAAATATAAACTGCCAATGTAGATTCATTAGTTTACAACAATTTGAATAATCTTGGTAGTTGAATAGTCATATATGACACCTATATAAAATAGGGACCACCTCGTGTCCCACATTGAATTCCATAGTTTCCTACTAAGTTTCTTCAGCCCTTCAAAGTCTCTGTTCTATTTTTAATATATCTTTCTTATTCTTTGAATGTCTTATCTAATAACCTCTCATGATTCAATGACTGCGAATAATGAAATCAAATATTGGTTGATATTCACAAAAAGGTTAGTTGATCAAGATTTCTTTCATATGTGTGATTCTTTAATAAGAAAGATAAAAAAGTTTCAAGGATGGGAATGTATTTTCATTGCAAAGAAATAATACAGAACCAGATCTAGTGTATGCATACTTGGTAATTAAATTCTATATATTAGTTGAGATTTACAATGAAGGTGGAAAGGATAGGTTTAAGATTAAGAGTTATGAGAAACATTGTTCTTTATCTTATAATAAATCCATAGTTATTCTTGAGATACCATATGGTGGTAAATATTATTATTTCTCTCATAATCTTCCATATTCAGTTAGATCATTTGATAAATTTAAAGTGATTGATTGCTAATGTCTTTTGAGAGTAAAGCTCCTAACCATTCCAACCATTCCACTAACTCTAGGATTGCGTCATTATGTATGAAATGTATTTTAATACCAGGAAAAGGATACAAAGACAACTTGAAGATGAATGATACCTTGATGATGGATATTATAGCTAATCTACAGAATATTTACCTAGTGAAGTATAACTTTATTAATATAAAATATATTAAAGATGATTCTATCAAATATCAGATCATGATGCATCCAGAATCCTTGTCCAAGATTCTTGTAATTAATTTTAACTTCTTCAATGTTCCTTTCATTTAAATTCCAACGAAGTTAAATATTGTTCTTTTAAGTGATGACACACTTAAAATAATTAAATGTTATTTCAATGATCACATAAATGAGTTTTTTTGATTTTTTTTGGAAAATCCGGAGAAGTTTTATAAATCACCAAGAAATAGTTAATAGAGAAAAGAATTTCCTAATTATTCAAACCATAAAAAAAATTCAAGAATATGAACCACCAAAGAAAACGATATAGAAATCATACATAGATAAAGTTGTAGTAAATTGGAGACAACAAAAAGAGAAAACGAATGAAGAAGATTAAGTTTCTGAAATAGATCCAGTGGAAGCTGAAGCATTAAAAATCAAAGAAGCTAAAGAACTTGAGAAATAATAAAAAATAGATGAAACTTATAGAAAATATAATTGAAGCTTATATAGTTCAAGATTTTTTAAAAGATAAAGAAATAGAATAAAAAAACATTCATGTTACAGAGTCATTTTTGTAAGAAACTGAGCTTCCCCAAAATTCCCAATAAATGGTGGTAGAGGCAACCCTAATTGAATAATGAAAGGAAGTTGTTGCATGTTCATTTCTGATTATTCATGAACCATCTCAAAATGAATAAGATAGATAAGAAGAAAATATCTAAGGGAAAGAACGTGATGATGAGATACCCAAAATTGAAGAAACTCAGAGAAAAAAATCAATATGGAAGGTTATCTTTAAGAACATCTTAATCCTCTTAATCTAAACATTCCCCATAAGGAAAATTAGTCCACAAATCACCAACTTAGAAAGAAAATGTTATTGAATGTGAAGTTCAACAAATTCTATATGACGATGAACCTGATGAGGGTGATAATGATGATGGTGGGAGTGATAAAAATAATGAATATGATGGTGATGGTGATGGTGAAAATGATAAGATTATTAATGTTTATTATTAAAGGTACATAATTTAGAAGTCATAAATACTGGAATCCATGAAATAAAAAGGAAAGAATCTATATGTTGGAAAATCTATACTTTCTAAATCTAAATCTAAAAGATCATCCTCCTCTATGTGAGATAATGTTTTTCAATCTTTAAAGAAGCTGGTGAAATCAATTCTATTTTCTGAAACCTTGAGGCTAGATTTCAGCTTATTCATGCTTCCATAAATCAGAAATTATACTTAATAACCCTTTTCATAGTAAATCTTAAAAAACATGATGCTGATTTAAAAACCTTGGTACATAATTATGATTCTCATACTATGTCTTGAAGATATATGACCAAGTGGTTAATCAGGATCAATACTTATCATAAATCCTTTTATGATATGTTTGGGATAGTAAAGGGTTCATTCAATGAATCAGAATCCAAAATCAAAACACTTTCAATGAACTTATTATAATGGTTAAAGGAGGAAAAAGAAATTCAGTTGCAAGAAACCAGTGATTAGTATTAGAAATTGAATTCACTTTCTCAATATGTTAAAAGAGTGAAGGATTATAAAGATGAGGTAGATGAAAAGCTTAAGTCCCTGGATGAAAAGATTATGTCTCAAGAAGAGAATATTCTAATTGAACAAGAAAATATTTAGAATCTTGAGAAGAAGTGTCAGGATTAGGATGTTCTTATAGTAATGTTTCAAGATTATCACAAGGAGTTGAAGAATATGAAGGCCATAGTAAAAACATTAATAGCGAATAAAGATAATTTCTTCTTGTATTTCTTATCTTTTGTTGTAAAACCCATTTTTAATAATGAGAATTGTTTATCCCTTTTTGTTTCATGTAGTTTGTTTCCTAACTTTTCATGTACAATATATTTTTCTCATTCCTTTTTGAAAATCAAAAATCGGGAGAAGAATGTTCTAAATGAATATTAGTATATGGAAAAAATGTAAAAGGTAGAATTCTTTAAGAATACATCCTAAATATAGGGGGTTATATTTTATTAAGAAATGATGAAAAATATATAACGTTAGAATACAATCCTTCGAGGCATTTCATAACCAAAGTTGGAGTTAGTCATATTCATTATGAGTGATAAAATTAGGGGGTGATAAGTTCTTTTAAGTTAAAATATAAAGTCTTTCGGTTTTAATATACTTTTAATAAATAAATTTTTTGTGTCTTTCAAAAATGGGGAGATTGTTGAGTCAAAAGTTTCCTTATGAATTTTCTCATTTCATTATTTTTTGTAAATCACAAACATATTTTCATAATAACACATTTTATCTATAAGAAAATTTATATTCATTTTCTTTATAATTATTTCTATCTATAAAGAAATTAATATGCATATTATTTAACCTTTTTATAGCTATGTATAAATTTTTTTATTTATACAGAATAGTTACTGGAATAAATCAGACCCTTAATAAAACATGTAATCCTTCACTTTCTAAATTATGAATCATCCAAAAAATAAAATCTTATTTATTTTTCTCAGTTCATATTCATTCAGAATTATAAATTTGTTTCCCTCAAAATATTGATTCCAATTCCTATTTCTAAAATCTGAATTGCTATAAAAAATTGATTCTGATTCACTTCCTCAATTCCAAATTGTCTAGAATCGTGATTCTTATTCTCTTTGTTTTGTTAATCTAATTTAAATTTTTCAATTTTGAATCATTCAAAAATGCGAATCTAATTCACCATTTTTCAATTCTGAATCATCTAATCATTTGAATTTAATTCTCACTTCCTCAATTATGAATCTAAATTATTTCCATACTCGATTATATGAATTTCTTAAAGATACTATATTTCCTTAATATAATGTTTTCATATATTCAGATTTATACATACTTAATGTTTCACATTACACTTTTTATACTAAATTATGTTGTCTAATATATTATTGCATGACCCTTGAAGGTTCCAACTACATAGGTCCTCTGAAATTTGTAGAAAAATATGATCTTTGGTTGAAAATATGACAGTTTGAGATCTCTACTATAAATACCCAATAATTTTAATGTGTTCAAAGTTGCGAACTTTTTAATGTATTGATACTCTATGAGGGATCTACCAAAATTTTATTGTGCAAAATCCTTGAAGTGATTATTTTTTGAACAGCTTGTTCCATATACATAAGATCTTCAAAAATCATTTTTTATTTATTCAATTTCAATTGATGCTGTATAAAATCAAGGGATTATAATTGAATAAAGGAATAGTTTCTAATCACCATACAGACCGATGGCTTCTAGATGAAGGAAGATAGAGTTTTTGATCACTTTATAGATCTAGGGATTGTGGGGATAGCAAGACAGACACCTATAATTGTATCAAGATCTTAGCCTGGTGTGGGTAAGACTTGAATTCTTTGAAGTTTTAATCAGGAGACCTTTTTTCATGGTGTTTGGATACCCTACTCTTTTTTTAATAGATTTTTACTCTTTCACATGTACTTTACATTTCGGCTGTAATTTGTAATAATAAGACGTGTTTCTTATACTCTCTCTTTTTTTATAACATTGATATCATATTATATACACTTTAAGAAGGAATATTTTTATATAAACCTATTTACTTATTTAACTACACTTATTATTAAACCTAATGTGATTTTTATAAACCTTATAAAGACAGTTTAGTGAATCATATTTGTTTAACTTTGTTAAACAACGATTTCCTTAATATAAAAAACAAAAGTTTTTAAAATTAAAATTCACCCCCTCTTTTATATAGTCATCTACATAAATATATCAATACTATAATAATAAAAATATACGAGGGTTTGGATAATGGAAATCAAATTAAAAATCTTGAGATAAGATGTTACCTGTTAATCGAGAAACTGCTTTTGGTTTGTTCCAAAAGGATAATTTGGAAGGATTGTTTCCTAAAGAAAGGCTTCAAAGACAAGGGGAGGGATTTTGGGAATCTATATGGGTAGATCATGGCTTATCGTAAGTGGTTTGATAGGTTTGAGGAATGGGGAGTGGTGGTGGCCTTTTATAGGGAAGGAGAATGACTCGCTTGGAATTGATGGAAACAAGTTAGGTTTACACATGTCATTACCTAACAAAATTCATACCAAAAAACTCAATAATGGAAGGTTTATGTCCTATATATTTCTATATAATGGGTTTTGGAAAATTTTCTACGTCATTTTGGCCTCTAAGTTAAAGGTTTATTCCTTTATTAAGCATAATTTACCATTAATAATTGTAATTAATTTTAATTACATTCACCAATATTTTTTGTCGTAAACAAATTTAGTCTTCTTATAAATTATAAATTAATATTATTCAAAATATGAAATCCATTTATTCAAATTCCAATCATATAATGGGAAAAAATTAATTTCAAATTAATCTCGCATGTGGGGAGACAATGCAGGTTTTTAATATAAAAAAATATGAATGTTTGATATGATTTTAGAATAAATTTCAAAGTGAAATTGATTACAATGTCATAAATTGTATTTTTTATAAAAATATTATCTAATTAAACTATAAATAAATTAATATTTATAATTTAACCTTATAATAAAATTAGATGAAAACAGTTTTAAACTAAATTCTGTATTTTTAACTATTCATTAAAAATGGAATGTTTCATAAAAAATACCAAACATTCACCCTAAACTAATTCATATGTATCACATTAAAATATTAATATTATTTGAAAATATTGAATCAATTAAACTATAAATATTCAAATTTAAAATGGGTTTTCCATTAAAAGGAATTACAAATGCTATAATAAAATATATATATTTTTATGTGTAAAATAGGGTTGGTTTTTATGTTATGCATATCAAAACTATTAGATAAATATTAAAAATATTAGATTGAATTTAAAACACATACATTTCATTAAAATCTCAAACTAGCTGTAAAAAATTATGTTTATTAATACAAAAGTCCTTTGGAATCATAAAAATAATAATATTTGTTTTATATCCAATTGGTTCTTATATTCGTTTCCTATTAATTGGTAACCCAAAAATTCATTTTATATTTATATAAACCATAAATTTTCATAAGTTAGTCTTAGTACTTTTCATAGACACTAACATAATTCCTAGGTTATATCTCATTATATTTTAATAATATATTATTTTTTGATAAAATTTGGTCGGTCGTGTAACGCAACCCATCGAAAAAGGTCTCTCTTTCGTGTAACACATATAATATTGGTGTGGCATGAATTGAAATATATAGAATTTTTTTAAAATATTTAATATATTATAAAGACTCTGGATATTATATTAACTCACACACAAGGTTTCATGTGTCATACCGGTTATCAAATACAAAGTTATTACTTTAGATTTTCGAGGCATCACATTCTCCCCACCATATTTAAAATGCGTCCTTTCAATTTAAACAGAATCATAGTGATATATTGTTTGATGCATCTTATGTTTTAAATCCTACAAATTAAAAAGGGTTAATATTTCATCCTCTATGAATGAGATAATGAAAAGTACCAATTTCACATGGAATACAATGTGACCAGGTCTCTACGTAGGAGAACATCAGTGGAAAGTAGTGATATGTACATGGAAGAAAAGAATAAATATTTATAGGGAGTGAATGAGTTCATTAATGAAAAATATTTTAATAATCTATATAATTTTGAGGGCCTCAATTTGATAAATCAATGATGATATTAGACTCCATTAGTTTTTTATAAATTATGGTATTAGGATAATATTTTATTTCTATGAAATTTTCCTGATGTTGGGTAATTCATTTTATAACCAAGAATATAAAGAATTATTCTTACTTTAGAAGTTTCAATTTTATATAAAAAATAATAACTGTCGGTCTTGATTCTATAAAATTCTAATTTACACATTTACACCAAAAAATAAATTAATAATAAAAAACTTTATGCCTGATACATTAAAATATACTTTTAAAAGATCATAGGGCCCATAAAAGTTCTGAAAAATATAACTATTTTTCTTTAACTATAATCCAAAACCAATATGGTTAATAGATAAATCCTTAACTATCAGAAGTTACACTAATTTTTAATCATTATCATTTATTCATCAAGTTTTTTAACTATAAAAAATAAAAAATTAATAGGGACATTGTGTAGGTCAGTTGTTTGCATAAAACCCTTATCATCGTTCTATCATGGGTTCAAGATCCATAGCCTTGAAAAACATTATTGGTTGTCATCTAGCTTATATGTTATCATTTTGTAAAACCAAATTAATATTAATTATAAGATAAAAATTATGGAAAGCATCAAAATAACTTTTTAACTAGGGTGGTTTAATACAACCTCAATATATAAATACTTCATCCACTTATTTTCACATCGATCATTCCTTGGTCTAGGATTTATCCATAATATCAATAATTTTATTTCTAATCATGACAGCTTATTTTCAGTCTAAACCACATTAGGTTTAACCTATGTTATTTATTTTCATTATATATTAAAATCATTCATAATTGTTTTACAGAAAATGTGAATTATTCTATGTTTGTTCCTCGGGAGTATCAAACTAGGTGAGCAATAATTCCCATTGTCATGTACCAAGATACCCTGAGTCAGGCTCAGAACACCTTGTAAGAGTTATTAATCAAATGTACATCTGTTTCAGAACGACGTCCACTTGTAGTATCAAGACATGGATGTATTTCTAGGAATACCTACATAATCATTACCTTAACTAAATTCTAGGATGTTCTTAGACACATATCATCAAATTCTACCTTAGTATTATTTTATTTACTCATTTTTTTCCTAAATATAGTTCTCAATGTTTCTACTAAACATTCTCTGATACCATCTATAGCACCCCGACCTTAGATAGCTCGAAACTAGTGACTACTACTAATTACATTGACATCATTACATGGAGTTAAATCTCAAATTAATGAGAGTTTAATAGTATTTGTAAAATAGATACCTTAATGAGTCTTGGATTACAAATGAATACTATAATTACAATACAATTTTTTTATTCCTTCTAAATGAACATCTTGATGGAAAAATTTATTCCAACTAATATATCCCTACATATATTTCATTGTATGCTTCTTATATTCATGTAGAATGAAACATAATAAGGGTGATCTCAAATGCTCAGTAAGGGTGACTTATATAATAATAAATAATGAGTCGATGAGAATAATAGTTATAACATGGAAAATAACTAAAAACAAATGCCATATAATCAATATATTGAAAAGGAACTGGATAAAAAATATGAAAATTTAATAACTATAGACACATTCCATTCAAATAACTAGATAAGGAAAAATCAATATGGAAATATAAGAAACTGAAGACATACCATTTAATCAATGAACTAAATTGAAAAGTTTCCATGGATAGGTCGATGAAAAATACAATGGATAAATAATAATTGAAACTAAATGATGTTAATGCGTTTATAATAAATTTCATGTACGAGGCACATGAAAACCAATACTATCAATAACTTTCACTAAATAGTTTAAGAATACAAATAGAGACTCATTTAATTTTAACAACTACTTTATCGCATGGGAACCTATCGATTCATTGATGATCCATATAATTTTTTGGCTCCACCCGTCATTTCCATTCAAAAACATTCCTCATTTCAAATAAATAAAATAAATAATATTCCTTATCAAACATTCATATTGAATAAATAATATAGAATTATCAATGTTTCTCTAAATAATTAAATAACTACCAAAGTAGACACTGTATGTAAAATGATATATGATTCAAGAAATATTAATATTCATGATAAATGGAATTTATAATTAAGGGGAAACTCAATTTTCAATGATCAAATGAGATTGAATAATTAAATGGGAATAATAAATGATTCCAGGAAGTGAATGTGAATACTGTCCTTGTCCAAATCAATAATAAACCATCTAGAATAATAATAATGATGGTATCAAAAAAATCCCAAGTTGTGTAAAAATAAAGGATTTTTTGTTGGTGAATATAAATACTAAAAAAATGCATTTTAAAAGAATTCTTGAGGGAAATATCCTTTAGTTTTGTAAAAAAATTTAAAAAAAAATTATTTGAAAATAACTTTTGAAATAATTTTTATTTAAAAGTAACCTTTTAGATATGAAAATGGATCTTCAATGAAATGATGGTGGGTAAATTGGTGGTGGGTAAATTTATACAAGTCAAACGAGGTAAAACTAATATTGGTTTTTCATGAGTAAATGTTAAAAAACAATTTCTTTAGAAAGTGACAAGATTATTTATTCGAAAACATTGATAAAAGAAAAAACGGGTAATAAATTCTTCACCAAATATTTTTAAAAAACATTTTTGAAAAAATTATAATAAAAAATGGTCTTTAGAAGAAATAAGGTTAACGAACTACGAGATGTATAAATTCAAGATTTCCTAAAATAATTCTAAAACATGTTGAGTACAGAATAGTGAAAAAGGTAGTAATACATGAAAAAGGTCATGAATAACCAGAGGATAAGAAAATTAATGGTTTTATCTAACAATTTTCATATATGTTTCAAAAATGAAAATACCATTGAAGTATCATTAAGTTATTGCTAATGAGAATAATCATTAAACATTAATAATTTTCCTATTCCAGTTTGAAACATTTAAAATAATAAACCTCATGAAAGAATTATATTGATTTAAAGTCATAAATACCATAATCAAAAAGTATTTCATGTTATAGTATATAAAATAGAAAATTAGGTACACTAAAAAATAATTAAGTGGTGAATATTGCATTTATGTCACAGAAGTAAAAAATTGAGATGAAAATCCATTACCTTGCATTTCCTTTTAGGTAAATGTATTTTAACTTATATTATTCTAAAATTATATTTATTATATAATTTCTTGAGAAAATTTTTATTTTTTATCATTACTTTCATTTCAATTTTTACAACATTGTTTAAAACTACTTAATGAATTATGTTTACATCGAGTGTTTCGATCAAATTCTGTTTATGTGTCAAAAATAACATTGGTAGGTCAACTATGGTCAAGTCGTTCATTATATAACATCTCTAGAATAGTAAGCATGAAATAATTATAATATTTATAAATAAATTATAATTTAATATGGATCATTAAATACAGTTAATCAAAATAATCCATCATTACAATCATGGAGATGGTAGGCAGTACATACACTTGAGTAACGTTCTCATTTATCAATGATCATTATGGAAAGAAGGTAAGTATAATTATATATTATATTAATGATAATTATACTATACATAAATTATTATTTTTTAATATATACATATATATATATAATTATTGTGATGAAGAATTAATAACATCAATTTGAGGAGGTGGTAGTCTACACGTCCTTGAATAACGTTATCAATTTTTACGTGTGTGAAAGGGTATTAATGAAATTGATATATATATATATATATAATATTTACAAAAATTTAATTATATCATGAATATAATACTGAGGGTTTATATGTCACATATGATTAATTAAACCATCCTTTATACGTTTCTTGTATCATGTGAACGAATCACATCCCATTGAGGGGGCGGTAGTCCACAATTCCTGAAATGATGTTATCATATTAAAAAAAATGGAAAATATTAATTAAATGTGTTGTAAAAGAATTTTAGAAGTATAATTGAATAATAAATATAATAAATATAATATATAGATATATTTACCATCATATATTCCAACCAGGAATGTTGGTGGAGTGAAAATGAATAATCATCATTTCGTGAGGTAGTAGTTTGTCTTACAAAGAAACAATATGTTTGTTACCCATTAGATGGAACTACGTGTATTTTTATATAGATCCCATATAATAAAAGAAATAATAGTATACATAGTATATTTTTGTTTTTGTGCAATAATATAATAATAAGATAAGAGGGGTTTATAATTTAAATAATAATAAAAATCTTGAGAGAAGATCTTACCTCTTAATTGGGTAACTACTTTTTGTTTCTACCAAGAGGATTTCATGGAAGGATTTCTTCCCAAAGGGTGGAATAAAGGTCAAGGATAGGGATTATGGGAAGATATATAACATCCCATACTTTACATAAATTGTCATTACGTCAGAATTTAGGCACACTTATTACAAAAAATAACAAAACCAGGAAAGGACCGTATAGGTATACAGTCTTTATAAACTGGGAAACATAAACAACTGGTTCATAAAGCATCTACTTTGACTCCCATTTATTTCATCATATCTAGAGTCCATTTTTGGCATATCCTACTTAATAACCTTCTTCTTGACCTGGGGAAATAAAACATACAAAAGGGTGAGCTCAAATTCTCAGTAAGGGTAAATAAAAGAAATATCAATCACATCATATACATAAGAACATAACTTTTTGGAAATATTAACCTGCAAAAGAAATCATAATTTCATAACATGGGATAAATCATAGTAGTGAAATATAATCCCAATAATCATATCTTAAAACATTAAACATTGTGGCATACACACATAATCATAGAGAATCATTTATTGTTAGTCAAGACTCATTTCCAAGACTATCTTAGTGGACAAAGTCCATTTCTGAACCGAGTTCACTCCTCGTTTCAGTCCTGTTTCACTGAACCGGTTTAACCAGCTGTTACAACCATGTCTATCTCATGAGATATAAAATCTTTACCCAATGCATTGGAGGGAGATATAGGTCCCACCCATCTCATAATGATAACATTCCTATGTGTGCCACAAAATCATAAAACATACATCATAGCATAACCCATGTAATAAAAATGGGAATCTTAAACATTGTGACATTATAAAACAATTCATATAAGAAAAAGGAATACATAAAAATATTTCCATCACAACATAATCAAATCAATGTAATAATAGGGATAGAAATAGAACCCTATATTATCTTAGATGGAAAATAATTTTGATAAAACTCTTGATCTCCATTCTTGAGGAAAATATCCTTTCTAATTCAAAAACATTTTCTTTTCTCAACATGTCATAAAATTATAAACTAAAAGAAGTTGATTAAAAATAAACTTGAAAACTTGTAATGGAAGCTTCTTGGAAATAATGTTTTAAAAATCCCTTCATTCCGTATATGTTAAAAAAAAATCTTCTCGTACTTTTGTCGGAAAAGTCAAAAAGTACCGCGTACGAAAAACGACAAAAGATTCCTTTCATATCTTTTACTAAAAACTCACCGAAGTGTAAAATTGGATTACACAATTGTATGTGGATGGAAATAATATTACATATTGAGGAAACATTAATGGGGATGATAAAATACACCCCAGTAAATACCAAAGTATAAACAATCTCGGATAAAAATGAGATTGTGATATTTTCCCTTACCTTAGGTCTGATTTGCCTCGTAAGTGTCCGAACATCCTGTATACTGATTTAAATAATGTTATTTACTTATTCTAGAATCATAATTATTGTTATGATATCATATATGGTCATATTATTACCTTCCTAGTAGTAATATTTCATTGATACTTGTTATTCGGGTGTTTATAATGTTTTGTTCTTATAGGTGTTTTGTCGAATAAATTCTTATTCTTCTCTTTAGGTTATAGATAAATCATTTCCATAATGGTATTAATGTACTATATATCATATTTATTCATTAAATTCATTTATATAATCATTATGCAATAAAGATCATGTATAACGAATCACATCACATCGTGGAGATGGTATTCCGTACGTACGCACGAGCGATGATATCGTTCCCATGATCGTGGAATTGTATTGGAGTGTATGTATACTATTTCAGAATAAATATCACTTTAAAATAATCATATATAGTAATTATGTACACCATTATACCCATCCAAGTAAGGTGGTGGGGGGAAATAGATTACACCACGGCGTGGATATGGTATTCCTTACGTATGCACACGCGGTGATTTCGTTTTCCATAGGATGGATAGATGTTGAAATTGGGTTGTTTCATACTTATAATAACATATCAGTATATGAGTGATACTGATGTTATTACTTAATAATGAAACAAATAAAGAAGAAGATGTTGAAGAAGAAAGAATTTGGAAAGGATCGGTAATGGATATTACCTCTTTTTGACACGCCTCTTCTTAACCTCCACTTAGGGCACTAGGGTTGGTCTTTGAAGAAGACCAGAACCTCTAGGATGATTCTAGGGATGTGGGGAAGTGAAATGGACAGTTTTTGTCCACGGTTGAAGGCTCAAATTGGTGTCAGGAGGAGAGGGAGGAGGTGCCCTTTTATAAAGGAGGAGAGGGGCACCTTTGGAAATATAAGAAATATTAGTTTATATTAAATCCCAACCCCACGTAAAACCATAAAAAATGACTTATATCCAAATATTAGATGAGATAGGGTTGTAATCTCATCAACCAATAAAATTTAGACATGTTAGGAATTTATTTTAAACATTACCGACTTGATTTATCCTCATTTATCAATTTAATTTTATTTGTGGTAATAATATTCTAAATTTTAAATTATTATTAATAATTACATATGTGTTGTGAATTTTCCATAATTTGACACATTATGAAATTTTAGACCATATAAATTTTAATTTATAATTTTTAAATATTTTTGTGATTTTTAAACAATTTTATAATATGTTATTTTTATAAAATAACAATAGTGTCAATTTTGACACTATTCATTTATTTGAATTTAAATAAAACATATACAGAGGATATGTTCAAAATAAAAGCTTTAATAGATTAATAAAATGTCATATGTATCTAGAAAATTAGTGTAGCACATTAAATAGTGCATATAATAATTATTTTAATATTTTAAAACCATTTATTTGATATTTTAATTAATAAAATAATTTCAACATCAATATTGTGTCATATTTAATGATAATTATTTACTCTCTAAAAATTATAAATAAATTCCTATGATGTAGATACATTTATTAGATTTTTGGAGACTATTCATGTTTGAAGTTTCATTAAGTTTGTCAACAAATTAAAATTATTATTCTTATAAGATTTAAGAAAGTGACATGTTGTCACATTCTTTGGTTTTAATAATAATTAAATTATTTTCATGGAAAAAAGTATATTAAATGAATCTAATCCGACCCTTAGGTGATATGGGTCGACTTTTAGTCATCGAATAGGATTTTGGCAGGTGTTAGGGTAATTTTATAATCTTATATTTACCCTTAATTACCCAATTTACCTTTAACTATGGTAAATAAAATTTACCGTAGTTACTATTCATAATGCCCAAAAATAAAAAGTAGCCTATTAAGATAATTTGGACCCACTGATTATGAATTTGGAATCCATTTTTCAAAATTCAAAACATATAAGTTGTAGTAATTAATTTAAAATAAATCCCGTTGTTAAGAAAATGGGTTTTAGAAGTTAAAACATTGCCAAAGATTGAAATGTTTTTACCTATGAATTCAATGTGAAATTAATTATAATGACATACATTATATTAAATGGTAAAAATGTATTCTATCTATACTTTAAAACCATACAATATTATAATTTAACCATATAAATTATTTCAACGAAAAAATTTGTTTATAATTAAAAATTAGCATATTTTTACTGTTCATCAAAATATGAAAGCTATCAGAAAAATATCAAAAATTTATCCAAAGTAAATTTTTATATCCTGATTCAAAAGAATAATTTTATTTTGTAAAATTGTACTTATAAATGTTTCAAAACCAGATTTAATGTGGGTGCGCCATCAAAAGGCGGCAAAACTGCATTTTTTGATAAATACTTATTTTACCAAAAAAAATTATTTTGTTCCCTTACCATGTTCTAGAAAATGTGTAAGATGAATAATAATGTTTTAAAATTTAAAATTAAGTTAATACTATTCATAATGACTAGTTTATAATATTATAATAATATATTATTGTTTAGTGGAACTCGGTATTACGTACTACACACGCTATCGAGGAAGGTTGTGATTGCGTGCAGCGAAAGATTCCTTTGATGATTTATATAACATAAAAACAAAATATTTCTCATAAAATTCTCGGGTGTTACATTCTACCCCCCTTAAAATGAATTTCGCCCTCGAAATTCGTCACTTTGTAACAAACAGATGAGGATACCTCTCCCTCATCATATCCTCAAGCTCCCATGTAGCTTCTTCTAATTGGTGGTTCCTCCATAAAACTTTCACCAAGTGAGTGGTCTTGTTTCGTAGGACATTTTCACTACGATCCAGAATCTCTATCAGTTGTTCTTCATAAGAAAGATCATGCTCCAGCGCTACAACTTCTGAGCTGAGTACATGTGAAGGATCAGGTATGTACTTTCTCAGGAGAGATATATGGAACACATCGTGAACTTGGGAGAGATTCGGTGGAAGCGTCAATCGGTAAGCTACCTTCCCAAAACGATCCAGTATTTTGAAAGGACCGGTATATCTAGGGCTCAACTTCTCCTTCTTTCCAAATCTCATGAACCTCTTCCAGGGATATATTCGTAAGAACACTTTATCAACCACTTCAAACTCTAGGTCTTTTCTTCGGTTGTCGGCATAACTTTTCTGTCTACTCTGAGCTTCTCTTTTGTGTTGTTGAATAGATCGGACCTTTTCTACCATCTCATCAACAATATCAGGTCCTAATAGCTTTCTTTCTCTAACTTCATCCCAGAAAGTTGGGGTCCTACATTTCTTTCCATAATGAGCTTCATAAGGATCCATCTAAATACTGGAGTGAAAGCTATTATTATAAGAAAATTCTACCAAAGGTAAGTGTTGATCCCAACCACCTTTGAAATCCATAGAGCAAGATCTCAACATATCTTCTAGAGTTTGAATTGTTCTCTCGGACTGGCCGTCTGTCTGAGGATGATAAGCAGTGTTGAAACTCAACTCTGTATCCAGAGTATGCTGAAGACTTTTCCAGAACTTTGAGGTAAACCTTGGATCCCGATTAGATATAATAGAAAGTGGTACTCTATGCAATCTTACCACTTCCTTCACATATATCCTAGAAAGCTGATCTAGAGAGAAATCCTATCTAATAGCGATGAAGTGTGCAGACTTTGTAAGACGATCAACTATGACCCAGATAGCATTATTGCCTTTGGATGTTTTAGGAAGTCTTGTGACAAATTCCATAGTGATGTTTTCCCATTTCCATTCGGGTATGGGTAATAGTTGTAACATCCCCTTAGACTTATGTCTCTCAGCTTTAACTTTCTGAAAAACCAAGCATCGAGAGACATATTCAGCAACATTTCTTTTCATGCCATCCCACCAAAAGTACTCTTTCAGGTCCCTATACATCTTCATGCTTCCAGGATGAATAGAGAATGAAGAACTATGAGCCTCATCCAGCAGCTCCTTCTTTAATTTGGGGATGGGAGGAACACAAACCAGATTCTTGAACTTTATTATCCCATCATAATCAAGGTTGAATTCAGGAACATTTCTCACCTTATTTTGTAACTCAACATCTTCTTTTTGTGCCACTTTAATCTTCACATGTATAGATGGTCGAACATTCATTTGAGAAAGATACGATTTTTTCCCTTTCATTATAATTCCAAGATCCATCCTTTGTGAATACATAAATATTGGTTCTTTTGTGATCCTCATCATGGATAAACTGGCATGGTCTTGTCAACTTAATGCATCTGCCACCTTGTTTACTTTCCCAGGGTGGTAATGAATTGAGCAGTCATAATCCGTAATCAACTCCAACCATCTTCTTTGGCGCATATTCAGCTCCTTTTGTGTGAAAATATACTTTAAACTTTTATGATCAGTATAAATATCACACCTTTCACCAGTAAGGTAATGCCTCCAAATCTTTCATGAAAAGATTACCGCAGCTAACTCTAAATCATGAGTTGGGTAATTTTGCTCATTTCTTTTCAACTGTCATAAGGCATAAGCTATCACCATATCATTTTGCATAAGAACACACCCCAAACCCTTCTTGGATGCATCACTGTAGGTCACAAACATTTCTCTACTACAAGGCAGTGTCAGCACATGTGCACTGGATAACCTTCTTTTCAATTCCTTGAAATTCTCTTCACATTCCTCCGTGCAAGAAAACTTAACTCCTTTCCGAGTCAACTTGGTGAGTGGATTAGATAATATTGAAAAATCTTTCACAAAACGTCGATAATATCTAGCCAATCCAAGAAAAATTCGGATCTCAGTCACTGTTGTTGGTCTCGACCATCTTTCAATAACCTCTGTTTTTGCTAGATCCACAGATATCCCCTCTTTTGAGATTATGTGACCCAAAAAATGAAACTCTTTGAAGCAAAAATTCACACTTGGTAAATTTTCCATAAAGCTTCTCCTTTCTCAGGGTCTTCAATATAATTCTCAAGTGATCTTAGTGTTCTTCCTTTCTCTTTGAATATACAAGAATATAGTCTAAAAAGACTACCACAAACTGATCAAGATAGTCTCTAAAGACTCTATTCATCAGATCCATGAAGATAGCAGGGGCATTAGTAAGACTAAATGGAATCACTATAAATTCATAGTGTCCATACCTTGTACGGAAAGCCGTCTTTGGTATATCCTCCCTTTTGACCCTTAATTGGTGATACCCTGAATGAAGATCAATCTTCAAAAAGTATTGAGCTCCTCATAGTTGGTCAAATAAGTCATCAATGCGTGGGAGAGGATATTTGTTCCTGATAGTGATCTTGTTAAGTTCTCGATAATCAATGCAGAGTCTCATAGATACATCTTTATTCTTAACAAACATAACAGTTTCTCCCCAAGGTGACGCACTAGGGCGTATGAACCCCTCGTCAAGATTCTATTGGAGTTGCTTCTTCAATTCCTGCAACTCAATTGGGTTCATTCTATAAGGTGTCTTTGAAATAGGCAAAGCACCTAGTACGAGTTCTATTGAAAACTCAACATCACAATTTGGTGGGAGACTCGGTAATTCCTCTGGAAAGACATCATCAAACTCCCGTACAATGGACATATTCTTGATCGTGAGTTTCTAACCAACCATTTGAGATAAATAACCTTCATTTAGTGGAATCAATACCCATAAAATGGAAGAAATTTCCACTGGAAGGTTATGTTCATCCTTGCATAGATAGACGATCATAGATTGATCTGGAATATGAAATGTAACTTCCCTTCTTTGGCAATTGGTATGAGATCCATGTAGAGAAAGCCAATACATGCCAAGAATAACATCAAATTCAACTATAGGAAGGATCACAAGATTTGCAGGATGCACTTTCCCACAAACTTCAATCGGAGAAGAATTATAAACTTTTGATGCGACTGTTGTGCCATTAGGGGTTGTCACAGCTAACTCAACATCTAATTGTTGAGGTAATATGGTGATATCCTTAGAAAATTCTTCAGAAATAAAGGAGTGGGTGGATCCATAATCAAATAAAACATTTGCTACTTTAGAGTGGATGGTAAGTGTACCTTTTACCACATCGTTATCGTACTCCACATCACTGATAGAAATTGCATTTGACTTTCCTTTGTCTTTAGCCTTAAGAGTTTTTTGACGTCGACCATCATCATAAACCCTTGGATTTGGGCATTGATGGGCATAATGCCCTATCTCCTTGCACAAGAAACATTGAAGTGTAATAGGTTCATTCTGTGTGTCCCTTCCTTTGTTTGCATCACTAGACATCTTCTTCCCATCATTGCGACATTCAAATGCCCAATGACCTTCTTTTCCACATTTGAATCATTTACATGTCCCTTTAAGACAACTACCTCCATGTTTCTTTCCACACTTTGAGCATAAGGGAAAGCTCATCTTCTTTTCAGTGTGCTCTTTAGATTTTCCTTTGAATTCCATTTTCCTCTTCTTATCAAACCCATATGACTGATGGGTTACTCCAATCTCCATCTCGACATTGAGAGCACATCGAACGATTTCCTCGTAGCTATTGAAGTCCCTTATGTATAACGCCCTTCGAAGACTTGGTTTTAAGCCACTAAAGAATCGATCGATCTTACTCTCTGGTTGGATAATAATACTTGAAGCGTACCTTGCAAGTCTTGTAAAATTTTCTTCATAAGTACCGACAGATTCATCATCCTTTTTCTTTAGTTCAAGAAACTCTTTCACCATCATTTTTCGTAGAATACGAGGGAAGTACTTATTGAAAAATAAGTTCTTGAACTCGTCCCATTCCATGGACTCAATTTCATCCCTTTTCCTCGTATTCTTAATAAGATTGCACCATTGATCAACATCTCCTTCCAAACGATACACTGCTAGGATGACTTTTTCATGTTCAGAACATTGAAGAACTGAAAATATCTTTTTAGTAGTACTAATCCATTGTTTTGCAAATAATGGATCAGTAGACCCGCTGAAAGAAGGTGGACGCTGCCTCATGAAGGATTCAACAGAATGTTGCTCCTTCCTTTGCTCGTTTGGAAGTCCTGCATGATTCATAGCTTGAGAAAGTTGTGTGAGAATGGCTAAAAGACATTGCATTCCAGCTCCCATAACGTTTAGTTGCTCAGGGGGACAATCATTGCATTGCCTGTCGCATTCCGCATTAACACGGATCCTTCGGGTTCCAGCCATTGACTAAAACCAAGAAGAATAGTGTGAGAAACACTAATTATAATAGGAAAAACCACATAATCAAGAATAAAATTTCACACTTAAGGTCTTATCATAGGTTGTTCATGGCCGTTTCTAAAACACTAGGACTGTGTTCTATGCTTAGACTTATTCTTAGGATTATTACTAAGGCTTTCACATCCTAGTTTCCAAAGGTTGACTATACCTTTCCTTTGATACCAACTATAACGACCCATACTTTACTTACATTGTCATTACTTCAGAATTTAAGCACACTTATTACAAAACTAGGAAAGGACCATATAGGTATAGAGTATTTAGAAACTGGGAAACATAAACAACTGGTTCATAAAGCATCTACTTTGCCTCCCATTTATTTTATCTTATCTAGAGTCCCTTTTTGGCATATCCTACTTAATAACCTTCTTCCTGACCTGGGGAAATAAAACATACAAAAGGGTGAGCTCAAATGCTCAGTAAGGGTAAACAAAAGAAATATCAATCACACCATATACATAAGAACATAACTTTTGGAAATCTTAACCTGCAAAAGAAATCATAATTTCATGAAATGGGATAAATCATAGTAGTGAAATATAATCCCAATAATCATAACAGAAAACATGAAACTTTTTGGCATACACACATAATCATAGAGAATCATTTCTTGTTCGTCAAGACTCATTGCCAAGACTACCTTATTGGACAAAGTCCATTTTTGAACCGAGTTCACTCCTCGTTTCAGTCTTGTTTCACTGAACCAGTTTAACCTGCCGTTCTAGCCATGTCTATCTCATGAGATATAAAATCTTTACCCAATGCATTGGAGGGATATATAGGTACCAACCATCTCATAATGATACCATTCTTATGTGTGCCACAAAATCATAAAACATACATCATAGCATAACCCATGTAATAAAAATTGGAATCTTAAACATCGTGACATCATAAAACAATTCATATAAGATAAAGGAATACATAAAAATATTTCCATCACAACATAATCAAATCCATGTAATAATAGGGATAGAAATAGAACCCTATATTATTTTAGATGGAAAATAATTATGATAAAACTCTTGATCTCCATTCTTAAGGAAAATATCCTTTCTACTTCAAAAACATTTTCCTTTCTCAACATGTCATAAAATTTTAAACTAAAGAAAGTTGATTAAAAATAAACTTGAAAAAATTTAAAGGAAGATTCTTGGAAATAATTTTTTAAAAATCCTTTCATTCTGTATAAGTTAAAAAAACATTCTTCTCGTACTTTTTTCAGAAAAGTCAAAAAGTACCTCGTACGAAAAACGACAAAAGATTCCTTTCATATCTTTTACTAAAAACTCACCAAAGGGTAAAATTGGATTTACACAACTGTAGGTGGATGGAAATAATATTACATTTTGAGGAAACATGGATGTGGATGATAAAATACACCCTAGTAAATACCAAAGTATAAACAATCTCGGATAAAAATGAGATTGTGATATTTTCCCTTACCTTATGTCCGATTTTCCATGTAAGTGTCTGAACCTACTCTATAATGATTTAAATAATGTTATTGAATTATTACAGAATCATAATTATTTTTATGATATCATATATGGTCATATTCTTAGCTTCTTAGTAGTAATATTTCATAGCTACTTGTTATTCGGGTGTTTATAACTTTTTGTTCTTATGCGTGTTTTGTCGAATAAATTCTTATTCTTCACTTTAGGATATAGATACATCATTTCCAGAATTGTATTAATGTACTATATATCATATTTAGTCATTCAATTCATTTATATAATCATTATGCAATGAAGATCATGTAGAACGAATCGCATCACATCGTGGAGACGGTATTCCGTACGTACGCACGAGCGATAATATCGTTCCCATGATCGTGGAATCGTATTGGAGTGTTGTATACTATTTCAGAATAAATATAACTTTACAATAATCATATATAGTAATTATTTACACCATTATACCCATCCAAGTAAGGTGGTGGGGGAAAATAGATTACACCACAGTGTGGAGACGGTATTCTGTACGTACGCACGCGCAGTGATTTCATTTTCCATAGGATGGATAGATGTTGAAATAGGGTTTCTCATACTTCTAATAACATATCAGTATATGAGTGATACTTATGTTATTAATTCATAATGAAACAACTAAGGAAGAAGATGTTGAAGATGAAAGAATTTGGAAAGGATCGGTAATGGATATTACATCTTTTTGACGCGCCTCTTCTTAACCTCCTCTTAGGGCACTAGGGTTGGTCTTTGAAGAAGACCAGAACCTCTAGGATGATTCTAGGGAAGTGGGGAACTGAAATGGGTAGGGTTTGGAAGAGCTTGAAGGCTCAAATTGGTGTGAGGGGGAGAGGGAGGAGGTGCCCTTTTATATGGGAGGAGAGGGGCACCTTTGAAAATATAAGAAATATTAGTTTATATTAAATTCCAACCCCACATAAAAACTTCCAAAATGACTCATATCCGAATATTAGATGATATAGGTTTTTAATATCATCAAAAAATAAAATTTAGACATGATAAGAATTTATTTTAAACATTACGAACTTGATTTATCCTTATTTATCAATTTAATTTTATTTGTGGTAATAATATTCTAAATTTTAAATTATTATTAATAATTACATATGTGTTGTGAATTTTCCATAAATGAAAATTTATGACATTGTAGACCATATAAATTTTAATTTATAAATTTTTAATATTATTGTGATTTTTAAACAATTTTATAATATGTTATTTTTATAAAATAACTATAGTGTCAATTTTGACACTATTCATTTATTTGAATTTAAATAACATATATACAGAGGATATGTTCAAAATAAAAGCTTTAATAGATCAATAATATTTCATATGTATCTATAAAATTAGTGGAGGACATTAAATAGTGCATATAATAATTATTTTAGTATTTTAAAACCATTTATTTGATATTTTAATTAATAAAATAATTTCAACATCACAATTGTGTCATAATTAATTATAATTATTTAATCTCTAATAATTCTAAATAAATTCCTATGATGTATATAATTGTATTAGAGTTCTGGAGACTATTCATGTTTGAAGTTTCATTAAGTTTATCACCAAATTAAAATTATTATACTTATAAAATTTAAAAAAGTGACATGTTGTCACATTCTTTGGATTTAATAATAATTAAATTATTTTCATGGAAAAAAGACTATTAAATTAATCTAATCTGACACTTAGGTGATATGGTTCTACTTTTAGTCATCCAATAGGATTTTTTCAGGTGTTAGGGTAATTTTATAATCTTATATTTACCATTAATTACCCGATTTACCTTTAACTATGGTAAATAAAATTTACCTTAGTTACTATTCATAATGCCCAAAAATAAAAGTTAGCCTATTAACATAATTTGTACCCACTGATTCTAAATATGGAATCCATTTTTCAAAATTAAAAACATTTAAGTTTTAGTAATTAATTTAAAATAAATCCCGTTGTTAAGAAAATGGGTTTTAGAAGTTAAAACATTGCCAAAAATTGAAATGTTTTTACCTATGAATACAATGTGAAATTAATTCTAATGACATATATTATATTAAATGGTAAAAATATATTCTATATATACCTTAAAACCATTAAATATTATAATTTAACCATATAAATTATCTCAATGAAAAAAGTTGTTTTTAATTCAAAATTAGCGTATTTTAATATTCATCAAAATATGAATGTTATCAGAAAAATATCAAAAATTTATCCAAAGTAAACTATTATATCCTGATTCAAAAGAATAATTTTATTTTGTCAAATTGAAGTTATAAATGTGTCAAAAACCAGATTTAATGTGGGTGTGCCATCAAAAGGCGGCAAAACTGCATTTTTTGATATATACTTATTTTACCCAAAAAAATTATTTTTTTCTATTACCATGTTCTAGAAAATGTGTAAGATGAATAATAATGTTGTAAAATATAAAATTCAGTTAATAATATTCATAATGACTAGTTTATAATATTATAATAATATATCGTTGTTTAGTGGAACTCAGTATTGCGTACTACACACGCTATCGAGGAAGGTCCCGATTGCGTGCAGCGAAAGATTCATTTGATATTTTATATAACATAAAAACAAAATATTTCTCATAAAAGTCTCGGATGTTACAAGATATATGGGTATATATTGGCTGAAACTAAGTGGTTTTAGAGGTTCGAGGAATGGGGAGAGGTGGTCGTCTTTTATAGGGAAGGAAAGCACTCACTCTGAATTTTTGGAAACAAGTTAGGTGTACACATGTTCTTACATAAAAAAGTCATACCAAAAAACCATTATAAATAATGGAAGTTTTATGGACTAAATATTCATAGAAAATTTGTGTAGTACAATTGGATAGGTCATTTGGTCCCCTATGATAAAGGTTTAGTCCTTTATGAAACCTAATTTTACAGTAATAATTTTAATTAATTTTAATTACATTCAATAATATTTTTTGTAAAACAAAGAAGGTATTATTAGAAATTATAAATTATAAATATTCTAAATATTTAATACATTTTCCAAATTCTAATCATATATGTGGTAGAAATTAATTTAAAATTTATCTCGGAGGTAGGACGATGCTGCTGGTTCTTAAAGTAAAAACCCTCGAAATAGTCCTCTGTTTTTATAATCAATTTCAAATTGAAATTGATTCCAATGAAAGAAATTGTATTATTTTATAAAAATATAATCTAATTAAACTTTGAAACAAATAAAATGTTTAATTTATCCTCATAATTAAGTTAGATGAAAAATTAGTTTTAAACTAAAATTCCTTATTTTTAAATATTCATTAAAAATAAAATGTTTCAAAAAGATATTAAAAAGTAACCCTAACCAAATTATTATTATTTTATTTAAAATATAAATTTTATTTGGACTTATTAATTCATTTAAAGTGTAAATAATGAAATATAAAATGGATTCCTCTTTAAATGATGGTAAAAATGAATTAATAAGAAATATAGGTTTTTATGTTTAAAAAAGGGTTTGTTCTTATGTTATGAATATCAAACCTATTGAAAAAATATCAAATATATTTTATTGAATATATAACATATATATTTCATTAACATCACTGACTAATTGTATTTAAATATTTTTATGAATACAAAACACCTTCAGAAGCATAAAATTAATAACATTTCTTTTTATATCTAATTGGTTCTTATTTTTGTTTATCACCATTTTGTAACCCACAAATTCATTTTATATTTATATAAACTATAAATTTTCACAAGTCAGTTAATAATATTCATAATAGCTAACATAATAGCTATGTTATATCTCATTATATTTTAATAATTTATTATTGTTCGATAAAACTCAGTCTTGCATGTTACACAATCTATAATGAAAGGTCGCTCTTGCATTCACCACATGCTAACTCAGTGTTGGAAGAATTAAAATACATAGAATCAATTTTAAATAGTAAATATATTATAAATTTTCTATATATTATGGTACCTCACATGATTGGTGATGCATGTCATACACACTATCGAATATAAGGTTCTTTCTTTAGATTTTTGAAGCATCACATTCAATGGTATAAGGTCTCATACATGATGTATAATTATACATAGACATTGGCATAGGTCACAAGACATCTGTAGAACCTAGTGTTAAAGGGAAACACGTTTTACTTCATGTACATTCCCTTTACCTCCTCATACATGCATTACCTCCCTTTTCCTATCCTTATTGGACATGTTTCATTTGGGTGAATTACTATGATTCATTCCTTGGGGTTAGGTATAGAATCATATCCTACACATAGGATGAGGATCAATTCTATGTGACTTTTTTCTTGAATTGAGTTATTGGAATCCTTCTCCATGATCTCGTGTGAGATTATCAATCATCATAACTTCTATAGGTGGAGTTCTTGGTATCTTCATTACTATCACTATAAGGGAATAATTTCACTACTTAGCGATTCATTTGAGATAGAGTTATTTGAATACCCCATGACCAAGGGTGTGATTCTTGTTTGTGAATTGTTCTCTTCGTACCTCTTATGTGTAGTTATTATGGTGATACCCAATGAGTATGAAATCATGAATGGACGCTATCATTTAAATGTGATTCATAGAGTGTGTTATCCCAGATGGGAGCTATGTGAATCCTTCGAGTAGGATTATTATGTTGGAATTTTATTTGTGACATTACCATCTGGCTACATGTCATTATTGTGTATATTTGGATATTAATGTTATATTTACTATAGACATATACATGGGATGATATGACTACTATTCTTGAAGTTATTTTCTTAGTGACATCATGGTGACCTATTGGGTGTTGTTATACTCACCCCTACATGGGGGTTTCCTGCATATGTAGTGTCTAGTGAGGATGATTAAATATTTTTCTGAGTCCTAGGGGGGCTGAGACTTGGAAGATATTAGTGAACCAGATAGACGAAGGTGTTTTGTTGTAGTTTCATTGAATATAGTTCCATTCTATACAATCAAGATTGACTTTTTCTCAGATTATTTTTGGTTGTGTTGTTTTTTTCCTTTTTTATTACAGTAATTGATTTCTTACTCTAATAGTGTGATTTAGATGTATGAATCATTATTTTATCAGAATTTTTAATATCTATGCTTTTATGGTCTTAGGTATGTGTGTGTATACATGTACATTAGGCTATAGACTCTAGTGTGATTGATAGACCTACTAGATTCTAGTCACAATCCCCTAGCCTATGGGAGGTGATAATGGGTTAGTCACAGGATGAACCCCATTTGGACTGGTTGTGACATTCACTAAGTAGAAATCCTAAATTTTGATAATTAATATATTGTGTATGTTATAGAAGTGGCATACAAGTAATTAAAATATATAATATATGTTATATATCATCATATGTTATGAAAATATAATACATGTTGAGTGAAGGATATTATGTATGATTGAAATATGTTATATATTGAAAATTTCACAATTGAGAATATATTATGCATCTGGAGTATAGAGAATAATTATAATGTTTGGTTGATATAAACATATTACCTATGATATATATTTCTTATGTATTAAGGATCTGGAATTACAGTTTTGTGATGAATTACATTCCTAAAAAAGAAGATGTTATAGAGGATGAATATGGATATGCATTTAATGACATGGAAATATTTAAAAATACTCATCATAAAGGGAGATTCAGAATACATTGATTCCAATTTCATTTGAGATAAATCATTATTCACATATGAAATGAAGAATTTCATTCCATGAAAGGAACAAGGTGATTATAGTTTTTTTTGTTTTTTGATAGATGATTAAATATTGTTGATAGGTAACACTATAACAAGTTTATATTATAAATAAAAAACTTCTTGATGGAACCTATCACACCATGAAGATAAAATATGTCTTTAAAGTCTAGTTTATATAGTTACGCAACTTAGATCATGAATGTTATTATTTAGGAAATTTTTTATTTTCATATAGATTAGTACCATGAAAGATATGTTACATAATTATTATGAAATCCTATTTCATAATAAATAATTAATTCTATACTGTATATTCAGACAATATTAAATCTGGAATGATTGAAAAGTTATGACTGAATTTTCATGAAATATTATTTATGAATATTATTATGGGTTTAATGATTTTTCCAAATACTAGTTATAAAATTTTAAATTTATGTTATCATATGATTTTCAGGATATATTTGAATATTTTAATTCAATTTGATGTAGGGAAATTAAGGAATGATATTGAAATATTTATTTTAGTTATATTTTTGATGAGTGAGAAGTTATAACAGATATTATTCAGTAAAATAAATAGACTATAATGGTTATGCTTAAATCATAAGGAATATTATTTATTAATTTGACTATATTTACTTTTAGGGATAAAATATTATTAATGTGCTCATATAATTTATTTGTATTGTATAC
The DNA here is from genome assembly GCA_963277665.1 of Viscum album. Lineage (NCBI taxonomy): Eukaryota > Viridiplantae > Streptophyta > Magnoliopsida > Santalales > Viscaceae > Viscum > Viscum album. Next base: position 507,420,742 of record OY728140.1, read on the forward strand.
ATGATTCTAGATTGATCGAGGGAAGTTGTAATTTAAACATGAATAAAATTGTGAATTTATAAAAAAATTCATACTCTCACTATATAAAATTAAATATTATGAAATTTAATTACATATCCAATTATTTTATAACTATTTTTATCAATAAACTAAATAAAATAATAAATGAAATAAATAAAAAAAAAGGATACTGAAGGATGTTTTGTTCTACCAAGATGATTGTTTGGTGTTGTTTCTGTGTTCATTGATGACTACAAATATATAAAAGGGTCACTCCTGAATATCTATATCTCATAGAATTATTTTCTATAGGAATATCCATCTAATAATAATTGTGGAGTAAATAGTATAATGATGTAATTTTCCTTTATACCCCTCATATATTTCTACTAAATTTCACCTACTTATACTTAGTTATGGGGTGAAGTGTCAGCTACATATATACAGTTCTAGGAATATGTTTTATCTACTTATGTTTAACTTTGGATTATGATTGATCTACTTTTCATTAGTGATAAGGTCCATAGTAAAAGGTTATAAACTCCTAAAAAAGGATTTTCTGTTCTAATTTTCTACTACACACACTCATTGGTTAGATCCCAAGGAAATGTAAATGAATAAAATCATGAAGCATAAATTTGGTGTTTGTGGAATTGGTTATAGGATGTTCATTATTTCTACAAACCACTATAATTATATTATATGTATTTATATTTTCATTAATCACGTTTAAAAAATTTCATTAAAGTAGAGGGTTATTGTACATAAAAAATTGATATTTAAATTGGTATGATAATTTAAAGGACTCTATTCACCCATATGAGACTTTTTATACTACATAGAAGATACAACATAAACAATTGATCAGGTAATTTTAAATTAATTAAAGACACAAGCTGCATCTAGAAAATGGCATACTCTCTACATATGATATGGATAACAGTGGTACAATATTGGTTGTTCACATTAATCAACATATTCTTTAGCATCCAAAACATTATAAAATTTTCCATGGCTTCTTTATCCTTATACACCTATAGAACATCAGAAATTTAATAAATAAATAAATAAAACTCAATATAATAATAGGATATAAATTAATTTAATAAAATCACATTTTTATTCTATTGTAATAATGAACATGAAAATACTCATAAATACAAAATATTTAGTAAAAAATCGTCAAATGAGAAATTAGTGGGGTATATAAATAATGATTTGTATATTCAAAATAGGAAATATAAATTCATTTTTGGTATCATTGATGCAGGGAAAGGAATATAAAAAATTTATAAGTATCCCAAAATTGAGGTCACTATTTAATATTATGGTTACAATAAGTAAAAATACCATAATAAGTAGATGTAGGAGAATGTTACTTGCAATTAGAATTCTAAAGATATAGAATAGATCAAGTAACCATGTGATTTGTTTTAATAATTTTACTGGAATAAAAATTATTTAAACTATGTGATTCTTTTATAGTTTTATGGGATCTTGATCCAATTTTATGAAATTTTTTATAATGTTTATAATATGGATTCTTATTATGTTTATTGTCTTATGTACAAGGAAACCAAATTGATCTGCATAAAAAAATTTATGATCCATAACATAAAATCCTTAAATAATAAATTATATTACTAATTTTATTACTAATTTTTTCTAACATGCTATCTAAAATTAATTTTTCAACATGTTACCAATAGTATTTAAATTTTTCTCCTTATGATAATATAATTCCACTAATTTTTTTCTTATTGTTTTTTTGGATGAAATATATATTTCATGTTTCCAAAAAACATCAATTTTGGTGATGGAAAAGGAGATCCCATAAATTAAATCATTATCTATGGAAAAAGGGATTACCTTAAGTTTTATACGTTCTTCATACTCTCAAAAAGTGTAAGCTCAGACACATTTTTTGAAACGTAAATAATTGTTGATATGAGGTTTTTTAAACATTTTATATTGTTTATCCAATAAGTGAATTAGTAAAAGTTTTAGTTTACAATTCCATTATTAACCATGGATTTTGATATATTCATGTTGGTATTATATTTGTATGTTTCTAGTATATTTAATGTTTCATTATTTTCTTCTATTATATAAAAATTAGTTAATATTGTTAGAATAATAAATGAATTATATGGGTCATTATGTTTCTAAATATTTTTTATACCCTTCATCAAGTGTTTATATCATTTTTAAAGTGGCATTGTTAGAGATATATTCCACATTTGGGTTTGTGATGTGTAATATGATAAATATTTCAAGATGTAACAAATATATCCATAAACGATAAGTAGTTAGTGGGCAACATGTTTTGAAATAAACAAAATAAAAAACTTATAACAAATATTTATTGAATTTATATGTAACTCATCAAATGTATATACTCAACATGTATTTTATCAAAAAAAGGATAACAGGAAATTATAATTATATAATTATTTTAAAAATTAATCGATTTTATGTTCTGATGGTATAATATTGATCATTCCCTAAGTCGTACCATGAGCTAATTTAATGATATAGAGATTGAGTCTCTAATAATTATAATTATGAAAACTATAAATCTGTGGGATATGTGGTAACAATTCAAAGTAAAAAAATAAATCAACCAGTAGTAAATATTTGAATTTCCAAAAATATCCTAAATTTTAAAGTATGAATAGGAAGAGATGATTAACATTTTATAATACTAATGGTAAGGCCTACTGTTTTTGAATTTTTTTTTGGTTTAGTATATTTATTTTATTTTCATTTAAATTAGATCATAACTGTAATTATCTAATTAAAATGGTTAACATATACGTGAATCATTGATCAATGATTTTATTTCAGTGATATACACCTTATTTGTATTGTATAAGGAATAAATTTAATGTATAACAATAATTTAAGGTAATTATAAATTTAATATTATTTTAATTATGTCACACCCCGACGTTTTAATTTAATTTAATTTTTTTATTTTATTTTTTCATTTTAGGGATTTGGTTAACCTCGTTGAGGTGCGGGTTGAGCTCAAGTGAAAAATGGATGACATTTAATGTTTTTAGTTGGTTTCAGAACCGTGCGTGGTCACCACACGATTGGCGATAGCCACGCAGCTAGCCTAGGTGTTCTGCAATGTCCCATTATTTTATTATTGTTGTTGTTATTGTTTTTTAAGAAAATTGATTTAAATGATGATTATTATATTTATTATTTTATTAAAGGTATTATTCATTTCCTTATCATCATCATTATTATTATTATTATTAAAATAATAATAATAATTATTATTGTTAATTATTATTATTATTATCTTTATCATTGTTATTTTTTATTATTTTTTGGGTTTTATTATTATTATTATTATTATTATTATTAGTATTATGTTAATGAAAAAAACTTATCCCAAATTTTACCCATCACCCTTCCCTATACCCGTGAGCCACCACACCCTTGCCCCTCTGCCCTCACTGCCCCTCTGTTGTCCAGACGCTCTCCAGTGCCTCACCCCTTTTCCCGCATTAGCAAGCTCTAGAAGGCCACCCAACACTAGTTCACCTCCACCTTGCCCCCTTACCAGCATCAGCCTCACCCTCCCCTCTACCCAGCCTCTCCCCCTCACTACCCCCTCACCGCCTCCCTATTCTCGGTGTGTCATGCCCAACAGCCCGCTCTAACAGCCTCACCTCACGCTGGCCTCCTCGAACCCCAGCCCGACCTCCCTCTCTCCTTGGCCTTCTGCAGCCTCGCCCCGACCACCAATCTCACCCCTGCAGTCCTCCACACGCGACCACCCCAGCCTCCCGCTCCTGACTACCTTCACCCACCATCACCTAGCACCTCTGGCCTGTCCATTCTCACCCTAGATTCCCCAGCCTCGCACTCCACTTTTCCCAGAAGCCATGCTTCAACCTTCACCTCTATCCACCTCACTCCAAAGAACCTCCGGTCAGACTTACCTCTAACCCCTTGTCTTTTCCCTTCTATAGCAGCTCAGAAAACCCCCTATTCTTTTTCCTTCAGACCCCGCCAGCCACGCCACACCTCCTTCACGCTTCCACTACTACTCCTGCTGACAACAGTCTCCACCGGTATATTATATTATATTATTTATTATTTTATTTATTTATTCTTTTAATCATTTATTTATTTATTCATTAATTTATTTATTTATTCTTTTAATCATTTATTTATTAATTTATTAATTTATTTATTTTCCCTTCATTTCATCTTCAGTGTTTTTATTTAATTTAGATAAATCTTAATACTATCGCGAGTTGTGTGTAGTGTGTTTTATCGCTATTCAGGGTGCACAATTAGTCTCTAAGGGATTGTTATACCTTCCATCAGAGTTTCGTGGCATCCACGCTTGGTTTGAGGTAGGTGTTCATGAATATTTTCTTTCTTGTATAACCCATAAACACTTGCATAGTTTGATTTAATGTTTATATGTCATTTGCACAATCATTTTTATTATAGTTAATTTTTTAATGTGTTTCTGGGTTAGTTAATATAGTGGAAAATAGTTTTTGGATTAATTATATGATTCGTTTAGGGTAGTTTTGTGAAAATCATGACGAGGTAAATTATTTCTCATGTCTAATTAATTTAGTAAGTTCTTTAATTAAATTGGTTGGTGCAAACTTAGTTTTTAAGAAGATAAAATTTTGTTTGTTTTATCTTTGATAGTATGTTTGTATGGCATAAAGTGTGTTTGGGGAAAAACCTATTTTGATCCATTTGTTAGTTTTTATAGATTGTGTATGTATTTTTTTGGTTGTGTAAGTGGTAGGACTCATGTTTTGAAGGGTGTGAATGTAGTTTTGAAATATATGGAAATACATTGGATGTTTAAATGGAATTTGTGTGTGAAGTTTATTGAATACTAACATAAGCCTTTGTTGCATTCTTTTTAAAAGGTTTTCTTAAATTACTAAACGAATTAGTGAATGATTTTTGAAATAATAATCATAAGTTTATGGTGTTTCAATGTGCATTTGGGTTTGGTTTTCAAAGGTTCTCTTTGGATTTTATTGTGTCTTTCTATGTTGGAACATCCATGGGTGCATGAGGTGCACACATGGATGTGCTCACAAATGATATCAACACCTTGGAAATGATATTTCTTTAAACCCTTGGTTTTAAAAATAATTCTTATTTTTTTATATGAGGTTTAGTATTTGGTGTGTTTCCCTTAAATAACTGTAAATATTTTTTAAGGATTTGGCCCAGCAGGCCATTGAAAATTCTTTAGTGTGTGTCTACAAAGGATAAGGGCCCATTGCCCCATTGAACATAAAAAGGGTGATAGTTGACTAAGATCTTATTAAGGGATCTATCTTGGAATGTTATATGTGTCTTTTCAGAGATTTCAAAATGTTTTTTTAAAATGGTTTCAACATTATGTGACGTGACAACCCATTTGGAACTTTCATCTTTAGTGTAATGTTTTAGTGATTCATTAAAATAACGATGTTTAGATTTACTGTATTCCCATTTTTAACATTAGTATTTTCAAAAATGAATCAAATGGTTTTAATGATTTCATGGAACGGTGGCCCGGTTGGCACCTCTAATGATATATATATATATTAGTCACCTATATAGGGGGGATATCACTTTGGGGTTATAGTATGGAGTGTCCATGTTTGGGGTAGGAAAGTGCATTGAGATAAGTCATGCATGCGAGGGCCTCTTAATTACACAATATTATTATAACTACCATGGGTTCTTGTGAATCTTTTATATTATCGAGTGACGGTTGTTGATCAACCCTAGTTAGATGGGTTGGTACCCCCTATATTTTTTATTAGGCCGTGAGGGATTTTCCACTAGATTGGTCAGTTTAGGGTGGACAGTTGGTTATAGACTTAAAAGATTCACCATATTCTAGAAGGTGGTTCTGAAACCATGTACGTCCAGGGGTATTCTTGATATGTTTAGAATCACTCATGGTTTGTCTTTGTTTTTCTTGTTTACTTTCAGCTATACATGTTTTCCAACATATTGTGTCACTTGTTTCTCTTACCAGTGCCTTGTTTTCGTTGTTTGGTTTTTGTTTACAAAATTGTAGTTTGTTTCAGAAATGGAACGTGGTGTGCATTGGGTTTTAGAAATGGGTAAATGATATTGTTTTATTAAAATATGGAAAACCTGCTTTTATAATTGTATTTCAAACTTATTACAATGAACTATTTTGGGAAAGGGAATACTTAGATTCTGTGGTTATATTTGGATTCCCTAATGACCATCTCGGTGCACGTGCCTATCATGTTATTTCAGTTGCAGGTTGGGTTCTTATTCAGGTTCCCGGTTTAGAAGGTCAGTGTTGGAGCAGGCTTGACTCTGAGTTAGGAGGTGACCTAGAAGATCACACGGAGGTGTCTTCGGTTTGATTTACTTTCCAGTGCTAGTTTTTATTTCTTTATCTTCATTTTTTTATCTTCTTATCATATATTCATGGGCCAAATCATTCCCAACGGTTATGTTCTGATGACCGATAGGGATTTCCAGGCCATGGGGATCTGGAACGCCCTTCAGGACATGTTGCGGACCGGCTCAGGTGACTGGTTCAGGGTCGACCAGAGTTGGTTCAAGAAAATATGGTATCAGAGGAGCCCCTTGTTAATTTGGGTGTCCATTAGATGTAGATTAGGATTGTCAGGACTCTAGAGGTAGGTACGGGAAGGACGTCATAAGCCTTTGTTTGTTTCGAACCTCGAGTCACTAGAGGTAGTCCAGGAAATTAGTTATTGTCTCATTCTAATTTGTTTTGGATTAAGTGATGACAACAGAGGAAAATTGATGTTACATCATGATTTCACACAGAGCAGTGACCCATGTGGAGTTTTTGTACATGGTTTAAGTTCCTCCTAGCCATTGATTCTTACTTAAGGCATGGCCCACAACCATGTCGCTAAGATAAGCATGACTACTAGTCCCTCCCTTCGGTGATTTGATGCAAGTTAAGTGTCGCCTTAGTTCTGGTTTGTTTTAGTGCTCTTTTGGAAAAAAGAATTTTGAAATGAGAATGAATCCTTTTAAATGGATTTAAATTAGTGAAATGGGTTTGAATACTAAATTCTTTTAGTCTAAAAATCTGATGGTCGATTGAAACTAGTAGAGGAATCTTTTGGGTACAACGTCCGGTACTCTTTATGAATGTTTTCAAAAGTGAGGGAATGAATGGGAAGTGCGTGTTGGTACATACGGATGAAAGAAGATGAAGATGTGTGCAATGGTTCATAGGATTACTAGGGAGTTTACATGGGATTAAAGGCTTGACCTTGTTTTTATAAAGTGATTTTAAAAAGGGAAATGATTTTGGAAATTGAGTTTGGATGGGAAAGTGGCCTTGAAGGAAGGTGGTTTTGAAATTTAAAATGAAAAGGGAATTTTTTAGTTGTGTTTGTATTTTCTTGTTTCTTTTGAGCTAGTATATTTTCATAAAGGTGCTTTCATTGATGTTTCTTTGGATTGATATTATTTTTCACTCCATTTTTTATATATTGTTTAGAAAATGCATCCCAGAAAGGTCACCAAGGTTTCTAATAAGTCATACCCAGTTTTTGGACCTTCTCAGACATTGCCTATCCTTAACGGTGATCAGGGTTCATTAGAGGCAGCAGAGTGGCTTGAAGAGGTCGAGCATGTTTTTAGGGTATTGGGAACTCCTGAGGCTATTAGAGTGTGTGCCATTTTGGTTTTATTCGAAGGTCCAACTCTAGATGAATGGGAGTTATTCACCCCACCATCACTGCAAGTTTTAATGAAATGGGATTCCTTTAAATCTAACTTCAACTGATGGTTTATACCTGAAGAGGTGAAATTGAAGAAAATGGAAGAGCTCATGCATATTCAATAAGGTCCACAAACGGTGAAAGAATATGTTGACCATTTCAAGGAACTTGTGTACTTTTATTCAGAGGTAGCATCATAGGATTTGATGAAGACTTCTCTCTTCATCGAGAGTCTTTGTCCAAATATCAAGGGGTGGGTCCTCCTTTCTAAAGACCATCATATTTAGAGGTTGGTGGATGAGACTTTATTAGCTAAATTGGTCTCCAGAGTGTAGGTACTTGGAAATATGGCATATCACGTTATTCATGAAGGTTCACTATCTAGCTAGGAGGGTGTGCCAAAGGGACCAGTTTCAAAAGCTTTATCTGTAGTGGTTCTGGTTTCCATTTTTTCAGACCGTTCAGTGGTGTGCCACCAGTGTGGCCAGTTCAGGCATGCGAAATCATTATGTCACATCCCTCTAAAGATGTGTCAATGTTGCGGGTGCCTAGGTCATCTAAAAATGTTTTGTAGGAAGCATCACCTGAAGAAGACGCGGTGACCAGAGAATCCCAGTTCCTGAGTACGAGGTAGGAGATGCTTCAGCCATCAAAGCCCCAACCACAAGTCTTGGGGTGAAGCTCACACGCAGTCTGGAGTTTCGAGGGGTGTGAAGTTTTGGTTCGGGTTTTGAGTTCTATGTTTTTAATCGAACATTTAAATATTTTTTGTTCTTCATTTTGATGTAAAATTTTTGACATCGTTGTATGTTCATTGTATTATTATAGAGTTATAAAGGACTTCTTTTATTGTAATATAAAGTGTTTTGTTTGTCTTCTCATGGTTTTTTGAATTTTTCACTTTTTTTACAAGTGTGTTTGTCCACAGTGTAGGTTGATCTTGGTTTAGCGGTGTTCTTTTGAAGATATCAGTGCTTGTGAAAGAGTTAAGGCTTGTGGTTATACTTGGGTTCAATATTCAAGTTACGTTATGCTTAGGTTTTTTTCTCTAGTATTCAGAGTTTTTGGTCTATGTTGAGAGTTTCAGGTTTCAATGGCGGTATTGTTCTGCTTCTGTTATAGAAGTTAGTTGGATTGGTTGGTAGTTGCCACATCATCCCCCCTTCTCAGGGTGGTATGTCTGTGTGTTAAATTTGAATACTAGTTGAGTTATTGTGGTGGGGGGGAACCCTCTCATGCACTCTCAATCTCTTGTATTGTGGTTTCATTCAGTTTAAATTGGTCATGGATTATTGTTTTGCCTACTATTTAGTTGGATGACTTTCTGGGGGCAGAAAGTGTTTATGGTGGGGAGAATTTGCACACCCCAACTTTTTAATTTAATTTATTTTTTTATTTTATTATCTTATCCTTTCAGGGCTTTGGTTAACTTCGTTGAGGTGAGGGTTGAGTGAAGGTCAAAAATGGTTGACATTTAATGTTTTTAGTGGGTTTCGGACCAGTGCACAGTCACCACACGGTTGGCAGTAGCCACACAGTGGGCCCGGGTGTCTTGCAATTGCTCATTATTTAATTATTATTTTTGTTTTTAAAAAAAAATGATTAAATTTTTTTATTATTCTATTAATGGTATTATTATTATGTCCTTATAGTCATTGTTTTATTATTATTATTGATATAATTATTATTTTTATTGTTGTTAATTATTATTATTATTATCATTATCATTGTTATTTTTATTAATTTTATTTTGGGTTTTATTATTATTATTAATATTATTATTACTATTATTATTATAGTTATTATGTTCATATGAAAAAAACAACCTAACCCTAATTTTACCTAGCCACATTCCCCATTCCGACGAGCCAGCACCCCCTTGCCCCTCTTCCCTCGCTGCCCCCCCCCCCCCCCCCCGTCACAAAGCCACTCTTCAGTGCCTCACCCCTCTTCCCCCACTGGCGGGCTCTAGAAGACCACCCAGCATTTTCTCGCCTCTGCCTTTCCCCCTTACCGGCAACAGCCACACCCTCCCCTCCACCCAGCCTCACCCCCTCACCACCCCCTCACTGCCTCCCTATTATCGGTGCGCCGCGCCCTGCATCCCACTCCGACAGCCTCACCACAGGATGGCCTCCTCAAACCCCAGCCCACCCTCTCTCTCACCTTAACCTCCAGCAGTCTCACCTCGGCCACCACCTTCACTACTGCAATCCTCCATGCGAGACCATCCCATCCTCCTGCTCCCGACCTCTAGTACCCACTGTCACCAAGCACCTCTTCCATGTCTGCACTCTCCCTAGGAGCCCCCAGCCTCACCCTCCGTTTTGGCCAGTAGCCACGCTTCAGCCTTTGCCTCTGTCCGCCACACTCCGCTGCAACTCTAGCCAGACTGTGCTCCAACCCCCTTGATGTTTCTCTTCTCCGGCAGCCTGGAAAACCCCCCTTCCCTCCTTGATTCAGACTCTGCCAGCCTTGTCGTACCTCCTTCACGCTTCCTCTCCCAATCTGGCTGGAAGCGGCCTCCTCCAGTATATTATTTTATTTATATATTATTTTAATCATTTAATTATATATTTATTCTTTTATTTATTTATTTATTCTTTTAAACATTAATTAATTTATTTATTATTTTAATTATTTATCTTCCCTTCATTTCATCTTTGGTGTTCTTATTTAATTTAAAAAATCCTAATATTGTATCAGGTTTTGTGTAGTGTGTTTTTATAGTTGTTTAGCATGCGTGGTTAGTCCGCGAGTGATTGGTATACCTTCCATCAGAGTTTCGCTGCATTCTCTCTTGGTTTTAGGTAGGCATTTTTGACTATATTCTTTCCCGCATAACCCATAGATACTTCATGGTTTGAATTTATATTTATATGTCGTTCTCACCCTTATAGATATTATAGTTAATTTATTAATGTTTTTTGGGTTAGTTAAGATTGTTGAAAATAGTTTTTGGATGAATTATATGATCTGTTTTGAGTAGTTTTGTGAAAATCATGACCTGGTAAATTATTTCTCATGTCTAATTAACTTAGCAAGTTTGTTAATTAAATTGGTTGGTGAAAATATAGTTTTTAAGAAGATTAAACTTGTGTCTGTTTTATCATTGATATCATGTTTGTATGTCATGAAGAGTGGTTGGGAAGAAAACTATTTTTAGCTATGTGTTAGTTTTTCTAAAGTGTGCAAGTAGTTCTTTTGGTAGTGCAAGTGGTACAAGTCATGTTTTGAAGGGTGCAAAAGTAGTTTTGAAATGTTTGGAAATGCATCAGATATTTAAATGGAATTGGTGTGTGAAGTTGATAAAATAATGACGTAATGATTTTTTGTGATCTTTTGAAATGGTTTTATTAAATTAGTAAATGATTAAGTGAATGATGTTTGAAATATGAATCATGGGTTTAAGGTGTTTCAATGTTATTTTGGGTTTTGTTTTCAAATGTTCTCTATGGATTTGATTGCGCCATTGGATTTTGACACATCCATGGGTGAATGAGGTGCACACATGGATGTTCCCACAAATTATAACAGCACCTTTGAAATGATGTTTCTTTAAAACATTGGTTTTCCAAATAATTCATATTTTCTTAAATGAGGTTTGGTCCTTGGTGTGTATCCCTTAAATGATTGTAAATATTTTTTTAAGGATTTTTCATATCAGGCCTTGGAAAATGCTTTAGTGTGTGTCTAAAAAAAATAAAGGATTGTTTGGTGCTTTGAACATATAAAAGGTGATTTTTCACTAAGATATAATTGTAGGATTTGGCTTGAAAAGTTGTATGTCTCTAGTCAGAGCTTTAAAAATATTTTCTTAATGGTTTTGACATGATGTGATATGAAAGCCTATTTTCCACTTTCTGGTTTAGTGTAATGTTTTTCTGATTATTTGAAATAACAACATTTATATTTATTGTGTGACCATTTAACAACTTTAATATTTTGAAAAAGGAATGAAATGGTTTTACTAATTTCATGGCATGACGGCTTGGTTTGAACCTTTGATGATATATATATATATATATATATATATATTGGGTACCTCTATAGCGTGTATATCCCTTATGGTTTATCGTATGAAGTGTCCGTGTTTGGGGTAGGAAAATTCTATGAGATGAGTCACGCGTGAAAGGGCCTCTTAATTACACAATATTATTATAACTACCATGGGTTCTTGGGCGTCATTTAGAGGATCGAGTGACATTTGATGACCAACCCCGATTAGATGGGTTGGTACCCCTTAGATTTGTTGTTAGGCTAGGAAGACTTTGCCACTAGATTGGTCAGTTTAGGGCGGCCAGTTGGTTATAGACTTAGGAGCTTCACCATATGCCGATGGTTGGTTTTGAAACTGAGTATGTCTAGGGGACATCTAGGGATGTTTAGGATCACCCATGGTTTGTCTTTGTTTTGCTTCAATACTTTCAGCTATATTTGTTTTCCTGCTTATATTGTCACATATTTCTCATAGCACTTCCTTGTTTTCCTTGTTTGGTTTTTTTTAGAAAAAATTTAATTTGTTTCAGAAATGGCATGTGGTGTGCGTTCAATTTTTTAAATTGGTAAATGATTTTGTTTTATTAAAATACATAAAACTTACATTTATAACTGTATTTCAAACTTTTTTCAGTGGGCTATTTTGGGAAAGGAAATACATGGATTCCTTGTTTATATTTGGAATCTCTACGGAGAATCTCAGTGATCAAGCCTATCAGATTCTTTCATTTTTAGGTTCAGTTCTTATTCAGGATCCTGGTTTATCCCCTTAGTGTTGGATTAGGCTTGAGTATAATTTGGGTGGTGACCTTGAAGATCACAAGGAGGTATGTTCAGTTTTATTTTCTTTCCACTTCTATCTATTTTTTGTCATCATTTTTTATCTTCTTATCTATTGTTCTTGGGCCAAATTGTTCAAATTTTTTTAATTTTTAATGCCAGACACTAGTTTCCAGCCCATGGGGATAGGGAACATCCTTCGGGCCATGTCACAGTCTGGCTCGAGTGACCGGTTCCGGGTCGATCTGGGTTAATTTTTGAAAAAATGGTATCAAAGGAGGCCCTTGTTATTTTTGGTGTCTGCTTGATGGAGATTAGGATTGTCTGGACTCGAGAGGTAGGTACGGGAGGTACATCATAAACCCTCGCCCGTTCTGAACCATGAGTCACTAGGGGTAGTCCTGGAATTGAGTTGTTGTCGCGTTCTATGTTGTTTTAGATTGAGGGATGACAACAGAGGCAAACTAATGTTACATCATGATTTCATATGGATTAGTAACCCATGTGGAGTCCACGTACATGATTTAAGTTCTTCCAAGTCATTGACTCTTACTTGGGGCATGGCCCACTACCATGTCTCTAGGTTACACAAAACTACTAGTCCCTCCCTTCAGTTATTTGATGAATGATAAGTGTCATCTTGGTTATGGTTGGTGTGAGGGAAATTTAAAAAAAAAATTGAAATGAGAAGGACTCCTCTTAAATGGGATTAAATTAGTGAAATGGGTTTCCAAACTGAATGCTTTGGGTCTAAAAATATGATGGTTTCTTGGAACTGGTAGAGGAATGGTTTGGGTACAACCTCGGGACCTCTTTATGAATATACACACATGTGAGGGAATGCATAGTAAGTTCGTATTGGTATGTATGGATGAAAGAAAACGAATACATGTGAAACAATTTATGGGATTACAAGGTTGTGTAATGGGAAATAATGGCCTGAACTTGTTTTTCTAAAGTGATTTTAAAAAGGGAAATTATTTTGGAAATTAAGTTTGGTGAAGAAAGTGTCCTTGAAGGAAGGAGGTTTTGAAATCTAAAATGGGAAGTGGATTTTTTGTTTTTGTTTCTATTTTCTTGTTTCTTTTGAGCTGGTTGTTTTGGATGGAGGCATTTTCATTGATGTTTCTTTGGCTTGATATCATTTTTGTCTCTATGTTTTATATGTTGTTCAGAAAATTCCACCCCGAATGTTTTCCAAGGTTTCTGATAAGTCATGCCTAGTTTTTGGTTTTTCTCAGACATTGCCTATCCTTCACGATGATCTAGGTTCATTTGAGGTAACATAGTTTCTTGAATAGGTCAAGCATGTTTTCAGGTTATTGGGTACTCCTGAAGTTATTAGAGTGCATGCCGTTTTGGGTCTGATTAAAGGTCCAACTCTAGATGAATGGGAGTTATTCTCCCCACCATCACTACAAGTTGGGATGAATTGGTATGTCTTTCAAACTATCTTCTTATGAGGGTTTATACCTGAAGAGGTTAAGACAAAGAAAAGGGAAGAGCCCATGCATATTTAACAAGGCCAATGGACAATGAAAGTGTATGTTGAACTTTTCAAGGAACTTGTACGTACTTTTATCTGAAGTTAGTGACATAGGATTTCATGAATACTTCTCTCTTCATCAGGGGTCTTCATCCAAAGATCAAGGATCAGGTCCTCCTTTATAAATACCATCGTTTAGAGAAGTTAGTGGAGGAGTCATTCTTATCTGAACTAGTATCCAGAGCACAGGTTCTTGGAAATCCAGCATATCCAATTACTCGTGATGGTTCCCCATATAGAGAGAATGGTGTTCTAGAGGGACCCGTTTCTAAAGAATCATCTATAGTGGTTCTGGTTTCTAGTTCATCAGACTGTTTAGTTGTGTGCCACCAGTGTGGCCAGTTTGGGCACACAAAAGTGTCATGTCGCATCCCTCCAAATACGTGTCATTGTTGCGGGTGCCTGGGTAATCTAGAAATGTTTTGCAGGAAGTGTCGCCTGAAGAAGATATTGTGACTATAGAATCCCAGTTCCTGACTATGAGGCTGGAGATGATTCATCCATCATAGCCCCGACCATAGGTCTTTGGGTGAAGCACGCACACAGTTAGGAGTTTCTAGGTGTTTGAACATTTGGTTTGGGTTTTGAGTTTTGTGTTGTCAGTAAAACATTTAAATTCTTTCTCTTTCTTTCTTTCTGCTGTTAAAGTTTTGACATCGCTATAAGTTCATTGTATTATTGTGGAGTTATGACGGACATGTTCTGTTATAATCCAAAGTGTTTTGTTTGTCTGGTCATGGTTTTCCAAATCTTTCATTTTTTTAAAAAGTGTGTTTGGCCCAGATATGGGTTGATCATGGTTTAGCAATGTTCATTTCAAGATATAAGTTCCTATGAAACAGTTATGTCTTGTGGTTATACTCAGGTTCATTGTTCGAGTTAAGTTCTGCTTAGGGGTTTTCCTCTAGTATTCAAAGTTTTTGGTCTAGGTTGAGAGTTCCATGTTTCAGTGAAGGTATTGTTCACATTATGTTATAGAAGTTAGTTTGGATCGGTTGGGAGTTCCCCAATCGGCCCCCTTCCCAGGGTGGTATTTTTGTGTGAAAATGTCCACACTAGTTGATTTCTTGTGGTGGGGAGAGCCCTCTCGTGTTCTCTCATTCTCTTGTATTGAGGTTTCATTTAGTTTCAATCGGGCCTGGATTCTTGTTTTGTTTACTGTTCAGTTGGGTGACTTTTTGGGGGTAGAAAGTTTCTGTGGTGGGGAGAATTGTCACACATCGATGTTTTTTATTTTATTTATTTTATTATTTTTTCATTTTTGGGATTTGGTTAACCTTGTTGAGGAGTGGGTTGAGCGCAGGTCAAAAATGGTTGACATTTGTTGTTTTTAGTGGGTTTCGGACCTATGCACGGTCACCGCATGGTTGAAGGTAGCCACACAGCTGTACCAGGTGTCATGAAATTTGTCATTATTTTATTATTATTATTATTATTATTGTTTTTTAAGAAATATGATTAAAATTATTATTAAAATTATGATTATTTTATTAAAGGTATTATTATTATTTTCTTATCATCATTGTTATTTATATTATTATTGATATAATTATTATTTTTATTATTCTAAATTATTATTATTATTATATTTATCATTGTTATTTTTTGGGTTTTATTATTATTATTATTATTATTATTATTATTATTATTATGTTAAAATAAAAAACAGTCTAACCCTAATTTTACCCAGCCCCCTTCCCCATAACTGTGAGCCACCACCCCCTTGCCCCTCTGCCCTTGCTGCCCCCCTGTCGCCCAGCTTCTCTCCAGTGCCTCACCCATCTTCCTTCACTGGCACGCTCCAGAAGGCCACCTAGCAATAGCTCACCTCCGCTTTTCCACCTTACTACCACCGGCCTCGCCCTCCCCTCCAGCCGGCCTCGCCCCTTCGCTACCCCCACGTCGCCTCCCTGTTCTCGGTGCGCCGCGACCAGCAGCCCGATATGATAGCCTCACCTCACATTAGCCTTCTCAAACCCTAGCCCATCCTCCCTCTCACCTTGAACTTCTGCAGCCTCACCCCGGACACTACCCTCACCCCTACAGTCGTCTGCGTGTGACTACCCCAACCTCCTACACCCGACCACCTGCACACGCCATCACCTAGAACCTCCATCATGTACGTGATCACCCTAGCCTCCCCTAGCCCTGCCCTCAGATTTGGCCAGCAGCCACGCTTCATCCTTCACCTCAGTTCGCCTCGCTCCACCGCACCTCCAGCCAGACTGTGCTCTAACCCCTTGATGTTTCACTTCTCTAGTATCCTGGAAAACCCCCATTCCCTCCTTTCTTTGAACCCTACAATTCTCGTCGCGCCTCCTTTGTGCTTCCTCTCCCGATCCGGCTGGAATCGACCTCCTCTGGTATATTATTTTATTTATTTATTCTTCTAATAATTTATTTATTCTTTTATTCGTTAATTTATTTTTTTATTCTTCAATAATTTATTTATTATTTAAATTATTTATTTATTTATTTTCCCATCAATTTTATTTGGGTGTTTTTATTTAATTTAGATAAATCATAATACTATCGTGAGTTGTGTGAAGTGTGTTTTTATCACTGTTTAGTGTGCACAGTTAGTCTGCGGGGGATTGTTATACCTTGCATCAGTGTTTTTTCGCATTCACAGTTGGTTTGAGGTAGGTGTTTCTAAATATTTTCTTTCCTGCATAACCCATAGACACTTTCATGGTTTTAATTAATATTTATTTTTTATTCGCACAATCATTGGTATTATAGTTAATTTATTAATGTGATTCTAGGTATTTTAAGATTGTTTAAAATAGAGTTTGGATGAATTATATGATTTGTTCTGAGTAGTTTTGTGAAGATCATGACTTGGTAAATTATTTCTCTTGTATAATTAACATAGAAAGTTCTTTTTTTAAATTGGTTGGTGAAAACTTAGTTTTTAAGATGATAAAACCCGTGTTCATTTTATCTTTGATAGTATATTTGTATGGCATGAAGTGTGTTTGGGAGAAAACATATTTTGAGCTATGTGTTAGTTTTTATAAAGTGTTCATGTAGTTATTTTTGTTGTGCAAGTGGTACTAGTTAGGTTTTGAAGGGTTCGAAAGTAGTTTTGAAATATTTGGAAATGCATCGGATGTTTAAATGGAATTTCTGTGCGAAGTTGATAGAATACTGATGTAAGCCTTTGTTGTGTTCTTTTTAAAATGTTTTGTTAAATTAATAAATGATTTAGTGAATGATGTTTGAAATAATAATCATGGGTTTAAGGTATTTCAATGTGCATTTGGGTTTAGTTTTCAAATGTTCTCTTTGGATTTTATTGTGTCATTCGATGTTGGAACATCCATGGGTGAATGAGGTTCACACATGTATGTGATCACAAATGATATTGGATCCTTTGAAATGATGTTTCATTAAACCCTTGGTTTTCCAAATAAGTCCTATTTTCTAAAATGAGGTTTTTTCTATGGTTTGTTTCCCTTAAATGACTATAAATATTTTTTTAAGGATTTGGCCCATCGGGCCTTAGAAAATGCTCTAGTGTGTGTCTGAAAAAGATGAGGGCCTGTTTGGCGCTTTGAACTTAAAAAGGCTGATTGTTGACTAAGATAATATTAAGGGATGTGGCTTGAAAAGTTTTATGGGTCTGTTTGGAGCTTTAAAAATGTTTTTTAAATGGTTTCGACATGATGTGACGTGAAAGACTGTTTTTCACTTTCATATTTAGTGTAATGTTTGTGTGGATTCTTTGAAATAATGAAGTTTTGATTTATAGTATTCCCATTTAACAAAATTAGCATTTGGAAAAAGGTATCAAATGGTTTTAATGATTTCATGGCACGATGTCCCAATTGGAACCTTTGATGATATATATATATATATATATATATATATATATTGGGGAACCTCTATAATGGGGATATCCCTTATTGATTATTGTATGGAGTATCCGTGTTTGGTGTAGGAAAGTGGGGTGAGATGAGTCACCTGTGTGAGGGACTCCTACATACACAATATTATTATAACTAACATGGGTTCTTGGGAATCTTTTAAATGATCTAGGGACTATTGCTAACCAACCTCGATTAGACGGGTTGGTACCCCCTAGATTTGTTGTTTGACTAAGTGGGATTTGCCACTAGATTGGTCAGTTTAGGGCGGCCAGTTGGTTATAGTCTTAGGAGCTTCACCATATGCCAGCAGGTGGTTCTAAAAATGAGTACGTCTAGGGGTCTTCTAGGGATGTTTAGAATCACCCATGGGTTGTCTTTGTTTTTCTTCTTTAATTCCATATATACTTGTTTTCTAGCTTATACTGTCAGATGTTTCTCCTGGTACTGCCTTGTTTTTATTATTTGGATTTGGATTGAAAAATTTTAATTATTTTTAGAAATGGAATGTGGTGTGAGTTGTGTTTTTAAAATGTGTGAATGACAGTGTTTCATTAAAATATGGGAAACCTACTTTTATAATTATATTTCAAACTTGTGTCAGTGGACTGTTTTAGGAAAGAGAATACTTGGATTCTGTGGTTATATTTGGCATCTCTATTGTGCATCAGTGCTCACGCCTATCATATTCTTTTAGTAGTTATTTCAGTATTTATTTATGTTTCGGGTTCAACAGCTCAGTGTTGTAGCAGGCTTGAGCCTATGTTGTGTGGTGACTTAGAAGGTCACAAAGAGGTATGTTTGGTTTTATTTTCTTTCCACTGGTAGTTTTTTCCGTCATTTTTTTAATCTTATTATCTTTTTTTCATGAGATAAATCATTCCCAATGGTTAATTTTTGATGCTCGACACTGGTTTCCAGCCCGTGGGGATCGAGAACGCCCTTTGGGCCATGCCGTAGACCATCTCGGGTGGCCGGTTCAGGGTCGGTCTGGGTTGGTTCTTGACAAATCAACTAGAAAAAAATTTCAATACTAAAAATAATAAAATAGATAGGTTAATAAGTAATTATTTATTTCATTTAATGCATCCTAGAATTATATTAAAATCAATAATATAAAAAGATAAAAATATAATAATTTTTTTAAAACACAAATTACACTATAATAATCATCACATGTAAACCTATAACTCTTTTCCATGTCTATAACGTTCTCATAATGATCATTATAATATTACAAAAGTGGTATCTCGTAATGCACATGACAAATATGATTTGTTATAAACGATATCATAGAGTATAATATATCTATATTTTATGAAACTCTATAAACAAACTAGTTTCATTATTTTTTATATTTTCTATTCCATGTTCTTTGATATGATAAAGTTGTATTTTAGCCACTTCTTTTTCTATATCATATTTATTTCATTTCATATTAAATGTGTGTAGTATAATCCTATAATTAGTATGGTAGTGAAACATTAAATGTTTATCATCAAACCATTCATATGATGATTATCATTACAATCAAGTGTTTCATAAGATAAAACAAATGGGTTATTATCAATGTTAGAGGGTTATCACAGGTTAAATATCTCACTTATAGCTCTTAATGTATGAATTGATGCATTGAGGTTAGATGAGGATTTAAAATGTTGGTTGATTCTTTGACATGTGTTTGTTTATTGTGCCAGTACCACCTACCAAATTCATCTTGAATCTCAATTAATTATATATTACTTACCTGTTGATTTAGAAACCCTATATTTTATAAATAAAAATCTATTTTTGGTTAAATTAAATACCTTATTAGGGAATGAATTTATAAAAAACACATGCTATTATTTTGTTATTTGGGATTTTTATATTCTTTTAGATCAAAAATCCATTCAGAATCCTAACCATTGATAATTTAGCCATTGAATAGTGATTTAATGATTAGTATTTATAAATGATTAGGACAGATCTAATTGACATAGACAAAAGAAGTGATGGCCTCGACCAACAGAATCTTCCCATATGAAGCCCATTTATCAAAGAATATAAGGGATATAACTTATCAGGGATTTTATATTCACTAAGACAAAGATGTGATTTAATAAATAAGGAATTATTGGAAATATTTATGGGTGAATTTTACGCTCATCGAGATCAATTCCCAAACCATGTTCACTGAACCACCCTATGAAAATATCATAGTCGAACACCATACCCTTTGGGAATTTTCTAGTTTCATGAAGGTCTATGTATCTCAGCCCTAACAGTAAGAATAATTATATTTCATTTTAAATTAAATAATTTTTATTTTTATTTAGTATTTTTATACTTCATAAACTATTTCGTAATGATGTTGATAAAAAAAGAGTTTGATATGATAAAAACTGAATATTTTGTTAATAATAAATTTCAATTAAAAAATTCCTTTTAAATAATTTCCAAAATAATTTTTTAAATTAAAAAATATTATTAAAAAATATTTATTAATTATATTTGATTATGTAATTTTAAAAAGTAAAAAATATTTTTTATATGGTCTAGAAGACTCTTACTGTAAACAAAATTTTTCTTTTAAATAAACATGGATTTTAATTTTATCGTGTAATTTATCATATTTAGAATAAATTAATTATTTTCTTTAGAATAGTCAAATAGAAATTATTCAATGGTGAATTTTAAATATTTTAACAAATAGTCGATTTTTTATTTAAAAATTAAATATCATATAAATATACAGTTGGTATTATGACTTCATAATGATCCAAAAGTGATAAACATTGTGCCATAAAAGGTATCCAAGAACAAATATATATTTTTTCTTTAAAATAACGTTTTTTGAGGTTATTTTATCAATTCTGGAAACCATTTACGTATCGTAAAAACCCTATATTATATTATAATTTTTTAAAATCGATCCTTCATAAACATTACTCGCTACCACATCAGCAAGGGTATTATTTTAATTTTATCAGATCATGGCCTTATAAAATATTTAATATCACTCCAATATGGTAAAAAAATTGGAAAACCATGGTATAGTTAGAGGTTTTGATTAAATTATCATATATAGTGGAAAACCTACATTTGGGAAATAACAAAGAACTCCTCTACCTTTCCTATAAAACCCACCCAAGATACAATTTATTTTATTTCAGAAACCATAGATAATTTCTTTTATCTTACTTTGTCTTTCTAGTTCCCTACCAATATTCCCCACATGATCTCAATAAAATCCTCCCAAGATTTTGGAAACACCCTCTCAAGGTAAGGGGTTGTCTCCTTCTCCACATTGTTGATGAACATTCATTCTATAATGCCTATTTGCTCTGAATTTTAATTTATTGGGTATTATTTTACACAAGACACATCCTTAAATTATTATGTACATGTTATGAGAGACCCCTTTCAAACACATTAATCCCTCTCGTGAACCTTTATGTTCCCTTATTATGCTTCTGAATTTATCCTATGATTTTCCATGGCAAAATTTTATTCAGGAACACTTTTAGTCTTATACCATTTAATTCCCAATTTATCTTTTTGAATTATGTTCTCACATTTCCCTATTAATTAAATTATTATTACCAATTGGTGATAGACCCATTTCAATATCATTAGTACTACCCATGAACTTTTATTTCCCCCGTTATGATGACAAAATTGGCATGAAAATTTTCATTCCAAACATGTATAATGTTGACAACCATACCCATTTCCACACAATGGTTTTATATATTTTTTATAGATAAATATTTGATTTGGTACATCCATGTATTTAAACCACAACCCTTAATCATGGGATTAAATGTTATGAAATATGTTCATTTTATATTTTATTTATGTGGAAGACATATTCATATACTTCATATTAATATGATAAGTGAACCCAGATAGTGATCCAATGTATTGGGAAAGGTTTTAACCCCATGTAATTCCATGTAAGGTTCATGAGAAGTTATCCTAATGACACTATGTTATTATTTCTTTGTGGTTATCCAAGACTAATTCTTATGATTCAATTTTTTTTATTGTTTCTAGATTCTCATGTTACCTTTATGCTAACATGGGATGTCATGTCATATTGCTCATGATTATGATTCTCACCATATATGTTACATTGTTATGCTACTTGGATCACATGTATTACCATACCCTATGATATTTTTTTTTCTATTATTGGGATTTATAGGTCACCCCTATCATATGTATTTTACAATGTTATCCCACTTGGTTTTCGAAGAGTGGTGAAAATATAAGAGAATATTAATGATGTTTTCAATATGGTCTTTATATATATATTTTTATGTTATTTTATCTATATAATATCCAAATTAGAATATGCTTCTTGATAGTTTGGGTTCTATAATGCGTTATTTTATGTAATAAAAAAGGAATTAATTTTAAATAAATATATGTTTTTTCATAGTCTATATTACTATAATTTTTAGTTGTTTTTTGGATTAATATTTGAAAAATCTACTAAAATACTTGAGGATAATACTGAATATAGGATAAATACCAACTTTTTTGAGTATACAGTAAGTGGTTTCTATAAAAAAATTCATGTGTGGATATTATAATTGGATGTGGTTATAGAACAGATGTACCTATGTGTGGAAACCCTTAGAACAACATATTGAGGTAGAATTTATCAATAACTAGTGCATAATAAAAGGCCTTGAGGCACCCATGGCTTGAAACTTCAAAGGGATATTCTGTAGTAAATTCATAATCTTGTTATATACCATTATTATTGGACCAAATGTTGTATATCATATTTTATGTTTGTAAATAGATTGTGGATAACATAGATTGAATCCTAAAAATCATTAGTTATGAAATATTTATCATTTATTAGTCATTATTTTAATTTTATCATTTTACCATTTATGTGTTCAATAGTTTAAAAGTAAACATTTCTAATTTTCCTCTTATTATATTCAATTTTTAAGAATATTAGAAAAACTAAAAAAACAAATGGGAGTGAAAATGTGATGACTGGAAAAACTATATGCCTAACATGATAGGATCCTAAGTAATGCATCTTGTGATTATTCCAAAAGAGATATAAAAATAAAGATGTAAAATTGAAACATAGTTGAATGTGAAAACACATAAAATAAGTGGATGATGGTTTCTTAAGGAATTTAAACTAATAAATATGATAAAGGAAAAAAATCCAAATTTACTTTGTGAAAACATTGTTGGAAGAGAAACCATGGAAAATGTAACAAAGTAAATGGGATATGTTTTATGTTATGAAAACATAGGGTACAAAGTGGCGAATTGTAATGAAAACGTAAATAACATGATGGATGGAAATTAAGTTCAAGACAAGTTATTGTATATTTATTTATGAAATAAAAGTGAGGATGTTTGGAATTATCCCTAACAAACCACCATTCCAAGGGATAAAAATCATGAATTACAAAAATAATCTACAGGACTCAGTGAACAAGTAATGTACTTAATATGATGGGTCAGTATGGATAAATTATATATAACCACTAGACTAGATTTTTTATTTCATTTTTTATTTAAATTAATTCTATATTAGTATAACAAGTATGTTATCAACGATCATTGAGTCACCGCCCAACATTATTTTACATCATCCGGGAAAAACTCTATAATTATACTGTCATAAGTTGAAGTTTGTGGGAATTTTCTTATTAAGAGTTTATTAATCTCTCTTTACTATAATTTTATGTTAACCTAGTTATTTAATGTTTTTCCTCTTAATAATACAACCTAAATTTCTAATATAATTAAGTCACCCTCTCTATCCTGAATCACTATCAGATTCTATAAAAAATCCAAGGATGAGAATGAATCTTATTTATTACAAACATATCAGGCATTGATATTATTACACAATAAAAAAGTGTATCATTATCAAATGATTAATACCACATAAGTGATCATCCTTTAAGACATACCCTTTGTGAGGGAATACATTGATGTTTTTTCCAAAGAATTTCATGGCCTTACTCCAACACAAGAGGTTGAGTTTTTAATCAATATTATTCCATGAAAATTTTCAATATCCAATACTTTGTATTGAATGGTTTTTTTATCATGGGGAATGTAATAATAAACTATATGAGAATCTAGATAAATTTTTAATACACCAAATTTCTTCACCATAGGGTGCACTAGTCATCTCAATAATGAATAATGATGTGTCACTGTGACTTTCCATCATTTATCACGATCTCAAAAAGATCATGATAATGAAAAAGTTTATCGTTACAATGATTTATGGTTTTTTTGATCATCAATGTGGATCAAAGTATTTCTATAAGGTAGATATTTATTCATGATATTATCAAGTAAAGGTGAATAAAGAAGATATCTCAATGACTTCTTTTTGTACATGGTACAAGTAATACGTGTGTATAAAGATTATATTCAGTGTCATGAATGATATATAAATCTATATAGAAATGATAAATAGAGACTTTATAGAATAACTCGTCCAATTTGATGTTTCCATTATAGATGATATTTATATCTCACACAATATAATGATGAAACATGATGACAATTTGAATAATAAACCAAGGACCTTGTGGAATGAACTGATGTGTGAAAAGTAAAATAAATTTGAATTATATTTTGAGTTAGTAAACTTAATGGGGAATGTCATCACCAACAAAGGGTTATTTATGGATAATTCAAAATTGGAGAAAATTAAAGGGTGCCCAAGAATAACATCTTTGATGGAAATCTACAGCTTCATTTGATTAGGTGTGTAGATCAACAATTTGGGAGAAACTTTTTGTTACGACCCGTCCTCGGGGCCCGTGCTGTGACTACCCCAAGCCCACCTTCCATAGGCCAGGGGCTGGCGACTAGCACTAAAGGCGTAAATCCCAACAAAAAGGGAAGGCATTTCCTTTATGAAATGAAAACACACACAAACAGAGTACAAGAAGAAGCTACACTAAGTAAGCAGTAAAACAAACGTGCTGAAAAGTACAAGGGGTAGGAAATACAAGCCCAATAGAAAGGTACAAATACAACTGAAAATAAAGTACAACTCAAAGGACAACAGCTGAAAGGTGAAAAGAAGCTCCTGGATCGTCCTCTTACTTCCTACCTGAAGGGTAGGTACAAATTCCCTCCTCAGTACTCCACGTCCGTCCATCTCCTCTAGGTACCGATTAGTCGTGAGATCCAACTCTGGGGACCTATTAGTTATGAGATCCACCTCCGGGCACCGAATCGTCATGAGATCCACCTCCGGGTACCATCCAACTCTATAAGCCTCAACCACGATCAGTGATGTCCGTCGTCTCCAACCAACACAACGAGGTGCAGGCAAAGCCCGTGCAGGAGTGAGTATACGATACTCAGTAAGGACCCCAAGAACCTCAAGGTCTCACTAAATCCAACAAGTATAATAACAAAGAAAGTTCTCAACAGATAACCATTACATGGGTATAAGACCATACTTATACCTAAGTTACCAAGTAACCCATCTCAACCATGAGGTATCACAAAGTTCATTGACTCAGATCAAACCAGGATTTTCATTATCGAAACCGTAACTGCTAAATAGCTCCGTCTTTGACGAGTACAGTGTTCCTTTCACAACTCCAAGGTACTTCTCACTAACCTAAGACTGATGAGGTACTCCTCCTGTCGAGTACAGCGGGTCATCCACCCAAACACAGTAGTGCTTCCCGTCGGGGTTTGCCACCCAAACACAGTAGTGCACCCCTCTAATAGCCTACAGAGATACTCCTCCTGTCGAGTACCGTGGGTCTGCCACCCAAACACAATAAACCTCCCTGTCATGGGTCCTCCACCCAAACACAGTAGTTCTCCCCACTAGGCTATACAAGTCACTTTGCCTCGAGTCGGATAAGCAGTCTTCAGGTCTCAGCTAGCTACATGGTCTCTGTACTTCGTATGTTCATCTCTGGGAGGGTCCGCTCCACGAGCTACTGGTTGATACTCCAAGAATCACAAAGTACCACAAATAAGTATCCCAAAGGACTGCCTCATCATAGGGGTATCAACGCAAAATACGACATGTCAATCGAACTCCTGGTCTCTGAGTTATTAGCCTTTTCGTCTTAGGGGCCTAGTTGGTTTCATGTATGAACCAACCTGACCATATCTCAAATTCACCCCGAACTCACATAGGGTATACTAATAGGTACTGTTTCTCAACGTGATCACCAACGCCGCTGATGGTTCGTCAAACGGACATCCGGTCTGAAAGTTATCGGCTTTTCCGTTCCAGGGGCCCGGTTGGATTTCTGGTACAATCCAACCCGGCCATATTCCAATTGCGTCCAAACCTCAGGTGAAGTATGCCAAAAGTTCCGTCTCATCAAGAGGAATCCAAAAAAGTCGACAACACGTCAATCGAACGTCCGGAGCTCAAGATATAAGTGTTTCCACTCCGAGGGCCCAGTTGGCTTTGTGTTCGAACAAACCCAGCTATACCCAATGTTCTTTGTTCCCACACGATGTCGTTTGACCGTGCCGCCTCCATCCCAAACCGCAGTGGTGAATCATTATCAAAAAGGGGGAGGAGGATCGGCCCTGTTCATGCTGTCCGACCTCCTCCCATTAAAATGATAATAGGCGGCCCAAAGTAAAATAACTTCGACAAAGAAAGAACCAATTTTAATCCATTAAATTTGAACTTAAAACCCTATGTTTTTCCCCGCAATCAAATATTCCAAAATCGCAACATATTCTTTTGTGGATCAACTTAATATTGAGTTCATCCACTTTCTTTGTTTTAGAAGGAAATAAACATGGGCTTATTAAAATTCACAAATTAATCCCCTACCTCGTTTTGTTCGTCGTTTATTGACTATATCGCAAGAGGGTGGACATCGGCTCGTCGACGTCGTCCCAAGGGAGGAGATGAAGATGATGATGGTCACTGGTGTTCGTCGCTTCCATCGTCGTCGATGTGCACCCGAGGAAGTGAAGTCTCCTCTCTTGTTGCGAAGGAATAAGAGGATTATGAACCGTTCTTCGTCGAGGGAGGAAGTCATTTCTTCGTGGATGAAGGGAACTCTCCTCATATCCTCCAAAAGTATTAGCCAACCCCAAAATCTCATAATGCTTCCCTATTTTAAAAGATCTCCAATCAATTCAAATGGATTCAAGAGGTGAGACAAATAAATTAATAAGGTTATTAATTATCCTAGTCGGCCTCATTAATCTTGGGAGGTGGAGAGGCTCCACCACAAAAAATGTGTGGAGTTTCCATGCATTTAAACAAGGGTGTGAGTTATGGGGAGGTCAAGGGGGTTATGGGGGAGGTGAGGAGTTAGGGTCTCGTGTGGGCCATACCACAGTAAACCCTCCCATTGGAGGTTAGGTGGCTGTGGGCCCACATTTAACACCCCCTTTGTTGAAAATAGCCACCTTCCATGAATAAATTTTGTGCACAACAAATTATATTTAAATCAACTAATCCCCAAATATTAAACATCAACCCGCTCAAAATACAACTACATCAAAGGTCCCCTTAAGAAATTACCGGCGTTGCGGTTTCAACGGTGCCCTCAGATTTCAATTCCGAGCAACGGTTAAAAAGATAGAAAAACCCGCTCGATCGTTCACTGAACGTACCCGAGCCAAACTTTGGAAATTGATTCTGGGAAAATCGGGCCTTAGAATTAGGTCCCGTTAGAAACTGCGGACTCGTAACATTCCAATGAAATTAAGAAAAAAATTGCCCTGAAATTTCTTGGTCTTTACACTTCTCACCATTTTCAACCCCCTAACTAGGACAACATTGAAAGGAGTCATGTTTTTCTAGAATAATGAATTTGATAATGTTTTAAGGAGTTGAAAAATATGATAATAGTTGCACCTGAGTTCATATTTTCCCCATAGGGGATGTATTTGTTTTCTATAGATATGAATATGAAATGTGATTGGGTTGTGTACTCAAAAAAAAATGAAAGAGTCATATCCTATTCCACCTGCCAACTAATGATCCATGATCCAAAATTCACATCATGTGATATCGAATTTGATATAGTGATATTTGTGTTCAAAATTTGTTGTAATTATCTCTATGGTAATAAGTTTAATATATATACAAACCATAAAATCCTCATCTATATATTCACATATAGCAGCATATTATGCACAAGGGAGGTGGTTATACCTGGTCAATTATTAGAATTGTTCAAACCATTACTGTAACAAACCAATGTTTTTCAATGAAAGTTACCTTCTCCTAAGTATGTAATAAAATAACATGAAAACTATACATATTGAACTACTAAGGGCTAAGTGACCTCTAAACATAATTTTGACACTTCTTTGTTTGGAATTTAAAAAATCCAGCATACACGGTTGTAATCAGTAAGTTATCTGGAGTCCGATAAGGAAAACATAATTTTCTGTGAATATTAACCAACCATAAAGAATAGTAACATAACCTTAGGAATATTGGTATACCCTAATTAATAGTAACATCACCTATGATATTATAAAAATAATATTCATGTTTCAAGTACAATATACTTGTATTTTAGAATAAGTTAATGAATTTTTTAAAACTGGTTTTCATACTAAATTGTTATGTTAATGACATATTAAAATAATAATATTTAGAAAATTATTTTTTAAAAATGGACTTCATTTTTTGGATTCTACACATCTAAAAATGGTTAGGGTTAATTTTTGGGATTTTTCTAAAATACTTGAATTTTTAATGAATAGTAAAATACGATAAATTTCAATAAATGCTAAATACTACATCATAGGTGATGTATGGCTGATGTAAGATGATAATCTCGAATCATACTTGATTATTTTAGTATATGTGATGATAATTCTCAATTATTAATAGTCTTGGACATAAATAATAAACTAATACTTAAAATAATGGGAAAAACCTCCCCTCCCTCACTATAAATACCCCCACTCCTTACCTCTTTCCCAAAAACCTCTCAAGCCTTGTGCCTAGCTGAAATTCTACCCCAGTATCCTCCCAATCACTTCCCCCACGTCCAAGTCCTTATGGTATTACCAATAGGCCAAAATCAAAGGCCTTAAGAGGAATCCCAAAGAGGGGAGATCAAAAGGTAAGGATCCCCTTTCATTTTCATGTGTTTTGTTTTCAATATCCTTCTTTTCTTATACCCTCTTCCGCTTAAATTACCCAAAATCCATTAGAACTCCATAATCTCATATATTAGGGATTTTAATCATCTTTATGGAAAAATTCAAACATCATGCTTCTTCTCCTCTCCCTCGCGTTCTAAAATTAAAACATCATCCGTGATCGACATCGTGGATAATGTGTTTTCAAATTTCTTTTATCATATTTGTTTCTGGTCATAAAACCATTTAAGTTATGGTTGAACCAGATCATTATATATTTTATATATCCTATTTATGGTTCTAGAATATTTATATAATCATTATATCAAATAATAATACAAATCAAGTTAATTATGGGTAAAATCGCTAAAATTAATTCAAGTGTTTATCATTAATGTCTTATGGCATGGTTCTCTTTCACTCCAATTTATCCAAATGAATTTTGTAACCATTAATCCTTGTGGATGATCACCAATTCTATATAACACCAATTCTGGATGACCAATTTCATCTTACTTTTCATCTGAACCTAAATACATGTGAACTAATAATTAAAACCAAGGAAACAAACGGACCCGAACCATGAAATTTAACCTTATAATCAATCAAAATGGTTATAAATGAACTTAAAAAGGATATACTAAATATTTTACATGTATATAAGGTTCTGTACCTATTGATTAATAATCCTAATTTTACTATTCAGGTAATTAATATCTAATGGAGAACACCAAGGAACTTTAGGAAAGGGATCCTTCCATTTTTACTCTTAATCAAGATTGTTCTGTATGCTATGCCATTTTTTGTAATACCAAGTGACGGGGTACATTTATACAACTTTTCCATAATTCCCTAATGCTTTATAAGTGATGAGAAACCCCTTATCTCTCTCATAAATCCCTCTCAATTATACATGATATCATGCCAATAAACCATGATGAATTCTACACGAACTTCCTTTATTCCTTCGGGTTTCTCTATATTTATTTTTACCAAAATGATGTTGTATTTTATTTTATATAAAACTTCAAAATTATGTTTATATGATCCAAAATCATGTTCCATTATCCACCTCTCACTCTCTTTTGTGGTTATACATGCCTATATGTGAATCTATATTCGATACTTCCCAATAAGTACTCTTGTTTTAAAGGAACTTCCCGAACTCTTTCCCAATATCAAGTGCACTCTATCTTCTATTTTAAGACACCAATATCATTTTAAATTCTGTATTATTATTATGAAAAACTTCTTCATTCTATTCTGGTCTTATATAAAAAAATTATTCTTTACAATTTTAAAAACTCTATAGTATTTTCCTTAAAACCGCACAAAAATGTTTTAATGCCAATGTTTCTAAAATACATTTCTAATATGATGTCACTTATGTTTGACACCACATACCATGATATACGCCTATTTTAACCCATGAACGTCTGTTTATTTTCTAATTCTTTCCTTACATGGAATATTTAATGATCTGCCTATTGGTTATGATTGATGTCATGATTGAGGTACCCAATTCTTTTCACAGGTACCCTTATGTTTGTGTATGGTTGATTATGTATGAATTTATATGTGGTAAGAATATTTAATTAGCAATAATATTCATGAATATTTTCAGATGGGTGTGCCCAGATAGCGCTCCAATGCATTGGGTAAGGTTAAGTCTTAGGAGATGCGACATGAAACAGGATTGGCTGTTAGCCTTGACCCATACTGAAATGGGAAAAAGGATTAGCGGTTAGCCTTGACCCGTACTAAATAAATGCTTTATGATTCTGCCACATTTATATAATTCCATGGTTATATAATCCCGTGCTTATATTAAATGATTTTATAAGTTTCACGCTTTGGATATCATTATGTCATGCCTCCTTACTCATGTGCTTGAAATGTATCCTTATGTTCATTCCCTTACTAGGATTTTAGGTCATCTCTTTGTTCATGTGTTCCCCAGGGTACCCTATGCAGATGTAATGGCTCAAAGGAAGTTAGGAGCTCATTATGGAGATTAAATAAAGAAGTGTTTTTATCCCCATGTTTTGTGTTATATGTACATAGTCGTCCAAGACACTAGAATGAACAATCCTTGTCTTGTACTATGATGATGAATTATAATTAAAATCATGAAATGTTATATGTAAAAGGCTTGGGTCTCTACAGTTGGTATCAGAGGATGGTCTATTTATTTTTTGAGATTAGGAATAGAGAACATTAGAGAGAACCTTAAGGATGAGACTAAGTATAAAAAATGAGACCTATATTTTTTTAAGTATTGAGTATGTGGTTTATCAAGAAAATACATCCTTGTCTGGATACGAGTAGGTAGAGGCAGCTCTAGCACAGATTTTTCTAGGGGTAAAATCCGAAAACACCACTTTGAGCTAGACTCGAATGGGAACTGGTGCATGATAACGGGTCTTGCTTCACTCTTGGTTACGACACTACCAGGGGATATGCTTTGGTAGATTTACAAGCTTAGTACAAACTGTTATTAGGGACAAAAAGAAGCCCATAAGAATATAAGTTAAGAAATATATTGAGGATAACATAGATATAAACCTTAGGAATCGCAAGTTAGGATATATTTATTCTTTATAAGTTCATACATTTCTATTAAAATTTATTTGTATGCTCAATAGATAAGTATTAAAGACCTCTAATTATATGTTGTTTTTCATAGTTAATGGTGGGAAATAGAAGAACACGTTCCAACAACCAATGTGATAGGCAATGTGAAGATTTCCCTAACGATGTGCCTAATATGATGAGACCGGGTGCTCAAAACTTCAAGACTGTACTTGCTCAGTTGGGTCGAGTTATGAATAATAACTTGAATAAGGTAGAACTCCCTCCTCCTCCAAGAAAAGAGAATGTTTCCGTAGAATCCTTCATGCAACAAAGGCCTCCCATGTTTAGTGGGTCTTCTGATCCCCTCCTCACAGAACAATGGATTAACTCCATTGAAAATATATTCTCGGTTTTTCAGTGCTCAGAAGAGGACAAGGTTGTACTGGCGGTCTATCATTTTGATGGGGAAGCTGATCAGTGGTGGGCACTGATAAAAAATACAAAGTCCCAAGAGGAAATTAATTCCATGCAATGGGAGGAATTCAAGAGGATGTTTTTCAACAAATATTTTCCTCGAACCCTTCGTCTCAGGATGGAAAGAGAGTTCCTCGGACTCAAGTAGAAGGATGATGATTCCATTGGGGCATATGAAGCAAACATTACAAGGCATTCAAGGTATGCCTTTGGCTTTTTCATGAACACTGAAAGCAAGGTGGACCGCTTCTTTAGCGGCCTAAAACCGAGTCTACGAAAAGTGTTGGCAATTCGAGACTTTGATAATTTCGAGGATATTGTCTGTTGTACCCTCTTGGTGGAAATGGAGTTTGGAGACTCTCAGTGGTCTCATGGGCCATGTGACAAGAAGCGGAAAATGAAGAACAACATGGGTGGTCCATCAAAAAAAATCTCATGATGGAAAGAATCCACACTTTCCCCTTTGCAGAAATTTTGGGAAGAAGCATCTTGGTGACTGTCTCAAGGGAACCAAGAATTGATTCAAATACGGAAAGTTTGGTCAACTGGCCAAGAATTGATTAAGCGATATGAAAAATCCAATTAATGTGGAAGAATAAAGGAAGGTTCAGAACAACACTCTGCCTGCAGTGCAGTGTTTCAACAGCAAGGTGCTTGGGCATTATGCTAACAATTTCCCTAAGCCGAGGGTTGTCGGAGGCAATCAACAACAACATCCAAGGCAACAAGCAAGGGCTTATGCTATAACTACTGCTAATGTGGAGCCAGACGATGATGTGGTGATAGGTACCCTCATTATCCATTAAAGAATAGCAGAAGTACTATTTTATATTGGTTCTACGTATTCTTTTATATCTTGCAAGTTTAGTAGAACTATTCAAACACCACATCAGAATTTGGAGGAAAAGTTATCTGTGAAAACAGCAAATGGGGCGATCACTGAATCCATGGTTTATAACTCCTCCCCAGTTAATGTTTGTGGACTGAACCTCCCAGAAAATCTCGTCATACTTCCTTTAGTGGAGTTTGATGCAATCTTATGCATGGATTGAAAATCTTTGTACAAATCCAACATCAACAGTCGGGAAAGGGAAATCACTTTTCACATCATGAAGAATCCTCCGATTCTTTACAAATGTAAGGAGGAACATGAGTATCCTTTAGAATCTTCATCTCAAGTGTTGATATTTTTGCCTTATAATAAAGAATATCCAGCTCAAATAATTTAGAAAAAGAAGATAATCATGCTTGAAGACATGTCCATCGTAAGGGATTACACTGTCGTATTCCCTAAAGAGTTTCCTAATCTTCCTCCAGACCGAGAGTTTGAGTTCTTTATTGAACTTATCCCTGGATCTCTGCCTATCTTAAAGACACATTATAGAATGGCCACCGTAGAGCAGGAAGAGATTAAGAAGTAGTTACAAGAGAATATGGAGAAGGGTTTTATACACTTGAGTGCTTCACCGTGGGGTGCTCCAGTCCTCTTCATCAAAAAGAAGGATCGATCAATGCGCCTTTGCATTGATTATGGTGAGCTCAATAAAATCATGATAAAGAACAATTATACCCTTCCATGGATAGACGAATTGTTCGATCATCTTTGTGGGGCCAGTTATTTCACTAAGGTGGACCTTCGGACAGGATATAACCAACTAAAGGTGAGGAAGGAAGATATACCCAATAATGACTTTTGATCAAGGTATGGACACTATGAGTTCATAGTGATACCCATCGGAATCACTAATGCTCCCAAAATTTTCATGGATTTAATGAATAGAGTCTTTAGAGATTACCTTGAAAAATTTATGGTAGTCTTTATTGATGATATTTTGTGATACTCCAAGAGCAAGGAGGAATATGATGATCATTTAAAAACAATGTTAAATACTTTACGAAGAAAGAAGTTGTATGCAAAGTACAGTAAATTTGAGTTATGGATGGAAGAAGTTTCATTCCTGGGGCATGTTATCAATATCCAAGGGGTATCTGTGGACCCTTCCAAGACAAAGGCAATTGATGAGTGGCCGAGGCTAACTTCTATAACAGATATCCATAGCTTTTTGGGTCTAGCAGGGTATTGTCGACGATTCGTGAAGAACTTTTCACGATTTTCAAACCCGATGACCAAGCTGACATGAAATGGGGTAAAGTGTATCTGGACCGAAGAATGTGAGGTAAGCTTCAAGGATCTAAAGGGAAGGCTGATCAATGCATTTGTACTCACATTACAAAAAAGTGGATAATGTTTTGTGATATATAGCGATGCTTCAAAGAAATTCTTGGGTTGTGTACTCATGAAAAATGATAAAGTGATAGCCTATGCCTCACGGAAGTTGAAGATCCATGAGCAGAACTACTTGACACATGATCTAGAGCTGGAGGCCGTGATTTTTGCCTTGAAAATCTGGTGGCACTACCTTTATGGTGAGATGTGTGATATATACACCGACCATAGGAGCCTAATGTATATATTCACACAAAAGGAGCTCAACATGCTTCAAATGAGATGGTTAGATCTAATCAAGGATTATGATTGCTCTATTCACTACCATCCTGGAAATGCGAACAAGGTAGCTGATGCTCTAAGTAGAAAAGAACCTACTACTCTATCCATGCTATGGATTAAGAAAGACCCTATCTTCTTGGATATGAAAAGGATGGATTTAGAAATCGTAAGGGCAGGGGATACATTCTACCTTTACCAAATTATTGTGCAACCATCCATCCAAGATAAGATTAAGTATGAACAAAGGGATGATGTTGAGTTACAAAAGAAGGTCAATGCAGTAAAGGAAGGTAAGCTGCAAGAGTTCCATATCAACAATGATGGTGTGATTTGGTTTCAAACATAACTTTGTGTGCCTTTATCGCCTGAGTTAAAGAAATAGCTATTTGGAAATGCACATATCTCAACATTCTCTATCCATCCTGGAAGTACCAAGATGTATCATGATCTCCGTGAACATTTCAAGTAGTACAACAGGAAGAATGAGATTGCAGAATATATATCAAGGTGCTTGGTATGTCAGCAAGTTAAAGCAGAGCAACAAAAGTCCAAAGGGATGATCTAACCATTACTTATACCCATGTGGAAATGGGAGAATGTCACAATGGACTTTGTTACAGGTCTCCCAAATACATCGAAGGGAAATAATGCGATATGGGTTGTGGTTGTCCAACCCACCAAGATCGCCCATTTTATTGCTATTCGGGAAGACCTATCGCTTTAACAACTTTCAAAACTGTATGTGAAGGATGTGGTGAGACTGCGTGGCGTTCCACTCTCAATTTTCTCTAATCGTTATCCAAGGTTCACATCTAAATTCTAGAAGAGTCTTCAACATGCTTTGGGTACTGAATTAAATTTCAACACGTCCTATCACCCCCAAACTGATGGCCAATATGAAAGGACTTTTCAGACGCTTGAAGATGTGCTGAGAGCCTAATCTCTAGAATTCAAAGGTAGATGTGATCAGCATCTCCCATTGGTTGAGTTCTCATACAACAATAGCTTCCACTCGAGTATTCTGATGGATCCATATAAATCTCTGTATGGAAAGTGATGTTGAACTCCAATCTGTTGGGATAAAGTTGGAGAAAGAAAGCTACTTGGACCCGATCTTGTGCAAAAGATGACAGAGAGGGTCCACGTCTTCCAGAATAACATCAAAGCTGCTCAGATTCAGCAAAAGAGCTATGCTGAAAACCATCGAAGGGACTTGGAGTTTGACGTTGGGGATAAAGTCTTCCTTCGAATATCACCAAGGAAGAGAGTGATGCGATTTTGGAAGAAAGGGAAGATAAGCCCAAGGAACATTGGCCCATTTGAGATCCTTGAACACATCGGAGTGGTGGCCTACTGACTAGAACTCCCACCAAACCTATCTCAAGTATAGAATGTATTCCATGTATTCTTCTTGAGAATCTACATACCAGACCCCTCACATATACTCAATCCAGAGGTGGTACCACTAGAAAATGATCTTTCTTATAAGGAACAACCAGTAAAGATCTTAGATCGTAGAGATGAATTTATACAAAATAAGACAATGCACTTGGTCAAAGTGTTATAGAGAAACCAAAAGTTTGAATAAGCAACATGGGAACTGGTGGAGGCGATGTGGCAAAGTTACCCTCATCTATTCTAATGTGGGAAGTGAAAATTTCGATGGTGAAATTTCATAAGGGGGGAAGAATGTAATGACCCAATTTTTTACAATGAAAGTTCCCTTCTCATAAGTATGTCATAAAATCACATGAAAACTCAACATAATAAACTACTAAGTGATAAGTGACTTCTAAACAAAAGTTTTACACTTCTATGTTGGGAATTTCGAAATTCTGGCATACATGGTTGTAATCAGTAAGTTATTTGGATTCTAATAAAAAACATAATTTTTGGTGAATAGTAACATACCCTTATGAATAGTGATATACCCTAATGAGTAGTAACATCACCTATGATAGTATAAAAATAATATTCATGTTTGAAGTACAATATACCTGTATTTTAGAATAAGTTAATGAATGTTTTAAAACAAGTTTTCATACTAAATTGTTATTTTAATTAAATATAAAAATAATAATATTTAGAAACTTATTTTTGAAAAATGGACTTCATTTTTGGATTATACATGTCGAAAAATGGTTAGGGTGAATTTTTGGGTTTTTTCTGAAATACATGAAGTTTTTATGAATAGTGAAATACGATAAATTTAAATAAATGATAAATACTACATCATATGTTATATATGGATGATGTAAGATGATAATCTCGAACCATACTTGATTATTTTAGTATATTTTATTATAATTCTCAATTATTCATAGTCTTGGCCTTAAATAATAAAATAATACTTAAAATAAAGGGAAAAACCTCCCCCCCTCACTATAAATACCCCCTCTCCTTAACTCTTTCCCACAAAACTCTCAAGCCTTGTGCCTAGCTCAAATTCTACCCCAGTATCCTCCCAATAACTTCCCCCACATCCAAGGCCTTCTAGTCTTACCAAAAGGCAAAAATCAAAGGCCGTAAGAGGAATCTGAAAGAGGGGAGATCAAAAGGTAAGGATCCCCTTTCATTTTCAAGTGTTTTGTTTTCAATATCCTTCTTTTCTTATACCCTCATACCCATAACTTACCCAAAATTCTTAAGGGATCAATAATATAATATATTCTGGATGTTAATCATCTTTATGGAAAAATTAAAAAATCAAGCTTCTTCTCCTCTCCCTAGTTTTCAAAAATTAAAACATCGCCCTTGATCGACATCGTGGATAATGTGTTTTATATTTTTTTTAACTTCTTTGTTTCTGGCCATGAAACAATGTATGTTATGGTTGAATCAGATTATTATATATTATATATATCCTATTTATGGTTCCATAATCCTTATACAGTCATGATATCATATAATAATACAAAACATGTTAATTATGGGTAAAATCACTAAAATTATTTCAAGCATTTATCATTAATGTCTTATGTAATGGTTCTCTTTCATTCCAATTTAACCAAATGAATTTTGTAACCATTCAACCTTCTGGATGCTCACCAATTCTATATAACACCAATTTTGGAGGACCACTTTCATCTTACTTTTTATCCAAACCTAAATACAAGTGAACTCATCATTAAAACCACGGAAACAAACGGACCTGAACCATGAACTTTAACCTTATAATCAATCAAAATTGGTATAAATGAACTTAGAAAGGATATAATAAATATTTTACATGTAAATAAGGTTCTGGACCTATTGATTAATAAACCTAATTTTACTATTCAGGTCATTAATATCAAATTGAGAACACCAACAGACTTAAGGAATGGGATCCTCCCCTTTTTACTCTTAATCAAGATTGTTATCTATGCTATACCATTTTGTGTAATACCATGTGATAGGGTAAATTTATACACATTACCCATACTGCCCTAATTCTTTATAAGTGATGATAAAATCCTTATCTCTCCCATCAATCCTTCTCAATTATACAAGATACCATGCCAATAAACCATGATGGGTTCTACATGAACATCCTTTATTCCGTCGGGATGCTCTATATTTCATTTTTCCAGAACGATGTTGTATTTTCATTTATATATAATATAAAATTTCTATTTATATGATCAAAACTCATGTTCCAAGATCCACCTCTCACTCTCTTTTGTGGTTA
Source organism: Viscum album (assembly GCA_963277665.1). Taxonomy (NCBI): domain Eukaryota; kingdom Viridiplantae; phylum Streptophyta; class Magnoliopsida; order Santalales; family Viscaceae; genus Viscum; species Viscum album. The sequence goes on from OY728140.1 coordinate 507,458,996, forward strand.
TACATTCCTATAAGTGAATCTATCTTCGATACTTCCCAATAAGTACACCTGTTTTAAAGGAACATCTAGAACTCTTACCCAATTTCAAGTGCACTCTCTCTTCTATTTTAAGACACCATTGTCTTTGTAAATTCTGTATTATTATTATGAAAACCTTCTTATTTCAATTCTGGTCTTATATAAAAGAGTGTCTTCTTTACTATTTTAAAAACTCTCATATTTTCCTTAAAACCGCAGAAAAATGTTTTAATGCCAATGTTTCTAAAATACATTTATCATATGATGTCACTTATGTTTGACACCAATTACCATGATATATGACTATTTGACACTATTAAAATCCGTGTATTTTCCAATTCTTTCCTTACATGGACAATTTCATGATGTGCCTATTGGTTATCATTGATGTCATGATTGTGGAACCCAATTCTTTTCATGGGTACCATTATGTTTGTGTATGGTTGATTATGTATGATTGTATATGTGGTAAGAATATTTATGTGGAAAGAATATTCATGAATATGTTGAGATGGGTGCACCCAGATAGCTCTCCAATGTATTGGGTAAGGTTAAGTCTCATGAAATGCGATGTGAAAAGGGATTGGCGGTTAGCCTTGACCCATACTGAAATGGGAAACAGGATTGGCGGTTCGCCTTGAACCATACTAAAGAAATGATTTATGATTCTGCCACATTTATATGATTCCATGTTTATATAATCCCGTGCTTATATTAAATGATATTATAATTTTCATGCTTTGGATATCATTATATCATGCCTTCAAACTCATGTGCTTGATATGTATCCTTATGTTCATTCCCTTAGTAGGATTTTAGCTCATCTCTTTGTTCATGTGTTCCCCAGGGTACCCTATACAGACGTAACGGCTCAAAGGAAGTTAAGAGCTCATTATTGAGATTGAATAAAGAAATGTTTTTAGCCCCATGTTTTGTGTTATATGTACCTAGTCTTCCAAGACACTAGTCTGAATGATCATTGGATCGTACTCTGATGATGAATTATGGTTAAAATCATGAAATGTTATATGTAAAAGGATTGGGTCACTATAGTTGGTATTAGAGGATGGTCTAGTTGTTTTTAGAGATTGGGAATAGAGAACCTTAGTGAGAACCATAAGTATGAGACTAAGTATAAGAAAAGAGTCCTAAATTTTGGTGAGTATTGAGTAAGTTGTTTATCAAGAAAATATATCCTTGTTTGGATATGAGTAGGTAGAGGCGGCTCTGGCACAATTGTATCTAGGGGTAAAACCCGAAAACACCATTTTGAGCTAAACTCGAATGGGAACTGGTGCACGATAACGGGCCTTGATGCACTCTTGGTTATGAAACTCTTGGGGGATATGCTTTGGTAGATTCACAAGCTTAGTACAAACTGTTATTAAGGGATAAAAAAAAGCCCATAAGAATATAAGTTAAGAAATAGATTGAGGATAACCTATATATAAACCTAAGGAATCACAAGTAAGGATATATTTCTTCTTTATAACTTCATACTTTTATGTTAAATTTTTAATTTTATGCTCAATAGCTAAGTATTAAAGACCTCTAATTATACGTTCTTTTTCTTAGTTAATGGAGGGAAATATAAGAACATGTTCCAACAACTAATGTGACAGGAAATATGATGATTGCCCTAACGATGTGCCTAATATGAAGGGAGTGGGTGCTCAAAACTTCAGGACAGTACATGCTGAGTTTGCTCGAGTTATGAATAATAACTTGAATCAGGTAGAACACCCTCCTCCTCTAAGGAAAGAGAAAGTTGCCATAGAATCCTTCATGCAGCAAAGGCCTCCCATTTTTAGTGGGTCTTCTGATCCCCTCCTCACAGAACAATGGATTAACACATCTGAAATGATATTCTCTATTATGCAGTGCTCGGAAGAAGAGAAGGTTGTACTGGTTGTCTATTGTTTTGATGGGGAAGCAGATCAGTGGTGGACACTGATAAAAAAATACAAAGTCCCAATAAGAAATTAATTCCATGTATTGGGAGGAATTCAAGAGGATGTTTTTCAACAAATATTTTCCTCGAACCCTTCATCTTAGGATGGAAAGAGAGTTCCTCAGACTCAGGCAGAAGGAAGATGATTCCATCGGGGTGTATGAAGAAAACATTACAAGGTATGCAAGGTACGCCTCTGGAATTGTCATGAACACCGAAATCAAGGTGGATCCCTTCTTTAGCAGCCTAAAACCGAGTCTATGAAAAGTGTTTGCAATTCGCGACTTTGACAATTATGAGGATATTGTCCGTTGTACCCTCAAGGTGGAAATGGAGTTTGGAGGCTCTCAGTGGACTCATACGCCAAGTGAAAAGAAGTGGAAAATAGAGAACAACATGGGTGGTTCATCAAAAAAATCCCATGATGGGAAGAAGCCTCACTTTCCCCTTTGTAGAAATTGTGGGAAAAGCATCCTGGTGACTGTATCAAGGGTACACAGAATTGCTTCAAATGCGGAAAGTTTGGTCATCTGGCCATGAATTTCCGAATGGATATGAAAAATGCCACTAATGTGGAAGAAGATAGGAAGGTTCAGAACAACACTCAGCCTGCAGTGCAGTGTTTCAATTTCATGGAGCTTGGGAATTGTGCGAACAATTTCCCTAAGCTGGGGGTTGTTGGAGGCAATCAACAACAACCTCCAAGGAAACATGGAAGGGCTTATGCTATCACTAATGCTAATGTGTATCTGGACAACAATGTGGTGAAAATTACTCTTGTTATTCATTCAAGAATAGCATATGTACTATTTTAATCTGGTTCTATGCATTCTTTCATATCTTGCAAGGTTAGTTGAACTATTCAAACACCACCTCAAAATTTGGAGGAAAATTTATCTATGAAAATAGAAAATGGGGTGATCACTTCATCCGTGGTTTATAACTCCTCTTTTGTTAATGTTTGTGGAATGAACCTCCCAGCAAATCTCGTCATACTCTTTTTAGTGGATTTTGACACAGTCTTAGTCATGGATTGGCTATCTTTGTACAAATCCAACATCAACTGTCAGGAAAGGGAAATCACTTTTCACATCACGAAGCATCCTACGATTCATTACAAATGTAAGGAGGAACACGAGTCTCCTTTAGAATATTCATCTCAAGTGTGGATAGTGTTGTCTTATAAGCAAGAATATCTAGCTCAAATGATCGACGCAAAGGAGAGAATCACTCTTGAAGACATGCCCATTGGGAGGGATTACACTGACATATTCCCTCAAGTGTTTCCTGATCTTCCTCCAGACCGAGAGGTTGAGTTCATTATTGAACTTATCCCTGGATCTCTACCTATCTCAAATACACCTTAAAGAAGGGCCACCGTAGAGCTGGAAGAGCTGAAGGAGCAGTTACAGGAGAATATGGAGAAGGGTTTTATACTCCCTAGTGATTCATTGTGGGGTGCTCCAGACCTCTTCTTCAAGAAGAAGGATGGATCAATGCCCCTTTGCATTGATTATCATGAGCTCAATAAAGTCACAATAAAGAACAAGTATCCTCTTCCACGGATAGATGACTTGTTCGATCAGCTTCATGGGGCTAGTTATTTCTCTAAGGTGGACCTTTGTTTGGGATATAACCAACTAAAGGTGAGGTAAGGAGATATACCCAAGACTGCCTTTCAAATAAGGTATGGACACTATGAGTTCACAGTGATTCCCTTCGGACTCACTAATTCTCCATCAATTTTTATGGATTTAATCAATATTGTCTTTAGAGATTACCTTGAAAAATTTATGGCCGTCCTTATTGATGATATTCTGATATAATCCAAGAGCAAGGAGGAACATGAGGGGCATTTAAAAACTGTGTCAAATACTTTAGGAAGAGATAAGTTGTATGAAAAGTACAGAAAATTTGAGTTATGGATGGAAGAAGTATCATTCCTGGTGCATGTTATCACTAGCAAAGAGATATATATGGACCCTTCAAAGAAAAAGGAAACTCAAGAGTGGCCGAGGCCAACTTTTATAATAGAGATCCGTAGCTTTTTGGGTCTATCAGGGTATTATCGACTATTCATGAAGAACTTCCCACGATTGTCAAACCCAATGACCAAGCTGACACGAAAGGGGGTAATGTTCTTCTGGAAAAAAGAATTTGAGGTAATCATCAAGGAGATAAAGAGAAGGATGATCACTGCACCTATACTCACATTACCAAAAATTGGAGAAAATTTTGTGATATATAGCGATTATTCAAAGAAAGGCTTTGGTTGTGTACCCATGAAAAATGATAAAGTGATAGCCTATGCCACATGACAATTGAATATCCACGTGCAGAACTACCTAACACATGATCTAGAGCTGGCGGCTGTGATTTTTGACTTGAAAATATTGTGGCACTACCTTCATGGTGAGATGTGTGATATATACACAGACCACATGAGCCTAAAGTATATATTCACACAAAAGGAGGTCAATATGCGTCAAAGGAGATGGTTAGAGCTAATCAAGGATTACGATTGCTCTATTCACTACCATCCTGGAAAGGTGAATAAGGTAGATGATGCTCTAAGCAGAAAAGAACCTACTACTATATCCATGTTACCGATTTAGAAAGGCCCTATCTTCTGGGATATACAAAGGATGGATTTAGAAATTGTAAGGGCATGGGATACATTCTACCTTGCCCAAATTATTGTACAACCATCCATCCAAAAGAATATCAATGAAGCACAATGGGGTGATGTGGAGTTACAAAATAAGGTCAATGCAGTAAAGGAAGGGAAGCTGCAAGGGTTCCATATCAACAATGATGGTGTGATTTGGTTTGGAACACAACATTGTGTGCCTTCCTCACCTGAGATAAAGAAAGAGCTATTAGACAATGCACATATCTCATCATTATCTATCCATCCTGGAAGTACCAAGATGTATCATGATATCCGTGAACATTTCGGGAAGGACAACATGAAGAAAGAGATTGCAGAATATATATCAAGGTGCTTGGTATTCCAGCAAGTTAAATCAGAGCAACAAAAGTACAAAGGGATGATGCATCCATTGCCTATACCCATGTGGAAATGGGAGAAAGTCACAATGGACTTTGTCATGGGTCTCCCGAAGACTTCAAAGGGAAATAATGCGATATGTGTTGTGGTTGACCGACTCACCAAGACCGCCCATTTTATTACTATTCAGGATGACCTCTCACTTGAACAACTTTCCGAAATGTATGTGAAGGATGTGGTGAGACTATATGGAGTTCCACTCTCAATTTTCTCTGATTGTGATCCAAGGTTCACATCTAAATTCTGGATGAGTCTTCAACATGATTTGGGTACTGAATTAAATTTCAGCTTGTCCTATCACCCCCAAACTGATGGCCAATATGAAAGGACTTTTCAGACACTTGAAGATATTCTGAGAGCCAGCTCTCTAGAATTCAAAGGTGGATGGGATCAACATCTCCCATTGGTTGAGTTCTCATACAATAATAGCTTCCACTCGAGTATTCTGATGGCTCCATATGAAGCTCTGTATGGAAAGCAATGTAGAACTCCAACCTGTTGGGATGAAGTTGGAGAACGAAAGCTACTTAGACTCGATCATGTGAAAGAGATGAAAGAGAAGGTCCAAGTCATCCAGAAAACATCAAAGATTCTCAGAGTCAGCAAAAGAGCTATGCTGAAAAACATAGAAGGTACTTGGAGTTTGACGTTGGGGATAAATTCTTCCTTTGAATATCACCATGGAAGAGAGTCATGCAATTTGGGAAGAAAGGGAAGCTAAGCCCAAGGTACATTATCCCCTTTGAGATCCTTGAACACATCGGTGTGGTGGCCTACCGACTAGCACTCCAACAAAACCTATATCAAGTACACAATGTATTCCATGTATCCCTCTTGAAAAAGTACATACCAGACCCCTCACATATACTCAATCCAGAGGTGGTACCAATGGAGAATGATCATTCTTATGAGGAACAACCAGTAAAGATCTTAGATTATAGAGACAAATTTCTACGAAATAATACAATGCACCTGGTCAATGTGTTTTGGAGAAACCAAATGTTTGAATAAGCAACATAGGAACCCGAGGAGGTGATGAGTCAAAGTTACCCTCATCTGTTCTAATATGGGAATTGAAAATTTCGAGGGAAAAATTTCATAACGGGGGAAGAATGTAACGACCCAATGTTTTTCAATGAAAGTTCCCTTCTCGTAAGTATGTAATAAAATCACATTAAAACACAACATAATGAACTAATAAGTGTTATGTGACCTCTAAACAAATATTTTTACACTTCTGTGTTTTGAATTTAGAAAATCTAGCATACACGGTTTTAATTAGTATGTTATTTGGAGTCCGATAAGGAAAACATAATTTTTTCTGAATAGTAACCTACCCTAATGAATAGTAACATACCCTTATTAATAGTGATATACCCTAATGAATAGTGATATACCCTAATGAATAGTAACATAACCTATGATTGTATAAAAATAATATTCATGTTTGAAGTACAATATACCTGTATTTTAGAATAAGTTAATGAATGTTTTAAAACTGGTTTTCATAATAAATTGTTATTTTAATTAAATATAAAAATAATAATATTTAGTAAATTATTTTTGAAAAATGGACTTCATTTTTGTTTTCTACACGTTGAAAAATTGTTAGGGTGAATTTTTGGGATTTTTCTGAAATACTTGAATTTTTGATGAACAGTAAAATATGATAAATTTCAATAAATGCTAAATACTGCATCATTGGTGATGTATGGATGATGTAAGAAGATAATATCGAATCATCCTTTATTATTTTAGTATATTTCATAATAATTGTAAATTATTAATAGTCTTGGCCTTAAATAATAAACTAATACTTAAAATAATGGGAGAAACCTCCCCTCCCTCACTATAAATACCCCCTCTCCTTACCTCTTTCCCACACACCTCTAAAGCCTTGTGCCTAGCCCAAATTATTCCCAAGTAACCTCTAAAGATCCTTCCCCACATCCTATGCCTTCAGGTATTACCAAAAGAAAAAAAATAAAAGGCCTTAAGAGAAATCTCAAAGAGGGGAGATCAAAAGGTAAGGATCCCCTTTCATTTTCAAGTGTTTTGTTTTAAATTTCAATATTTTCTTATACCCTATTCCCCTTAACTTACCCAAAATCCCTGAGAGCTCTAGAATCTTATATATTTTGTATGTTAATCATATTTATGGAAAAATTCAAGCATCATGCTTCTTCTCTTCTCCCTCGCGTTCTAAAATTAAAACATCATTTGTGATCGACATCGTGGATAATGTGTTTTCAAATTTATTTTATCATCTTTGTTTCAGGTCATGAAACTATTTATGTTATGGTTGAACCAGATTATTATAAATTTTATCTATCCTATTTATGGTTCTGGAATCCTTATTCACTCATTATATCAAATAATAATACAAAACAAGTAAATTATGGGAAAATCGCTAAAATTAATTCAAGCGTTTTTCATTAATGTCTTATGTCATTGTTCTCTTTCACTCCAATTAAACAAAATAAATTTTGTAACCACGTAACCTTCTAGATTCTCACCAATGCTATATAAAACCAATTCCAGACTACAACTTTTATCTTACTTTTTATCTGAACCTAAATACATGTGAACTGATCCTTAAAACCAAGGAAACAAACGGACCCGAACCATGAAATTTAAACTTATAATCAATCAAAATGGGTATAAATGAACTTAAGGATATACTAAATATTTTACATGTTTATAAGGTTCTAAAAATATTTATTAATAAACCTAATTTGACTATTCAGGTCATTAATATCAAGTGGAGAAAACCAACAGACTTAAGGAAAGGGATCCTCCCCTTTTTACTCTTAATCAAGATTGTTCTCTATGTTATGCCATTTTGTGTAATACCATGTGATGGGGTACATTTATACAACATACCCATACTTCCATAATTCTATATAAGTGATGATAAACCTCTTATATCCCTCATCAAGCCCTCTCAATTATACATGATACTATGCCAATAAACCATGATGGATTCTAGCCGAACATCTTTTATTATTTCGGGTTGCTCTATATTTATTTTTACCAAAATGATGTTTTCATTTATTTTATATATAACTTCAAAATTATGTTTATATTATCCAAACACATGTTCCAAGATCCACCTCTCACTCCCTTTTGTGGTTATACATGCCTATAAGTGAATTTCTCTTCGATACTTCCCAATAAGTACACTTGTTTTAAAGGAACTTCCTGAACTCTTACCCAATTTCAAGTGCACTATATCTTCTGTATTAAGACACCACTATCATTTTAAATTTAGTATTATTATTATTAAAACCTTCATGGTTAAATTCTTCTCTTATATAAAAGAATTTCTTCTTTACTATTTTAAAAGCACTATAGTATTTTCGTTAAAACCGCAAAAAAATGTTTTAATGCCAATGTTTCTAAAATACATTTCTCATATGATGTCACTTATTCTTGACAAAAGTTAACATTATATATGCCTATTTTACACAATGAACATCCGTTTATTTTCTAATTCTTTCCTTACATGGACAATTTCATGATGTGCCTATTGGTTATGATTGATTTCATGATTGTGGTACCAAATTCTTTTCATGGTTACCCTTATGTTTGTGTATGGTTGATTATGTATGATTGTATATGTGGTAAGAATATTTATGTGGAAAGAATATTCATGATAATGATGAGATGAGTGCACCTAGACAGAACTCCAATGCATTTGGTAAGGTTAAGTCTCATGAGATATGATGTGAAACAGGATTGGCGGTTAGCCTTGACCCGTACTGAAATGGGAAACGGGATTAGCGGTTAGCCTTGAACCATACTAAAGAAATGCTTTATGATTCTACTAAATTTATATGATTCCATTTTTATATGACCCCATGCTTATATTAAATGATTTTATAAGTTTCATTCTTAGGATATTATTATGTCATTCCTCCTAACTCATGTCCTTGAAATGTATCCTTATGTTCATTCCCTTACTGGGCTTGTTAGCTCATCCCATTGTTCATGTGTTCCCCAGGGTACCCTATGCAGATGTAAGGGCTCAAAGGAAGTTAGGAGCTCATTATGGAGATTATATAATGAAGTTTTTTTAGCCCCATGTTTTGTGTTATATTTACCTAATCATCCAAGACACTAGGCTTAACGATCCTTGGCTTGTACTCTGATGATGAATTATGGTTAAAATCCAGAAATGTTATATGTAAAAGGATCTGGTTTCTATAATTACTATACTAGGAAACAAAATAATGTGTTTGATGCTATGAGTACAAATAATCCTGAAACTCTGTCCATAACAATAATTTCAAGGGATATCACCTTCATGGCCATTAAAATGAAGGATTTGCGCATAAAAAATGGACCATCACCCTACCTTTCACAATATACTTCTAAACAACCCATTATTTAGAGGATAAAGTATTCTATTAGAGATGATAAGTTACTACTGAATTACATATTAGATATTCTAAAATTTTACATTGTTGTTTTATGAAGATAAAGGTCTGGAAACCCATATATGTGTACCATTAATTCCATAACTAAATAGGGATCATCGGGATGATGTGAATCGATTATCCTTCCCTATTTATATTGGAAGCACTAATTTGTATACATATTTGATGAAAACATTATATTGGTATAACATGGATAGAGATATTTAAGAGTTTTTATCTTGATTCTTGGTATGCTGACAATTCATTCCTAAATGACAAAATTCTAGTGGTATGATGAAACCATTTCCAATACATGTATCGAAATTAGATGAAATAACTATATAATTATTTAAGTGACTACCCAAGATAAATAAAGGTAATAATTCCATCTGGGAGTTAATCGATCAACTTACCAAGTCAGTTAATTTCATTTCTATGAAGAACAATTACTCCCAAGACTAATTTGACAAGATATATATAAGATAAGTGGTAAGACTACAACGAGTTCTATTATCTATTGTATCTGTTCGACATTCAATGTTTACCATTAGATTTTTTAGAATCCATAAACAATTGTTATATATATAACTAATAATCAACACATATTATCACCCATATGAGGATGTTTAGTCTAAAAGTACCATGAAAACTCAGGAAGATATGTTGGGAACATGTTCAATGAATTTCTAAGAATGTTGGGATCACGTATTCCTCTAGTAGAGTTCACATATAACAAAATTTACATTTCATTATTCTATTTGAACCTTAGGAGTTACTTTATGTGATAATGTTTTAGACTCTTATATGTTGGGGGAAATTTTCCGAGTGGAAGATAATCAAATATATATTATCTAAGAGATGAAAAAAGGGCTAACCCAATTAGAATCCTATGAAATCCGCACAAATTTGATAAAAATTATATAAAAAATGCATCAATAAGATCTAAATTTGAGGTTGGAGATCATGTATTGATTTATATATCACTATGGATTAATTTAATGAGGTCTAGGAAATAGTGGACACTTAGTAAAGAATACATTACCCCATTGAAATCTCTTGGCAGTAGTGGACCATTGAGTAGAAGTCCCACTTAACCTATATGAAGTACGTGATGTGTTCAATTTATACCTCATGATATATTACATAAAAGACCACTATAATGTAATAAATCTATATATCCTACCATTTTATAATGGTATTTCATATGAGGAGTAGGTAGTCATGATCATGGATTGTAGATATAAAGTTCTATGAAATAGGACAACTTAACTGGTCAATGTGTTGGGGTGGAACCACAAGTTCTGGGAAGCGACATGCAAACAAGATGTGGTGATGAAATAAAAGCACCATCATTTATTTTATTTTAATAAATGAAAATTTTAATTTTAATATTTATTAATGGGGGAATAATGGGATTACCCCAACATATATATACAAAATTCCCATCATTGTTAATTTAAATTTCTTATTAAGTAATGATGTCATAGAAAACACATTAACTTTGTTTATTTTTATATGATATCAGATTTAAATGATTATTCATAATCATTACTGCTAATAATAAATATATTTAATAGTTTTCTAATGAAGAGTACATAAAAAGTGTTATAAAAAATCAAATTGACATAATCAAATGATATTATGGACTCCACCCATAGGAACATTCCCTATAAAGGCACTTTATGAGAGTTTTCAAGGGATATATAATCTATTATCATTTAACTTAACCAATACGATTAAAAAATTCAATAACTAAATCATGAAATATACCATTTATAGGAGATGTTCCTGCTAATTGAGATCACAACCAAAACCATGTTCACTGAACCACCATTAGAAAAAATCAGCATTGCACACCTTACCCTTGCGACATTCTCTAGTGTCATAAAGAGATATGTATCTCAACCCTAGTATTATGAATATATAATTTTTATTTTCAATATAATTATGATTATATTTATTCCTTAGTTTTTAAATTATATATAATTGAGATATTATTTTGGTAAAAGCTATATTTTGATACGATAAAAAAGAAAATTTTATTTTTCAGTAATATGATATTTGAATTAGGAAATTAATTTTAAAATAATTATATAATTTGAAAGCTAAATTTAATTTTAATATGTATTTATATTAAACAATATTTATTATTTATAGTTGATATTATAATTTTTTGAAGTCAAAAATAAGTTTTATTAGAGATAAAAAACTATTATAGAAAAAAATCATGTCTTTTTTAATAAAAAACATTTTTATATTAATTTAATATTTTATAATTTTTATAGAATTAATATTATGAAAAAAAATTTTATTTTTGGAATTATTATATAGAAATTTTCCAGTGGTGAATTTTTTAAAATTTTATGAGACTGTAGAATTATCACGTTAAAATTAAATAGGTTATTAATATATTATGTTTATTAAGAAATCATAATGACCCAAAAATGATGTATTATGTTCCATAATTTTTATTCATGAAAAAATATATATTTACACATAAAAATATTATTTTCATTCCCATTTGATTAATTTTATAAACCCTTCATGAATCCTCCAAAATCGATATTATATTATATGTTTTTTAAATAAATTTTATATAATCATGACTCACATCCTCATCACCAAGGGAATTATTTTAATAGTAAATATTCGTGAAATTAAAATTTTCTTAAATACACTACACTTTGGAATTTCCATAATACATTTCTAAATTATGGAATGTTTATAACTGTCTTTATTTTTAATTTTTTCATAAATAATTTATCACGTGTTTAAATGTTCTAATTGTTCATTTAAATATTTTGTTCCATATTTAACTCATAAATAAAATTTTATATTATTAATTAATTTATGACTTATTTTAAAGTGATAAACTACTTCTAAAAAATTTCAAATATCCATGTTTGGAGATAAATGTTAGGGATGAAAATTTATTTAGTTTTCTTCAATCGTTAATTTTGGTTATATGTTGTTATGAACTTGAGATTAATGGTTAGTTATAGTTCACACATATTACATTTCAGAATTATGATATAATTTATGTATTTGCAGAGCAATGTTTCATGGGAAAGGGGACATTAGGATTGACTACCCATGGGCCTAGAGGTTTATATCATGTCTATAAATTTTGTGGATGGGAATCCATTACTCCTTGATTACTCTTGTGAGGATTATATATTTCATAGTATTTTAATTATTTATATGAAAGGATTTCTTGCACTGCTGGAAATGCAGGATTTCCCAACGGTTCTGAACCGTTGGGAAAGGCTGGAGAACCATTGGTATATATTACACAAATGGTTCTGCAAACTATAGGGAATTAAGCCATTAGGAAATCTTTTCCCAATGGTTTACACTGAGGTTAGAAAAAATGAACCTATCCCAACAGTTATGCCAAACTGTTGGGATAGTTATCCCAATAGTTTGGCTTGATCCTTTGGGAAAACCAAACAGACGGCTGCTTTCCCAACGATTTTTAAACAGTTGAGAAAGGATTTTTACCAACGCTTCATAGAACTGTTGGTAAAAAAAATACTCAGAGAGGTTATGCCAACTGTTTCAAACCATTGGCATAGCCTATGCTGTGCAAATTTCACAGCAGCCTACAATCTGCACAGCAGTAACCCTCTCATTTTTGTGAAATTTTCCCTTCTCATTTTCAATCATTTCCAATTATTATACCTGCAATAAACTAACACATACATATACAATTATGGCACCTGCAATAAAAACTAACACATACATATAGAGAACAAATTCGTACACATTTAACATATAATGCATCCTGGAACTATACACATCTAGAATTAAATCATAATTCATAACATAATTATAAACATACATAATTCATTTAGAATTCAATTTAAAATTTAGATGACAAATATATGTGGAATCTGGAATTCAATTCATAATTTGTTTGGTTTTTCGTATACCATATGATTTTCCAAGAAATGATGTCCATTTTAAACAAAATACATATACCTAGAGAGATACCGGCAACACTGTGCCTCAGATTGATGGGAGGTTAACTTGTACACATCACAAATGACCCATGGATCGTTGTCCTAAAGTATCAACATATTCTGAAAGCATTTGGTCAATTTTTCGTATGTCAGTTGTTGTTTTCATTTAAAATAAAGTTATTTTTAAATAAAGGAGAGACACTTTGAGTGGTTCTGTCCACACCACACCTCGTATTGAGGTGAGGTTTACTCGTACACTTCACAAATGACCCATGGATCGTTGTGCTAAAATATCAACACAATCAGAATCCGTTTGGTCATTTTTCTATATGTACTGAAAATGTTGTCCATTTTAAACATAAGAGAGACAATTTTGGTGGTCTCGGCCACACAACAACTTGGATTGAGGTGTGGTTGACTCATACACATAACATATGACACATGGATCATTGTCCTAAAGTTTCAACAGATTCCGAATGCGTTTGGTTGATTTTTCGTATTCCAGTTGTTCTTTTCAGATATAATCCTCTCCATTTTAAACAAAAAAGACACAGTTAGAGTGGTACCGGCCACACCACATGTCGAATTTATACGGGGTTGACTCGTACATGTCTTTAATGTCCCATGGATCCTTTCCCTAAAGTATCAACACAATCCAAATGCGTTTGGTCGGTTTTTCGTATGTTAGTTGATGTTTTCACTTAAAATGATGTCCTTTTGAAACAAAAGACAGACACTTTGAGTGGTGTCGGCCACACCGTGACTCATATTGGGGGGGGGGGTTTATTTTTACACATCACATATGACCCATGGATTGTTGTGCTAAAGTATCAACACAATCAGAATCTGTTTGGTCAGTTTTCCATATGTACTTAAAATGATATCCTTTTGAAACAAAAGAGAGACGCTTAGAGTGGTTCTGGCCACACTGAACTGCATGCTAAGGCGAGGTTGAATCTTACATGTAACATATGACCCATGGATCGTTGTCTTAAGGCATCAAAACATTTTGAATTCATTTGGTCAGTTTTTGTAAGTCAGTTGTAGTTTTCACTTAAAATGATGTCCATTTTAAAAAAAAGAGAGACACTATGAATGGTGTCGGCCACACGGAGCCTTAGATTGAGGCGGGGTTGACTTTTACATGTCACATATGACCCATGGATCATTTTTCTAATGTATCGACACAATAATAAACCATTTGGTCAGTTTTCTGTATGCTAGTAGTTGTTTTCACTTAAAATGAAGTCCATTTTAAACAAAAGAGAAACATTTTGGGTTGTATTGGCCATACCACTCCTCTGATTGAGGCAAGGTTGACTCATACACGTCAAATATAACTCATGTATCGTTCTCCAAAAGTATAAATATAAACCGAATGTGTTTTTTCGATTTTCCTTATGTACTTAAAATGTTGTCCATTTTCAACAAAAGAGAGACACTTAGAGTAATCCCAGATCCATCATGAATCAGATTGAACCCAGGTTGGCTTGTACACATCACATATGACCCATGAATTGTTGTGATAAATTATCAATAGAATACGAACGTGTTTTGTCAGTTTTCTATATGCCAGTTGTTCTTATCACTTATAATCTTGTCCATTTTAATCAAAAGAGACAGAGTTAGAGTGGTACCGACCACACTACGCCTCATATTTAGATATGGTTGACTCATAAACGTCCCAAATGACCCATTAATCATTTTCTTAAAGTATCAACACAATCTGAATGCGTTTGGTTGGTTTTTCGTATGCCAGTTGATGTTTTCACTTAAAATGATATCCTTTTGAAACAAAAGAGAGACACCAAGAGTGGTCCCGACCACACCGTGCCTCGGATTGAGGTGGGGTTGACTTGTACACATCACATATGACCCATGGATCATTTTCCTAAAGCATCAACACATTTTGAATGAGTTTGGACAGTTTTTCATATGTCAGTTGTTGTTTTCACTTAAAATGGTGTCCATTTTCAACAAAAGAGAGACACTATGAATGGTGTCGGCCACACCGCGACTCATATTGAGGTGGGGTTGACTCATAAAAATCACATATGACCCATGGATTGTTTTGGTAATGTATCAACACAATAAGAATCTGTTTGGTCGGTTTTCCATATGCTACTTGTTTTTTTCACTTAAAATGAAGTCCTTTTTAAACAAAAGAGAGACAGTTTGAGTGGTGTTGGACAAACCGTGCCTCGGATTGAGCCGAGGTTGCCTTGTACACGTCACATATGACTCGTGGATCGTTCTCCTAAAGTTTCAATAGAAATTGAATGTGTTTGGTTGGTTTTCCGTATGTATTTATACTGTTGTCCATTTTAAACAAAAGAGAGACACTTAGTGTAATCTCGGACACACCGCGACTCAAGTTGAGCCCGGGATTTCTCGTACACATCACATATGACCCATAGATCGTTGTGATAAATTATCAACAGAATCCGAATGCATTTGGTCTGGTTTCCGTATGCCTGTTGTTCTTTTCACTTATAATCCTGTCCATTTTAAACAAAAGAGATAGAGTTAGAGTCGTACCATCCACACTGTGCCTCAGATTTAGACAGGGTTGACTCGTACACGTCTCAAATGACCCATATATCTTTTTCATAAAGTATCAGCACAATCCAAATGGGTTTGGTACATTTTCTGTATTCTAGTTGATGTTGTCACTTAAAATGATATCCTTTTGAAACAAAAGAGAGACAATTAGAGTGGTGTCGGCCACACTGCGCCTCGGATTGAGGTGGGGTTGACTCGTACACATTACATATGACCCATGGATTATTTTCCTAAAGAATCAACACATTTAGAATGTGTTTGGTCAGTTTTTCATATGTCAGTTGTTGTTTTCACTTAAAATGATGTCCATTTTAAACAAAAGAGAGACACTATGTATGGTGTTGGCCTCACCACACCTCGGACTGAGGCGGGGTTGACTCTTACCCGTCACATATGACACATGATCATTGTTCTAAAGTATCAACACAATCAAAATCCATTTGGGTTTTTTTTCCGTATTTGAGTTGTTGTTTTCATATAAAATGAATCCCATTTTAAACAAAAGAGAGACACTTTGAGTGGTGTCAGCCACACTGCACCTCGGAATGAGGCGAGGTTGACTCTTACACATCACATATGACCCATGGATCGTTATCCTAATGTTTCAATGGAAACTGAATGCGTTTGGTCAGTTTTCTATATGTACTTAAAATGTTGTCCATTTTAAACAAAAGAGAGACACATAGGGTGATCCCGGACACACCGCGACCAATATTGAGCCTGAGTTTGCTCGTACATGTCACATAGGACCCATGGAATGTTGTGATAAATTATCAATAGAATCTGAATGCATTTGGTCAGTTTTCCATAAGCCAGTTGTTCTTTTCACTTATAATATTGTCCATTTTAAACAAAAGAGACAGAGTTAGAGTGGTACCAGACACACCACACCTCGGATTTAGATGAGGTTGAATCCTACACGTCTCTAATGACCCATGGATCATTTTTCTAATGTATCAACACAATATGAATGTGTTTGGTTGGTTTTCCATATTCCAATTAATGTTTTCACTTAAAATGATATCCTTTTGAAACAAAAGAGAGACACTTAGAGTGGTCCCGGCCACACCGTGCCTCGGATTGAGGTGGGGTTGACTCATACATGTCACATATGACTCATGGATCTTTTTCCTAAAGCATCAACACTTTTCAAATGTGTTTGGTTATTTTTTCGTATGTTAGTTGTTGTTTTCACTTAAACTGATGTCCATTTTAAACAAAAGAGAGACACTATGAATGGTTTCTGCCACACCCCACCTCGGATTGAGGCGGGGTTGACTCTTACACGTCACATATGGACCATGGATCGTTGGGCTAAATTATTGTCACAATCAGAATCCGTTTGGTCAGTTTGCCATTTTCTAGTTGTTGTTTTCATTTTAAATGAATTCCATTTTAAACAAAAGAGAGACACTTTGAGTGGTGTCAGCCACACCACACCTCGGATTGAGGCGAGGTTGACTCGTACACATCACATATGACCCATGGATCATTCTACTAATGTTTCAATTGAAGTCAAATGCGTTTGGTCAGTTTTCTGTATGTACTTAAAATGTTGTCCATTTTAAACAAAAGATAGACACTTAGAGTGATACCAGCCACAACACGAGTCGGATTGAGCCCAGTTTGTCTTGTACAAGTCCCATATGACCCATGGATCATTGTGATTAATTATCAACATATTACGAATGAGTTTGGTCTCTTTTCCGTATGCCAGTTTTTCTTTTCACTTATAATCCTGTCCATTTTAAACAAAAGTGACAGAGTTAGAGTGGTACCGGCCACACCACACCTCATATTTATACAGGGTTGACTTGTACATATCTAAAATGACCCATGGATCATTTTCCTAAAGTATCAACACAATCAAAATGCATTTGGATGGTTTTCTGTATGCCAGTTGATGTTTTCACTTAAAATGATATCCTTTTGAAACAAAAGAGAGACACTTAGAGTGGTGCTGGACACACCACGCCTCGGATTGAAGCGGGGTTGACTCGTACACAACACATATGACCCATGGATCATTTTACTAATGAATCAACACATTTCTAATGCATTTGTTCAGTTTTTTGTATGTCACTTTTTGTTTTCACTTAAAATGATGTCCATTGTAAACAAAAGAGAGACACTATGAATGGTGTCGGCCACACCGCGCCTCAGATTGAGGAGGGGTTGACTCATACACATCACATATGATCAATGGATCATTATGCTAAAGTATCGACACAATCAGAATCCGTTTGGTTAGTTTTTCATATGCTAGTTATTGTTTTCACTTAAAATGAAGTTCATTTTAAACAAAAGAGGGACACTTTGAGTGGTGCCGGTCACACCGGGCCTTGGATTGAGGTAGTTTTCCATATGCTAGTTTTTGTTTTCACATAATAATCAAACCAAGACATTCATATAATTGAAGACATAAAAAAATTGAATAATCCAAAATAACATTGCATGATCAGAGAAATAAAAAAAGCAGATGAAATTAAAGATGGTGGGGGCTGTCTGGGGGTCCAGAGAGGAGGGTGGGGGGGGGGGAGGGCTGTCCGGGGGGCTGTCCGGGGTCCATGGTGGGGGGTGGGGGCTGTCTGGGGGGGGGTGTCTGGGGGGGGGCTGTCCAGGGGGCTATGTGTGGGCGGTCCGAGGGGCTCTCTGGTGACCAAGGAGGAGGGTGGGGGGCTGTGCGGGGGGCTGTCTGGGGGTGTTCGGGGTCCACGGAGGAGGGTGGGGGGGAGGGGGGCTGTTCGGGGGATGTCTAGGGGGCTGTCCGGGGTCCACGGAGGAGGGTGGGGGGGGGGGGGATGTCCGGGGGATGTTCGGGGGGTGTCTGAGGGGCTGTCCAGAGTCCACAGAGGATGGTGGGGGGGGGGGCATCCGGGGGGCCATCCGGGTGGCTGTTCGGGGGGCTGTCCGGGGTCCAAGGAGGATGGTGGGGGGTTTTCCAGGGTCCAAGAAGGAGAGGGGCTATCCAGGGAGTTACCAAACACACAAAACTCTATAAACATGCTCAAGATACACCGCAACCATTAAAAGACAACAACATCCATGAAAATATACAATATATAAAAATAACTCAACTCCAATACTATACTACAGGTCTAGATAAAACCAACAACTAGAAAAGATTAAACATAAAATCTCAGTAATATTAGTCAAAAATGTAACAGATCAATTTGTCACATATCACCATCACCATCATCAATATCATCATCACCCTCATCTTCTTCCCCATCATCATCCTCACCCTCCTCAGCGCCCTCCTCCTCGCCCTCTCCCTCCTCCTCACCCTCACCATCCGCCTCGCCCTCCTCCTCTCCATCCTCTTCCTTATCAGACTCCTCTCCATCATCATCATCAGGATGGAAATCATCTTGACCACCACTATAACTTCCACCCGGTGCACCATATATAAAACGTATCGATGACATATATTCATCAAAAGCTGGGCTAGCCTCTGGTGGAAGTGTTGGACATAGAACTTCAATAAATTTCATAAATGCACTGTTTTCTCTAGCAGACTGTTATGCTGTATATGTGGCCCTTTAATCAGCCTTTTTTGCCTGTGCCCTAACTTGATGCAGTTCGGTGGCACTAATAATCATACCTGAGGAGGGTCAATACCTCGTCGGGGCTATCCTAGGTTGGCAGTGTACTCTGCCAGTATGATTTTCTCCCAACACCTGATGTAAGTGATCAGTGGGCCCAAAATTGTCTAGTTCTTGGGCATCGAGGGCCTCTAAATCTGCCTATTACAAATATAAATATATTATTAAGTTAAAAAATAGATATTAAATTATAAAATAAACAGCTTAAAACTTACAATCTACTGCTGAGTCACTTCATTGACGGCACTTCAATCCTTTTTCCATCTACTCGAGCAAAACCATTTTGCTCAAGGCACACATCCTTCAATATTCTGTATTTGCCACTAAAATGACATTGAAAACTAAATTTATATGAAAAATTTTGCAAGTGATTAAATAATTGAGGATTCAAAAGAAATTTAAAGTCTTAAAGAATGCTTATAAACAATTGTCATACCTTCTTCCTCTCATGATCTGGAATCGTAGTACGTCCTAGTGTGTGGAGGTATTTTTTTTGCATCAATGTTTCTTTATTTTTTCTAGATGATTCCTAAATAAAATTCGATAAGGATAATATTAATGAAAAACACGAAAGTTATTATTTAAATACCTCAAATTTAATTCATACCATAAACTGGGTAGTCGTCCAATGAGTAACCATCTGACGATACTGCTCTATAGGACAATCATCCATGACTCGTACCGCCTCTAACTTAGTGCCAACTCTAGCATGCCAGCCAATATACAACTCGTGGTTGTAGGTTCTCCAAATCTCGCATAAATCCTTTAGACGATCCGGTCATGCACCCTCACCATTGGGAAAAATAAATCGAAGCTGACAACAAAATATTAATTCATATAAATACAAAAATAATTCATGGCATTAAATACAACAGATATTTTTACCCATATCTCTACCCAAGCTCTATCCTTGACCTCATGTGGCAAATGACTCCACGATAGCGGGCCAACAAGAATGATGTCAGTGTATTTGGCAAGCGTCGCCAACAATCTCTGACATTTCTGCCTCGTTTTCTCAACCATTTGGTTGTCTTCATTGTAATCCACTATAACCTGTGTCCGGCGGTTCTGCCCCGAACGCATGCATGTACGCCCCTGCCCCAGCCTCCTGTCAGTAGATGTATCTGTCATGAAAGAAAAACAAATATTTTTTCAAAACATGTTATAATGAAAATGAATATTGCTATAAAAATTTGTTCAGGTTCTATAAATATACCTGCCCCAGTCTGATCGCTGAGCACCGCTGGATCCACAGAAAGTGATGGAACACCCTATGGTAGAACAATAGTCGAAGATGATGGAATATAGAAGCTTGGAGAGACAGAAGTAGAAGGAAAAGAAGATGGGATAGCTGTATGACCTGATTCTGACTGGGGAGTGAGAATCATCATGGGATATGAAAATGATGGGCCAAAATATGCAAAAGCTGGCAAAAACATGGGAGTCCTAAATATCCCGTGTGTCCCTAATGACACACTGGGATCAGAATGTGGGAAGGATGACATGTCAGTGGGATTGGAAGGGTCTAGTCGGGTACGCGAAGCTACTCATCCACCTCTGGTAAAAACCCTCCTTGTACCACCAGCCTGAGTACTTGTACCAGAACTAGGCTCCTCGTCGAATAACTGTCGATGTATAGGTGGATCCTAGAAAAATGCTTACAAAAAAATTAATCACATGAAATTATATATTCTTTAAATATATATACTTGAAATAAAGTACTCACTGTAGGCACTAATCGTGGAACACCCATCTCCACCATTCGACGATTGTTCTCCATCATTTTTTTCCTTCATCTCTCTTCAATTGGCTGCATTTCCTTCTTTTGAAAATAAATATGTAATTAATTAGAAAAATGAAACTAATTTGTAACCCAAAAAACAAAATATATGAGGGAATAGGGGGATTCATTGGTAATTTAGCTATTAATTGGTTTAAAAGATCTTGAATGGATTTAATAAATCATAAAAGTTGTAATGTTCACCAAGTTAGAAATATTGTTTGACTAGGTTTGATTACAGTTCAATTCCAAATTAGAAAATGCAATTCAGATAAAATTGCAACCAATAAACATTGGAAATTAACATAATAGTCAAGTCTGCTAAAACATATTTGTGATCAATACTAAATCAATTTGAATTTTACCAACCTTACCAACCCAACTTGAGGTAAACCAAAAGAATTGATAACATGGATGAATGATTCTATATATTTTCAACGACAACTTCTGGTTCACAATAAACTCTAACAATTGAGCTATTGGAGTCATCAAAAGAAATAAATGGATTGGTTCCAATGGAACTAGGTTCAGTGTCAATTCCATCATCACCATCTTCAAAAATATGTCATGGAATTACTTCAACTACGACACCAAATTGAGGTCGTTGTTGGTCTTTGACATAAAAAACTTGTTTAGACATTGATTCCAACACATATGGTTCTTCAGTATCAAGATTGCAAGTCATATTAATTACTTGAAATCCACAATCATCAATAAATGTGCCCTTTCTTGTCATCGAATCAAACCAATGGCATTTCATCATTGTGACTCATCCATGAGAGTAATAATCTAATATTATTATCTTGTCAATGACTCCATAATAACCCACATTTTCAAATCACAGTCTACTATCTAACGCACTGGCATAACAATCTGTTGTGGAAGTAACCATAACACCATCATGTTGTGTTCTCATGTTCCTTTCCCATTCAGTGATAATAAATTTGTACCCATTGATAACAATTGATTTATAGTCACGAACCATGGTATTAGAACCAAAATCCAAAGATCTTATTTCTTTAGAGAAAGATTTAGTATAAAAACTCAATACCTGCAATATAAATTACTATTAAACATAATTAAATATTGAACAAATTATTTTAAACAACAATATTTTTACCTTAAATTTAAACCAAGTAGAAAACTCTTTGTTATGAAAAGTCTCTCTCCTTCTCAAAGATAAATAATGATGCTTCCTATTTATCCCTATTTTAGGTTCCCTGAAGAGAAAAAAAAGAATAGTTTAATAGATATATATGTAAGATATACATATTCAATTTAGTTACCTGATATAATAATCGAACAAATCACAGTTGAAAAAAACTGTGCGATGTTCCATCTTCTGCTCTTTATGGATTAATATCTTCAATGTATATGATACAGGAATTCCTCCTGTTTAGGGAAATGATGGAAAATTGGGTTCAACTTGCTCCAATTTTTATTCTTCATTTCTCAATGGTCTATTCATTCTTGTAGTAAGATCAAACAAATACATTGAGCAGAAATCCATATATTCTTGAGCTAAGTAACCGTTCACGGTAGAACCTTCCGGATGATTCCTGTTTCGAACAGAAGACTTTAATGTGTTCATATTTCTTTCAGTTGGATACATCCAATAAAAATAAATAGGTCCTACAAGATGTATTTCAGTAGGAATATGGAAAGTCATATGTAGCATGCATGTGAAAAATGATGGCGGAATTATTTTCTCCAACTCACACAAAATTAATGGGGCATCTGTCAACATTTTTTGGGAGAAATATGTGGACAACTTCTTAGCCCAATGATCTCTAAAAAATGGAACAATCGAATAACATTCACCCTTAAATTATTGGAAAAAAGATGAAAGGTTGATATTTAATGAAAATCATGCACTAGAACGTGATAATCATGAGACTTTAAAGATTTTAGCTTCAACTCTCTTCTATTGACCCGTTTAGATATGTTGCTTGAATAGCCATCAGGAACTCTAATAGTGTATAATACTTCCAGAAATTGTTTTTTTGTAGGTGTCATCACATAAGAAGCACATGGAAGTTACCATTTATTTTCACTGATACACACAGGATGCAATTCTGGTCTGATTCCTCAATCCACCAAGTAATGCTGAGATCATAAATCATCTTTTGTCTTCCCCTTAACATTTAGAAGAACCGAAAGAAACATTTTGCATATATTCTTTTCAATGTGCATTACGTCTATGAAATGACGTATAAAATTGTTTGACCAATAAGGCAAATAAAAAAATATACTCCTCTTCCTCCAATTGTAACAGGTTTTAGTGGAAACATTCTTTCTCTTTCCAAATTTCATTTGAACCTTCCTGAATGTAAAACTGAAATATTTCAATTCATTAAGCACTTCAGTTCCAGACATACGCTAAGGTGGATCATTGGTCTCTATGGTATTATCAAATCTTCGACGATTCATTCTATATGGATGATCATTTGGCAAGAATTGTCGATGTCCCATAAAACTGAAACTACAAAGATTTTTCATTCTTCTGGATCATGTATTCTTCATAAAAACTGGGCATGACCTTTTTCCCTTTGTGCTCTATCCAGACATCATTGCATAAGCCAGAAAATCATTGATCATCCACATAAGCACATCACACATCTGAAATATTTCTTTCGAACATGCATCGTATGTGCGCACACCCACATACCAAAGAAGATTCAACTCTATTATTAAAGGTTTCATGTATACATCAATATCAATTCCGGGATCAGAAGGACCGGATATGAGTATATTCATTAAAGCGAAAGGTTTTTTCATACACAACCATGGGGGAAGATTATATATGTGTATAAAAACTGGCCATGTGCTGTGTGAAGTAAGAATCTCCCCAAACTAATTAAAACCGTCGCATGAAAGACCCAGCCTCACATTATGCACATCAGCTGAAAAATCAGGATGTCAAGCATCAAATCTCTGCCATGCAAATCCATCTGCAGGAGAAACCAACTCATCATTCGTCTTCTTTCTCTCAGTATCATTCAATCTCATTTTTATTGATATGTCATCAGATATAAAATGATTCTCGAGTCTGGGGATCAATGGAAAGTTCCACATTACTTTTTGTGGAACACGAGATAGATTTCCATCAGATTTTGACTTCGAGTGGGATGTGCCACATTTTATACAATCATTTCATTCAACAGTTTCCTCCCTGAATAAACTACAATCTTTCGAGAAAGTATGAATTTTGTTTCTTGAAAATCCAAGTTCCTCAACTAACTTCCATGCCATATAGTGGGTTGAGGGAATATCTACATTATCTAGAAGTTAATCCTTCAAGAGGGTAAGAATGTAATAGATTGCTGTATTAGAAATCCCATACAGAGTTTTCCCATGAAACAATTGGTTTAAAAATTCATGCTTTTTCATATTATCGCATTGTGGATATACTGGAGTCATGGAAGAATCATTCAATTTTTTCACCCTATCAATATCACCATTTTCACTAGATGTATCAGATGTCCTCATATCGAAGTCTTCTTAGGTCGAAATCATTTCTTTTTCATGATGACGAATAAATGGAAACTGATCATCTAACAAATTATCCATTCCATCCCATTCATTTCGACCATCACCAATTTCAGATTTCATTTTTTCTCCATTGTGATACCACACAATGTATTTTGATTGAAAACCATTTTTGGTTCAGTGGTATCTAACTTCTTCACAGCTCAACCAAGGTCTACCAACATAATTGGAACATGGGCAGTCTATGAAACCACTATCTGAAGAATTGTTAAATGAAAAATCTATAAAGCTCTCCAATTTTTTTTGAAAATCACTTGATATTAGATCAGTTTCATACATCCTACTTTTTTCCATTCTGTAAAGAGAATTTATATAAGTCATTTTTTCATAAACAATTCAATAGGATTGAACTTTAATAGAAAATACATTTATGTAAATGATAAAGGAAGAAGTTTTTAGCCAATGTAGTGAACTATTAAAATTATTTGAAGAACAAGTACAGATAAATTAAATTAAAATTTATTTATATTCATTTTCATTATGTCTATAAGAATCACATGACATAGGTCCCATTATGTGTTATATGCATCCCAAATCATTTAGTCATGTTCAATAACTCACTATTCGCACCTCTATGTCTATACATTTCATTACCCAATTACATCCCCATGTCAAGCGCACCCCATGGGTGATTAAATTTTAGACTTCTACAATAATAGGTTGTTCATGGCTTGTAAAAATATTTAATTTCATTATGTATAGACAAAAACATTTATTTTTAAATTTTAGATTAATAATAAAGTATGTCAATGACAACAACATTACTGAATTAAACTTGTGACTTATATAACATATTTATGGATGTCTACACATGCCAGCATGGGTAGTGAAAAGCACCCCACCCTAAAAAAAAGTGAGTATTAGCCAAGAAGGACACATAATATACAACATAAAATGAGAACCATATTTAATTGACCCTAATGTTATATTAATACAGTCATATTGGGGGAAATGGAATATATAATATTGGTTAACTTATGAATTAAAAATCTCGTATTCCATATGTTGGACACTATCTAAGGTAAGAAATCATGTGAGGATGGGTTTACATCATTCAATTTCTTACATGCTAGTGAGAATGATGTCTTTATTTAATGGCTTGAATTCACTAATTAAATGAGGGTAGAGGTTTCATAGTCTGTGTAAACAGAATCATTAAATAAGGGTAGAGTTTGCATACACTGTTCATGGCAGGGGAGTCTCAGCCGATTTAGAAACTAAAATAAATTCCCATCATAGGTATCAATAAGAAACATCACCGTCAAAAGAAACTTAAAATTAAAAAGGACTAAAAAAATAAAACATTTCAAGAATTCACTACTATGCATCGTTTATCCACATGTTTAGTAGTAATTATATGTCTTAATCATGAACCACCTCTACAGCTCCTAGTTTTCACCAATAAACATAAGTTAAATATCTCAAAATATCTTTAAAACAACTCATTAATAGGCTCAAAACGTAAATATAATCTTGAACAACCATGGAATCTCTTTCACAACACATTCTCACACACTAGTTATCTCATGTGTTACTAAATACCAAACGTAGTCACATAGTGTACTATATCAAATTACATTACACAAGCCTTATTAAAAAAAATTTCATTTTAATAAAACGCTTTCCTTAATGAATTTTAAGGAAAACATTCATAAAAACTTTGATAAAAATTAATAAACACATATAAATAAATTTCCAAGTAACAATTAATTAGATGATAAAGAAAAATCATAAAAACAAATACTTAGAAAATATATAATCCAACCGCAATGAATTTGATATGATTTTTCATTGATGGAGGGATAAAGATTTATTTAATTAAATGGATTGGAATGGGGAATGTATTGATTAAATCAAAACACAAAAAATTTATATACACATCAAAATCAAAACATAAAACTAAAATATGAGATGAATAACAATAAAAACAAGGTAGAACTTAAATAATTTATGTGTAAAAAGAATAAAATACCTTATCTGAGATGATTTAGATGGATATTTAGCTGTTCAGATGGGGGAAGTCGCGAGAGGAGCCGAGCACTTGAGAGATTTAGGGTTCTGTTGCGAATAGGGGAGAGGAGCGGCGACCGACTGTATTTAGGGTAAACATATACCAACGGTTTTTAAAAACCATTGGTAAAGGGGTTTCCAAGGCACCCTTTCCCAACAGTTCAGTAGAACCGTTGGTAAAGGGGAACCCTTTCCCAACAGTTTACTAGAAACTTTGGGAAAGGGTGTTCTGGCCCTTCTTTACCAACAGTTTAAGCAAACCGTTGGTAAAGAATCATTTGGAAATCCTCCATTCCCAATATTGTTGTACCTTATTTAGGGGATGCATATAGATATGATTATATATAGTTGTCTTTAATTTGGGTTAGTAACACATGCTATGATTTGGTTTAAGAGTTACACATCAATATGGTATGAACATATAGTTTAGGTGGAAGGAATAAGATTCAAAACTAAATCATTCACAAAATAAATATATGTAACATTAGTTCTTCACAATCATATTATGAGATTATATTTATTTAAAAAAATTAAATATTATATTCCTTCTAATGTGAATAGTTTTTAAGTCCATGATACTTCAACTATGTTGGTTCTGCAGATTAGAGTGGCCCAAAATTTTCTTGTATAAGTAAATGAATTAATATTGTGTCCTTAATAATTAGGTGCCTCATTATTTTTGATTGTTTTAGATACAGTTAGATAAGGCTCTATATGAATTAGGATAAAAAATTAATGTTGTTTTGTCATTTGATATGATACATTGGATATAGTGTTATGTACTTGACTACCCAAGAGTTTTATATGATACGACTATGATGATACCGTACCTAAATCTATATGTCTTGAAAATAATTCAAAAATAAGACACATTATTTAGTGAAACATGTATCTTCTAAAATTAATAGATAAAATTTAATGTAAAATGTGTCACCATTTTAGTTGGAGATTATTTTTTAAAATTAATTGTTAAATAAAATCAACCATAATAGTCATATGATAAAATCATTTATAATAGATATATTTCAACATTATCATTAGACAACACATTTTGATAAATCCTAAAAAATTAGAAACTTATTGTATGAAATTATATATAGTGGAATGAAACTTATGAATTATTCTTATTCAAGTATATTATTATATTTTTTAAAATAATACCTTCATATGTAACCAACTGTTGAGGTTTTCTAATAATTTAATAATGATTTTTATTAGATATATTGAATTATTCAATCAAGGTTTGAAAAAAATTAACTTCATAATTTAAAATATAACTATAATATCTAATCATTGCTCAGTATTAATAATAATACTAAATTATTTTGGGTGATTAAAGGTATTTTAAGAATTTTCAGGTTGTTGAATTTGTTATATTTTCACTATTAGAAAAATTAAATAATATGAATGTATTCATGAATGTGTACCCTATTTTCTTAATGGATTTAGAATAAATGGTCTAGAAAATGTGAAATGAAGATTCTAGTTATGTGATGATAGTATAAGTGAGTTAAAATTTAATCTAAAAGAAGAAAAAATAGTTAGAAAATTCAATAATATTTCTTAAAGTAAAAATAAAAGAAAATTTAAACCTATGAGACTTATAAGTAAGGATATGAATTATTTTCATTCGAGGTAATTTTCCAAAGTACCCAATGGGTTTTTTGAAACCCCTTGTATATATCATGCCATGTATTGATTTTATGAAAATAAATTTTATTTTTATAATGGGAATGACACTAAATGCCAATTTTAAAAATATTGGAAGTGTAAATTTTTACCATTTCAAGGAATGAACCTATAAAGATTATTGTTTTCAATTGTAATGTTAGTCAATGTGTCATTAAATAATGGAATGGATGTAATGGTATGTATCAAGAACAAATGGATCATATTATAGGATGTGTATAGTAATCTTATTTTGGTTTTCTGGTAGTGTAATTTTTTTGTTAAAAATGTGTTCCTATAAATAATATTCACTCAAAATATTTTTTTCATTATAAAAAATATTACACTTTTAATGTTTTGTGTTATCCCTTAAAACCAAAAAACATATCATAAATCCACAAAAATTTTATATTCACACAACACATGACATCATAAGAAAAAAACCATCAACACACATAACTATTCTACATATGAGAGGTGAATCTATGAAATTTATATAATAGATTATTAAATTCAATCATAGGGTACTCTAGAGATAATATTTAATCTTAATGAATATAATGTAGATAATCATAATATGGTCATCCAAAGATTAATAATTTATCTCTAACACAAAAATTGAACCATATCGGTGGGAGTCAGACGCTTTTCATACCCCCAACATTGAGGCCACTTGGGTTAAATTATTTCTTCATATTTTACCTCCTGTGGATTTATTTATATGGATAAAATATAATATATATTTATTTATTTTAGTGATGTTATTGAAAATTTGTCACAAAAATAACCTTTTTCTATAATAAATCAAGTATGATAAAGTCCCTGTAAAACTAGTCTCTTATGCCCTTACACTTAGACCTAGAATACTTATCCATGGAATCAAAATCTTCCATATTATCCATTATTGGATAACTTAAAATCTTATTTTTCCCAATAATATAATAATTATGTCCCTTCATTGAATCCTCAAATCCCAAACCATTGATCGTGCTAGTTTTAATGGCTAATTTGATCATCATTTGGATGGGTAGGTAGGTGTTAAGAAAAAAAATATTAGATGAAGGATTTTATACTCTTGATTTTGGACCAAAAAATTATATAATAGGTTATAGAAGGATAAAATAATATAAAGGATTTATATATAAAAAAATTGTATTTCTATATGTTTTTAATAAATTACATATATATTTCCCCCACCTAATAATGGAATATTTTAAAGAATAGTATCTTAATTTCAAAAAAAATATCAAAAAAAGAGAATACCTTATCTGATATGGAAATAAAATTTTATTTGTTAAATATTTTCTATATAGGAGATAAGATTTATTTTCAAACACATATAGGGTTTTTATTGTTTTGAATCGGCATTTGAGAGTATTTTCAGTCATTGATAAGTTCATTGTTAACAAATAAAAGATTATATCATTATTCAAATTTGATTCAACTTAAGAACCAAATTTTTTTATTGTATGCCAGTAATAGTGTATTATAAATAGTCGCATAATTTACCCATCAAAATCAATGATTTTTTTCAAGGGAATTATTTCTATGAATAATAATGGTGATGATCATAGAAATATATGAATTGGACAATAGAAGTTACAAACATTGTAACATGGGATGATGTGAAGTAAATGAGTTTCAATACATTAATTGGATATTATTCATAAAAATAATGATTATTCCATTTGTATTAATTCATTTATCTTACACACTAAAATAGATTAATTTGAGTGTTTAAGATATTCTCTCATATAGATATGTTTGTAATTACAGACATTTTTAATGACTTAAAAACAATATAAATGTGATGCAAACACAAGGATGATCTGTTAGTCTATAATATGAAATATTTTAGATACACATGTATTTATTTTAATTTTTTATTTTTCATAAATTTTAAGAATATAAATGTACAATCTTATATCAATGGAAATTTCCACCTTACCATTATTCCATGTTGGATGAATAAACATGTATATATATATATATATCATGATGTGTAATAGTAATTGACCCCTAAATGTAATAACATTAATCATCCCTAATTAATTAATATTATGGAGTATTATAGGTTATGGAAAAAATGATAATGTTGAAATGGATATGATTCTTTTATCAACATATATAATTTTATCATGTGGTGATAAACATTTTTTCACTTGATAATGCACAATGTATACCACATTGAGTGTCATACATGATTTCTTTTCTATAGTTTAGAATCAGGTTTTATATTTGAATTTCCATAATACATGAGGTTATCTAGAAACCTACAAAGAGAATCGTTATAAATTGATACCATTCTTCCATAATCCTAGATTCTTAGATAATCAATGCTTGTTTAGGTCTGTTTTTGATCATGTGATCACATAAGGAATGTAGGATCGAAATAATGATTTAGATGCTCAATATACAAGAGGGGGGGGGGGGGGTGAATTGTACACTTTAAAAATTACCTTAAACAAGGAAAGATCTAAGTTTAAAAAAGTTAAACTAAGAAAATTCATAACACCTCTAATCACCAATTGTAGGATTGGTAAAGGGTATGAAGTTACAAACTTCAAGTTCTATGCACTTTCTATAATCTGGAAAGTGATTCTGAAAAATAGGTTCCGAAAATATGGATCCGGAAATTGAAACTTAACCAAAGCTTACAATATGAGATTCTACCTTATAGCATATAGAATCTAAATTAATCAGAGTACAAGTGTAAGGAAATACAAGAATGTTATACTTTCCTTACAATACAAAATGCAGTGGAAAACAGGTTGTAAAACTACTAGTAATAATATATAATTCTTTTAACCCAAAGAGAAGGGTATCCAACAACCTTAGATAAAGGTCCATGAGTTTATACTTTCAAGAAAGTCTGTCTTACCCACACTAGGGTAAGCCCTCGATACGATGATCAGAGTCTCTTTCTTGCTATCCCTGCATGACCTCAACTTCAAGGTAGTTGGAACCTCTGTCTTCCTCTGCATGGAAGCCCTCAAACTTCAAGGTTGTCGGCACCTCTGTCTTCCTATCCCCTGAAGCCCTCAAATGTAATCACCAACATTCAGAGTCGCATGAAGCAATCTGAACGAGCAGTTCAGTACGCAAAAATCATGGAAATATTCTCTCTCTAGAAATCACCTTAACAGCGTGTGGTCTCTAGAGTGATCAACTTGTTTCTATTATTGTGAGCTCTTTCAAATGAGCTTCTATTTATAGGCTCGGTTGGAATGGTTGGCTCCCTCCACCAACAGTCATATTTTTCATAAAATTCGGAGGGAGCTGTACACATGTTACTAAACCAATGGTTAGTTAGAAACAGAATGGATGACATCATTTTATAACAAAACATGTGTAACTGAAAGCACAACATCGTTTTATAATGAAACGAGTGTAAGAAAAAGCAAAACATAATGTTCGGAATGTAGGAAAATAAAAGTTTGTAGTGCAACCAAAATATCGAAGTGTATGCAAAATATTGAAGTGTAATCAAAATATCAAAGTGCATGCAAAATATCAAAGTGTAAGAAAAATATCTATGTTTAAGAAAAATATCAAAGTGTAGGAAAAATATCAGTGTGTAAGAAAAATATCAAAGTGTATTCAAAATATCTAAGTGTAAGAAAATTATCTAAGTGTATGTAAAATATTGAAGTGTAAGAAAAATATCGAAGTGTATGAAAAATATAGAAGTGTAAGAAAAATATCGATGTGTAAGAAAAATATTGATGTGTAAGTAAAATATCGAAGTCTAAGAAAAATATCGAAGTGTAAGAAAAGTATCGAAGTGTAATGAAAATATCGATGTGTAAGTAAAATATCCAAGTTTAAGAAAAATATCGAAGTGTAAGTAAAATATTGAAGTGTAAGAAAAATAACGAAATGAACAATGAAAACGTGGTAGGGGTAAATTCCTTTGAGAAGGAAATTTTCCTTATAGAAGTAAAATATGGATTTCCTTAAGTATAAGGAGTTTGCGATTTTCAAAACAAGAAAGAATGGAAAAGTCATAAGTAAAGACTTATTGACTCAACAATCTACCCCTTTTTGGAAATCACAATCAACCTTATGAAAAAGAATATAAGGATTTGAAAAATTTCATTAGACATTGAAATTAAAACTTATCTCCCTTTGTTCATAGATGATAGTGAATAAAACTGACTCCCCCCTTAGGCATTGAAACTCTAATGATTGTATTCTGAATTTCCGGAGTGGAGTATTCATTATCATGGTAATGAAAAACTTTATAATGGGGAACTCCCCCTCACTTTAAGTATATCTTCACTTAGATATTTTTCCATTCCCATTTTAAATTATTCTTTCTCCTCTTTTAAGTAGTTATTTTTTACTTCTCCCTCTTTGTGATTTTCAAAAAGAATTTAAGGGAATGGAAAAGAAAATATAGTACCTGAAACATTAGTATATAACAACACAAGATACAACCAACCAAAAATTTCATTATAGTTGAAAAAAAAATTTAAGGAAAGAAAAATGAAACAAAAGATTGGATTTGTCTATTTTTCCCCATTTTCCTTCAGAATAAGCTTCTTTAACAAGGTTTTCAGTTTTATCAAATCTCTTTGATCCTCCTCATCTTTCTTCTCCAAACTTTTATCCTTTCATATTAAGCTTTCAAAACTTCTTCCTGAGACTTCATAAGATAGAGTCACCAAGCTTGCAGCCTTGGGGTAAGAAATCATATAAGTCTTCCCATAAGACTTGAATAAAAACTTCTCTCTACCATCCTTCATAAGGAAACAAACAGACTCGTAAAACTCAAAAAGAAAATCTGTATAATCTGGATCTTGTTTCCTTGGCTTTGATAAGCAGACATCCTCCCATCCATTTAATCTGATATTTTTAGATATAAGAGAATCATACTTGTAGAAACTTGTACGCATTAACCTCTCCCTGTAAACTAACCATTTTTTGATTTTCATCGTAGTTGACATATCCTGAGAAGTTTCTTCAGCAGACATTCAGAATGAAGAGCTCGGGAAGAATTAGAATGGGATTTAAGAAGGTAGGCAGAACTTGAACACAGAAGAGCTTGTAGATCGATGTGGGACAACCTTGGGTGTCCCCTTTATATATGCGATGAATGTGACCTTTGAGTTTCCAAAAACCATCTAACGGTTGAAAAACTCTCTGATCTGATCTGAAGGTTGAAAATATACTCGCAAGGAAATCTTGAATATGATCTATTGAGGTTTTAAGAAAAACAAATCAGATTTATAAAACTAGAATCTGAGAATTTTTTTTAAAACTCATAAGAAAATACCAGAAAGAAAAATATGACTACGAAAACTTATGTAAAGAAAATCATACCTTTCGGATTGGCTAGAAATTTTATTCATAATAGGTGATATTCTTCTTGGAGAAAAATTTGACTACGAAAAACATTAATCTGAAAAGACTTTGAGTACTAAAACTCCAGTACGAAATGTATGAGTACGAAAATATCAGTATGAAATGTATGTGTATGAAAAGCTCAGTACGAAAAGTATGAGCACGAAAAATTTCGGTACGAAAAGTATCAGTATGAAAAATTTCAGTATGAAAAGTATGAGTATGAAAATCTCAGTATGAAAGTTCCAGTTCTGAAAATTTCTATTACGAAAATTTCAGTTATGAATTCTTCATTACGAAAATTTCAGTTCTAAAAACTTCATTACAAAAATTTCTGTTCTGAAAACTTCATTATGAAAATTTCAGTTCCGAAAACATCATACAAAAATTTCAGTTCTAAAAACTTCATTACGAAAATTTCTAGTTCTGAAAACATCATTATGACGGTTTTAGTTACAAATGTTTGAAAAACAGACTATGAAAATTTTGATTACAAAATTTTAAAAAAAAACTAACTACGAAAACTTTGATTACAAAAGCTTTAAAAAACTGATTAAGAAAATTTTTATTACAAAAGAAAAAAAACTGATTAAGAAAATTTTGATTACAAAAGAATGAAAATCTGATTATGAAAATTTTGATTCCAAAATCATGAAAAACTGATTATGAAAATTTTGATTACAAAAGAAAGAAAAAATGATTACAAAAATATTGATTACAAAAACATGAAAAACTGATTACAAAAATTTTGATTACAAAAGAATAAAAAGCAGATTATGAAAATTTTTATTACAAAATCATAAAAAACTGATTACGAAAATTTTGATTACAAAAGCAAATGTACTCCCCCTATGAAAAGGATTTTATTACTGTAAGGATAATTGTTCAACAAGAAGTTAATGGAGAAGGATTACCTCATGGTTATCATTCCTAACTTCTGTTTAATGTATTCAAATCTATTAGAAGGTAAATATTTTGTGAAAATATCAGCAAGTTGATCTTGCATTCTAATAAACTGTAGAATGATATCTCCTTTAAGTGTGTGATACCTAAGAAATAAATCATTTGAAATCAATGTTTTTTTAAGAAGAACAATGTTACCTATACCAATAATTTCTCCCTGAGCATTATCTTTGAATGTTACTTTCCCCCCTTTATTTTGATAATATTATAAAAATAGTCTTTGTTACCAGTCATATGCTGGAAATATCCACTATCCATGTACAATGTATAGTTGGTAGTACTTTCCCTATTTTCCTAAAAATAAGAAAAAGATAGGTCTTCGGAATCCATACATGGTTGGATCCAGAATTGTTAGATAACCAAATTTTGGGTATCCACATTTGTTTAGAAAAATAAGCTTTATGAAACCCAAGAGATTGAACTTTTTTTAAGGAACAAATTTTCTTCCAATGCCCACCAATTTGACACTTAGAGCAAAAAGGGGCATTAGAAGCAACAAAATAGTTATTTTTTAAAACAAGTTTTTGGTAAGTATAACCCACTCCAGTAGTGTTTCGTTGAGGTCTAATTTGAGAATACATCTTGTCAAAATTTTTCATCCCAGTGGTAAACATTGCAAGGATCTTCTTAATAGAATTTTTTTTTGGATTTTAGTCTAATGACTAAATTCATATCCTTAGGAATCATTTCCTTAGAGTTATATTTTTCCTCAATGATTTTTATTTTTGAAATAGCATTCTTATAATCTTTAGAAAGTTCTTCCTTATCAGAATTTTCTTTCTCAAGGTCTTTAGAATGATTTTCTAAAATCTCTTCTTTATCATTAAGATCTGAAGAATGATCTGAAGTCTCTTTGGTAAGAACTTCCTCCCTAGTATTTTCCTTGTCTAACTTCTTAGAAATTTTACAATTTTTTTTCTTCACGTTACTTGAAAAATCTAGATTCTTCTTCATATGAAGGTTCTTCATTTTCTGAGGATGAAGTCTCTTCATTAGAATTACTATTTTCAGAATAGTAGTTCTTATCAAGAGAATTTTTTGTTAAAGCTTCGGTAGAGCATACCTTATCCACAAGACATGTAGGTGGAAAAGAATTATTAGAAAAGAATCCCATATTCTTCTGAGCTGATGAATCGTATTATGAAGATTCTCTTTCTGAAGAGTCCCCACAGCTAGCACTCCATGTGGTATTAGCTTTCAGACTTTTCTTAGTATTATCTTTGTAGAACTTCTTCCTATTTCTTTTAGAATGACTCTATTTTCATTCTTTCTTTTTTAAGCATAGGGAAATCAGGTCGTATGTGTCCACTTCTCTTGCACTCATAGCATGTGACCTCTGAATCTTTCTTATCTTTCCTTTCCTTCTTCTTATACCTCGATTGGAAATTTCTTTGGCCAGCAATCTTGTTCATTTTTCGAGAATGATATGACAACTCATTCTCAGAGACTTCACTTTCACTAGATTTGGATTGGATAATAACCTTCTTAGACATGGATCTGGTTACTCTCTCAGGAGTCTTATCTTTCATGTGATTTGATGTTATAGTAAAAGCAACAATACCATTTCCATTCTTCTTTTTAATGTTTTCAGCATCTCTCTTCATCATTGTTTCATGTTGAAGAAGAGATCCAAACAGCTCATCTAAGGAAATTTGAGTAACCTTCTTGTTCTCATCAATAGCTGTTCTCTTTGATTCCCACTCATTGGGCATAATATCAATAATCTTTTCCACAAGAGCTTAATCATCCAAACCTTTCTCTCCCATAGATTGTAAGATATTCACGATAGTCATAAATCTTTTTTGTACTTTGCTTATAGGTTCTCCACAAGGAAAGTTAAAACCATGATACTCAGCTCTCATCATAGCTCTTCTTGTCTCAATCACTTTAAATCTACCAAAATGAGTAACTTCAAGTTTCTTCCATATACAGTTAGTTGTTTCACATGAAGAAATTTGGCTATATATATTCCTAGTCATTGAACATAGTAGAGTGTTGCGTACCTTATAGTTTAATTGATAATCAAGCTTCTCTTGGTTTGTGAAAGCAGTCACTTCCTTATTAGGAATTTTATAACCTCTAGTAATAATAACAATGTTATCTACCCCAATATTGATAATGAAAGTCTTCATTCGATCTCTCCAATACTCATAGTCATTGACATCATAAATTGGTCGTCTTGTAGGATTTAGGTTGTCGATGGAACCAACATTTAAACCTTCCATCATTAAGAAAATATTTCTACACAAAAACATGTTAATAAAAAAATTTCGGATTCATGGAAAATATTCCTAAGCATTGGAAAAATAGAACAATGAAAAAAATGAGCATGGAAAAACTTATATGTGAGTATAAGTATTTCGGAGACCTTCTCTGATAACAATTGTAGGATCAAAATAATGATGTAGATGCTCAATATATAGGAGGTGCGGGGGTGATTTGTACACTTTAAAAATTTCCTTAAACATGGAAAGATCTATGTTTAACAAAGTTAAACTAAACAAATTCACAACACCTCTAATCACCAATTGTAGTATTGGTAAAGGGTATGAAGTTACAAACTTCTAGTTCTATGCACTTTCTTGAATCTGGAAATTGATTTCAAAAAACAGGTTCCGGAAATATGGATCCAGAAATTGAAACATAACCAATGTTTACAATATGAGATTCTACCTTAAAGCGTATAGAATCTAAATGAATCATAGTACAAGTGTAAGGAAATACAAAAATGTTATACTTTCCTTACAATAAGAAATGCAGTAGAAATCAAGTAGTAAAACTACTAGTATCAAGATATAAGTCTTTTAACCCAATGAGAAGGGTATCCAACAACCTTGGATAAGGGTCCCTTGATTTATACTTTCAAGAAAGTCTGTCTTACCCACACCAGGGTAAGCCCTCGATACGAAGATCAGAGTCTCTATATTGCTATCGCCGCAAGCCCTAAACTTCAAGGTAGTTGGAACCTCTGTCTTCCTCAACACAGAAACCCTTAAACTTCAAGGTAGTCGGCACATCTGTCTTCCTATCCCCAGAAGACCTCGAATGTAATCACCAACATTCAGAGTCACATGAAGCAATATGAATGAGCAGTTCAGTACACACAAATCATGGAAAGATTCTCTCTCTATAAATCACCTTAACAGCCTGTGGTCTCTAGAGTGATCCACTTGTTTTTATTGTTGTGAGCTCTTTCAAATGAGCTCCTATTTACAGGCTCGGTTGGAATGGTCATCTCCCTCCTCCAACGGTCATATTTTCCTTAAAATTTGGAGTGACCTGTACAAGTGTCACTAAACCAATGGTTAGTTAGAAACAGAATGGATGACATCTTTTTAAAACAAAACATGTGTAACTGAAAGCACAACATTGTTTTATAATGAAACGAGTGTAATAATAAGCAAAATATAAAGTTCGGAATGTAAGAAAATAAAAGTTCGGAGTGTAACCCAAATATCGAAGTGTAAGAAAAATAGTGAAGTGTATGAAAAATATCATAGTGTAAGAAAAATATCGAAGTGTAAGAAAAATATCTAAGTGTAAGAAAAATATCGAAGTGTAAGCAAAATATCATGTATAAGCAAAATATCAAAGTGTAAGAAAAATATCGAAGTGTAAGAAATGTATCTAAGTGTATGAAAAATATTGAAGTGTAAGAAAAATATCGAATTGTAAGAAAAATATCTAAGTGTAAGAAAAATATCGAAGTGTATGAAAAATATCGAAGTGTAAGCAAAATATGGAAGTGTAAGAAAGATATCGAAGTGTAAGAAAAATATCAAAGTGTAAGAAAAATATCGAAGTGTAAGTAAAATATCGAAGTGTAAGTAAAATATTGAAGTATAAGTAAAATATCGAATTGTAAGAAAAATATCGAAATGAACAATGAAAACATGGTAGGCGAAAATTCCTTTGAGAAGGAAATTTTACTTATAGAAGTAAAATATGGATTTATTTAAGTATACAGTGTTTGTGATTTTCAAAACAAGAAATAATGGAAAATTCATAAAGAAAAACATTATTGAATCAAAAAGGAATAATCAATATTGGTTTTTTTATTATCGTATGATGAGTATAACATTTGTTACCTCAATGGATATATATTTAAGGAGTGTAAAACTATACCTAGATATAACATATGACATAATTATATATTGGGTGAAGGTAATGTGATGTTCTCGTCCATAAGGGTGAATGACATGTGATGTGTTCATTGACCTAACAATTCCACACTTAGAGAATATGGAATTCATGATTAGATATATGGGATTTATTCAAATCATGTACAATGGTTACTCTATTTATTAGAAAAAAAGATCACATGAAAATTATTTCGTTGATTTTTTACACATGACGGGGATGCATATAAAGATACATGTGTTTGATGAAGATAATTTTTGTTCTCTTTTTAACATGAGTACCGCTGATTCTTTAATAGATGATGATATTTTCATATATTTATGAATTTAGAGTTCATATTTTTTTAATTCCATAAATCTCAATCACCCATATCCCATGTATTATTTATTTATTGTTAATCATATTACAATAGAATAAATTCCCAAGATCAAGGATCAATTATCATTAAGAGACTAGAAACAGAAAACATTATAGAAAACATAGAAAATTATATCATTTTATTACAGATCATTATTATTAAATTATTTCCTTATATCTAAACACACATAGTATTCAACTTCACTACTAGGGAAATTGGAATAAAAATTTAAGGGAGAGCTCAAATGTTCAATAAGGGATAATGTATTTATAAATATAACATAAAAATAATAATAATATTAAAAAAGTACACGAATAGAAACAAAATTGATCCCTAATTATTGAATACATAATAATAACATAATACATGAAAAAAATAGAATAAATATTCAAAATGATAATGTTAAATGATATCATACTGATGAATATGATTGGAATGAATATTGTCATCCATATAAACATATCGTTGAGGCCTTGTGCCACAAAATCACATATATTGGCTAAAGATGCTCTAATTAACTTATCATAGTTTTCTCATGAGACCTAACAGTGTATTGAGGTGCGATATAATCCTAATATATACACATAAAAAATACATTTCATTTCATTGTATAGAAAAACATTACAGGAAATACAGGTAATAATGTTAAAGAAATAAAAAAATTTAAATTCTTGGTATAGTTGTTTAATGAAGCCTATATGAAATTTTTTTCTTTTAAAAAATATTGGGCTATAAAAACATTTTAATAGACATCCATACTCAATTAATTAACGATATCTTGGTTAATTTCCAAAAAACCTATTAATGATTATTAGAGATTCAAAATGTTTATAGGAGTGCCATTATCAAGTAAAAAATATTGTATCATAGTTATCATCTACATACAATGTTTAAGAAGATTAATCTATTTAGATTATAAAATACATGTATTTAATATGGTTGAGGAAAAGGAAAATTTTAGATAAATCCTCTTAAAAAATTATGAATATTTGATTGCACATATTTTATTTGCATTAGGGGTATAAAATTACCATAAAGTGAAATGTCATGGTTTGTATACTTCTGTCTCCAAAGGTATCCTTATTTCATAATCTTGTTTAATCAACATGAAACTCGATAGACGATTCCCCATATATATCATTTTCATCCTTCTATAAAAAACGTACCATATTAGAAATAATTTTTCCAAAATAGAACAAATACTTGGAATATGGAGCGATTTTTGATATTTGGACAATATAGTGTTTTATACATCTTGTGAGAATTTGGACATTATAACGTTTTATGATTAACCTATGTTGTTATTGAAACTGACTCATAGATGTTCAAAATATCGAAATGATATTATGATAATATTATAATATCAAATTCTAAATTGAAAAGGTAAAATATTTAAAACATAATTAGAAATTGAGATGAGAGAGAAAAACCAACATTTCCTCTCTTGTTCGTCCCACTGAAAAGTTGAAAACTTGATCCAATCAACCTCTCAATGATTAAAGAGAAAGATATGGTAAATAAATCATTGTAGATCTATGAAAAAATACCTTAAAATTTCGATAATGAGAAATGATAAGAGGTGGTTTATATTTATATTTATTTTGAGTGTAATTTAAAATATTAATGTTTTGAATATTTTATTTCTACATTAAAAAAAGTGATTATTTACACCCAATAGTTCCCATTTACTTAATTTAACGATCCACTATAATGGATAGATTCAAAATATTGTAAAGTGACATACTGTAGAAGTCTTTAATAATTCATTAATATATATGATATCATATTTATAGTATTTCACCATAAATCACCGTTATTTACCATATTTTTTTCTATTTTTACAAAGAAATACCAAATTTCACCCCAAACCTAATTATAATATCCTTATTCTAAATATGAATTTAATTTTATAAAATTCACACTCTAATTTTTTTTAATTTTAACATTTATATAATGATGATATAGAAGACAAATATGAGCAATTAGTGTAAATATAATTTCATTAATGAATAATTTTTATATTCCTGTCACGTATCCCATAGATATATAACACCTTATTACAATAGCATATTCCTTGAGATCAAGCTATAGAATGGTATTTCATACATGGGGTTTTATAAACAACATTAACTTAGTAGTGCTTTCCAAGAAGTTGAAGATATGTCAAAGAAGATTCTACTCAAACCTCAATTGATAATGTTCTATATGGGATTTTTCATTGGTGATCCCAAATGATACTAGATCCTTCTAATTATTTGATAAATGGATTTCATAAGGTGTGTTACATTTAGTATATTCCATGGTTTCTCCATTCAACATCAATTAATCAACATCATTAACATTAATATACGGTAATTCCAAAAATAACATAATAACATCCATACCACTAATGTTCATAATTCCTAAAAATCATATAACAGCAATATTTAATCTTGCCTCCTATAAATTAATTCTTGAAAATACAATAATTAATACACCAAATTTTATAGTCCATTCAAAATGAATATTTCATGGATTATATAGTTTATCATTTCAACTATACATGTTAATGTTGTGATGTTTATTTGGAAATTTGATCCATGAGACAACTATATTTTAGATGAATTATTAATTTTTATATATGATCAATTTGTAGCTATTGAATTTTTAAAAAAAATTCTGATTTTAATGCAATATTTTTTAATAAAATATATTATTTTATTATAATAATTTCTTAGGTATTAAAATTTCCATTTATAATATTTGTGTAATCCCTCAACCTTGCACATACTATGAATAGTAGTAGTCCTAGTTCACCCCATGACATCTGGTGTGCCTCCCCAGAATCTAGAGGATAATTATAGTGACCCAAGCCTTTTACATATAACATTTCATGACTTTATGCATAATTAATCATCATAGTTCAAGCCAAGGATAATTAAGTCTAGTGTCTTGGAAGACTAGGTACATATAACATAAAACATGGGGATAAAAAACACTTCTTTATTTAATCACCATAA
Source organism: Viscum album (assembly GCA_963277665.1). Classification (NCBI taxonomy): domain Eukaryota; kingdom Viridiplantae; phylum Streptophyta; class Magnoliopsida; order Santalales; family Viscaceae; genus Viscum; species Viscum album. Next base: position 507,501,395 of record OY728140.1, read on the forward strand.
ATAGATCCCAACTTCCTTTGAGCCCTTCAATCTGCATAGGGTACCCCGGGGAACACATGAAAAAAGGGATGAGGTAAAAATCCCAGAAAGGGAATGAATATAAGGATATATCTTAAGAACACGAGTTGGGAGGCATGACATATTGATATCCAAATCATGGAACATATGAAATATTATCATATAATCGTGGGATAATATAAAAATGGAATCATATAAATGTTGTAGAATCATAACACATTTCTTTAGTACGTGTCAAGGCTAACTTCCAATCCCATTTCCCATTTCAGTACGGGTCAAGGCTAACTGCCAATCCCATTTCACATCGCATCTCATAAGATATAACCTTACCCAATGCATTGGAGAACTATCTAGGAACACCCATCTCAAAATTTTCATTAATACTCTTGCCACATAAATATATTTACCACATATACAATCATACATTATCAACCATACAAAAACATAAGTGTACCCATGGAAAGAATTGGGTACCACGATCATGACATAAATCATAACCAATGGGCATATAATGAAAGCATCCATGTAAGGAAAGAATTAGAAAATATATGGATGGTAATAGGGTAAAATAGGCATATAACATGGTAAGTGGTTTCAAACAAAAGTGACTACATATGAGAAATGTATTTTAGAAACATTTGCATTAAAACATTTTTTGTGTGGTTTTAAGAAAAATACTATAGAATTTTTCAAATAGAATAGAGGAAAATCATTTATATAAACACATAATTGAACCAATAAGGTTTTCATAATAAAAATACAGATTTTATAAAGACAATGGTGTCTTAAAATAGAGGATATAGTGCACCTGATTATGGTAAACTTTCCGGAAGTTCCTTTAAAACGAGTGTGCTTATTAGGATGTATCGAGGAGAGATTCACTTAAAATCATGAATATCCCCGAAAGAGAATGAGATATGGATCATGGAACATTATTAGGGAGAATATAAACAGAATTTATAATTTTTACATAAAAATAAAAGACAACTACATTTTGGTAAAGAAGAAAGATAGAGTAACCTGAAGGAATAAAGGAAGATCGGGTAGAATCCATTACGGTTTATGGGCATGGTATCAGGTGTAACTAGGAGAGATTTATGAGAGAGATAAGGGGGTTCTCATTAGTTATAAAAAATTAGGGAATAATGGGAGAGGTGAGGAAATTTACCCCATCAATTGCTATTACAAAAAAGAGGCATAGCATAGAGAACAATCCTGATTAAGAGTGATAAGGAGAGGATCTCTTACCATAAATATGTTGGTGTTCTCCACTTGTTATCAAAGACCTGAATAAAAAAATGACGATTATTATTTAATAAGTCCATAAACTCTTCTATATTTAATTGATATATTATAACACTTTTATTTCATTCATATCCTTTTTCATTAGTTACAAGGTTCAATTTCATTGTTCGGGCTCGTTTGTTTACTTGGCTTTAAAACATTGGTTCACTTATATTCAAGTTTGGATTATATGCAAGATGAATGTGGTTTTCTAGAATTGAAGTTATATTCTTTAGCTCACATCCTTTAGATTACATGGTTTTAATTTGTATTAGGTTACTTAGAGTGAAGTCTAATTATTATATATATAACCTTAGTGATAACCGTTTTTGTTAATCGGTGGATTTGATTACAAAGAACGTGTTTTTCTTTATAACTTAATAAAATTTGTAAAAAAGGATTATAGAAAGAATAATAGGATATATTACATATATAATAATCTGTTTAAACCATAAGACCAATGGTTTCATGACCATAATTGAAGATAATAATAGAAATTGATAAACTATTGTCCTTGAATGTGCTAAATTAACACATCTCAAAAGGTGCATTCATTTCTTTCAAATAAATGGGTGGGGAAAGTAGAGAAGATAATTAAATAAACCATTATCATGAAAACATTCCAATACATATATGTTGCTAGATTTATCATGCTATTAGGGTGAAGGGAGGTGAGGAAACATACAAAATTAAAGAGAACTTAAAAGAAATGAAGGAATTGGAAAGAGGAATTTACCTCTTGAGACTTCCTCATTTGAGAACCTCTTAAGTGGATAGGTTTTTGTATTTTGAAGAGGCTAGGAGCTTTTCGATGTAGGGGGGACCTTGGGTAGATATTTGGGCAGAATAATGGCAAGACACAGGGCTTGGGAGGAGTAAAGAGAAGAGGGAGTGAAGGGGGATTTTATAGTGGAGGAGATGAGGGATTTCATAATATTATAATCATTAATTTATTAATTCTTCACAATACAAGGAATATGGAATATTCCATGACCAATAATAGTGATTTTATCATGTGATCCCAAACCAAGTGGGCTTACATCAGCACAATATCATCTATGACTCAATTAATCCATTATTTATCATTTATTGTGAATTATCAGACTCTACTATTCATAAAAAATTCATGTATTTTAGAAAAATCCAAAAAAAATCACCCTAACTATTTCTCAACGTGTAGAATTGAAAAATAAAGTCTATTTATTGAAAATAATTTTATAAATATTATTATTTTAATATTTCATTAAAATAATAATTTATTATCAAAACCGATTTTAAAACATTCATTAACTTATTCTAAATTATAAATATATCGTACTTCCAACTTGAATATTATTTTTATACTACTGTAGGTGATGTTACTATTTATTATGGTAGGTTACATAAGTTTTATTATCACTATTCAGAAGGGTATGTTAATATTTATAAGGGTAGGTTACTATTCACCAAAAATTATGTTTTCCTTATCAGACTCCAAATAACTTACTGATTACAACCATGTATGCCAGATTTTCGAAATTTCAAACATAGAAGTGACAAAAATATGTTTAAAGGACACTTTTCACTTATTTGTTCATTGTGTTTTGTTTTCATTTGATTTTATGACATACTTATGAGAAGGGATTTTTTATTGAAAAACATTGGGTCGTTACAATAATAACTAGTAGTGGGGGTCTAAGATGATACTTTGGGGAGATTATATTTCCAAATCTAAATAAAAAATATCAATAAATCATAAAAAAATCATCCACTAGAAAAATTCTACACAAATAAATAAATATAAACAATTTATTAATAAATAGAATGCACTAAAATCCTAAAACATAAGGAAATTGGAACTAATATTTACCACCCACTAGTTCAGTCTCATATAACTAACAAAATGAAATAAATTATATAAAATACATCATATCCATGAATTATTGATCCAATATCCTCTTGATATCCATGTTATCAATTTGTCCTTTATAGTAAAACATGTTTTCCTAGGCCACAACTCATACACATTCAAATAATAAACTTCTGAAATATGCTCAGGTACCCATGGGAAGTGGTGTCCAGATTAGGGTGAGAGTAAAAAACTACATAAGTAATAACAAAATGTTTTACCATACTAATAACTATACACTGTGATATATAAATCTCATGTTCCCAACTTAATAAATAAATAACTATTGAATTTTTTTGACCCTCTGGTCTATAAAACCAAATGACCAAACCTACTATGTGTGGTGTTAGGTTATCCTTGTGTAGGTCTTAATGATTGTACCAACCACGAAACATGTGGTCTCTAAAACCATGGTAGAGCTAGAAAATCCTCATGACTCAAGTGACATATCCAATGATAGATTTATACAAAGATAAAAATCATTGGCATCATCTATCAATGTGCTCATGATTCATAAATAAAGTTCTATATAAGTCCAATCATGGGCTCCAAATACATCAATGATTTTACAACATCTCACCACTTTGCGGTATCAATAATGGAAAATCATGAAACTTGTTTAAACATAGGGGAGGCATTAATAAATTCCAAATGCCATGAGGATCCAGACAATGATAGATCATGAATTTGGCTACAAATAAATAGAATCCATAATGATAATCTAAAAACCCAAAGGTTACTACCAATTGATTCTCGTGCGTGAAGCTACAAATCCATAGAATCAATAACCATATACAAGGATCCTAATCAAAAGTATCCCAAACCATATCTCGCTGGATATATGGTAACATAATTTTATTCCCGGCTTCATATCCCTGGTGTCCAAAAAAATTTAACTTCCTCTGTGAGGGAAATTATATAAAAAGGAAACAGGTAGGGGAAGGTCAAACAGAAATTCCCCTCATCACCATTAATAGACCCTCACACTTCTTATTGGGTGTGAGTTTTATATTGACACATAGTACCATATAAAACACACCAAATTCATTCCATTCTATCAATTTAGTATCCACTAGATCCCTTATATCTGAGTCAATAGAGGAACCCTCACCTGGTTCCTCGGTCATCAGTTATGTTCTTGTATCAACACCCAAAACATTAAGACATTATATCAATGGAGTCATGATGACAGTATTATATTCGTTCTAGATACCTAGGGTATTTCCTAATAAGAAATAGTATTAATATTTAACATGATCCATATCTAAATAGAAGGACTCTATGGATAGTTCCACTCACACAACCCATTCCTATTCAGCCTAATGTCTAACAACCCAGTCCAAGTCACATTATTGGATCACTTGTCTCGATGTTCGTGAATGGCTTAATTACAAAATATTCATCTAGAATCTCAGGGCCCTATTCATGGGATAAAAAGTCTCATAGTATATTTACACCTCACAGCTAGTCTAGAGGCCCTCTAGGTTCTCATGGTTTTAACTTTTTCGATAAGTAGCAGTGGCGTCACTCTAACACGTAGGGTTTTTCACGTCCCCTAGGGTTCACCCATTTTAATTAAAAATTTGAATTTTATTGAAATATTAAATTAAGTTGGGGATTTCACCATTAGTGGATATACTAAGAGTCTACATGAAACATAAATAAATAAAAAATTCCACATGAAAAGTAGATGAGACAACTGACCTTTACGAATCTTTACACAGTGATGAGAAGGGACATAAGAAATTAAAATATCCTATACAAGACTATCTAGTTTTCTTGTGATTAAAAAATCCCATATCTTAAATCTGAGATCCTAAATCACACCAAAAAAATAATAATTAAAAAAATTTATTTTATTAATTTTATTTTCATTTGGTATAATTTTTTAACTCACTATTTTTAAAATGACAATCAATTCATTGAGAAATATTGTTTCAGATACACCTACCACACCCCGAATGCAATACAATTAAAATAACTGACCTATTCCAAGAAATTAGCCATTAAAAATTATTTTAATGTAAAAATATTGAAGAACCCCTTTCATAGAATATCATTTATGATTCGAAGAAGGGCCACCCTCGTACTTTTCTATATGACAACCAAAAGCTATGTTTCATGAAATCCCCTTTAATATAAATAAAGTTCATCCTTCACCAATAAAATTAAAATTTTAGCCTAAGAAAAAATAATATATATTTAGAATGAAATATGAGTATAAGAATAAATTATGGAGATGTTTTTGTACCTTAGTTGTAGAAAATCCCTAGAACTCACCAACAAACTATGGTGGACAATCTTAGAAGGAAGTATGCCAAGATTCTGAAACATTATGAAAGTTCGGAGTGGGAATCGGCTACTGCGGAGGAAATGGTGTATCGGGGATGTGGCGATGGGTCTGACTTTTATGATATGTAATTGGTGTTCTCGCCTTGTTGCTCTTGTCTGATGTACTTCTCTTTTTCTTTTATTTTAAATAAATGGTCGGAGGTTTGCCTCTGACTAAACTTTTGGGTAGGGTGGACAAGGAGGGTATGATGGAGATACCCCCACGTTAGTGTGCCCTAAAAGTATTTTAAAGGATGAAGCATCCTCCTAAAACCCCCAAGGGTGAAAATAGATATTTGGACACATTATTTACCCCACCTAAAAGCTAGTGTAGACTATCATTGATCCATTGGGGAAAAAATCCCACCAGTCTGATGACTATAGCCATGGTCTATCTAGTGGTTTGATGTAGGTCACACTACTACTATCACCCTGGCTACTCCAAAGGTCCTATAAATCCCTTAAGCCTTATCCCATTCCACTTTGATGATTCAAAAAAACTATTTTTAGAAGCTCCATGTCTCAAAACTCTTTTCTGAATCCTAATTCCCATTTTGAAAAAAAAAACTATTCTGATAATTGAATTATTTCATGAATTTCAAAGTCTTATTCAGACATAGAATCATTTTTCTTTCCCACCCTAATACTTATCATACCTAAAAATCCTTAAATATTATCAATCCAAATATATTTAACTACCACCATCAAATGAATTTTCACTCAAAAAAATATGTTTAATTGATGAATTCCCAACATAATTCTAATGTGACACTTTGAATGTAAGGCACTTAAACATCCCAATCAAGAACCATTATTCATTACCACCATTTAAACCATAAGCTTAATCTAGATTTTTTTATCCTTCTTACTCACCATCCATGTAACACCTCTATATTTTATGAGATAGATATCTAAATTTCATTGATGTCTTGTGTTGTACTCTACACCAAGATAAGCTTGCACATTAAACAACACTGAATTGGCTTCCAGAATACGTAACACTATTCTTGGATTGTGTTACACAAAATTTTACATTATTTTGATTGAATTAATTTTATTTAATAGTGATTATAAGTGAAAAACTAAATATGATAACCTATTCATTATAATGGCTTGTAAGAATAGTAAAAACATTCTCCTAAAAAACTATATAAATACAAATGAGTCTATAAAATAATAAAATCACTCTTGAAGAATCTTATTAAATACCAATATATGAAATATATTCAATATAATGTTTAAATTTCATATTATATGATTTCTACAGATGATATAGGATGAGATTCAATTTTTTTGGATAAAAAAACTCTTTTTCAAAAAAATGATGTTTTTCACCTTTTGATGGAGTACCTATTTTAAATCTAGTTTTGACACCTTTTTATATAATATTTTAAAAATTAAAATTATTTTTTTAATTAGGAATATAAAAAATTTCTTTGGTTTATTTTTTGGTATTTTTCTGTTAAGATTAATTTTTTATGAATAGTGAAAATACTTATTTGTATTAAAAACTTTATCTTCTTTTAAAATCATTACATAGTAAAGTTATGTTTTGGATTATTTATAAATTTTACTTAGTTAATTTTTATTAAATTTTGGTTTTTTAAAATTATTTCATGCATTAAATTGTTATAAAAATATTATCCACTTAAAATGGGGTATTTTTCAAAAAAAACTATTATTTTTGACATTTTACTGGTTTTACATGAAATTTAATTATGTAATTCTTGTGTTTTGAATTTTGAAAAAATACCATCAAATATTAACCCATGAGGTAAAAATTTGGTAATTATGTATCATCAATTTTTTACCAATATGAATAGTTACCATAGTAAATTTTGTTACCACAATAAAGGGTAAATTATGTAATTTAGGTTAGAAATATAATTTTAATAACTATAAAACAAAAGAAATTGAAAAAATATATTTTATGAAATTTAATCGACCATTAACACTTAAGGGACAAGCTTATTTCATTTAATAGACACTTTCCCATGAAAAGTCTTAAATAATATTTTATTCAGAGAAAGACAAAAATGTCATTTTCTTAGTTTTTAATATCTATTATGTGTCCATGTATGAAAAAATGGGTGGTATCAACTAATATAATTGTTATTTTAAACGTAATAAACTTATTTCCCTAATATAAATATATTTTGACGTTTTGGGGCTATTTTTGTGATATTATGGAATATATAAAATTTTATTTAATGAAAATTTAAAGACATGACATTAATGTTTTAAATAATATATCATTATTTAGTAAGATTATAAAGAAGATAAATTTAACTATAAATACTCATTTGAAATATAATATATTTTTTTCATCATGGTAATCTATTTTTAATTTCTATAAAATAAATAATTACATTAAAGGCTTATACATTGATGATGAATAAATTATGTAATTGTTGAAAAAAATCAATAGAATAATTATTATTAAAATTTTAATAACTATTAAACACCCAAAAACATAACAAAATAATATTGGCCGACTATATCTAGACCATAAATATCCATGTTTTGAGTTATTGACCATTTGTAACTACATGGAAAAGATTATGGCGCTTATAATATTTTATTTAAAGTGATGTTAAACCTGACACATTCAAGTTTTAATATATATAACATTTTTATTGTAGGATTATATAGATGATATATTAAACAATAAGTATTAAACTAAAATATAGTATATTTTTATTCATCGTAGTATTTGAATTATAATTTTTATTCCAAAAATAACCGTGTTAAATAATTAAACAAAAATGATTTAGTAATTATTTTGTTAATAGAAATATCAAATTAATGTGATTAAAACTATTAAAATAAATATAATTTTTCGTAATTAATATATATAATAAATTTTATAGATTAACATGGCCCCTTTTTAATATAATAAAATATTATTTTTTTTACATCTTATCATGATATTTTTAATATCCAAGAACTAAATACTGTAGAAATTTACAATATTGTTCTTTTGTCAATATAATGTATTAGTAAATTACTTTAAAACCCTAAAAAATTTTAAACATATAAAATAGTATTATATGGTATAAAATGTCCTAAATTATTTATTTATGATTTAATTTAAATCAAATAAGTAAATATTTCACTCTTTTAATGTTAAACTATTTGTTAAGCTGGTTAAAATAAAATAGAATAACAATGTGATAAACTAAAATGTTGTGGTTTAAATAGACATAAAAAAATCTATAAAATTTATTGTTTGATAATATTAAAATATTTTCTAATACAATATTCTCAAATATGTAATTTTTTATGGTTTTTGGATGATTTTTTAAATTTATTGTAAATTAATATTATTAGTGATTGCAAATGTGCCCACCACCTTAATTTTAAAAGGAAACCTGATCCCTCCTTTCATCACAACTCATTGAGCCTTAAAGATAGTCCATCCCATGGCCATTTTCTATCTACTTATATTCTAGAGATTTTGGGCTTCTCAAAAGACCAACTCTAGTTCCATTAAAAGGATATCTAAAGGGAGTTTGCCGAAGAAGAGGTAATCTCCTTTACTGACTCCCTCAAGATCATTTCTTCTTTTACGTCCACTTAATTTGTTATTTCCACTATAAAGTAACAACTATAGTATTATTTATATACTTATATGTTATTATGGTTATCAAAAAACCTTATTCCACCTTCTATCCATCCTATGAAAAATGAAATCATCGCGGGTGCGTACGTACTGCTTTCCCTCTCCAGGCCATAGCGTAATCTTTTTCTCACCACCATCTTACTTGGATTTGTATAATGATGGAAATAATAACTATTTATGACTATTTTTATGTGATATTTATTTTAGAACCAAATATGTACAATACAGTAATATACCATTTTATAATTAAGGGAATGATATCATCTCTCGTGCGTGCGTCTGGCCTACCGTCTCTACGATGCAATGAGATTTATTATACATGATATCAATTAAAACATGATTATATAAATTTATAGAGGGAATAAATTTGAGATATATTATTTGAATATAATTTTTTAATGACATTACTATGAACTAATAAGGATAACCAACACTTATTTGATGAAACATGCATAAGAAAACAAAGCATAAATTACCCAAATAAAAAGTAATTATGAACTTTTATTACCCAAAAGATGTAAAAATGAACATATATGATATCATAAAAGTTAATACGACTCATGAATAAGTCAATGAAATTATTTAAACATTATACATGAGGTTCATATAAATTCAAAGGATATCGTACCTAAGTTAAGGGATTATTTTTTCTCACTTTTATTTCGGTGCGACATTTGCCTTTTACACGACCTATTTATTTTGTGAGGTGTTTATACTCCACTGAATGTTTGCATGAATATTATATTGAATTTTAAGATATTTAAATATTCATATAATTTTATTTATTTTAAGATTCATATTATTTGACTGATTATAAATTGATAAGGAATAATTTTCCAATCTCAATATTTTCCCACATTTTTTATATATAAGTATACTAGATTATATTAATCATACATATAATTGTTTCCTAATTATGATATATATAATTTTATTTATATTATTATAAAAATTTTTATTGTCAATTTTACCCATTGGTGAGTTTTTATTATGTACTTTGAAAATAATTTCTTTTTGTTTTTGATATGGGGTACTTTTTCACTTTCTGTCAAAAGCACGATAGGTATGTTTTCTTTTAAATAATATAGAATGTATGGATTTTTACTTTTTCCTAATATCTAATTTACATAAATCATAATTTATAATAAATAAATTTTATTTTTGAATAATTGTTTTTTTAATGTTGTGTATCATTTTGAGAAAGAATGACTTTTTGAAGAAGAAAGGATATTTTCCTAAAGAATTAATTTCAAGTGTTTCATCAAAATTGTTTTCCATATAAGATGACATGATTTAATTGGGTTATGTTTTTATACCTATTATTCATATGGATTCAATTTTTTTTATTATGGAAGGGTATTTATGAAATCCATTTGTTTTAAATATATTATGTTATGATGAAATGATGTTCAAGAAACCCACTTTATTCCTTAGGTTATGCTATGATGAATGATTTATGTTTTTGTGTCACATGTAAGAAATATTTCATTATGATATGGGTGGGACCTATATCTCGCTCTAATTCATTGGGTAATATTTATATCTCATGAGACATACATGTCTAAAATAATAAGTAAATCTAGTTCAGTAATACGTGGCTAGAATGAGGAGTAAACTCGGTTCAATAATGGACTTTTTCCATCATGATGGTCTCTACAATAAGCCTTGGATAATATGGAAATGATTTTATGTACTTGTGTGTTTTCAAAAATTAATTTTTTTATGCAAATTAATTTTTCACATGGTTTATGATTCCATTATGATTTATATCTTACGAACTTCCTTTATTTTTTTCATGACTCATGATTTTGATATTCAAAATTTCTGTTCAGGTTTTTAAATTCTTATGTATATGTTATGTTTGATGTTCTCTGTATTTACCCTAATTGAGTATTTAATATCCCTCATTTTTTTTTCTTTACCCTTGGATATAAATATTCATTTTCAGTTAGAAAACCAAAGGGGATAATTTTTATGGGATATTTTTTAGATCTTTCTCCATGTTTGGAGAATGTGTTCTGTGTTTCCAAAGAAACTAAACTAATATGGTATTTTTGTGTATGTTTGTTTCATGTATTCACTATTCATAAAAAATAATGTAATTTGCATATACATTAACCATGTTTCATTAGAGTTTGTATAGGAGAAAATGTTTAGTAAACCTTTGGAAACTAGGTTCCAAAAACATTAGTGAGATCCCTAGAGATATTTCTGAGGATATATATAGGGATGTCTTTAAGGGTAAGTCAAACTAAAGGATACATTTCTAGAGTTATTGTAACGATTGTGAATCATTGTTGATTAAACCCATAATGCTAAATATTGAAATTACTCCCCTTGACTATGTTGTTTCCTAGTATGATTTTTCACTCTCACACTATTATTTTTACGTTTTTGACCATGGTTAGAACATGAAGAAACCATGTTTATGATCAATGAAATGATAAATGTAATGATTGTCCTCTTGAAAAAAACCAAATTTTATGGGAGCTAAAATGAAATATCATATTGTTATAACTACACAATCTATTAATAATTCTAGACTTCCAAATGAGCATAAAAGAGAAAATATTATGCTGAGTCCATCACTAGGCAACGTCCACCTTCTTTCAGTGGGTCATTGGATCCACTTGTTGCTCAAAAATGGATCAGTACCATTGAAAATATGGTTTATATCATTTTATATTCAGAACATGAAAAATTAATTTTATCTATTTATTGTTTCGAAAGAGAAACAAACCAATGGTGGAATCTAATCAAGAATATATGGAAGCAATATGAAATTTAATCCATGGAATGGGATGAGTTCAAGAACTTATTTTTCAATATGTACTTTCCTCTTACTCTTTGAATGAAAATGGAAAATGAGTACCTTGATCTTAAGAAAAATTGTGATGAATCCACCGGTACATATGAGGAATATTTTACAAGACATGAAAGGTATGAAGCTGGTTGTATCATCCAAATTGGAAGTAAAGTTGATCGATTCTTCAGTGGATTAAAACTAATTCTTCTAAGGGTGTTAGCTATAGGAGACTTTAGTAGCTATTAAGAGGTTGTGAATTGTGCTATCAAGGTTGAAATAGTAGTTGTTATTACATATCAATTTCATTTTTTTGACAAGAAAAGAAAGATGGAGTCAAAGGTAAAATATCTAAAATAATGGTGAAAAGAAGATGAGCACTTCCTTGTGCTCAAAGTGTGGAAAGAATCATAATACAGATTGTCTTAAATATGATAGAAAATGTTTTATTGGTGTAAAAGAAGATCATTAAGAAATTGAGTGCTGAATTAATGTGAAGAAGGTAGATAATTATGTGACTAGGGAAAATACTACAGAGAATGCACCTCCCGCACAACAATTCTACAAGTGAATGGAAATAGGGTATTATTGAAATAAATTCCCTAATCCAAGGGTTGTTGATGATGATCGATAACAACATCCTCTTAAAGACAAAGATAATGGAAAATCACATGAGATCACTATTAGATATATTGGGTATGTCAATGAAGTGGTGGAATGATTGAGTGTTTATGTAATGGGATTTCAAAATAATAATTTTGAATCTATATTATGGTATTATGGAATTTTGAAATATCTTTGTATTTGTCCTTTGTGGTTTTCGATAAGTATATAGTGCCAGTAAACATGAAAAGTGATTGAAATATTTTTGGAAAACACATTATATATATATAATGACGGGATAAGGAGATAATGATATTCTTTATAGTATTAATGACCTTCGGACTGATATAAGGAGAAAGTGATGTCATGGTTTGAGTATATATAATTTTTGGGATTTTTGGTATGTTAAAAGAGTTTATTTTTAATAGAATTAATGTTTTCACTAAAGATATATGGTATTCAATGTTATTACCATGTTTTGAAAGAGTATATGATTAAGGTATTCAGATGTTTGAAATTTTACAACCAATAATTTCTTTATAATATATTGGGATAAATGTTAAGATGGTTTATTTCACCTCTATCTAATGTTTTGGATTTCCATATTTTAGAAGCACGATAAGGTTATAAATTTATAATGATTTTATGTTAAGAATAAAACGATGGTTGTTCAAATAATGTATCATCTCACCATATATGGACTTATTGTTATTTGATTACTTGTGATAACCCTTTTGTTGTGATAATGTCAGATGAAATTACATATAATACTATTTATGGATCACATGATCTGCTAACACTTTAGGAATAAAAAATTATAATTAAATTCTTTAATTAAGATATGAAGTGTAAATTTTTCAAGGCATGACCAAAAGTGATAATGTACTGAAATCATGTTGGTCTTTGTTTTCATGTTCTTCAAAAAAAATATTATACTAGTACCTTCGTATCTTATGAATCAGATGGTCCCTCAAATCATTGTTGATTTATAGATTTCTGATTGTTAAATTTCTCATAACATTTTTATCTATCACTCTTTATCCAAATTTTATGGTTATATTTTTCCCCCATATCTATGTTTTCGCTTCCCACCTATGTTATTCTATATAAAAACCCATCAAGGTGTTACTTTGGTTAACTGTTATGTTTCTAATTGTATTTTTTAAATGAAGTATTCACTTTTACAACATGGGTTTCTATGAAAGAAACATTTAATTATTAAAGCTTTTATAACCCTAGTTAATTTTAAGTGGGAAGTTAATTTTATGGTGGGTATAATGTAACACCTATAAATTTTATGAGATAAAGTTTTTAATTTATTTGATGTCTTGTGTTGTACGCTACACCAAGATAGACTTGTGCAATACACAACATTGACATAGTTTGTGGTGTATGAAACACTATTTTTTTATTATGTTATAAAAAATTTAAGGTTGATTTGATAGATTTAACTTCATTTAAAATGATTATATGGGAACAAATAAATATTATAACCTACTCATTATAATGGCTGGTATGAATAATATTAACATTATTCCAAAAAATATTTAAATTCAAATAAGAGAGTCTATAAAATAAAAAAATCACTCATGATGAATTTTATTAATCAAATGTATATGTAATATATTAAATATAATGTTTAAAATTCATCTTATATGTTTTGTACACATGATATAGGAACAGATTAAAATTTTTTGGATAAAAATGTATTTTTCAAAAAAATAAACTTTTCGCTTCATTTTCACAGAGAACCCATTTTAAATATAGTATTTGACACTTTTTATACTCAATTTTAGAAAATAAACATCTTATTTTAATGTGGAATATAAAAAATTACTTTGGTTGAATTTTTAGTATTTTTTTGATAAGTTTCATTTTTGATGAATAGTTAAAATAATGATTTTTATTGAAACGTTTATTTTATTTTAATGTCATTACAAAGTAAAATTATGTTTTAGATTAGTTTTAAATTATAATATGTTAATTTTTATCAAATTATGGTTTTTGAATATGATTTTATGAATGAATTTATTGAAAAAACATTTTCCATATAAAAGGGGTATTTTTTCAAAAAAGGGTTTGTTGTGACATTTTTCCAATTTTACGTTAAATTTAATTTTAAAAATTCATTGTTTTTAATTTTTATAAAATAATGTAAAATTTGGATTTAGGAGGTCTATATTTGTTAAGCATGTCCCCTTTATTTCTTACTAATATGAATAGTAACCATTGTAAATTTTGTTGCCACAGTAAAGAGTAAATTAGATAATTTTGGTTAAAAGTAAAATTATAATGAATATTAAATGACTAAAAAACATGGATAAATTTTATTTTATAAAAATAAATCGACCCTTAACACTTAAGGATCTATATTATGTCATTTAATGGACACTTGTCCAAGAAAATGACTTGAAAAATATTTAAATCAAAGAAATCCACAAAGTGACATTTTCTTTCCCTTTCATATCTATTATGTGTCCATATATGACCAAATGGGTGTATCAATGAATATAAATAAATTTTTCAACATAATAAACATATTTTCCAAATATAATTTTATTTTTGACATTTTGGGGCCAATTGGGAGATATTATGGTATTTATAATATTTTATTTAATAAAAATTTAAAGTCGTCACATTCATGTTTAAAATAATATTTCATTTTTTAATTAGATTATATAAAAGATAAATTCGAATATAAATAGACAGTTTAAATATGAAATATATTCATTATCATGGAAATTTATATATAATTTTTAGGAAATAAATAATTACATTAATGTCTTATACATTGATGATGCAGAAATTATTTAATTGATGAAAATCAAATAAATTTTTTTTTATTAAAATTATAATAACTATAAAAATAAAAAAACCTGACCAAATCATATTTATAGAGTATATCACAATCATAATCAGACATGGTTAAAAATATTGACCATTTGGAGCCATATCGAAAATAATATGAAACTTATAATATATTTTTCAAAGTGATGTTAAACTTGTCACATTCAATTTTTAATACATATAACATTTTTAATGTTAGATTATACAGAATATATATTTAAAAATAGGTATTACGATGAAATATAGTATATTTACTTTATCATAGTATTTTAATTTTAATTATTATTCAAAAAATAAGTGTATTAATTAATTACACAAAATTGATGTAGTAATTATTTTATTAATGGAAATATCAAATTTTTGTGATTACAAATATTTAATTAAATATAAAATTGGATGTTTAATATATTCAATGAATTTTATATATTACCTTGACCCATTAGAGATATAATAAAATATTTTTTTCGAGGATTAAATCTTATCATGATAATTTTAAAAATCCACAATTTGAATAGTGTCAAAATTGACACTATTATTGTTTTGTCAAAATAATGTATTATTAAATTATTTAAAAATAATGACACATTTTTAAAAATAAATAATAATTATTATATCATCTAAAATATTATAATTTTTTTATTTATGATGAAATTGACATCAAACATTTAAATAGTTCACCCTTTTAATATTGAAATATTTGTTACCCTATATAAAATGAAAAAGAATATCTTAGTGATAAATTAAAATGATATGGTTTAAATTGATAGAAAAACTTGTCTAAAATATATTTTTTTTAATATTAAAATTTTATCTAATGAGATTTTCTAAAATATGAAATTTTTCATATTTTTGGATGTGATTTGATTTTATTATAAATTAATATTATTGGAGATTCCAAATGTGCCCCTCACCTCAATTATAAAAGGACACATCCTCTCTAATTTAATTAAAAAACATTTAGATTTCATGTTTAGATACCCCCTACCCATTTCCATTCTAGTTATATCCTAGAGTTTCTGGTATTCTCAAAAGACCAAATCTAGTGCCATTAAGAGGAGATTGAAAGGTAGCCCACTAAAGATGAGGGAATCTCCTTTACCAACTCTATTAAGATCATTTTTTTTACTTCCACTTCCTTTGTTGTTTAAATTATAATGAAATTTTTTATGTATTACATACAAAAAGATATGTTATTATGTTTGTGGACCAATCTTATTCCACCTTATATTCAACATATGAAAAATGAAATTACCACGTGTGTGTACATATGGCTTACCATCTCCCTGTCATAGTGTAATCTATTTTTACCACCATTTTACTTGGATGGATATTATGACAAAAATAATAATTATATATGATTATTATTACAATATATGGGTTTTGGGACTAATTATTTACCTTTAACTTCCATATAATCTCATAATTAAAGTAATGCTATCATCGCTTGTATGTATATACGGCCTTCCGTCTTTACGATGAAATGCACTTCATTATAAATATTATCCATTAAAAATTATTATATAAATGTATAGAGAGAATAAATATGAGATATATTATGTGAATGTCATTTTTGAATGATATAAAAATGACATAAAAAGGATAAATGGAACTTATTCGATGAAACTTGCATTAGATAAATGAAGTTGTTAATACCCGAATAATAAGTAATAATGAAATTTTATTACCCAAAATATGATAATATGAAAATATATGATATCATAAAATTGACTATGATTCTGGAATATGTCAATGAAATCATTTATATAATTTCTCAAACCTGGATTCCACTCAATGGGTTCCCCTTGCCCGATGGGCTATATATCCTCAAGTGCATCCTCCCGAATGCCAGAGGCTGCTAACTAGCAACAAAGGCTTTGGGTCTGTCCGGGGAAAGAATATACCCTCATTACCAAATTGAATCATAGTGGATGTATTTTAACATAATTAAATAGAATGATATATATAACTAAATAGAATTCACAACATAAAATTAGAGGAAAAAGTAACAATAACTAAAACATCTGGAATACCATTTGACAACTGATAATATGTCATATCACTAGAAAACTTGAAAACATGGATACAATACAGTACTAATAAGATGTTCCACAATAGTATAAAGGAAATAAAATATTATCCCAAGAATCTGGATCTCTAACATGATCATCTCCTATCAAGATCCATTCTAAACAACAAGAAATCAAGTGTTTAAAGCCATATGTTTTCCTTTGTCAACACCTGCAAACATGTAATTTTGCCTAGGTACCAAACCATGATCAAGGAGGGTGTGGGATAAATCTCTGTGGTCAACCACCAACAATTTCTATAACATGTGTCCCACGTAATGGAAATGTGACAGGGTTCATGCATGTATATATAAAGTAATAAAGTACAATGTAACTAAATAACCAAGTACCGAATTCAACCCTCAGCTTGAGTTTGAACATAACCAGACCTTTTAATTATTATTACCAGTTTATAAATGAGTCAGATGTTAACCATGGTGAAGGTTACATGTTAAAATAAAGGAAACCTGTAATGATATTTAACAAGAAAGTTCCATGCTAATAACCAAGTCAACGTAGACCTCAAGGATATCCAACTCAATAGTAACTATAGCCTAGCTAGGGATAAGAGTGTAATCCAAGGGGGATATTCTGCGGAATTCCATGATAATGTTCCAACATAATCCATGGTGATCATCCGAGGTAAGATAGGTCTATGATGATATAGGGCCCTATGGGATATAACCATAACACCTTATTGTGAATGATGGATCAAAGGAATGTATATGAGGTATCTGATAATAATATTGAGGTATCATATGGTGTTATATCGGGCATCCAATAGATTACAAGGATCAAGATTTAAATGGGCCTCAACCTAAGTTAGTCATATCCTTGAATAAGAATGGGGATCTTGAATGTTCAAAGCATTCCCCGATCAGAATCCAAGTTGAGCTTGATTCAGGACCTTCCTATTTCATTATGAAGTCATGTAATATTTCATTTGGTTCAAGGCTTTCGTTTCATTAGTTTGATAGGGATACGTATAATTCAACCATTGGTTCATGCCTTTCCTTTCACTAGTGTGATAAGGTCAAGTAGCATGTACCCATTTAATAAAGTCATAATTAATAAATAAGTCTATTTGGTTGAAGCCTTACCTTTCATTAGTGTGACTAAAAATAGTAGCATGAAAACATTAATTTAATCCCTTTAAGAATATTCTATATTTATTTTTCATTCTACTACCTTCCATTAATGTTTTATGGGGTTCCATAGATAAAAAACCTACCATTAATTTACATTTAATCTGGTCAAGTCATATCCTAGTATACATTCCAATTCACATTTAACATTTCATTTTCTAATTAAAGAACATTCCTTACATGGTAGAAGTGGTGAGAATACATGGTATATTACACTATGAAATTTTAAATATAAATCAATCCATTTAATATAGAAAATCATACCCTTGGTGTGGTCAAGACAAGGCACACCTAGACAATGGTACAAAGGTGTCAAAACACACAATTATGGCATAACCTTTGACATGGAAAAGAGAAATTTCTAGTCATAACCACAAACAATTAATCACATATATAATAATAGGATATCCATATGGTTCTAATGATTATAATCATGAAATGAAAATTCTATTAACAGCACCTGATGGAATTGGTGGGCCCCACATGAGAAAGCCAAAATCAACAAAATTGTGGGAAGAGTTATATAACCCCTAGGGTTGTATTATCCTCCTCTATAGGTATTGGCACTTGATTTTTCTCATATTAGAGCAGACCAATAAAAAAGAGAAAAAAAATCATACCCTGATAACTTGGTCGAGAGTAAGAGAAAAGAAGAATGACTCAGTAGAACTCTATTACTTATTTTTGTTCTTCCAACGTGATAAACAAAAGCTCAATTGGATCCCGGATAAAGGCTATCTTCAAATCCATATCTTTGGCCTTAAAAATGTTCCAAAATGGGACATATGCTGGTAAATCCCACATAATATAAAATTAGGGTTGAAGAAAGGAGTTTACTTAGATTATTGACATAAAAAATAACAATTTACCCTTAAAAAATAATGTACTTGGTTTCTCCACATAGTTGGAAAAACTTGGTGTAAACCATGTATGGGTACCAGGGGTGAAGGGGGGATCACATGATTAGGTCACAAGGTTGTGAAAAAACCATGTGAAGTGGTTCTTTCTAGAAATTACAATCTTTAAATATGTCCAAAACATGTTCTAACCAGGTTCTAACTATGTATCAAGTCCAATTTCTCCAAAAAGATGGGCTCTGGGTTTCAAAATTTCCCCATACACCCCTAAAACATTTTCTAACTCATTGGGAACCTATATTAGTTCTAAATTAAGGATTTATACTGAAGATTAAAGGATAAACCCCTGAGTGGAAAACTATGTTCTTATAATTTAAATCATTATATTGGATGTTTACATACAAACAAAGGAAATCGAACCTAAGGTAATGGATTATTTTTTCTCGGTTATATTTTTGGGGGACATATGCCTTATACACCACCTATTTCTTTTGTGTATGTTTATACATTCCATTAACATTTATATGAATATTATTATGAAGGATATAATATTTACATATGAATATAACTTTCTTTATTTTATGTGGCATACTATTTGACAGATTATAAATTGGTAAAGACAATCGCATTATTTTCCAATATTACTTATATGTAAGAATTTGATGTGGTATTTTTATCATCCGTATCCATGTTTCCTAATTATGAAATCTGTAATATTCTTTCTATTATTATCAAAAATTTTAATTTCAATATTACCCATTGGTTAATTTTAATTAAGTGGTATGAAAGGAATTTTTTTTCTTTTTTGTTATGAGGTACATTTTGATTTCTGAAAAAAGTACGAGAAGAATATTTTCTTTTAACTTTTATGGAATGAATGGAAATTTACGCATTCTTAATGCCTTATTTCCATTAGGGTTACTTTATAATTTTACACGATTATTTTAAAAGAAAATATTTTATTTTAAAATTGCATGGCATTTTGATAAAAGAAAGCCTTTTTGAAAAAGAAATGATATTTTCTTAATGAATTGATTTCAAATTCTTTATCAAAATTATCTTCCAACTAAGATGATTTTTTTTGATAAGGTTATGTTTATATCCCTATTATTCCTATGGTTTTCTTGTGTTTATGATGGAATGATATTTATGAAATCCATTTTTTTAAATAGATTTTATTTTGATTGAATGATGTTTAAGAAACCCACTTTATTCCTCGGTTTATGTTAAGTTGAATGATTTATATTTTTATGGAACACATAAGAAATATTTCATTATGAGATGGGTGGGACCTATATCTCACTCTAATTCATTTGGGAAATATTTAAATCTCATGGGATATAAATGACTGGAATGAGAAGTAAATCGTGTTCAGTAATACAAGGCAAGAACTAGAAGTGAACTCAGTTCAGTAATGGAATTTTTTCGCAATGATAGTCTTGGATATCAACCTTGAATAATAGGAACAAAATTCTATGCTTAAGCTTTTTCCACAGTTCAATGTTTTATGCCGATTCTAGTTTCTCATGGTTCCTGATTCATTTATGATTTATTCCTTATGAACTAAAAATATTTATTTTACAACTCAAGATTTTGATATTCAAAATTTATGTTCATGTTTTTTACATTATTAGGTTTATGATTATTTATGTTCTCCATATTTACCCTTACTGAGTATTTAAACTCACAATTTTAATGTTTTTATTTCCCCATGATATAAAGAATGGTTTTATGTTGGAAAACTAAGTGGGAATATATTTATGGGAGATGTTTCAGATCCTTCACCAAGTTAGAATAACGTGTTCCATGTTTCTAAATACACTAAACGAATATGGTCTTCGGGTGTTTATTTATGTCATGTATTAACTATAAAGAAAAAAGTACTGTAATTTCCATGTACATCAATCTTGGGTCATTATAAATGGTATTAGAGTGATGTTTTTGTTAACCTTTGGAAACTGGGATACAAAATCTTTAGTGAGATCCCTAGATATATTTATAAGGATATGTATCGATATGTCTCTAAGGGTAAGTAAAATTATTGGGTTCAATACTATAAATATTGTAATGATCATGAATAACCTAGGATTAAACATAATATTTTTGAGAATTAAAGTACTCCCCTTTACTATGATTCTTTCCTAGTATGATTTTGTCCTCTCAAACTATTAATTTTAGGTTTTAGATAATGAATGGAACCAAAAAAACGGTTTTCATGATCAATGAAATTTGAAATACAATGAATGTCCTCCTGAACAACCAAATGTTATGGTAGCGAGAATGTAAAATCCTATTACTATAAATACACTAGATATGAATCATTATAGACTTACAAATGAGAATATAAGGGAACAACATTCTATTGAGTCCCTCATGAGGCAACATCCAGCATCTTTTAGTGGGTCTTCTGATCCACTTATAATTGAACAATAGATCATTACCATTGAAAATATATTTTCAATCCTTAGTTGTTTGGAACATGCAAAATTCATTTTAACTATTTATCATTTTGATAGAAAATTGGACTAGTGGTGGACTCTAATCAATAATACAAGGAAGTAAGATGAAATTGAATATATGGAATGGGACTAATTCGATAAATTATTTTTCTATAAATAATTTTCTCGTATTCTTCAATTAAAGATGGAAAATGAGTTCATTATTGTTAAGAAGAAGGATAATGAAATTGTTGGTATATAAGAGGAAAATTTTATAGGGCTTGTAAGGTATGCTTCTGGATTTTTCATCCAACATGAGATTATAGATGATTGATTATTCAATGGATTAAAACCATGTATTCAAAGGAAGTTAGATATAATAGACTTTAATAGCAATAAATAGATAGTGTGTTGTGCTGTCAAGGTAGAAATGGATGTTTTTGTTAGATGTCAATTTCATGGTTGTAGAAAGAAACAAAAGATGGAGTTCAAAGGAGAATCTCAAAACAATGGTGAAGATAAGATGAGTGTTTATTTATGCTCAAAGTGTGGAATGAATTATAGTGTATATTGTCTTAATGGGACTAGAAAATGTTTTAAGTGTGGAAAATAAGGTCTTCCTGAAGTTTATTGTTGATGTAATGAGAAAAAGGTACTTAATGATGTTAATAGGGAAAATGATATAGAGAATGCACCGCCCACACTTTTATTCAACAAGTGAAAAGAAATGGGGAATTATTCTAATTAGTTCACGAATCTAAGGTTTATTGATGATGATCAACGTAAAAAACCACTTTAGGCCAAAGGAAAAGGAAAATCACATGTGATAACTATTGGAGATGTTGAGTATGAAAATTATGTGGTGGAATTATTTAGTGTTTATGTAATGGGATTATAGAATAATCTTGTAGAATCTCATTTATGGTATTATGTAATATTTAAAAATCTATGTATTGGTCCATTATGGTTATCAATAAGTATATAGTACCAATAAACATGAAAAGTTATTAAAATATTTTTTGGAAAACACATGATATGTTCAAAATGATCGGAAAAGGATATAATTATATGTTTGATAGTATTAATGATCACTAGACTAATATAAAGAAAAATTGATATCATGGTTTGAGTATATAAACTTTTTGGGATTTTTCATATGTTGAAAGTGTTAATTTTTTACATCATTCATGTTTTCACTAAGGTTCTACTATAATTCAAGTTATTAGAATGTTTCAAGAGAATACATGTTTAATGTATTTAAATGTTTGGAATGTGAAAACCAAGGAATTCCTTATGAGATATGGGGATAAATGTTAATCTGATTCAGCTCACCTCTATCTATTGTTCTATATTTTCATCTTTTATAAGGATTATATGGTTATAAATTCATTGAATGTTAAAGATAAATTTCCAAATAAGTTTTTTATAATGATGTATTACCTCACCATAGGTGGACATATGCATATTTTATTACATGCACTAACCTTTTTGTTTTGATAAAGATAGATGGAATGAACTATAATTCTATTTAGGGATCGCATGATCAGGTAACACTTTTGGAATGAATAGTTCATCATTATTTATTTAAATAAGACATAAAGTGGATGTTTTTCAAGGCATGACCAATGGTGACATTGTACTAAAATCATGTAATTATTTCTTTTCATGTTTTTCATAACCAAAAAATTTATCCTAGTACCTTCTTATATGATGAACTAGATAGCCCCTTAAATCATCCCAAATTAATGGCTTTCAAATTGTTAACTTTCTCATAAACTTGTTCTCTATCACACACCACTCTAATTTGACGGTTATATTTTTCTCCCTTATCCTTTTCTTCACTTCCCACCAATATTCATCAACGTGGAAACCCAATTATTAGTTACATTGGTTAACCTATATGTTAATAACTTTAATTTTTAAATTAAGTTTTATTATTCCTTTTTATGACGTGGGTTTCTATTAATGAAACATTGAAGTATTAATACTTTTATGACCCCAAAAGACTTCTAGGGTTAAATTAATATTATGCGGTAGAATTTAACACCCCCATATTTTAAGAGATAGAGTTTTTAATTTATTTGACGTCCTATGTTGTATGCTACACCAAGAAAGGCTTGTGAAATATGAAACACTGACTTAGCTTGCAGTATACACAACACTATCCTTGGATTGTGTTACACACGATTTCAATATCTCATTATAGATGTAGTTTCATATAATAAAAAATATAAGTGAACAACTAAATATTATATCATAGTCATTATAATGGTGGGTATGAATAGTATAAACAATCTTTGGAAAAACTATTTAAATTCAAATATGTGAATCTATAAAATAATAAAATCACTCTTGAAGGATTTTATTAATGATAAATATATATAATATATTCTATCTAATGTTAATAATTCATCTTATTTTCTTTCAATACTTGATATAAAAATAGATTAAAATTTTTTGGATAAAAAAAGTATTTAAAAAATTATGTTTTATGCCTTTTGATGGCGCACCCATTTAAAATCTACTTTTTGACACTTTTTTATATTAAATTTGAAAAAATAATATTCTAATTTGATTTTTTAATATAAAAAAAATACTTTGGATGAATTTTTTGTATTTTTCTGAAATGATTCATTTTTTATGAAAAGTGAAAATACTGATTTTTGTTGTAAACCTTATTTTGTTTAATGTAATTATGTAGTAAAATGATTTTTTTGGGTAAATTTTAAGTTTTAATTAGAAAATTATTACCCAAATATGGTTTTTCAGAAATATTTTATTCATTAATTTATTATAAAAATATTTTCTATTTAAATAGGTGCATTTTTTCAAAAAAATGTTTTCCGTGACATTTTACCGGTTTTACATTAAATTTAATTATGAAACTTATGTTTTTTGAATTATGAAAAATTAACGTCAAATTTGGATTAAGGACGTCCAAATTGTTTTATTATCACCCTTTTATTTTTTCCAAATATGAATAGTTACCATGATAAATTATGTTACCATGGTAAAGGGTAAATTTGGTAGTTTAGGTTAAAAATAAAATTATAATGACTATAAAAAGACAGAGACAAATGAAAAAAAATTATTTTATGAATAGAATTTGACCTTTAACACTTATGTATCAAAAGTATTTGATTTAATAGATATTTTTCAATGAAAATGACTTAAATAATATTTAAATAAAAAAACACATAAAGTGTCATTTTCAGTCTCTTTAATATCTATTGTGTGCCCACTTGCGGAGGAATTAGTGGTATCAATTAATATAAATAGTAAATTTCAACTTAATAAACTTATTTACTTAATATTAATTTATTATTGACATTTTAGGGCCATTTGGGAGATATTATGGTATTAATAATATTTTTTTAATGAAAATCTAATGATTTCACATTCATGTTTTAAATAATATGTCACTTTCAGATAACATTATATAGAATATAAATTAAACTATTAATACCCATTTGAAAGGTAAAATATTTTTATTTATCATGGTAATTTAATTGAAATTTTTAAGAAATAAATAATCACATTAAAGTCTTATACAATGAAGATGCATAAATTATTTTATTGATCAAAAATCAATAGAATAATTACTATTAAAATTATAATAACTGTTAAAAGACCAAAAAACATGAAAAAGTATTACTGGTCAATTATAAATCGACCATAGTCATTCAAGGATTGAGTTATTGACCATTTGGATCCATATGTAAAATATTATCACACATGTAATATTTTATTTAATGTGATGTTTAACTTGTCGCATTCATTTTTAATTCATATAACATTTTTAATGAAGTACTATATAGAAGATATATTGGAAAATAAGTATTCCTATGAAATGTTTTAGATTTATCTTCATCATAGTCATTTAATTTTTATTTTTATTCTATAAAAAGTGTAATAAATAATTACACAAAACTGATGTAGTAATTATTTTATTAATGGAAATATCAAAATAATGAGATTACAAATATTAAAATAAATATAATTTTGGATTTTTAATATATCAAAATAGTTTTCTAGATTACCTTGACCCCATAGGGATATTATAAAAAAATCTCATGGATAACATTTTATCATCATATTTTTTAAAATCCTTGAAATGTTTAGTGGCAAAATTGAAACTATTGTTGGTTTATCAAAATAATGTTTTAAAAAATTATTTGAAAACAATAAATAATTTTTATGAAAACATAATAATAATTATATTGACTAAAAGTATCTAAATTATTTTTTTATGTTTTAATATACATCCAATAATGAAATGATTTACCATTTTAATATTGAAATATTTGTTTCCCGAGTAAAAACGAAATAGAATAACAAAGTGATGAACTAAAATGATGGGGTTTAAATGGATAGAAAAAACTTTTATAAAATTTATTGGCTGATGATATTACATCCTTATATAATAAAATGTTCTAAAATATGAAATTTTGTAGGTTTCGGGATGTGGTGTTTTATTATAAATTAATATTATTGGGGATTCCAAATGTGCCCCTAACCTCAATTATAAAAGGACACCTCCTCCCTTATTTATTAACAAATAATTGAGCCTTAATATTTATCCATACCCTTCCTATTTCATTACTAGTAATATCTTATTGGTTATGGTCTTCTCAAAATACCAACTCTAGTTCCATTAAAAGGAGATCCATAGGGTGATCTCTGAAGAATATGTAATCTCTTTTACTGACTCTCTCATGATCATTTCCTCTTTTATATACCCTTCCTTTATGGTTTCCATTATAAAGTTATAGAAATAGTATTACCTATATACTGATATGTTATTATGGTTATATAACAACCATATTCCAACTTTTATCCATTCTATGAAAAATGAAATCACTGCATCTGCATACGTATGACTTACTGTCTCCACACCATGGTGTAATATGTTTTTCACCACCATATTAAATGGATTGGTATAATTATGGAAATAATAACAATATATTATTATTATACCTGATATTTATTGTTTAAAAATATATTTACCATCCACATCCGTACCATTTCATAATTAAAGGGATGATATCATCACTTGTGCGTACATACGACCTACCGTCTCCACGATGCGAAGCGATTCATTCTAAATAACATCCATCAAAACATGAATATATAAATGTATAGAAAAAATAAATATGAGATATATTATATTAATATTATTTTAGAATGATATAACTATGAACCAACAAGGATAACCAAAACATATTCGACGAAACATGTATAAGAAAATAAAGCAGTTAATACGTGACTAATGAATAGTAATGAAATGTTATTACCCATTGGATGTTAATATGATCATATATGATAATATAAAAATGAAAATGATTCTGTAATTATTTAATGAAATCATTTAAATCATGGTAAATTAGGTTCAAAAACATACAATGGATATCATACCTAAGGTAAGGGATTATTTTGTCCCACTTTTATTTCTGTGAGACATATGATTTATAGACAACCTATTTTTTCTATGTGGTGTTTATATTTCCATGAATAATTTTTTTGGATATTATTATTAATTTTATTTTATATAAATATTCATATAATTTTCCATATTTTATGAGTCATACGATTTAACTGATTATAAATTGGTATAGGTAATTTTTCAATCTCATTATTTTATGTGATTTTTTATACGAAATTATTTACTAGGGTATATTTATCATCCATATACATGTTTCCTAACTATTAAATATATAATATTTTTCTTTGATTATACATTTTATTAAAGTCAGTTTTACCCATTTTATGATTTTTATTAAGTGGTATGAATGGAATTTATTTTATTTTCGATACGAGGTACTTTTTGAATTTCTGACAAATGTACAAGAAGAATGTTTTCATCAAACTTATACGTAATGAATAAATATTTATAATTTATTAACAACTTATTTATATGAATATTCCTTTATAATATTTCAATATTATTTTCAAATAAATTCTTTTCTTTTAAAACTTCATTCTATATTGAAAAAATATATCCTTTTTGAAGAAGAAAGGATGTTAACCTGAAGAATTAATTTAAAGTGTTTTATCAAAATTATTTTCCATATAATATTACATTATTTATTAGGGTTTTGTTTCTATCATTATTAGTCCTATAGTTTAAATTTTTATGATGTAATTCTATTTATGAAATCAATTTGTTTTATATGAATCTAATGTTGTTTAAGAAACCCACATTATTCCTTGTATTATGCTATGATGAATGATTTATGTTTTTTTGGAAAATGTAAGAAATATTTCTTTATGAGATGGGTGGTACCTAAATCTCAATCCTATTAATTGGGTAAATATTTATATGTCACGATACAGACATGATTAAAATGATAATTAAATCTAGTTCAGTAATACAAGCCTGGAAGGAGGAGTAAATTCAGTTAACTAATGAACTTTGTCAACTATGATGATTTTGGATATGTGCATTGGATAATATGGAAATAATTTTATATTCTTAGTTTTTTTCCACAATTCCATGTTTTATTCCAATTATATTTTCCCAAGGTTCATAATTTCATTATGATTTATGCCTCATGAACTACCAAAATTTATTTCATGACTCATGATTTTGAAATATGAAATTTATGTTCATGTTTTTGCATTCTTATGTTTATGTTTTGTTTGATGTTCTCCATATTTACCGTTACTAAGAATTTGAGCTCAGACTTTTTATTTTTTCTTTTCCCTAGGTTATAAAAAAAGTTTTTATGTAGGAAAAACAAAGGGGATGATGTTTTAGGGAGGTGTTAAGAGCTTTCACCAAGTTAGAAGAATGTGTTCCATGATTCCAAGGATAGTAAACTAATATAGTCTTTGGGTGTCTGTTTGATTCATGTATTAAGTATTACAAAAATTTAAAATATTTTCAATGTACTTTAAGTTTAGTTTTTTAGAACCCAACCAATAGTGTTGTCTATTATAGGACTGAGTATTTGAAGTCTAATTTTAATCCACAATACTACTAACTGTTAGAATTTATAATCGAAAAACACCACTGGTGTTCCAAAAAAATTTACCTGATAGGTTTCCCCAAACAAAACCTGATCACACATGAGAATGACCATATTGATTCATAATTTTAATCTAAAATGGTTGAAATCCTGCAAGAAAACTCTAACCAATCATATTTCCATTTTCCTAATGGAACTGTCTAACTTTCAATCACACCCATCATGTTAAAAATGACATAAATAGTTTAGATCAAAGATAAACAGATATACCTACACATGATAATGATAGTAAACCGACATCTAGAAGAATTTACTCATAAATTCTCATCTCCATCCACTAACACATTAAAATTCACCTGATATAAGTTCCCCTCCTCTGGGAGACACCCCTTGATTGCTCGAACATGCCTAGTGGAGTCGATGAAGGGAATTCATTGACATTCCCTATTTTACATGTATGTTCCTTGCCATGAGAACTGAAACAACCCCATCCTGATACAGGATCAGATTACACAAAAACTCCCCCAATCCAGACACCCATACACATACTCAATCAGAATCTAAATCCAAACAAGTACTTTTCATTCAATGAGGAAGCTAGTAGTTCTATGGTCAATTCATTTACTGGCATAAAAATTCCCAAATTTCCATCCATTGGATGTTCTAAAAAACCTATAAACCTTCTTACTTATGTGTTACATTCCCATTATTGTCATCCCACTCCAAAAATTAGGAGATTCTTCATCACAGAACCACCAAAAAAGTTCATGACCACCACCACCTATTCCCTATTCCTCAATGGACATAATGATTCATATGGACTAACCTACTCTTTCTTGAGAACCAAAATGATACACAAAAAATATTCTAGCTTTTTCATTGTTTATATCACTCATCTAGAGCCATAATCTACTTTTACCAACCTCCAAAATCACATATCTCAGAAAATGCGTGCCATATTCTAGCCTCATTATCCTCATTTCAAGACCCCGAGTCCATTTCCATTGCCCCCTCTCTTCAATAAAGACATACTAAAACCCATCAGTGTCATTTTCTATCATTACCATAAGTATCTCCTTGATTTCCATTAGCCCTCATATTTTCCCAGTGAGTCATCAATTCCAACACCAAACTCATTCCCCCACTAGTCTTTCATCCTAAATATTATGTTGCCTATGCTCCATGGAATGTTAGTCAAGACACACTAGGATATCTCTTGAAACTGGTCATCAAAAAATAAAAATTTTATAAGGCCATGATTCGTACTACGATATCATGCTATGAGGAATCATTCTAGCTCTGTGTGTCTAATTGAGCTCAGACTGCACTGCTAAAATCACACACACTAGTCAATAAGATCAGACAAAAAATCAATGATTATTTTAATTTATAGTCTTAGTGTCCAAGAACTCAAGGTGAATCATAAGCAACAAGTGTCACCCCCACCTTTTCTGTAAATTCCAACCACCTTTATTATATCCACGTCATACCCCAAATCACTATATATTTCTTTCAACTCCAAATAAATATCAAGATATGATAAAGCCTCTGACGGGTCACCATAGCTCAAATAAACACCAGCCCAATAGGGTATGATTTTAATTCAAGATTATCTTGGTCTCCCACCATTCCCTATAATGTATATTCATACATCTGGGTCACAACACATGAGGGATCATTGGTGTTCCCATCACAGCGGACAACATTGACTTTCCAAAACACCACCCATGAATAGTAAACCCATCCTCATGATTATTCACATTATTGAAATGTCTCATGTGGATCACAACTCAAAAGTCGATAGGTGCACACATAATGAAATCTTCATAGATGAACCAGACTAATGGAAACAAATAATGATGATCTAGTTAAGTTGAGTTTCATTCTAATATATCGTGAAGAAAAATGTTAATGTTCTTACAAGTCATACTAAATAACTTATACTTAATAAAAAACAATTGAGAGGTCCAATGCTGGGAAACCAATGCTATACTAAGCCACCAGTTTTACTACACCACCTACGCATAAGGGATGAGTCATCGTACTCGCTATTTAATGTGTTAGCATACATCCACATTACCTACCATCAGAAGGATATCTATATACAGGCTGACCCAGTTCAGTAGAATTCCACCATGTAAATATAATACAAAATGTTGCATTATTAACTTCTAAGACTATAAACTAATAATCCTAAATATCTAGAGAAATATCCCCATATATGGATTATATATCATGGTAATCCTATCTGCCTAATATGATGCATGATACACCTCTTTTAATTGTAGTGCTTGAGTAAAATCGAGATCATTGTCCCCTCGATAATGTTCGAAGAGTTATAAATTCATAATAATCCATAAAATCCAAAGCAAATATTCATTCATCTCATCAAAACCCGAATTCAACCATAACATCACAAATATAAACTTCAATACAAACCATTGTATCCTATACATTTTACAATAACATTTATTGTTGACACAACTAGTGATATACCCATCACATGACTTAAAACAATCCTATCACTTATCTATACATCAAAAAATAGTGACAATAAATAAACAGGAATGATCTGATTCAATATTGTAACTTTCATCCCCAGGTCACTATATATATTGTTGATGGACAAGTCCACAACATGAACTTAGGTGCTACACAATGTATTCAAGGGATACCGACCAGTAGTGAGGGTATAAGGTAGTATAAAGAGGTTACTATATTAAGATATCAGAGTTCAAAATAATAAATAATATAAAAACATCATCCATTACAAATATACAATTTAATAAGAGATTAAAAAAATAATGAATGATAAATGGAATTTTGTAAAAAATTGAAAGATAATGTCTTATACACTATCGTTGAATACCCTCTAGGACGATCACATATACCTACTAGAATAAAATAAATAAAATAAAAGATATTACCTCTATGAAATATAAATAAAAAATCCCCAATATATCCTTATGATCACTCAAAAAATTACACTCAATCATTATATCAAAGCCCTTATCCCAAATCTATGCATTCAATAAAAAAGTGGAATGTACTTGATTACCCATGTGTAGTGGTGTCCTGAGCATGGTGTGAGTATTAAAATCTATAGGGAAACTACAACATGGCCCCATATTAGAAATCACATTTCATGATATGTTCATGTGATGTTCTAATCCGTTTAAATATATAAATATCGAATAAAAATAAATTATTTTCAATCCTCAGGATCATGATGTTGATTGATCATACCTATAATGTCCAGTGTTGGGGTGTCTCTAAACTTGTATGGATGAACATGCCAACCACATAACTTGAAATCCAAAAATCCATGGAATCCCCTATCACATACTCCTGACTCTGGGGATAATTACCATAAAAACCTTATATTGAGCTACAAATCCAATGAATCTATTTTCATATCTCATGGATCTAGGTTCTCGAACCATGATAGTTCACAGATATTGCTCCTGATAGTGGAATCTATAACAATAGCCTTACAAACCCAAGGATCATAGACACAGTGACCCATAGATCCAACTCAAAATCGATCAAATTCATAACCACAATATCACTACCCCTGCGATCTGACCCACATCGAATAATGCATTTAGCTCTAAATCAATGGTCACCATAACAATATACAAGGATCCTAATATCATATATTCCAAACCATATTCACCTCTAAACATGGTAGATCCACCAAATACCCAATACTATATAAATTCTGTCTCTAATACTTTCACATCACCCCCAAGGGAATATTCCATAAATAAGGAATAAAAAAGGGTTTTCTAAAGGCCCATTCCAATCATCAGTGTCCAAAGCCCCTTGAGACACACTCTGATACAGGTTATATTGTGAAACCTAGAAATATATCACATACGCTAGCTCATGTTCATTTTTTTAATGGGGAAACCACTATATCCCCTCAGTATAAGTCAGTAGAGGCACCCCCCATAGTTGTTCGATCATCAATTATTGTTTCAAGTCAACATGTAATGCACTAGGACAACATTTACATGACTTATTCATCATGGTATCATGGCCATATTAGCTACCAACAGTCATCCCTCCTTGGAAATAGTCATGATATGGAACATGGACCATCTAAATCCTTAAAGACTATCTGGTTCCGTACACTCAAACAAACTATTCATAGTCTTTCTTAGGCATTTCCACATAGGAGATTTCACATTTGATAAGAAAGGACCACTGGTTCTGTCATTGTCTCAATGATAATAAATAACTCGATGTCCAAACAGCCCTCTAATTACCAAGGAGAATATGTATCGAGTTAAAGGTTATTGTAGTACAACCTAAAATAACATGTTTTTAAGATGAATTATAGTGTTTAAAGGCTATCTATTCACTCATTGTTGACCAATACGTCCTGATAGAACATAGGGGTAGTTTGTGACCACTAACATTCACCCATTTTAATTAAACATGTCAATTTAATTTAAAAATAATAATTTAATTTAATTAACTCAGGGAATCACCCATAGTCATGAGATTAAGAATCCAAATGAAACATAAATAGAGAATAAATTCAATAATGAATGAATGTGATACCACCTACCTTATGGGAGATATACATGTTATTTCCAAGGCCCTGCTACAAATTCACAGGATCAACCATTCCTATCCGGATTCTACCTTCAGTAGTCATCCCATATCCACCACACTAGTTGTAAAACCATGCCAATATAGAATAAATTATTTGTTATAATAGTTATAATTAATTAAATAATTTTAATTCAACTGATAATAATGCTATAAAATTCACCATACATCCAACGAAAATTGATTCTTCAAACAAATGGGTTTTGGAAACCCCTTACACTCCACTAAACCTAGGATAAGAAAAATCCCCATCCTTCACCATCAATTTCATAATTAAAAGATATAAATTTTAATGAAAAGCCTATGGGAAATATAATGTGAGATACACTTTCGACGTTATGATGAACAAACAACCCCAGATATCATCTTGACATGTCATAAACTTAGGATTTATAGAATCCCATTCAAAATCAGATGATTTCCCCATTCTTTGGTGAGATCAACACTTGAAACCAAAATAGAAGAAATTCCAAATAAACAGAGAAGTGTAAGAGAAGGAATGAGTTGAGGTATAGGGGTCTATACCATCTATCATCACCGAAAATTCCAATGAATTCACTCCCCAATAATGGGGGGCTACACATGGGAAGGGAAGTGACCCTCCAGTCCGTGCATCCAAAATGAAAGGAATGTTTGTGGAATCTCCATAAAAAATATGGGTGGGTAGGGTTATTTTGATGCTTTTATTATACAACTATATCTTCAGTATAGACCACCAGCTAGTAGGTAGTGATAATATCCACAGGCTAGCCTTTGGCCTATATTAACTAAATCTATAACGACCACCTAACCACTCTTGGGGCCATCCAAATCCCCCTATCTTCTACCACGTCCATGATCAGGACTCAAACACATATTTTGAAGTTTTTCTAAAACAACATTGTTCTCAATCAAGATTCATAATTGAACCTAGCCAATAATTTAAAAAATCTTATATTTCATGATTTTAAAATGCTTTCATGGATATAGTATCTTATAAATTTCATCCCCAATATTGAAAATAGATCCATAAAAAACGTATACATGTATTTTTCAACACATTATTTGGTTCTTAAGGGTATGGAATATACTTATACGGATATGAAAATGTATAATACCATGTGCTTAGGAATGGTTTGAGGCATTTTTAAATGATATGAAAAAATAATTATCTATTTAAGTATTTTAAATTGATTACATTATGATAGATATATCTTACATTTCTTCAAAAAACTCCCAAGACCTTTACATGGAGATATCTTTAGTAAGATATCGTCTCGTACACATAATTCAAGAACCTTGATTATAATTTTAGGATAAATTTTATAACTACATGAGGATTATTTGATGTTACCCAAGTTAGACCTCACCTTATAAAATATCTATTCTATATTTATATAATATATTTCTCTAAAACCATCTCAACAAGTTATTCTTTGGAATCTATTTCCATAAAATTATTCATAAAATGAAATTTTCTTGATAGGGGGTTAATTATTATTATAATAAAATTATACACGAGGAAAAAAATGACTGACAAATCATTGTAAGTCATTTGAGGATCACCCTAGAATTCCATATAATTATTATTGAATCCATTTATATACTTCATATATTTTAGTGTCATATATTGTGCTATGATTAACCACTATATTTCATAAAATCATGAGACTCATCTAAAATTTTGATTTAAATTATGGATCATGATTAAAAAATAGGGTATTCTATAAATTATCACAATATTATTTATATATAACCTATTAACATGATATAAAGAAAAATAATATTTAATTATAGTGAAATGGATTTCAAATTTAAGATGATATAAAATGGAGTATATTCCAATATAACTGTTTGAGGTATTATGAAAACATTTGATGAAATACATAGTATTGTTACCCAAATTCCACAATAGTATAATTAAATGCTTCATAAGTCCTTTGGGATGTTTTATTCTGGCCCACACTTGGTGAAATACTATCAAACATTTAGTTAAATATGAAAGCTCTCACTTTATATTCTCAAAACAGAAATGGTCTCAGATATCCATAAACATCTTAGTGATTCAACTTTGTATATATATGTTTTGTCTATGTGCATCATCTAATATATTTTTCTTCACCATTGGTTTTTATAGAACACAAAAACTTTTACAAATCCTTAAAAATACACATTCAACAATGTTTATCATTAGAAATTTCCCAATTATCACATCTTACATCTTATTTTGAAGGGCCTTATCATCATGTTAAGATTTTTTAAACGTATAAATCAATGAAGGATGTGTAATTATATAGAATAAGAATAATATTTAAATTTCCATTAAATTACCAAAAAAATTCCTTATTAGATCCATGAAAATTTGAACAGTTTGAAACATAGTTTTTTAAAAAATAAAAAAGTATTTTCTACACATTGAATTTTATACCTTGGTTTATTTTGTAGGATGATAACACATAACACATTAATAATAAGTTAGTAATTCCAATAGTCTATTTTTTCATATATTTAGATCTTTTCTATGAAGATATATTTGAAACTCCCATGGATAGTGTACTATTCACTTATCCCTCAATAAATACAGTTTCTCTATATCATTAATGCAATAACTCATGATGACAAACTCTAAGTTGGGATATGGATAATTAATGTCATGGGGATTAAATTATTGATATTTATACACTAAAAACTATAATGTTTCATTAAAACAAATGCATAAACTTTTCATAGAACATCACTATAAATTAATACCCCATCTTTAATAGATGAATGTTTGGATACTAATTTTTTTTATCAATACCCTCTTAAATTTCTGATATCTATCATCACATTCAGATTTATATGGGATATTAACTTTTTTACATTTTAACTTGGATTTAATGTCATGTAATCATACATATTGTTTAGAAAAGAATAGATAATATCTAGAAAATCAAAATAATCTATTTAAATATGTTATGTTTGTGGGACCTCTCCATTCTAGGACATACTTTGTTTGTGAAGGGTCAAAAGATATACCGTCTCCAAATATAGTATTTCCAATGAAGTCTACTTTTCAAAGATAAAATTTCAATTTATTAAATACCTATATAACTCTTTTTCCATCATAACCACATGCATGATTTATAAATGAGTTTCATACAACTCATAACTCTTAGAGGATATACAAATATCAATAACTTATATTCATATTAATATATCAATATATTCCCTGAATAATTGATTTTTTAAATCCAAAAACATATAATGTGAATTTGTTAACCTCAATTGAATTTAAGTGAAATAATAACGAAAATAAATTTTATGTAAAGCTATATTCAGGATATAATTTATCATAGAATTTAATTTATGATAACTAGAATAATGACCAGTCATCATGAAATATTGGTCTAATTTATGATGATCAAGGGGTTCTCTTAATATATAAAAACTAATACTTATTTTTTGAGTTAAATTACAATTATTTCCCTATAATGAATTTAAACAATTATTTAAACCTCTTTATTCATTGAAAATATAATAGTTGATCCTTTTAGTACAACACTAGAATAAATTTAAGAATTATCATATAAGTCTTGTGATTTCTTCTTTGTATTATCTAACTCTACGAGACTAATTTTATATTGTGAATGATATGTGGTGTGTTCCTGATGAATAAGATCAATAAATAAGTAAATTTATTATTTAGGGGAAAATATATCTAATTCATCAATTAATGCAACATTATATTATTTCATATTCAGTTAATATTATATTTTAAAATCCTCATTCCCATAAAGGATTGAAATTAAAATAGCTCGTATAAACAGATATCATTAAAATGGGAATCTTGGGGTGTTTCTAGACCAGATTATGTAATTAAATATTCCCTCTAAATAAAAATAATCCAATAAAATATTTTTCAATTATAACTTCTTTCCCTCTATAATATATTATAGTATTATAATTTGGGAGAAAATCCTTTCCCAAAATCACATCAAAAGCCACCATAACTATGATTATTAGATTAATAACAATAAAATTACCAATCATTCTAAATTTAACTTCATGATATAATTTTATTAAAAAAATTACCACTTATATTTCTATCAAATAAATCATTCCTTAATATATTAAGGGTTCATTGAATATTCATTTCAAACATGCAAGATATAGAAGAATGTGTTGATCTAGAATCAAATAATGTATTATGTAGATAGATTGTATAATAATTGTATCATCAATGAAATATTTTAGAGTTTCAAATTTATAAATGGTTATTAAAAAGTGTTGGCCTTGACCCCCACCAATTATGAGGTATATTCCCTTATCTCTTGGTTAATTTATTTGAATAATTTCCTATCTTGTTCTTGTTCAAACATTTTCCATTGATTTCTTCTCTCTTCACTTTTCACCCATGATCTTTTTTACCTTTCTCTCCAAATATGATGCAAAAACCCAATCCTCTTAAGCAAACTCATAGGTGTATCTTCCAATATTTATTATATATATGTAAATATAGTATTACCTTTTTTTATTTTCCATTACATCATTCCACATTAAATTCCAATATCTTCTTATTTATCCATTTTCTTTGATTTTGAAAATTCATTCATATAATCCAAAACACTGTTTAATATCTATTTATATATTGAAAAAATTTGGGGAACTAAATATCCTTAAATTCATAGCTTCAACCCATCAATGAAGTGATCAATCATTCTTTCCTAGTAATAAATCTGATTGATTGATTACCTCGAAAACAAAATGAAATAACACACAATATTTGACACCAACTCTTTATTTTTTTCATAAATTAGTAAATTCTATTTATGTATTATCACATTTCTCTTGAGTAAAATATTTTTTTAAAAATTAATTTTAAATGAATTAAACTCATGGTTTTCAATATAACCACTATTTTTAGTGTTTTTAATTAGCATACACCATTTGTCAATATCACCCAAAAAGGATATACAAAAATGTTTCTCTATAAAGATAACCTTAAATTAATTACACTCATAGTTTTAAATAAACCCTTATATTTTTATTATTTTAATTTAGTGAACATTATTGTTAGGAATCTATCCTGAAGAGTAATAAAACCATAAAAAAATTAATTTCATAGTACACCCCAAATCTGTAAAGTTATTCTCTAGAGACTTCATTTACTTCTCTTTGACAATTGGATTAGTTGACCCATTGAATGATGGATTTTTTTTCTCATAAATTTATTTAATTAATTTGATCATTGGTAAATTGAAATATTTTATTCTATACGAGATAAGATATTTTTCAAAACTTGAGTCTATGTCACCATGATAGAAATTATTTTTTGGAAACAACATTAACTCAATTACACTGATTACTTAGAATATACATAAATTTTCCTTAATTAGTTTTGTGGATTCAATTTCCTCTAGAAAGAATAATTATATGAAAATTTGAATGGGTTAATTTTTAAAATTTTCAAATAATGATTTTGAATACATGACTTATATATATAATGTTTTCAAAAAAAAGTATTTTATGTATAATTCCTATAAAAATCAAGAGTATTATTTATAATTTTATTTTGTAAAATCTATCCTCTCTACCTATGTTATTATAAATCTAGTTCCTCTATTATTTAAGAAACCATTATATAAAATCAATTGTAATTACCCAAACCATTATCACATATATCTAGCGGGTCATTTATTAAATTATAATTATATTAAATGATATTTCATTCCCAAGGTCAAGTTTTATTATCCCTTATGGGTATAGTTAAATAATAATTACATGAATCAATCATATTACATAATTTGAGTAAAAATAAATATTCCTTAAGATATTTATATATCTAACAACATATAATATCCCCTTATAAACTGAGGAAATGAGGGTAATAATTAATGGTTTTGATCATATGATTGTTAAGGATTAGTTTATAATAGAATATCAAATGTCATATTAATTGGATAAAAAATATGACATGAATAGATAAAAAATTTTTAATGAGGAATATATTATTATAAATTAATCCATGGAACATAAGGAAAATAAATAATCACCTAGATAAAATTAAATTATCTTTTAATTATAGAATGTATGGGGATGCATAATGTCGAACATCATAAACAAATCATTAATGAATTATAAAAATATATAATAAATAAATGGTAACGTCACTCCAATGATCCTACCTTAGTTGTCTCGTTATACCAATCAATGCAATCAGTGGGCATAAAATTTTAAGATATGATGATTACATAAAATTATAATGTATTCCTTATTTTAAAAAATTAGCATTGAAGATATATGGAATATTTTTCGTAAAGAGAAACTTATATATTTTTATCATAGTATGTCAATGAAGAATATTTTAAAAGATCATTCAATATAGAACAAGGGATTATAAATATTTATTAATAGATTTATGATTTCAATATATTAATGTTATATTGGTGAATCAAATAAAAATTTGTCAAGGATAATTAGGCATATACAATGTTTAAAGTAGTACCCTTGTAAAGTGAAGAATATAGAACTATATTTATCAGGTACCTAAAAATATTAAGATGAAAAATATTTTTACAAAATAAAATACATGTATTTGAAAGAGTTGGAGACAGAAAAAATTATAGATCAATGCCTTTTATAAATTAGTAGTATGCCATCGCTCTTATATTATATAGATTAGGGATATATATTTTAATTATATAGAAAAATAGAGGTTAGTGATCTTTGATCATGAAAGGATAACATGTGTGAAAATAAAGTATAACCAACTTAGGACCTGATAGTAGGTACCCCAGATAAATCACAATAAACTTTACTTAATCAAATATTCCTCTTATAAATAATGAATCTATAATATGAAATATATAAAGGGTATTGTTGATTTCTTATTATTGGAAAATATATATTTTCATTCCTATTGGGATAATGTCTATATTATAACAACTAATGAATTGATTATGATCTTAGTAAAATAGGGTCTCAAATGTACAGAGTGGTCTACCTCTAAGAAAATCCAAAACCATTGGCTCACAACTGTTGCGGATCTTCTTCACGTCATCTGGTATGGAAGAAATGATTTGATTTTTTGCACTAATTCTTTCAAAATCAATGCATGTAAAACAAAAATTTTAATGGACATTAAAGATGTGGCTTCAATCCAAAAAGACACTTGCAGTTTTTCGGTCAGAGACTTTGAAACTCTCATCCGTGTCAGGGTCAAGGAAAATTATCCTCGTCCCCAATATACCATTGAAGTTTTCTGGACCCCCCTCCTCCAGGTTGGATCAAAATAAATGTTGATGGCGCTTCCAAAGGCAACCCAGGACCACCAGGTTATGGAGATATTTTCAGAAATCACATGGACCAGGTTCTTGGATGTTTCTATGGATCATGCGGCCTCTCTACTTCCCTTGATGCTGAGATGATGAGCGTTATACACACCATATATTTTTCTAGAATACACAATTGGAACAATATATGGATTGAGAGTGATTCTAAGACAATCATCAAAGCAATCTGGAATGGCACTACTCAGCTTGCTCGGCCTCTCACTTCCCGATTGACAGATTGCTTTCACTCTATGGTTGGCCTCAACTTCATCGCCACACACATATATCAGGAAGACAACCTTATTTCTGATGCACTTTCCAATATTAGTGTTATCCATGATCTTCTTTGGATGGATGACCTCCCCTCTGATCTCATCCCTATCTATGCTAGGGATGTTTGTACAAACCCCTACTTCAAACTCATGTAATCCTCTCTTTCTCTCCCCTCCTTCTTCTTTTTATTAATAAAATATTATTTTACCCCTAAAAAAATAATATTTTACTAAATATTAAAACAAATTTGTCATATTAACTCTTTAATTAAATAAGATACAATAATGGAAATGTAAATTGGAAATGATAATAAAGAGAAAAAAGGAATATTTCCACTCTTCGGTTTATTATCCTAGAGTAATACCATAGAACCAAAATCACAAATTGAAATTGAATTTAAAGATAAGTAAGATATTCCATGGGATATTAATTAAGAGAGTAATTGAAATTTGGTGTCGGAGAAATGAGATGGGTCATTTGGTATTTATAGATATGGGGAGTGAAATTTCGTTGATTAAAGTATTCGACATTATAATTTTTCACAATTATATTATGTGATCCAATTATTTTTATATTACCCTATTTTCTTCTTGGATAATTTAATGTAATTATTAATTACAAAATTAAGCATCTGGAACTACCATAGTAGATTATATATATGTTTTCATATATATTTATATATGATAACAAAATAATATTTCATTATATTTCATTATTGATACCCATATTTTACTATTTTTACTCCAAATTTAAAAATTAAAACCCTTAGCTAATTTGAACATCCAATTCCTAAATAAAACATCAACTCTATTTAATTGACAATCTAATTATATAAATTTAAAGTTAATTATAGGGACGATACATATGATAAAATAAGGTGTCAATGTAATTATAAATTCATACTAAAGAATTTATATATTCTTACCATATAATTCCTAGATAAATAACCCCTGATTAATGTAAAATAAAACCTAAGGGTAAGGTGTGTCGTTGTTTTACTATCATGGGGTTTTTCAATTAAAATTTATCTCAGTGTGATTTCCTTAAACATGAAGTTATCTAGTAGATGATTATCCTAGAACCGAAAGAGTTGATGTTCTACTTGGTCTTGGACATGTGATTGTGAAAATACATCATACCCATGTTCTAATATATAAACTTTAAAATTGTTGTTACTATTTTTTGAGGACATCTTTTCTAAATTATGCTTCAAATATATCTTTTTATGAACCATACTATATCCTAATTCCAATTATTACATAATAATGACTAAATCCCCAAAGGTTGTAATGACCAATGGTTATATAATAGACATATTTCCTTTAAATTCCTATATAATTATTCATACCAATCCTAAAATTAATGCTTTTCGTTTTTAGTTCATGCAATTTTTCAATTTTTTGTATTTTATTAATTTTCTTTTATGTGTTACTTTTGGTATTTATTATGTTTATTAAAGAGTAAAAGGACTGAAACATCTACATTATAATGTCATTATTTATTACTTTCTATTGTCCATTCAATACTATACTAGTCTTAATAAATGAATTTCTTTTATTTTTAATGAATCATTTTAAATAAAATATATTTATTTATTACTATACTATCCAAGTTATTTTATTTAATTTCGGTGTTATAATGGCCCATGGAGTAACACTTAGTGGTTTACTAATTAGGGAATGAGTTTTAATCATATAGTTTCTCAAAATTTATTTACAGTTAATCATAATGAAGACATTTTTTAAAAATGTATTGTACAATATTTGATACATCTTGATGATAACATTATATTTCTAATAGAATTTTGTAAAATATCCCAAATGAGTTTCTTTGGATATAATTTCATGAGTTGTTATATATAATATGATATAATTTGTCTCAACATTATTTATATGATGATTTATTTCACGTTTTACATTGAAGTAGATATTCCTTATGGCATATACACATATGATTTCTTGTGTCCAATACCTTAAGGTATTACATAACTATGTTTTATTGTAAGACAAACATTAACATAATTAATTTTCAATATTTTGGTTTTGGCATGTTATTTTCTAT
Organism: Viscum album; assembly: GCA_963277665.1. Lineage (NCBI taxonomy): Eukaryota > Viridiplantae > Streptophyta > Magnoliopsida > Santalales > Viscaceae > Viscum > Viscum album. The sequence continues at coordinate 507,544,511 of OY728140.1, forward strand.
GATATAGATATATGAAATACACTTTCTTAGACATATCACAATACACTATTTTTTATTCTATGAAGAGAGTTGTATCCTCTGATCAACATAATAGTTGAACAATAAAAGTTAATTTTTATTTTTCTTCATATTAGTTATCAATACTATTAAGTGTTATATAAGATATAATGCATGATATATTATCAACGGTTTATTTTGAAAATCAGTTTTTAGTGATATACAAAACTTTTTACATATGATATAAGGCATGTATGTTGAGTGTTTTAAAGGGTGGTTGAGGGATGGGGATGTGTTCTTCATTTTTTGAGTTTTACCTTCTAGAATCTATATAATTCTCAATTTATTCTACCTCCTTAGTCTTGTAAGGTACTAGAATAATTTGGATATAAATATGGTCCCTCGTATCCAACAATTGATTCTATCAACCAATGGATAAAAAATGGAGTATGGATTTCTTTAACAACCTCTAAAGGATATCCATTAAACATATAAATGAAAAAATGGCATAGAAATGGCATATGGTGAATTATTCAAAAACATAATCTGTTTCATAACAAATATGGATTCCATTTAAACATGGATGACCATAGATATTTGGGTTTTTTACTGTAGTGATCAAGTGTGAATCGATCCCTATAAATCTAGTAGTGTTTTCTTCCATATAGTAATGTAGGAATCCCAATATTACATCCTTGTTCATCTCAAATATTCTTATGAGAAGACGGATATATTTAATTTCTATAATTATTTAAAGGACCCTTATAATCCAAAAAATTATATAATATTATCCATTTTTTAAAATTTTGAAAACTTGGTAATGGGGATACGAATTTAAAGCCAGTATAGAAGGTGTTTTGTATACATGGTTTTCAAAACACAACTCAAAATGTGTTTTAACGGAAAGAAAATGACTCGTATCAATTTTTTAAAAATAAAACAATATTTGATTTCATATTTTAAATATTATAAAATTATTTGGTACCAATTAAAGGGATTAAATAAGTTATGCATCACACTTTTATAGTTATTATATTTACTATAATTAGTTATAGGATCATATAAATAAGTTATATTTTTGGAGTCAATGTCGATAAATTAGTTTATAAATCTTCATTAAATTTTTTAACCATATGATAAAGTTTCCACATATTAAACTTATCCTAGATGGATTTTCAAAGAAAAATAAAATTTGAATTTTACCCCATTAATAAATTTTTTACACAAATTTATACCTTTTTATTTAATATATTTAAAATATTTTTAAATAAACTACACCTACCATAAAATTATGAATATTTTAAAATAAATATATTTTTACACTATTAAATATAAGAAACTAACTCTTATAATAATTGAAATTGGTATTTATAATTTTAAATAAAAAATAAGTTTATAAGAATTTATGATTCACTAGAAAGTGGTGGTGGTTGAATTAGTGATCTTCTATTCATAAATATCTAGGTTTATAAAATAAAACCCCTTCGTATTGTAAGAGTTTTTCGTTATTAATGTTTTTAATAAACTAACAGGAATGAAAAAGTTTGAAACGTTAACAAGAAAAAAAATATTTAAAACATTCAACCTTAGTGTGGGAACCAATAACCTTATAAAGGCCAATTCAGCAGGTCTATCGAAATTCACTATTATAATGTATTAAATAAAACATTGATCCAACTACCATTAGGGATTTTGTATATAATGATCATTATGATTATTCAAACTCCTATCAGTTTACATGTTTTTCTAACAAAACTATTCCATGATAAAAGTATTAAAATTTAATAAATCTTCAATATAAAATATCATTCACAAAGTAAATATAATTCATCTATCTAGTAATTTTCTTGTCGTGAACTCTTCCTCCACCCTATAAATGTATATTCATTCCACTTTACACAAATCATCATTTTTTCAATCATTTTTTTCTATTTTACTAACAAATCTAATTCACCTCAAATATTTGGATGGAAAATTTCTCTGATATCTCAATTCAATTTTCAAAACTTGAAATTCCATCTGATGCTCTAATAGATATTCTATGTTCAGTAGTTTCACTGAAAAAGTCCTATTATCTTTAAATTTTTAATGAACAGGTGAAAAGTAATTAGTCTACTGTGATTTTCACCCCTTTATATTAGTTCCCCCAAATCAAATAGGTGAGGAACAATTTTTATTATCCTAGTCAAACCAATTCATGAAAGTATTCTGAAGCATTCCATTGTCTTCTATAATTTTTTGAAACCTCATAAATTTTACACAAATTCAAATCATACTCGATCACAATATTTCTACACCAATTATATGTTTATACAATTGAATATTTAACAAAACTCCTTTATCTATTTAAATTTATGTTTAGTATTCTGCCTAGCATTAAATCTGAAAATGTTCATCTGATGGAATTATCCCCTATGGTTCCCCCTATGATATTAAATTTTTTTACAACTGTTTTATTATGTTGTATTCTAGTTAATTAAGAAAATAACTTTATAACTTTAGAAAATAAAAAATTACACATTTTATAGACAAACTCTATAGAAGTAATGTCATAAAACTATCTATCTGAAAAATCACAATACCTATATATGGTTCTCTTAAATCACCTAATATAAATAATATCACCCTTTAAATGTTTCTATTAAATAATTGATGATATCTACTGAATAATTTTTTGAATATTATAAATGTATGAATCTTCTAAATCCATTAGACACACTCAAAATTCTGTGTCTGGTGGCCATATCTTCCCATAAGTAACATCATTAATATTTTACATTATAGTTAAATCATTTTCTTTGAATTTTATTTTTCATCCTTTTGAGCATAAAAATTCAAAACTCATTTAATGAAATAATAAGAACTAAGAAAAAATGAACATCGTGCACTTCATTGTTTGAAACAAATATTTAGTTTATCAAGAGGAAACTCTTCCACCTACAACCACTCCTTATGTATACTTTTCTACCTATGGTGAACTAAATCTACAAAAAAACATTATTCATTTCACTCCAAAAAATTATACCACTTTATCATTATCTCTTCAGATTCACCTAAGAAGTTTATTCTGGTATATTGTTTCTGGTGATCATTATTTCGTATGTGTGGTTATTAGGGAAGAAAATATCTTTTAAAAAGTAACATGGGATGCATGAATTTATTACAACACTGTATCTAGAATATTTTTACTGATAAATAGTTACACACCAATATGTTTTTAAAAAAATTCTTCATTTTTCACCTTTTATTCATAAATGCATCATCAAACATCAATAGAATTATTTTTCCTAAATTCTTAGCTAGTAATGTTCATGTAAAATATTTATGTATTTAAAAATTTATCTCCTAAATTAATAAAATAATTATATCATTTGGTGTTACATGATATTATGAATATTAACAAATAACATAGAATCATCTGACATTGTTAGAATCTAACATAACAATGATTAGAAAAGTTCCTTACCTACTCCAAAAACTAAACAATAACTTTCTCATAAAAAATTCCTAATAAACCATCTAATAAAACTTCTTCACTAACTTCTAACTTCTATAATTATATAATGTTTTAATAAAACATTCATTAACAAAATATATTCCTCAGGAAAAAAATATTTGTTAGGAATAAATCACAAAATATATTCAATCCACACCCTTTATATTTGTTGACAAAATTAATTAAAAATATTTTTAATTTAATATATTTATACAATCATGTTTTTCACAACTCGTTTTCCTCAATAACTAAATTTTTCTAAAAAAAATCATAAAATCACAACCATTATCAAAGAGAATATTATAACATCATGATATTAGAAAAATTAATGTTTTGATGGAATTAAATCCCTCCGCGATAAGAAAATTTATGTTCATGAGAAGATGAACATTTCCCTAAAAGTATTCTTCTCTAGTTTTTATAACGACCCATACTTTACATACATTATCATTATATCATAATTTAAGAACACTTATTACAACATATAACAAAACCAGGAAAGGACTGTATAGGTATAGAGTCTTTAGAAACTGGGAACCATAAACAACTGGTTCATAAAGCATCTACTTTGCCTCCCATTTATTTCATCATATCTAGAGTCCATTTTTGGCATATCCTACTTAATAACCTTCTTCTTGACCTGGGAAAATAAAACATACAAAAGGGTGAGCTCAAATGCTCAATAAGGTAAACAAAAGAAATATCAATCACATCATATATATAAGAACATAACTTTTGCAAATCTTAACCTGCAAAAGAAATCATAATTTCATAACATGGGATAAATCATAGCAGTAAAATGTAATCCAAATAATCATAAAATTAAACATGAAACTTTGTTTCATACACAAATAATCATAGAGAATAATTTCTTGTTATTCAAGACTCATTTCCAAGACTATCTTAGTGGACAAAGTCTATTTCTGAACAGAGTTCACTCCTTGTTTCAATCCTGTTTCACTGAACCGGTTTAACCTGCCGTTCCATCCATGTCTATCTCATGAGATATAAAATCTTTACCCAATGAATTGGAGGGAGATATAGGTCCCACCCATCTCATAATTATACCATTCTTATGTGTGCCACAAAATCATAAAACATACATCATACCATAACCCATGTAATAAAAATGGGAATCTTAAACATCGTGACATCATAAAACAATTCATATAAGATAAAGGAATACATAAAAATACTTCCATCACAACATAATCAAATCCATGTAATAATTGGGATAGAAATAAAACCCTATATTATCTTAGATGGAAAATAATTTTGATAAAACTCTTGATCTCCATTCTTGAAAAAAATATCCTTTCTACTTCAAAAACAATTTCCTTTCTCAACATGTCATACAATTTTAAACTAAAAGAAGTTGATTAAAAATAAACTTGAAAACTTGTAAAGGAATATTCTTGGAAATAATGTTTTAAAAATCCATTCATTCCGTATAAGTTAAAAAAACATTCTTCTCGTACTTTTGTAAAAAAAAGTCAAAAAGTACCTCGTACGAAAAACGACAAAAGATTCCTTTCATATATTTTACTAAAAACTCACCGAAGGGTAAAATTGGATTTAAAAAATTGTAGGTGGATGGAAATAATATTAAATATTGAGGAAACATGGACGTGGATGATAAAATACACCCCAGTATATACCAAAGTATAAACAATATCGGATAATAATGAGATTGTGATATTTTCCCTTACCTTAGGTCCGATTTTCCTCGTAAGTGTCCGAACCTCCTGTATAATGATTTAAATAATGTTATTGACTTATTCTAGAATCATAATTATTGTTATGATATCATATATGGTCATATTCTTAGCTTCATAGTAGTAATATTTCATTGCTACTTGTTATTCGAGTGTTTATAACTTTTTGTTCTTATGCGTGTTTTGTTGAATAAAATCTTATTCTTATCTTTAGGTTATAGATACATCATTTAAAGAATGGTATTAATGTACTATATATCATATTTATTCATTCAATCCATTTAAAAAATCATTATGCAATGAAGATCATGTAGAACGAATCACATCACATCGTGGAGACGATATTCCGTATGTACGCACGAGCGATGATATCGTTCCCATGATGGTGGAATTGAATTGGAGTGTATGTATACTATTTCAGAATCAATATCACTTTACAATAATCATATATAGTAATTATTTACACCATTATACCCATCCACATAAGGTGGTGGGGGAAAATAGATTACACCACGGCGTGGAGACGGTATTCCGTACGTACGCACGCACGGTGATTTCATTTTCCATAGGATGGATAGATGTTGAAAGAGGGTTGTTTCATACTTATAATAACATATCAGTATATGAGTGATACTGATGTTATTACTTCATAATGAAACTACTAAAGAAGAAGATGTTGAAGAAGAAAGAATTTGGAAAGGATCGGTAATGGATATTATCTCTTTTTGACGCGCCTCTTCTTAACCTCCTCTTTGGGCACTAGGGTTGGTCTTTGAAGAAGACCAGAACCTCTAGGATGATTCTAGGGAAGTGGGGAAGTGAAATTGGTAGGGTTTTTCTGAGCTTGAAGGCTCAAATTGGTGTAAGGAGAAGAGGGAGGAGGTGCCCTTTTATAAGGGAGGAGAGGGGCACCTTTTGAAATATAAGAAATATTAGTTTATAATAAATCCCAACCCACTTAAAAACATCCAAAATGACTCATATCTGAAGATTAGATGATATAGGGTTGTAATATAATCAAACAATAAAATTAGGACTTTTTAAGAATTTATTTTAAACATTAACAACTTGATTTATCCTTATTTATAAATTTTATTTTATTTGTGGTAATAATATTATAAATTTTAAATTATTATTAATAATTACATATGTGTTGTGAATTTTCCATAATTTGACACTTTATGACATTTTCGACCATATAAATTTTAATTAATAATTTTTAAATATTTTTGTGATTTTTAAACAATTTTATAATATGTTATTTTTATAAAATAACAATAGTGTCAATTTTGACACTATTCATTTATTTGAATTTAAATAAACTATATACAGAGGATATGTTTGAAATAAAAGATTTAATAGATTAATAAAATGTCATATGTATTTATAAAATTAGTGGAGCACATTAAATAGTGCATATAATTATTATTTTAATATTTTAAAACCATTTATTTGATATTTTAATTAATAAAATAATTTCAACATCACTATTGTGTCATAATTAATGATAATTATTTAATCCCTATAAATTCTAAATAAATTCCTATGATGTATATACTTTTATTATCTTTCTAGAGACTATTTATGTTCTAAGTTTCATTAAAGTTATCAACAAAGTAAAATTATTATACGTATAAGATTTAAGAAAGTGACATGTTGTCACATTCTTTGGTTTTAATAATAATTAAATTATTTTCATGGAAAAAGTATATTAAATCAGTCTAATCCGACCCTTAGGTGATATGGGTCGACTTTTAGTCATCAAATAGGATTTTGTCATGTGTTAGGGTAATTTTGTAATCTTATATTTACCCTTAATTACCCGATTTACCTTTAATTATGGTAAATAAGATTTACCGTAGTTACTATTCATAATACCCAAAAATAAAAATTAGCCTATTAACATAATTTGGACCCACTGATTCTGAATATGGAATCCATTTTTCAAAATTCAAAACATATAAGTTTCAGTAATTAATTTAAAATAAATCCCATTGTTAAGAAAATGTGTTTTAGAAGTTAAAACATTTCCAAAGATTGATATGTTTTTACCTATGAATTCAATGTGAAATTAATGATAATGACATACATAATATTAAATGGTAAAAATATATTCTATCTATTCTTTAAAACCATTCACTATTATAATTTATCCATATAAATTATCTCAATGAAAAAAGTTTTTTTTTAATTAAAAATCAGCGTATTTTTACTATTCATCAAAATATGAAAGTTATCAGAAAAATATAAAAAAATTATCCAAAGTAAATTTTTATATCCTGATTCAAAAGAATAATTTTATTTTGTCAAATTGAACTTATAAATTGTAACACCCGAGACTTTTATGTTATGTAAATCATCAAAGGAATCTTTTTCTACACAACACTTGCTTGGCTTGCTTTACACGCAATCGCGACCTTCCTCGATAGCTTGCGTCGTACGCAATACCGAGTTTCACTAAACAACAATATGCTATTAAAACTAGCCGTTATGAATAGTAATAAACACTTTTTGAAATTTTATAAATTTTATTTTTCAAAATGGACTTCATTTTTGGACTCAGAATATCGAAATTAGCCTAGGGTGAAATTTTGGTATTTTTCTGAAAACTTTCAATTTTTGATGAATAGTGAAACCACTAAGTGGTAGGTTAAAAACTGAATTTTGCATAAAACTTAATTTTACCGCTTCTGTGAATGGAATTTCAAAAATCCGAGAGACACGGTTAATATCAAGGACTAAAATGTGGTTCAATGAGATGAAAATAATTTTTTGGTGAATAGTAACTTTTTACTATTTTTACCGCGGTTAATAGTAAATAGGGTAACTAAGGGTAAATATGATATTAATATTACCCTAACACATGTCCTAACTCTATTGGACAAGTGTAATTCGACCAAAAACAAACTTAGGAATAAAATATGACCATTTAGGCCCACTTGGATTAGATTAGGACATTTATTATTAATTTATTTAAAGAAGGGTTAAAATAGTTAAAATCAAAGTTTAATAAGTAAATCATTTTTAATATAGGGTTATACATAAGATAAATTCGATTGTAAATATTCATTAGAAATATAAAAAGATTTCCTACATGATGGTATTTTATTTGTAATTTTTAGACATCAAATAATTTAATTTAATTATGACACAAAGATGATGCAGTAATTATCTTATTAATGAAATATTGAAAAAAATTGATAATATAAATACCAAAATAAATGTAATTTGAGACTTTTTATGAATTCCACTAATTTTCTAGGTTACTATGATATATTAGTGTTGATTTAATCAACTTGGTTCGAACATATAATTCTGTTATGACTTTCACAAAAATCATATATCAAATAGTGTAAAAATTGACACAAAATAGTTTTTAAATCAAATATTATATTATTAATTGTTATTTTATTCCTAAAAATCTAAGGTTCGGCCAAATGACTTAGATAAGGATATATATATTAATAATAAACAATTTGGGATTCGTTTGGCATGTTATAGTAAGTGTATTAACCATATAGTGAAAGAAAACAAAAAGACACGGTAAAAGTTAAATTAATTAACTTAGAGTTAAATCTAATTGATAAGGTTAAAATAATACCCTAAACTTGTCTAAATCCTATTGGTTGATAGGATTTCGACCCTTCCCCACTTTAGCTTCGAAATAAGACCCTTTGGAACCATTATAAACCGATTTTGACTTTAATATAAAATAATATTTTGAGATATTCCTAAGGTGCCCCTCTCCTCCCTTATAAAAGGGCACCTCCTCCCCCTCCTCCTCACACCAATTTGAGCACTCAAGCTCGGCCAACCCCTGCCATTTTCCCTTTTCCACTTCCCTAGAATAATCTTAGAGGTCCTGGTCTTCTCCAAAGACCAATCTTAGTTCCTTAAGTGGAGGATTCAAAAAGGCGTTCCAAAGAAGAGGTAATATCCATTACCGATCTTTTCAATTTCTTTCTTCTTCAACTTCTTCTTCTTTAGTTGTTTCATGATAAAGTAATAACATCAGTATTACTTACATACTGATATGTTATTATAAATATGAAACAACCCTAATTCACCTTCTATCCATCCTACGGAAAAAATGAAATCACCGCGCGTGCGTACGTACGGAATACCGTCTCCACGCCGTGGTGTAATCTATTTTCCACCATCACCTTACAAGGATGGGTATAATGGTGTAATGAGTAACTATATATGATTATTATTAAGTAATATTGATACTGAAATAATATATATATATATACTCCAATACAATTCCACGATCATAGGAACGATATCATCACTCGTGCGTACGTACGGAATACCGTCTCCACGATGTGATGCGACTCGTTCTACATGATCTTCATTTCATAATGATTATATAAATGAATTGAATGAATGAATATGGTATATACTACACTAATACCATTCTGGAAATGAATTATCTATAACCTAAAGATAAGAATAAGAATTTATTCGACAAAACACGCATAAGAACAAAAAGTTATAAAGACCTGAGTAACAAGTAACAATGAAATATTACTAACAAGAAGCTAATAATATTACCATATATGATCTCATATCAATATGTATGATTCTGGAATAAGTCAATAACATTATTTAAACCATTATACAGGAGCTTCGGACACGAACAAAGCAAATCGGACCTAAGGTAAGGGAAATATCACAATCTCATTTTTATCCGAGATTGTTTATTCGTAAGTATTTACTGGGGTGTATTTTATCATCCACATCCATGTTCCCTCAATATAAAATATTGTTTCCATCCACTTGCAATAGTTTAAATCCAATTTTACCCTTAGGTGAGTTTTTAGTAAAGAATATGAAAGGAATCTTTTGTCGTTTTTCCGTACGAGGTACTTTTTGACTTTTCCGACAAAAGTACGAAGAATGTTTTTTTTAACTTATACGGCATGAATGGATTTTTAAAACATTATTTCCAAGAAGCTTCCTTTACAAGTTTTCAAGTTTATTTTTAATCAAATTCTTTTATTTTAAAGTTGTATGACATGTTATGAAAGGAAAAATGTTTTTGAAGAAGAAAGGATATTTTCCTCAAGAATTCAATTCAAGTGTTTTATCAAAATTATTTTCCATCTAAGATAATAAAGGGTTCTGTTTCTATCCATATTTTTACATTGGTTTGACTATGTTGTGATGGAATTATGTTTATGAATTCCTTTATCATATATGAATTGATTTATGATGTCATGATGTTTCAAGAATCCCATTTTTGTTATATGTGTTATGCGATGATGTATGTTTTATGATTATGTGGCACACATAAGAAAGGATTCATTATAAGATGGGTGGGACCTATATCTCCCTCCAATGCATTGGGTAATGATTTTATATCTCATGAGATAGACATGGCTGGAATGGAAGGTTATTTCGGTTCAGTGATACAGGACTGAAACGAGGAGTGAACTCGGTTCAGAAAGGGACTTTGTCCACTAAGATAGTCTTGGCAATGAGTCATGACTAACAAGAAATGATTTTCCATGATTATGTATGCATGCCACAAAGTTTCATGTTTTATGTTATGGGGATCTCATTTTCACTTCTATGATTTATTCCATGTTAAGATATTATGATCTCTTTTGCAGGTTTTAAATTTTCAAAAAGATATGATATGATTTTTATTTCCTTTATTTGCCCTTGCTGAGCATTTGAGCTCACCCTTTTATGTTTTCTTTTCCCCAGGCCAGGAAGATGGATATTAAGTAGAATATGCTAAAAGGGACCCTAGATATGATGAAATAAATGGGAGACACTGTAGAAGATTTATGAACCAGTTGTTTATGCTTCCCAGTTTCTAAAGACACTATACCTATACGGTCCTTTGTGGTTTTGTCATATGTTGTAATAAGTGTGATTCAATTTTGAAGTATTAACAATGTATGTAAAGTATGGGTCGTTACAGTTGGTATCAGAGGAAAGGTATAGTCAACCTTTGGAAACTAGGATGTGAAAGCCTTAGTAAGAACCCTAAGGATAAGTCTAAGCATAGAACACAATCTTAGTGTTTTAGAAATGGCCTTGAATAACCTAGGATAAGACCTTAAGCATGAAAATTTTATTCTTGAATTATGTGGTTTCCTATTATAATTAGTGTTGCTCACACTATTCTTCTTGGTTTTAGTCAATGGCTGGAACCCGAAGGAACCGTGTTAATGCGGAATGCGATGGGCAATGCAATGATTGTCCCCCTGAGCAACCAAACGATATGGGAGCTGGAATGCAAAATCTTGTAGCCATGCTCACACAACTTTCTCAAGCTATGAATCATGCAGGATTTCCAAACGAACAAAGAAGGGAGAAACATTCTGTTGAATCCTTCATGAGGCAGCGTCCACCATCTTTCAGCGGGTCTACTGATCCATTAGTTGCTGAACAATGGATTAGTACTACTGAAAAGATATTTTCAGTTCTTCAATGTTCTGAGCATGATAAAGTCATCCTAGCAGTGTATCGTTTGGAAGGAGATGCGGATCAATGGTGGAATCTTGTTAAGAATACGAGGCAAAGGGATGAAATTGAGTCTATGGAATGGGACGAGTTCAAGAACTTATTTTTCAATAAGTACTTCCCTCGTATTCTCCGAACAAAGATGGAGAAAGAGTTCCTTGAACTGAAGCAAAGGGATGATGAATCTGTTGGTACCTATGAAGCAAATTTTACCAGACTTGCAAGGTACGCTTCTGGTATTATTATCCAACCTGAGAGTAAGATCGATCGATTCTTTAGTGGCTTAAAACCAAGTCTTCGAAGGGTGTTAGCCATAAGGGACTTCAATAGCTACGAGGAAATCGTTCGATGTGCTCTCAAAGTCGAGATGGAGATTGGAGTAACCCATCAGTCACATGGGTTTGATAAGAAGAGGAAGATGGAATTCAAAGAAAAATCTAAAGAGCACACGGAAAAGAAGATGAACTTTCCCTTATGCTCAAAGTGTGGAAAGAAACATGGAGGGAGTTGTCTTAAAGGGACAAGTAAATGTTTTAAATGTGGAAAGGAAGGTCATCGGGCATTTGAATGCCATGATAATGGGAAGAAGATGTCTAATGACGCAAACAAAGGAAGGGATACACAGAATGAACCTACAACACTTCAATGTTTCAAGTGCAAGGAGATGGGGCATTATGCCAATCAATGCCCAAATCCAAGGGTTGATGATGATGGTCGACGTCAACAAACTCTTAAGGCTAAAGACAAAGGAAAGTCACATGCAATTTCTATCAGCGATGTGGAGTACGATAACGATGTGGTGAAAGGTACACTTACCATCCACTCTAAAGTAGCAAATGTTTTATTTGATTCTGGATCCACCCACTCTTTTATTTCTGAAAAATTTTCTAAGGGTATCACCGTATTACCTCAACAATTAGATGTTGAGTTAGCTGTGACAACACCTAATAGCACATCAATCGCATCAGAAGTTTATAATTCTTCTCCGATCGAAGTTTGTGGGAAAGTGCTTCCTGCAAATCTTGTGATCCTTCCTTTAGTGGAATTTGATGTGATTCTTGGCATGGATTGGCTTTCTCTACATGGAGCTCATATCAATTGCCAAAGAAGGGAAGTCACATTTCATATTCCAGATCAACCTACGATCGTCTATCAATGCAAGGATGAACATAACCTTCCAGTGGAAATTTCTTCCATCTTATGGGTATTGATTCCACTAAATGAAGGTTATTTATCTCAAATGGTTGGTGAGAAACTCACAATTAAGAATATGCCCATTGTACGGGAGTTTGATGATGTCTTTCCGGAGGAATTACCGGGTCTTCCACCAAATCGTGAAGTTGAGTTTTCAATAGAACTCGTACCGGGTGCTTTGCCTATTTCAAAGACACCTTATAGAATGGCCCCAATTGAGTTGCAGGAATTGAAGAAGAAACTCCAAGAGAATCTTGATAAGGGATTCATACGCCCTAGTGCGTCACCTTGGGGAGCACCTGTTCTATTTGTTAAGAAGAAAGATGGATCAATGAGACTCTGCATTGATTATCGAGAACTTAACAAGATCACTATCAAGAACAAATATCCTCTCCCACGCATTGATGACTTATTTGACCAACTACGCGGAGCTCAATACTTTTCTAAGATTGATCTTCGTTCAGGGTATCATCAATTAAGGGTCAAAAGGGAGGATATACCAAAGACGGCTTTCCGTACAAGGTATGGACACTATGAATTTATAGTGATGCCATTTGGTCTTACTAATGCCCCTGCTATCTTCATGGATCTAATGAATAGAGTCTTTAGAGACTATCTTGAACAATTTGTGGTAGTCTTTATAGACGATATTCTTGTCTATTCAAAGAGCAAGGAAGAGCATGAAGATCACTTGAGAATTATATTGAAGACCCTGAGAAAAGAGAAGCTTTATGCCAAATTTACCAAGTGTGAATTTTGGCTTCAAAAAGTTGCATTTTTGGGTCATATAATCTCAAAAGAGGGGATATCTGTGGATCCTTCAAAAACAGAGGTTATCGAAAGATGGTCAAGACCAACAACAGTAACTGAGATCCGAAGTTTTCTTGGTTTGGCTGGATATTATCGACGTTTTGTAAAAGATTTTTCACGATTATCTAATCCACTCACCAAGTTGACTCGGAAAGGAGTTAAGTTTGTCTGGACAGAGGAATGTGAAGATAATTTCAAGGAGTTGAAAAGAAGGTTATCCAGTGCACCTGTGCTCACACTGCCTTGTAGTGGAGAAAGGTTTGTGATCTACAGTGATGCATCCAAGAAGGGATTGGGGTGTGTTCTTATGCAAAATGATATGGTGATAGCTTATGCCTCACGACAGTTGAAAATCCATGAGCAAAATTACCCAACACATGATTTGGAGTTGGCTGCGGTAATCTTTGCATTAAAGATTTGGAGGCATTACCTTTATGGTGAAAGGTGTGATATTTATACTGATCATAAAAGTTTAAAGTATATTTTCACACAAAAGGAGTTGAATATGCGCCAAAGAAGATGGTTGGAGCTGATTAAGGATTATGACTGCTCAATCCATTACCACCCTGGGAAAGCAAACAAGGTGGCAGATGCATTAAGTCGACAAGACCATGCTAGTTTATCCATGATGAGGATCACAAAAGATCCAATATTTATGGATTTACAAAGGATGGATCTTGGAATTATAATGGAAGGGGAAAAATCTTATCTTTCTCAAATGAATGTTCAACCATCTATACATGTGAAGATTAAAGAGGCACAGAAAGAAGATGTCGAGTTACAAAAGAAGGTGAGAAATGTTCCTGAATTCAACCTTGATTGTGATGGGATAATAAAGTTCAGGAATCGGGTTTGTGTTCCTCCCATCCCCGAATTAAAGAAAGAGCTGCTGGATGAGGCCCATAGTTCTTCATTCTCTATTCATCCTGGAAGCACGAAGATGTATAGGGACCTGAAAGAGTACTTCTGGTGGGATGGCATGAAAAGAGATGTTGCTGAATATGTCTCTCAATGCTTGGTTTGTCAACAAGTTAAAGCTGAGAGACAGAAATCTAAGGGGATGTTACAACCATTACCCATACCCGAATGGAAATGGGAAAACATCACTATAGACTTTGTCACAGGACTTCCTAAAACATCCAAAGGCAATAATGCTATCTGGGTCATAGTTGATCGTCTTACAAAGTCTGCACACTTCATTGCTATTAGAGAGGATTTCTCTCTAGATCAGCTTGCCAGGATATATGTAAAGGAAGTGGTAAGATTGCATGGAGTACCACTTTCTATTATATCTGATCGGGATCCGAGATTTACCTTGACGTTCTGGCGAAGTCTTCAGCATACTCTGGATACAGAGTTGAGTTTCAGCACTGCTTATCATCCCCAGACAGACGGTCAGTCTGAGAGAACAATTCAAACCCTAGAAGATATGTTGAGAGCTTGCTCTATGGATTTCAAAGGAGGTTGGGATCAACACCTACCTTTGGTGGAATTTTCTTATAATAATAGCTTTCACTCCAGTATTCAGATGGCTCCTTATGAAGCTCTCTATGGAAAGAAATGCAGGACTCCAACTTGCTGGGATGAAGTTGGGGAAAGAAAGCTATTAGGACCTGATCTCGTTGATGAAATGGCAGAAAAGGTCAGATCTATTCAACAACACATAAGAGCAGCTCAGAGTCGACAGAAAAGTTATGCCGACAACCGAAGAAAAGACCTAGAGTTTGAAGTGGGTGATAAAGTGTTCTTACGAATATCTCCCTGGAAGAGGGTTATGAGATTTGGAAAGAAGGGGAAGTTGAGCCCTAGATATATCGGTCCTTTTGAAATACTGGATCGTGTTGGGAAGGTAGCTTACCGATTGGCGCTTCCACCGAATCTCTCTCAAGTTCACGATGTGTTCCATGTATCTCTCCTGAGAAAGTACATACCAGATCCTTCACATGTACTCAGCTCAGAAGTTGTACCGCTGGAGCAAGATCTTTCTTATGAAGAACAGCCGATAGAGATTCTGGATCGTAGTGAAAAAGTCCTACGAAACAAGACCACTCGCTTGGTGAAAGTTTTATGGAGAAACCACCAACTTGAAGAAGCTACATGGGAGCTTGAGGATATGATGAGGGAGAAGTATCCTCATTTGTTTGTTGCAAAGTGACGAATTTCGAGGGCGAAATTCTTTTTAAGGGGGGTAGAATGTAACACCCGAGACTTTTATGTTATGTAAATCATCAAAGGAATCTTTTTCTACACAACACTTGCTTGGCTTGCTTTACACGCAATCGCGACCTTCCTCGATAGCTTGCGTCGTACGCAATACCGAGTTTCACTAAACAACAATATGCTATTAAAACTAGCCGTTATGAATAGTAATAACCACTTTTTGAAATTTTATAAATTTTATTTTTCAAAATGGACTTCATTTTTGGACTCAGAATATCGAAATTAGCCTAGGGTGAAATTTTGGTATTTTTCTGAAAACTTTCAATTTTTGATGAATAGTGAAACCACTAAGTGGTAGGTTAAAAACTGAATTTTGCATAAAACTTAATTTTACCGCTTCTGTGAATGGAATTTCAAAAATCCGAGAGACACGGTTAATATCAAGGACTAAAATGTGGTTCAATGAGATGAAAATAATTTTTTGGTGAATAGTAACTTTTTACTATTTTTACCGCGGTTAATAGTAAATAGGGTAACTAAGGGTAAATATGATATTAATATTACCCTAACACATGTCCTAACTCTATTGGACAAGTGTAATTCGACCAAAAACAAACTTAGGAATAAAATATGACCATTTAGGCCCACTTGGATTAGATTAGGACATTTATTATTAATTTATTTAAAGAAGGGTTAAAATAGTTAAAATCAAAGTTTAATAAGTAAATCATTTTTAATATAGGGTTATACATAAGATAAATTCGATTGTAAATATTCATTAGAAAGCTAAAAAGATTTCCTACATGATGGTATTTTATTTGTAATTTTTAGACATCAAATAATTTAATTTAATTATGACACAAAGATGATGCAGTAATTATCTTATTAATGAAATATTGAAACAAATTGATAATATAAATACCAAAATAAATGTAATTTGAGACTTTTTATGAATTCCACTAATTTTCTAGGTTACTATGATATATTAGTGTTGATTTAATCAACTTGGTTCGAACATATAATTCTGTTATGACTTTCACAAAAATCATATATCAAATAGTGTAAAAATTGACACAAAATAGTTTTTAAATCAAATATTATATTATTAATTGTTATTTTATTCCTAAAAATCTAAGGTTCGGCCAAATGACTTAGATAAGGATATATATATTAATAATAAACAATTTGGGATTCGTTTGGCATGTTATAGTAAGTGTATTAACCATATAGTGAAAGAAAACAAAAAGACACGGTAAAAGTTAAATTAATTAACTTAGAGTTAAATCTAATTGATAAGGTTAAAATAATACCCTAAACTTGTCTAAATCCTATTGGTTGATAGGATTTCGACCGTTCCCCACTTTATCTTCGAAATAAGACCCTTTGGAACCATTATAAACCGATTTTGACTTTAATATAAAATAATATTTTGAGATATTCCTAAGGTGCCCCTCTCCTCCCTTATAAAAGGGCACCTCCTCCCCCTCCTCCTCACACCAATTTGAGCACTCAAGCTCGGCCAACCCCTGCCATTTTCCCTTTTCCACTTCCCTAGAATAATCCTAGAGGTCCTGGTCTTCTCCAAAGACCAATCTTAGTTCCTTAAGTGGAGGATTCAAAAAGGCGTTCCAAAGAAGAGGTAATATCCATTACCGATCTTTTCAATTTCTTTCTTCTTCAACTTCTTCTTCTTTAGTTGTTTCATGATAAAGTAATAACATCAGTATTACTTACATACTGATATGTTATTATAAATATGAAACAACCCTAATTCACCTTCTATCCATCCTACGGAAAAAATGAAATCACCGCGCGTGCGTACGTACGGAATACCGTCTCCACGCCGTGGTGTAATCTATTTTCCACCATCACCTTACAAGGATGGGTATAATGGTGTAATGAGTAACTATATATGATTATTATTAAGTAATATTGATACTGAAATAATATATATATATATACTCCAATACAATTCCACGATCATAGGAACGATATCATCACTCGTGCGTACGTACGGAATACCGTCTCCACGATGTGATGCGACTCGTTCTACATGATCTTCATTTCATAATGATTATATAAATGAATTGAATGAATGAATATGGTATATACTACACTAATACCATTCTGGAAATGAATTATCTATAACCTAAAGATAAGAATAAGAATTTATTCGACAAAACACGCATAAGAACAAAAAGTTATAAAGACCCGAGTAACAAGTAACAATGAAATATTACTAACAAGAAGCTAATAATATGACCATATATGATCTCATATCAATATGTATGATTCTGGAATAAGTCAATAACATTATTTAAACCATTATACAGGAGCTTCGGACACGAACAAAGCAAATCGGACCTAAGGTAAGGGAAATATCACAATCTCATTTTTATCCGAGATTGTTTATTCGTAAGTATTTACTGGGGTGTATTTTATCATCCACATCCATGTTCCCTCAATATAAAATATTGTTTCCATCCACTTGCAATAGTTTAAATCCAATTTTACCCTTAGGTGAGTTTTTAGTAAAGAATATGAAAGGAATCTTTTGTCGTTTTTCCGTACGAGGTACTTTTTGACTTTTCCGACAAAAGTACGAAGAATGTTTTTTTTTAACTTATACGGCATGAATGGATTTTTAAAACATTATTTCCAAGAAGCTTCCTTTACAAGTTTTCAAGTTTATTTTTAATCAACTTCTTTTATTTTAAAGTTGTATGACATGTTATGAAAGGAAAAATGTTTTTGAAGAAGAAAGGATATTTTCCTCAAGAATTCAATTCAAGTGTTTTATCAAAATTATTTTCCATCTAAGATAATAAAGGGTTCTGTTTCTATCCATATTTTTACATTGGTTTGACTATGTTGTGATGGAATTATGTTTATGAATTCCTTTATCATATATGAATTGATTTATGATGTCATGATGTTTCAAGAATCCCATTTTTGTTATATGTGTTATGCGATGATGTATGTTTTATGATTATGTGGCACACATAAGAAAGGATTCATTATAAGATGGGTGGGACCTATATCTCCCTCCAATGCATTGGGTAATGATTTTATATCTCATGAGATAGACATGGCTGGAATGGAAGGTTATTTCGGTTCAGTGATACAGGACTGAAACGAGGAGTGAACTCGGTTCAGAAAGGGACTTTGTCCACTAAGATAGTCTTGGCAATGAGTCATGACTAACAAGAAATGATTTTCCATGATTATGTGTGCATGCCACAAAGTTTCAAGTTTTATGTTATGGGGATCTCATTTTCACTTCTATGATTTATTCCATGTTAAGATATTATGATCTCTTTTGCAAGTTTTAAATTTTCAAAAAGATATGATATGATTTTTATTTCCTTTATTTGCCCTTGCTGAGCATTTGAGCTCACCCTTTTATGTTTTCTTTTCCCCAGGCCAGGAAGATGGATATTAAGTAGAATATGCTAAAAGGGACCCTAGATATGATGAAATAAATGGGAGACACTGTAGAAGATTTATGAACCAGTTGTTTATGCTTCCCAGTTTCTAAAGACACTATACCTATACGGTCCTTTGTGGTTTTGTCATATGTTGTAATAAGTGTGATTCAATTTTGAAGTATTAACAATGTATGTAAAGTATGGGTCGTTACATAAATGTGTCAAAAACCAGATGTAATGTGGGTGCTCCATCAAAAGGCGGCAAAACTGCATTTTTTGATAAATACTTATTTTACCCAAAAAAATTATTTTGTTCTCTTACCGTGTTCTAGAAAATGTGTAAGATTAATAATAATGTTGTAAAATTTAAAATTCAGTTAATACTATTCATAATAGCTGGTTTATAATATTTTAAAAATATATCGTTGTTTAGTGGAACTCGGTATTGCGTACTACACACGCTATCGAGGAAGGTCGCAATTGCGTGCAACGAAAGATTCCTTTGATGATTTATATTCCATAAAAACGAAATATTACTCATAAAAGTATCGGGTGTTACATTCTACCCCCCTTAAAATATATTTCTCCCTTGAAATTCATCACTTTGTAACAAACAGATGAGGATACCCCTCCCTCATCATATCCTCAAGCTCCCATGTAGCTTCTTTTAATTGGTGGTTCCTCCATAAAACTTTCACCAAGCGAGTGGTCTTGTTTCGTAGGACGTTTTCACTATGATCCAGAATCTCTATAGGTTGTTCTTCAAAAGAAATATCTTGCTTCAGCGGTACAACTTCTGAGCTGAGTACATGTGAAGGATCAGGTATGTACTTTCTCAGGAGAGATATATGGAACACATCGTGAACTTGGGAGAGATTTGGTGGAAGCGCCAATCAGTAAGCTACCTTCCCAACACAATCTAGTATTTCTAAAGGACTGATATATCTAGGGCTCAACTACCCCTTCTTTCCAAATCAAATGACCCTCTTCCAGGAAGATATTCGTAAGAACACTTTATCACCCACTTCAATCTCTGGGTATTTTCTTTGGTTGTCAGCATAACTTTTCTGTCGACTCTGAGCTGCTCTTATGTGTTGTTGAATAGATCGGACCTTTTCAACCATTTCATCAACAATATCAGGTCCTAATAGCTTTCTCTCCCCAACTTCATCCTAGCAAGTTGGAGTCCTGCATTTCTTTCCATAAAGAGCTTTATAAGGAGCCATCTGAATACTGGATTGAAAGCTATTATTATAAGAAAATTACACCAAAGGTTGGTGTTGATTCCAACCACCTTTGAAACCCATAGAACAAGCTCTCCACATATCTTCTAGAGTTTGAATTGTTCTCTTAGACTGACCGTCTGTCTGAGGATGATAAGCAGTGCTGAAACTCAACTCTGTATCCAGAGTATGCTGAAGACTTCGCCAGAACTTTGAGGTAAACCTCGGATCCTGATCTGATATAATAGAAAGTGGTACTCTATGAAATCTTACCACTTCCTTCACATATATCCTGGCAAGCTGATCTAGAGAGAAATCCTCTCTAATAGCGATGAAGTGTCCAGACTTTGTAAGACGATCAACTATGACCCAAATAGAATTATTGCCTTTGGATGTTTTAGGAAGTCCTGTGACAAAGTCCATAGTGATGTTTTCCCATTTCCATTCGGGTATGGGTAATGGTTGTAACATCCCCTTAGACTTCTGTCTCTTAGCTTTAACTTGCTGACAAACCAAGCATCGAGATACATATTCAACAACATCTCTTTTCATGCCATCCCACCAGAAGTACTCTTTCAGGTCCCTATACATCTTCGTGCTTCCAGGATGAATAGAGAATGAAGGCTATGAGCCTCATCCAGCAGCTCCTTCTTTAATTCAGGGATGGGAGGAACACAAACCCGATTCCTGAACTTTATTATCCCATCACAATCAAGGTTGAATTCGGGAACATTTCTCACATTCTTTTGTAACTTGACATCTTATTTCTGTGCCTCTTTAATCTTCACATATATAGATGGTTGTACATTCATTTGAGAAAGATATGATTTTCCCCTTTCATTATAATTCCAAGATCTATCCTTTGTAAATCCATAAATATTGGATATTTTGTGATTCTCATCTTGGATAAACTTGCATGGTCTTGTCGACTTAATGCATCTGCCACCTTGTTAGCTTTCCCAGGGTGGTAATGAATTGAGCAGTCGTAATACTTAATCAGCTGCAACCATCTTCTTTGGTGCATATTTAGCTTCTTTTGTGTGAAAATATACTTTAAACATTTATGATCATTATAAATATCACACCTTTCACCATAAAGGTAATGCCTCCAAATCTTTAATGAAAATATTACCGCAGCTAACTCCAAATCATGAGTTGGGTAATTTTTCTCATGTATTTTCAAATATCATGAGGCATAGGCTATCACCATATCATTTTGCATAAGAACACACCCCAAAACCTTCATGGATGCATCACTGTAGATCACAAACCTTTCTCCACTACAAGGCAGTGTGAGCACAGGTGCACTGGATAACCTTCTTTTCAATTCCTTGAAATTTTCTTCACATTCCTCCGTCCAAACAAACATAACTCCTTTCCAAGTCAACTTGGTGTGTGGATTAGATAATCGTGAAAAATATTTCACAAAACGTTGATAATATCCATCCAAACCAAGAAAACATCGGATCTCAGTCACTGTTGTTGGTCTCGACCATCTTTTGATAACCTCTATTTTTGCTGGATCCACAGATATCCCCTCTTTTGAGATTATGTGACCCAAAAATGAAACTCTTTGAAGAAAAAATTCACACTTGGTAAATTTGGCATAAAGCTTCTCCTTTATCAAGGTATTCAATATAATTCTCAAGTGATCATCATGTTCTTCCTTGCTCTTTGAATATAAAAGAATATCGTCTATAAAGACTACCACGAACTGATCAAGTTAGTCTCTAAAGACTCTATTCATCAGATCCATGAATATAGCAGGGGCATTAGTAAGACCAAATAGCATCACTATAAATTCATAGTGTCCATACCTTGTACGGAAAGCTGTCTTTGGTATATCCTCCCTTTTGACCCTTAATTGGTGATACCCTGAATGAAGATCAATCTTGGAAAAGTATTGAGCTCCTCGTAGTTGGTCAAATAAGTCATCAATGTGTGGGAGAGGATATTTGTTGTTGATAGTGATCTTGTTAAGTTCTCGATAATCAATGAAGAGTCTCATTGATCCAACATTATTCTTAACAAACAGAACAGGTGCTCCCCAAGGTGACGCACTAGGGCGTATGAACCCCTTATCAAGATTCTCTTGGAGTTGCTTCTTCAATTAATGCAACTCAATTGGGGCCATTATATAAGGTGTCTTTGAAGTAGGCAAAGCACCTGGTACGAGTTCTATTGAAAACTCAACTTCACGATTTGGTGGGAGACCCGGTAATTCCTCCGAAAAGACATCATCAAACTCCCGTACAATGGGAATATTCTTAATCGTGAGTTTCTCACCAACCATTTGAGATAAATAACCTTCATTTAGTGGAATCAATACCCATAAAATGGAAGAAATTTCCACTGGAAGGTTATGTTCATCCTTGCATTGATAGACGATCATAGATTGATCTGGAATATGAAATGTGACTTCCCTTATTTGGAAATTGATATGAGATCCATGTATAGAAATCCAATCCATGCCAAGAATCACATAAAATTCCACTATAGGAAGGATCACAAGATTTGCAGGAAGCACTTTCCCAGAAACTTCAATCGGAGAAGAATTATAAACTTTTTATGCGACTGTTGTGCCATTAGGGGTTGTCACATATAACTCAACATCTAACTGTTGAGGTAATACGGTGATATCCTTAGAAAATTCTTCAGAAATAAAGGAGTGGGTGGATCCATAATCAAATAAAACATTTTCTACATTAGAGTGGATGGTAAGTTTACCTTTCACCACATCATTATCGTACTCTACATCACTCATAGAAATTTCATGTGACTTTCCTTTGTCATTAGCCTTAAGAGTTTGTTGACGTCGACTATCATCATCAACCCTTGGATTTGGGCATTGATTGGCATAATGCCCCATCTCCTTGCACTTGAAACATTGAAGTGTAGTAGGTTCATTCTGTGTGTCTCTTCCTTTGTTTTCATCACTAGACATCTTCTTCCCATCATTGCGGTATTCAAATGCCCGATGACCTTCCTTTCTATATTTGAAACATTTACTTGTCCCTTTAAGACAACTCCCTCCATGTTTCTTTCTACACTTTGAGCATAAGGGAAAGATCATCTTATTTTCATTATGCTCTTTAGATTTTCCTTTGAATTCTATTTTCCTCTTCTAATCAAACCCATATGACTGATGGGTTACTCCAATCTCCACCTCGACTTAGAGAGCACATCAAACGATTTCTTCGTAGCTATTGAAGTCCCTTATGGCTAACACCCTTCCAAGACTTGGTTTTAAGCCACTAAAGAATCGATCGATCTTACTCTCAGGTTGGATAATAATTCCAGAAGCGTACCTTGCAAGTCTTGTAAAATTTGCTTCATAAGTACCAACAGATTCATCATCCTTTTGCTTCAGTTCAAGAAACTATTTCTCCTTCTTTGTTCGGAGAATACGAGGGAAGTACTTATTGAAAAATAAGTTCTTGAACTCATCCCATTCCATGGACTCAATTTCATCCCCTTGCCTCGTATTCTTAATAAGATTCCACCATTCATCAGCATCTCCTTCCAAACGATACACTGTTAGGATGACTTTATCATGTTCAGAACATTGAAGATGGTAAATAAAATTTACCTTTAACTATGGTAAATAAAATTTACCGTAGTTACTATTCATAATGCCCAAAAATAAAAAGTAGCCAATTAACATAATTTGGACCCACTGATTCTGAATATGGAATCCATTTTTTAAAATTCAAAACATATAAGTTTCAGTAATCAATTTAAAATAAATCCCGTTGTAAAGAAAACGGGTTTTAGAAGTTAAAACACTGCCAAAGATTGAACTGTTTTTACCTATGAATTCAATGTGAAATTAATGCTAATGACATAAATTATATTAAATGGTAAAAATATATTATATCTATACTTTAAAACCATTTAATATTATAATTTAACCATATAAATTATCTTAATGAAAAAAGCTGTTTTTAATTAAAAATTAGCGTATTTTTACTATTCATCAAAATATGAAAGTTATCAGAAAAATATCAAAAATTTATCCAAAGTAAATTTTTATATCCTGATTCAAAATAATAATTTTATTTTTTCAAATTGAACTTATAAATGTGTCAAAACCAGATTTAATGTGGGTGCTCCATCAAAAGGCGCCAAAACTGCATTTTTTTGATAAAAACTTATTTTACCAAAAAAAAATTTGTTCTCTTACCATGTTCTAGGAAATGTGTATGATGAATAATAATGTTGTAAAATTTAAAATTCAGTTAATACTATTTATTACGGATAGTTTATAATATTATAATAATATATCATTTTTTAGTGGAACTCGGTATTACGTACTACACACGCTATCAAGGAAGGTGGCGATTGTGTGCAGCGAAAGATTCCTTTGATGATTTATATAACATAAAAACAAAATATTTCTCATAAAATTCTCTGGTGTTATAGTTTTGATACAAATAACTAACTCTCAAATTTTTATTTCTCCCAATTTTTATTTCTCCCCCTAATATATGATATATATAGGTTCAAAATTCATTAATGTAATAATTATAATAATGTATTAAAAATATTTTAATTTCTCTGACCCTTTTTCAACATATTCTAACATACAATATGGGACATCTTAATAGTTTTTAAGAAGTCTATGTTGGATGATGAACATGATGATGTAGACACAATTCCAAAAATATGTCTTCTGGTGGGTGTTTTGGGAAAACATTGGCAATTTAATTTTTAATATAATTTATTCCATTATAAAAACTCAACCAAAAACATTCTCTTTTATGAAGTGGTACTATATATCAATATGTTTTGATCTTAAATTCGGATATGATATTTTTTTAACATCAATGGAACTATTATTATCACAAAGTATCTTTAATGGTTTGTAAAAATTCACTTTCAAATCATTCATCTGAACTGTCATCTGAACTATTTCTGTAAAAAATGGGTTACAGAAACAAAATTTTCATCCACTATACTAAACTCTAATGAATTTTGTTTCTAATTATTCCATATTCTGCATCATTATCCAAAAGAAATTGTTTCTCTTGTTGTTGATTTTATATCATTTAAATCTAAATTCAAATCCACATTAGTATATACCTGATGATTTATATCACAGATTCTTCCATAGAGCATCCTATATGAATTTTTTCCTTTATAATACCATATATTTATTTCTACTGAAAACATATGTGATTAAATATAATCCCTCAAATATATAGAAAAAAGTTTTATATAATAAACAATGTCTCTGCTTGAAGCTAAAATATATAGACAAATTCTTATCAATAATCAGAAGTATTTCTTATTCACTATATTCCCATATTTCGTTTACTCAACATTACACAAATAGGGATAGGTGTATAAAATTATTTATGATATATCCTTTTAAAATTTATAATATTTATGTGGTGTAATATTTTTGATATTGAAAATTCTATTTCTCTTTTTTTAATCATGTAAACCATGGAAGAAAGTTAGTTATCTATGAATTATCAAATCAATATTTTTCTACATTAATTCAGAAAACTATTTTTAATTATTTTATATATCCCCTATATAAATTATATCATGAAAATAAATAAAAAAACAGATAACCTGAGTTTATCTCCTCTAAAAATAAGTCATGTTATAATTTCCCTTAAAAAGAATTTAACTTTTTAAAAAACTATGTTGTTTTAGGTACTAGGCTTGTGGATATTATTTCAACACACAGATACATTTATTCAAATTAATATCTTTAATTTAATCATTATTTATTAAAAAATAACAATTTTTCTCAATGTAAACTTCTTCCTCAATTTCCCCATTTAATAAGGACAAGATTTTATCAATCTGATAAACATTATAACAAATATGTGCATCCACTATAAATAACATTCTAATAATTTCAAATATTGAAATAGGGGAAAACATTCTTTGAAATATACCCCTTCCACATTTGATTGTCTTTAAAAAATTCATTCATTATTTCTTAAAACCTTCTCATGTTCAATAAAATTGTATATTTACACACATTTGTCTTTAGTGATATTCTTTCCTTCCAGATATGGAAGAATTTCCCCAATGTAATTTTTCTCTATTTTATACAACTCTTCATTCAATGAATGAACCCTTTATTTTTGTTAAACTACTTGTGAAATTGAATCTAGTTCATCCTAAGATATTATAGTTTTCAAATTTTATAATCACAATGTTCTTCTGGTGTGAACAGTATCTTTTAGATTTAAATGTTTATGTTTTATTTCAACGAATTTTTGTATATTAAGAAATTTTAGTGTTTTTAATTCTACCAAAAATTCATCACTAAATGATGGTTATGAATATTTAATCACATATTTTGAATCATTTTCTTATTCACATGTTCTATTCTCATATAATTTCATTTAATAATCTTTTATAATACTCTCAACAACCTTTGTTAAGGATTTTTGTTTTTAAACAACTTTTACAACATAATAATAAATCAAATTTTGTAAAGGATTTCATAAAAATATATAACTTATTTTATTGGCTAAATATCCCATGAAATTTTTATCCTTAGCATTTTCATCAAATTTTCCAAGATCATAAATTTTCATCTATAGTAAATTGGGACTTATTATATCCTTTAAATATTTAACTAAATATTTTTAGAGATACCACATATCAAAGGAAATTATGTTGGAATTTGACCCTAAAAACCTTATTTTTCATCTATTGTAGTTCTAATAGAATATCTCTAGAAAAACATAAAATATTTATAATATAGAAAAATTATTCCTCCCATTTAAATCAAATTTTTTCATTTTTTCCACTCTATTTTATTGATGGGTGCATAGAGAACTAAAATAATATTTGATTCCTTTATTCTTAAGATACTATTTAAATGTATTACATTTGTACTCCAACCAGTACATGTTCTAAAATTCTTTATGTAATAACCAATTTCTCCTTAAAATTATCTCCTAAAAAATATGAACATTATACATTCCTAATATTAATGTTTCATCAACAAAATGTTGTTACTTCGAGTAAATCCATTAATAAAATTGGTAAATTAAAAATATCCTTTTATTGATTGATGTGTCAACATCCCACATTAATGAGAATGAATAGGATCAATAGTTCTTGTCAACTGAATTTCAACTGTCTTATTGATTCTTCCCATCATCTTCCCTTTCTGAATTTTTTTACAAGAATCATATTAATTTCTTTTAAATATTGTAGTGTTTCTTAAAACATCTAATTTGGAGAGTTTTGTAATAATATTCTTCCTTAGGTGCTTAAGATTACTAAGCCATAGTTTCTTTTTCATCTTCATCACTCTAATAATATGAATTAAAATGTTAACTTATTTGAAAGAGGATTTTTCAATTTATTTCTCCACTTATTTCAATTTGACCATCTCCCACACATCTAATTATAAATGAATCTTTTTTGAAAATATCTTTTATTAAATCATTAGAAAGTTGATCAACACTAAGTCATTTATGATTGATCCCATCATCATATAACACTTCCCTATATTTTAGTTTTTTATCATTAATATCCATTTGTCAAATTCCTCTAATTTTAACGAACTGTCATTACCAAACTAAACTAATCCTTTTTCAAAATTTTCCACATCATACATGATTATTATGTAACTATTCAAATGTTTGGAAGAAATAATCTCTAGAATCTATGTTATTTTTTTTCTTACATTCAGAGACTTATCAATAATAAAATATCATCCATCATATTTCTTCTTCTTGGATTATTTTTCATTCTATTCATAATAATATTTTCCTAGAATTGTTGTTAATAATTATTCAAAAACATGAGCTAGTTGATCACATATTCTACAAATTTCTTCAAGGAACACAAAATTACTTTTCATTTGATATTTTATATCATGTTGAAAATGTTCTTTTACAACTCCACGTTACTTAGTAATGGTATATGCATTTCTTCCACTTTTGCACCACCTTATTTCATGCCTTTCCCCAAGGATTGATAGGTTATTCCTGTATCTATAATAATTGTACCTATATTTTATACAATAATAATAAATACCATTTAATCAAAGTTATTTATAGGAATAGAATCCTTCCTGATAGGAAGGTTGTCGGGGTTTATAACTTTTTTTTAATTTTGTTTCCTCTTAGCATGGGGAATCATTATTACTAGGCATATTTTCAAATTTGGTTTATGTGAAATATTTTTCACATTCATTCTCAACCCATGATTTTCTAATATTTTTCCTAAAACATAAAAGGTTATTAAAATTAGATACACTTTTACATTTAGTATATGAAAATTTCCACATATTGATGGGTTGATATTTCTCAGAATGTTTATAAGATTCATCTTTAACCTCTAAGGATTTTTTGGAACTCCCATGCATATTTATTAAGTGACATTCAGCTTTAAGATGTAAAAATGTATTTTTTTTAAAAACCAAATATCCCTTAAATTATAGTTTTTTAATATTATATTCTGATATATTTTATCATTAATCAAACTAGTTTTTATTTTACAATCTCTTAGATGTACCCATATTTCTATTTAAGTACAAATTTCCATCCTTATTTATTATTTCCAAATTCTCTCTTTAGAAGTCTGGTTTATTTCTTTAGTTTTATGTTTCTCACATGAAATGAAACTATATCTGAACAAAGATGATATTCTCTATAACTTTCTTCACTTCCACCTATTTCCTAATATTTTTAGAAATGATACATGTTCTATTAAAATTCAATGAAGGTTAACTTTTTTATACATTCATATTATAATTATTTTTTTATAAGCATCATATTCTACTTTCTTAATGAACATTCTTCTTCAATTTATTATGGAATTTTTTTATAGTATCAAATTTCTTATATTCCATAGAATATTTATTAATCTTCTTAAACCATTGGTTTTCACTAGAGTGATATTTATATTTTCCACTATTTTTCATTGGGAAATTGAAGAAAAATTACTAATTCATACACACTCAATACATTTATTTGTAAGTTTTCATCTTTACATTCATCTACCTCTATGACTATTTTTTGAGATAAGATATGTTATCTTCTCATTCATTTTATCATTTTCTCCATTATTCGAATCAATAATATAAACATTTAATGAATCTTTGATTCTCAAATTTCATAGCTTCAATATCAATTATATCCTTTAATTTATTTTTCAATGATGTAGATTTTCTCACTTAATAAGACAAAACAGCATTGTGCAATTAATTTAGTGATAAATCATCTTTATCTTTTATAGTATTAATTTATTGTGAAACTTGTTCGGGATGTTTCTTATATGATTCTACAGAATAGTATAATAATCCAAAATATCTACAAAATCTAGGATGTTTTACTTGACTTCATTAACTCTATAGAAGCATTCATTAATAAAATATTCATCCCTAATTAATATATCTTCATAATTTCTTCACCAAATTTGTAACATTTAATCTATCACATTAGTGTTTCTCTAGATGATATATTCGAGCTTGTCTGAAATTTCCATCGCTATTTTGAGACTCAAAACCTTCATAATTGTTTTTCTAATTGGTACATAAGAAGATAATTCAAACATTTCCATCAAGACTAATATATAATTTGTCATAAAACGTAGTGTGATAATTTTACTAAATGTATTGAAACAAAAAAAATTGAATCTATATCCTCTTGGCCAAGTGATAGCTGATATGATATCATTATATTTTTTTTCAAGGATATTTTTTTCCATCAATGGTTGGGATACCTTTTTTGACTAAATTTATATTTTCCCTAAAAAATTTCAACACAATAACCTTCCCCATAATACCAATTTATTTTCCTAATGATTTGAAAACCACAGAAAAGGGGGAGGGTGAATCATTTTTTGGATTTTTATAAACTTCCATCATTCAAAAAATTATCCCATGAAAATTTTTAGAGTTATTTTACTTATTATAATTTGTACCAATATAAATTTTATATAAAAATGGATAGTTAATAAGATACATTATATTTACAATGTTCAACATTTGTGTAAGAACCGACATCCTTAACATGAAAACTCCATTTGGTATATGAAAATTATTTATTTGAAATATGCGTATGAAATAATGATCCACCTCTTGTTAAAATACATCTATTTACTGATAGATATGATTATAATAACTATAGTTTGTTAATAATTTTTTCTTAAAAAACCAAGCCATAAAAAAATTAGGAAATATTGGGAATTATTCGCTACAAACATTCCTCTGAAAAGTCCATACAAATTATCCTTATGGTAGTGTCTATCTTGTATTCTCCTCCTCCATCCAGTAAAATTCTATATTTTTTTCCTCACAAAAATATTTTTTTAATAAAATGTATTCAGTCCGATTAAAAAACACCCCACAATATAAATATCTACATTGAATATATTTTTGATCTACATAGTCTATTTTACTTTTTACACCTTTATATAGGTTCTTCAATAATGGAAGATGTTTGAAACATTGTTTTTTACATTTTCTCTCAAACAAAATTGTTGAACTATTTTTAAGAAACAACGATTGTTCTCAACTCTAATTGAATCTTTATAAATTTTAAATCAATTCCTATATTCATCAATCATTTAATTTCTTCTTCAGATGGTTGTTTTTCTGATGAAATATTTATGAAAACCCATCCATCTGGAGAAATTTTTTGTATGATCTCTATCCTCATAACAAACTACATAAATGTTCTACCTATGGACTACTTCATAAAAGTCTTTTATAAAAAAATATAATTCTTTATGGTGTTTTTTTGATGTTATTAAATTTTATGAACCAAATCACTTCATAACATTAAAAAATTAATCTTTAATTAGTATTTAACAAAACACTGAATGAGAATAATCTTAAAATATGTCTATCTAGAAACATATATTACATTTTTCTATCAAAATTGACCCACAGAATATACAAAACATTTCACGTTTTCTATTACACTTGACAAATTGATGATATATAATAAATAACTCTTTAAATAGGATTTACTACATTATTGATAATTTTAAAGACATTTAAAAAATTCAATATTTTGTTTTAAAAGGCCTTCTCTATCCATTAATAACATCACTATTATTTTACTATTTCAATCATCCCTTTTCTTTCAATTTTTATTTTCCCCCTTTTGTGCCAAAAGGATAATAATTTATTTACTTAATTAATAAGAACTAAACAACAAGAAAAATTTTATAATTCATTATTTGAAAACTCTATTTGGTTGCACATGAAAACCCTTATCTACTAGAAACTACCCTGATATGAGTAGCAGACTATCTAGTGAACTATTTCCCCAAACAACATTATTAATTTCTCTTCCTAATCATTGTATTATTTTATCTTCGTATGGTTAGGTTTGAACATTTAGGGATGTCTAGAAAATATAATTTGGTGATTTTTGTTTGGTACATCCATTCACATAATGTAGAACTTCTATTTTACAAACTCAATAACCTACAATACTATAATTTCATAAAACTATTTCTATAGAATGTTTTTTCATTGAAAATTTAGAAAAAAACTATTATTTATCAAATTCATAATTTTTTAAATCCTATACAATAATGCATCATCAAAATTTAGAAGTAGTGTTTTTCTAGAATGTTTTTCTCTTAATTTTCATTTGGAACTTTTGTGTTTGGGATACATCAACTTGACAATTGATAAAAATCTTATATCATGTTTCTTTCCGTGAAGTTATAAACTTGAATAAAAAAATACAATATTTTGATTTATTTTAAAGGATATTAAATAATGACTAGGAAATAGCCAACCCTCATCCATCAACTACATAATATCTCTCTCACAAAAAATTTTAAAAAAATATTATTAACATACTTTCCTAACAAACATCCATATTCTATATTTATATCATGTTTTACAAAAACAATATTTAACAAAGGTTAATCAATTGAAAAATGTAATTTTAACAAAAAATCACAATGTATATTTAGAAAACATAAAATAATAAAGAACACCAATATAATTGTAGAAAATTTTTGTGCATCTTAGTTTCATCACATACCAACCTCTATAGATTCAGAGACATGATTGTGGTCTTGTAATATTTTGAATTATGAGATATGATCAACTGTCAGGGTGGTGTATTATATAGTGTTATATCATTCTAGGAACAATGATGTATTTTTATAAACAGATCAAAAATATTTACCACTAACTGGATACATCACATGGAAACTTCTACAGGCATAATAAAAACTTTTAAGTAATGAAACATTTCCTAAATATTTAAATAATAAACCCAGATACGTTAAAACTATGAAAATATAATGAAATATATTTAATTAAATATGATATTCTACTTAATGTAACAAGATAACATAAATGATTCAACATAATATGATACTTTAATTGTATTTACCATGATGGTCTTAAACAATATATATATTTAATATATTATAAAATAAACATTCAAACTGTATTTCATCATTTACATGGAATATTAACATTATGTAATACAATTCTATTTCTAAAATAAACTATATATCAAACCACTGTAAATGTTATGCCAAAATAAAATTATTATTTTTCAATAATAAACTATTTAACAATTTATCTAGTTGTAAGAAAGGGTTAATTCCCCAGAGAGGGATTTAAAAGTTTCAAGTTAAATGAAAAGTGAAAAATATATTTATGTAAATTTTTTTTCTACCTATCATAATGTAATTTTAACCATTCACAAGCCTTATAATTGTGAATAAATTATATATATTTTTATATATTTTTTTCAGAACATCATTATATTGTTAACATGAAAAATTTAGCATGTATAATGTATTTATTTTCAATATTATATAATAAAATATCATTAATTTTTAACTTCTTATTGTATTCAAAACCTCAAAATTGTGGGAGGAAAACATATTTTAGTTATGGAGGCTATAGTGAATGAGTAATGCTTTGGAGGAAAACATAACGACTGAGTTTGATAGTAATAAAAATATGTGTAACATGTGAAGAAGAAGAAATGGTGACTTGAAATAAAATTATGGTTCAGAGATTTTATTTGGTAGTGAAATTGATATAAAATCATAAATTTCATCTATTACTTAGTGTTATGATCATGGTAAGCATTGATGAATGGTAATAAATAACTCCATGATTTAAATTTTTATGATGTGAATTTATAGATATAAATATATTATACTAAAACCATATATATATTAATATCGATTATTATAACAACCTACACTAATACAACCAATAGTTGGTACCTTCTTTACTTAATTTTCAAAAATAAAAGGGATATAATCCAAATGGACTAATAAATTTGTTAGTGCTAGAGATCCATATATGTGAATGATACCCATATTACATTGGGAA
The DNA here is from genome assembly GCA_963277665.1 of Viscum album. Lineage (NCBI taxonomy): Eukaryota > Viridiplantae > Streptophyta > Magnoliopsida > Santalales > Viscaceae > Viscum > Viscum album. Next base: position 507,578,323 of record OY728140.1, read on the forward strand.
TAGAATATAAGACATGAAAAAAAGAGAATGTTTTCATTATTGAAACTCATTCAAATTTTTATTCTTTATAACCTATAGAAAGGAAAAAATATAATGGTGAGATAAAATGCTAAGTAAGGGCTCCATATAGCATAATCTATCACGAGTAAATATAGAATAATCTATATTTCAACATAGATAACTGAAACACATGACATTTAACAAATAACGTGAGCATGAATTGCATCCATGGATAATATCAATGTAATAATCTAATTGATAATAATATTTTAATTATCATTGGTAAAAATTTATAATATTGGATTTCCTGATCTCATACATCATGATATCTATATCATCAAGGCCATAAATCAAGGTAGTTTAGTCAATGATTAGGTATACAACCAAAACCAATTTAATTTTTCCATCTGATTCATCTCATGAATGTTTATGATGCATCAAAGGGATATCTATAATTGGGCCACACCCATCAGTGCTTGTGAAATGATTTCATTATATTTTTAGTGATAATATAAATTCATAATTAATATATGTTATTAATAAATATCTATGTTGAATAAAGAATAAGGATTTATCATGATTTTCCTGGGTTAATAAAAAAATTCTTATTATAACACCTTATGGTAAAATGGTACTTATTTTAGAAATTAATAATATTCATGTTAAAAATAAAATATATATTTAAGAGAAATATAATTCCCAATTTTTATAAGTAAGTGTAATTTTTTTTAAAATTCTAATGACCTCAATATTAATAAGAGGTAAGAGGTGGACATCAGTTCATAAGAAATATATATTTGTTAATTTAATCATGTCATATAGAAAAATAAATAAAATATAATTGAAATATTAAAGTAACATTTACGTAAAATTTTTAATTCTAAAATAATTTAAAATGTGATGAAACTAAATATCATTAAATGGTTATAGTGGTGGGGATTTATTTTTACATAGTATATGCCAGAACATTCCTTTCAACAATTTAGTGAAATATAAAAATGAACATTTCTTAAAAAATCATATATATTCCATTAAAAAATTAAATAGATAATGATAACTTATAATATCCATAATAAATGATATGAATAAATAAAATTACTTTGGTAACACATTTTTTGAAAAATATGGATAAGGAAAAAAATTATAACTGATCATGAAGAAAAACAAAATCATATTTTATTTTAAAAATACCTATGAAATAGTAAAACTAAAATGATACATAAATAATCATGAATAAATGGATATTCATGTTAAATACCTCAAAGGAGAATTTTATACACAACATAAAAGTGATCAGGTGCATAATACAAATTCCGTCTCAATGGAGTGGAAATTTAAAGAAATACTTTGCCTCACGCTTCTATTTCATTTAAATTGCTTTGACATCAATTATATTTATTGTAAAAAATGTTATAAATTTATAGAATATTAATATTCATTTTTATAATTTTTTATATTATCTTATTATAACATATTATAATCTGTTCGCTAATAATATTTCATTATTACCATTTTTTAGGCCATAACTGCATCATTTTCTCAAGCAATCTTTTTCATGGATATTCTAGTAATTATGAATAAGATATAGTCCCATAATCTATAAATTTATATTAATTTTCTAAATATAATATTTATTCATTATATAAATTTTTATATTCATTCTTTATATTTGGACATGGAAAATAAATCACATTGCTTCATGAAGATGATAGGCTATACGTACACATCAGTGGCATTATCATTTTCTTAATAGATGAAAGGTTAAGTAATTAGATGATATATAAATTTTATATATTCGATTTCATGTCAAAATTATCATATATATTCATTTTTTCCATCTTTATGACTATTTATATTAGTCGGTGATTGAAATCATATTGCATCGGTTCACGAGGTAGTAGTCTAACATATACAAGAGTGATTGTTTTGTTTCGCATTTGATGGATAAGGAGATAGATAAATATTATGTGACCAAAAGAATAAAATCTCAGTATATGAGAGATATTTTTATTATTATATTGTAATTTTTAATAAATAATTTAAAGTGCTAATTGAATAAGTAGAAGAAATATATTGGGGTGGATGATTACCTCCACTAAGGAAAACCTCTGTTAGATCTCTTATAAATGAGAATAGGGTATTCCTTTTGAGTATAGTTGTATCATTATAATTCATCTAAGGCTGAGAGGAATAGAATTTGGTAGGGTTTATTGAGAGAAATAGATAAAGAGGTGTGAAAATAGTGATGGGAGGCCTTTCCTCTTTCAATTAACGTTATTGGAACATGTGTAATATTTCAAGGATTTATAATATTATCAAGTGAAAGTTTTCAAAAAAAATCACAAAAATATATTATATATAATTTTTATAAGGGTAGTTTCTAAATATAACTCTCAAATGGTATTGATAATTATTATTCATTTTAAGCCTTATCAATTTTTGTTAACCCCCAGTATACCCTTTTCAACCATAAACAGGGTAATTCTTATTTTTAATGGTTTTAATATTTACTATGATAAACATGTATGTTAAACTTATAAAAAAATATACTTATACTTATTAAATATATTTAATCCATTTTATCAAGTTCATTTCACAGAAGTGGAAGAATTTAATTTAATTATAATCCCACAGAGTGTGTCGAAAACTATTATTTAAGAAATGTATTTCTCAGGAATAAAATGATCTTACATTAATTATATGAATAAAATCACTACTATATGAATATAAAGTCATATAGTTATATGTATAGGCCATATATTTTATTTAATTCATTCATCAATAAATATTAATTTCATAAATTAAAATTGAAATACATTATTCATTTTAAAAAACAACATTATGAAAATGCCATTTTTAAATAAAAGATTATTTTTATTTCTATGAAATTTATAGTAAATACATGGTTAATTATACATATTATAACACTATATTTTAAATAATATATTAATTGGTAAATATTACAATTTCAATTATATATATTTTTTCAAATCAAAAAATTATAAAACTCATTCGAGGCATTTTTTAACAAATATGGACATCATTTAAAATTAGGATTTTTGGGCCATGATATATTATAATTTGAATTTTATAATATTTATATTATAATATAATGCTTACTTACTACAATTTCTTCTGAGGTGTATCTTTCTTTCCTATAATAAAATTTTTACCCTTGATATTTTCAAAGATATTACTTTATAGACAATTGAGGGTCGTTCTTCTTTATAACATGCTCTAAACCACACTTGTATTCCTCCAATCAATGATTTATACAAACTAACTTTACCATTAGATTTATCTGATTACTGAAAACATTCTCTCTAATGTCATGAATTATGATAGTATATTCAGAGTATGATAGAGTATATTCCCATCATATTTCATTAAAGGTGATATCATGTGTTTTTTCAGGCATGTACTTCATTAACAATGATCTATGGAACAAATCAATTACTGTTGATAGGATCAGTGGAATTTCAAAATAATATTTCATACCACTAGTTCTATCCAAAATTTCAATGGTTCTAAAATAAATGGTGACTAGTTTACTATTTCAACTGAACCATATAAGACCCTTCCAAGGAGATAAATTCAAGAAAACATGTTCTCCTTATTGAAATCCAAAATCCTTTCTTCTGTTGTCAGAATAACACTTTTACCAACTACGATCTACATTAATTTGAGTTTCAAAAATCTATACTTCCATTTTTTTCCATCAACATGTTGTTTCCATCATATTTCTTTTCACCAACTTCATCCCATCAAGTTGGATTACAACACCTCTTACCTTGTATTACTTTATATGGAACCGTTTGAATATATTTACGGAATCTATTATGATATTACAATCCCATCGGTGGTAAATATTAATCCAACATAATTTGGAAATCATATCAGAATGATCTTATGATTTCATCTACAATTTGAATAGTCCTTCCTGAATATCCGTTGGTTTATGGATGATAAGAGGTTCTCAGTGTTGTAATATTGTGTTATCTAGACCAAACTATGTAGTACTTTTGATTACCATGTCATGTATGCAATTAGATATATATAATGTTTTCTTAACATTATAGTTTATAATTTTTATCATCTAGTATTTAATGGTAATTTCCATAGATTAATTGTAGTATCAAAAATTATAGTAGATCTCAGGCTATAATGTGAACCTCGAGATACTGTGAAATAAATCTAAAACAATGGTCATATGGTCTAGATACATCATACTAACTATACACAGTTGATGTTTGACTATCAGGTCTTGGGGGATCATAATAATGGAGACTTCTTCACGTTATGTTCTCAAATTATGATCTCTAGTAGTGACATCATGACTATAGATCCACCAATTGGAACACCAATTCATTTGGGTGTCATTGGTTTTTCTATCTACAGACAAGTGTATTGGTCTCCTAACATTATATCATTTTTAATATGTGAAAATTTATAGCCTACATTGATGCAAGGAAAAAACTATTATAAAGAAATTTTTGAGAGGTAACTTGTGTTGAGTGATCCATTAGTGGTAAGACATTGGTTGAATGGTAAAGAAATGATTTTTTTCTTCTACATTGGGGAAGTAATATATCATTGAACTTAATGATCAGGATGGTAGTACCTTCACAAGACCTTGGACAAGGTAGTCGGGGGTAGATTGATTTAGTTAGATCATGATATAATAAATAAAGTATGGGAGATAGCACAAGTGTGCTTCCTACTTTCTGAGATATCTAAAGACAAAGAGATTATATTACACATTATGTATTCATTGATTGGTTCTCATTTCTATGACTTCCATTGTCTCTATAGGGGCCTTGATGAGCTTCTAGAATCTACTATTAGACATTATATTTTATTCAATGTTATCTAAATAATGTCCTAGAGGTCCATAGACAATAGCACATTCAAGAATCTCCCAATTCAGTTGAATATGTATATTGGACATGGTGGTACCCAACATGGGTTCGGAGTTTTTTTCAAGTTATTTATCACCAATAAATAAATAAATTCATCACTATTCATTTTATGAATAATTGGGTCGAATTTAATTATAAAATGTATTTATAATTTATGTAAACATGATATGTAATATTAAGAGAATGCATATTATTTTAATATTATAGGTTTTTTTATATTATGAGGGAATGATGAGTTAAGTTAAATGACTTGGGATTATCCTTTAATATATTTTATATATATTACATGTATGTGATAAAAATAATAAATAATATTTATGACAAAGTTTAGTTCATCAAAATTAATTAGTTATTAATTATTTAGTGGGTGATATATTTTTGGGGATGGGGTAATACAATTATGTATTTTGTATCCCACTATAAAAGCAGGAGAGAGGTTCATTATCATTACATTGTTCATTTCAATGAATTGGTAGCCCCTCTCTCCTCCAGCCTTATAGAGAGAGAAATGTTCTCCCCAGGCATTGATCCAAGCATGCCATTGACAGATCAAGGGCTATGGATCAAGGTGATCTTCATGATGTTGTAGGAATCATCGGAAGTCCATCACAGAACAATTGTTACCAAAAATGTTGAGTAAGTAGATTCTTGTAGATTTTTTGGATGATCTAGATGGATTTGACATTGGATCTTTCATGCAATGATTGCCAATGATGAGTTTCACATATCCGCGCTTTGATTTAAAACTAGGTATGTGATCATTTAATTCTTGTGCACAATTTAATTTATGCAGGATCGTCAAACTGTACCAGTGCATGAATCGTCAGAGATGATTAATCTCATCCTCTTAATGATGAAAATTTTCATAATCCATAGACCACTATCTTTCGCTGTGACACCAGTATCTTAAATTTGTATCAAAGAGAGTACATAAATTATTTGATCAAAAAAAGATTAATCTGAATTTAAATTATGTAGATGGTATAATTTTGGTCTCAATAGATTTGGTCATGTATCGATATATCCTTAGATGACTATGTTATGTCCATATGAAAAATATTTATGGATCATAAATGGTTTGATTTTGGGTAATAAAATTGATTTGGATCAAATGTGATTCAATGGAAATTAATATTGATGAAAAATATGAATTAAATTGTTCGGTTATAATTTCTAGAACGAAAAATGGCAAGATTTTTATTTTCATAACATTATTTTTTAGCCTAACTTATTTCTAGGGTTTTATTTTAATTAAAATTAATTTATTCTATTACAATAAAAAAATTTATTATAATTTGGTGATTTGTATAATTATTTAAATTCTATGAAGGGATTTTTTTATCAAGTGAGTAGCGGGAGGACTAAGCCAGTAATAAAATCTCACTAAAAACAAAGTGAGAAAAGAGATGGGACTTTACAATCAAATAAAAAACGATATGTTTTTAAAAAGGGGGTCTCCCCTCCCCCCTGTCGGGCAACCAACCCCACACTTTGCACAACGAGGATACTCAATACCGACCCTCTAGGTTTGTGGATTCGGCCACTCTATATTGTATGGTAGCTACGGAGAACCCACCCCCTATCAGATACCTAGATCCCACCATCCAACTTCTCAAACTGGGCTTTCGATCCTCCCTAGTGTGGCACAAGCTCAATATCCAAAGACGTCGTAACTGCTCACTGCCCAACTGGAGCCTGGGCTCCAGATCTGTTCACCACCTGGTTAAAGATGCATAAACCTATCCTTTACTCTCAGTGGAGTTGGACCCCATACTGACCATAACATGGCTGAAACCCCAAATATGGTCATGAGTGCACCCCAGGATCCATCAGGAGACCTCACCGACAATCCCTCAGTTCCGGAAGGATATGCTCCCGTTGCTCGATGGTCCCTGTTCCACCAACTTTACCACCCACCGCAGTACCTCCTGTCCCATTCCATGGATCCTACTATACAATGGAACTTAAATATCGACATTTCCCTACATCTATGTGGTAATCAGCACTATCCGAGCTGCTTTTGGGCTTCCCTCTACCATGCGGGGACCTCCTCCATGACTGCGAGGTAACCTCTTCCCGGTTTTCATGGATCTGGTTTTCCATGAAATTATACAGGTAGGTCATCCAAACCTAGAATGGATTTCGGTGGACCTACTTGGCCTAGGTTGGCCTATCATGGGCATTTCCAGGCCCATTACGAGTATGGATAAGTTTGATGTGACTCACAGTGGGACATAACAGTCCTAAAACTATCCTTGTCCTCATCCCCAAAATGATTAAAAATATCTGGGCTGGTAATACTAGCATTGCGACCATCAATGAAACTGTCCTCTTCCTTATGCCCAAAATCATGAAACCTCTGGTGATACCTAAATTTCGACCTATCAGCCTCTGCAATGTCTCTTACGTGATCTTCTCAAATATCCATACCAATCGGCTTCGACCTTAGCTACTTGATATTATCTCTGAAAATTAGAGTGCCTTCATGGCCAAGAGACTGATCACTAATAATGCGATTGTGGCCCATGAAGTGTTCCATTATATGAAATCATTCTACACTATGAAAAGAGGAACCATGGCCAGGAAATTGGATATGACCAAGGCCTACGATAGAGTAGAATGGCACATCATAAGAGTCGTTATGCAGAAAATGGGTTTTTGCGCTAAATGGAACGATATGGTCAGGAACTGTGTCTTGACAGTTGCATTCAAAATCAAGGTCAAAGGGGTCCTTACCAGAGAATTTGCCCTATCCCGAGGCCTTCTCCAGGGAGACTCCCTCTACCGTTTTCTCTTCATACTTGTGGCTGAAGTATTTTCTAATATTATTTCCAAGGCTGTATCTTCTATGTCTATTTATGGGGAAACATTATGCCATGTTAGCCCCTAGTGTCGCATCTCTTCTTCACTTACGACTGCCACCTTTTTTCAAAAGAAAAAATTAATGAATGTTGGGTGATCTGTCAAGTGATCCATCAGTATGAGAGGGAACCTGGCAAAACAATCAATCATGTTAAATCTGAAATATCCTTCAGTGCAAGGGTGCCTCTTTCTAAGAGGGATGAACTTTGCGCATCAGTTGGAATCCATATGGTTGATAAACATATGATGTATCTCGGGCTTCCCATGGTGAATGGCCGGTCCAAAAAATAAATATTTGCATCTTTAGTGGACATAATTGAGAAAACAATTCAAGGATAGACCGCAAAAAGAATTTCTAAAGCTGTCAAAGAGACCCTCATCAAAGCTATCATCCATTCTATCCGCAGCTAATTTATGTCCCTATTTATGCTCCCGGCGGCCATCGTCGACCATATCCAGACACATACCTCCAATTTCTGGTGGGGGAAGAATGATGGAAGGAATTGACCCCACTGGATGGCCTGGGAGAAACTATGAAAACCCAAATCAGAGGGTGGGATGGGGTTCTGGAATCTTCCTCTCTTCAACAGCGCACTATTTGACAAGCAAGGATGGTGCCTAATTAACCATCCATCATCTATATGTGCGTGATTTCTAGGAGCTAATTACTTTCCCCACATGGACTTTCATGCTTCCTCTCTTGGTCTCCATCCAAGCTTCCTCTAAAGAAGAATTTGGGGGGATAAAAAGCTCCTGGATAAAGGACTAGGCTGGAGGATTAATAATGGCTCATCTTTCAAAATCTGGACTGATCCCTGGATTATTGATAAAGAAGTTATACAGGCTACATCCCCCACCCAACTAGGTCTTGAATATGCCACTGTCAGCTGCCTCCTTTCATACAAGGGACATGGGTGGTGTTTGGAAAAGATCCTTGAATTGTTTAATGAAGGAGATCAATGAATTATCCTTAGCATTCCCTGGCTACCAAACGCTGGCCCAAACCATCTCTTCTGGATCAATGACATCTCAGGAAACTACATGGTGAGATCCGGCTACAGACTTGTTCTTGGAATCCACTCAGTCGGTCGGGATGAGGGACCATGGAAATCGATTTAGACGCTCAAAGTCCCCCAAAAAATTCATCAATTTTGGTTGCAGGTTTGTATGGGCACTCTCCCAAAAATGATCCTTCTCATTTACCGACATATGGCCAGTATCGTTTTTTCCCTTTCTTCCCGAACATTCCAAAAACTCCTCTGCATTCTATCATTAACTGCCTGGGAGCTAAGAAAATTTGGATTTAATGGGGCCCGACATCAGTTTCTTAACTAGCATTGGCCTCTAACCATCCCGATCCTCAAACGTGTTGGTTCTCCTCTCTCTCTTCTACAAATGTAGGTTCACTTTTCATTTTGGATTGGATTATTTAGGCCTGGAATAATGATGCTGTTTTTCATCAAGCTCACAAACCCCCCAAATTCTGGTTAGATTGGGCCACTTCTTGGATTGAGGGGTGGAAAGGCCACAACAAACATTCTTTACCGGTTGTTACCCCCTCCTATCCTGCTCATTGGAATCCCCCAACGGATGGGATTCTTAAGATTAACATGGACGCATCTCTTCCAAAGGATGGTCTTATTGCCCTCTTCCTCCTTGCTCGAATTCATCTGGGGAAAATCCTTGTTTCTAAATATGAACCACATCAGGCATTCTGGGAACCATCAATTGCTGAAGCCATGACCATCCTTCCTGGTATGATGCTCACTATAGAACATGGATGGGGTGATATCATCAGTGAGTCTAACTGTCTTACCATAATCTATGCTATTAATCACAACATCGGCATACTCAAGTCATTTGGCATCATCATAAAGATAATTTTCTCACATCACCAATGCTTCATATTATACACCTTCTCCTTCACCAAAATGGAAGGAAACAATGCGGCCCATTAGCTAGCAGCCTCAAGCCCATTCGATTCCAACCAATTTTGGTTGGACAATTTCCCTTCATGGCTTTGCACATGTACTTCTGCTGATCTTCATCATTAATGATATATTCTTTTAATAAAAAAACAGTATTTAATTTCCCAACCTATAATTCAAACTAATAAAAATTAATTTATTTTTTTAATTTCATCTCATATATTTTTTAATTTAATTAATATATTAATATTACTTTAAAATAATAATTTTAATAACTGGGATAAAATTAATTTAATTTTTTCTTGAGTTAAATTAATTTTTTAATTAATTTTTTGGAATAAATATTAAATTAAAAATGCACTGAATGTAATTAATTAATATAAAATTCATTAATTTATTTAATGAAATTAAATAGTCCTAAAACATAACTTAATTCAATTTAATTTTTACCATGAATAATATTTACCTATTGCCAATCTTGAGCATTACACGACCATTGTATTTTTTTCTTAATTAATTAATTTTAAACTACGTGTGATGTATTTTAAAATTAATTTATTTAGACAATATACACATAATCATTATATTTCAGTCAATATGTACGAGGACCTATATATCCATTTTTGTTTCATGTACATTACACCCCTCACCCAATCGCTTGTGTGCGAGTTTTGTATGTGAAATTAAACGAAGATGGTGACCGGTGTGGACCCCACTAGACAATACGGTATGAAAAAAGTGGATGTTGTAAGACGCAGACCCCACCAAGATGAGGTGGTACACCCAAAGATATGTGGACCTCAACAAGATGAGTTATTACTCCATATGAGCACAAGACATACTATATAGTGGTGAACTACATCAAGAGTCAAGCGATGATCAGTTATAATGCCCCTAGGTCACATTAGATAATCTAGTCCAATTGGGTAGTTGATTACCTTTATGAATTTATTTATTATTTTGTGCTTTTTATAACAGTGGGAAAATAAATAAAATAATAAATAATAATTTTTTTAAGAAACAATTGATATTTTTCTATTAAAGTTCAGTTTTGAGCATGACAACATAGATGAACGTGGATAATAGAAATGGATTACATTAGTTGGAAGTAAAAACCCAAAACCCTCAAAGAAATATTAAGTAATTACTTTCATGCATCAATCGAATTTGAACAAAACCAGATGTTTGAGAGCTCTTCATTCTATAGCTAATGGAATCTCTTACTACTGATAAATTTTTATGATTGTGGTAGGTTCACTAAAAAAGGGTTATTAAGGATTATCCCTAGCTAATATGGTATCATTTTAGAGGAAAACGTTGAGTAAATCAGGTTATTATTTTAGAAACTAAGAATTTAAAAAATTTGAAGCCTACAGGAATAGAATTCTTCTAAGGCCTATGGGCCATGTAATACTTTTGCCTTTGGGAATTGTAAAGGTTCCACCTCACCCCTTGAAAGGTGGATTATCAAAAATAAATGAAGGCCTTCGGGCCATTGGAGGAGACTTTACTCATCATATCAAGGAACGACAAGTTAATGTTGTTGTCATGTCGAAATACTACCTTAGACTCTCTGAGTATTGGTGTAGGCATAACATATAGGCTATGAGGGGAGGATCATGGATTCTTTCCACTAGAATGGTCATGTGACAATCTATTTCAATTCTAGCATATAGGGTTGATATAATTTGATAAAATAGCGGGACACATTCAATGATATAATTAATCATTAATTTCCTATTAAGTAATCAACATAAAAGTACTAATATGATATAATTTTATTTTATTCAAAATTTAATGATATACTGCATAAAAAAAATTCATAATACTCCATTAATTAATTAAGGGATGGTAAGGTGAAGAATGATATATTCATGGTTAGAAAATATGAGTCTCTTCAAGCTGTCATGCCATAGAATATATATTGAACAAGCATTCATCAATCAAAATAATGTAGTGTGGAATATTTCCTAAATATAAATTATATTATATATATACTGACATTGATGTTAATAAGTATGATCAATGATGAAGTCGTACAGTTAACATTGATCAAAAAAATAATGCACAGGGCATTTCCTAAACGCTTTTTTTATATATAAGAGTAACGATGTAAGGAGTTTCAATGTTATAATTTTTAAAAACATACATTATATATCAGAACATTCGTTGAATACAACAACAATATCCCATAAAATAATTCCAAATACAATGACTAATTTATGTCATAATAGTTGTATTATGATTGAAATTCATATTATCATAAGAAAATGTGTTTTGATTCAAAGAGAATGTTAAGGATAAAACACTCTCACCATTCAAAATAAACTCTGAATCTAAGTATTTATTCTAGAAGTTTCATAAGATATTATATAATTCACTATGATATAGAGAGATATAATCAAGTTAGAGACTATATTTCTATATAGGGGTGCACATCTCTACTTGAGATTGTTGGAGAAATATTGACTTGGAATTAATAAACTCTATAGATACACAATTTGTTGGAATAGGAACTAGATCCACAAGACATGTGGAATATGAATATTCCAGCGACACATACTACATTAAAAGGTTAAAACAATGGTGATGGTTTTATATACACCACAATCGGTGACATTTTTTTATTCAAGTGAATTGATACAAGGGTGGTACCAGGGATGAACCAATAAAGATCGATTGGTTATATCAAGTAATTATACCTTAACCAGTAGAAGTTTATATTCCCTAGCTAATATATGTGATAATTTTTTATTGATAATTGGATGGAATGACAATAATTCATGGAAGGTGTTTATACAATGTAGCCAGAAAGAGATGGCCATGTCATAGAATGATAATAAACATTACAAGTTACTAAAATACAATTCATGATTGATTTAAGAAACTGAATCATAGATAATTCATTTTGAATTAATGTTTGATATGCATCTACAATAGTATAGTGAGAGTTCAATAGTTTTCCATGTGAAATATGTTCAGAAAAATATAAAAAAATTGATATTAGTCTTATAGTTAGTTAATACCAGGTTGAAATTAATTCTCTATTGATTTCCATGATGTAGAAACAAATTTTCTATAGAACATGACCTTCTATGTTGGATGTAACAGTATCTTTGACCTAGTTAATTGTACATACAATTATATGGTATAGAAAAATAAAAGATGGAATAATTCAAGTGAATATTTTTCACCAATGTCACAGGGAATAAATCCCACCTAGTAGAAAAGTAAATACATAGGAGGATACTATGTGGTGACTTGATTTCCATACGCTTTAGCGATGGATCAATCACATGTTCCATGATATGTAAAAGATATGATATTTCCAACATAAAAATAAATGAAAAAATATATCATTTATTTACTGAATAACTCCATGTAAAGTAGTCAATACTATCTGATTTTATGTTTGAAAGTATAAATGATATGTACCTTGTAAGAGGAGAGGATGGGATTCTAGTTATAGTGGGACACAAAATAGTCTTTCTTTAGATCAATTTGATCTAGTATCTTAGAAAGGCTAAGGATTTGAATGACATAAGATCATAAAATCTAGTGGTAGACATACCTATACATACTGAGTAGTTTCAATATTCTAGGGAAGCTATTATTAAATTATTAATTACATTGATTTTTCTAGTTATTGGAATCAAACCTTCCATGTAGTGCTTTATCTTTAGGATAATTCAATTACTGGTAATAGCCAAGTTTTAAAGTTATGAAAGTGTAAAAAAGTGATATAATCTGGGTTTCCATATCTTGGGAAGTTTTACTCAATAAGGTAAGGTCAGTATAGTAGAATAGCCACATGGTGGAAACATGGAAGACCTTGAAACTAAATCCTTAACTTAGTAGAAACATAATCATTATCATGTAAGAGCTAACAAGGTTCGTTAGAATGTTGTATCTAGTTAATGTGGGAGTGTTGTAATACTAGGTTCCCAAGACCCACCTATACAGTACCTTTGATTACCATGTCATGTATATACTTGGATATGCATGATTTTTTCTTACCATTATATTGTAGAATTTTCTATGTCCACTATTTAATGGTAATTTCCATAGATTAATTGGCATATTATAAGGCTATAGAAGATCATAGGATATAATGAGAACCTTGAGATACTATGACATAAATCATAAAAAAATCATATGGCCTAGATTAATCATACTAACTAAAATAGTTGATTTTTAACTATCATGTGATGGGGGCTCATAAGCATTGAGACGTCCTTCCATGATATTCAAATATTGTGATATCTAGTAGTGAGATCATGAAGATAGACCCACCAATAGGATCACCAGATGATTTGGGCGTCAATGGTTGTTCCTATCAACGAACATGGGTATTGGTCTCCTAACATGATATCATTTTCAATGTGTTCTATTTGATCATATACATTGATGTGAGGTGAAAACCATGATAATGAAGTCATGGTGAGGTAGATTGTGTTAGGTGCACCATTCGTGGTATGATATTGGTAAGAATGGTTAAAAAATATTTTTCACTTTCGAGTTGGGGAAGTAATACATATCTTACCTTGTTGATAAGGATAGTAGTTCCTTCATAAGACACTGTCCAAGGCATTCGAGTGTAAATCCATCCAGTTAGATTGACCAATAATAAAGAAAGAAAAGGGAGATGACACAAGTGTGAATCATGCTTAATGATATATCTAAAGACAAAGAGATTATATTACTTAGTAAGTGTTCATACTTTGGATATCATTTATATGAATTTCATTATCTCTATAGGGGCCTTAATGGGTTACTAGAATCCTCTATTAGTCTATGGATTTTATTCACTACTATCAAGACCAGCGCCTAGAGTGTCACACACAATAGCACATTCAAGAATCTGGATAATTCAATGGAATAAGTATATTGGACATGGTTCCCCCACATTCATTTCCAGTGATGTAAAAGTTATCTATCAATAATAAATAAATAAATTCCTTATTATTTGAGTTATGATTAACTAGGTTGAATTTATTTATTAAATATATTTACAAGATAAGTATACTTGAGACCTAATATTTAGAAAACAAATATTATTTTAATATTCAAGATTCGTTTAATATTAACCGAGAATGACCAGTCGAGTTAAATTACTCTGTCTAATCACATAATATATTTTATATATATTACATGTATGCGATAAAAATAATAAATAATATTTCTGACATAGATCAGTTCATCATAATTAATTATGCACTGCTTATTTAGTGGTCGATACACTTACAGGTGTTGGGGAACCCATTTGAGTATTTTGAATTCCCCTTTAAAATAAATAGAGATGATAGTTATCATTAATTTTTTAATTTAAATGAAGTGATAGCCTCTCAATCCTACTACCTTCTGTTGAGATAAATATTCTCTCCATGAACCGATCCCAGCATGCCATCGACAGATCGAAAGCTATAGATCAAGGTGATTGTCGCGACTCCAAAGGACTCGTAAAAACTATATGAAAGCATCCACATTATTATTAACAATGAGATCACATATTCTTTAAGAATTTATGAAAAATCAATAGGTATTTGTATTCAGATCTATTTTGCAATGATCTTCGGGAACGAGCTAGAAACATATGAACTTTTATTTCAAGAAATCTATGTGTTTCATTAATTTTTATACTTAATTTAATTTCTATGAGATCATCGAACCATACTGGGGCTTGGATCATCATGAGAGGTATCATCATCACAATGAGGAAAAATTTTAAAATTCCAAGCTTGCTAGCTTTTGTTGTGACCCTATTACAATCATTCAAATGAATCTTATTATCAAAATCTCTCTGAATAATTTTTCGTAATTTTAATGAATATCATAGTTCATGATCAAACCAAATTGAATGAAGGGTAAAATTAATTATAAAAACATCATTAAAATAGATTCATTAATGGTGATAAATAGGGAAATATTATCTTATATCATGAAAATATGCATATTTTTTAAGGTGACCAATGCTAACTCATATTGCATCCTTTTTTATAGGTTCCCTTTGAATTCTGTTGAAAATGTATATAGTATTGTCATCCAATTTCTACAAAGGAATTGGTAGAGGATTCATGAATCCTCTAGGATGTTGTATAAAATTATTAACCATTTGAAAAAACAAGAATCTTGATACAAAATTTATAAATTCTTACTTTATATTATACCCCAAAAAATGTTCCTACAAATCAATAAAAAACATGGTGCTATCAGGGTGAATAAATAAAAAATATATATGGAAATAATCCAATAATTCCACTCTTAGTTTAGTTATTGATATAATAAATTTTTTCTTTACCAATTTCATAATTCCATATTGTTATACATATTCATTTAATTTAACATCATTCTAGAAATTAATTGAATTTGGAAATTATCAATATTAGGTTGAGAACATCATAACTTTTCCAACAAAATGGTTTGAAAATCATTTGAAAAAGATGTGGTGTTTCATGTTCCTTAATTTTTTCCATATTCATATTTAATAAATCGATACACATGATCCCAATCAATGGCCATTATCATCAGTACTCCATGATCTCTCCTTCTCAAAGCATCTGTGACTTTATTTAACCTCTTTGGGTGGTAGTGTAATACAAAATCAAAATCCTTAAGTAGATTGAGCCATTGAAGTTTCCACATGTTGAGCTATTTTGATGAAACGATTAATTTTAGGCTTTTATGGTCTGTATATATCTATCATCATTAAAAATAGAGATAATTCTTCCATATCATCAAAGAAATGTTGATAGCATCCAAATGAATATCATGAGTTGGATAGTTCAGTTCAGGAATATGTTACTTCCTTGATGGATAATCAATTAATTAACCATTATGTATATGTACACAACTATATACCTTCTTCGATGCATCACTATATATAAAAAATACATCATTTCCTAATGGTAGATTAAAAATTGTGGAATTGACCTATCTCCTATTTAATTATTCCACACATTCTTCACATTCCTTTTTCTATGTGAAATCAAACTTCTTACTTGTATGCTAGGTTAATGGGTTGTCCACTCTGAAAAAAATTTCAAAAAAATAAAGATAGTAATATTCCCAACCAATGAAATTATGAAACTCGATTATGTTCATTAGTATAGTCCATTATTTGATAGCCACTTTCTTTATAATATCAAATAAAATTCCATCAGAGGATGCAATGTGGAAATGAAAATAATATAACTATATCTCTAATTCAAACATACTAAATTTTCCATAAAACAATTTTATTCTAAGAGTATCATGAATGACCTACATATGATTCTCATGGTCCATATAGATTTTATAATAGATAAATATATCATCAAAAAATAATGAAACAAAAAACATCAAGATATTCTTTGAATAATATTTTCATTATATCCATGAAAATGTATGGTGAATTAGTCAATAAAAATGTAATTACTATTAACTCATAATAAACATAACTCATACAAAATGTTTTCATTAAAATATTTTCCTTCTAAACTTGAAAATTTTTATACCCAGAATAGAGGACCACATTTAAAAAAAATTTGTTACCATTATTTTAGATCAATAAGTAATTAATGTGATATATAGTATTCTAGTTCATTATTTTAATGGAATCGATTTCCTTATAATCAATGAAAATTCTCCATAGATCCATCATTTTTATTAATGAAAATTAAATGGCTCAAAAAATGGAAACACTAGGGTTTATAAATCCCTTATCAAAAAACTCCTGTATTTTTTAACTATACTCATTTCAATGTGTCCATTATATTGGAGTCTTTTATATAGGTATTGAATTCAGTATGTATCAATAGAAAACACAAAATCAGTATCTCCTGGATGTCCAGGTGAATCTATAGGAAAAAATATATGTATTCTACTACAAAAGGTACAACTTCAATTCTAAGATTACCTTATCCAATCATATATTATGTCTTCCCTTTTTCAAAAAAAAATATATATTCATAAGCGTATCTACGTGTGGATCTGTACATGACCTGGATGATGAAGCGATGAATCTAACATATTTAATTCAAATTTATTAGAACAAATTCTAATTTCTATCTATTTGATGTAATATTTTTTATACTATTTTGAAATCCAATCCATATTGATGATTATTTCAATGTCATATATTGTTATTATAATAATATCTGAAGATACAACATTTTTTATGTTTCATAATGGTAATTAACTGACAAATATTTTTTATAGTGATATTTCCACAAGTATTTTGACTGACTACTCCCTTCTTATTATGCTAGAAAAATATATAATTTTCATGGAAAACATGATAGATATAAAAGATTGAGTATCATGAATCAAATAAAAAATCAGAAAAATTTTATGATATGATTTTATTACTTCCCTGTAACACCATAATAATTTAAAATATGATTCTTTTATAAAAAATATAATTACATCGACAACTTGTGATGAACACGACACCTATTAAAAAAAGGATAATTGATTAAAATATTACATAAACATGACCATTATAATATAGCTATAAAGTTATTGATGATGAATAGAAATAACTAAATTATTATAAATTTGTATTTTACACATGTATATTTTTATCTATTGATGATAAATTAAAATAATAAATATTTAGAAGAAAATTATTTTTTTAAGAACATCATTTTTCTAAAATTCAATTTTATCGCAAAGTAAACCCATAATATAAAATAAAAATTTAACACTTATATGAAATTTATTTGATAATACTAACTTTATTTTTGAAATAATAATTTTCAAATTATCTTATGGTGAATTTTTGAAAATTTTCTGAAATTATTCATTTTTCGATGAATATTGAAAAATATTGTATTTTAATAGAAAACTAACTATTCATTTAAATTATTTATAAATATAAATTATATATTCAAATGCTTTTAATGTAAAATTAGGTCAATTATATTTATATTTATCCAATATTTTCTATTTGATTAATTTTCATATTTAATTTTTATAGAAAACCTTTATAAACTTTTGAACATTTTCTCTCTTGAAACCTACTTTCTCGCCAAGTATGTGGGATTATATTAAAATTTAAAATTTCTAATTATGTGAATGAATTTTATAAAATGGATTAAATATTTGGAATAGGAATAATTTATATTCTATAATATGTTTAACATAATATTTTATGATAATTACATTTTAAAATAATAGAAAATATTTATCACCATTAAGGTAAAAATCGGTTTATCGGGGGTTAAACTAAGATGATAATGGAACAAATGGCCAATAAAATGTCTAAAATAGATTTAAATAATATATTTAGAATAGATAATTTCTATGTATAAATCATACTCTATTTTAAACCACTTATTAATGTGGAAAATTTGGTTACACCTTATACATTTGAAATATTACACTTGTGCTAGTAACATAACTTATAAAAGGACACCCATATACTCTCGTATTCACACATTAAATACATTTTGGTTTAGAAAATAACTTTAATAATCACTAACAAACCTAAATACCCTCATCCTAAAATATTTATTTTTTTGTTAAACATAACCTCGTAGAGATGTTGCTGCAAACCTATGGAGGTTACCTGAAGAATAACTTAATGAGAATTTTTATTTTATTTCTTTCTAAAAAATCCTTGAATATTGTTAAACCATTATGATATAATACCATCAGTATAATACATACACTTTTATGATTTATTTTAATTTATTGACCTAAAACAATCCCCACATCCATCAAATGTGTTATGAAATTATCATTCATTTGTACAGAGGACTTCCTCCTTGCGAACTGATGTCAATTATCTTTCCAATACCAAATACCACAGATAAGTATGGTGATGGATATAATCTAAATATATTATATTTACAACAAAATTATACATCTTAATTCATTATATCATACAATATTTTTTTTACTTTTTTTAGGGGAAACGGTAATGGTTACCGTTAGGTAGAAAGACTACCACATCGCAAAGCGATGCGATTCAATTATCAATAATGTTTTACATAAATTGTGATAAGTATATTTTCAATAATTATTTGTGATATAAATGAAATAATCATGATATTAGGGAAATATTTTATAGTATAATTGATTTAAAAATAATATAATTAGGTCATGATTATTTTTATGGAGATATTGAATTAATGATATATTTCACTATAGTCAACCAACCAAAGTCATTTTTGACACATATGTTAAATATCATCAAAACATATGATTTAAAAATAGTTGATTATTAAAAAATATATAACATTAAGGTAATTAAAATAAAATGAGTTATACAATTGAAAAAGTTTCTTAAGGAAGTAAATGATTAACAAAGGTTTATTATTTAGGATTTTAAAGAACATATGTAATGATTCAGACTCAAGGTAAAAGGCTTCATCTCAATTTCCCTTTATTATGGAATATTTTAATGTTATTTACCTAATTTCATTAATATGGTTTATATAATTCCACATTAACATTTAATATCATGATTTTTTAATAATTCATGGTATTTTAATTTAAAGTTTGAATTATTTCATCCAAGTTTATTTGACTTGAAAATCACCATGTCGTAAAGGTTATTGCACAATATCACTTTATTTTTTTATTGTAAACATTATTCTGAAAAAATAAATTTATTGTGAACATTTATAATTGGTCATTACATTTAAATTAAATTTAAATATTCTTAAATGATGGATATGATTATTTCCAAAACTACATACCAGTTTTATATAAAGTGTTTACTTAGAATGTTATATCATGAACTGGGGAAATTTTTATAAATATATATCCCCAAGTCAATAAATATTTATTGATCATACATATTTGTCATTAGTTAAAATGATAATTATCTTAAAGATTAATGATTTGGACATGCCAGTACTGGTTAGATTAGTTTTGGATATCCCCTCAATGCATCAATAGTTTTCTTAAGACCAACCAGTTCAATAAAAAAATGGGGTTTTACCCAATAGTTTTATACTGTCTTGAGGAAAGATCATAATGGAAAATGTACAATGATACCTAAGATCATGATGCCTAAAAAATAATATATTCATTCATTGAAAATATAATCATTATCATATCCATCACATTCTATCTGTGAAATATTCTATGGATGCATTTCATTCTCAGTTGTTGATTAATGGAAATGTGTTCTTATTTATTTAGCTTTCTATATTGATAATAGATTATTGTATCATTAGAGTAATGTTATTTAAATGGAATGGGTCTCTAGATAGTTACCATAAAATTTAGACTATTTTTATTTATTCATGATATATTCCATTATACCTAACCATTTCTAAGCATTTGAGATTAAGAATGTTGTATTTCCCTTTCCCAATGTATGAAGTTGATTTCTTGGGATGATATTTCATGGTTTAAGTTCATTTGATATTGTTATGTATTATGTTTTATTTTATATTCCTAATGAAAAATGGGTCATCTGTATTTATGTAGTTCTCCAAAAATTACTAAAATTCATGGTCTATAATATTTTGACACATTATATATATGGAAATATTATAAAAAACACTAGTTCTAGGAAACATGGGTTAGGGTAATTATTATTTGAATCATAGGATGATTATTAGAAATTTTGGGAACCATATTAACTAAGACATAGAATATGTAACATAACCGTATGATATATTTTGGGGATAAGTATTGAAAAACATAGTTTCAATAAGGAAGATATTATGTAGTTTTTTATCCCAATAAATTCCTATTTAGAATCTATAAGTGGATGTGGTTCTGGAACCATGTTACCCAGGAGTAATTACATTGAAAATTATGCACTAGCCATGACTAGATCATCACCGTTTTGACGATAGGAAGCCTGACTACACACCTACTTTGAAACTCTGGAGGTATATTCATAGAATAATTATCATTTTTTTTAAAATTTATTATAAAGTATTTGAAAATTAATAAACCCATAATGAAGCCATATTTATTATTCTAACGATAAAAATGAATAAATTTTATTTTATTTTATGTATTATAACATATTTGGAAATATATATTGTGATTTGATCTTCATAATTTTATGAACTGTTCCTATATAATTTGTTTTTTAGAAATGGTACCTAGAAGGATGATGAGTATCTATAACCATGGCCAATGTAGATATTTCCCTACCCTGGAAGGCAATATAGTTGGTATTGGAACTAATAATGATTTAATAATATTAAATAAACTTAATTAGTTTATGAAAGATAACCTTCAATTGATAGAGAAACCGAATCCATAGTGAGATTATCATATGTTGGGTCTCTTTATATGATTTAATCCCACCTCATGATTTGGGACTACTAATCCAATGGAAGGTGAGTAATCGATTATGTCTCAGGAGAAGATATTATTGGCCTTTGGATATAGTAAAAAGAAAAAGGTGACACTTGCATTTTATTTTCTTAAAGGTGATACTAATCAATGGTGGTCATTATTCTATAATACAATTGTTAAATAGGAAATAGAACTCATTAAATGTAATGATTTTAAGGATACTATATTTAAGAGATATTTCCTTCATGGGAATCAAAATGAAATGATCATAATGTTCATAATCTTAAATAAAATAGAAGAAAAGATTTATTTCATGTATGAGGAAAATATTATAAGGACCTCTAGGTATTTAATATATTACCTACACAACGTATAGTGTCTGATTGACCATTTATTTTAAGGTATTATGGAATATCTCTGATGGGATCTAGTCTCTCGAAAAGTTTCATCATATGATCAAATGGTTTTATGTGACCTAAAATTGGAAAAATAATTCAATCGATATAACATATTCAAGGAAATTACATTGATTTAGAGTTCATTCCAAAAAAAATAATATTTCTTAATAAATAAGGATAGAAAAATGAAATTTATATCTTGTGAAGGTTATGGAAAGAATCACCCTGAGAAATGATTGAAGGTGTTGGTAGTATGTTATAAGGGTAAATATATTGGGAAACATGATAAGAAGTGAAAAGGGAATACAGAAAAAAAATCTATTAAATATTTCAACTATAGGGAGATGGGGCACTACATAATCAAATTCATTAAGATTCAAGGTAATCCCCCACAGAAGTGGCCATGGAGAGAAGGCCAATATTATGTGATCACTATAGATGAGGTGGAAGTGCCCAATGATTTGGTGTCATGTAATTTATTCCTATATTAAAATTTTTCTAATACATTATTTGATGTTAGATCCATAGACACATTAATATCCACCTAATTTCTAAAAAAAATTATACATTTCCCTATTAATTTAAGAACAAATTTTTAATCATTACTCCTAGGGGAAGTCTCACTATAACAACATGAAATTTTATAAATTAAAATCCCCATGGAATTTAATTAAATGTATTATTATGTATTATGGTTATAGAAAACACATATACTTATTGGGTTTTATTATACCATATTATATATTAAATACCATTAATCGTCATTATCATTGATAATATATCGACTAAATAGTGATTTCAAGATAAATATAAATGGAAGGACCTAAAAAATCTAATTGACATAAATAAAGTGATAACCTCAACCCATAAGATTGTACCCCAGGAATCCCATTAATCATAGATTCTGAGGGAGATATAATATTAGGGATTTACCCTTGAAAAATTTCAATATGAGATATAACAACTTAACCTAAAAATTAAATTTTTTATTATGTCATTTTAAGGATAATAGAAAAACCAGAGTACACAACCAGATTACCACTACATGCTGAAAGAGATTACAAAATGGTTAAAAACAAGGCTAATATTTCTTGACTCAGCTACTCTGTAGAGATCCCAGTGTAGCATACCCACCTGGATGTCAGTATCCTCTTTGATAAGCTCTTGAAGGTGGGTAATCATCCTTTCCATTGTCTGAATAAATTCCTCTGAGTTGATTTTATCCTGATTGAACCCTCGGGCCAGAATTATATCTTGTTTATCTAACCAAACATCTTGATCCTCTATGGCATCAACTTGAAGCATTAGTTCATAAATTCAATTGATCTTATCTTCTAAAACATTTGGATGAATGGGTTGCTCAATCATTTCTTCATTCGAGTGCAAGATAAGTTTCAAGCACTATCTGTTATCTTCTTCTTTTTCACTTGTAAGGCGATTTGGTTCGTCTCTTTTCCCCTCCTAAAGGAATGTGCATACATTGTTCCATTCCTTCTTGGCTGACCTAGTCTCCTTTGGTTTTGGAAGGTGAGAATAATCCTTGTGTCCCTTAGTCTTTTTCCCCTGGATTACAATACATTTCTCGGAATCTCTTGAGACTTTTCCCCTTCTTTCTACGAGGGTTGTGAGGGCCTTTTCCATCACATCTGTCCATGATATCCATTGAAGGGATATTGTAGCTGTCATCACCTGAGGAATCATCCTCCGGAGACAATAGAGGATCATGAACTTCTGAGACATCAAATTGATTCCCTAGCTTTAACTGTGTGCCTTCATTGCAGGGCTTCGTCTTACAATGTGGTTGCTTTTGATCTTCCTTCTTCTTCATTTCATTTTCCTTCCCCCTAGACCCAGACTTCAGATGAGTATCCCTGAGGGTTTTCGGATCTAAGGGCCTCAATATATTCACATTGGCTAGCTTCCCTTGTCCGTTGGATGATGTTACAACAGAAAAGAATGATTTCCCCAGAACCAAGGCTGATCTCATGGACTGCTCATATCCATGACCCATGAATTGCAGTTGATTATTCATGTCCACCCAACCTTTCCTAGGAGAGCCTCCGAGACCTCGAAACTCACTCCCTAACAAGATTCCCTCACCTTCCTCGTCCAGAATGGGTGAGACTGGAAGATTCCCCATAGCCACTACTAAGGACCTCTCCACGCCATCTCCATTAACACCCAAATCATGATTCAACCTACCAAAAACATAAGCAACTCTCGGGTATGCCTCTTTGTGTCCCCCAAATTTCACACCCCTCATAGAACATAGGTGATGCCACTTATTATTCTATTACGAGGAACTGACCTCTACAAGAAGATAAATTTTGATCCCAACGAGAGCCATCTCCCTGGGAACCTCCCTATGTGCCACCTCATGCTCACCCAAAGCCTATCTATCACGTGACTAATATTACACCATTGGAACAACAAGCTCCTCCGAAGACCTGTCACGGTTCACGCAGCGACAACCTGAAGCCACTTGGCCGAGAATGCTGCATCCCGAACAAAACACGTGCCATGAGTCAAACACCACCCAATGCTTCCATCTCAGTTCTTCTCCAACCGAAATCCATAGCCACTCTGTTGGAGGTTTTGAAATATAACAACTTAGGATGGAGTGGAAGTGTTTATAGTAGAAGATTGTGTTCATCAATTTCAAGACCTAAACTTTTTACTCCATACCACCCAATAGAAGTCTTGTCAGTACACACATTACAATTACCAAATTAGATTGTGTATTAAAGGGATATGTATCAAGACCCTTATAATATTAATATTAATATTTCATAAAATAATAAATATATTTTCATTTTTTAGTTACATTAAATTTTTTTTTTCAATAGATCAAAAATTGTATTTTCTGTTAATATTTATATTTAATTAAGTAATTTATATTCATGAATTAATGAGGTTTTTAAAATAAATTATTTTTTAATTAAATATTATTAGTAAATAATTTTTATTAAATATAAATTAGTATATAGATTATATGAAGTAAAATGTAATTTTTATAAGGTTTTGAAAACTAGTATTCTAAACAAAATCCATCATTTCATAATAAATAAAAAATTTTATTTCAAAACTAATAATGTATATATTTAGAAAATTATTTATTAAAAATGAATTTTATTTACAAAATCAGAACATCAATATTATATAATGGTTAATTTTTCATAATTTTCTGAAATAATCAAATTTTCATGTAGGAATTAAATACGGAATAAATATATTGTTTGTATTATGAACTTATAATGACCTAAGAGTTGTGTAATAAATACTATTAGTGGTATTCATGACTATATATATTTTTTCAATTTAAAAATATTTCATATTTTCTTTAATTTATTAATTTTAAAAAACATTTATGAATATTCTAGAACCATTAATATATTTTAATGTTTTAAAATCAATTTTTAAGAGTATGAATCACTTCCACATCCGAAAGGGTATTATTTTATTATGTTCAGACCTATTAGTAATAAAATAATGAAAAAAAACCCAATGAAAAAAAACCATGGTAAAATACCATGTGAAGGATTATAGTTTTGGTTACACAATTATATAGAGTCCAAAACCTATGTTTAAGAAATAATATTGAATTCCCCACTCATTTACTATATAAACCCACCCATGATCCCATTTTACTTTAGTAAAAATTCTTTTAAAACATCCTTACTCTTCCCTCCCATATTAGGATCCCTTCCACGGTTCCCCCAATCTTTCAAGAAGCTCATCCCATGAATTTTGAGTCACACTATCATGATAAGGGTTATTTTTACTTTCTCACATTAATTCAGATTTTTCCATTATCTTATGCCTTATTTTTTCAATTCAGGGTATTGTATTTTGTATTTACATGTCCCTAATACTATTCATTTAATGTGAAAATTTTGAGATACCCCTTCCTCTATCATCATCTAATTTTTTGAATCTTTAAGAGACTCTATTATGCTACTGAAATTTGACCGAAATTCTCCATGAGAAAAAATGTATATTTAATATCATACCCATTTCCTATTAAGGGTGTTAAGATATATACAATTATAATTGTTAGATTTAGGA
Organism: Viscum album; assembly: GCA_963277665.1. Lineage (NCBI taxonomy): Eukaryota > Viridiplantae > Streptophyta > Magnoliopsida > Santalales > Viscaceae > Viscum > Viscum album. The sequence continues at coordinate 507,604,744 of OY728140.1, forward strand.
GAAAGATTTATATATTTTACACTGCATGATCATGAAATAAAAAGTGTCGAAAAATGAATAATTGTTTTATGATATATGTGGAACACTTAACCATGAGAATGAAAAGAATAAGACGGGTGTGCCATGAATTATATATTTCTCCACTGCATTCGGTAATGTTTAGTCTCATGAGAAGTCATTTTATGATAGGGAGTAAAAATGATTACTTTATGGGATGTTTTTTCCATAGTGTCTTGGAAATCAACATTGACCTATGATTATGATGTAGTGTTTTATGTTTTTGACATGTTTCCCATGTTTCCTTTATATTATCAAGCTATATCATGACTCGTTATTATTGATTATGATTCTCACACATTTTATGAACCATTAATATTTCTATTGTCTAACCTATATTACTTTATTCATGTTATTCCATGTTTATTCCCTTACAGGGCTTTATTTTTCACCCCTTTCTTATGCATATCCCCATGTTATCCTATACAGTTCTAATTACATTGGAATAGTACGACTATGTTAAAAATTATTTCAATAAAGATGATGTATTATATTTTTTAATTTTTCATGTAATTTACCTAATTCCCAAAGAAATTATACTTTTAAATCTTCTTGGTTATATTATGTGTAATCTTATTGAATTAATAATATATTAATTTAAAATAAGGGGATATGTTTTCATATTATGTATCCAAGGAAATGTTTAGTTATTTTTGGCATTAGAAATAAAAAACTATAGAGAAAGCCTTAGGGATAAGTCTATGTATAATAAATCGTCCCTAATTTTTTTAATTATAGAGAATGTGGTTTATCAAGAAAATATAACCCTGTCTAGATGCTACAAGTGGTTGTGGATCTGGAACAGATGTAAATTGTGGTAAAACGTTAAAACAACACATTGAGATAGACTCAGTTGAGAACTAGTACAAGAAAATGGGTCTTGATATACACCTAAATAGACACTATAGTGGGACAGAATTTGGTGAAATAATAAGATCATTACAAACCATTACTAAGGGAACCAAAAATTCACATAAGAGTCTATTTTTGTTAAAAGATAATGGACAACATGTATTGATACCTAGAGATTCATATGTTAATGTAATTTATATTCTATCCCTTTAATATCAATGCATTACCCTTTAGGAATTTAATAGTTTTAAAAAATTGAGACCTATTTTTACCATTATTCTAGAAAATGGGTGGAAATAGGTTGAATCATGTAAAAAATCCATGTGATGACTTTCCCAAAGAGATCCCCAACCAGATGGGATCAAAAATCATAAAATTTGTGAGGATACATTCTCACCAAACTCAGGTTTGTAATTGAAACATGGCTCCAAAGGATTACCCAACTCGACCTAAGAATCAGCTATAATAGAGAGATTTATAGGAAAAAGGAATCTGATGATCAGTGGATCATTAGATCCCTTAATTGTTGAACATTGTATCAAACCGATTGATAAGATATTTTCAATCCTTTAATGCTACATAAAAGAGAAGGTTATACTCACTATTTATCATATGAAGGGAGAAGCTAACTAGGGATCAACATTGATCCAGAATATGAATCTTGAGGAAGCGATCAAAGTTATGGGGTGGTGTATATTTTAGAAAATGATTATTTATAAATATACTCCTTGCACTCTCCTACTTAAAATAGAAAGGTATTTCCTTTCCATCCCAAAAAATAATATGAATATATCATGGAAGGTGCAGAAAACTCCCAAAGACTTGCAAGATACACCTCCATCTTTGTCATTACACCAAAATTCATGGTTGAAATCTACTTTGGTGGGTTAAATCCCAATATATGAAAAGACATGGATATCTAAGAAATTATTAGTTATGAGTAAATTGTCTGATGTTCCCTCAAATTTGAAATGTATATCAAAAAAATTCAAGGGTATCATAGGGGTAATATGTAGAGGGGGAGGGGGGTTAATTCTGGTGGTCAGGTGGAATATAATAATGGTGATAAAAAAATCAATGTCCCATTTTTCAATTGTGTGGAAAAATCACCACATAAATTTCATAATGGGAATGAGGAACTGATTTCTGTGTTGGAATGAATGAAACCTAGTTAGATATTGCTTATGAGAGAAATATACTAATACGATGGTGGAAATGAATGCTCTGGTCAACCATTAATGCATTTTTCATTGTTTCAACAAAAATGAACTAGGACACTTTTCAAACCAATGCACTAAGCCATGGGTTTTCAAAGACAACCAACAACATACAAGGCACCAAGGGACACCATTTTCCAACACAACTATGAGGGTGGATCCTGATAATTAAGTGGTGATAAGTAAACTATTTATTCATTAAAAAATAGTGTATGTACTTTTTGATTATGGTCTGACGCATTGCTTCATATCATGAAATTTTAATCGAACTATTCAAGAACCACAACAGAGCATTGAAGTAGAGATATTAGTTGAAATGGAATTTGGGGAAATATTACATCCCAAGTATATAACTATTCCCCTATCTAAATTTCCCAGCCTAACTAACTAGAAATCCTTTCCATACTCCCATTGGTGGAAATTGATATAATTCCAGGTATGGATTTGATTTCACTATATTGAGAAAAAATAAATTTCTTTTAGAAGGAAATCAATCTCAATTTCGTGAATCAACCATAAATTTTGTACATATGAAAGGAGGATGGATATTCTTTAGGAAAAAAATGTCAAAAATGGATATTATTTTCCTATGAACAAGAATATCTAGATTAAAGAAATCTATATATGGAAAATATCATCCCTAAAGGAATGTCGATTTATGATAGAATACGCTAATGTGTTTCACGAGAATCTATCTAACATTCCTCCTAACTGAGAGGTCACTGCCACAAAACTGAGTTTTCGTAGTGCCACCCTTTATCAGTGCTGATAAAAAACACTTTTAACATCACTAAAAAAAGTGCTTTAAAAGTGACCCTTTATCAGTGCTTTTTTTAATGCTGATAAAGGCCCCCCCTTTTTCAACGTTTTTTTGTATTGTTATAGGTGTCCCCCTTATCATTGTTAATTTAGTAGCGCTGATAAAGGGGTGATTTATTAGTGCTTTTTCCTAGCATTGATAAATTTTAAAAAAAAAATCAGGAAAAATGATATATTGTTATATAAGTATATTTATATTGATATAAATATTAAATGTATTTTTTAAATATGATTTAGATAAGTATAAATAGACTATTACATTTAATATATTAGAAATTAAGTAAAAAATCCATTAAAATATTTTAAAATTTTTATTAAATTATAATTTTTTAATTTTCATCCATTAATAATAATTTAATAACAATTTAAATAAACAAAAAACAAAAATAAAAAATAAAAAATAAAAGATCTAAAATAAGTTAAAAATGTAACTCAAACTTAAAACGACCATAACTTTTGATCTGGGTTTCCGTTTGAGATCTACAACATATGAAATTGAATCTTAAAATGATATCTATGTGCTAGTGACGCAAGTAAACATTCTGTAACACTTTTCAAGGCCCAAAAAGGCCCAGAATTCCTCCAAAAATGAGTTTTTAGCTGAGACACACTGATTTGTAAACATTCAAATAGGTATAACTTATGATCTGTATGGTTTCTAGGCCTGTATGATATATATCATATCGTAAATTGTTTCATTTTATTCAATATTTCTGGTTGTGGAGTTGAAAATGACTTTTTGAATATAAGTTATGGTCGTTTTACCATTCTATGGATTTTCAGATACACATATATATGTATTTATTTTATATATGTATGTATGTATTTATTTATTTATTGGTAAACACGCATAAAAAAATATATTTTATAAATGTTTTTAAAACTAATATTATAAATATATGTTAATATACAAAGAAATATACAGATAAAAATTATAACTATATATATATATATTAATATAATAATAAATATATATGTGTTAATATATGAAATATATATATGTATTAATACAAATTAATATATTAATATTAATATTAATCTATATTAATTTATGAATAAATATAACTATATATATATATAAATAGTTGAACCATTAAATGGAGAAAAAATCTAAATGGCTAAGTGGTAAAGGTGCAGGTGCGCAATGGGGAGGTCTTATGTTCGAGTACTGGTGGAAGTACGGGTCGTAGGTGTAAGTGGGAGTGGGTTGTACAACAAAGGTAGCATGCAGTTAGAGGGAGGGGGCTCCACCTACCGCTGATAAATAGGGGGGTCAAGCACTGTTAAAAGATCCCCCCACATTATATATTATTTTTAAATTTTTAAATTTTTTCTACTTTTATCAGAACTTAAAATAAGCAATGATAAAAGTTTTCCTTTATCAGTGCTAAAAAAAGGCATCGATAAAGGACCTTTTTATCAGCGCTGATAAAAGGGGCCTTTATCAGTGCTTTTTGGAGCACATATAAAAGGGACCCCATTTATATTCTCCTTGATTAATAGTGCTTTTCTAGTGTTGTTAATGCCCTTTTCTAGCACTGATATAGGTAATATTTGTACTATTGGGTTGAATTTTCTATAGAACTTAAACCTAGGGCATTACCGTTATGAAAGAATTCATATAGGATGGATGTTGTGGAACTTGTGGAGATGAACAAACAATTACAGGATAATATGGATAAAGGATCCATATTCCCAAGTGATTCACCATGAGGTGCACGAGTCCTCTTTGTCAAGAAGAAGGATAGGTCAATGAGTGATTCCAATGATTATTAAGAGCTCAACAATATCATGGTAAAGAACAAGTATCCTATTCATTGGATTAAATACTTTTTCAATCATCTATGTGGAGCACAATAATTCTACATGGTGGATCTTTAGTCTGGTTATTACCATGTTAGGGTGAAGAATGATGATAACCTCAAAACATTCTTTAATATAAGGTACAAGCACTATGAGTTCATATTTATTCCTTTCAGACTCACTAATGCTCCAAGTATTTTAGTGGACATGATGAATATAGTCTTTAGAGATAACCTCAACCAATTTTTGGTAGTATTTATAGATGATATTCTAATATACTCCAAAACAATGAGGGGCATGGGGAGTTTCTAATAACTATTATAAAGGCCTTGTGAATGGATAATCGTTATTTTAAGAACACAAAACTGTGCTTTCTAGTTAATGGAAGTCCCATTACTTGGGTGTGTCATCACACGTAATGGGATATCTTTGGACCCTTCAAAATAAATGCAATTGAAGGATGGTTGAGTCCAAAATCTATGACATATATCCATAATTTTCTAGAATTAGATATGTATTATCATCAATTTTTTAGAAATTTCTCGTAATTTTAAAACCCTCTGTCAAATTTTAATCGGAAGGGAGGTATGATTTCTTTAAATGATGAATGGGAAGAGGTATTCAAGGAGTTAAAAAGAATTCTTATCGCAACACTTGTAGTCACAATACCCATACGTGGAGAAATTTTCATGGTATTCAATGATGCCTTAACACATGGATTGGGCTATGTGTTAATATATAATGACATATTAATATCCAATGATTCATCGAATTTGAAAATTCATTAATAGAAATACCAAATATATCATCTGGAGTTGGTTGTAGTGATATTATAATCGATAATGTGGTGAAATTATCTCATTGGGGAGAAGTGTGAAATTAATACTGATAAAAAAAGCCTCAGGTATATATTCTCATAGAGGGATATGAATATGATCCAACGAATATGGTTAGAGATGATCATGAATTGTGACTGATTAATTCACTACAATCCTAGGAAGGTTAATATTGTGGTAGATGCACATAGTAGAAAGAATCCATTAATTCTATCATTTATGAGATTATATAGGGATCCGATATTTATATATTTGAAAAGGATGGAAATCAGAATCATAATGGAAGGAACATCATCAATCCATTCACAAATTATTCCTCACCATCCCTTCGAGATAAGATAAATGATGCTAAAAAATGGTGTCATAATTTAGAAGAAATTGGAAGCTATATAAAATGGTAAATCCTTAAAGTTCAATGTTAATGATAAATGATTTTTTATATGTAGGTCTTGACTAAGCATACCATCAATTCTTGAGTTAAATAACGAGAAGTTGGATGATTTTCATAGCTCAACTTTCTATATCCATCAAGAAAGCACAAATATGTATCGAGATCTCTAAGAGTAATTTTGGGTGAAATATATGAATAATGAGATTAGGGAATGAAATACAATATATATTGTATGTCTGCAAGTGAAGGTAGAAAAGAATAAATCCAAGGGGATGATGTTACCATTAACCATACCTACCTGAATTAGGGAAAACATCACCACTGAATTTTTCACTAAAATTTTCAAGACAACATGTTGAAATAATTATATATATGTTATGGTCGATCATCTTACAAATAATTCTAAATTCATCGCAATTTGAGAGGTATTATCACTTGATCAACATGCAACAATACACATTAGAAAAGTGGAGAGGCTTTATGGAACAACACAACTAATTGTATCTGATCAAGACCCTTGATTTACTTATTTTATGTAGAAGAGTCTCAAAAATTCTCCATATACTGAGTTGAACTTCTACACAGCTTATCACCATCAAACTAATGGCCAATCTGAGTGGATTATCTAGACACTTGAGGACATGTAGATAGAATGCTTGATTTATTTGAAAAGAGGGATGTACAAACATCATCCTCTAATCAACATATCATACCATAACACTTTCCACTCAAGAATCCAAATTACTCCCTAAGAAGAACATTATTTGAAGATGTGTAGAACACCTGAATTTTGGGATTAATTTTGGGAACCCAAACTACTATGTCCTAAAATGATCGAGGAAAGGGTGGAAAGGTCAAGACCGTTCAGAATCACATCAAGGATGCTCAGAGTTGAAAAAAGAGTTACGCAAAAAATCATCGGTCATTCCTAGAGTTTGATATTGGAAACCTAGTACTTCTCTACATATCTCCATGCAATAAATTTATGATATTTTGGAATAAAGAAAATTGTAGTTCACGATACATCGGTCACATTGAGATCCATGATTTCATCATAGTAGTTTCTAATTGACTACCACTCCCACCTGACTTCTCATAATTACATAATGTATTCCATGTATCCATTTTAAGGAATTACATTCCAGACCTGTCACATCTAATCGATCCTAAGGTTATAGAATTTGATAATGAGCTTCCCTATGAGGAGAAATCGTTAATGATTTTAGATCGAAGTGGAAATGTTCTATGGAATAAGGCAGTGAATCTGGTCATGTGTTGTAGAGAAACAACAAGTTTGACAAGAAAAATTGGAACCAGAGTAGGGGATGAAGCAGAATTACACTAATCTATTTTAGTTTTGTAAATGAACATTTTGAGGGAAAAATTTATAAAGACATTATATTGTAAAAACCAGATCTCTAAAAAATAAAATTCCCTTTAAAATTTAATTGAATTTCATATTATATATTATTTTTATATGAAACATATTCACTTAATTTATTTTTTTATCTAATCATATTTAAAAGAAAATTTATCATTATTACCATTGATAATATATCCATTTAGTAGTGATAACTTGATTAGTATAAATGGACGGTCTTAACAAATACAATTGAAACATACAAAGTGATGGCCTCAACCATTGGGATTGTATCCTATGAAGCCCATTTACTAGGACTTATAGGGGATATAGCATCTATTGGATTTAACCTTAAAAATTACCATGTTGAGATTTAATAATTTAATTATGAGTTAAACCATTTATTTTAGAAGTTAAAGCTTATCAAGATCACACCCAGAACCATGTACGTCGAACCACCCCATGATAGTATCACTGTCGCAAAACTCACTCTTTGTGGGTTTTATGGTGTATTAAAGAGAAATGTATCATATCGATACTAAAATGAATATGTATATTGTATATAATAATGAATATAATTTCATTTTATTTTTGTAACATTATATATAATTTCTATTTTTATTAAATAAAAAAATTGTTATTTTTAAGTAATATTCTAATTCAATTAAAGCATTTATTTTCATGAATTATCGCATTTATTAAAATAAATAATATTTAATTAATTATTATTAAAAAATATTTTTTTAATTATAAATTATATATATTTTTTATAAATCAAAATATAATTTTTACAAGAGTTAAAACTCTATTATTATAAAAAAAACTCAACATTTCTCAATAAAATTTGATTCATACCTTAAAAGTGTAAATGGATATATATATATATATACATATATAATTAGTTCTATAAAATTAATATTATTTTTGAAATCATAACATCAAAATTATCTAATGGTTAGTTTTTCATAATTTTATGAGACTGTCAAATTCTCAGTTAAAAATTAAATACATTATAAATATAGGATGTTTATTATGACATCATAATGGCATAAAAGTCTTTTAATAAATACTATAAGTGGTATCCATGATAAAATATATTTTTTCTCTTTAAAATAATTCCATTTTATTATTATTTTATTGTTTTTATAATTCCTTTATAAATCCTCCAAAACAATTAATATATTTTTAGGTCTTAAAAATTATTTATTTATTGTTGTTGCTATATTTCCCATGATTTTGTTAAGGTACATTGTTATATCATGGTGTCTTTTTAGTTATCATTGACCTATGATTATGACATAGATTTTAAATTTTTTGCCACATTTCCCATGATTCCATTATTTTATCAGGCTATATCAGGAATCGTTGTTCTTTTTTTTTATTACACATTTTATGTCCCATTAATATTCATATTTTCGTACATGTATTAATTTATTCATGTTACTACCAACTTATCCCCTTACTGGAATTTACAACAGATCCCTTTCTTATGTATATCCCATGGTTATCCCTTTCAGTTTTCACTATGTAGGAATTGTATGAGTATGTTAATGATATTTTAAACCATGATGATGTATTTTTTGTTTTATATTTTTATGTATTTTACTTAATTCGCAAAGAAACAAAAAATATCAATATTTTAGGTTGTGTTATGTGTAATCCTATGTAATAAATAATTTATTAATGTGAAATAAAGAATAGGGTTGTCATAATCACTACAATAAGTATGTGTCATATTATCCCCATTATGACATAAAAATATTCTCTATTTTATAAAATTATTGCCATTCCTATTTTTTAATTTTTTATATTCCTTGGTATAGACAATAATTAAAAATAGTATGAATATATCTTTTCCATGAAGTAATAAATTACTATTTGTGGGGATAATACAAAATTCCTTATCATTAGAGTAGATACATCATCATTGGATCCATATTTGGATCCTTCCGCAACAACACTGTTAAATAATATTATTGGGTAAGAAGAGAAAAAAAATCCAGGGATGAAAACGTTTATATTCAAATTGAGGATATAACTATTATATAGGAAAAAATTGACCTGTTTTATGAGGAATTAACTAGACATTATCCATATCATGAAGTTGAGTTTAACAATTAATTATTCTTCGATCTATGACTAATGGTAACAACTCCCTATAGAGAATCCACTGCAGAATTAGTGGAGTTAAAGAAACAACAATTGGAATTGGGTGATATGGGATTTCTTCACTCTGTAGATTATCACCATGGGGAGCCCCTTATTATAATCATTAATAAGAAATATGGATTCATGAGGCTATGTACTGATTAAAGGGAAATTAATTATATTATCAAAATTAACAAGTATTATCGACTTCTCATTGATTAATTATTCTATAAGCCTCACATATAACAATATTTTTTAGAGAGTGACCTTAATTCTAGGCATCACAAATTGCATGTAATGAAAGAAGTCATCTTGAAGACAACATTTTAAATGAGTTATGTACATTAATAGTTTATTATAATTACATTTTAATTGATGGGTTCAACCTCTATTTATATGGATCTAATGAACAAAGTATTCATGTAATATCTTGATTATTTTTTGTGGTATTAATTGATGATATCTTGTTGTATAATAAAACCTAAAAGAACATTGATAGTCACTTGAGGATTATTATTAATACAATTCAGAGGAAATATTTATATGTTAAATTTATTATTTTTTAATTCTATATTCAATATGTTTCTTTACATGGATATATTTTCTCTAAAGAAACAATCTCAATTGATCCTTCGATGATTAAGGCAGCCAGAGAATGGCCTATACCAATGAACATGACTATGGTATATAGTTTCATGGGTTTGGCATGATACTATTGGTGATTCAATCATATTTTTTTCCTGATTCTCTAACCTTTTAACAAATCATAAATTAACTATTATGAGGATTTTATAGATAGTGTAATATGAAGATTGTATTATTGCACTAAAGATGATGTATGTCGATGATCACATTTTGACACTAGCATATATAAATTATGGGTTTATGATATATAGTAAAACATCAAATAAGGGACTTAGTTGTGTCCTAATTCATAATTATATGGTTGTTTCATATTCAATAAAGATGTTGGAGCCTCATGAATAGAACTATCTAGCCCATGATCATGAGTTGGAATATGGGATCATTTCTTTGAAGATATAGAGAAATTATCTCTATGGTGATTGATGTGGGATATGCATAGATCATAAAATCATAAATTACATATTTTCATAGAAATATCTTAATATGATTAAATGTTTATGGCTAAAGCTACTAATTGGATATGATTTCTTAACACACTACCATATAGGGTATGTAAAAAATGCAGTGCATGAACTAAGTAGTAATGATCATGGAATTCTAAAAAATGATGATTAAGAGAGATCTTATCTTCATGGATCTAATAATTATTGATATGGTAATTTTTAAGGAATAATATATATCGTAAATGTTTTAAATGATTTTGAAACCATATTTATTGAAAAATTATAAAAAAGTTAAATTTGATGATGAGAACTTTCTGAAAAAAAATGTTTTATATAATCTGAAATTAGTAGACATTGTTAGTTAATATGGTGTTATAAATGTCTTAAAGATAATATGTGTTCAATATATACCTAATATAACATGTATGTTTTCATATTATACTCACAGATAAAATTTCTCTATACAGCATGGTATGAAAAAGATGTAAAGATGTTTTAGAGAACATTTTTTTGGTTAACATGACATGGGAAGTTGCTGATTATATGTATTAATGCCTATTTTTCATCAATTTAATTCTATATAACAACATCTAGGAGGATTTATGAAACCACATCTTATTTTTTTGTGATTATGGGATAACATTACTATGGATATTGTTATAGTACTATAAAATACCCTGAAAAAGAATAACTCAATATGGGTTATTATTGATCACATAACTAAATTTTCAATTATTCCATTCTATAATAGAATATCTACCTCTTTAGTTCCTCACAAGGATCACTATAAATAATTTTATAATACCTCACAATCCACATCTTTAAATTTTTTCTGATCCTAATCCCAATTTAACATCGAAATTCTAATTTGTTTTAAAAGTCTCTTGATACTAAGCTTTATTTAAGAATTTCCAACAATCCTCCAACTTATGGATAGTCCAAAAGAACCATTCAACCAATGGAATGAATTTTTAGGTCATGTATATTTGAATTTCATAGTATATTGGATCATTATTTACCTCTAGTAGAGTTTTATTATAATAATAGTTTTTATTCAAGTATTAAAATTCCTTCGTATGAATAATTACTTGGAAAGATATTTTTTACTCCAAATTTTTTACATGAATATATTGAATCGAAACATGTAGGCCCCAAACATGTTCAATAGACAATGAAAAAAATAAAATCCATTTAGGATCACATTAAAGAATCTCAAATTTGGAAAAATATTTATGCCAACAATCAGAGGAAAGATGTGGAATTCCTAGTGGGAGATCATGGTTCCTTGAAAGTATATCCGTGGACCAATGATTGAAGGTTGAGTAAAAAAAGGAAAACAAACCCCATATACCACAAAAAATTGAATTTTTTTAATTAATTGGGTTTTTTTCATATCATCTCAAAATTAAGGAGAATAGATCAAAAGTATATGAGTTGTTCCATATATCATTGTTAACAAATTATATTCAAGAAAAAATGAATTTTATCATTTATAAAGAAACATAATTGGATCTTGATCTATCATACCACGAAGAAACCATAAAAAATATTAATATTAGGGAGGAAATAATTTTTAATCTTGTGACATGTTTACATAAGGTACTTTGGGTAAATTAAAAAATGGATGAAGCAAAGTGGGAATTTGAGGACGTTATGAAGAAGAACAACCCCAATCATTTAGAAGGTAATAGAAATGAAATTTCAAGGAAGAAATTATTTAGTTTGGATTAATACACATATCAATAGTTTAAAATATATTTGTTTTTGAATAAATTAAATTTCATTGATACCTATAATGCACAAAACACCAAGTTTAAATGAAATAATAAACTATTAAGAAATTATCTAAACATGTCCAATATAACATTGACATTAAAAAATATTTCAGAATTAAAACTATATTATGTATGAAATATATATATATATATTTTACACATTTTATTTTTTTTATTTATTGAAAATAAATTTAATCATCATTTATAAGAAAAAGTTATATTTTCAAAAAAACTACATTTTTTTAAAACGAGAGTTAGTCATTCTTCAAACAAAAAAAAAACTATTAAATTTTACTAATTTTAAAAATTTATTTAAATAAATACAATTAAATTTTCAATTTTTACTATCAAAATTACATTGTGGCGATTATTTCTATTTTTTTAAAATGAGCCATTTTTTTATGATTAGTGAAAATACAAAATTCTAATTGAAAATTGTGTTTTTATTTAAATTATTTATATGGTTATATTCTATTTTAAATTTTATTTGAAGTGTATTTAATTAATTTATATATCACCTAATCCAATTTATATTATCCGAATCATTTTCATATTAAATTTTGTTATAAAAACAGGGTATAATTTATAATATTTTCTCTTTTAAACCCCACTTTATTATTAAGTCAACATGATTAATTTTACTATATAATTTTATATTTACGTTAATGAATTTTAGAAAATTATATTCCATATTTAGAATTAGAATTATTTATATTATCTGATTACATCATCATAAATTTTAACGATATTGAAAAATGAAGTTAGTAAGAATCATTTACTGTGGATAATGAAAAAATGGATTTACCAAGGGGTTGTAGTGAAAATATATGGGTATAAATGAAAACAAAACATATCAAAGATATATTTAATGGATATATTTACAAATTATAACAACTATTTTTCTATAATACACTATTTTAACACTATTAATTGAATAAACATCTGTACACATTTTTATTTTCAAAATTTACATGTGTTCCACTCACATTAGTTATAAAAGACACCCCCTATTTTCACTTTATCGCACCTTAAACCCTTTTTCATTAGAAAAAACATATCCATTTCACTTTCCAACTTCTATAAATTCATAATAGAATCCTAATATTGGTTATAAAACCAACCTATGATGGATTTTGGCGAAAATGTGAGGTTACCCAGAGAAGAAGTAACGCTCTTCAATGTGTATTCGTATTTTATATCTTCCCCCACCTAATTAAATTGTTGTTAAAATATGTTTATATATTTTAATCAGTATAAATCATAGGTTTATATATACTTTTATATTATTTTAATGACCTTTAACCATTTCCACTTCCTTAAAATGGGTTTTGAAATCATTAATCCTGTGTACAACAGACTATCACCTCACGAACCAATGTCATTCATTTTTCAATTAACATGACTAATGATTGGTTATGGTGTTGTATCAAAAGTATATAAATTATATTTATAACAAAATTATACATATATAGAATTTATATAATATATACCTCTTTTACATTCCATTTCATATGGTATAAGACATCATCACTTGTGTGTACACTAGAATACCACCTCATGAAGTGATGTGATTCGTCTTTCCCCAAAACTTTACATACAAGTTGAAAAGTATAATGTTAATAAATATAAGTTATATACATGACCTAGTTTTTATATTAATGAAATATTTTTCATTTTTTAAGGATAATACATCTTTTTCATTTGTTACCTTTTCACTCTCTGAAAGATGATATCATTGTTCGTGTAAATATGGACTACTGCCTACATGAAGTTATGTGACTCGCAGTTCATCACTATAGAAAAAATTAAAAATATATATATATAATAAGTTATTGATTATATTATTATTATCATGGAATTATGTAACATTATTTACCACCTTTTTATTTTGATTCTTAAAAAATTGAAATATTACTCTAGCATACATACAGTTTAACATCTCCACGATCACAACATACTTCATTTCTCAAATACATCATTCATTATTTGTATAAAAATAATAATTTATGTATAAATATTATAGTCATTTTATTATTATTATATTATATATGATGAAATAAGGACCCCTTTTACAATAGTCAACCTACCATTTCATTTTTGATAGATAAGCAAAATATCATTAAAACATCTGATGTAAACATAACTGATTATGTAATCATATATAATGTAGTAATATGTATAATAAAATTAATAATAATTATGACAGTTTTATTAATAATTTAAATTATTAGAAAAATATTATTATTTATGATGATAAAGAACATATGTGACGAGTCAGATGCAAGGTAAGGGACTTCTTCTCAATTTCCCTTTATTAAGGCATATTATAATTTTTTTGCACCTAATTTATTTTTATGGTGTATATAAATCCACTTTGAGAAATATAATTATTCCATAATAATTCATTTTATCTTAAGCTTCAATTATAATTATTCATCCATGTGGATTTGAAATAAAAATTTCCAAGTGGTAAAATTTATTGTACAATATCACATTGTTTTTTCATTGTTAACCTTCTCCTGAAATAAGAACATTCTTAGGATCATTTTTCATTAGTCATGAAATTTATATTAAATAAACCTATTTTGGTATGATGAATATGATTAATGCATAAACTATATGCCATTTTCACATACATTATTTACTATAAATGTTATTTAATCAATGAAGTGAATATAGATAAATATGTATCCTTTACAAAATAAAGATATTTTTTTGATAATGTATATTGTTCCTTGAAGAATATTCTTTCTTATACTATAGTTCTATTAAAATATAATTTTAAAATTCTATAGTTTATTCTTGGGTGTTGCAATGATGATACATGATTTTGGAGGCTCGTAATTGAATTAAGATTATATATACAAATTATTACTTTTTTTCATAAACCTATTATTTTGTGGATTTAAAATTAAAAAATAAAGATATAGTTTCTACTTATAATATTGTATAATTTTTTCGATGAATTAGACTACATTTTTTAGGAGTATGATGACCCCTATTTGTTAAATAATTTTTATTATGTTTTTTTCTTTGTTTTATGTTGATCATTAATTTAATCACATATTTTTATGAATATATAGGGGGATTTAGATATTGAAGTTTATAATTTTCTATAAATGGTAATACAATGGTTATGTTTTTAATTATTATGGTTATTTTTTGGTTCTATATAATAATTCATTACATCCAAAATATTCTTATTTAGATATTTATAAAAAATGATTATTAATTTTTGGATTTCCTTTTAATGTATGAACTAGTTACTAGAGGGTTTTTTATCATGGAATTGATTTGGGAAACCCATGGTTATACATGGTTTTGAATTAATTAATTATTAAAATTAATTTACCTACTTTGGAAAAATATTATTTTTATTTAGAGAATAAATACATAAAAACGATGTATTAGGATTATATTATAAAATTAAAAAGTTATTAATTAATTGTGTAGGAATTTTATCTACTTCATTTATATTGATTTAAAATTATTCATACACATTAAATATTAGAATAACTTTTTGATTTATCTATGTCAAAATCATTCAATAATAGTTTCCTAAAATAAAAAATAATTTTTTAATATATGGATCACTAGTGTCCGTGTGATTAACCATTTACTATGCACAAATGTTTTTTATAGTTATTGATTTATACATTTTACTATGATTTTCTAAACCTTAATTAGAAATATACTTAATGACAGAAGATGGGCGGTAAATTTTTTTACAACCAATTTTTATGTCATGTGAACTTACAATAATTTGATATTTTTTAGATTTAGAGGGTTTATTTATTAAATATTAAATATTTCTATTATATTTATTATTATTCTATTTATCATAATTTGAGTGTAAATATAAATATAGTATAATCATGATTAATAAAATTAGAAAATTATTATTTCATTCTAAAATAATCATTTCAAATATGATTTTAAAATTGGAAATATTTTTTGTATAAAATGTTTGTAGAGAATATGGATGGAGTTGATAGAGTTCATAAAATGGAACATGTTTTGAGAAGAGTATTTACAAGGTAAATAAATTCAATTTCTTATGGTTTACCTTCATGTGAGAAGTTAGAGTCAAATATACTCATTTTATATGTTTATATTAGATATATTATCATATTTTTGGTGAGCATTCAAATAATTTTAAATTGAATTTAATTATTCGAAAACTAAAAAATTATTCAAAGACATACTAGGGGTATTTTCAGGAAAACTATGATAATTTAGAATTTAATAGTATATATAATGATGTGAAAAGGGAAAATGTATGTATTTTTCATTGTTAGAAAAATAAAAATTATGGATTCAATGTTTAAAACAACATTTTATTATAACATGGGTTGAGATGGTGTAGATTCTCCATTAAAGATCTAATTATCTATAAAAATTAATGAACATAAAAATATTTTTAAAAATTTCATTCTATTTCAAATGTAATATATTTATGAATCATGGGATATGTAGAACTATATGACATGAATGTTTCCCCATTTTACTATAGATATGTTCTTATAAATTCATTGATTTTAATAATTATTTCCTCAATATAATATTTTTATAATAGATTCCACTATCAGTGGATCACTGATGAATTAATTCATGATATAATTATTTTAATAATTGGAAAATATTTCAAAAAATAGCTTTCAATGGAAATAATTTCTAGTGGAATTATGGATAGTAGTTCATATTTAAGACTCTATATGATAGTTGGATTTATAATTACTGGTATTAACAAAGAAATCTATCAAAATGATGGTTATGAATAAAAGAATGGTATTTCTATTAAATATTTAAATCATTCTTCTTTTAATATAACATTTAATTTTTTTGGATGGTTTCCTCATGTAAATCATTGATCTATTATAAAAATAATTCAATAAATAAATCATGATCTTATATTCCAATAATATGTGTAATTTTCAAAAGAAAGAAAGTTTATTAGTGGAATCCTTCATCTCAGTCATCAAAAAAGAAGCATATATTATTTTTGAATCCAAAAATCACATCCATGAAAGATCAATGAGGAAAGTAATTGGATTGAAGTTATTCTATTTCAAATGGTATATTTTCATGAAAATTTACTTAAATTATAATATAAATTTGATATTTTTTCGTCCCTCAGTTTTTCCCATATACAAATTTTCCATGAATCCTATATTGAGGAACCATGTGGGTCCACAGTCATGTGATCACATGATAATTCTGTTATAATGACAACCCTTAAATTTATTAGACATTAATTTAGGATTTATTACATAAAGAAGAACTAAATAAATCCAAAAGGAACAAGAGGACCTGTTTTTAGGTATATTAACTATATAACAGAACATTATAATATTAGGATGAAACAACTTTATAGAGTATTTCTTTAACATGGTCTTAAATTTTAACTTCTCTTCTAAAATTTAATTGTATAACCTAGTGGTATACATAATAATAGTTTGAGATAAAAATCATAGTAAGGGAATAAAAAAATCATAGAATTGTCATGACCCGTCCTAGTGGGGCTCGAGCCGTAACTCTCCAAGCCCACCTCCAATAGGCTATGGGCTGGTGACTAGCACCGAGTAGGCATGTTACTGACATGGGAGGCATTGCCTATAAACCTTAACACATGCACGTACATTTCCAAGCCCACAAAGATGAAAAAGTAAAAGATACTAAAAAATGGAAATGCATGCATACACTAAAATCCCAAACAAGAGAGTACGATAGGATAGTAAAGTATAGTAAGGTAACACCCTAGGCAAAAAGTACAAGACCACCAAAAGAGAGTCTGCATCAAATTTCAACCTGTAATGAATTGTACTGGGACTGCAATCTGTATCCATAGGAACACACCTCGGCCTTCCTGATCTCACGGAGCACCGTCTGGTCCTGGACCACCTAGAATCCTGTCAAAGACTCGCACGTCTACAAAAGACACAACACGTGTGGGAAATGCCCATGCAGGGGTGAGTATAACAATACCCAGTAGGACACACAGAAACCACAAAGAAATAAAACAAAGGAAATACCACAAATAAATGATACAATCATCTCTACACAGTATATGTCTATAGAACATATAACAAGAATATCCAGATATACTCATACACGATCGACCATCATGAAACAACCACTAAGATCCAGCTCAAAGATTCTAATAATCTCGTAATAGGGAGAACACAGTCCTAAGTCTGAAGAGAGAGATACGAAGTACTCGTTTTGGGAGAACACACTCCTAAATCTGAAGAGAGAGATACGAAGTACTCATTCCGGGAGAACACACTCCACAAGTACTTGAGAATATGACACTCATATGAGGATCAAAACCAATAGACATGGGGTGATTTGAACAACTTAGTCTGAACTAATCCGCTAAGTAGAGGATCGGCGCCCGGGTAATGTTGGTCACGTCGATAGCAAGAACTCTACCTAGGGTTCTAGGAATGAAAAAAGGATTCGGCGCTAAGTCTCATAGAGGGGATTCCAACAACTCTATTTAGGAAGTCCTGCTGAAGGGATCATACTCTTGTATATAGGAAATGATACCAGGAAACCTTGAGGGGAAAGACCAGGGGGACGAACCCTAATGAAACTAGTCCAAGTCACAGAAGACCACTATCTCAAGACATGTAAAATAGGTTACACGGTGTTTTTCTTTACTCCGGGTACTACCTGTGTAAACGGCCTGTGTCTCCTGTCCAGGTGTGTAAAACTAGACTACACGGCGTGTTGTAGAATCACACGCCGTGCTCCTAGACTTTGGGTACTGCCCGTGTAAACGGTCCAGTCTCCAGGCTTGTCTTATAAAAGTAACTACACGACATATAGTAGGATTACACTCCATGTCTGAGCACCCGGGGTTTTCTCCATCTACGCTAGCCATGTGCCCATACATGGTCTCTGTCCGTGTCACCTACCCGTATACGAGTAGACGGGGTATCCCGTGTATCTGGTCGGGTCTGGCCGGGGAAGGGTATACACGCCATGTTCTTGGCCATGTACCCAACCCATGTATGTGTACTCCCTGAGTACAAGCTAGGTATTCCACTGACGAACACACACCATGTAGCCCATACTACAAGCTGTGTAGTTGGGATTTCCCCAAAATCGCCGTCTTCTTCCTCATGCCTCGGCCGGATCTTCAGATCACGTTTCTCTCATCCGTTTGCAGCAAAACTCAAGACCATGGGTTGCCTCGTTGTCTTGATGACGAATTCATGGGTTTCAGGCCTTCGATCGGCTCTAAAATCCGATTCTAGTCATCCGTACGGAAATCGCTCAAAGAGCTATATCTTCCTATTTGATCTGTCCGTCGCCACCGCAGTTGCACCTCCATGGGGTTGTACCGACGGAAGATCTTCAATTTGGGAATGTTTTATCGCACAACGTATGCACAAAGATCCATCGTTCATATCTCCGTGAAGAACGCATATAACGCACATGTAGAATTTGAGAAACGGGGAAGAAAATAACTACAAATAGATAGGGACAAAACTCGATCGATGTTTGTGTCAATCTTGGTTTGTCACCGTTAGAAGATTATCAAGCCAAAATAACTTCATGAATCGAGTCCCCAAAATCCCCACAAAAAAAAACCCATCCCTGAAATACAATTGATTCGCAAGCTATTCTATTCGTCGATTAGTTCGTGTTCTTCATAGGAATCAAGAATGGGGAAAGGAAACCAAAAATCAAACATCCTACATGGATCTGCGGCATTCTTTGGCAAAGATCCGATCGCTGGGTTATCATCGCCATTGAAATTCGTCCAGAACGTGGTCGTCATTTTGGGGGTTTCCTCCAGATCTTCTAGAGCCTCCGAGGGTATTCAGGGTTATGTGGTCTATTACACAGGACCCCTGTGCAACCATTTATTTAAAAGGACAAAAGATCTCATTGCAATAAAATTTAATAAAATATCTTTATTAAATAATTTTTATTATAGTAACGTCCAAAAACCATATTTCACCATCTACCTGTGTCGTTCCATGTTAGACCTCGCCTAAGGTAAAAATGCTGCTTTGAATGAAATGGTGCCCTCAGATTTCTGATTTGAGCACCCATTCAGGGGTTTTTTCAATTTTTTAGTAAAACCCCACAAGCGTGTAATTTAATTATTTAATTAAATTCAAACATTTGTTTCGGGCTCCCCAGGCCTCAGAACTACACGCCGTCTCAAAGCCTGGTCTCAAAATAATTTTCATATAATATTAAATTAATACATGGAAAAATTCTAGGACATTACATCACACCCACCTTAGGTATTTAAATCCCCAAAAAGCCAAAACAAAGGCTACTAAAAAATATGTCGGTACTGCACACGGATCTGAGCCTCCCGCTCCCACATGCTCTCCTGGAGATTCTCGTGCTGGCACAGGACACACACCAAGGGAATGGCTTTCCCACGAAGGATCTTCTGCTACTGATCCTTGATCTCTACTGGGTACTCAGCAAAGTTCACTCCATCATCGATGTCCAGCTCTCCCCAGTCGATAACATGCGATGGATCATGCACGTACCTCCACAGCTGCGACACATGGAAGACGTTGTGTACTCGGTCCATCTGAGGAGGTAGAGCCAAGCGGTACGCCACCTTGCCAACTCTACATAGAATATGAAAACGGTCGATGACTATTGAAGATAACTTCCCGCCTCAGCCAAATCTCTACAGTCCCCACCGAGGTGAGACCCGAAGGAACACATGGTCTCCCTCCTCAAACTCCAAGGGCCTCCGCCTCTTGTCAGCATAAGACTTTTGCTAACTCTGTGCAGTCTTAATCCTCTCCTAGATGACCTGCACCTTGTCTATAGTATCTTGCACCATCTCTGGGCCCATGAGTGCTGACTCTCCTGGGTCAGTCCAGCAAAGTGGTGATCTACAAGGTCGTCCGTACAAAGCATTGAATGGTGCCATACCAATAGTGGAATAATAATTGTTGTTATAAGAAAATTCCACCAGTGGTAGTTGATCCTCCCAGTTATAACCGAATTCAAGTATGTAAGCTCATAGCATATGCTCCAGAACCTGGATGGTCAGCTCTGTCTGACCATTAGTCTGAGGATGAAATGTTGTACTTAAGTGTAACTGAGTCCCAAAAGATTCTTGCAATCCATTCCCCACCGGGATGTGAAATGAGCATCAGGATCTGAGACGATTGTGGATGGAACTCCATGATGTTGAACAATCTTCTACACATCGAGTCACCCCAAGATCTCTACTGAACTCTGCTCCCGTACGGCTAGAAAGTGGGCCGACTTGGTGATTCGGTCAACGACCACCGAGATGGCATCATGCCTTCTGGATGTACGTGGTAAACCCATCACGAAGTCCATGTATATCTCATCCCACTTCCATTCTAGCACCTCAAGGGGCTGAGTCAAACATGCTGGAACCTGGTGTTCAGCCTTTACTTGCTGACATGTAAGGCACCAAGAAACTAACTCTTCCATAGTTTTCTTCATTCCTGGCCACCAGAAGGGATGTCGTAGGTCCTGGTACATCTTTTCCAAGCCGGGATGCAGTACCAAAGGAGTTGTATGGAACTTCCTCAGAACCTCCTCCCGTAACGTAACTAGTACTGCAATGCACCCTCTATAAAGAACAACGTGCTCCCCACCTTTTGAATATCCATTACGAGCATCACCTACATATATCTGAGCACATAAAGTCTCATATCTAGAATCCTCGTGTTGTGCTTCTCTAACTCGTTGTAAGAGTGGAGGGGTAACAACCATCGACTGAAGGTAAGCTCCCTTATCTCTATCCATGAAGGATAACTCTAAAGAGGCCAATAACCTCGTCGCCTAATCCAGCAACCGCGAACTCGATTTCCTGCTAAGAGCATAAGCCACAACGGTCCCTTTCCCATGAGTATAAACGATCTCAAAGTCGTAATCCTGGAGGAACACAAGCCACCGCCTCTGTCTCAAATTCAGAACCTTTTTAGAAAAGATATATTTGAAAATCTTGTGATTATAGTAGACGATAGACCACTATCCCATCAGGTAGTGCCACCACATCTTCAATGCGAAGACTACCACTACTAACTCAAGAACATGGGTCACGTAGTTCTACTCGTGTGGCCTCAAATGACGTGAGCCATAGGAAATCACTACTTTCATCTGCATCAGGACACAACCTTTCCAGGTTTCGGATGTGTCATAGAACACTACGTACTTGACACCCTCCTCTGGTAGTCTAAAGATTGGGGCGCTTGTCAGGATCGGTCTCAACTGCTGAAAAGCCTGCTGGCATCTCTCGGTCCACAGGAAAGGATACACCTTTTAGGTCAAAGCTGTCATGGGTGCTGATGTCCTAGATAAATCAAGAACGAATCTTTCATAGTAGCCTACCAACACAAGGAAACTCCACACCTCAATCATGTTCCAGGGTGGCTCCCATGCTAACACTGCCTCTACCTTGGCTGGGTTCACCGCTACACCATTTGCTGATATAACGTGTCCACAAAAGTAGACCTCCTGTATCCATAATTGACACTTCGAGTGTTTCTCGTACAACCAGTGATCTCGGAGTGTATCCAAAACCATCCTTAGGTGCCTCACGTGCTCCTCCTCGGACGCAGAGTAAACTATGATATCATCAATGAGGACCACTATGAACCGGTCTAGATAGGTCTGAATGATCTAGTTCTTGAGTCCCATAAATACTATTGGGGCGTTTGTCATGCCGAATCGCATCACCAAGTACTCATAGTAACCGTAGCGACATCTAAAAGTGGACTTCGTTATATCCTCATACCGTACTCACAACTGGTGATAGTCTGATCGTAGATCAACCTTCAAGAACCATCGTTCCACTTTTAACTGTTCGAAGATGCCATCGATTCTGGGTAGTTAATACCGGTTCTTCACGATCACCTGATTCAAGGGCTGGTAATCCACACATAGCCTTAATCTCAAGTATTCCTTCTTGGCAAACAAAAATGGGGCAGCCCAGGGTGAAATGCTTGGTCACATGAAGCCCTTCATTTACATGTCTTCCAGCTGCACTCTTAGCTCGCGAAGCTCTGCAGTATCCATGAGATATGCTGATGCTGATATCGTTGTCGTCCTAGGTTGCAACTTAATGCATAAATCTATCTCCCGACGGGGAGGTAGCCCGGGGACATCCTCCGGAAAGACGTCCTCATACTCAGCCACTACTACTGGAAACCGGGAACTCGTAAAATCTGCTATGCTAAGGGTTAGGCTAGCTAACTGATGTGAAATTAGGTGTACCTTCCTACGCACGAGTCCGTCCTGCACTTCCTGGGTCTCTTTTTCACCATGAAGGAGAACCTCATTCCATCACTACGGACACACCGCACCCTTTGCGTAAAACAGTCAATATGGACATGAACTGTGGATAGCCAATCCATACCAAGAATGACATTATAAGGCCTCAACGCTACCACCAAGAGGTTCCAACAGAAACTCTTTACTCTATGGGTCAGGTAACACTGTCTGCAATTGTGTGTGATCTTTGAATCCTCTCCAATTGGTGTTTCTAAGCGTAAGGGTCGAGTCAATGGCTCAAATGGAATCTCAAGGTCTCGAACAAGATAAGCATCCAAAAATGAATGACTAGAACCCGTGTCTATCAGTATGGCATCCAAACTAGAAAAGACACAAACTATACCTCTAATCATTCTGGGAGTACCTAGGTCATAAGCCTCTGCTGCCTGCAGCTATCCCTACCTCTGTCCACCAGCACCCTGAACTAGGGGTGGACCTCTTGGGGGTGGTGGTGGTAAAAGGTCAAAATGCCTACCACCTACAACTTCTCTCCCAGCTCCTCTACTGCGTACTCCACCCCAAGGATTTGTCTGATCCACACGTTGCCTCTACCTCGGTGGTCCATCCACTGCTCCCATGTTAGTAGTATGGCAGGTTGGACAATCTCGAGCGAGATATCCACTACCATCACAAGAGTAGAATCACCTCTCTCAAGGCCAGTTGGATTCACCCTGTGAACCTTGTGTGTCAGATCCCCTATTCTAGGATCTCTTCTGAAAACATTTATCATGCCTGGGTCCCTGATGTCAGTTCGCTACTACCGAGGTCTCGGCTCCATCTCACTCACTACTGACAACTACCGGCTGTCTCTGCTCTGCCAAGAAGCTCTCGACCACCAAAGCCCACTCGAGCACCCCAAAATAAGTAAGAATGCTCATAGGGATGATGCTAGCTCAGATGTCTCTACGCAAGCCGCGCTCAAAAGTACGAGCTCTGATGTTTTGATCCCTGACCATATCCATCGAGTACTGTCAAAGGAGGGTAAACCTTGATGAATAGTGATCCACTGTCATGGTTCCCTGCTGGAGTTGAAGAAGCTCCTGTATACGTACTTCTCTCTAGGTAACCGGTGAAAACTCCTCTCTGAAGAGGCGCTAAAACTCTGACCATGCAAGAGTCACCTCGTCATGGGTCTGGATAACCAAACTCCACCATTGTCCTGCCGATCCCTACAGAAGGCTCGCTGCCAGGATCACCATCTGGTCTGCCGGTGTCCTGACCAAACGGAAGACTTTGGACACTACCTCAAGACAGTCCTATGCTGCCCGAGGGTTAGGCTCACCTTGAAACCAGAGGGGTCTTTGTCTCTGAAACTTGTGGAGTGCGCTCAGCTTGCGCTCTTCCTCTACGGGTATAGCAGGCACTAAACCTTGCTCCACGGGTGGTGGAATAGCTTGTACACCACCAAAAGGTAAAACTAGGGGATTTGGTCCCTATATCAAAGCTTCATCACTGAGGGGATCATCCTCGTGATCAATTTTCTAGATCCTAGTGGGTGCGCATCGCAGAGGCATCTTGAAATGAAACAAGATGTATCACAGTCAGTGAGTATATCTGGATAGCTGACTCAAGAAGGACATGGAAACCACAAGCCATTACTATATGATGCATGTAACATAATTTTTCCCCTGAAACTAGTGTTCTAATGTTCTGAGTCGAAAATAATCTTATCAGAGTCCTAGTGTATGGATTTGTCGGCCGCCCGCACCAACACTGGGGGCCCTATCCTGAAAGCCGAACTCGAAACACTTAACACTATTGCCCCAAACCAAATCATAGACTCTCGGTCCTAAGGTAGAAACGATCGCCTTTGATACCACTCTGTCATAACCAGTCCTAGTGGGGCTCAAGCTGCAACTCACCAAGCCCACCTCCAATAGGCCAGGGGCTGGTGACTAGCACCGAGTAGGCATGTTACTATCATGGGAGGCATTTATTATAAACCTGTACACACGCACGCTCATTTCCAAGCCCACAATGATGAAAAAGTAAAAGCTACTAGAAAATGGAAATGCTTGCATACACTAAAATCCCAACCAACTGAGTACGACAGGAAAGTAAAGTACAGTAAGGTAAAACCATGGGCCAAAAGTAAAATCCCACCCAAAGAGAGTATGCAACAAAGTCCAACCTATAACGAAAGGTACTAGGACTACAATCCATATCCGTATGAACACACCTCAGCCTTACTGTTCACACAGAGCACCATCTGGCCCTGGTCCACCTAGAATCCTATCAAAGGCTTGCTTTTCTGCACAAGACACGACACGTGCAGGAAAAGCCCATGCATGGGTGAGTATAACAATACCCAGTATGACACCCCGAAACCGCAAAGAAATATAACAAAGTAAATACCACAAAGGAATGATACAGTCAGATCTACAAAGTATATGTCTATAGAACATATAATAAGAATATCCAGATATACTCATACACGATCAGCCATCATGAAACCACCACTATGATCCAGCTCAAAGATTCCACTAAACTCGTAACAGGGAGAACACACTCCTATGTCTGAAGAGAGAGATATGAAGTACTCATTCTAGGTGAACACACTCCACAATTAATTCAGAATATGACGCTCAGATGAGGCTCAGAACCAATAGCCATAGAGTGATTCCAATAACTCAGTCTGATCTAATCTGCTAAGAAGAGGATCAGTGCCCAGGTAAAGTTGGTCCCGTCGATACCATGAACTCTACTTAGGGTTCTAAGAATGAGTAGAGAACCTAGCTCTAAGTCTCATAGAAGGAATTCCAATAAATCTATTTAGGAATTCTTGCTGAAGGGATCATACTCCTATACATAGGAAATGATACCAGGAAACCTTTAGGGGAAAGACCAAGGGGGCCAACCCTAAGGAAACTAGTCCAAGTCACAGAAGACCACTGGCTCAATCCATGTAAAGCAGGTTACACAACATGTAGTATGGTTTCACGCCGTTTTCCTAGACTCCGGGTACTACCTGTGTAAACGGCCTGTGTCTCCAGTCCATGTGTGTAAAACTACACTACACGGTGTGTAGTAGGATCACACACCGTGTTCCTTGACTCCGGGTAATGCCTGTGTAAAAAACATGTGTCTCTACGATTATCGTATAAAATTAACTACACTACGTATAGTAGGATTACACGTCGTGTCCGAGCACCCGGGGTTTGCTCCATCTACGCTGGCCATGTCCCCGTACACGGTCTCTGTCCGTGTCGCATTCCCATGTACCAATACACTAGGTATCCTGTGTATTTGGCCGGGACTTGCTGGGGAAAGGTATACTAGTCGTGTCCTTGGCCGTGTACCCAACCCGTGTCTGTGTACTACCAGAGTACATGCCATGTAGACCGCCGACAAACAAATGTCGTGTAGTCAGGATTTCTCTAGAATCACCCTCTTCCTCCTCACGCCTTGACTAGATCTCTGGATCACATTTCTCTCATCCGTTCCCCACGAAACTAAAGATCCTGGGTCGTGTCGTTGTCTTGATGCCAAATCCGTGGGTTTCAGGCATTCGATCGGCTTCGAAATCCGATTCTGGTCATCCGTACGGAAGTATTTCAAAGAATGATATCTTTTGACCCACTTCGATCCATCTGTCACCACCACATCCACACCTCCATGAGGTTTTACCAACGCCAGATCTTCAATTTTGGATCGTTTCGTCACACAATAGATGTGCAATGATCTGTCGTTTATATCTCCTTGAAGAACGTATAGAACACACAAGAAGAACACGAAAAATCTAGGAAGAATAGATCCACAAATCGAGAGGGACGAACCTCGATCGATGTTCATGTAGATCTTGGTTCATCAACATTATAATATTAAAAAACCAAAATAACTTCAAGAATCGAATCCCCAATATCCTTGCAAAAAAAATCCCATCCTGCAAATACGATCGATCCATGAGATAATCTTTTCTTGGATTAGTCCGTGTTCATCATAGGAATCAAGAATGGGGAAAGGAAACCAAAAATAAAACATCCTACCTGGATCCACGATGTTCTTTGGCGAAGATCTGGTCGCTGTGTTGTCGTTGCCGGTGAAATTCGTTATGAACATCGTTGTCTTGTTGGGGGTTTCCACCAGAGCTTCCAGAGCCTCCAAGGGTTTTCATGGTTATGAGGTCGGTAACCCTAGACCCTTGCACAACCCTTTATTTGAAAGGATAAAAATCTCGTTACATCAAAATTTAATAAAATATATTTATTAAATAATTTTTATTACAGTTACGCCCAAAATAAATATTTCACCATTGACCTGTGTTGTCCGATGTTAGGCCTCGCCTATGGTAAAAAAGTTTCTCTGAACACAATGTTTCCCTCAAATTTCTAATCCGAGAACCCGTTCAAGAGTTATTCCAAGTTTTTAGTAAAACCCCACATATGTGTAATTGAATTATTTAATTAAATTCATAAAATTTTTCCAGGCTCACCAGGCCTCGGAACTGCATGCCGTATCAGAGCCTGGTCTCGAAAAAATTCCCATATAATATTAAATTAATACACGAAAAAATCCGGGACATTACAGGAATTTGGTAAATAAATACATCTGATCTAAGAGGAATTATAATTCACATTTGTGGTTTTAATCATAATCATGAATAGTGAGGCATTGTGTAACATGATAACATAAAGGTGTCATGAGAATGTGGAAACTAATCCAAACATGGAATCCTCAAAAAATTCATGTTTAACCTCTAAGAAATCATAACATAGTGTTCTTATGATATCCTCCAATGAACCATAAATGAATTATTATGTGATTAAAATATTACCGAATTCATTGGAGAGATATTTGAGAACACCCATTATAATTATATCATGTATAGTCATAAGTGTTCCACATAGAACATATAACATACGAGATTTTCCGACTAAAAATCATTGTGAATTTTCAGCAGCACAACGATAGTAATTAAATATTCATAAAATGGTTTAATAATAGTGAAATGGGTCTATTATAATTTGGAAATAAAAAGGAAAGTATGGGTGATGTGGGAAAACATATCCTAATATTAATATTTGGTAATAAAAAGCATGAAATAAATATTATTCATGAATAGAGTGGAGAAGGAGATGATATGTTCCTATATTTCTACATTGTAACGACTTATTTAAATTTATAAAGAGATGGAATAAATGATATATCATCATAAGAACATTAATTGGATAGTAAAGGTATAATTATAAAGGCCTGTAAACATAACCAATTTATATTCAAAAGGTGAAATATAATGAAGGTTATTTAATGTAAATGAAGGGTCTGTGTGGGAGAGGACCCTTAATTTGAGAGCGCCTTTCCAAAAGAATGGTAGGAGCTTCTCGAGATATTGGGTGAACCTTTGGATGTACCTAGAGAGGTTAGGTTATATTAATGATGTGTTCAATGGTTTTTTAGTTAATATAAATGAGATAATGGGTGCTTAAATATAGGGAAAAAGTGGGGAGTACTTTATTATTTCCCAAACATTGTTTTTGGAATCTATACAATAATGTAATAAAAACCACAAATAGTGCCCTTTTTTAACAGATTCATCCAAATACATGTGGTTTTCATTATTTTATTTGGAATGAACCTATCATAGTAAAATAATACCATGGTGAAGTGAAATATTGTCATGTTTATAAAAAATTGGTTTTCAAAACAAAAAATAAAATATTTGTTTTGGAGCATTCATAAAGGGCCTATAAAATTAATAAAAAGACCTCCAAACAAATTATTTTTAGGGGAAAAATTTATTTGGTCTTGGATACCTTTTATGGAACATCATACATCAATTTTGGGTCACTATGATAACATAATAAACATTTTATATTTATGTCGTATTTACTTTTCACCTGATAATTCTAATGTCTCATGAAATTATGAAAAATTATCTAATGGATACTTTCAACATTAAGAATAAAAATAATATTTATTTTATCCAAATAAATATAAAATTATTATAATTTATATTTATTAGTCAAAGTCCCCATTTACTCAAAAATAATTTTTTTACAATAAATGTTTTATGACCATTAAAAAAATTATATTTCACTATATGAAATTCTATTACAAAATAATTTTTAAAAACATTTATTTAATAAAATATAATTAATTTTGAAAATTCTTGAATTATTCAATACTATCAATTGAATTTTATTATACCTAAAAATAAAATTCTAATTTTTTCATATTTAAATCTTATTTATATCAATAAAATTATTTAATCATTTCTAATGTGAAATAAATAATTAATAAATATATTAATTATTAAGTTGAATGTAATATATTCATATTCTTGTTTTTAGTGTTGAGGTATATAGCCTTTTAATGCACCTATAATTTACCAAAGGGTATTGTGAGCTATGGTGAGATTTTATTTGGGTGGTTTAACAAATATGGGTTGGGTCATGATCATGATGACCATGAGATTCTCTGTTAAATGGTTACAATCATGATTTACTTCTTGAATCTTATCATGGTATTGGTCAAGAACAATTCCCTAGATTCATTCTCCTTTGGATGGTCTGATAAATGGGATTAATATGATACAAACCTACAAGATGAGGCCATCATTTCTTTAATCATTTTCAATTCGTTTTTTATAACACTTAATAAATAAAATTCATAACATCAATTTTGATTGGATATACTATCAATAGTTTTGACAATTAAAGGTCTATTATATTTTATAAGATATATTATTCACAAAAACCAAATAATTTTATTTAATTTAACCAAAAACTGAATCTTATTTCTAAAAGATCTCGTCATTATAGAAGACCTCATAATTTCATGAGCCCATGGAATATAAATAACCCAAACTCACTATGTCAAGAGATCCTCTCGTTAGACCAGGGTTTTATGAATTTTAAATATCCTAAATTGTGTACCATTGAGTTATATGATTCACTCAACCTAAAATAAACTCTATGCAATATTAAAGGTGATAAAATTATGTTAATTTACTCATTAAATCCCTAATTTATTGATATAAATTATATATGATAATATAAAACTAAGATCCATGAAGAACCAATTTATTATGAAGTATCGCTTAATCTTTCAATAAAGTACTCTTCAAAACCAAATTTTTGTGAAACTATAACAATGTGAACCCTTATAATTCTATATATTTAAGTGATATACTTGTTAAAATTTGAGGTAACATGGTAAATGAAGCCATCTGGTATGTTCTCCATCATTATTAATCTTTATAAATGATAGGGGTCAGGGAATCCCACATCATGCCTCTTTGAATCAAGCATGGCCTAGAGAGAATTCATTCCTATTGATAATGTGTACAGGGTTAAAAAATTCATTATCATTTCCTTCATGTAGGAACTAGTGAGCCTAAAGCATATTCCCCACTAAATTAAGTATTGATTCCCATGTCGTGGTATATGTATTCATTCCACATGATTTAAAATTTCATAGTCTGGACCTATCATATGAAATTAATCCATGTGCCTCAAAACTATATGGGTTTTGATTCATGGATCAAATAGAAATTTAAGACCCAAATTTTAGGTTCAATATCACTATCCAAACAACATTACTATCGAACCTCCCTTCTGAGATATGGTAAAAACCCATAACCACCAAGAAAACCACTAAGCCTTTCCTAGTGTCCCTTGTATGTGTTAAATCATCCCTAGTGTTATGTGATGAACCCATGCGGACCATCACCACATGAATCTAAATTATTCCTTCCATGACGGGATTGATATAATTTTATAGTACCCACATGAATCAAAAAAATCTTGTTATTACATGATGAGATTAAGTAGACTATTCCCAATGAACTGTAAAATGTTATTTCCATTATGAAAAATTTATAAATAAACATATCCTAAACATACATTTAAATTTTCCATCTAATACATTATGAAAATTAGAGGATGAATTATATTTATATGAGGAATAAAAATGGACCATTTACTAATGAAAATAGAATAAGATCCAGCTTGTGAGGAGCATATGAGGACACCCAACAGATGCATCGAAAACTCATTATTTCTTCTGTGATGTTCTTAGGATTAATATGTGATGTTCATAAGATGACTCAAATGATTACCATGGGATTAATTAGGAACTAATTTATTGTTTTTTATTTTATATGTGTTTGATTACTTAAGGGAATAGTTTTTTTTGGATTATTTGATGAGTATTGAATTCCTTAGGTGACATGCCTATGATTTTATATATGAATTTAATATGATCATAAATATTATTAAAATGGGACCCCTTATACTGGGATCATAATATTCCATCTTTCTATAACTTGAAAATGGGAAAATAAAGTTCCAAGATTCTTGATATGAATAAACAACCCATTTGTTCCAATTCAAGGTGTTCACCCAACTAAGGCAACCTGTGTTGTAATTCAATAATGTCCTCATTAAAATAAAATTATTAATGATATTCATTAGGAATAATTAAATATTTTTGGAATCCTATACTATGAGTTTAGTTTC
This sequence comes from Viscum album, assembly GCA_963277665.1. Classification (NCBI taxonomy): domain Eukaryota; kingdom Viridiplantae; phylum Streptophyta; class Magnoliopsida; order Santalales; family Viscaceae; genus Viscum; species Viscum album. The sequence goes on from OY728140.1 coordinate 507,636,847, forward strand.
ATATAAATACATCATCACCTCATTATTATATTCTAATTAATGGAGAAAATACCATCACCTAAATGATGAAATAAAACCCACCTTTTGAAAAAGGAATACATGAATTAGAGCCCGATAATCAACACAACTATCAAATTTAGGGGTATCAATAGAAGTAATCATAAATATAAATTGTGGGCTCCTTACAAATCCCATATTCTTTATAAGTGGTCGGATGTATAATTATTGATTTTTCCACTATTAAGAATCACTATTATCAGGCATGTCAAAAATTACTATCACAAAAGTACTCATGGGTGTATTCAAACAATTTGAAAATTCATTTCATGGAAAAATATTAGTTGGTTTCCCCAAAAATGACCAATGGTTATGGGCATAATAGAGTTAACATATTTATTCTAGAACTCATTTACTTCATCATATAGATATTTTGTACAAAATCACCTAAGATATGACTTCCATGTCTCATATGGATATAATCTTCCCTCAACCCGTCTCGATCATATATATCCTTTATAAATTGGTCGTCAAAGATATTATGTACCTCTATTAGTGAGAATTAGTCCCACATACCCTAAAGAACCCATAGGTGGATGCAGATGCACTGCTGATATACTGGTATTTCTTTCATCATAGATTTCATTTGAGGCTATGACTATCTGTTACTAGTGAAAATCACTTTTATAGCTTATCCCTTTAGTAAATCTTTTATTACATCCCCTACAATAAGGAGGTAGGGGAAATTTTTGTTTTAAAAATTCCAAATGTTGTATGATATTTTATAAAGAGATATCTTACCAGTCAATGTCATCGATAGAATAGGACCACCAAAATAATAGTTAAATAAGTACAACATCCACTTATTGAAGATTTCATAGTCTAAACTACACCATGCCCTTATTGGGAGACATTATCCATTCATTCTCCATAACCAAATACTCTAACTTCATTACTGACACTAGTCATCAATTTTGTATCCAATGATATTATAACAATCATTCAAGGAAAGGTCTCTATATTAAAGTTATCGAGACCCCACCTATCATGCACAAATACTGGATTGGATATCTTAGCTACATGGTCCACATTAACCTTCTTGGTGGCCTTCCCATTGATTAATTACTGCACCAACATAGATTTAGTCCCCATGAAACCATAAAAAAATGTGATTATGGGAAGGCTACAATTGATTCTTATAAGAAAAAACCAAAAAATTATCATGATATACCCAAAGAAAACAAATGGAGGTACTAGAGGAAGGTTAACCTAGTTCATTCTTAATATCTAACCATTGATGATTTTGATGAGGAGATCATGTATCCAATACTACAACCCCTGATGGAAATCACCAGAAATATATGGAGGATCATTCTAAAAAATAAGGATTATAATATCCTAATATTACTCTAGAAGTACCTATAAATTTAGAATATTACCTATTCCTTTTTAGGATGGTCAATGATTCTATTCCTAGGATGTTTAGTATCTATGCCCTCTACCTATATACTAGAGATGTGAAAAACATATGGATCAGACCTAGAATTCTCTAACAATGTTTCATATTTGATTGATCCTTTTGTCCCCAACAGTGTTCATAAAAATAAAGGTGTAGATTCCACATCCTACATTATCATGGATAAAAATATTAATCTTAATTAGAAAGACATACCTATACTATGGGGTGGGATATATCAAATGAATGTACCCCCACCTGGAAGTCTATAGTGGATGAGCACCTCATCATTTCCTAGTTTATCTTCTCAAGAAACTAATGTGTATTTCATTATTGAGGAAAGGAATGATCATCCCTCAAAATAAGCCTAATATGATAGTGATAATTTTCCAGAAAATCTAGAAACTGAGAATATTTGGTTCTGATTTTCCCTATTCAATCCTACAATTTTCATCCTTTAATTTCTAATTAATAACCATAAGGAATGACTTTGAAAAAAAGTTGTGACTAATTTTTAATCCTAGTCTGAGCCATCGGTTATCCTAATTTAGAATTTCTTAGAAACATCAACCACTTATTCAACATTTCAAAATGGTCAATCTCCCAATGCTCCCAGCGGTTCAACATCCTGACTCTTGTGGATATTTAAAAAATATAGAATGTTAGAACAAAAATAATCATAGTTCTATTATATATTTTTGGTTAGGCATTCCTTAAGGGAATTGTAGTGTTTTGGAGTATTATTCTTTAATAAATTCAATTCCTCTATGAATCTATAGAATATTATTTATTCTTTTTAGACAAATGATGCAATAAACCCTTCACCCTAGACAATTTATAATGTGAATAATGGAATTTTAGGATCATTTGACACTCATAAGCATGAAAATAGTGATAAAAAAGGTTTATATAAGACTCTTACATAGAATAAATAGAGATATTTTAACCCTCATAGTGTTTATATACCCATCAATAAAGGAAGTATTTGATCTTTGGGGGTCCACCTAACATGCCCCGCTAAAATACACACTACAACATTGGTAAGGGTAATAGTTTATCCAATATATCTAGTATGATATAATCTATTGATATAACCTATAAAAAACACTAATCACTACCCTAATTAAAATGAAATATATTATTTATCATATTGATCCCAAGAACCTCTGAGGAAAATATTATAACTCAAAGGATATTCAAGATGGCCCGTTATCTCTTCTATACAAACCTCAATAAAATAAAGTGGTTGATTGATCAACTAGGACTATAGAAGGTGGATCTACTCCCCTAATATATATACAATCATTACCAATGGATCCCAATATAAGGGATCAATATAAATTTTAAATGCTGGAATGTGACTATTTCATTTTACACACCAACCAACCTACTCTGTGGTAGATGCATGACAAAGACTCCTAGAATGAGATGGTCAGTACCCTTACTAATCTCCTAGAAAGTATGGAGATATACAATTTTATCTTGTTTCATTAAATGAAAAACTACCAAGAGTGGGTGGTCCTTTTTTCCTCGCTATCAAATTTTGGAAATTTGTGCTTCTCCCCCATCAATGGTATGAGTGACCAAGAGATACATTTCATTCATTTTTTGTATTGGTATATCCGGATGCTGGGAACCTCAGATCATTTTTTATCGAAAATCTATTTATTCATTTATAAATTCAATGCATCTAATTTCAAAAAAATATATAAATATAGTGTATTATTGAATAATAATTTTGAATTATCTCTATTGATAGTTCTATTACCAGTTTAACACTACCTTTCATGGTATAAGTGTCACCAACCATTCCAAGTGAAACAATTTGGATAAAGAATCGTTTGATAATTTATAACCAACTGGAATGAGCTTCCATATTCCATCAATTTTCAGTTTCACCATGACTATTTATTCAGGATATTCCAAGGGGATGTTCAATATATGCTGGTATTGGCCCCAATATCATAAAAGTATACCATGGATTCCAAGAGTTCACCTAGAGAGACCATCTTCTAGAGAATACGATCAAACAAACTAATAAATGTCCTCCTATATCCCCTACCACTTTCCCAAATACCAAGAAGTGAAAAGAAAAATAGTATTATTAATTCCCATACACCTCAACCAATGTAGCTTTAGGAGAATCTATAAAACTAACCCAAATGGTCATAAACACCCACAAATAATGTAGACTATATCCCCCATAAGGAATAAACACCAAAAACATTATAAAGTCAAATAAAATGATATAAAACCTTATAGATGATCAGGTTATTTCCTTATTCATGTGTTCTACGTATATGAACATGATCATGTTTCTCAATAATACGAATCAATAAGTGGAGGAGTAGAATAATTATACTGACTGAAAACGTAATAAAAAATGTATTTACACAATATAAATGAGTGTTTTTTCTTAAAGGAATTGCTCCAAAACAATGTAGTTCCAATTATAGTGTATTTTTTAACCCATATTAACAATTAATTTTCATTAGCATGACTCCCAATGATGACACAACCATTATGGATGTGTATTAAGTCATAAACTATGAATCATAGAGTTTTGAAGATTATATGGTGATAAGGTAATGTTCTCATGTCCATGGGATCATCCATGCATTGTTGAACTTGAAAATACCCTTCTTGGATATTTTTTCACTATAAATATAGTTCCATCTTTACATCCTTTTAAATTTTAAATGATATGGAACTAAAATAAGATGAATATGTAGGATCCTCCTCTAGTTCCAAAGATGATGTGTACCCTCATAGACATCATGCAATAGAAATTTGGAGGAAGTCCCATTACCGATCCAAATCTAGTGGAATCTTGTGACGAAGATACGCACCATGCATTAATTGTTTTTATTGAATTTATGGACCACATTATTTATATAAAAGTTTAGGCATGCCAACCGATTCCACTCAATACCTTTAAATATCATTCTTGATCTAAGGGAAGTGGTTTCCTAGGAATAAAAACATCATGGGTTGGAATCCTTGAAAATGTTTACTATAATGATAATAATAGACGTCATGAATTATTTTGATCTCAATAAGAACATAGTTTTGTGGTAGTGTCCTCATGTGTAGATTTTCTTTGAACATGGTTAGTTCACTAATTTTGTAAGATAAATCTATCTTTATAATAGCAGTGTTTGGTGGATGGAAATCCAGAAACTTTTCCCAAGCCAACTTGCCCTTACACTCTTCCAGTTAGATAATTACCTCTTGAGATAAATAATATCCCCTAACATGAATAGATTATATTATTGTAAACCTTTATTCATCTTGGATATTCTCTCAATCCATGACATTATTTACCTATCAAATGGGATTAATGTGTCTATCATAGAATCCTTGAGGATCCCTATAATATTTTACACTAAAGTCATTGATGGTGAATCACAATGTGTATAAGATGGAGGGAATGGAGACTACCATGGTATTATATAATTCATTCAGTAATATGAGATTTCCATCATATATGTGAACATAAATCACCTATACATGTCTAAAAAATATGGACAAGATAAATATTCATTGGTACTTGTTAGAAACTATATGTGGACTGAATTTCAGGCCATTTTGGTTATTCCTCATGATGCAGTATAGAGGGATTGATCTCTCTCTATACAACCTAAGAAATATGTTATATGATAACATTTAATACAATATGTTCAACATGATCCACTGAATTCCCAATTTGGGGATTATGTATGAAATATTGGATTCCATTTTGTTTCACTAGACACCACTTTAATGCCTTATTCGGAAGGACTATGATACATATATTTTTTTAAATTACTTCAATATATGTAAGTAGTTACATAAATACAACAAATAAATTATTTGGTTTATCCAATGTGATTCCGCCCATTTTGTCTCATGTGAAACCCACTACGTTGACACATGGTATTACCAAAGAGATAGAAAGTAGAGTTATATCAAAAGAGATGATAGTTTCAATTACCATAATGATTATATATCCACCTAGATGGATCCATTATATGTCTTAATTATTAATTACATATTATAAATATACCATCTGGAATCTATGGACCAAGACATGGGGAACCATTTTATTAGGTTGATGAAAAAGGAGTGGTCTTAGATCACCTAATATTCATATTAAGGAAATCTTCTTCTGAAGTTGGGGAAGCCTTACCTCATTAAATAAAAGATATTTATTCCAAATCATTTCAATTAGAATCTATATTATGTATAACAAGGATAATTGTTGGAATAATTTAGGTTAATTGAGTTTATGTGCTTTGACACAGTGTGTAGACCACCTCGATGAAGACCATATGGAATAAGATCCATGTACTTCATCAATAGGGTTTTCATTGAAATAATAATGTTATGAATTTATCTTTAGGATTCCAGCATCCTAAATAATGATTAGGTATCTTTGAAAATTTATGTACTCAATACACCAAATCCTCCTTCTAGTCCTCATGATTATGATGAAGATAACTTGGATAAAGTTCATTCATTCATTGAAGAAGTTGTTTCCACTACTGTAAATGATATAATACTAGTGATACTTGTTACCAAGGGAGAATCAAGTCTGAAATTTATCAGTACCATAATTTCTTCTGAATAACGATACAACATGTTTTGTTCAAAATATAACACTATGACATATTTTAATAGAACAACTGGGAGATCCCATGGATTGATAACCAGGTCACCATCTATAAATTAGGCATTATTATTGACAATTTTAACACAATAAGGATCATAAAAGGAATCTACACTCATTTGGTGCAATGGTTGAGGATGAATTTTATTGGATCCTCAAATACCACTTCATCAGAGAGGTTATGTATCTTATGTAGTTGGATATCATCCTCCCTATTATGAGAAAGAATATAAAAATTAGGTTCTTTATTAATATTAAGTATATTAATCTCCACATCCCAAATAAATACACCCCTTCCTAGAAATGATGTTAGTGGTAATTAAAACCTCTAATAACTAGATCCTCTTCTTCACGAATGGGTACATTGGATAAAGTGAAATCATGATGTCCCCTGCATATGAATTGAAAACAATATTCCAGGAATACCAATGAACATATAATATCACATTTATTTCTTTTTAATTAAATTACACTTGGGTAACCTACCAGTGTTCCATAAATCAGATCATTAATTCCCATATTTTTTATTTCGAGGAGTGCTATATAAATGAGTTGGTGATAATAACCTATTAATTCATGGACAATTTCTATGATCTTGAGAATATTTTTAGTGTGATTCATTCTCAAAATCTAAAAATGAAACCCTATATGTGTATTTTATAAGTCAAATCCAAAAAAATCCTCTACATCATTGTCTAATATATAGGCAAAGAAATCAACCCAAAGAAGTTTAAATAAGTCATATAAATTATCTATATGGATAATATTTGAGAGTTGCATTGATTTCAGTTGCATCTAGCTATAATATAGTGTATTTTGATCAACCTAGTAAGAATATATAAGTATTTTTCTAGAATTATGAATTAGTAAACTTCTTTTAAAGGTGATGAATAATTATAATGTGAATTAGAATAATCAAATGAGAATATACTGCATCCTATAGTTATCACACAACCATTCTACAGAAAACCACATATCATCAATTTGAATCCTTGAAGAAGCCCGTTGATACCCACTTTCTCTAAAAAAAATAGAAAAGTATATACTACCACTATATCATAATGCTATAAACTGAGGACATGTATTCCTTTATTAATAAGAACAAACTTTCAATGGTATTTATTGACCATAAATTATGCCATTATCAATAGATTCATGAGGTCCAAATGACCTCTTACATAAAACTAAAAATATACATCTTCAATCTGAAAATGATGAAGGATTGATTGTTGTGGATGGTATAAATCAATTAGTAGTTTTTTTAGGTTAATACCCATGAATGTTATCAAGGGATAAGAAATAACCAATTTTCTGTTTGTGCACCTGGTCCTAATAGAATTTCAAATGATCACCTAGTTTCTTAACATTGATATTCTCAAAATCAAAATAGAAATTTTTTAATGGATGATTCATATTAATGTTTCCTCATATATTATTACTATAATAATCATGAAAAACCCTAAATCAATATGTTCATCACTATGTATATCTACTATACTCCATAAAAATACCACATTCCACAATCATTATTCTTTTCATAGTGATGAATGAATAATGACACTGAGTACCATGATTTCATCACTAGTATTTAGATATCCCTTGATAAGAATTACCCTAGATCTATGTTAAGGGTTAATATTATCAGGTAATTAATTAGATCAATGGTTATTATACTTTCAAGAAATATGATCATATCAATTTTCTTAAACTCACTCATGAATTAATTGCATGATTTCCCACAAATATGGATGTGTCTCACATACGGTGATATATAAATGATCATGTATATACCCTAGGATACTTAATATGACCCTATGATTATCTAAACCATGATGACCGGGTTATTAATATGACATATCATATTGTCATTTCTCCCATAACTCATAAACAAGAAGGCTTAAAAGTGACTCAATGTAGCACTGGTCCTTTATAAGGTAGCATATCAAATTCACTTAAGTTAGAAGATGAATTTTATTAGATGATTCCCTTGATTTAGTATCTCCAATGTTAAAAAATTTCTGAAATCCTCAATGAGTTGGGAAAAATTTACAACGTGGCATGAAATTTCATCTTTTATGATGACCCTAACATAAAGAGAGTGCTCTAAAAGTATATTAATTATAGAATCCTTCTATAAAATATATAATGGAATTAAATTACTCAATTTTTGATGTATTTTATCACTATGAAATATGGTTCACATCATATAAGATTAAAGAACTCATTTTATATATGAAGGTGAGGCTATTATTGGGTAACTGTAGTCTGTTTTTGGATGAAATTTTATTGAAAATATAACAACTTTCAAGTTCATTCCAATATCGTACATCATCCTCAAGATCTTCATTATACCACTAATAAAATTTTTCTCTTTTTAATGTGGGTAACTAACAACATTGATTACTAACCAACAATAGAATCTCAATAATCTAAATTCATTCCATTTAAGGAGGAAGAAATTATATCCAGGACCCAGTTTTTAAAATATCATATCATTAATCAGTTTAGGGTCCCCCACTCCACTCTCACAAACAATGGTAGTAAATATTGATGCTATGAGTTGAAGATGTAATATTCCATATATAGAATCTAGTCAAACCATACATACCACTATCATGTATTAGTGAATTTATATATTTATGTATTCAAATAATTAATCTCTATCATTTTTCCAAATATGGTGGACCAAAAAAAGAATAGATATCCAGAAAATATCTCCAGTACCCTTTGGGAATAATACATGTGGAATAAAACACCTAATAATGCGACCCCTTAATCCTTGGAGTATAGAAAATATATTGTTATTCCTTTTGAGTTCTAGTTATAATTGATCTAGAAAACCATCATTGGCCAGTTGAAACTAGAATAACTGTCCAATGTAAATATAGCTGGGTTAGAGGCCCAAAATAAAAACTGGCCCTATAATCTAGATAATATTTATTCTCATAAGAATCTTGTTGTCTAAGAATTCAAGACGAAGATTCACCTACGATTAATCCTACAAGGTAATTTGGGTCTACCATTGAGAGTTACTATAATGCCAAAATGAAAGCTACCAATTCTAGAATCCATATAGGGGGGCTATTTATAATTCCTTAGGTTTAAAAACATTATTCATAATCGTTAAAAAAAATTGATGAGGAGCGTATCATGCCTCCCACTAATACTGGGTTCCTAAATATTTATTTTTATGATTCCATAACAGGCTTAATTCCCAACTATAAAAATTTTAATAGAGAATCATAATTCTCTTGTTTAATACCAATTACACTATTTCACATTAGTCCGAAACATAATAACATAAAATATATAGTCTTTTTTCTTTCAATTGACATAAATCTACTCTTAATAGGTCAATGTCACATGAAATAAAACTAAATTGTTGATTCATTATAGTTTTATGATACAAAAAAATAAATCATTAAATTAATAAATGTGTTATTTTAAACTACATACATAACAAAATTCTCTACAAACATTAAAAAACCATTGGTTTAGTCCCCCCCTAAGAGGACACACACTTCCATTGGTGTTAGGAAACTACCACATCATCTATTGAGAACTAAGTTTTTCTTGTTTCCAAATCATAAGATACATAAAAATGGATGAATATTTAATCCTAGATGCAAAAAATCAACATTTTACCTTAACATTACATGATGTTAGATTTCTTCTCATCATGTTTCATTTCCTCACTTGAAATCGAGAAGAAACTTCTCTCAAAATAAGTGGTTAAAGGATGTATGGCCTTAACGTTTATCCCCCATTGGTTGAAGAAAGATACCATAAACATTTTCTATCATCCAATGATATATCTTATGATTTCATTTTCCACTAATTAATGTTGATTCTATATATTCCATGTTATGATATAAACAATCTCACTCCAATGGTATGAGCACTATTACTGTAAACTAACCAAGTTCCATGGTCTAAACTATATAAACTAAAAAATTAATCTTCATTTTCCATGCATCAGGAACATAATCTATATGCATAGACAGGTGGTTTCTATTTAATGAAATTGGCTCTCCAATTCATATTTGGTTTATCCACAACATCTTATATATCTAATATATCTCCTTCATTTTCAATGTTATACGACCATAAATTAGAAAACATTATGGACCAACCCAGCTCAACCAAAGGTTTGATACAACTATATTAATGTATTTATTTTCTTGGGAACATTTTCTAAACATATGTACCCCATATGTGTTTCCAGTCATAATTGTGCAACCCTATGGTCTTAATTACCCCCCTTAACAATATCCCTTTCAATAAAATTCATGGTTTATGTCTATGGAGATATAATTTACTCAATAATATTAATTTTCAAAATAGAATCATATATCATAATTCCATAGTTCCCTAGTGTGGGGATGGATTTTATTTAGGTTACAAGATCTAGGGGAATCATTATCGATAGTGATATGATGGATCATGTATTTCAAAAATAGTCAATATCGTATGATTATTTTCCATCCCACACTCTTGATGATATTGAAATAAAATCCATGTTTCAAGCCTAGTAAATATTAATACTAAACATATATTTCACATCAATTTCAATTTAGATTTTTGAATTCATGATTTACCATTACACCAATCATATGTTCTCTTGTGGAGACCTAACACCCTTGATGTTTCTCTAAGATGCGTTTTTCATGTTGGTCGTGTAAAATAGTCATACTAATCACACCCATACATTGTCTGCACCTCCAGGAGATTAATTGGTCATTGATATAACATTTTGACCCTAGACAACCGTTCCTATTAGACAATCTCATCTAACATGAGTACTCTTCCATTACATATTATTTCCCACAATGAGAAAAAACTAGGGATTAGAGGATGTAGTTGATTGGTTTGCCAACAAACTCAAGAAGTGTTGATATAAATGGAAGGGGATCCCCTTTTCATCATATCCAAATGATGTTAAACTATGAATCCATTTTAATCACTATATTTAATTATATCATATGATAAAATCCATAGATATATGATTTTAAATTGTATGGTACCTTCACTATTAAATGATTAATACTACATGATGTTCACATCCTCACTCAAGTGTACAACCACCAATAGTGTATCACACCTACCACTCTAAACTTTTATAACTACTAGTAGATTGATTCTCACTCTATAGGATATGTAAATATTTATGTATGCCTTGTCCTAGACCTGACCACAAATGCTAATATCATTTTTCATGACACTCAAGATTCCCTTATGACCTGTGTCTATACCCTTTTCCTCCGCAAGTCATGGTAATTTACACATTCCTCAATCTCTGAAATTGGATCTAGATCTTCATATGAGGGATTTATTATTTGCGCCATGATGATGAGATATTATCCAAATCATGTTAGGTTTTTCATATCATTGCTTTTATGGTTTCCCATTCCATATTGACCTTTACCTAGGTTTTAATAACATATGTGTTGTAAATGTTTCTTGGTTCATCTCTAGTGATGAATATTTTCTCTAATCAGGTATGGAATTCATCATTTTCTCCCACTAGTGAATCAATGAATTTATATCCTCTAATATTCATTATCAAGAACTATATAGAGAGATACTTCCTTAGATAAATTCATGAGGACATATTTTTATATTTTGGGATACTTAATAATGCATAGGTCTCCTACAATAGTCCTAATCGAAAATTCCATTTATCTCACATATTAACATGTGGTTTGGTTCTATACTATGTTATATGTTCATAAAAAACACCAATACTCGATATTCTCTAAGGAGATGGTTTGAGTTAAATTAAATTAAACTAGGAACAATAGTATAAGAATAACTACCTTAAAAATGTTGACCAATTTTTTTAGGGTTTACATATTTTTATTGGGGTTATAATCAACATCATGTTTTTCCATTACCATTTTATCCATGTCAACTACCTTAAACCCCATTGTTCCCTCATCATATGTAAGTGAAATGAATTATCAAAATTTCAAACACACGACTTTAAAAAGAACCTCACATTGACCCATATATCATGACCTAAAATTGTGTGAATGGATTTTTATACCTTCCTATATAATTATTGGGATTCTATTCAAGTTATATTTAATTTTTGAATACTATTATATATGATCCTTCTTAATCTAGTCCCTAACTATATGACTCAAGTCATATGACTAAGACCATACTATATCCGGTAAAAAACATATCCTAAACTATAACACTCTAGAGATCCTTTATTCACAATTTTATATAAAATTTTAAAATAAAATTTTTAATTTATAGGATTAACTTTTTTTGAAGTAATCATATAATAAATATCATAAAATTAATTATTGATCTTTTTTCTAAGAAGGTATGTTTTTTGTATAAAAAATGTTTTAGTGAAACATGAAATTTGTTAGAATTTATCATTATAAAGAAGGTATGAGAAGTGTAAAATCATTTTACGTAATCAAATATGAATTTATGGTATAAAAATACGGGATTCACATACATTGTGAACCAATAAATCTTATGACCATCATTTTTATAACCAATTAAAATGCTACTTTAATAAAAAAATCTACCTTTTAAATAAATAAAGTATTTTCATGGGATATATATATTTGTCATCAATTTAATGCCTAAAAAATTCATATTTTTTATAAAAAAATTATTTTAATAAAATTAGAACCCAAGATAGTTTTATCTTACATAGATATTTAAATATTAGAATATTTATTTCAAAAAAATTTGTATTGATGTGATTAAGTGTACTTATTATTATATTGATGTTTGAAATCGTTAAAAAAATTATTTGACAAAATAAATTCCATATTTCAAATTAGAGGTATAAAATTAAGTATAAATGAAAAATTATATATTTTAAAATAAATTAATGACTTCAGTTAGAAATTAATTACCAATGTAAATGAAAATTAAGCTAAAAGATAAAAGGTTAAAACAAAACATAACCTAAAACCCACAATAGTTTTCTATAAAACTTGATTATAGGTTATTTTTGCCACAAAAAAAATTTCATATCATATTTTGTCCTTTTGTAGCCATTGATTTTGGAATGATAACCTTACATCATTGAAAGTGTAAGGGTTACTCCAAAAACTACCCTTTACTTCAATTATTAAAGGGAAACATCTTAACCGATTCAAGACTCACCAATCATTCAATTCTTTACTTGAAAATATTCCATTTTTATACACCATTAAAATTTAAAAATTTCAAAAGATTCTTATAGAATTATTAATCTTATTGTTTTAATTTTCTATGATAATTTCAATGAAAATTAAATTCCCCAACATGAGTATAATCGAGTAATTAGTTATTATTCTTAATTAAAAACATTTAAATTTATCCTATATGCACTAATATAATGTTATTAGTGTAGTTTATATACAATAATTTTATTTTTCTAATTCTATTATCATTGTTTATTAATATAATTCATCCATTAATAAAAAAACATTGTTCATGAATTGTGAAGACAACTACTTCCTCAAAGCAATGTGTTTTGTTTTCCATCACTATCTTACTTGGTTGGATATATTTACAGGATTAAGGGATACATATTATCTTTTTCGATATCATTTTTTGGTAAGATAAATTGGTAACATATTAATTTTATGAATAAAAAATGATCATCATTTCTTTAATGGTTATAATAAGTTTACCAAGATGATATTATTTTATTCAAATTGTTCAATGTTTTCATATGCTTTAAACAATCTTATAATTTTTTTAATTTCTTAGATATCACATAGATAAACACTTAATCAGATCATTATTCTTATTTTTAAATTATATTATTACAAAACCACCTCATAATCCATAATTAAATCAATCTACGTTCAATTTTGTGTCGGTTTAAAAAATTAATCAAACAATACTATGAATTTATATCATGTAGGACTATGGGAAAATAAATTTATGTATAATAATATATAAATTTTCAAATCATTTTTTCAGGATATAATATATTGGTAATTTATTAATTAAATTAGAAATCATACATTGATCATAGATAATTGTTGAAACATGCTAATTATCAATTTCATCTTCTGGGATAAAGACTAAAATACCCATTAAAAGATTTTGAAACAACATAATTAATTAAAAATAATCACTAAATGTATCTTTAGTGATTTATTAATTATTAAATTTGAAATAATAATAAACATGCACACCATTATTATAAAAACTACTACAAACAATGAAAACATCAAACAAATGATGTGGAAGATCAGAAGAATTAATGTACATAATTATTTTTTATGAAGTGTATTATTGAAAATAGAGATGTTTAAGGTTCTATATTAACAGATTAAGGTAGTTGAGTTTATTTTTCTATAATTGATAACATGATCATGGAATCATTTACAAGAGGTAATGGGTTTTAATCTCAAATTCTTCTCTTTTGGAAATAGTTATAATTATGCACCTAAATTCTTTTTATTTCATGTATATACTTCTTATTTGAGATTTTTTGTCATCTAATTAATTTATTAATGGAATTTCATAATCAATTTAATAACCTCAGTTTAAATATGTTTCGAATGAGTTTCTACCCAATCCATATGTAGTGTTTCTCTCTCTCAATTTTAATTCTTTTTGACGTATATTATATCACCCACTTATTTTATTTTGTATGGTGCATACATTTCCATGGAATTTTTTTCCCATATTAATCATGATATAATTTTACTTAAAATTTATATTTTTATTCCTTGCTTATATTTCTTTGATTTTATAGTTACCAAAACCTTGTAAGACCTATTGTTTTCCATGATGTAAAAACTGTTCTATGTTTAGGTAAAGTAATAATGGGTGTAATTTCACATAAAATATATCCCTATATAGATACTTAAGAGTGGACCAATTTTTTTAATAGATTCAAATAGTTATAATAACCATGAAAATGTTTTGTTGGTATTTTTCTAAATCATCACCCTGATTCATGAAAATTGTGCTTAAGAATGCTCACATAGTGGGACAATCCCAAGGGGTTTTTTAGAATACCAAATTGCTCATAATGAACTTGTTAAATGATTTCCCCTACCATTGATTTCAACCCTAGACAATATTAACTATTTAATGAAATTTATATACCCCATGGATGACTAAGAAAATTGGAAGTACTCTCTCACCTATATTTCATTTATGATGGACTTCATGTTACTTTGTATATACCCCAAAATTTTTGTATTTATTAAGGGATGTTTAACTGGAAATCCACAATATTATATTGAAAGTAGAAGTATTTGATTAATATATTTATCGTTATTTTGATAGTTAATTTGTGTTCATTATTAGTTTATTGATGGAATGGTGTGAATATTGTTGATAACCCTTTTGGTGAATGGATTGGAATTTATTATGGTATTGGTGGGGCAATGAATTAAATATCCCCTCGATGTATCGAAAAATATAATGAGAAAAAGTAAGTTATGTTTAGGTGTATACCACATCCCATTGTTGGATAAGTGTCCTAGAATAAGGCTTTGACACCATGTTTTTTTGTCTATAATTATACATTCCATCATAATGAGATCACTAATTATTTTTAACCATGTTTTCATTAATTTTCCTAGATATAGAATATCCTTAAATTCAGTTGTTTATGTCTTTATTTATTTATTATTTCATGATAATTTACATATTCCTTGTTAATGATATGTAATATTTCAAAATATTCTACATATTTTTGATCGTATAAGATCACCCTTGTTTTTTTTCAATACACTATGAAACCTATAGGTTGACTCTATGTAATTTTTAGGGATACTATGGAAGGGGTAATAATGTTCACACAATTTAGTAATATTTTATCAAATGTTTTCAAATTTAATTTATATTTGTATTTTGGCATACAAAAATAAAAAATCTGATAGATAGTATAGGGAATATAATATTCTATACAAATAATTTAATATTACTATCAACTCTGGTTTTTCGGATTCCATGTTTTTATATCATGATAAGGATCATTGTGCACTCTTCCAAAGCTTTTTTTCATTAGCACTAGAACCCAATCCATGTCATTCTTTTTCAGTCCCCATATACTGACTGATTTAACACCCTATAGTATAAAATTATATACCATAACTTTGAAAATAATCAATGTCTATGAATCATGAAGCTAATCTATGGGCACATCCTTCATAGGTAGTGTACATTAGCATTGAAAATTCCATTCATGATGTTTTTTCCTTTCCCAAGTTAGATAGATCATCTGATCTCGTGTTTAAATATATGATACCATAAACCCAAAAACAATTTTTTAATATATATATATATCCTTAAACTCTAGAATTCCTCCACACTGGTGGAGTTCCATGACCGTAAACAAAGAGACACCCATGGTCTGAGCTATTCGAAATAAATATTTTATTTCTTGGATCATTATAGTCCACATAAAGCCTAAAAAATGACATTCCCATCCCCATTTCATGGGTATGGAACTCATGAATATTTTGATACAATATTATTTTACATTCAAGACCACTCACATTGATACTTACCATAATTGGTTTTATGCGTGATGATATAACCCCAAGAGTGTTCAAATTCTTCATTCCATTTCCCTTCTTTTCACTTTTTAACATTGGGATTTTATGGTATGAATCATCATAAAACCTCTATTATTTGATAGACTCATCTATAGTGAAGAGATGACACTAAATTATCATCCCAAATCTCATAAATATTATATTCCCTAAAGGAAACATTATCAATAGTAATAAGGTAGATCCAATGTTTGGAAAATGGTTAATATTCAATCCTATTTTATTTCACCAACTTTTTGTTGTACAATATTGTATCCTAGGTTTTCAACATGGTTAATGGTTACCCATAAATTATTTATTGCTCCTACATAAAAAATAAAACCTTGTAGGTCTCCATTAACATCAACTCCACATTTTTTTATTTATGAAAATTTCAAGGACCCTTGGTATAACACCATAGGTATTCTCACTTTTTTAGGGAGTGAATAAATCTTGTGTAATCTTACCCAACTTATATTCAAACCCCGAAATATAAATATTTAGTCAGATATCTCATGTGACATGAGTAGTATTCTATTTACCCTTGTATTTATTGTGACCCATGATTTTCACAAAAAAATATTTAATCCATTTTTTAGGAACATTCATTAAATTACACAAACAAACACTAGATAATTTAAAGGTATAATTCCTTTAAAAATAAGGAATCATAAACTACTAGTTCATAAGAGTTATATAGACTCTTAAACATAGTTACTCATATATATATAACTTTTTTGACATATTATGCATAATTGAAATCATCATATCCTATAGAAAAGTAAAATAAGAATGGTTGAGCTCAGATGCTCAGTAAGCTTAAAAAATGGAAATACATTATCCTAACATTAGAATAATGATATAAAAAATATCATAACATATAAATATCATAAAATTTATATCATTGATCAAAATATTTAGTCACATAATAAATATTGATATTTAATAACTTGTGAATCATAAGGATATTTAAAAACATGATCCAAGAAATCATAACATTGACATAAGTCGTGTAATTTTGTCATAGAATAATCATAGAAATTAATTTCCATAGATGTGATGGTTCATTTATAAGGATATAATAATAGGATGGTTTTACTCCCCAAACCATCATGGTAGTCAAGGATCACTCCCAATACTATCATAGTGGAAAATATCCTTAACTAGACTTGGATCACACCTCATTCTAGTCATCTTTATCTCATGAAATTCCATTCATTACCCAATGAATTAGAGGGAAATATAGGTCTAATCCATCACTAATTTAAAATATTTAAAATATATTCAAAAATATCATAAAACATTCACTATATAATAACCAATGAAATGAAATGGGGTTCATTTTCACTACAAGATAGCATAACACTTAGACTGGAAATGGGTTTCATATACATTTCATCACAGCATAAACCGTGGAAAAGAAATGGACTTCATAAAATATCTTCATCATAATAATAAACCACCAATAGGATAAATAATTATTTTACAATTTTATTATATCCCCCAAAATACATATTAAACACCAAAGGTTTTTCTAATTGATGAATATAAATTCATATAAAAATATACAAAACATTCATGAGGAAAATTTCTTTTAAATATTTTAAACAAATTCGTTAAAATATAAAAATATTCCAAATATTAATGAAAATGTATTCCATTAAAATAATCATGGATATATTTCAAATAATATTTAAAAAACAGAGTGGTAATAATGTCATAATGTTTTTTTCATTCCATAAATGTTGGAAAAATGATTCCTTTGACAGTTTCTAATAAAATTCAAAATTAACACATTCCAAAATTGAAAATAAGTTTCCTTTTAAAAATTATTGTAAAAAGTAATTTTTTTATAAAATACATTAAAATCCATAAGTTTTTTTAAAAAAAATCTTTCAAACATTGTTGGGAAACATGGATATGAAATAAAAATCACTTTCAACCTAATAGTGAAATAAAATCTAAATTTATTAAAAATGTTATAGTGAAATATTTAGTGCATAAGGAAAGTAAAATAAATGAAAAAGATTTATTAATATTACATAACAAAAGGATAACATATTTTATGTGTTTCTTGAGATATGTAACATATTATTTCATCATTAGATGCATGAACATCATTAATACTGATAAATGGTGAGATTGTATCATAAAACACATACCACTTTAGTAACATTTAATCTTAATCCATATGAAATAATAATATTAAATGAAACTTTGAAAAATTAAGAGAATAAATATATTCATGATATTACATGTCAAATTGTTTTTGTGAACAACTCATAATTTAATATAGATTCATAACATAGTGTATGTCCCAACTATGTCTAGTTGGGACACAAATCTCTAACCTTATGACATTACTTCTTTTGTAAATGTCATAACTCAGTTATAATAAATTATTATTTATTATAAATTTACTAAAAAACACAAACCATATGTTTCATACCATATATTATACCATATGACATATTATTACCCATTTATAAATAATTAGATGTTAAAATCACATTTTGGTTAATAACTGGTTTACTTTTCGTGTACGTTCTGTTTTGGAATTTTTTGTATTTAAATATTTATAATGTTTACAGAAAATCCATAATTCGAAACATGAAATTAATGTTATATATAGTAATTATATAATTATTTGTATTAATATATTATATTTTAATATAGAAAATGGGTTACACCGTTCATGGAGACGGTAAGCCATACATACACAAGAACAGTATTTAGATTTTCTCAATGGAATTAAAGGAAGGTATATAACTAATATATAACCCTTATAGAGTCATTATAATGTAATATATATCACAGATATTCATTTAATTTATCATTTGTAACATCTATTTAAAGTTTTACTGAAAAATGAAATACATTGCCCCGTAAGGCAGTAGCCCGCCGTACATATAAGTGATAATATCATATTCCCAATAGATGAGAAAGTAATAAGTTATATTTGATATTATTATTAAATAGTTATAATTTTATCATAAATATCATATATAAGTGTTCAATAAATCATTATATACAATTTTAAGATATCGTTCTAGGTAGTGAATTACATTTGTTCAGGGGTAGTAGTCTACCATACACATGATCAATAGTTCATTTTCCAATTTAATGGATGAGGATACTTCAATAAGTCATAACCTTAACAAAAAAATTAGAATATTTAAGATATATAGGTTATTATATCATTTTGGTTTAGTAATATTTGATTTAGGTGGAAGGAGAAATTCAATTAAAATCTTGATTAAGGATGTTACCTCATCTTTAGAAAACTTATTTTTGTTTTCACCAAAATCCATTCTAGGATGCATTTTTGATAAACAAAATTATTCATAGATTATAGGATGTAAATAAATATATGATTTGGTTTGAGATTCAATGAATATATGGGCTTTGGATGTGTGATTAAAAGAGGATGGGTGATGACCTTTTATATGTGGCAGAGAGGTTATAAATGGAATTTTTGAAAAGTATTGTGTACCAATGTTTTTCACATTAAAAGTATAAGAAATGTGTCATTATCAAAAATTATTTGTTATAATTTCACGATATGTCCATACAATGGGATATGATCATGTTTCTTGTTGATTTAAGCTCATATATTTTTAATTCAATCCCTAGTTAATCCTATTTTAATATTAAATGTGATAATTAATATTTATAGATTTCACTGTTCAATATGGTAAAATATTATGTTGACCTTATTTTATAAAATTTATATTATGATTAAAATTATGGAATAAATTTTTCCAATTAAATTTATATAAATAGATTAATTTAATTTAATATTAAACCTAGGGATGTGGTTAATAAATTGTTTTCCAATGAGAAAAGTTTTGAAAGCTTAAAATGTTTCTATATAAAAATTAAATATGAAATTGATTATAATTGCATATATTTGTTTAATTTTAATATAAATTAACTAATTCTACTTTTTAAAAAATTTCACATCCAAATTTAACCTTATATGTTCTTTAAATGAAAATATAGTTTTCAATAAAAACACTTATTTTAACTATTCATTATAAATTTTTTTAGAGAACCCAAAAATTAACAATATGATAATTTTTAAATAATTATTAATAAAATAATTTTTACTTTTTAAAATACATTTTCTAATTTTTTCAAAAATAAAATTCATTATTTTTAAACAAAAATAAATTTAATGTAGTTTTTTGAGATATTATAATTTTTAATAATATAACGGTTAAACCAATATTAATTAATTTTATATCAATAGGTTTTATTTATCTAAAACCATTATACATAATATTTAAAATAATTTTATTCCAATTCATAAAACCATGCTTAAATACTATGGAATAATGGTCATGTTAAATAGTAATATAAATAGTATATGGTGGGTTGTTAGAAAATGGTGATGCGTATAGTGCAAGCTGTCAATAGAATTTAATAAATAATATAAAATGTTTATAAAATCTAATTTTTTTACATTATACCCCCATTGTAATTAATTTATTCCTAATAATTTAATCAAATTTGTACAAAAAATGAGGATACATTTTCATCATTATAACCTCAATTTACCACATAGCTTCCTAAAAATTGGGGTTTAGCCATGGAACTTTGACAATGAGACTGGTTTTGTTTTATAGAACATGCTCTATTTTATCAATAATCTGTATTGATTTTTCAATATATGAAATATTTTTCTCTAGTAGTATGACCTCTAATCTTAGTACATGGGAAGAGCTATTTATGTACTTCTTTAAAAAAGATACATGGAAAACATCATGGAATTGGGGGAGGATTGGTTGAAGAACAGCCCTATTGTGCACAATCCTGATACAATCAACAATTTACAAGGAATTTATATACCTATGGTTTATGGTTCCCTTATTTCCAGATATCATTATAATATTCCATTGAGAAATATATAGAAAAATCTTTTAAACAATGTCAAATTCTAGAAATCATATTCAGTTATCAACATATGATTTCCATTAACATTGTGCCATCCGTATGTGTTTTTAAATTGATCTAACCATCTCTAACTTTTCTTATACCATTTATGGTACCATCATATTTCATTCCCCAACATTATTCCATCAATTTGGAGCTCTACACTTCTTTCTTTTTAGGGATTCATAAAGAACCATCTGAACACTCATGTGATAGCTATTATTGTACGAAACCTCAACTAGAGGAAGGGGTTGATCCATAAAAAATTTTAAACCAAGGGAACAACATATCAAAATAACCACTAGGTATTTAATTGTTATCTTATACCAAACATCTATTTGAGTTTGATATGTAGTACTGATACTCCACTCTATATAATGATCTTCTTGAAGACTTCTTTAGAACATCGATGTAACCCTAAGATCCGTATCAAACATAATGGAATGTTGAACTTCAATCACCCTAACCACTTTATTAATTTATATCATGTCAAGCTGATCCAAAGAATAAATTTGTCATATTGCAATGAAGTGTGTTATCTTTATAATTAGATTGACTATAACCCTTATAGTGATTTTCAATTTATATGTTTTTTGGTGTTTGATGAAAAAATAAATGTAGAAATTTTCCCATTTCTATTCTGGTAAGGGTAATGGATGTAACATTACATTGTAATTTTTTCTCGCATCCATAACTTTATAACATACCAAGAATGATACACAAACTATGTGATATCCCTCTTTATTCCACACCACTAGAAAAACCATTTCAAATATCTATATATCTTCTTACTTATAGGATTGACATATAATAATGAACTATGAGCCTATTCAAATAACTCATTCTTCAAATATTGTATGGGTGGAACTCATACATGATTCTTGAATGTTTTAATTCAATCACAACAAATTTTAAACTTGGGAACCTTTATCACCTTCATCTGCATGTCTATATCATCCTTCAATGCCTCTTTAGTCTATACATGTGTAGATTTCTAAAAATTAATTTGAGAAAGATACGATTTCCCCCCTTCAATAAAATTTTTTAGATCTATCCACTACAAATTCTAGAATTATTGGTTCCATTGTGATACTAATAATGGATAATATAGTTGTTGGCGCCAAAATATGGCCCGAAAGAAAAGCAACAAAGAAGGCTGGCGCACTGCCTCGCGAAGCACCAGCGCGAAGCCCCGCCACGAAGCGCCCTGACCATCGGGGCCCCGCGAAGCTCCAAAGGCAGTGATGCTCCGTGAATGAATTTGACGTTCGCGAGCCGCCGCGAAGCTCCAGAGGCGGTGTGGCTCCGCGAACGCATTTGACGTTCGCGAGCCCCCGCGATGCTCCAGAGGCGGTGATGCTCCGCGAGCGCATTTGACGTTCGCGAGCCGCCGCGAAGCCCTTGAGGCGGCGCGCAGGTGCTTCTTCGCGGCGCCCCTTCCCTATAAATAACGGACTCCCCCTGAGTCCCAAAGACGGACAATCCGACCTTTCGGCTTCTCCTCTCCCAAATCGGGAAGCACGCTTTGCCCGGGGAATCATGAGCTCCGCGAGGTATTCCTACTTCGCGAGACGACTCTCCTTTGTTTCGTTTTGAGCCCCTCTTCCAAGAAGGATGCCCTTCGTGAAGCTCAAGGGAATTTGCGAAGGAAGGGGATTCCCAAGGTAACCTGGGCAGCCATGGAGCACTTGTGCTTCGCGAAACACCCAACTCTTACTAGTGATCCCTATGGTAAGGCAGGATCGCTCCCCTTCGCGAAGCACATTGCTTTGCAGGACCCGGCTTCGCGAGACACCCCTTCTTCGTGAGGCAGTGATCCGCGAACACTGTTCCACTTCGCGAAGCACATTTCATTCACACCCATGCCCCGTGCTAAGGCCATGGTTCTCCACTTCGCGAAGCACATTGCTTTGCAGGACCCTGCTTTGCGAGACACCCCTTCTTCACGAGGCAGTGCTCTGCGAACACTATTTCACTTCGCGAAGCACATTTCACCCACACCTATGCCCCATGCTAAGGCCAAGGCACCCCACTTCGTGAAGCTCACTCCTTTTCTTAGCGATTCCTCTTCCTGTGCAACCCTCCAGGTTTGCACGATGCGATTTCAAAGTCCTATGGACAACACCACCCGTAGCGTTGCTTCGCCTAATGCTTCTTCGCATAGGCACGCTAACGGCTATTGCTTCTTTCGCATAGCCACGCTAACGTGGACTCCTCGATGGATCGTTCCACAACCCCCCTTGACCATGGCCTTACTGGTACCTTCCCGTCCCCAAGGACCAGAGGGTACCGGTTATTTAAGTCCTAAGGGTGTGGAGTGAATCCACATTCGTCCGAGCTGCAGGACGTTAAACTGCCAAGTACCACGTCCTCAACACATGACATTAAACTGTGACCCAACCTCGTCTCCCTCACGAAGGGTCCCCCCATCTCGAAAATTCGTTACACCACTCGTCTCCACGGGAATGGAATCACCCATCCACAAGGGGTGATATCCTCCTTTCAGAGTGGCGTATGTTCGTAGGAGAAGGGCGACCCTAGTTCCCCAACGGATGGCTGCACCTCTGCATCTCCGTACTTCCCCACTACCAAGGTCAGTGGAGGGCGTGATATGGGATGAGGTACCTCCCATAATTGGACCAAGGTCCATCTTTCTCGCGCTTTGTCGCACCATGGGCCTCCATCCTGGAGTAAGTCCCAACACCATGGGCCGCCTAACGCATAAGCCCCTCTTCGCTTCTCATGGACGCATCCTTCATGACGTGATCGTCAGGTCCTTGCAACCACTTGTTTCTCACACAGAGCATGACTCACGTGGGCTTAGAGTGAGCACCGACCCCGGCCACCCCATCCCGAACTACAAGGACTTTGATCCGTATCAAGGCATGGTAAGTAGGAAGCCTCCACGAGGTTCAAGCCCACCGCCCGTCGTTCATTCAAGTTAGGGTTCACTACCGTCCCGCATGACGTTAAACTGCATTCACATTCCGAACTACGGGGACTTTGATCCACGTCAAGGCATGGTATGTAGGAAGCCTTCCAAGAGGATCAAGCCCACCAATAGTGGACCCCCGGGTCTACTTTCACGTCGGTTCACCGATGAACCCATCATTCCGAACTAAGAGGACTTTGATCCATGTCCAGGCATGGTACGTAGGAAGCCTTCATGAGGTTCAAGCCCACCAATAGTGGACCCCCGGGTCTACTTTCACGTCGGTTCACCGACGAACCCATCATTGTGAACTACAGGGACTTTGATCCTTGTCAAGGCATGGTACGTAGGAAGCCTCCACGAGGTTCAAGCCCACACGTCGCTTATTCACGTCGGGTTCCATCCTCGTCCAGCACGACATTAAACTGCATTCTGGTCTAATTGCAAGCCGTTGCGAATAATCCCATATTTACTACGAGGTCTTTGATCCATGTCAAGGCATGGTACGTAGGAAGCCTTCCAAGAGGTTCAAGACCACCACTCATTGGACCAAGGTCCGCCTTCACGTCGGTTCACCGACAAAACCCCATATGAACTACGAGGTCTTTGATCCATGTCAAGGCACGGTACGTAAGAAGCCTCCACGAGGTTCAAGCCCACCACTAGTGGACTCATGAGTCTGCTTTCACGTCGGGTCACACCCGCGTCCAGCATGACGTTAAACTACACACTCTCGTCCAGCATGACGTTAAACTGCATTCCGGTCCAATGGTAAGACATTGTGACCCACCCCTTTGAACTACGAAGGATTTGATATATGTCAAGGAATGGTACGTAGGAAGCCTCCACGAGGTTCAAGCCCATCCATCATCCAATTCACGCCGAGTTCTATTTACATCCAGCACGACGTTAAACTGCCATTCCAGATCTAAACTACGAGGACTTTGATTCCCTGCCACGGGGATACGTAGGAAACCTTCCCAAGGTTCAAGCCCACCATTAGTGGATCCACGGGCCTGCTTTCACGCCGGTACACTAACAATGCATGTCGGACCAAGGTCCACCCTCATGTTGGCTCGCTACTGGCATTCATCGGACCAAGGTCCACCTCCGTCGTTGTCCTTGCGATGGTCCTATTTCATTCCCCTCCACTCCATTTATCCACCTAGCACCCATCCCAACTCTCTCCCAGACCGTAGTATCTCGGTGAGACTGTGTCGGTATGACCCTCTTCACAGCCACCCATGGGCTGACCCGTCTCCGCTGGACGTTAAACTCGAGGCGTGCCCTGTTTTAAACGCGGGAAGCTGAGGAAAACCTCAGATATATGTCCATGAAATAATTCCCCGCGCTTGATGTGGGATGCCTCGGGCTTCCACGTCCTCGAGAAGCCCTGTAATCAGGGATAATAGACAAACACGACAGATTCCCCAGCATCCAGACACGCTACTGGTGCCTCAACGTGACTACTCCCCCGACCGAAGGTTTCTGCCCTGAATGGACCCTTTGGAATGTCCCGACAGAAGCAGTGTAATTAACTGGCATCCATGGAAACATGGCACTGAGAAGAGTTTCACGAACTATGTATTAAATCTATGAGGGAGACCTGGACTAGGTGACAAGTTCCGAGGAGGAATCCACGGAAGGAAGAACCGACATCCCATCATCCCGTTTCGATCAAGGAGCAGACGTCCCTAAATAGGGAACAAATTCCGCCCGCCTTTGGAAAGCGGGAATGTGGGGCAACAGCAGCGTGTCCTCCACAGACGGATGTGCGCGCGCCCCGGCGAAAGCATTAGAAACAGAAATGGGGAACCCGATGTGAAATTCTTCTCCTCGGCATGGATATTTGTAGCGTTCGAGTCACCAGTGGATTGACGTGTCACCAGATCCAGATATCTGGTGCCTGGTCCCACCAAGCAAATAGCGGGCCTGTCGTGAAACTCACCAGAAGTCGGGGCAGTAGAACGTGGGACATTCCACCCTGCAGCGTGTTGGCGTGGATCCTTCTTACAAACGTGGAGAATGGAAGGACGCTGGGGAACTGGTTGTCAATCCTCTTCCCTCTCGGTGTTGATGAGTTGATCCCTTTGTTTCTCAAGAACCAAGTTGCAGTTACAGAGATGTGGTCACCACCCGCGATCCTACGCAGGGGCAGGGAAAACATTTCCATAGCCACCGCACATGGCGCAACTACCGCCACGACGGCTGCCACATCACGGAATAAGGGATGCCCACCTCCCCTTTCCCAATCAGAGATCATCCAACGAAGGGTGATCAACGGCCTCGTGCGCAGGTACGAGGAGGAATGGGTCATCCCGACAAGGGATAAGGCCCGCTTGGACCTGGAGGCCTCCAGGCCCCGCCGTCAACGCCGCCCTTACAGGCCGCGCAGGGAGCCCCTGCTCCCCACCCCGACATTCAACCGTTTCGGGAGCCTATCCCTGGAACGCCTTGATGACTCCTCACCTACGCTGATGAGGTGGGTGCCGTTCGGCTTAGCCCGCTCAGGGTCCTGACCCAGGGGCCCCAGAGGAGAGCCCCTGCCTGGCCGCACCAGCGCCGTCGTCCGACTCTGCAGGGAGAGCAGGCAGCCCATGCCCCTGTGCCACCTGCATCCCCCCGCCTGACCCGACGTCAGCGCCGGGCCCGGGCTGAGGACGCTCGCTCAGGCGCATCCACGTCGACAGCTACAGTGGCCCGAGCCACCGCCGACGTGCATCATGAAGCCCCCGCGTACACTGAGCAGGGGCACCCCTTCGCCCAACCAAGATTGAGACCCCAACTGCCCCATGGGCAGGCTGGGTTGACTCTCCAGGTTGCAGGCCCAAGTGGAGATCGCCGCGAGCCAACCCGCGGCGGCATCACCCCATACGGAGGTCCTCCCCGTACTTTTTCTCCACAGAGCGTGGGACTTCCCCACTCTGAAGTTCGTCATGGAGGTACGCCTCGTGCTACCCCCATCCCGATGGAAGGCATGCCCCGCGGCAGCGATGTTTGGCGCGGAAACCTTTCCCGCGCCCACTACATAGGGTACGGAGCCCATTCTCCTTCCCCTTACTGCCGATATGAAGGCACTGTGCATCCGTCCCTTCTTCAACGTGGGGGTCCCCCCTATGTCCTCTCTGCGACTGGCGAAGGTCCTCCACACCCCAGCAACTCAAGGAGTGAAGGTCAGCCTCGCTCCGCCCGCATTGATCATGGAGGTCCTCCCCATGCTCATGCTGATCCCAACAGAGGCTCCGCCTACATGGGTGTTCGTGGAGGCCCTCCCCACGTACCCTTCGACATTTGCCCTGGTTCCCCTCGCACCTCGGGCATCTCGGTTGGGGGCCCTCCCCGCCACGGTGCCAGTGCCGCCCCGAGACTCCATGATAGGGATCAACCCTGTCCCGAAGAGCCACCCCGGAGCAGGATAGCGGGTCGCCGCCACCACAAGAAGAATCCTGGGAAAGCCCGGGTGGAGATCAAACCTACCCGTTTCTTCGACTCTGAAGTGGAGTACGACTCAGCCATGGAACCTTCTCCCAGTTCCTCTGTATCAAGGACCGGGGCAGGAACCAGACACGTCAGCCTCGTTCTCCCGAAACATGAGGTCCACCGGATCCCCATCTCCCTCCGCAGGTACATCTAGGAGGAAGATATTCTGGGAACTTCGCAGGTCTTGACCGCGCAGTCACCACCATCGTCACCCGAAGCGCCCTCTACCTCTACTCGAGATCACGGAGAGCTATTTTGGGGGCCAACGGTGGTAGAGCAACGACATGACCAGGCACCGGTAACGGCGATTCTTGTGCCTAAAGTAGTGGCTATGAGCCCATCCTATCGTGACATTGTGGTCAGGTCACCTCGTTCTTCAGAGGAAGGCCCA
Source organism: Viscum album (assembly GCA_963277665.1). Classification (NCBI taxonomy): domain Eukaryota; kingdom Viridiplantae; phylum Streptophyta; class Magnoliopsida; order Santalales; family Viscaceae; genus Viscum; species Viscum album. The sequence goes on from OY728140.1 coordinate 507,665,206, forward strand.
GAATTTGGTGGCCAGTCCGCTCGCTCGTCGTATTCTCCACCGCCGAGTTTTCCATCCCAGAGGTCCGCCTCGGTACCGCTACCGGTCCCTCAGCCGCCTCCGGTTGATGAGTGGGGCAATACAGGGCCAGACCCCGAGGCCGAACCCAGGAGCTTCTGGAGTATTCTTGCAGTGGACTACTTCCCAGAGAAGTTTTGGCCCACGACGGCACTGAATTTCCGCGTACCCAAGTCTCTTACCCCTGAAGAAGTGGGATGCTTTTGTCGAACCCTCTGGGCGACGCACTTCTACCTCCGTTGCAAACGGGTGGTATACCCCAGGAGTCGAGAGCACTTCGAGGAGATTGGCGAGCAGTGCCGCCTGATCGATGCGGCCGCGCTCCTTGTGGCCCAACACCCCGAGTCGCTAGGTCACCAGAGTGCCCTCCAACAAAAATGCGTTCAGAGTTTTAAAGCACTCCGCAAGATCGTCAGGGAAGCCACCCCCCATGTGCAAGTCCGTGGCTGGGGACACTATGCTGCCCTTCCTTTCGATCCAATCCGACGGCAACCCGATTCGCTATGCGACATCAAGGACATGCCCTTGAGAGGAATCATGGTCCACATGGCCAACATTGTGGACAAGGAAGACGAACTGGAACTCCTTGATGGAGACTTCCCCCCAGAGGGCGCACCGCCACTACTGGACCCGTCAGGGAGAGTTACCCGTCAGCAGAGGAACCTGCTAGGCCTGCCCGTACCCACCGAGTCGCTGGTACTCAGTCGAAACACCGACAAGGGTAAAGAGCACGTCGGAGCTGTCAAGAACTCCGACCCATCCGCCTCTGTGTAGAAAACGGACGAAGATCCCGAAAAAGCCGCATTACGCCAGCAGCTTGCCGAGCAGAATAGACTGGTTGACGAACTTCTGGCTGAGCGCGCTGCAGAGCAGCGACCCGACTATGGTAATCCCAGGCCGGGGCAGCAGGGACAGGAACAGTTTCCCCCCGGTGAGATGCCTTCGGGCAACCCTGATCATGCTACTACCACAGACAGGGTAGAAGCCGGGATGTATGGCAAGAGGGCGTGATACGTTTCGCCAACCCTTCCTGAGCGACGGGGCAACCCGAAGAATCCCATCCGGGTTCCCCCAGTCGCCCCGCAGGTCGTCCAGCCAGTTGACCCACGAGCAGCCGAGGCAGTCTACCGTGTTGAAGAACCCGGTAATGCACTGGTGGTTAGGTATCCCCGTCAAGACAGGGACCCCCATCGGGATGACATTATTGCGGCACTCACAGCCCGCCTCGAAGCGTTGGAAACGCGGCAGGTGGCGGTTCCAGCGGATGGCAAGCCTTATCCCGCGTGGGTGGATGATATGCCCGCGCCTCCGGGTTTTGGAAACCCCACTTTCTCACCCTTCAACGGGACAGGGGACCCGCCACAGCACTTGGCACATTTTTCTTCCAGGTGTGGCCCCATGCTGGGGACCCCAGCTCAGCAAGAAGCCGCCAAGCTCTGATGCTTTGTACAGACACTGGAAGGTCCAGCATTTGTCTGGTACAGCCAGCTCCCTATCGGATCGGTGACCGGATGGGAGGATCTCCGCTGGCAGTTCCTGTACCATTTCAGCTCCACCACATGGAAGACCAGCATTGTGGACCTCTTCATGTGCAAGCAGAGGCCCGATGAGCGGGTTGCAGATTTCATCGCCCGGTGGAAGGGACTCACATATTCCCTCGACATGCCACTGACTCAGGAGCAATTACTAACGATGTGTGTGGGGAACGTCAAAACGGAGCTGGTACCCTCCTTGATTACCCAGATCTACCATGGAGGGTTCAGGGATTTCTCAGATAAGGCTCAGCGCCTCGAGGAAGCCCTACAATAGGCTAGCCAGACACGTTTGTTGCCCCCCATGATCCCAGCCAGGAGGGCCGCCAGGGCTGAACCTGCCGCGGTGGCCCAAATAGAAGCCCCGAGGTAGCTGGAGTTGCTGCCGGTGGCACCACCCCCGCAACCCCGCAGAGGTCCACCACCTCAAGCACAGGCTCCTGCCCAACAGTGACCACCTCAGAATCGACAGGTTCCCCCGCGCAATGCGCCACCGCCACCTAGGCAAGGCAATCAGGCGCCGCCTCCTCGGCAGGCCCCTCCGGCCCCTCGTCTGGGCTAGGCCCCCAGGGCCCCCTATCCTGAAAGAAGTCACCTGACTTATTCATTTAACGAAAATCAGGTCCCTTGCTATTCCCGAAGTGCTCTAGAGCAAGGGATTGTGCGCTTGCCCGAATGCAGAAGGTCGACAGAGGCAAATCTCACCGATCACCCTTACTACTGCCCTTATCATCGGATCTTTGGGCACACCCTTAAGCAATGCTATGTGTTTAAAGACAGGCTTCAAGACCAGGTCAATAACAACATAGTCAAGTTGGGCCCGGCTCCAGCCCAAGTGGTGGGTGTCTTTACAAGATCAGGGATCAGCAGCGACAGCGAGGGCGAATGGCAACAGGTCCCCAACCGTGGATCCCGGAAATACGATGACTGGATGGCTCGAAAAACTGTCGTCCATGCCCATGGTATCATCCGGGCGCGCCTGAAGCAGTCAAAACCTTCAGAAGAAATGGCTGGTACCTCCGCATTGTCTTCACCGTCGACCTCTTCCCAAAAGGGCAAGCAGCAGCGACGCAAGAAGAAGCAACGTGCACCACCGGTGCTGTCATCATCCCGCACATTCGGCGAATTTCTACCCCCTGAAAAGGGGATTCCGCCCAGAACCCGCCCAGCGGTGGATGACTCCTCGAGTGACAGTCAGGGGTACGCTTCGGTTAACACCGTGGAGCTGGTAAAACCTTATATGACTCCCGACGAGAGGGAATACCAGGTGAACCTCCCCAACGTTTCCAGCCGACGTCAACGTCAGCAGAATCGCAACCGCGCCGGCCATCGAGGTACGTCTGCGGGCACCTTCAGTCAAGCCATGCACGTCGCTGAGACCAGACAGCAGGCTCAGCGCAGAGCTCAGCATGTGCAGCCCCATCTAACGCCCTCGGCTCTACCTCCACCGCCGTTTTCTGCTACTGGATCGGGGAGAGCATCCTCGTTCGTATGACAGTCAGTCTTGCCCAGCTACAGGCCAGCCTCTGCTGCCCAATCCTAGTCCAGCGACTATCCTCCAGGCTTCTACTAGCAGGTAGCAGGATGTACCCAGTGCTAGCCAACCGCCAATTCAACCGGCAGGACCCGCGATGCCTCCAAATGCCGAAAGACCCCCTGTAAGCAGAGGTTCGCATTTGGCACGCAAGTATGATGTCCTAAAGCACCTGGCCGGCATTCCGGCGAGGCTCTCCATCCTTGAGGCCCTGCGCCTGTCATCCGAGATGCGCGAGGCACTTGTCGAGGCCCTAAGGAGCCCCCTCCAGTTCGAGACGGAGGTAGTAGCTGCAGAAGCCTTCCATACCGAGACGATTGAAAATGCCGAGTGTTAGGCGGTTATCTCGTTTTCCGGTAAAGATGAGGACCCTCTGATACAGGGGATCATTCGCCCGCTGTACATCACTGGCCATTTTAATGGCGTGGAAATCCGCCGCTGTCTCGTTGACACGGGTTCTGGAATCAATCTAATTCTGACCTGGATGTTGCGAAAGCTGGCTCTGTCTGAAGGTGATTTGACTCTATATGACCTCAGGATCCAGGGGTACGACAAGACTGAGCAAACCCCAGTCGGCAAGATTTGCCTGAACACTCAGTTCGGTTGCTTAGTTGCCAGCACCGAGTTCATGGTCGTCTCTCAGGACACCGCCTACAACGCATTGATGGGTAGGCTATGGCTCCATCTGCATGCAGTAGTCCCCTCGTCGTATCACCAATGCCTCAAATACTCCCTCAACGGTCGAGTAGGTGTGCTCCAAGGAGATGCGTCCCCTTTTGCTTCTTGTGAGGCCCGCTATTTGGATGCGGGTTATTACAAAAGTAAGGATAAACAAATCATGGTAAGTGAGGATGGACCCACCCCGGTCACAGGTGGTCCTTGGGAAAGCATGGATGACGCTTATGTCCTTCCGATCCACCGATTGGAGGCCACGACCCCCGACATGGGGCAATGTTTTGTTGTTTCGGGTACCCAAGGAAGGCATGTTCCCGTGTTCAAGCGACGGCGGAAAATCACCTCGTAGTACTACATCAACCAGGCTCGGGTCATCCCAAAACCTCCTACCCATGTACGGTACCGGGACGTCAAGCTCATGAAGACGGCGGTACGCTATACGTGTCTCTTCCGTTGGGCTGGAATCCACCGACTCAGGCCGACACGTCACCACTGCTTTGATATTATCAGGCGTGGGCCCTTGGTCCGGAGGCCAGATGGGATAGGATCAAATGCATTCATTGATATGGTCTCAACGACATGTGAGTCTCCCGATATGACAACTGCTGCTTCCCATGCCGGCCCCAGCTGCCCCTCGGGTTTTGAGAGCCCAGAAGTATCTCCCATCGCAGGAAGTTCCCCCACGGGTGGGGAGGAAGACTTGGAGGATGCTCCCCCCGCCTTTGAAGAAGGCGTCTCTACCACGGTTGATGAATTGGTACAGGTGAACCTTGGTAACAAGGTAGATCTGAAACCCACATTGATCAGTGTGGCCATGTCCCTCGAGGAGCGGTAGCGGTACGTAAACTTCCTCAAACAACACCGTGATGTGTTTGCCTGGAGTTACAATGAGATGCCAGGACTGGATCCCCAGGTAGCCGTTCACCATCTGGGCCTCCCTGCAAAACATCGTGGGTTTAAGCAGCCTCCCAGGAAAATGCACCCTTCTCATGGTGCCATGGTTGAGGCCGAAGTTGATAATCTTATCAAAGCCAACTTCATTAAGGAGGTTCAGTACCCCAAATGGCTTGCCAACATTGTGCCAGTCAAGAAGAAGAATGGGTAGATCAGAGTCTGCATTGACTTCCGCGATCTTAATCGCCACTGCCCAAAGGATGACTTCCCACTCCCGGTGAAGGAGTTGTTGATTGATGCCACACCCGGATTCCAAGCCATCTCTTTCATGGATGGGTACTCCGGGTACAACCTGATCCGGATGGCCCCCGAAGACGAGGAGTCCACTACCTTCAGGGCTCCCCAAGGTACCTTTTTCTACTAGGTTATGCCATTCGGTTTGAAGAATGCAGGTGCCACTTATCAGAGGGCCATGCATCACATATTCAAACCGATCCTCGGGACATTGGTGGAATGCTACATGGACGACCTTTTAGTCAAATCACATCAGTGCCAGGACCATCTCAAAGACCTCGAGAAAGTGTTTGGTTTCCTCCGTTCCCGTCGCCTGAAGATGAACCCGTTGAAGTGTGCCTTCGGTGTCACCTCTGGGAAGTTCCTGGGCTTTGTTGTCAGATACCGAGGTATCGAGATCGACCCAGAGAAGATCAAGGCCATCAGCCAAATGCCTCCCCCGAGCAACATTCGGGAGCTTCGAGGCCTGCAAGGCCACCTAGCCTATATACGCCAATTCATCGCGAATCTGGCCGGCAAGTGTAAGCCCTTTTCCCGGCTCATGAAGAAGGGCACCGCCTATGAATAGGATGAGGAGTGTCGGACTGCCTTTGAGGAAATCAAGCAGTATCTGTTCCATCCTCCGGTCTTGATGCCACCCGTCTCCGGAAAGCCGCTGGTCCTTTATGTGACCGCCTTGGAGAGATCCCTCGGCATGCTGCTCGCCCAGAAGAATAACGGGGGCACTGAGAATAGTCTCTACTATCTCAGCCGCATGCTTCTCGATACGGAGGTCAGATAATCCCCTATCGAAAAGATCTGCCTTGCGCTCGTCTTCACCGTGCCGAAGTTGCGGCACTACCTACAGCACCACAAGTTGCAATTAATCTCTCGGGTAGATCCACTGAAGTACATCCTGGACCGCCCCATGCTGACTAGCTGACTAGCACGGTGGGCGGTGATTCTCCAGCAGTTTGATATCAGGTCCGTGCCTCAGAAGGCCGTTAAGGGACAGGCATTGGCAGAATTTTTAGCTGCCCATCCAACCTTCGCGGATCAATCCCTGGACCTGGATTTCCCTGATGAGACGATCCTCTCAGTCGATCATGTTATCCCGTGTTGGCAAATGCATTTCGACGGTGCCTCCCGAAGCCCCACCAGTAGGAGGCTCAATGACCCCAAGCTCAACAGAGTGGGTCTGGGTATTGTCTTCATTACCCCGGCGCAAGCCGTCCTGCCATACTCATTCCTGTTGTCAGAAGGTTGTACGAACAACGAGGCAGAGTACCAGGATCTCATCACCGGCCTCGTGTTGGCCCTTGAGATCCATGTCCCCCATCTACATGTGAAGGGAGATTTCGAGATGGTAATCAAACAGGTTAATAGCGACTATGTCGTCAGGAAGCCAGAGCTCGTACCATTGCTGGAGTACACCCTCCACCTAATGGCCCAGTTCTCCTCTCGACCAGAGGTTACCCATGTCCCACGGTCGCAGAACGGTCAAGCAGACGCCTTGGCTGGCTTGGCCGCGTCGCTCGCAGAACCCGAGCAAGATGATCTAATCATACATGTGGCACACCGGAGATTCATTGCCCCCGTCACCCAAGAGGACGATGATGGCCTGCGGGTAGGTCATCTCACTGCGGGACCCTCTATATCAGCGATTCCGGGCTCGTCAGACACAGTGGTGGAAGCCACTCCCGACTGGAGGGCGCCTTTTGCTGAGTATCTCCAAAATGGTCGCCTCCCGGACAACCGGGCCAAGCGCGAGCGAATCCGACGCCACACACTTCAATTTACCCTCCAAAGCGGCCCCAGTCTTGAGAAGATCCTCTATAAACGGAGTTTCGATGGTTTCCTCCTCTGTTGCATCCAAGGAGTAGAGATACCTCAAGTCATGCAAGAGGTTCACGCCGGTTCCTGTGGAGCCCATCAATTTAGGCCGAAGTTGTCCCATCAAATCCGGAGGTTAGGGTACTTCTGGCCCTCCATGATCCACAATTGCATTGGGTATGCCAAGAGATGCCACGCGTGCCAAGTACACGCCAACTTCTTGCATCGGCCGCCAGAACCCCTCCACCCCACCAAGTACTCTTGGCCATTTGCGGTATGGGGACTTGATGTAGTGGGACCGTATCCACCGGCAACAGCCCGCCAGTGCAGATTCATCTTGACTGCTACAGATTTCTTCTCCAAGTGGGCAGAGGAAGTTCCGCTCAAAGAGGTCAAGGCCCGTTCTATCATTGAGTTTGTGAGCTCCAACATTATCCACTGGTTTGGGGTCCCTCACGCCGTCCTCACCAATAATGGAACCAACTTCCGAGCGGCTGAACTGAAGAAATTGTACGCCAAGTACGACATCCGGTCGAACCATACTTCCTGCTACTATGCTCAGGCAAATGGATAGATCGAGGTGTTCAACAAAACCCTCTCTAACATTCTGCAGAAGATGGTTGGCCAGAACAAGAAAAGTTGGCCGGACAAGCTCCCCAATGCCCTCTGGGCATACCGGACGACAACTCGCAACTCCACCCAGGTGACCCCATATTTCCTAGTGTATGGAGCTGAGGCCGTCCTACCCATTGAGATCCAGCTGCCGTCTCTACGCACTGCAGTTTATGATCACCAGACATCAGATGAGGTAGCCGAGATCCGTCTAGCTGAATTGGAAGCACTGGAAGAGAACCGACTTCGTGCCCTGCACAATCTGGAAAGGCATCAGGACAAGATAGCGGGGGCCTTCGACAAGAAGGTTTGTCTCCGCTCTTTTCTACAAGGCGACCTGGTACTGGCCCTTCGAGCGCCAATGATTCCCGGTAGGAAACCACCCAAATTAGAACCCAAATGGGAAGGGCCTTATATTAACCATAATGTTTACCCCAATGGAGCATACTCCATGGTGACCACAGATGGAGAGCGTATAACCCCTCCCACCAATGCCAAATTCCTCAAGCGATACTTTGCCTAGGGAAAAAGTGGTCCTGCATGACCCTAAACTGCAAGAGGGTCCTGCACGGTCCTAAACTGCTACTTGGTCCCGCATGACGTTAAACTGCAACTCCGTACTCACTACAAGACGTTAAACTGCGAGCCAGTCAGGCCCTCCTAACTGAGGCCCAGCCTCAGGCCCCTTGGCCTCCTTGGGTCCCTGGCCCCCCGTCTTCACCGCGAGACATTAAACCACAAGCTGGTCAGGTCTCCCTGACCGCGGTATGGCCCCAGGCCCCCTCGTTTCTTCCCGACTTACCCTCTTACGGGATCGTACAGTGTGGTGTAGGACTACGTCCTCATTCACGATGGATTACTTGCCGCACCGTACACATCCCCGAATGAGATGCCCTTCGTCCCGCATGACGTTAAAGTGCATTTCAAGAACTACGTATGGCTTGATTCCCATCTACATGGGATACGTAGGAACGCTCGAACGCCTCGTCTTGAGCCCAGCCCCAAGCTTTTCTCTTCCATTATCCCCCCCTGGGGGTAGTTTACTTGGAGGATCTTTGTGTAGCAGGGAGTAGGCTTTCTTAGCCCCGCTCATACAACTCCGATCGCACAAGGATTGTAAGGGTCACACCATGTGCCCACTCCCGTTCTTCTATCCTCCCACGTCCTTACCGCATGACGCTAAACTGCATGGCCTTCAAGAACTACGTAAGGCTTGATTCCCATCCTAATGGGATACGTAGGAACACCCGGGCATTTCATCCGTTGGCCCAGCCCAAAAGCCGAGATCTTCCCCTCCAGTTAAGATATGGCATGGCGCACACGTTTTCCCCAATTCACATCGAGCAAGCCTCGACCCGGCTGCACATCCCCCCTGGAGGTGTTTGTCCCTTTCATGGATGGATACAGCTATGCTTCACCCACTCCTTGACTAGGATTCCATCATTTCTCATACCCAGAGGGACCCCCAAGAACTGCCTGGATACCATGCCCAAGGGCTCTCCTACCGATACGAGCCAACTCCCCCGAGGGTTTTTCAAGCAATAAGCCGATACAAGTCCCGCGTTGCGAATTTGGTCAGCGGTCGACGCTCACTTGTTACTCCTATATCAGGTTACCATAGGAACGTTGTGTTTCAAACATGGTCAACAGTGTCCTGGATCTTCGGGTCCACCCCGAGATGTCCCAGACATCGAGTGCAGTGATTCATTCTGCCCCATCACGAGGTGACAAACATCTCCTAGGGTGGTGCTTGCAATCAGTCCCACGGCCCTGATTCCCCATAGGGGAGTACGGTATGGTGTTGGACTATGTCCTCGTTCACATCAGGATCATGCACCATGCCGTACGCCCTCCTTTACGAGGCCCAGCCTCAGGCCCCTTAGCCTCCTTGGGCCCCTGGCCCCTCGTCCTCATGTAAGACGTTAAACTGCAACCCAGTCAGATTTTCCTGACAGATGCCTGACCTCAGGCCCTTCGGCCTTTCTGGGCCCCGGCCCAGGTCCCTTCTTACCCGGAGTGTACGGTGTGGTGTGGGACTACGTCCTCATTCACATTGGGATCATGTGCCATGCTGTACGACTCCCCTTACGAGGCCCAGCCTCAGGCCCCTTGGCCTCCTCGGGTCCCCGACCCTCGTCCTTATGTAAGACGTTAAACTGAAGACCCGTCGGGCCTTCATGATTGATGTCTGATCTTAGGCCCCTTGGCCTTCTCCCCAATCTCTCACCCGGAGTGTACGGTGTGGTGTGGGACTACGTCCTCATTCACGTCAGGATCATGTACCATGCCGTACGACTCCCCTTTTGAGGCCCAGCCTCAGGCCCCTTGGCCTCCTTGGGCCCCTGGCCCCTCGTCCTCTTTGCAAGACGTTAAACTGCAAGCCAGTCAGGCCTTCCTGACCGAGGCTCAGCCCCAGGCCCCTTGGCCTTTCTGGGCCACGGCCCAGGTCCTATCTTATAGGATCGTATGGTGTGACGTAGGACTACGTCCTTATTCCCGACGGCTTCTTCACCATGCAGTACACCTCTCTTGTTTAGGGGTATATTACTCCCCTCCTCGTCCTGTATGATGTTAAACTACGTTTGGAGAACTACGTGTGGCTTGATTCCCATCCTCATGGGATACGTAGGACCACCTGAACGTCTAGGCTTCGGGTCCAGCCCCATCCCTTGGGAATATTCATCCCATCTTGGCCCCTTGGCCTACCCTTCCTTCATGAGAGAATTATATGGTGTGGTGTGGGACTACGTCCTCTTTCACGTCTGTCTTGTAATGACCACGTCATGTATCTCTCCTTCCCGAGCTGTTTCGGCAATCCCTTTTCCAGCGGTTCACCAATGTGCCTAAGAGTACTCTGGTTTATTACCTGGAATGCTAAGCTTTACTTGGACACGTCTGCATCGCCTTCCAGGCTTTGTGTATCCCTGCATCAGGGCTTCCATCATCTTTCACACCCGGAGGGGCCCCCAAGAATGGCCTGGATACTACGCCCAAGGGCTCTCCTACTGTTACGGGCCAACGTCCCCGATGGTTTTGGACAACAAATCGATAAAATCCCGCGTTGCGAATATGGTCAGCGGTCGATGCTCGTTTGATGTTCCCACTACATGCTAGCACGACATGGACGCTGTGTTTCTACCATGGTTAACAGTTTTCCTCTCTTTCCACGCTAACTCATTAGGCCCAAAATGTCGGGTGCACAATTCACACCCTTCATCACTTCACCGTGTCCAAGTAGAGTCTCGGAACACTTGGTACATTTCCTCCATGCACGTCTGCGCGTTGGGTGAACAAGTTGTGTCAAAGGTGTCCTTCGGGGCTCTCTACCAACTCCCGTTTGACTTCCCCCAAGTATTGCGATGAGGATACCCCCTTGTTTCCCTCACCGAGTTTAGCTCACGTGGGCTTAGGGATTGGTTTGACATCTGTGCTTGCTTGGGAAGTTGCCACCATTCACGGTCCGAGCTATAAGTCCATAAACTAATATTCTCATTTGGAAATACGTTCAGAGTGATTCCTATCTCGATAGGATACGTAGGAATGCTCAGACCCCTTGTCTTTGGGCCCAGCTTACCTCTCTAGTCCTGCCTTCAGGACCCTGATTACGGGGCTACGTGGCGTAGTGAGGGACTACGTCCTCAGTCACGTCGGGTTTGCAATAGCTGCACCACGCACACCCCCATTCTGAGGTTCAGTCCTCCTATTCCTTGTCCTGCATGACATTAAAGGGCACCCTTCAGAACTACATGTGGCTTGATTTCCATCCTCATGGGATACGTAGGACCACCTGAATGTCTAGGCTTCGGGTCCAGCCCCACCTCTTAGAGATCTCCTAATCTCCCGGCCACCTAGGCCACTTGGCCCATCCCTCCCCAGAAGGGGGATATGTAGGTATGATACAAGGCTTTGGGCACCATGCCCCCTTCTCCCGAGAATTCCCCATCTCTTGGTTACCCTCAAGTTGAGTCTCTTGACCCCTTGCAGTGGTTCGCCCATGTGTTAAGAGTACTCTGGTCTAGGGACAAGAGTGTCAAATTCAACTTGATCAAGTTCCTTCCACTGGTCAAGCTTTGTGTTCCCCTCCATTTGGGATTCCATCACCTTTCACACCCACAGGGACCCCCAATAACGGCCTGGATACTACACCCAAGGGCTCTCCTACTGTAACAGGCTAACGCCCCTGAGGGTTTTGGACAACAAATCGATAAAATCCCACGTTGCGAATATGGTCAGCGGTTGATGCTCATTTGTTTGTCCCCATTTCAGGCTAATGCGACAGGATGCTATGTTGCGAACATGGTCAGTAGTAATCTTCTGTCGCCACGCCAGCCCCTTCGGTCCTCGAATTTTGGTTGCATGATTCACATCATCTTCCACCTCATCATGTCCAGGTAGAATCTCGACACTTTTGGTGCTATCCCTCAGTGCACCTTTGCATGTTAGGGAGATAAAGCTGCAATATGGCGTCCTTCAGGGCTCCCATGGTTCGTGGTCCTATCATATGACCCTAAACTGTGACATTATCATCCTGGCCGCATGATGAAAAACGGCACTGCATTATGGTGACCTCGTTGTAGAGGACATCACGTTGGGTATTGGTCACGTGCCATGCCATTCATCAATGCCCGTCACGGCTTGATCCTTGTGGTGACATCACAGCCTACTATTCTAGGCCTGTCGCTTCCCAAAAAAATCATTCACCTTAAAGAACAAACAAGATACATCAAATTCCGCTCCTTTTAGTGCTTGGGCCACGCCCACACTCCCCTTTTCCTCTGGCACTGGTATCCTACCATGTCACGTTCTAGAACTACGTATGGCTTGATTCTCATCCTTATGAGATACGTAGGAGCGCCTGGGCACTTCTCCGCGGGCCCAGCCTAACTTTCGCTCTCGGTCCCTTTACCAAAAAACCCTCTCTTAAGGAGGTTGTGCGGTGTGATATGGGATTGTGTCCTCATTCACGTCGGGTTGTTCACCCCACTGCACACACCCCCTATTCCCATTCACGCCAGGTGTTTGAGTTACTCCACCATGTATCCCCTACTCCCCTTACCCATCCATGGTCCGAATTCTATGACCCTAAACTATGATTTCCCCATGGGAAAGGACTCTGCTCCCTCTATCTAATACGTCTAGTTGTCGTATTCAGATGTGTTTTGATAAAAAGCTCTATGTGTGGGACTTTCATAGGGACATTCCCCTCATTTCATGACCATGCTTCGTGAGCTCGCTATTTCGATCCTCATCCTCTTCCATGTCCAAAAGGACCCTCAAACGACATGGATACTAGGCTTAAGGGCTCTCCATGAATGCTGGACCTAAGGTCCCTCCAATCATTTCAGGCCAACGTCCCTACGGATATTTGACAACATTTGTGACATGGTCCCGTGTTTCGAACGTGGTCAACGGTCAACCCTCATTTGTCTATCCCCATTCTAGGCTAACGCGACAGGATGCTGTGTTGCAAACATGGTCAGCAGTAATCCTCCATTGTCACGCCGCCATCATCGTGATCCGAATCTCGAGCGTCATGATTCACACATTTCCACTCCTTCATGTTCAAGTGGAATTCCATCATACTTGGCTCTTTCTCTTCGCACATCTAGGTGCGCTAAATGATCGCGTTAGTGTCATTGGGCCGGTATTCACCGAGTGTCCCTTTTCCCTAACCTGCCACTTTTTGTGTTGGGAAATTCCCACCACTACTGCTTGTTTCCCACACCGAGCACGACTCACGTGGGCTTAGTAGTTTTGGCAGGATGTGTACCAACACGACCCGGCTCCTCATCGTCCCTCATGATGTTAAACTGCGCTTTCAAAACTACGTATGGCTTGATTCCCATCCTCATGGGGTATGTAGGAACGCCCGACCACTTTGCTTCCGGCCCAGCCTAATCCTCACTCTTGGTCCCTCGACCTGAAGGGTTTCCTCCAGGGGTATGTGGTATGATTTGGACTCCAAGTCCTCATTCACGTCGGTTTCATATATATCGTGCTACACACTCCCTGGGATCTTTCCTTTTACTCCACATCCTATCGTATGGAATTACAGGAGTCTGTGTGTCCTCGACGCATGACACTAAACTGCGATTCTACCCTGAACAAGTTCAGGATTCCCCAAGATCACATTGGGAAGTGACTGACCCCTCGCCTGAGAGGACCTGTCCCAAAGAAGGAATGATCCATGATCAGACCGATGCGCCCATCTGGTGTGCTTCCACCACGGTGGTGTAACTGCCTAAGTGTTGGATTCCGTTCGGACAAATCATCACTCCATGTTCCACGCTTTGCGTGCCCCTTATTCAGACCCTTGTCCCCTTTTCATGTCTGAAGGAACTCCCTAACGGCATGGTCTTATGCCGTATCGGCTCGCCTACCATCCTGGGAAAACATTCCGGAAGACGGGTCATGCCTGGAAGGACCCCCTAAAAGTATGGATGTCTGACCTATGGTTTGCCTACTGTCCTGGGCCAACGCCCCGAAGGATTGATCGACAACACTTGTGACATGGTCCCGTGTTTCGAACATGGTCAACGGTCGACCCTCAGTTGCTATCCCCATTTCAGGCTAATGCAGTAAGGATACCGTTTGTCCACCACGGTTAACAGCGGTCTTTTATTGTCACGCCATCCCCACAGTGTTCCGGATTTGGGTATCGTGATTCACACTTCCCATTTTCATCTGTTTGGACCGATTTCAGCGCCCCTGGCGTTGCCCCGTTCATGCATAAGAGCACGCTGAACAAACAGTAATTTGACTATCTTGGAAGTTCCTTCTCCGATCAAGCCAACTACCTCCTGCATCTCACATTGGCCTCGACCCATGTGGGCTTGAAGGATTGTCGCCGAACGTCCCGCAAACATTGTAGGGATGTAACAAGGCAATTCAAACAGTGGAAATCGTGTGTGCCATGGCACTCAAAACAAAGGAGAAAGAAAGAGTTGAAGCATAAAAGTACTAATAAAAGTTTTTTGGGTTTGTCACAATACCCAGGGGTTGACTTCTCCCATAGATGGGTTGACCCCGTCAAAAGAGCGTTGCAGCTCCGCCACCCGCTGACTTGCGGCATCCAAAGCTTGTTGCCCCTAATTCAACTCCCGCTCCTCCTCATCAGCAGCGGGGCGTAATTCGTAAACTCTGGATATGGCCCTTTCTACCTCGGCCTGGACGGCAACCATCCTTCCAGAGGTCTGCCCCATATGCTCCTCAGCCTCTGCCAGCTGGGCCTTCAACCGTGAGACTAGCTCAGACTGCGTATCAAGAGTGGCTGAAAGCTCGTTAGCCCGGATCTGCATCTGTTGAACCTCGCCTTCAGCCTCCTGGAGCTTCTTAATGCTGGACGCCTTCCTCCGCTGCCATCCCACGCTCAGCCCACGATCATGCTCCCGGATCTTCTCAGCCATAAGGTCTCGGATGAGCGCGTGAGGCTGTTGGGAATCAACTCCCCCGGCACACAGTTCACGCAACCGTGAGCGGAGTCAAACCATTTCGGCCAGCCATTGCGCTTGGGGAGTGTCCCTGATAAAGCGCGTGATCAGCTTCCACGACCGGCGATGGACTATGCTACTGTCTTCCTCATCGGAGGCCATTTCGTCCCAGTCTGCGAGGTTGGAAGGCTCGTACGCAGGATATGCCTGCAGGAATTCCTTGGCAGGATCTGCATCCGGCATTGAATCTGGCACGACACTTAGTGCTGGAGCAGGTGCAGCAGGAGTAGGTCCCACCGTACGATCCTCTTCATCGGAGTCCACCTCAATGACCTAGGGCACAACCCTGCTGGTGGTCCCGCCGGTGATGGTGTGCATCACAGCCTCGGGATATTGGGGAACTATTGTCACCATCACCGGCATGCCCCTAGGAGGTATGCCACCAGACATCCCGACCAGCCTTGCTGCAGTAGCCCATACCAGTCGGAGAACTGTACGACAGAAAGGGATATAAATGTTAGTTGGCAGGCATAGTCTACATATGACGACAAGGGAACCAGTGGAGGAGACTTATAGAGATCGACCTCCTGGCGCTGCTCTTGAGCCGGTACCAACGGAACCCCGAGGCGAGGCCCTCCGTATATTGTTGGAAGATCTAGAGATTCCGGGAGAGCCTCCACGGATACTCTAGTCCCACCAGACGTGGAAATGGACGCAGCCATAGGGGCGGGTTTTGAAGATCCCGCATCATCACCCACCAAGGGGCCAGAACGAGGCCTGCGAACAAGTTCCTCCTGCATGGCCTAAACATTGGTGACAAGTACATAGTGGCCCAAGAACAGATTGTAAGGAGTGAAGTTCGGAATGCTACCTCGAGAGCCTCCGCGAAGTCGTCGGATTCTGAGCCTCGGTCTCCGACCTCGCCCTCCTCCAATGGGCTCCCTCCTCCAGCCTCATCCCCCCCGAGAAGAGTCCTATGATTCCTCCGGCAAGGGGAAGTGCTCCCTCAGATTGGCAGTCGATAACTGTGGGGGGACCATCTGATTCAATAGTACCCTCACCCGATCCGTCATTGGGCGAGGGACAACGCTGGAGTGGACGTAATCCTCCAGCTCATCTAGGTATTGCTCTGCCTCTGCCGGAGACCCCATGAATCCAGCCCGAACTGGGACTATGCCCGGCAATTCCATCCCGAGGCGATTTAGTTGGGCCCACATCTCAGGTGGGATGAGGAATTGCCGGTTGACATCCCAAATGTCCCAAGATTCCAGGAAGACAGCATCTTCTGCCATGTCGATGTGACGCAGCCGCTTCCCCAGAGCTTGAGTGGATATCCGACGAAATCCCCTCAGTGGCCGCCCCTCCGATTGGCCCTGCTCTTCCGGAACCACCGGATCCACCACTGCTGCCATAACCTCGGCCGGTGCGGGTCTCGCCGTCATCACAGCCTCACTACCGCAAGCGGCCCTAGCTGCCCTCCGACCCCGACCTTGAGATAGAAGAGACCCACCGTCACCGACCCGGATAGTTGATTGTTTCAGCATCTCCCTTGGGTAGGCAGCCTCCCAACTGATGGCGTACTCCCTCACCAATCTGAAAGCGGTTGTGGATAGAGGCAAGGCAATCCGCATCTTCCCATCTTCCCGTGTGAACATGAGCCACAACTGCCTCATCACACACGGGTGCTCCTCGTGGCGCACCTCCCAGTAGACCTGCGGGGTCAGCCGCTGGAGGCACCGGAACTGCCTCGCAAAACGATGCGGGGTGTACGGTTCGTAGATTGGCTCATGATCTATCCGAGCCACCAAAACTCCACCTCAGAAGGCAAGAAGGTAAGCCCGATGTTCTTCTGTTCCTCGCCTGTCTTCAGTAAGTATTCCCGTTGGCAACGGGAAGGGGTGGAAATTAAACTCACCCGCCCTCCACACCCGATTCAGTACCATTGGGACAACCAGTTTGAAAGGGAAGCTCCCAACTGCGTTCAGGATGGAGGGGCGAAAGTTCGATCCCGGTAGCGAGATGGGGTTTGGATACTCGTAAATCCCCCTGATGTGCGCTGCGATCCACCCATACAGGAGGTGGAAGGGCCCACATATCCTTGGCGGCTTCTTTCCCTCACTAATGTGCCGCAACATTCTGTACAGTTTGGTGAGCATCGAAATCCCCAGGTTGATCCGCTGCCCCATGGCCAACATCGACGCCATGTTGAACGAGCTGGGCCGCACCCCCATGCTTGTATCCCCCACTGGTAGGATCCACCCACAGATGAGAGCCACGATGAACGCCGCCAGCCTGACTATCGGTTGTTGTTCAGTGCTGACACTGAAACCCCAAGTCTTCCATTGGCTGTCCTCCAAGACCCGCCAATACGAGTGCCCCTTGCCCTGTTGGGCCGCCCTCGGACAAGTTCGAGGCCTTGGCGGGAACTCTCGATCTTCTGGGAAATTCAGGAAGCATTTGAACCATCTCCTGAAGTGGACATCCCTCACTGCCTCCTTGTCCTTTCCAGGGACGAGCGCCATCAGCGCTGATGCCAGTCGCGGCATTTGCTCCGGATCCTCCCATGCGCTGATGACGGGGATGAATTCGTCATACATGGCCCCCAAGATCAGGACCCCAGAAATCTGGTGGACATCCCACAGGCTGATTCCCACCTCCCCGTGATGAAGGTGAAAAGTGTTGGTCTTGGACGACCATCTACTCAGCAGTTCCGGCATCAGCTACTTTGGTTGGTAAATGTGGAATTGGGAGGCCCACGCCGCCTCATACAATCCCACTCTCCTCAGCTCGGCCCCGAACTCCTCGCATGTGGCGCCTACCCAGTAGGCCCAGGCCCAGTCATCGGTAAAATTGCCTCCCTGACGCAGGTCCCACTCATCGGACCATCCTTTCCTTGGATCCTGCAAAGCCGCCTTCAGCATGGTGCGGTAGAGAGGAGGGGACGTCTCCAGTTGCAGTGGCCTCCCGTCAATATCATTCACATGGTTGTAGAGATAGTCAGCGGTGATGGGTGTGAAGTCCTCCCGCGCATGACCATCGGCCGCCCTGAACCATTGGTGCTGGCATGGTATGCTCCTGAACCAGCAAGCTGGTTCGTCCCTACTCGCCTCAGGGATGAAGACGTCATCCCTCAGCCCGAAGCCGTACAACGGCAGTTTCTTGCACTGTGGATAATCCTTCTGACCTTTCGACAGTAGATCTGTCAAAGAAGTGTGGTCCGAGTGGCTCCGAACCATCTCCCCCAAGCCTGGACGGTTGGCCATCTTGTCCTGACGAGCAGCATCTGCAAGCACTCCCAGCACAGCCTCTTGATGGGCCATTTTGATGCCGACCTTCAGAAAAGTTTTTTCCTGAATCACGAAGCTCGACCGCGAAGTTTAATCGCGAAGCTCGACCACAAAGTTGAATCACGAAGATCGGTCGCGAGACCAAGCCGCGAAGTCTGGCCATGGCCGACAAGAAGTTTGTTAGCGCGGACGCGGAGCCAGAGACCCGTGGTTCGCCGCGAAGCTCGATTCGCAGAGCTGTCACGGAGTACGCGGAGCTTCGCGAAGTCGAGAGCACAAAAGACAAGGATTCACGTGAAGACAAAAGCGGTCGACCCCCATACTTATAGGTGGCCACCCCGAAGCATCGCGGCGCGCCACCCCCCTCGCGGAGCATCGCGGCGCGCCCGGATCCGGGACCCCAGTCAGCATCGCGGGCCCCCTTCGCGGAGCGGCATCGCGAACAACCGAGAAATTTTGGCGATTTTCCCTCAGACTTTGACCCTTCACCCACCGCGGCTCCAAGTCTGAGGGGGGCATTTGTTGGCGCCAAAATATGACCCGAAAGAAAAGCAACAAAGAAGGCTGGCGCGCTGCCTCGAGAAGCACCGGCGCGAAGCCCCGCCGCGAAGCGCCCTGACCATCGGGGCCCCGTGAAGCTCTAGAGGCGGTGATGCTCCGCGAACGCATTTGACGTTCGCGAGCCGCCGCGATGCTCCAGAGGCGGTGATGCTCCACAAATGCATTTGACGTTCGCGAGCCCCCACGAAGCTCCAGAGGTGGTGATGCTCCGCGAGCGCATTTGACGTTCGCGAGCCGTTGCGAAGCCCTTGAGGCGGCGCGCAGGTGCTGCTTCGCGGCACCCCTTCCCTATAAATACCGGACTCCCCCTGAGTCCCAAAGATGGACAATCCAACCTTTTGGCTTCTCCTCTCCCGAATCACGAAGCACGCTTTGCCCCGGGAATCATGAGCTCCGCGAGGAATTCCTACTTCGCGAGACGACTCTCCTTTGTTTCGTTTTGAGCCCCTCTTCCAAGAGGGATGCCCTTCGCGAAGCTCAAGGGCATTCTCGAAGGAAGGGGATTCCCAAGGGAACCCGGGCAGCCGCGGAGCACTTGTGCTTCGCGAAACACCCAACTCTTACTAGTGATCCCAATGCTAAGGCAGGATCGCTCCCCTTCGCGAAGCACATTGCTTTGCAGGACCCGGCTTCGCGAGACACCCCTTCTTCACGAGGCAGTGCTCCGCGAACACTGTTCCACTTCACGAAGCACATTTCATTCACACCCATGCCCCGTGCTAAGGCCAAGGTGCTCCACTTCGCGAAGCACATTTCACCCACACCTATGCCCCATGCTAAGGCCAAGGCACCCCACTTCACGAAGCTCACTCCTTTGCTTAGCGATTACACTTCCCGTGCAACCCTCCAGGTTTGCATGATGCGATTTCAAAGTCCCATGGACAACAGCACCCGTAGCGTTGCTTTGCCTAATGCCTCTTCGCATAGGCACGCTAACGGCTGTTGCTTCTTCGCATAGCCACGCTAACGTGGACTCCTCGATGGTTCGTTCCACAACCCCCCTTGACCATGGCCTTACTGGTACCTTCCCTTCCCCAAGGACCAGAGGGTACCAGTTATGTAAGTCCTAAGGGTGTGGAGTGAACCCACATTCGTCCGAGCTGCAGGACGTCAAACTGCCAAGCACCACGTCCTCAACACATGACGTTAAACTGTGACCCAACCTCATCTCCCTCACGAAGGGTCCCCCCATCTCGAAAATTTGTTACACCACTCATCTCCACGGGAATGGAATCACCCATCCACAAGGTTTGATATCCTCCTTTCAGAGTGGCGTATGTTCGTAGGAGAAGGGCGACCCTAGTTCCCCAACGGATGGCTGCACCTCTGCATCTCCGTACTTCCCCACTACCAAGGTCAGTGGAGGGCGTGATATGGGACGAGGTACCTCCCATAATTGGACCAAGGTCCATCTTTCTCAGGCTTTGTCGCACCATGGGCCTCCATCCTGGAGTAAGTCCCAACACCATGGGCCGCCTAACGCATAAGCCCCACTTCGCTTCTCACGGACGCATCCTTCGCGACGTGATCGTCAGGCCTTTGCAACCTCTTGTTTCTCACATAGAGCACGACTCACGTGGGCTTAGAGTGAGAACCGACCCTGGCCACCCCATCCCGAACTACGTGGACTTTGATCTGTGTCAAGGTATGGTACGTAGGAAGCCTCCACGAGGTTCAAACCCACCGCCCGTCGTTCATTCACGTTAGGGTTCACTACCGTCCTGCATGATGTTAAACTGCATTCACATTCTGAACTACGGAGAATTTGATCCAGGTCAAGGAATGGTACGTAGGAAGCCTTCCAAGAGGTTCAAGCCCACCAATAGTGGACCCCCAGGTCTACTTTCACGTCGGTTCACCGACAAACCCATCATTCTGAACTACGAGGACTTTGATCCCTGTCAAGGCATGGTACGTAGGAAGCCTTCATGAGGTTCAATCCCACCAATAGTGGACCCCCAGGTCTACTTTAACGTCGGTTCACTGATGAACCCATCATTGTGAACTACAGGGACTTTGATCCATGTCAAGGCATGGTACGTAGGAAACCTCCACGAGGTTCAAGCCCACCCGTCGCTTATTCACGTCGGGTTCCATCCTCGTCCAGCACGACATTAAACTGCATTCTGGTCCAATGTCAAGCCGTTGCCACTAATCCCATATGAACTACGAGGTCTTTTATCCATGTCAAGGCATGGTACATAGGAAGCCTTCCAAGAGGTTCAAGCCCACCACTCATTGGAACAAGGTCTGCCTTCACGTCGGTTCACCGACAAAACCCCATATGAACTACGAGGTCTTTGATCCATGTCAAGGCATGGTACGTAGGAAGCCTCCACGAGGTTCAAGACCACCACTAGTGGACTCACGAGTCTGCTTTCACGTCGGGTCACACCCGCGTCCAGCATGACGTTAAACTGCACACTCCCGTCCAGCACGACGTTAAACTGCATTGCGGTCCAATGGTAAGCCATTGTGACCCACCCCTTTGAACTACGAAGACTTTGATCCATGTCAAGGCATGGTACGTAGGAAACCTCCACGAGGTTCAAGCCCATCCATCATCCAATTCACACCGAGTTCTATCTACGTCCAGCACGATGTTAAACTGCCATTCCAGATCTGAACTATGAGGACTTTGATTCCCTGCCACGAGGATACGTAGGAAACCTTCCCAAGGTTCAAGCCCACCATTAGTGGATCCACAGGCCTGCTTTCACGCCGGTACACTGACAATGCCTGTCAGACCAAGGTCCACCCTCATGTTGGTTCGCTGCTGGCATTCATCGGACCAAGGTCCACCTCCGCCGTCGTCCATGCGATGGTCCCATTTCATTCCCCTCCACTCCATTTATCCACCTAGCACCCATCCCGACTCTCTCCCGGACCATAGTATCTCGGTGAGACTGTGTCGGTATGACCCTCTTCACAGCCACCCATGGGCTGACCCATCTCCACTGGACGTTAAACTCACAGCGTGCCCTGTTTTAAACACGGAAAGCTGGGGAAAACCTCAGATATGTGTCCATGACATAATTCCCCGCGCTCGATGTGGGATGCCTCGGGCTTCCACGCCCTCGAGAAGCCATGTAATCACGGATAATATACAAACACGACAGATTCCCCATCATCCAGACACGCTACTGGTGCCTCAATGTGACTACTCCCCCGACCGAAGGTTGCTGCCCTGACTGGACCCTTTGGAATGTCCCGATAGAAGTGGTGTAATTAACTGGCGTCCATGGAAACATGGCACTAGGAAGAGTTTCACGAACTATGTATTAAATCTATGAGGGAGACCCGGACTAGGTGACAAGTTCTGAGGAGGAATCCACAGAAGGAAGAACCGACATCCCATCATCCCGTTTCGATCAAGGAGCAGGCGTCCCTGAATAGGGAATTAATGCCGCCCACCTTTGGAAAGTGGGAATGCGGGGCAAAAGCAGCGCGTCCTCCATAGACGTATGTGTGCGCGCCCCGACGAAAGCATCGGAAACAATAGTATAATCATTATAATCAATGAACTGGACCAATTTTTCACCATCCTAGGGTGTTTGTGAATTGAGAAGTCATAATCTTTAATAATATATAATCATATCCTTAAAAACATGTTAGACTAAATATATTTTAATATATACTTTAATTTTTTTATCAATATGTATTTCTAAATTTTTCCAAGTGAAAATAATTCCACTGTATCATTAATCAAAATATTTTGGTAGCAAACCCCAATATCATGATATGTGTACTTTTTCTTGTTGACCTTCTATTTTCATGAGGCATAAACTAGAACCATGTCATTCAGCAAAATAATATATCCCAATATCTTCATGGATGAATCAATAATGATTACTAACCATTCTCTACTAAAGAGTGATGTATGAACATATTCTATGACTAATCATCACTTCCATTCCTTAATATTTTCTTCATATTAATATATCCAAAGTAACTTTTCTCTCTTTGGAGCTAATTTGGTTAGTGAACTAGATATTCATGAGAAATTCTACAGAAACTGTTGATAGTATCCATCCAATCAAAGGAAACATTGGATCTGAATCACTATGGTTATTATGTAATAACATTCAATATCCTCCATGTTTGGTGGATCCATCAATAAACCCTTTCATGATATTATATGACCCAAAAATGAATCCATTTGTAACCAAAATTCACACTTATTGATTTTTTCATACATCTTCCCCTTCACCATGGTCTTTATTGTGAATCTCAAGTGATACTCAATATCTTTCTTAATCATTTAATAGATACGAATAGAATCTATAAAGACTATAATAAATAGTCCAAGGTAATATTTAAAGACTCTATTCATTTAATACATTATGATAGTGGAGGGATTAGTAAGACCAAATGGAATCACTATATACTCGTAGTGTCTATACCTTGTTAGGTATGTTTCTTTGGTATATCATCCTTCTTGACCATCAATTAATGTTATAAAAAATTAATTTTAATCTTATGATATTATTGAGCTCCACGTAGGTGATCAAACAAGTAATGAAAATGTGTTAGAAGATACTTGTTCTTGATTTTGATTTTTTCAACACCCAATGACATATGAAAAGTATCATTGGTCTATATTTTATTTTGAAAAAGTGAATGGGATTACTTTAAGGTGACCCCCATGGATTATTTAATCCCTCACCAAAATTCTCATGGAGTTTCTTCTTCAATTCCTATAACACAATAAGGTTCATTCTATAGGGATTCGTTGATATAGGTGTGGCACTAGGTATGAGTTATATTGAAAACTCAATATCATGAATCAATAGGATTTTAGGAAACTCTTCTGAGAAGAAATCCACACATAAAATAGAAAAATCACTATTTTTGAGTTCCTCCATAACCATCTAAGATAAACACCCCATTTGAATAAGAATCAAAACCAATACCGTGGATATTATTTCTATCATATGTTCATATTTATCCTGTTACTAAATTAAGATCATAGGATGATTTGGAATATAAAATTTGAGCTTTAATGCTTGATAATATATGTGGGTTTTATGTATATAAATCTAATAAATACCTAATACTACATATTATTTGACCGAATTATGAATGAAAATATGTACAGAAAGTCTATTCTCACTAAATTAAATTAGATATGAATCATATAATTGATGAGTGATCATCATACAATTTTTTTCACTACTATTTCTAAATGAAACAGTGTAGATAGAATCTTTATACCCTTTTAAAATTATTCAGATATAAAATAATGAGTTTTTTGTAGAGTCAAATAAGAAATTTTCTGATCTAAAGTGGATGATAAGTGTACCTAAATCCACATCATTATCATACAAATCATACAAAATAGTAATCATATGATATTTCCATTTTCACTATGGATTAATATGTATATTATATCAATCATTATCATTAACCTTTTTATTTGGGAATTGATTATCATTGTTCCCAAACTTCTTTCATTTAAATCATTGTAGTGTTGGTGGTGCATTAAGTGGATCATTGTCTCTATTCATATCATTAGTTAACTTCTACCCCTCAATTCAAAATTTTATTTCCCAATAACATTCTCTTCTATACATAAAAAATCAACTCATCCCATTGTTATATATTCCTCCATCATACCTACCACAATAAAAGTATGTAGGAAATTTATTCTTCTTCTCTTCAAGATTCTTAGGGTTTCCCTACAACTCTATATTTTATTTCGTATCAATACCATGTGGTTGATATGTAACACCAATCTCCATTTCTATATTGTTTGTCCATCGAATGATTTCTTCCCAGCTACTAAATTCCCTTAAACCTAATGACCTTTAGATACTTGTTTTTAATACACTAAAGGATAAATCAACCTTATGTTCATGTTGAACAATAATTATAGATACCATATCAATTGTATTTTGAAAATTTCCACATAGATACCACTGAGAATATCACAAATATACAATATATATGAACCATTTCTCTAACTTCATATAAATAATGGAATGTAAGTACTTATTGGAAAATAATTTCTTAAACTCATCCCATGCAACTGTGTCAATTTCATCTTATTTCCTCATATTCATGATGAGATTCCACCATTGATCTGATTCACCATCAAAATGACAGAAATCCAGAAATAATTCTTCATGTTCAAAGAGATGATGAGAAAAAAAACATCTCTACATTGGTACCAATACATTTCTAAGGAACTAGAGGATTAGTGGATCCAATGAAATATTTTTAACCTTTCTTCATGAATGACACAACTTAATGTTTTTACACTATTTATTATTTTTAAGTTAAACATGGTTCATAACATAATTTTTTTTTGGAATGACAGTAAGATATTCCATTCTAGCTCCCATAAAATTCAGTTTCATAGAAGGAAAATCATTATATTGTCCCACGCATTCCGTATTAGCATGTTTTTTTTATGTTTTAGCTGTCGACTAAAAACCAAAAGAATATTGTGAGAAATAATAATCATAGTGGGAAAACACAAAGTGATGAAAAATAATTTATTGGATATATAAATAATGAAACCTAATTTTAAATACACACAAATATAAGACTTAAACTATTTTATTTATTGTCATAATATATTCAAATCCATCATTTTGGTTCATAAGTAATTTTTAAATTATCCCATGCATATCTCCAGGATTTATGAAAAAAGCTTTTCATTAAGGCCTATTATCGTCTACCATGTAATGCTTGATTCAAGATCGACATTCCTTTTAAATTTTATTACCCCTAGGTACATATATTCCAAAAATATGTCCACATATAGTATCAAGAAAGGGATGTATTTATATGTATACCACATAATCTATTTCTTAACAAAACTATTAGATGTCACAGTAAAATTACTATTATCTTATGAGTTCTCATTAAATTTTTATCATCTTAGTTTCTAATGATTAACTCTACCTATCCTCTGATATATAATATAGTTACCCTAATATTTCATATATAGATATTTTATCTTTTTTAATGAAGAGTAATTATATTAGAAGCACACACACTTGAGGATCATAATGTTATTGTTCCTTTGGAAACATGGAAACATAAACAACTAGTTCATTTGAGTTCAACATAATCTCTCAAAAATTTATGCATAACTAGCACCCTAATTAAAAATATCACATTTAATACCTATAATCATAAGATGGGGAAAAGAAAAATAAGAAAGGGTTACCTCAAATGATGAGTAAGTATAAACATGGAAAATACATAATAATAATAATGGCATAATGTTATGATAATATGATAATAACATATGAAAACCATACCCTAAATATCAATGATCAATTTCTAGACTGATGGAATAATAATTAGTATTTCATTATACATGAATCATAAGGAAAATAAAAAATCCATGAAATCATAAAATTTAAATAGGACATGGAATTGTGGAATCAACATAAGGATATATGATTTTATACATAGTATCACATGATAATTTCCATGAAAATCATAGTGGAATGGATTCACTCCAAATATTATAAAAGTGAAAAAATTCATTTATTGAACTTGGTTCTTACCCTATTTGAGGTCTTTATATCACATATTATTTTCATCATTAACCATATTCATTGTAGTGGGATATTGGTCCCTTCCATAAAATAATTAGTAGCATAAAAACATGTTCCGGATATCTTAAAACAATTAACATATCAGAACCAATGAAAAGAAATGTTTTCATCATAATTACATCATATCATGGACCATACAAAAGAAATCAGGATCATATAAATTTCATCATAGAATAATCCTTGGAAATTAAATGGATTTAATTAGCATTTCACATTTATTCATAAAACATCTAAAAGAAGAATTAAGATGGTATGATTGGAACATATCCCCAGAAACCTATAAGACACAACATTGGATTTTATCATGGAAGAAAATAAACTCCATAAATATTCATTAAAAAAATATTTGGGAATATAAACTTTAAATTCTGTAAACAGTTCATTAAAATATAAAAAAATCCAAAAATATTATATAAAAAATTCTTAGAAATTATCCTTTAAAACATGTAATGGAATATTTAAAATATTTAGTGGTTATGATGGGGGAAAAATATTCCCATGACCTATATATTATAACAAAAAATAAATTAAAAGATTTAGTAATATTTAAAATCACCTCATTAACAAAATTAAAACAATATTCCTTTTAATATATTCTATGAAAATTCAAATAATGAAATGAATTTAAAAAATCATTTTTGATTTGTAAATTTATATTTTAACTTTTTTTGAATATATGGATATGTAAAGAAATAATTTTCAATATTATAAAGAAATAATATTTTATTTTCAAAAATAAATTATTTTTGACTCATGAGTACATAAAGAGAGGGAAAGGAAGGGAAAACATGTATTATTATTACATAACTATAGAGTAAGAAACTTCATTAGTTTCTTGACAGATGGATGATAGGATTTCATCATCATATGTATAATCATAAATAATCCCAATAAAAAATGACATTTTATCAGAAAACATTACCACTTTGGAAGAATTATATCACAATTTTTGTATATACACATAATAATAAAAGATAGTTGGACAACATAATGTATGTCCTGAAGAAGAAAATTTGATACAAAAGTCCATTAACTTAAGCATCAACTTCCATCATACACATTCAAAAAAAATATAAAAAATATATTTTTATTATACATGTATTATATAACCATACTAATATGTATCATAACATATAATATTTACATTTTACTATTTTTGACCGTTTATCCATAATTCCTTGCTAAAATCGTGTTTTGAGTAATAACGTCTTCATTTGTCGTGTACAATTGGGTTTGGTATTTATTATACATTTACATTGATCAAAGATAAATTATTTGATTTTTTAAATGAAATAAATATCATAAATATACATTGTATAAGTTTTTAGAGTGATCTGTTATTGTTATATATCAAAAATGTGTTACATCGTTCATGGAGATGGTAACCCATACGTATACTTGAATGGTGATTCAATAATCTTGAGGGATAGAAATAAATGAAGGAAAATAATATAATACCTTCATATAATAATTATTATTTCATATGTATCAAATATATTCATTAAATTTATTCTTTATTATTATCAATGAAAATTGTTATTGAAAAATGAAGCACATTGCTTAATGAGGAAGTTGTCTACGGTACACAAAACTGATGTTATCGTATTACCTATGAAGTTGTTTATAAGAAAGTATATGTGATATTATAATTCCATATGTAATATTATATCATATATAATTATTATATACATAAATAATTCTAGCATTAATAATTCGTGATGCAAAACTAATTACGCAAGTTCATGGGGCGGTAGTCCACCATACATTGGATCGACGATTTCATTTTCCATTTGAGGGTGGAGGATATGGTTGTAGATAATTACATTAAAATAAATTCCTCTTAATATATGTAATATAATAGGGTTTTTAGAGCTATATTTAGTAATTATATTTGATGGTGGTGTTAGGATAGATAAAAAATAATGCTTTGTTATGGACTTTAGTTCTTATTTGGACAACTTCATTAAGTTTTCAACAAAAACCAATCTATGATGGATTTAGGATCAAGAAAATGAATCTAGGATTTGGGGATAGAATTAAGAATGTTATTTTTGTAGGTATTTTCCTGAAAATATGTTTATATGTTTTAAATTGAGAGAATAAGTGCAACCTTTTGTAAGTTAGGGAGATAAAACATATGAATGTTTTGAAAAGAAGAAAATATACGCATATTATTCTCATTAACAAATAATCCAAAATTGGTTATTAGAAAACCATGTTGGATATAAGATCAAAATATTTATTTATAATTTGTTTTGCAAGGGTCTCTATGTCATTTCACCCATTATATTTTTTAGTTCATCCCCTAGTAAACTCGTTTTAGCTTTAACCGAAATAATTAATTTTATGATTTTCACTATTTATTATGGTAAAAATATAATGTAACATTTTCTATAATATTAATTATTCTGATTCAAAAAAATTAATCATCCTCTTATCATTGAATTCATACAAGTGAAAAAAATTATTTTAAAATTATACATGCAGACTTGATGAAAAAGTGATTTACCAATAAGAAAAGTTTCAAATGATTAAAAATTTTATACATAAAAATTGAAAATTAAATTGATTATAATGAACCCTATTGGTTTAAATATATCATAATTGAAGTAATTTTACTTTTAAAATCATTTTTAAACAAAATTAAACCTTATTAATTCATTAAACGAAAAGGCAGTTTTCAATAAAAACAAGTAATATTCTCTATTTGTCAAAAATTAATTTTTTTTTGAAATAAAGTAAAAAAATTTGACCTTGATAATTTTGACATATTGATACCAAAAATGATGTTAGTTTTTTAAAATAAATTTTTGAATTTTTCAGAAATTACTTTTATTATTTTTTTAGAGAGGAATTAAAGGATTTTTTTGAAAATAAAATTTCCAAAACATATAAAAAAATACCAAAAATTAATTAGTGTTTATTAAAATGTTTTATTTATATAAAAACATTATAATTTATATTGAAAATGTATTTATTCCTATTAATACAACAATGTTTAATGGCTAAGACCTAACAAACATGTTAAATATCAATATAAATTATATATTGTGGTTTGTTAGAACTCGATGTTGTGTGTAGCATAATTTGTCAAATAAATTAAAAATATTTAAAAAAATATTTCATAAAAATGTGAGGGGTTATGTTTCTCACATTAAGGATGAATTACATGATATTAAAATTTTTGGTTACTTTTTTTTATCTGGAATGAGATAAGACATAATCCTATGTATAAAAACCCCCATATTCTTACCTTATTGAATTTAAATAGGACAACCAACTCCCTGAATAGGATAAATCATTATATTTTTTAATAATCATTCATACTATTTTATTAAAACGTTCAAATAAATATTCCTACCACATCAATTAACACCTGGTGATCCCTTGGTTCTATTTTCTTGACCCGAAATGTTATGCTCTCTCTTCTTAGTTTGATGGACATAAAAATCACAACCCATAATAATTGAATCATGAAATTAAACATCATTCATTCATTTTTATGGGTTTATATATAGTAATTTGGTTCTAAATTAAAATAAAGGTCTAAGTTTTTCATTATTGTATAGACTTTCACCCACCCATGTCCTGAAATGAATGACTCTAAACTAGTAGAAAAACAATTTATGAATTATATGAACATAATCTAAGAATTACTCTATATTCATAGATGTATGATATGAGATTTCTGTTTCCTTGTGTTCTACGCAATATGATCACAAAATTCTTCCCCTATATGGTCTATTTTATATCCCTATAACCCTTAGCCCCATAGTCTAAAAATTAGGACATTAAACTGTTATTACATGACCTTAGTAATAGCTATATCAATATTTGGTGAAAATTTATGTCAGTTTTTCTTTTGTATTTTCTCAATAAAGAAAACCCCTTGCATGGTTTGAGTTCCATGACCTTAATATAGGCAGAACCACCTGTTAAAATACATTCTAACTAGAATTTTACTTCATTTAGGTTATATGTTTCACGAAATAAAATCTCATCACCCTTGTAGTATATGATATATTACCATAATCCATTAGTAGTGTTTTGGTTAATGTAATGTTTCCATAAACTAGGAATCATCGAAGATAGCACCGGTATCCTTCATAGATTACAAATTAATCTCATTTTAATTTCTCTCAGGGGATGGAATGTCCTTCTAGGTGAAACATTGCTCATATATTTGGGTCGCCTCATTTATATTTTTAGTATAGTATGGTGTAATTATAAGAGTGCTTGAACACATTACAACAATATGTCTCATCAAAAAAAAATATTCATTGATTTAGATGGATACCCTACATTCATTGACAAGAAATTCACCTAAGGTGAAAAATCAATGACTTAGTCTCATCCCTCTATATATCTACAGTATATACCCCAGAGGATCAACTCTGAGTATTTATGAATGGATGCCCCAACCATGAGAGATAAGTTCCTCGTGGCCTACCTCTCATCAAGTGTGTACATCAAAATGAAACTTTACCTAGTAACATGGTAGTGGGACCAATGAATCACACTTATCGATTTTTATCCACATCCAATCATCCCTTCCATTTTTAGTTCATATTTATGGAGTCATAAATTAAATTTTCCATAAATTTTCTAGTTCGTGTGAAAATATGATTACCTTTGAATTGTGTCCCTATAAATTGTTGTTCATTGGTAGTGTGAATCAATGCTTTTAAATCATAGAAACCAGGTCCACAAAATTATAATGTGTTTCCTTTATGATTGTTGATGAGGTATTCTGACCCCAACCAATCCACTCATATTAGGAACTCTCATGAAATCAGGCCTTCTTATATTTTCTCTTTTTTCAAATTGAGAAATAATTAAATGGTCTTAGAGGTTTTTTCCTGATTGTTTCATTAATGTGATGGATATTACATTAAATAAAATTATTATATTCAAATAATTAGTCATTTTATTACATATAAAAATAATCTGGACTATCTTGAACATACTAAAGCACCTCTTTTAATATAAAATATCCATGTGGATATTCATGAGAAATATCCATATTGACCTTTGTTATAATTTTTGTAGTGGATTAAACTATTTTTTATAGGTTAGAAAAATAATAAATGTCATTTCATTCAATTTGGAAGACATTATATATCATAATCTCAAACACCTCTTGCTATTCCCTACACTACACTGATTCAGATGTTTCTGTTCCAGTTCCACTATGGTTGTGGATAACATGGTCTTCGAGAGTGCAACCTTATCTTATTTTAACTATTGAGGGTTTATAGATGATTCCCCATTACCTACTATTAAAAAATGTTCTTCACATATTCTAGAAGAGATTCCATACCATGTGACCTAGATTTTCCTCTCACATAGTCAAACTATTTTCCCACCACCCACATCTACTCATCTAGAAAATTGTAGGCCATTTCATGGATCTCATGGTATTTAAACCCAGAAGTACCCATGTTTGACATACAAAGATTAAGGATTCCTATATACTCTTCTATCTTTCCTAGATGTGTTATAGTAATAATATTCTAGGCAATATTTTTTACTTATTGAAAAATAATCTACTTTTCCTCAACCACAAATGATTTCATTTCATCTTCATCATCATGTTCAAACTCATCATAAAAATAAAAAGTCATGAATATGATTATTTAACATCAATATCAACTCTGGTGATCTAGAATATAGGTGTAAATGGGATATCAAATCATTATATTCTACCTTCAAGTTAATAAATTTAATTATTCCTTCCTCTATCTATATAATCTCCAACACTATAGTCACAAAAAGTCTTACACAGGGCAGTCAGTGAAGGAACATGTCACACAGTTTAAGCATGAAATACATGAAATTTATTAACATTGGGTTTAGAATAATATTAAATACACTAAATCCACAAAACACATTTCTAGGCTTTATTAAATTATCATTTGAAATTTAATTTTTTAAGGAAAAATAAAATCAAAATAAATAATAAATGGTTCCTTATTCGATTGAGGTCACTGTATTGATTCACTCATGGTTGATTTGTTGAGGCTAAAAGAAAACAAAGTAGGAATCCCCTAGATCATCCACAAGGCAGCCTCAATTTCTGTATCATTAATATACATTTATTTGTTTATAGCATAAGAAAATTAAGAACATTATGATGCACATTCGGAAACCTGAAGAAGAAGGAACTAATCACAAAGGACTGATCCATCCGAGCATGTTTTTTTTATCATGTTATCTCTATAATAACATTATAGGAGTGGAGAAGATATACTTTGTCCCTAAATTCATGAAAATGGTCTAGATAACTATTCACGATGCTAAAATGAGCCTTTTATACTTATGTTATACTCTTTGAAATTGAAATTTAGTCCCTAGAATGTAATAACCATAATTTTAGAACATTTCACACATGTATGACTTAATTAAAATTTCATAAATATAAAAAATATTTTTTTCACACACTTATAACACAATAAAATGTTTTTTTTGATAGAATAAAAACCATTTAATTAGCCATTATCTCCACAAATAATTTATCAAACCCATAACATCCTAGATTCATTAAAAAAATTATATTTTATCATATTCACTTTTATAATAGAAAAATTGTTAATAAATAGATAAATAAATTTAATCCTATATATTCTAAACTTGAATAACATAATTGTATTAGTTTTACTTATGATAATTGATACTCGAACATTCACTAGCCCCTGTATGTGAGGCCTAATTTTTTTTAAACAATTATTCAGTAGAATATGTGCAACTTGTGTATACAAATATTATGTGGCCCCTATATGTTTTTATCATGATAGTAGTGAGGCCAACCCATATACCAACTGTCGAGTATAGCAACCAATCATGCCCCCTAATGAGATAAGGCATGTAATTACTATGACAATCTCCAATGAACTCATTCTGTGTAATATAATAAATTTGAATCATGGTATCTCATATAGAAGGATAAACACAAGTTTCATCATCCTTTTTTTAATTTATATATTTTGTGACAATACTGGATAGAATTACCTTCTTATACCCAATCCATGGATTTTTGAAGGTACTACCATCCTACTAAAACTATGATAATAAAATATCTCTTCCTCAACTCAAAAAAAAAATTTCTATCTTGATCATTCAACCAATGTCATACCACCAACAATACACCGAAAAAATAGTCCACACAAAGATTATATAATAATAGTTTTTCCCATTCATTAATTTATGTGATCAAATGGAACACATTGATAATTATCCAATGATATGATACCAATACACATGGCTATAGATAAGCACACCCAATGACACCTAAATCGTGTTGTCTTCATCAGATACATCATATGTTTCTTGTCAGTATGATGCATCAAACCATATAACATATGTCTAGGATTACTTTCATAGTATCAATAGGTTCTCATTATTTTAAAAAACTATTATAAACTTTTTAATTGAATAATATTCTATAGAATTTATGATGTATACAATGGATGCATAAGTATCAACACTATTATTGTTTGAATAAAAACTCATATATTTCAAGATCTATTAATATAATGGTAATAAAATGTAATATTAATGTTGGATCTGGGGTAGACACTATTAAAATACTACCACTTTCACAAGATACATATTTCTAAACAATCTTGTTAGATCTCACATGATAAGGTCGTTTTTCTACTAAGTTATGGATTTAGTCATGAGTCTACAACACTTCCATTTATTGGCTATTATTATATCTGTGAAATTATCTCATTATGTAAGAATTATCACTAGATAGTTCTCTTTGTGTATCCTTTTTCCACTGAAAAAGCTTATATATTGACATGTAATAGTAGTATAATTATAATAATTATAAAATGTTACTTATTATTTTTGATTTAATAAAATTAAAAATTCATTATATACATTATATTACTTCTTTATATTCATTAGAATCCAAAATTAATTCATTATTTTTATACATGGTTACCACTATCTTGAATGATATTTTCTTGTTCATTACAATAGCCATATTGTGATATAAGATCATATTGAACGTATGGGAAGGCCAAATTGTTACCCCCTGTAAATAGTATCTATTACTCTTTAAAAACCTAGTACATATCCTTTGTAAATTATTTAAGTACAATTATAAAATTATGAATGATTCCCTTTTCGTTTTACTATATATAACAAATATTTTTTACTTCCATAATGGTTATGTTTCAAATATCATGTATTGTACATATCATGTCATATATGATTTATTCATCATATAAACCCTTGGAATTAAACTCACAACTTTAATATCCTATAATGCTCATTAATTTATTATTGGATATATTTATTTCATGTTACTATGGAAACAATTATCTCTCTAATTATTCTATCTTATATTTTATCAATACCTTGTTAGTATATGTAGTATTGTCTAGGTCTAAGGTACCATTATATAAGGTCCTAGCCTTAAACATTACATAATCTTGAATTAAGTTTACTAAATATCATTGATGATCTATTAAGGTTTAGAGCTATAGATAATTAGTTCATAACTTATAGAAAACATCATGAATATTACATGTAGACACTTCCACTCATTATCCATTATTTCATAAAATAAAAACTCTTAAATGAAAAGAAACATGTTTAGTTCCATGTTTTAAATATAATTACTTTTCTTTGATCCCATCCTTGACCCTATTACACCTTATGTCATGTGAAAAGAATTCAAAAACATGGTATGAGAATAAAAATCTCATTATGGGATACACAAAGAATGAAAGTTGTTAGTTTTCAAAACAACATGTAAATCATGAAAACTTATCCATGAAGTAATACTTTTCACTATAATGAAGTAGAAAAAACACTTCACTGAGTATAAGCTCATTTATTACTATTTTTGTAACCAAAATATTACCATAAATCCCATATAAAACAATCTATAGCATATAAAAGGTAACTTGGGACAAATATATATTTAAATGGAATAATAATATAGTTGAATTCCACACATATCGTTAAATATAACAGACATATGGCTGACTTCCATACCCAATGCATTGGAGGTTATAGCGTAAGCACCCATCCTTGGTTTATCACGGAACAACCTGTCATTTGGTTTTTCACGTAACCACCAGTCATTTGGTTTATAACGTAACCACCCATAAAATGTCAAACTACCATTATATAATCATAACACATAAAATATTTCAAATATAAACATTTAATTAATAACATTTAATTTCCAATCACAGGATATAATTTCAAGATATTTAATGTAACACCCCAAGATTTCATAGTAAGTTATTTTTTTAAGTAATTCAATAGCTTGCGCAACACGCAACATTGAGTTCGAGGGCACCACGACTTACCAAAATAGCCGTTAAAAAGTGGTTATAAATAGTATTAACTGAATTTTGATTTATATATACTCCATTTAATTTTAGAATCAATTTTATGTGTTTTGAAGACATAATATAAGAACAAAATCATTTTTTTCAGATAAAAGAAGTATTTTTCAAACAAATTTAATTTTACCAAATTTTAATGGAAAACCCTTTTTAAAACCAATTTTTGACACTTTTATATATTCAATTTAATTAAATTAAATTCTTACTTAAAATAGGGACATAAAAATTTATTTTTCATAAATTTTTGGTACTTTTCTAATAACTTTTATATTTTGATGAAAACAGAAAAATACTAAATTTTAATTGAAAAAAAGTTTTTTAATTAAAATAATTTATAGTGTTAAATTGTGTATTTCAATGGTTTGTAAGTATAATTAGATTATATTTTTATCATTTAATATAATGCAAGTGATTATAATTAAATTCGAATTTAAATTTGACATAAACACATATCAAGCTTTTGATAGTTTTTACTTTTTAAAACCCCATTTTCAGTTTTGACAACAAGAATTAATTTTAAATTAATTAAATGAAACAAATATGTTTTGAATTTGGTAAAATAAAATTCATTTTTGAATTCGGAATATCAAAATTATCTTTGGGTGTTTTTTTGGTATTTTTCTAAAAACATTCAATTTTTTATGAATAGTGAAAAACACTACGTTATAGTTTTAAACCGACTTTTTATTTAAATAATTATTTATTTTATATATATTTATTTTAAGTCAAAATATATGTATAAAACCTATATAAGTTCAATGTAATTCATTGGTGTCATTTTATAATAAAATTAGATGTATAAAATTTTATTGAACGTTTTACAGTCTTTTACCCACCTCCTAGGAGCATTTGCAAATTTATATGAAACATAATTTTACCGCTTCTGTGAGTAGAATTTATAAAATCCAAGAGAAAAAATTGATATCAGTAATTAAAATTTGGTTTAATAAGATGAAAATATTTTTTGGTGAATAGTAACTTTTTTACTTTTATTTACCACGGTTAAAAGGAAATAAGGTAATTATGGGTAAAAATGGTATTATTATTACCCTAACAAATGTCTTAATTCTATTGGATAAGTTTAATTCGACCAAAAACAACCTTATGAATAAAATATGATCCTTTAGGTCCACTTGGATTAGATTACGACATTTGTTATTATTTTACTTAAAGAAGAGTTAAAAGAGTTAAAATCAAAGTTTAATAACTAAAATTTTTTAAAATAGAGTTATACATAAGATATGTTTGGATATAAATATTCATTAGAAAGCTAAAAAGATTAAATACATAAGTTAATTTTATTTATATTTTTTAGACATTAAATAATTTAATTGTTTTATGACACAATGATGATGCAATAATTACCTAATTAATGCAACATTAAAATAATTGATATTATAAATATCCAAATAAATATATTTTAAGACTTTTTTATAAATTCCACTAATTTTATAGTTTAATATGAAATTTTAGGGTTGGTGAAATGATTATTTTTCTATGTAATAATGCTGTTATAAATTTAGAAAAATAAAAATACCAAATAGTATCAAAATTGTCAAAAAAGAGTTTTTAAAACAAATATTATATTCATAAAAATTTAAGGTTTAGAAAAAAGTCTTATATAATATAATATATGTCATTAATTACCCACATGAGGTTATATTATAAGAATACAGTAAGCTTATTAACCATATAATATAAAAATACAAAGAGACATGGCAAATGTCAAACTATTTAACTAAGAGTTAAATCTAAAAGATAAAGTTAATATAGGAACCCAAACATATCTAAAACTTATTGGTTGAGTTTTTCTAGTCCCATACCCACCTTATCCTTTAAATAATTTATTTTTGAGCAATTATAAACCGAAAATGATTTTATTATAAAAAAATATTTCATGTTTTTCCTAAGGTGCCCCTCACCCCTCTTATAAAAGGGCACTTACTCTTCTCTCTAATTCACACCTTCAAAGCCATTTTCCTCTTCCAAAACCTACCAAAATACCCTCTTAACTGTACTCCCTTAATCCTAGAGACATTCCTCTAATAATAAATCCAACTTAAGGAGCCCTTTTGATCAAATCAAAAGGAAGATCCTGAAGAAGAGGTAAATATTTCATCACCTCTTTCAAGTTCCTTTATTCTTCCACTTTCCCTTTATTTGTTGTTTCCATTATAAAATAATAACTCCAGTATCTTCTATATAATATTATTTTATTATAAATATGGTACAACCATATTCATTATTCTATCCATCCTTTGAATGACATGTCACCATATGTTCGTACGTACGACATACCGTCTCCATATCGTGGTGTAATTGTTATTCATTACATTATTACTTAGATGGTTATAATAATGATGTATAATTGATTTAAATAATAAATATAACATGATAATGATTCTGTATATATTATATACCATCTAATTATATATTATATTAATTTCAAAAGAATGATATTGTCGCTCGTGCGTATATACAGATTACCGTCTCCGTGAACGAGATGAGATTCATTCCCCATCGTATCCATTCAAGAAAAAATTTCATTATATGATTTATTATAATGTTTAAATACATAATAGCATTATGAATATGACTAAGATACATTCTATTCATAACAAACTTTACTTACGCAACAATGCATAGAAAGAGAAACAAATCAGTTAACACCCAAAACGACGATAATACTAAAATATTATTAACAAAGAAATATTTATTGTTCATATATGATATCATATTAATTTTTATGATTCTTTTATAATTTTATAACAATTATTTCACCATTATACATGAGTTTATCCTACCCTCTACCAAGGAAAATTACAAGTTAGGACGTTTCTTATCACACTTTTAATTCTGTGAGATTTCCATTCTTCAACACTTATATACAGGATGTGGTGTATTGTGTACTTACATTTGATATATATTATCATTATTATCATTATGTTCATGGTATTCTGTGATTCATTTGATGTTTATTAACTTTTATTCATACGACTCGATTGATTACAACGAAGGGTTTTTCATCTCACTTTTTATTCATGTGCGATTGATGTTATATTGGACACTATTTCCTTTTGTATGGTGTATGTATTTTCTGGGATTGTATTCTTGGTGTAATATAATTTAATTTATGGGTATTTACATCTTCATTTTAAAATCCTTATTTCATGGGTTGTATGTTTCATAAGTTACCAAATTGGTAAGGAAATTTCAAATTTCAATTTTAACTCAGTGGGCTTCACGCATACTTCATTGATTATTTTACTCCAAGATTATGTCTGTAATCACTATTTATTATTATGTAGTAATTTCCACAGAACATTTTTTGGAAATACATTTGATACACATAATCAATCAATTGATAATTTCTCAATTTATTGATATAAACTTGATCTTAACTCAATTTACATTCATTGAGTTAAACATCCAAGTCATTGGTGTTGTTTTTACAAGAATATGTGTGAATGTCCTCTGATTGATTTACAATGAATATCCAATCATATTGAGTGTATTTATATTTGTCACACATAATTATGTCAATTATTTATCCTTTAAATAAGGATACTTTCTTTTTAAGGGATTTCATCTCAATTTACATTCCTTTGAGACTTCTTTGTTGTTATGCTCTAATTCACTTTTATATTGTGTATATACTGTCCTTTGACATAGTATATCATGAAATCCATTATTCTCATGATATTATAATGTTTTTATTACCTCAATTATTTGTATTAAAGTATCTCTCATTTGGTTTGGAACTCTAACTAAAATATCATTTTAAATGTTTTAAAATTTTATTCTTCTAAATCTTTCTCATTAATGTCCACGTTTTATAAATGTTTTTAAGGATTTATTTATATGGACATTAATGTCTTAAAATTAAAATTCCATTTAAAATTTTCAATGTGGTATGGGACACTTTGATTCAAAAATATATTATTAAATGGCTTCTTGAAAAATAGTGTGACTTTTAAATGATTTCAAGGAAAAGGTGGATATTTCTCTCAAATAGTTTTGATGATTATTTTCATCTATGTCAATATAATTCATTAGTCTTCATTAAGGTTAATTTGTTACAATACAATCTTTCTATTTTATTGAATGAGTTATGTTTGACTGTGTATGTGCTATTTTTATACCATTCATGGTTTGTGAATAAAGTATTGATATTTCGTATGCTAGTTTTAATAAAAATATTATGTTATGTTTCAAAATTTTCAAATGAGGAATGTATTGGACATAGTGAGTGATGTGTGGAGCCCGCTATAGCTCCTCAATGCATCATTAGGTCTCAAGAGACAAACTAGTGTCTTGGCACAAGGCCTTGACAAAATCTTATTTGTAGTCTTAGCATAAGACCTTGACTATGTGGTTATGAAATTCTGGCATTATGAATTCCATCATTATGAAATTGGCTATTGATATTGCATGTGGTTATTCAACCAGTAGAATATCCATGTGAATAAGTACATGTAATTATTTGATTTTATCTTTCCCATATTATGTTGAAGTTCAATTTTAAAAGGATTATGTTTTATACTTATACATTGCCTTAAATGTTTATGCTTATTTATGAAAGTTTCTGCTATATTGTTATCCTTATATAGCATCTGAGATCACCCCTTTCTATGTTTTATTTTTTACATGATGAAAAAAAGTATATTATCACTTACCTGTAGGGATAGTATATGATATCTTAGTGTTGTCTATGGAAACAATATCATTGTAGTTTTCCATTTTTTGATGTAATGTAAACCTTATTAATGTATCTAGTATATCCAAGGATACTAAACTAATCGGCCTTTCGAGACTTGATCTTTTGTGATCATGCCAATGATATGTAATAATGCATAGACTCTGGGATTCTGAGGTCGATGCGTTATAGTTGGTATTAGAAGAAGTTTTGTATAATCCATGGAAACTAGATTTTGATAAACTCTGATTAGAGCACATAGCCCTAAGATAGACATTGAGGATTAGTATAGAAGAACTTCCTATAATTTTGGTATTACAGAGATTTTTTGATTTTTCCAAGAAATAAATCCCTGTATGGATATGAGCAGGTAGAGGTGGCTCGGGCAAAGATGTACCTAGGGGTAAAACCCAAAAACCCCACTTTGATCTAGACTCAAACGGGAACCGGTACACGATAATGGGCTTTGCAGCACTCTTGGTTATGACACTCCCATATGATATTCTTAGGATAATTCACATTTTCTTTTCAAAACGAATTGAAGGATTTTAATATAATATGATAATAAATAATCGTCGTTAATACTAAGGTGTTTAAATTGAAATTAATTTGTTATGATATTCTCTAAATGATTTTAT
This sequence comes from Viscum album, assembly GCA_963277665.1. Taxonomy (NCBI): domain Eukaryota; kingdom Viridiplantae; phylum Streptophyta; class Magnoliopsida; order Santalales; family Viscaceae; genus Viscum; species Viscum album. Next base: position 507,706,170 of record OY728140.1, read on the forward strand.
GACTCACTCTATGATTTCTTGTGTTAGTCAATGGCTTGATTCCAAGGAAGTAATAGTAACATTGAACATGATGTACAAGGTTGGAGTGAAGGATGAAATGAGCAACAGAATGGAATTTTGATAGGTGTAAAATATATCGTGTTTATGACGAATAAGTTTTTCAAAAATATGATCAAAAAAATATATAATAACCAACTCCCGGAATCAAGAAAGAAGACGAAGGTGGTGAATGATAAGAGCTCTATCAGTGGAGACCATGGAGAAAAGAAAGCACAATTTCTATCATGAAGGAAATGTGAAAGGAGACACATAGGGAAGTGTCTCAATGGAAGAAAGAAATGCTTTATGTGTGGGAAAGAAGAAAATAAAGTAATTAATTACCTAGTAAAAAATGAATATTACTATGGAAGTAAATAAAAATGATCCCACGAACCCATTTACAGTCATTTTCCGTAAATGTAGGGGACCTAGGCATTACCCGAGTGAATTCCCTATTCTATAAGATAACCCCTTGGTCAAGGAAGAACCTATGTTGAAATAAATGGATTGTGAAATTTTTAAAAGTATCAGTCCTCTTTGTTGATGGGATAACATTGGAAGAATTTTCTCTTATGTGTAATCCTACAGTTTATTATGTGAAAATGCTATTTTAGGAAGAATTGTGTTTTATATTGTTGATATATTTATAAATAACCATTTGGGTTTCTATAAACCTTGAATTTGATGAAATTACATGTTATTAAATTATTGTAAGACAATGAGAGGTATGATATAACATTTGTGGTGAAATTATGTTATAGTTATTTTGAAGAATTTATCTCATTTTGGGAACATTATAAAATATAGTTTTTGAATAAGGACAAGACACAGACCGCATGACAACCTATCCCGTCAGACAAAGCTGTAGGAATCAAATCTACAAGTATAGTGTGATTGGGGTTAATTTATTACCATTGGACTACGAGAAGTCCCTAGTTATTGTGACTAATTATTTTTAGTTAAATTATTTTATTGATCGATAATATGTTGATTTGGGGTCTTATGTCCAATCAAATGGATAACCTTAGTATTGGAAAATGATTTGGGGATTAAGTGATAAATGTTATTTTGGAAGATGTTCGCTCTGTTGGGAATACTATATGCCTATTGAAAATAGAATACTATGGGATTTAATTTGAGGAGTAATGGTGGATTTCTATCTATGTTTTGATTTTGGATTTATAGTGATTTGGGTTATTTATGGAAATGATTAACCTATCATAGAGAATACGTGATTAGGTTAATTACTGTTAAGAAAGTGACTTTAATAGTTGTCGCTGTTATTTGGAAGTACAATTTAACGTGGAAGACTGCGTAATCAAATTCTTCTATGTTTTGGTTTTCTACAATAGTTTGGATTATATTGATGGATTTTATGGACAATTGTGTATTGAATGGTATTTATTGAACTTTGGGTATTGTTGGTTTAATTTTAGAAATTAATATTAGTATTTCTTTCTATAAATGATTATATTTTTTAAGGATCATATAATGTTGTACTAACCATTCTGGTTTTGGTTAATCTCTAACGACAAGGTAAAAAAATATAGTTTATCCTTTGAGGATTATGTGATTCTCTAGAAGTTGATTCTACCACTTCAGGTGTGACCAAGTCATCTTGAATACTCATTATATGAAATAAAAAATTGAGTTAGTGGTAGAAATTTATTAAAGGATGAATCTCTACTTAAAAAGTAAGTATATATTTTTATGTTCATAGTCAATCTCATTAATAAATTTCCCAACATTATTAAATGGAACTTAAAACAAAAAAAACATTATCCATTTACTTTTTCTACTAGGAAACTAATTAACGTTTATCTCATCACATGTTTGTGGTTTTCTTGTTGTTAACTTTATCCTAATCATTTTTTCTATCACTCTCCACCAGAACATGATACTTATTTTATCTTCCATATCCATGTTTTCCTACATGGAATCATAGTGTTGGTTATCTCGGGTGACCTTTGTACTTCTCGGTCATTCTTTTGAAGAGATAGTTTAATTGACTCCTTTTCTGATGTGGGGCATTCAATGAAGTTACCAAGCCCAATTTTAAGATTGAGAGGACACAATTTCCAAAAGGGAGGAAGAATGAAACACCCCACGATTTCATAGAATGTTATTTTCTTTAATGTAATTCAATAGCATGCGCTACAGGAAACACTGAGTTCGAGCGCACCACAACTTACCAAACTAGCCGTTCAAAAGCAGTTATGAATAGTATTAACTGAATTTTGAATTTTAGATACTCTATATAATTTTAGAATCCATATTATGTGTTTCTCATACATAATATAAGAACAAATTCATTTTTTAGATAAAATAAGTATTAAAAAAAAAAATTTTACAACCTTTTAATGGAAACCCCTTTTTAAAACCAATATTTGACTATTTTATATATACAATTTAATTAAATTTAATTATTCATTAAAATCAAGACATAAAAAATTATTTTGGATAAATTTTTGGTGCTTTTCTAATTACATTTATATTTTGATGAATACTGAAAAATACTAAATTTTAATTAAAAACAACTTTTTTAAATTGAAATAATTTCTAGTGTTAAATTATGTATTTTAATGGTTTGTAAGTATAATTAGATTATATTTTTATCATTTAATTCACTTTAGTTGACTATAAGTAATTTCACATTTAAATTTGACATAAACACATGTCAATCTTTTTATAGTTTTTACTTTTCAAAAACCCGCTTTTCAGTTTTGACAACGGGAATTAATTTAAAATTAATTAATGAAACTTATATGTTTTTAATTTGGTAAAAAATAATTCATTTTTGAATTTGGAATATCAAAATTATAATGGGGTAACTTTTTGGTATTTTCTGAAAACATTCAATTTTTGATGAATAGTGAAAAACACTGAATTATAGTTTTAAACCGACTTTTTATTTAAATAATTATTTATTTTATTTAAATTTATTTTAAGTCAAAATAGATTTATACTACATGTATATGTTCATTTTAATTCATTGGTGTCATTTTATAATAAAAATTGACGTATAAAATTTTATTAAACTTTTTACCGTCTTTTACCAACCTCCTAAGTGCATTTGCAAATTACCATTAAACATAATTTTACCACTTATATGAGTTTAATTTCAATAAATCCGAGAGAAGAATTTTATATCAGTATGTAAAATGTTGTTCAATAAGATGAAAATAAAGTCTGGTGAATAGTAACTTTTTACTTTTATTTACCACGGTTAAAAATAAATTGGGTAATTAAGGGTAAGAATGATATTATTAATACCATAACACATGTCCAAATTTTATTGGATAAGTGTCATTCAACAAAAACCAACATTAGGAATAAAATATTATCTTTTTGGTGCACACTTATTAGAGTAGGCCATTTATTATTATTTTATTTAAAGAAGAGTTAAAGGAGTTAAAATCAAAGTTTAATAACTAAATTTTTTTTAATATCGGGTAATATATAAGATAAATTCGACTATAAATATTCTTTAGAAGGATACAAGGATTTATTACACAATGGCTTTTTATTTTCATTTTTTAAACATTAAATAATTTAATTTATTTATGACACAATGATGATGCAATAATTACCTAATTAATTCGATATTAAGATAATTGATATTATAAATATCCAAATAAATGTAATTTGAGACTTTTTATGAATTTAACTAAATTTATAGGTTAATATGACATTTTAGGGTTTTTTAGATGAAATGTTTTAGAAGTAATAATTATTTTATGAATTTAGAAAAAACAAAATACCAAATAGTGTCAAAATTGACATAAAAGAGTTTTTTAAAAAATATTATATAATTAATTGATATTCTATACCTAAATATCTATGGTTAGGCCAAAGGTCTTAAATAATATTATATATTTCATTAATGACCCACTTGAGGTTCTCTTGGAAGTTTATAGTAAGCTTATTAACCATATAATATAAAAATACAAAGAAAAAATGGTAAATGTCAAACTATTTAACTAAGAGTTAAATATAAAAGATAAAGTTAATATAGTAACCAAAACCTATCTAAAACCTATTGGTTGAGTGTTTTGAGACCCATCCCCACCTTATCCTTTAAATAATTCATTTTTTAGCCATTAGAAACTAAAAATGATTTTATTATAAAATAATATTTCTAGCTTTTCCTAAGGTGCCCCTCACCCCTCTTATAAAATGGAACTTCCCATTCTTTCTAATTCAAAACTTCAAAGCCATTTGGGTCTGAAACATCCAAACCAAATACCCTCTAAACTGTCCTCCCTTCACCCTAGAGTCCTTCCTTTAGTCATAAAGCCAAACTAAGGAGCCCTTTTGATCAAATCAAAAGGAAGAACCCCGAGAAGTGGTAAATATTTCATCACCACTTTCAAGTTAATTCCTTCTTCCACTTCCTATTTCTTTGTTGTTTCCATTGTAAAATAATAAATATAGTATCTTATATTTACTATGATGTTATTATAAATATTTTACAACCATTTTCATTATTCTATCCATCCTTTGAATGACATGTCACCATACGTGCGTACGTACGACTTACCGTCTCCACATTGTCGTGTAATTGTTATTCAATACATTATTATTTGGATGGGTATAATAATGATGTATAATTTATGGAAATAATAAATATAACATGATAATAATTATGTATATATGATATACTGTCCAATTATATATTATTTTAATACCAAAAGAATGACATTGTTGCTCGTGCGTACGTACGGATTACTATCTCCGCGAACGAGATGAGATTCATTCCCCAACATATCCATTCAAGACTGATTTTCATTAGATGATTACAAATAATGATTAAATACTTAATATAATTCTGAATATGAATAGGATATATCCTATCCATAAAAAACATTAATTATGTAACAAAGAATATAAAGGAAAACAAATCTGTTAACAACTGAAATGATGATAATACTAAAATATTATTAACAAAGCTATATTGAAAGATTATATATGATATCATATTAATATATGTGATTCTAGTATAATTTAGTAACAATTAGTTCACCATTATATGGGAGGTTAACCATCCCTCGACCAAGGAAAAGTACAATGTAAGGGGTTTCTTTTCTCACTTTTAATTCTATGAGATTTCCATAGTTCGCCACTTATTTATTGAATGAGGTGTATTAGGTACTACCATTTGATATATATTATCATGACTCTATTTATATTCATGGTATTCTATGTTTCATTTGGTGTTTATTAACTTTTGGTCATACAAATCGATTGATTACAGCAAAGTAAGGGTTTTCATCTCACTTTTTATTCCTGTGAGATTCTTGCTATATTGGCCACTATTTCCTTTTTGGAGGCGTATGTATTATCCATGATTGTATTATTGGTGTAATATAATTTAATTTATGGGTATTTACATCTTCATTGTTCTCTCCTTCTTTCATGGGTTGTATGTTTTATAAATTACCAAATTGGTAGTGGAATTTCAAATTTCAATTTCGACTCAGTGGGCTTTACCCATACTTCATCGATTATTTTACTCCAAGATTATGTGTGGAATCACTATTTATTATTCTGTGGTAATTTACACTCCCCTTTGTGTGGATATAAATTTTAAACAAATAATCACTCCATTGATAATTTCTCAAGTCATTGATAAAAAGTTGATCTTAACTCAATTTCAATCCATTGAGTTAAACATCCAAGTCATTGGTGTTGTTTTTACAAGAATATGCGTGAATGTCCTATGATTTATTTACACAGAATTTCCAATCATATTTAGTGTATTTATATTTTTCACACATAATTATGTCATTGAATTATCCTTTACTAATGGATATTATCTTTATAAGGTATTTCATCTCAATTTACATTCCTTTGAGACTTCTTTGTTGTTATGCACCAATTCACTTTTATATGCTGTATATACTTTCCTTTGAAATAGTATATCATGAAATCATTTATTCTCAGGATATTAAAAGGTATTTTTTACATCAATTATTTTTATTCAAGAATCTCTCATTTGGTTAGTAACTCTAACTAAAATATCATTTTAAATGTTTTAAAAATTTATTCTGCTAAATATTTCTCATTAATGTCCATTTTTAAAAAATGGTTTTACGGATTAATTTATATGGACATTAATGTTTTAAAATTAAAATTACTTTTAAATGTTTAAAAGTGGAATGGGATACTTTGATTCAAAAATCTATTTTTAAACTGCTTCTTGATAAGTAGTGTGACTTTTAAATGATTTCAAGAAAAGGGGGATATTTCACTCAAATAGTTTTGATGATTATTTTCATCTATGTCAATATCCTTCATTATTCACGATAAAGGTTAATATGTTACAATAGAATCTTCTATATTGTATTGAATGAATTATGTTTGACTGTGGATGTGCTATTTTAATACCATTCATGGTTTGTGGATAAAGTATTGACGTTTCGTATGCTAGTTTTAATATGTATGTTTATGATATGTTTCAAACATTTCATATGAGGAATACATTGGACTTAGTATGTGATGGGTGGAGCCCTCTATATATCCTCTATGCATCGGTAGGTCTCATGAGACAAACTATTGTCTTTCCTCAAGGCCTAGACAAAATCTTATTTGTAGTCTTGGTACAAGGCCTTGACTATGTGGGTATGAAATTCTAGAATTATGCATTCCATCATTATGAAAGTGGCGATTGATATTGAATGAGATTATTCAACCAGTAAAATATTCATGTGAATAAGTAAATGACATTATTTGATTTTATCTTTTCCATATTATACTGAAGTTCAAGTTTAAAAGGCTTTTGTTTTAGTATTATACATTGCCTTAAATGTTTATGCTTATTTATGAAAGTTTCCGCTATATTGTTATCCTTACTGAGAATCCTAGATCACCCTTTACGTTGTTTTAGTTTTCCTAGGATGTGAATAAGTATATTATGACTGACCAATAGGGATAGCCAATAGGATCTCATTGTTGTCTATGAAAACAATGTTGTTGTAGTTTCCAATTTTATTATGTAATGTAATCCTTATGAATGTATCTAGTACTTCCAAGGCTACAAAACTAATCGGCCTTTCGAGACTTGATCTTTTGTGATAATGACAATGATATGTATTACTGCACTGAATCTCGGCTTCTAGGGTCAGGTTGTTACATTGAAATAGTCAATCCATTTCAAAAACCATTTTCAATACCAAAAACCCCCAAAAGGGAATAGAGGATTTATTTTCCTTTTAAAAACATTATGGATTATAGAGGAATAATAAAATGATTATGACGGTGGAGAGGTCATTGTCACCACAAATGTTAAAAACATTCCTTTTATCATTTAGTAAAATATTCAATAAAAAATGATTCCATTTTGATGAAATTAAATTTCAAAGCGATTTATTATACACTGTGTGCAATAAAGAGGTGCAGATTATCAAAACATTACTCAATGAATAGAGATGGAGACGAAGTCCCTTACCTCGTGTCCGACCTGAATCATTCATTCATTAATTCTGTGAAAAATAAAATAAAAATAATTTCTAATTTATTCAGAACATTTTCAAGTTTATTTTCCTTTTAAATCACTTATTTCCTTGCTTGAATACTTAGTTCATTATTTCTGTTCATATCAGACATTTTGTCGATGTTTGGAACTTGAGTAAAAAAAGAACTTGTTATACTTTTAAATTGTCCATGTAGTAAAAGTCACTCTATCTCCAGAATGATATTCAAGATTTTGAAATAATATATATAATATATATACATTATATATGTATTTAGAATAGTCCATATCATTTTAATATAAGAAATGAAATGCACCCTCAATGGAGATGGTAAACCATACGTACGCATGAACGCTACTTTCATTTCATTTTCATATTTAAATGAAATAAAAAAATTACATTGGTATATTAAACTTGCATTATAATTTCTATGTTTTATATCTTATATAAGTTCATTAATTCCATCTTTTATACGTACCATGTATATCATGAATGATTCATATCACTTTGAGGGGGTGGTAGTCCTCACTTCCTCAAATGGAATTATCATATTTATACAACATGAAAATCATAAAGGTATGTTCTAAATGAGAGTTAAAGAAGAATAGAGATAAAATAAATTCCATAAATATCATATATTATTAAAATTACATCATAATGGCCACTATGAGAGGTGGTAGGGGAGAATCGGACAATCATCATTTCGTGAGGTAACAGTTCATCGTACAAAGAAACAGTATGTTCCTATCCATTAGGTGGAGGTTTGTGTAAGTGTAGTTATAATATATCTCATAAAAAATCCTAGTATATTGAGGATACTATTGTTTTTATTTAATAAAATAATAAAAAGATCATGGGAGTGAAGATGAAAAATAAAATAAAAGAGCTTGAGAGAAAGCGTTACCTCTAAATCGGGTAACTTCTTTTGATTTCAGCCAAAGGACATTCTTGAATTGCCTTATGCTAAGGGGAAGGATTCTAGAAGGAAGAGAGGGATTTTTGGAGCTTATTTTTTCAGATTTTGGATGATCCAAGGGGATTTAGAGGTGTTGGTAACGGGTTAGAGGTGGTGGCCTTTTATAAAGGGGAGGAGAGGCTCTTTAGGAATGTTTGAAATAATTATTTTATTATAAAATGGTTATCTATTTTAAAGGTTTGAAAACTCATTATATTCAAATATAAGATGACTAATGTTCATGATAAAATCATCCAATAATAATTGGATAGGTTTTGGATATATTTTAATCCTTATATTTTTTATTTAACACTTTTTTACTTTTATCGTTTTATCAATCATTTAACAGTTTGAGAATAAAAATATTTAACAATACATGAAAAATATACAATTAAAGAGTCAATAATAAAATTTTAGACTTATGATGACTATTTGGCGGATTAATATATTTTTTTTGAATTTTATAATATTTAATAAAATATTTTATATTTCAAAATATGAATTATGTCAATTTTGACCCTATTCATATCATGTCTTCTTTAAAAATCCATAACAACTTGATTGATTAAAAAAACTTCATTAATACAATGATAAAATGTAACTATAATCCATAAAATTCATGTATGTCATCAAAATAACCAAATTATATTTATTTTAACATTTATAATATCATTTATTTGGATCCATTATTAATGAATTAATCACACCATCTTCATTGTGTCATAATTAAATTTATTTATTTAATTTCAAAAAATTATAAATAAAATACCATTATGTAGGATATATTTCTATCTTTATAATAATATTTATATTTGAAAATATAACTTATAGAACCCCATATAATTTCTTTTACTAAAAGATATATGTCTATGTTACATTTTCCTTTACATTAAATTAAAAGTAATTAAATGTAATTTTCACACAAAAGTGGCTCTATGGGGTCCTAAAATTGACCCAAGGATGAACATGGTTATACATATCTCCTAAAACAGTGTTAAGACACGTGTTAGAGTAATTTAATATAATTATGATATTATTGTTTACCCTTATTTACCGGATTTACTTTTTAACCATGGTAAATAAAATATTTACTGAAGTTACTATTCATAATGTCTAAAAATAAAAGATACCTATTTAAAAAACTCGGACCTCCAAATTCCAAATAGTTAATCCATTTTTCAAATTCAAAACATTTTAGTTTCAAATATAAATTTAAAATCAATTCTCATTGTAAAAACTAAAAAGCATGTTTTTAAGAAGTAAAAACTACAAAAATATTGACATGTATTTATGTCCAATTTCAAAGTGAAATTACTTCTAATGAAAAAAATTGTATTAAATGATAAAAATATAATCTAATTTCCTTTTAAAACCAATTAAAATGACAATCAAATAATATAAATAAATTAGAGGAAAAGACAATTTTGACTTAAAATGCAGTATTTTTCACTATTCATTTAAAAGTGAACTTTATTTAAAAAATACCAAAAAATTTACCCAAAGTAAATTTTGATGTCCTGATTCTAAATAAGAAGTTTATTTTGTCAAATGGAACATATAAAAGTAGAAAAATATTTTAAAAATGGTCTTTCCATCTAAAGGCGGTAACCCTAACTTTTAAAAATATTAAAGTATTTATGCTTAAAGTTGGATTTATTCACATTTTAAGCCTCTAAATTTTATTGGATAAATTTAAAAACATATAGAAAACATGATTAATCATAATATTGTTAGTTCTGTTCATTTATGTTAATACAACGTCTAGGCATTAAATTCTATTTAAAATAATAATATTATATAATTATTATTATTATTTCAGTATGACTCACATTATATGAAACAAAAGATTTCTGAGAAACCAATTATTGAGTGTCGAGTACGCCATCAAACTTAACATCCCCATTAAAATAAAATTATTTTTTAATTCACAAATATTAATAATTTTGAAAATGTAATATTCTTTATTTACCTGGGATTTTACATCCTTACGACCTTTTGGGAATTGCATCCCCAAAATTTTATTCACTTATTAAAAAAGTGGGGATATTTATCCCTCATATAATTTTCATATTCCCATGTTGTATCTCTAAACATATGGTTTTTCCACAAAACCATTACCTGATGAATTACCATATTCTGCAATAGTTTCTCCCTTCAATCACGAATCTGGACTAGATGTTCCTCATAAGAAAGTTTCTCTTCAAACTGAACTATCTCTAGACTCAAAACATGACATGTATCTTGCATATACTTTCTCATCATTGAAATATGAAATACATTGATTACCTAGGATAAACATGGGGGTAAATCCACTCAGTACAGAATTGATCAAACATTCTCTAGGATTTCATAGGGTCTAATGCACATAGGACTCAACATTCCTTTCTTACCAAAATGCATCACACTTTTCCATGGAGAAAATTTGAGAAAAACATGATCACCTACCTCAAAAGAAAGATCCTTCCTATGATTATTTTTATAACATTTTTTCCTACTCGGAGCTATCAGCATGTGTTTCTGTATTAACTAAACTTTCTCTACCATCTCTTCTATCAATTCTGGTCCCATTAACTTTATTTCACCTACATCATCCCAAAAAGATGGAGTTTGATACCTCTTTCTATATAATATATCAAATGTAGCCATCTGTATACTGGAATGAAAACTGTTATTATAAGAAAACACAACCAAAGAAAGTTGTTGGTCCCAACATCCATGGTAATATATTGAAAAATCATGTAGCGTATCTTCTAGAGTCTGAATTGTTCATTTTGACTATCCATCTGATTGAGGATGAAAAGATATACTAAAATTTAATTCAGCACCCAATGACTTCTGATGGCATTTTCAAAAGATAAAAGTAAACCTGGGATCACGATCATATACAATGGAGAGGGTAACTCCATTCAACCTATATACCTCTTTAACATAAAAATGATAAATTTGATCTAGAGATAGATTATCTTGAATGGGAAGGAAATGAGAAGATTTAGTCAATCAATCAACAATAACCTAGATTTCATTATTACCTAGAGATGTCTTTGGTAATCCCACATCAAAGTCCATGGACAAATTTTCCCATTTCCACTCTGCAATAGGTAGAGGCGGAAGCACCCCTTTCATTCACTATAACTCTTCTTTAACATTTTGACAAGTCAAACTCTTCACAGTAAAATCAGAAATATATCTTTTCATTCCATCCCACCAGTAATACTCTCAAAGATCTTTATAAATCATAGTACTGCCAAGTTGAACTGAAAATTGAGAACAAAGAACTTTACATAACAACTCTTTCTTCAACTATGAATCACAAGGCACACATAATTTCTTCCCTAATCTCAAAAAACAATCGTTTTCAATGTTAAATTAAAGAAACCTACACTTTTGAACCAACTCTACATTTTTCTAAAACTCACTGTCTTTCTTCTATGCTTGCTTAATTCTCTCTGATAAAGATGACTTCACTAACACCTGAAACAAAACATAGGAATTTCCTTCACCAATAATATCTATGCTGAAGTTTATCAAGTAGTTAATAAATTTATCTTGTTCCAAATGTATCATGATTAATGTAGCCTTACTTTTTCAACTCAAAGAATCGTCTACTTTATTTGCTTTTTCTAGATGGTAATGAATTGTGCAATCATGATCCTTGATTAATTCAATCCATATCCTCTATCTTATGTCCAGTTATTTCTGAGTGAATGTATACTTCAAACATTTGTGGTGTGTATATATTTCACATTTTACTCTATACAGATGATGCCTCCAAAATTTTAAAGAAAAACAACATAATATTATTCTAAATCATGTGTAGGGTAATTTAACTCATGAGTTTTCAACTGACATAAAACAAATAAATTACCAGATCATTTTGTATTAGGAAACAACCTATTCCTTTCAATGAAGTATCACTATTGATAATAAAATCACAATTTCTGAAAGGTAATGAAAAAACTGTAACATTCACCAATCTTCTTTTCAATTCTTAAAAACAATCATTACATTATTTTTTCAAAATTATCTTAACACCTTTTTGAGTTAACTTAGTCAGTGGGCAAGATAACCATGAAAAAATTTCAACAAACCTTCGGTAATAGCCTTCCAAAAAAAATAAATCTATATATCTCAATAATATTTTTAGGTATGGTCCACTCTTCAACAACATTGTTTTATAAGGTATGACATTTATGACATATTTGAAGACAATGTGACCAAAGAATGAAATTTTCTTGAACCAAAACTGACACATGTTGAATTTCCCATACAATTACATTTATTTTAATGTCTTAAAGGCAGCTCTTAAATGACTTTCATACTCCTATTTATATTTAGAATATAATAAAATATCATCTATAAACACAACCACTATTTATCACCTAAATCAACAGATCCATTACTACAAAAAGCTATTAAATTCTGATTCTGACCATCTCAGAATGGTGATTGGTAGGTTATTTCCCTCGGTATGCCTTCCTAGCATAGCTGCACTATTTCCTATACAAAAAACCATTCTGAAAAAAAAATATTTTAGATGAATTAACACGGTAATCTTCAAATGATATATCATTTCAGTCTTACCATTAATTAGTTTATGGATATTCATTTAACAACATCCTAACTCTTAAAGTTTTATAAACATACCGTTGATACCAACTATAAGGCCCCATCCTTAAACATTACATAATCTTCAATTAAGGAAATAATTCTCATTGAGGATATTTTTGTGTTTAGATATTTATATAATTAGATCATAACATATTCAAAACATCTTAAATATTACATATAGACACTTTTACTCAGTATAATTTTTTTCATCAAATAAAAAGTCTTAAAAGAAAAGAAAAATTGTTTAGTTCCATGTTTTAAACAACATGACATTTCTTTGATCCAATCCTTGGCCCTATTCCACCTTAAGTCCTGTGAAAAAAAAAAATCAAAAACGTGGGATGAGCATAAAAAACTTAGTAAGGGATTCACAAAGAAGGAAAGCTGTTAGTTTTCAAAACAACATGTAAAAAATGCATACATAATCATAAAGTAATACTTTTCACCTTAAAAAAGTTGAAAAACACTTATCTGAATATAAGCTCATTGATTACCCTTTTTAACCAAAAGACTACCATAAATCCCATAGAAAACAATGTATAGAATATAAAAGGTAACTTGGGACAAAAACATACATAAATGGATTAACCATACAGTCGACTTCCACATATATCACGAAATGGAATAGCCATAAGACCGACTTCCATACCCAATGTATTGTAGGTTATAACGTAACCACCCATCCTTGGTTTATGTAACACCCGAGATTTTTATGAGTAATATTTTGTTTTTATATCATCAAAGTAATATTTCACTACACACTTGCTTGGCTTACTTTACACGCAATCACGACCTTCCTCGATAGCTTGCGTCGTACGCAATACTGAGTTTCACTAAACAACGATATGCTATTAAAATATTATTAAAACTAGCCGTTATGAATAGTAATAACCACTTTTTGAAATTTTATAAATTTTATTTTTCAAAATGGACTTCATTTTTGGATTCAGAATATCGAAATTAGCCTAGGGTGAAATTTTGGTATTTTTCTGAAAACTTTCAATTTTTGATGAATAGTGAAACCACTAAGTGGTAGGTTAAAAACTGAATTTTGCATAAAACATAATTTTACCGCTTCTATGAATGGAATTTCGAAAATCCGACAGACACGGTTTATATCAGTAAGTAAAATGTGGTTCAATGAGATAAAAATAATTTTTTGGTGAATAGTAACTTTTTACTTTTTTTACCGCGGTTAATAGTAAATAGGGTAACTAAGGGTAAATATGATATTACTATTACCCTAACACATGTCCTAATTCTATTGGACAAGTGTAATTCGACCAAAAACAAACTTAGGAATAAAATATGACCATTTAGGCCCACTTGTATTAGATTAGGACATTTATTATTAATTTATTTAAAGAAGGGTTAAAATAGTTAAAATCAATGTTTAATAAGTAAATCATTTTTAATATGGGGTTATACATAAGATAAATTCGACTATAAATATTCATTAGAAATCTAAAACGATTTCCTACATAATGGTATTTTATTTGTAATTTTTAGACATTAAATAATTTAATTTATTTATGACACAATGATGATGCAGTAATTATCTTATTAATGAAATATTGACATAATTGATGTTATAAACACCAAAATAAATGTAATTTGAGACTTTTTATGAATTAAACTAATTTTCTAGGTTACGATGATATATTAGTGTTGATTTAATCAACTTGGTTCGAACATATAATTCTGTTATGACTTTCACAAAAATCATATATCAAATAGTGTCAAAATTGACACAAAATAGTTTTTAAATCAAATATTATATTATTAATTGTTATTTTATTCCTAAAAATCTAAGGTTCGGCCAAATGACTTAGATAAGGATATATATATTAATAATAAACAATTTGGGGTTCGTTTGTCATGTTATTGTAAGTGTATTAACCATATAGTGAAAGAAAACAAAAAGACATGGTAAAAGTTAAATTATTTAACTTAGAGTTAAATCTAATTGATAAGGTTAAAATAATACCCTAAACTTGTCTAAATCCTATTGGTGGATAGGATTTCGACCCATCCCCACTTTAGATTCGAAATAAGACCCTTTGGAACCATTATAAACCGATTTTGACTTTAATAAAAAATAATATTTTGAGATATTCCTAAGGTGCCCCTCTCCTCCCTTATAAAAGGGCACCTCCTCCCCCTCCTCCTCACACCAATTTGAGCACTCAAGCTCGGCCAAGCCCTAACATTTTATCCTCTCCACTTCCCTAGAATAATCCTAGAGGTCCTGGTCTTCTTCAAAGACCAATCTTAGTTCCCTAAGTGGAGGATTCAAAGAGGCGTTCCAAAGAAGAGGTAATATCCATTACCGATCTTTTCAATTTCTTTCTTCTTCAACTTCTTCTTCTTTAGTTGTTTCATGATAAAGTAATAACATCAGTATTACTTACATACTGATATGTTATTATAAATATGAAACAACCCTAATTCACCATCTATCCATCCTACGGAAAAATGAAATCACCGCGCGTGCGTACGTACGGAATACCGTCTCCACGCGGTGGTGTAATCTATTTTCCACCATCATCGTACAAGGATGGGTATAATGGAGTAATGAGTAACTATTTATGATTATTATAAAGTAATATTGATACTGAAATAATACTCCAATACAGTTCCACGATCATAGGAACGATATCATCACTCGTGCGTACGTATGGAATATCGTCTCCACGATGTGATGCGACTCGTTCTACATGATCATCATTATATAGTAATTATATAAATGAATTGAATGAATAAATATGATATATGTTACACTAATACCATTCTGGATATAAGGTATCTATAACCTTAAAAGAATAATAAGAATGTATTCGGCAAAACACGCATAAGAACAAAAGGCAATAATGACCTGGGTAACAAGTAACAATGAAATATTACTAACAAGAAGCTAAGAATATGACCATATATGATATCATATAAATATGTATGATTCTGGAATAAGTCAATAATATTATTTAAATCATTATACAGGACCTTCGGACACGTACAAAGCAAATCGGACCTAAGGTAAGGGAAATATCACAATCTCATTTTTATCCGAGATTGTTTATTCGTAAGTATTTACTGGGGTGTATTTTATCATCCACATCCATGTTTCCTGAATATGTAATATTATTTACATCCATCTAAATTTGTTTAAATCGAATTTTACCCTTTGGTTAGTTTTTAGTAAAAGATATGAAAGGAATCTTTTGTCGTTTTTCGTACGAGGTACTTTTTGACTTTTCCGACAAAAGTAAGAAGAATGTTTTTTTAACTTATACGGCATGAATGGATTTTTAAAACATTATTTCCAAGAAGATTCCTTTACAATTTTTCGAGTTTATTTTCAATCAACTTCTTTTAGTTTATAATTGTATGACATGTTAAGAAATGAAAAGTGTTTTTGAAGAAGAAAGGATATTTTCCTCAAGAATGGAGTTCAAGTGTTTTATGAAAATTATTTTCCATATAAGATAATAAAGGGTTCTGTTTTTATCCCTTTAATTACATTGATTTGATTATGTTTTGAGGGAATTATTTTTATGAAGTCATTTGCCTTATAAGATTTGTTTTATGATGTCATGATGTTTCAAGAATCCCATTTTTGTTACATGTGTTATGCGATGATTTTTGATTATGTGGCACACATAAGAAAGGATTCATTATAAGATTGGTGGGACCTATATCTCCCTCCAATGCATTGGGTAAAGATTTTATATCTCATGAGATAGACATGGCTGGAATGGTAGGTTATACCGGTTCAGTGAAACAGGACTGGAACGAGGGTGACTCGGTTCAGAAAGGGACTTTTTCCACTAAGATAGTCTTGGCAATGAGTCATGACTAACAAGAAATGATTTTCCATGATTATGTGTGCATGCCACAAAGTTTCAAGTTTCATGTTATGATTATGGGGATCTCATTTTCACTTCTATGATTTATTCCATGTTAAGATATTATGATCTCTTTTGCAGGTTTTGATTTTCAAAAAGATATGATATGTTTTTTATTTCCTTTATTTTCCCTTGCTGAGCATTTGAGCTCACCCTTTTATGTTTTCTTTTCCCCAGGCCAGGAAGATGGATATTAAGTAGAATATGCTAAAAGGGACCCTAGATATGATGAAATAAATGGGAGACACTGTAGAAGATTTATGAACCAGTTGTTTATGTTTCCCAGTTTCTAAAGACACTATACCTATACAGTCCTTTGTGGTTTTGTCATATGTTGTAATAAGTGTGCTTCAATTCTGAAGTATTAACAATGTATGTAAAGTATGGGTCGTTATAGTTGGAATTAGAGGAAAGGTATAGTAAACCTTTGGAAACTAGGATGTGAAAGCCTTAGTAAGAACCCTGAGGATAAGTCTAAGCATAGAACACAATCTTAGTGTTTTAGATATGGCCATGAATAACCTAGGATAAGACCTTAAGCATGAAAATTTTATTCTTGAATTATGTGGTTTTCCTATTATAATTAGTGTTGCTCACACTATTCTTCTTGGTTTTAGTCAATGGCTGGAACCCGAAGGAACCGTGTTAATGCGGAATGCGATGGGAAATGCAATGATTGTCCCCCTGAGCAACCAAACGATATGGGAGCTGGAATGCAAAATCTTGTAGCCATGCTCACACAACTTTCTCAAGCTATGAATCATGCAAGACTTCCAAACGAGCAAAGGAAGGAGCAACATTCTGTTGAAACCTTCATGAGGCAGCGTCCACCTTCTTTCAGTGGGTCTACTGATCCATTAGTTGCTGAACAATGGATTAGTACTACTGAAAATATATTTTCAGTTCTTCAATGTTCTGAACATGATAAAGTCATCCTAGCAGTGTACCGTTTGGAAGGAGATGCTGATCAATGGTGGAATCTTATTAAGAATACGAGGCAAAGGGATGAAATTGAGTCTATGGAATGGGATGAGTTCAGGAACATATTTTTCAATAAGTACTTCCCTCGTATTCTCAGAACAAAGATGGAGAAAGAGTTTCTTGAACTGAAGCAAAGGGATGATTAATCTGTTGGTACCTATGAAGCAAATTTTACAAGACTTGTAAGGTACGCTTCTGGTATTATTATCCAACCTGAGAGTAAGATCGATCGATTCTTTAGTGGCTTAAAACCAAGTCTTCGAAGGGCGTTAGCCACATGGGACTTCAATAGCTACGAGGAAATCGTTCGATGTGCTCTCAAAGTCGAGATGGAGATTGGAGTAACCCATCAGTCACATGGGTTTGATAAGAAGAGGAAGATGGAATTCAAAGGAAAATCTAAAGAGCACACTGAAAAGAAGATGAGATTTCCCTTATGCTCAAAGTGTGGAAAGAAACATGGAGGGAGTTGTCTTAAAGGTACATGTAAATGTTTCAAATGTGGAAAGGAAGGTCATCGGGCATTTGAATGCCGCGATAATGGGAAGAAGATGTCTAATGATGCAAAAAAAGGAAGGGATACACAGAATGAACCTACTACACTTCAATGTTTCAAGTGAAAGGAGATGGGGCATTATGCCAATCAATGCCCAAATCCAAGGGTTGATGATGATGGTCGACGTCAACAAAATCTTAAGGCTAAAGACAACGTAAAGTCACATGCAATTTCTATCAGCGATGTGGAGTACGATAACGAAGTGGTGAAAGGTACACTTACCATCCACTCTAAAGTAGCAAATGTTTTATTTGATTCTGGATCCACCCACTATTTTATTTCTAAAGAATTTTCTAAGGGTATCACCGTATTACCTCAACAATTAGATGTTGAGTTAGCTGTGACAACACCTAATGGCACAACAGTCGCATCAAAAGTTTATAATTCTTCTCTGATCAAAGTTTGTGGGAAAGTGCTTCCTGCAAATCTTGTGATCATTCCTTTAGTGGAATTTGATGTGATTCTTGGCATGGATTGACTTTCTCTACATGGAGCTCATATCAATTGCCAAAGAAGGGAAGTCACATTTCATATTCCAGATCAATCTACGATCGTCTATCAATGCAAGGATGAACATAACCTTCCAGTGGAAATTTCTTCCATCTTATGGGTATTGATTCCACTAAATGAAGGTTATTTATCTCAAATGGTTGGTGAGAAACTTTCGATTAAGAATATTCCCATTGTACGGGAGTTTGATGATGTCTTTCCGGAGGAATTACGGGGTCTTCCACCAAATCGTGAAGATGAGATTTTAATAGAACTCGTACCGGGTGCTTTGCCTATTTCAAAGACACCTTATAGAATGGCCCCAATTGAGTTGCAGGAATTGAAGAAGCAACTCCAAGAGAATCTTGATAAGGGATTCATACGCCCTAGTGCGTCACCTTGGGGAGCACCTGTTCTATTTGTTAGGAAGAAAGATGGATCAATGAGACTCTGCATTGATTATGGAGAACATAACAAGATCACTATCAAGAACAAATATCCTCTCCCACGCATTGATGACTTATTTGACCAACTACGTGGAGCTCAATACTTTTCCAAGATTGATCTTCGTTCAGGGTATCATCAATTAATGGTCAAAAGGGAGGATATACCAAATACGGCTTTCCGTACAAGTTATGGACACTATGAATTTATAGTTATGCCATTTGGTCTTACTAATGCCCCTGCTATCTTCATGGATCTAATGAATAGAGTCTTTAGAGACTATCTTGATCAATTTATGGTAGTCTTTATAGACGATATTCTTGTCTATTCAAAGATAAAGGAAGAGCATGAAGATCATTTGAGAATTATATTGAAGACCCTGAGAAAGGAGAAGCTTTATGCCAAATTTACCAAGTGTGAATTTTGGCTTCAAAAAGTTTCATTTTTGGGTCACATAATCTCAAAAGAGGGGATATCTGTGGATCCAACAAAAACAGAGGTTATCGAATGATGGTCGAGACCAACAACAGTAACTAAGATCTGAAGTTTTCTTGGTTTGGCTGGATATTATCAACGTTTTGTAAAAGATTTTTCACGATTATCTAATCCACTCACCAAGTTGACTCGGAAAGGATTTAAGTTTGTCTGGACAGAGGAATGTGAAGAGAATTTCAAGGAGTTGAAAAGAAGGTTATCCAGTGCACCTGTGCTCACACTGCCTTGTAGTGGAGAAAGGTTTATGATCTACAGTGATGCATCCAAGAAGGTATTGGGGTGTGTTCTTATGCAAAATGATATGGTGATAGCTTATGCCTCACGACAGTTGAAAATCCATGAGCAAAATTACCCAACACATGATTTGGAGTTGGCTGCGGTAATCTTTGCATTAAATATTTGGAGGCATTACCTTTATGGTGAAAGGTGTGATATTTATACTGATCATAAAAGTTTAAAGTATATTTTCACACAAAAGGAGTTGAATATGCGTCAAGGAAGATGGTTGGAGATGATTAAAGATTATGACTGCTCAATCCATTACCACCCTGGGAAAGCTAACAAGGTGGCAGATGCATTAAGTCGACAAGACCATGCTAGTTTATCCATGATGAGGATCACAGAAGATCCAATATTTATGGATTTACAAAGGATGGATCTTGGAATTATAATGGAAGGAGAAAAATCTAATCTTTCTCAAATGAATGTTCAACCATCTATACATGTGAAGATTAAAGAGTCACAGAAAGAAGATGTCGAGTTACAAAAGAAGGTGAGAAATGTTCCAGAATTCAACCTTTATTGTGATGGGATAATAAAGTTCAGGAATCGGGTTTGTGTTCCTTCCACCCCCGAATTAAAGAAGGATCTGCTGGATGAGGCTCATAGTTCTTCATTCTCTATTCATCCTGGAAGCATGAAGATGTATAGGGACCTGAAAGAGTACTTCTGGTGGGATGGCATGAAAAGAGATGTTGGTGAATATGTCTCTCGATGCTTGGTTTTTCAACAAGTTAAAGCTGAGAGATAGAAGTCTAAGGGGATGTTACAACCATTACCCATACCCGAATGGAAATGGGAAAACATCACAATGGACTTTGTCACAGGACTTCCTAAAACATCCAGAGGCAATAATGCTATTTGGGTCATAGTTGATCGTCTTACAAAATCTGCACACTTCATTGCTATTAGATAGGATTTCTCTCTAGATCATCTTGCCAGGATATATGTAAAGGAAGTGGTAAGATTGCATGGAGTACCACATTCTATTATATCTGATCGGGATCCGAGATTTACCTCGAAGTTCTGGCGAAGTCTTCAGCATACTCTGGATACAGAGTTGAGTTTCAGCACTGCTTATCATCCCCAGATAGACGGTAAGTCTGAGAGAACAATTCAAACCTTAGAAGATATGTTGAGAGCTTGCTCTATGGATTTCAAAGGAGGTTGGGATCAACACCTACCTTTGGTGGAATTTTCTTATAATAATAGCTTTCACTCCAGTATTCAGATGGCTCCTTATGAAGCTCTCTATGGAAAGAAATGCAGGACTCCAACTTGCTGGGATGAAGTTGGGGAAAGAAAGCTATTAGGACCTGATCTCGTTGATGAAATGGCAGAAAAGGTCAGATCTATTCAACAACACATAAGAGCAGCTCAGAGTCGACAGAAAAGTTATGCCGACAACCGAAGAAAAGACCTAGAGTTTGAAGTGGGTGATAAAGTGTTCTTACGAATATCTCCCCGGAAGAGGGTTATGAGATTTGGAAAGAAGGGGAAGTTGAGCCCTAGATATATCGGTCCTTTCGAAATACTGGATCGTGTTGGGAAGGTAGATTACCAATTGGCGCTTCGACCGAATCTCTCTCAAGTTCACGATGTGTTCCATGTATCTCTCCCGAGAAAATACATACCAGATCCTTCACATGTACTCAGCTCAGATGTTGTACCGCTGGAGCAAGATCTTTCTAATGAAGAACAGCCGATAGAGATTCTGGATCGTAGCGAAAAAGTCCTATGAAACAAGACCGCTCGATTGGTGAATGTTTTATGGAGGAACCACCAACTTGAAGAAGCTACATGGGAGCTTGAAGATATGATGAGGGAGAAGTATCCTCATCTGTTTGTTACAAAGTGACGAATTTCGAGGGCGAAATTCTTTTTAAGGGGGGTAGAATGTAACACCCGAGATTTTTATGAGTAATATTTTGTTTTTATATCATCAAAGTAATCTTTCAATACACACTTGCTTGGCTTACTTTACAGGCAATCATGACCTTCCTCGATAGCTTGCGTCGTACGCAATACCGAGTTTCACTAAACAACGATATGCTATTAAAATATTATTAAAACTAGCCGTTATGAATAGTAATAACCACGTTTTGAAATTTTATTAATTTTATTTTTCAAAATGGACTTCATTTTTGGATTCGGAATATCGAAATTATCCTAGGGTGAAATTTTGGTATTTTTCTGAAAACTTTCAATTTTTGATGAATGGTGAAACCACTAAGTGGTAGGTTAAAAATTGAATTTTGCATAAAAATTAATTTTACCTCTTCTGTGAATGGAATTTCGAAAATCCGACAGACACGGTTGATATCAGTAAGTAAAATGTGTTTCAATGTGATAAAAATAATTTTTTGGTGAATAATAACTTTTTACTTTTTTTACCACGGTTAATAGTAAATAGGGTAACTAAGGGTAAATATGATCTTACTATTACCCTAATACATGTCCTAATTCTATTGGACAAGTGTAATTCGACCAAAAACAAACTTAGGAATAAAATATGACCATTTAAGCCCACTTGGATTAGATTAGGACATTTATTATTAATTTATTTAAAGAAGGGTTAAAATAGTTAAAATCAAAGTTTAATAACTAAATCATTTTTAATATGGGGTTATACATAAGATAAATTCTACTATAAATATTCATTAGAAATCTAAAAAGATTTCCTACATAATGGTATTTTATTTGTAATTTTTAGACATTAAATAATTTAATTTATATATGACACAATGATGATGCAGTAATTATCTTATTAATGAAATATTTACATAATTGATGTTATAAACACCAAAATAAATGTAATTTGAGACTTTTTATGAATTACACTAATTTTCAAGGTTACTATGATATATTATTGTTGATTTAATCAACTTGGTTCGAACATATAATTCTGTTATGACTTTCACAAAAATCATATGTCAAATAGTGTCAAAATTGGCACAAAATAGTTTTTAAATAACATAAAATATTATTAATTGTTATTATATTCCTAAAAATCTAAGGTTCGGCCAAATGAATTAGATAAGGATATATATATTAATAATAAACAATTTGGGGTTCGTTTGGCATGTTATTGTAAGTGTATTAACCATATAGTGAAAGAAAACAAAAAGACATGGTAAAAGTTAAATTATTTAACTTAGAGTTAAATCTAATTGATAAGGTTAAAATAATACCCTAAACTTGTCTAAATCCTATTGGTTGATAGGATTTCTACCCATACCCACTTTAGCTTCGAAATAATACCCTTTGTAACCATTATAAACTGATTTTTACTTTAATATAAAATAATATTTTGAGATATTCCTAAGGTTCCCCTCTCCTCCCTTATAAAAGGGCACCTCCTCCCCCTCCTCCTCACACCAATTTGAGCCCTCAAGCTCGGCCAACCCCTGCCATTTTATCCTCTCCACTTCCCTAGAATAATCCTATAGGTCCTGGTCTTCTTCAAAGACCAATCTTAGTTCCCTAAGTGGAGGATTCAAAGAGGCGTTCCAAAGAAGAGGTAATATCCATTACCGATCTTTTCAATTTCTTTCTTCTTCAACTTATTCTTCTTTAGTTGTTTCATGATAAAGTAATAACATCAGTATTACATACATACTGATATGTTATTATAAATATTAAACAACCCTAATTCCCCTTCTATCCATCCTATGGAAAAATGAAATCACCGCGCGTGCGTACGTACGGAATACCGTCTCCACGCCGTGGTGTAATCTATTTTCCACCATCACCTTACAAGGATGGGTATAATGGTGAAATGAGTAACCATTTATGATTATTATAAAGTAACATTGATACTGAAATAATACTCCAATATAGTTCCATGATCATAAGAACGATATCATCACTCATGCGTACGTACGGAATACCGTCTCCACGATGTGATGCGACTCGTTCTACATGATCATCATTACATAGTAATTATGTAAATGAATTGAATGAATAAATATGATATATGTTACACTAAAACCATTCTGGATATAAGGTATATATAACCTTAAAAGAAGAATTAGAATGTATTCGGCAAAACACGCATAAGAACAAAAGGCAATAATGACCCGAGTAACAAGTAACAATGAAATATTACTAACAAGAAGCTAAGAATATGAACATATATGATATCATATCAATATGTATGATTCTTGAATAAGTCAATAACATTATTTAAACCATTATACAGGAGCTTCGGACACGTAAAAAGCAAATCGGACCTAAGGTAAGGGAAATATCATAATCTCATTTTTATCCGAGATTGTTTTTTTGTAAGTATTTACTGGGGTGTATTTTATCATCCACATCCATGTTTCATGAATATGTAATATTATTTACACCCATATAAAATTGTTTAAATCCAATTTTACCCTTTGGTTAGTTTTTAGTAAAAGATATGAAAGGAATCTTTTTTCGTTTTTCGTACGAGGTACTTTTTGACTTTTCCGACAAAAGTAAGAAGAATGTTTTTTTAACTTATACGGCATGAATGGATTTTTAAAACATTATTTCCAAGAAGCTTCCTTTACAAGTTTTCATGTTTATTTTTAATCAACTTCTTTTAGTTTATAATTGTATGACATGTTAAGAAAAGAAAAGTGTTTTTGAAGAAGAAAGGATATTTTCCTCAAGAATGGAGTTCAAGTGTTTTATCAAAATTATTTTCCATCTAAGATAATAAAGGGTTCTGTTTTTATCCCTTTAATTACATTGATTTGATTATGTTGTGAGGGAATTATTTTTATGAAGTCATTTGCCTTATAATATTTGTTTTATGATGTCATGATGTTTCAAGAATCCCATTTTTGTTACATGTGTTATGCGATGATTTTTGATTATGTGGCACACATAAGAAAGGATTCATTATAAGATGGGTGGGACCTATATCTCCCTCCAATGCATTGGGTAAAGATTTTATATCTCATGAGATAGACATGGCTGGAACGTTAGGTTATACCGGTTCAGTGAAACAGGACTGGAACGAGGGTGACTCGGTTCAGAAAGGGACTTTGTCCACTAAGATAGTATTGGCAATGAGTCATGACTAACAAGAAATGATTTTCCATGATTATGTGTGCATGCCACAAAGTTTCAAGTTTCATGTTATGATTATGGGGATCTCATTTTCACTTCTATGATTTATTCCATGTTAAGATATTATGATCTCTTTTGCAGGTTTTGATTTTCAAAAAGATATGATATGATTTTTATTTCCTTTATTTGCCCTTGCTGAGCATTTGAGCTCACCCTTTTATGTTTTCTTTTCCCCAGGTCAGGAAGATGGATATTAAGTAGAATATGCTAAAAGGGACCCTAGATATGATGAAATAAATGGGATACACTGTACAAGATTTATGAACCAGTTGTTTATGTCTCCCAGTTTCTAAAGACACTATACCTATACGGTCCTTTGTGGTTTAGTCATATGTTGTAATAAGTGTGCTTCAATTTTGAAGTATTAACAATGTATGTAAAGTATGGGTCGTTATAGTTTATCACGGAACCACCCGTAATTTTTTATCACATAACTGACCATAAAATGTTCAAGTACCATTATATAATCATAACACATAAAATGTTGAAAATATTAACATTTCACTAATATCGTTTCATTTTCAATCACCAAAAATCATTTCAAGATATTTAAATATTCAATCCATTTCAAAAACCATTTCCAATACCATAACACCCAAAAATGGAATAAGGGATTTATTTCCATTTTAAAACATTAATGCTTATAGGGGAATCCAAATAACGGTTACGATGAAAGAAGGGTCATTGTCGCTGCAAACATTAAAAACATTTCTTTTATCATTTAGTAAGAAACTTAGTAAAAAAATATTCCCTTTCAATGAATATAAAACTCAAAGGGGTTTATTATACACCGTGTAAAATAATAGGGTGTATATTATCACAGCATTCCATAATGAAAAGAGATTGAGACGAAGTCCCTTACCTCGTGTCTGACTTGACATGTTCGTTCTATAATTTCTTGAATAATGAAATTAAGTTAATTTAAACTATCTTCATAACCTTTTTCAAGTTCATTATTCTGTTTATATCACTTATTACCTTGATATAACAATTAGTTAATTATTTTATTTCATATCAAACATTTTTTCGATGTTTGGAACTTGAGTCAAAAATGAACTTGTTATAGTTACAAATTTTCCATGTGGTCAAAATTCCATTATCTCCAAAATGATATTCATGATTTATATATCATATATACCATATATATATATATATATCATATATTTCCAGTATATATGTATTTAGAATAGTCTATAGAATTTGAATATAAGAAATGAAATGCACTGTTAATGGAGATGGTAAGCCGTAATACGCATGAACACTACATTCGTTTTTTCATATTTCAAGGAAAGAAAAATAAATGATGTATAGGTATAATATAATTATAATTTAATATCTATGTTATATTTTTTACACCAGTTCATTAATTCATTCCTTTATATGTTCCATGTATAGCATGAACAAGTCATATCACTTTGAGGGGGCGGTAGTCTGCACTTCCTCAAATGAAATTATCGTATTTATACAACATGAAAAAAGAAAGGTATGTTCTAAATTATAATTACAGAAGAATAGAGATAAAAATAAATATCATAAATATCATATATAATTATAGTTCCATCATAATGGCCATCGTGAGAGGTGATAGGGGAAAATCGAACAATAATCGTTTCATGAGGCAGTAGTTCGTCGTACACAGAAAATGTATGTTCATGTCCATTAGAAGGTGGTGTGTGTAAGTGTAGATATAATCCTTCTCATAAAAATATCCTAGTATATTTAGGATGCTGTTATTTTTGTTGTGTAATGTTATAATAATAAGATCATAGGGAGTGAAGAATAAAAATTAAAGAAAGGAACTTGAGAGAACGTGTTACCCCTAAATCAGTTAACATCTTTTTGATTTGAGCCAAAAGTCTTTCTTGAATTGACTTCTTCCTAGGGGAATGATTATAGGAGGAATATAGGGATGTTGAAAGACTATTTGGTTGTATGTTAGATGAGCCAAGGGGTTTGAGCGGTGCGAGTAATGGGTTAGAGGTAATTTAATTTTATTAGGGGGGAGGGGCTCTTTAGGAAAGATTGAAGGTATTATTTAATTATAAAATTATTTTTTGTTTCAAAAAGTAAAAAAATAATTAAATTATAAGATAATATGTTTATTGATAAAAATTAACTCATCCAATATGAATTGGTTGGGTTTTGGAAATTTTTTAATCCTTATCTTTTTTATTTAACCCTTTTTTACTCTTACCGTTTTATCAAGAATTTAACACTTCGAGAATCAAAATATTTAACAAAACATGAAAAATATCCAATTAAAGTGTCAATAATAAAATTTTATACTTATAACTATTTGGAGGAATCTTATATTTTTTGTAATTTTATAATATTTAATAAATATTTTATATTTTAAAAAGGAATTATTCTAATTTTGACACTATTCATATCATGAATCTTTTTAAAATCCAAAAAAACATTATTTTTTTAAAAAAATTCATTAATATAAAATATAACATGTAACTATAATCCATAAAATTTGTGTATGACATTAAAATAATTTAATTATCATTATTTTAACAATTATAATATCATTTATTTGGATCCATTATTAATGAAACAATCACTGCATCATCATTGTGCCATAATTATATTTATTTATTTAATGTATAAAAGTAATAAATAAAATACCATTATATATTAAATATATTTATATTTGAAATGAATATTTATATTCGAAAATATAAATTATATAACCCCATATAAAAATAATTTTACTAAAAGATATATGTTTATGTTACATTTTCCATAACGTTAAATTTTAAGTAATTAAATATAAAATTCGAACAAAAGATGCTCCATGGGGTCATAAAATCATCCCAAGGATGCCCATTGTCATACATATCTCATACAATATAGTTAAGATAGGTGTTAGGTTAATTTAATATTATTATAATATAATCTTTTACCCTTCTTTACTAGATTTACCTTTTAACCATGGTAAATAAAATATTTACTGAAGTTACTAGTCATAATATCTAAAAATAAAAGTTAACTATTTAAAAAATTTGTAACTCATGATTACAAATATTTAATCCATTTTTAATATTCAAAACACATAATTTGTTAAAATTAATTTAAAATTAATTCTCGTTGTCAAAACCAAAAATCGTGTTTTTAAGAAATAAAAACTACCAAAAGATTGACATGTGTTTATGTCCAATATAAAAGTGAAATTACTTCCCATGAAAAAAATTGGATTAAATGATAAAAATAAAATCTAACTGGATTTTAAAACCATTAAAAGAACAATATTATCATATAAATAAATTAGATAAAAAAGACGGTTTTGACTTAAAATGCAATATTTTTCATTATTCATTAAATAATAAAAATTATCAAAAAATAAAAACAAAATTACCGAAAGTAGATTTCAATGTCCCTATTCTAAATAATTAGTTTATTTTGTCAAATGGAACATATAATGTTAACAAAAATGGAATTAAAAAATGGGTTTTCCCTAAAAAGGCGGTAAAACTACCTTTTAAAAATATTAGATTTTTTATGCTTAAAATTAGATTCATTCTAATTTTAAGCCTCTAAATTTTATTTTATAAATTAATAAACAATTTAAGAAGATGTTTTATCATAATATGGTTAGTTATGTTCATTCTTTCTAATACAACGGCTAGGCGTTAACTACCATTTAAAATAAAAATATTATATTATTATTATTTTCTCAATATGACTCAGCATTGTGTGCCACATAAGATTTTTAAAAAACTCATTGTTGTTTATTGATTACCCAATTGAACATAACATCCCCTTTAAAGTAAAATTAATATGTAATTGAAAAATATTATTAAATAAGAAAATGTCATATTCTTTATATACTTGGGATGATACACATTAGATCTACCTCAATTGTTCTCATTCCCTATAACATTGGTTGAAACATTAAATGAATCCATAGTGTGTTATTTTTATACTAGACATAACTATATGTAAATCCAATAGATTTTTTCCATATGTTATGAAAATATTGTAGTTTTAAAATAATGGCTCTCCCACTAAAATCTGGTAAAAACATTGTAAATATTATTTCAATTTTAATATTCTATGATATAGTTTCTTAATTTAATCTTGATTTGGATTTCATTAAATTTCACCTGGATAAAAAATTTCTCAGATTTCCCACCCCTTTATATCTTCATTGTATAGAAATATTCCATGAATATGGATCTTGGCATCCAATTCTTAATTTATTGAACATAGAACGTGTCATTGAAAATTAAGATTCTAATGGATTTAGGTATAATGAACTGGTATTATCAATTGATCCTTATTGGTACTAAATTGTCACCATCCATGTATAGTATCCCATGAATTCCCAGCAAACTATTTAAAAGTAATAATCCTCCTATACATTGATACATGGAATACATTTTTTAACTGTTCTTATCAACCTTATCTTAATTTCGATATACTTAATAATTTTAGGATTTATTATTCTCAATGAATAATATATCACCAACCATGCTAAATATAAAACCATCACCATGGTTTTATCCTTCCAATGTAGTATGTGTTTCTAGTGTTGTACCTCTCGTACCCCTCGTGGTTTAATTTTCATGATCACAATCACTTTCTTTGTTATCTAATCTTGTTTTCAAGTGTTTTTGTTAATAGGCATGATTTCAGGAGCAAGAAGTGGAAATGGAGGAAAAGTGGACTGTTTTCATGTCCACTGGCCAACCGGTGGCTTTACCACCGGCCAACCGATGGAACCCAGACAGAAGGCTGAGCCACTGCCTCAGCACCGGCCAACCGGTGGCCTCAGCACCGGTCAGCCGGTGGTGCCTGGGCAGACTAGGAAGCTACTGCCTCAGCACCGGCCAACCGGTGGCCTCAGCACCGGCCAGCCGGTGGTGCCTGAGCCTGAAGGCCTCTCCATTTTACAAACACCGGCCAACCGGTGGCCAAGCACCGGTCAGCCGGTGGAGCCAGTCAAACTAGCCGTTGGGCTTTGACCAAGCTTGTCCACTTGACTCCCAACAGCTCCGAAGGCCTCTCCAACGGCTCCGAAGCACCACAACGGCCATTTGAGGGTTCCCCCTATATAAATAAAGGACTAGGAAGCCCCGGAAACTAAAGGAATCCCACGGACACATTTTTGATCATTTGGCGAACCTCCGGCGCATTCCTTCAAGGGACCCCCACTTGCTCCAACTCAATTCCACATCCAAGGAGCACCACCATAGAAGCTTGGGAGCGCTCTTCATCAACTCCATCAATCCTTTGGCACCCAAGGCTTCTCCCATTACGGTTTTTATTGTTTTATCATTTTGAGCATCATTTTGGGTTTGTGCCTACAAACCCCCATCTCTTTCTCTCATCCTTTCATTTGGGTTCTCACACCACCTTCAAGGTGTGAAGAGGTTAGTCAAGCCTTCCCTTTTAAAAGGCTTGAATCATAGGTGAGCTAGCCTTGACCTGTAAGAAGGCTAGTGGGTTCTTGCTCAACCATTGAAAGCAAGTGGGTTCTTGCTCAACCAATAAAAGCAAGCTGTAATAGGTTCTAGACTAACCTTAATGTCTAGTGGGTTTCTTGCTAAAACCCTTAAAAAGCAAGCGGTAGTAAATCTCTCAACGGTTGAGTTGGGAGCAGAGACGTAGGCTTGGGGTTAAGCTGAACTCTGTTATCAATTTTGTGTCTTGCCTCTTTTATTTCCGCCGCACTTTTTACTTTGATTTTAAATTGTTAATTTATTTTTAAAAGGCAATTCACCCCCCTCTTGCCATCACTCCTTTCTTTTCCGCTCAACAATTGGTATCAGAGGAAAAATTTGAGTAATACCCTAACCGGTTTCAAATTCAAGATCCATTGTGATGGCTTCAACTTCTTTCGCCCTCGAAGGCTATTCTTTGGGTCGTGCTCCATTTTTTGATGGAACCTACTATACTTATTGGAAAACCCGCATGACTACTTTTCTTAGAAGTATTGGCTATCCTATATATAAAATTATCATGCATGGTTATTCTCTTTCTACTCCCGATGAATCCAAATGGACTCAAGCCGATATTAAGAATTTCGAGCTTGATGGCAAAGCCATGAACGCTCTTCATTGCGGCCTTGATCGTAATGAATTCAATCGAGTCTCCACATGCACCTCATCACATGAAATCTGGAAACTATTGGAGGTTACCCATGAGGGGAACAACAAAGTCAAGGATACTCGATTGGATATGTATCGTCAAGATTTTGAGTCTTTTACCAAGCATCCACATGAAAATATTACTGAAATGTTTACACGTTTTATTGACATTTGCAATGGAAGAAAATCTCTTCGAGATGTTGTGTCTGCAGAAACGATGGTCAAGAAGATCCTTTGGATCCTACCAAGCTCATGGGCACCGAAAGTC
The DNA here is from genome assembly GCA_963277665.1 of Viscum album. Taxonomy (NCBI): domain Eukaryota; kingdom Viridiplantae; phylum Streptophyta; class Magnoliopsida; order Santalales; family Viscaceae; genus Viscum; species Viscum album. The sequence continues at coordinate 507,737,859 of OY728140.1, forward strand.
ACGGCAATCCAAGAAGAAAAAGACATCAAGAACATGCCGGTCGAAGAGCTCATCGGATCCCTCATGACCTACGAGATCACCATGAGGAGGCAAGCTGAAAAGGAAGGCAAACCGATCAAAGTTCCAAAGAACATCGCCTTCAAAGTTCAAAAAGAAGAAAGCTCCTCCTCATCATCATCTTCCTCTTCAAGCGGCGATTCTGAAATGGATAATCTTGCCCGCAAGATGTAAAAATTCATGAAGAAGCACAAGAAGAAGAAATCCCGCAAGGCTCACCCCAACGAAAAATCCGAGCCCGAGGTAACATGCTACGGGTGTGGAAAGAAAGGCCATTACAAACCCGATTGTCCACTCAACAAGAAAAAGGCCAAGCAAAAGGAGAAGAAGAAGGCATTCAAGGCTACTTGGAGTGATAGCTCCACATCCTCCTCCTCCTCAAGTGACAACGGTAAAAAATGTCTAATGGCATTTAATGAGGTAACCTCTTCCGACTCCTCTTCCTCTAGTTCTTCCAATTCTTTTAATCATTTATCTTATGAGGATCTCCAACATGCTAGAGATCAATTGGAGGAAGGTTTTCACAAACATTCTTCCAAATTTGTTGCTTTAAAAAAGAATTTCAAAAAACTCTCTTCCGAAAAAGAACAACTTCTCAAAGAAAAGGAGGAGTTGTCCCTCAAAATCCAAAACCTTCCCGATGTTGATTCCATGGAATCAACTATCAAAGATTTAAGGGAATCTCTTGCCAAGTTCACCCAAGGGGAACAAAATCTGACCAAATTACTTGGTTCCCAACGCGTATCTAGAACCACCCAAGGGCTTGGCTATTCCAAGCAAACTTCCTCTTCCCATGCTCCAACTATTTTTGTAAGGGGGAGCTCCCAATACAAATTTTGCAATTATTGTAAAAAACCCAGGCACTTAATTTATGAGTGCAATTGCAAAAATGACCGGTATGATAGGCCCAAAACTATTTCCTTTAATGATGAATTTTATAGGAGAAGACCCGCCACTAGACAAGTATGGATTGAAAAATCCCTTTTAGCGAGTCTCACCGGACCAAAATTTGTCTCGGTTTCAAAAACCTCTCCCCGGTGATTTGTTGTTTTGATTTAGGGGGAGTTAGGATCGTTTAAGCCCTTTTGATTTCAATTTCAAAATTTTCGATTCAAAACTTTCAATTAAAACTTCCAATTTCAACACTTGGTATCAAAACTTTCATTTCAAAATATTCAATTCAAATTTTCATTTCAAACTTTCAATTCAAACTGTTATTCATTTTTTGATTCAAAAATTTCAATTCAAAATTCAAAAAATTCAATTGGTTTAAAAACTCTATCTTGTTTTTCAACTTTTCCCTCAATCAAGTTTTATGCCCCGTGCTATTTTGATAATCACAAAGGGGGAGAAATTCTTGGTTTATTGGGGGAAAAATCTTTCTCTCATGATTTACTTTTCAATTTATCCTTTAAAGCATGCCTCTTTTTTCAGTCTTTTACATTGTTTGTTTTGGTGATTGTGATCATCAAAATAGGGGAGATTGTTGTACCTCTCGTACCCCTCGTGGTTTAATTTTCATGATCACAATCACTTTCTTTGTTATCTAATCTTGTTTTCAAGTGTTTTTGTTAATAGGCATGATTTCAGAAGCAATAAGTGGCAAAGGAGGAAAAGTGGACTGTTTTCATGTCCACCGGCCAACCGGTGGCTTCACCACCGGCCAACCGGTGGCCTCAGCACCGGTCAGCCGGTGGCCTCAGCACCGGTCAGCCGGTGGTGCCTGGGAAGACTAGGAAGCTACTGCCTCAGCACCGGCCAACCGGTGGCCTCAGCACCGGCCAGCCGGTGGTGCCTGAGCCCGAAGGCCTCTCCATTTTACAAACACCGGCCAACCGGTGGCCAATCACCGGTCAGCCGGTGGAGCTTGTCAAACTAGCCGTTGGGCTTTGACCAGGCATGTCCACTTGACTCCCAATGGCTCCGAAGGCCTCTCCAACGGCTTCGAAGCACCCCAAAGGCCATTTGAGCGTTCCCCCTCTATAAATAAATGACTAGGAAGCCCGGAAACTAATGGAAGCCCACGGACACATTTTTGATCATTTGGCGAACCTCCGGCGCATTCCTTCAAGGAACCCCCACTTGCTCCAACTCAATTCCACATCCAAGGAGCACCACCATAGAAGCTTGGGAGCGCTCTTCATCAACTCCATCAATCCTTTGGTGCCCAAGGCTTCTCCCATTACGGTTTTTATTTTTTTTTCATTTTAAGCATCATTTTGGGTTTGTGCCTACAAACCCCCATCTCTTTCTCTCATCCTTTCATTTGGGTTCTCACACCACCTTCAAGGTGTGAAGAGGTTAGTCAAGCCTTCCCTTTTAAAAGGCTTGAATCATAGGTGAGCTAGCCTTCACCTGTAAGAGGGCTAGTGGGTTCTTGCTCAACCATTGAAAGCAAGTGGGTTCTTGCTCAACCAATAAAAGCAAGCTGTAATAGGTTCTAGACTAACCTTAAAGTCTAGTGGGTTTCTTGATAAAACCATTAAAAAGCAAGCGGTAGTAAATCTCTCAACGGTTGAGTTGGGAGAGGAGACGTAGGTTTGGGTTTAAGCCGAACTCCGTTATCAATTTTGTGTCTTGCCTCTTTTATTTCCGCTGCACTTTTTACTGTGATTTTAAATTGTTAATTTTTTTTAAAAGGCAATTCACCCCCCACTTGCCATCACTCCTTTCTTTTCCGCTCAACATCTAGAACATTCCATTTAAACAAGTTCTCAGGGAATATATTTATATGTCATCTATTTTTTCATCTCTATCATTGACTAATCCCAAGCCAGATTTTCCTACACTATATCAAATAGACATTTACACAATTCTATATAAATCTAGTATATAACTTTATAGTGTCTTTTCTATCATATGGATTATTTTAATGTCTATAGAAAAAATTAGGATCAATTCTATAGATTCACAACGTATTTTTTGTGATTATATTTTGTTTATAACCTCTAAAGATCTTCGCATATAAACACATGTTCTTATGAAGATGGATTTATATCATAAAAAAACTCATGTGATATAAATTTTTCCTTATTTTTGTAGTATGGTTATGGGTAATGTTTTTATTTGAAAAGCATATCTTGAAAACTAGAATTATAGGAAAATCATGAGTTTCAACATTGATGCTCTTTTTACTTACATTATGACTTTGACATGTATATATAGATGTGAATTTTGGAATTTCACTAGGATATATTTTATTGATCAATATTAGCATTTAAGAATCTTCATTAATCATCCTTATTGGAATCTTAACATTAATATTTTTTAGGTAATGTGAATTTGGGTATTACTCTACACCACATTATATTTATCAATGAGTTTTTGGTTAAGATATTATTTGAAACACACACCCTAAATATCTCATATATTATGACCATAAATATATCGTACTTCAATTTCACATTCCTTAAGGACTTCAAAGAATCTTATGATGTATACTTACCACTAGCTTACCCTTGAAACAGTTCACACTCTCTAGATGAACTACTTATGAAAGCATTGTTTATTACCTTTATTTTTAAATGTTTCTTTGTCCAAAAAATAGTATATAAATTATTATAAAATAAAAAAGGTCATCTACCCCAAAGAGAATAAAACTATACTGAGTATATCCTTGAAAATTAGTTAGTTTTTCTTGATAAAGTATTATATTTCCACAGATGGAAATATATGTCTTATATTTTATATTAATCTTTTATTTGAAATCATTATAACAATAGAAACAACATTCGTTCCAAAACAGAAATAATGTATCCTTGTTTCCATACGACACAAAAGTAAAACTATAACCAATAAACATGGAAATATAAAAGTTGAGTGCTTCTCACCATTAGCATACAAACCACCCTACCTCAGATTCTTATAGAACACACCTTAATTCAAGTATTGATTTATTACTTAGTTAAATACTATATTTTAATACAAAAATTTGACAGGAGTATTATACTTAATTCCCATGAATTATGTTATAAAAATAAAAAATAATTATGGATATACCTTTAGAAGAAGTGACTTCTTACTTTCACAATTCTGTAGAACAAATTTATTTTCAATAAAAATAATTTCATGATATGTGAAAAAATCGATTTATTTTTAAAGCCTATTTTTATTGAAGGAGTTTTTGAAGGTGTATTTGGTATGAAAATTTCAATTTTCCTTTTCACCATGTTTTTAATATTGTTCTACATAATAATTAAATATTAAAATTCTATTCTATTCTAATTTTCTTAAAGAACTTTACCAAAGGTAATAAATAATTTTCTCCATTATATATTTTTTAGTAATATTAATTGAAACGTGATTAAATGCATGAAATTGATATGAGAATGGGAATAATTGAATATCCTGTACATCTTTTAGTTTAATTGTCATCCAATTATTTCTATCATCATGTTTTCCCCACAAGATTCTCGAAGTTCAGTTAACATGTAAAATCATCAATGACTGATGTTATATCAGCAAGTCAAATTAGATGTGGATGATAAAATTATTAATTAACCATAATTTTCATAGTACATGACTCTCAAATAATCATTTTTACATCCATTCCTATTTGAAGTTTCATAATAGGTATTAGGGACACATGGGCATTGAATTTTTGATGTCATTATACTTTGCAAAAGAGTTTGTGCAACACTTTGGAAACTTGTATCAGTTTGGATATTTACATTATCTAATATTAACATAGTGTACTTGTGGTATTTCATTACATTTTCTACAAAAAATAAAATCTAGCATATCAATATTTTTCTAGAATACTAGAATTCATTTCCAAATTATTAATTTTAACTGACACCCAATATTTTATCAAATACTAGTGTCCCAAAAGTACTATATTCAGAATAAATAGTCTCTTGAGTACTCTAGTGGAATGAAACCTTGAGATCTGTCCTCATAATATACAATATTTGGTTAATCCACTACTCAAAGAGTCCAAGGTATGCACATATCTAGCCAATAACATTAACCTATAGACCATTGATTTGTTGAGGGGATTCCAATATCCAGTAGAGAATTACTTTTAATTTCTCAATGGATTTCCTCTAATGTTTCAAAATGAAAGAGTTTGATACTTATGTTCTACCAAAAATAATTATTTCGACCATCCACTCCTATAATAACCCTCCAGTAGTAAGAGGGACAATCAACATTGGTTGAAGATCACCACAAACACATGGTTATGATAAAATTTCCTTGAGGGAAGGAATTTAATGAGTTAATATTTCCATTAATGAATTTGGAAATTTAATTTTAGAAAATGAAATCAATTTATAATTTGAAATTATTGATCACTGTGACCTCTCCCACAACATAACCATTATTTTAAATTGAAAACACCCACCACACACGTTCATTTTTTCCTTGTATGCTTATTTACTATTAAATTATGTGATCACGCATAATCAATACAGAGAAACAAAATAGTAAAACATTAAAATGAAAAATTATATAAATAATTATGTGGTTATGGGATGTTAACTACTTGTTAATCTATTAAGTGAATATTTGATTATCTGAGTTCGTAGGGGAATTCATTTTTCCAATACCTAACTTCAATTGCAATTCCCATATCTCTCATTCAGTTCACTTGTTTTGTTTATTCCAAACCACAACTTAAACTGTGCCACCATGAACTCCTATGATGTGAAAAGTGTATAATAAAACACAAATAAAGGAAATTTAGGATGTAAAATTACATTTTATCGATTGAATGTGGACACGAAGGACCATATACAAATTTTTGATGGAGGTAAGATGTGTAGATCATCAAAATAAATTAATTATTCTATTTTGAATAATAAAATTCAATAATATATTAAATAATTAAAAAAGAAACTTGCACATTTTAGTCTTGGATCATGATCAGTATAACTGAAATTTTATTGTATTAGAAAAATTAAATTTTCAAAACTTTAACTTGATGGTATTTTTAATTCATTAACATGTATTAAAACAATTTTAATTAATTATTGATATGTTCCAAAACACCAGATTTTTTTTATCAACTCTGAGACCATTAAATTATTATTTTTGAAATATTTTCATAAATTTTAGGGTCTATTTAGACCTATAATAGATCCCCAAATTCATTTTAGGGAAAATGACTAGTTAAAGGGGTCAGGCAGGTCAAACGCACACCAAATTGGAATAACATGAGATTGAGAATCCATTTATATGACATATGTAGATAATAATATAAAATGATAAAATGCTTCTAAATGAGTCCTTTTTAAATTTTATTTTATATTTTAAAAAATATTATATGGGAATATTTGAATAATCATAAAATGGATGAATTATGAATTCAATTAAAAAATAATCAAACAGAAGCTTTTATTTTACTTCAAATAGAATATTTAACCTTTTAGTTATACAAGATTCAAAGGTAATATTTAAACTAGCTTCCATGGGATGATTCATCGTTATAGTTAAAAAAATCAATGATATGCTTTGAACTAGATTCTATGGGAATATTTTTCATTATAATTAAACATGCTTCTAAGAGAATCTTAAAGGTATATTTCATGGGATGATTTATCATTTTAAAAAAATGATCGACTATGGAAATACATTATTTCCAAAGGAATATCCCTAATGGAATCTAGTATATTTGGATATCACAAAACAAACATACATCAGACTTTTTCCAAAAATACATTACTCAGATATCCATTAATGTGAAGCATAAAATAAAACATTAATTTTTGTAGAAATATCTATAAAACCCCATCAATCTTAAATTATCCACATCATGGAGATATGTACTCTGATTAACATGGTATCAATGTCATTAAGACAATATAAATACCCTCTTTTTGAATTAAATAAATTTTAATTCAAATTTTAATGATTTTGAAATAAATAATCATACATTTCCTATGATAACTATGGAAAGAATTTATGAAATAGCAGAAGCATGAAGGACACACAATTTTAAAACGTTGTTTTCTTATTAAAGTCAAAAAAGAATAATCTAAAAAACCTCATTATCCATATTTCTAAAATGATCATGTGCAAATAAAATTTAAGAAAGAAATAAAATGTAGCGAATACATAAATGCTACCTTGTTTGATTGAAGTTGGTGGTTTGATTCACTCACTATTGGTATTTCATGGTAGAAAAACACATACTAGGTGTCTTATAGATCATCCAAACATGCACCATAATTCATGGATCATCAGTCTATATGTCCAATGTTCTAGTTTGGTAAATCAAATTGATTTATGATGCCTCTTCAATAACATTTACGACACAGACATGGTTGAGAAAACATGATCTACCCAACCTTGTTATTCTTTCTATATCACTCTTTATGAACATGAGTGGAGGGGAATTCCCTATGATATAATATACTAAGGATTACTATGTTTGAACTTCTAGTGAATAATTATCAATTATTATGTTCTCCTAGAACCTGATAGTAAGAAAACATATATTTACATTTAGTATAATGTATCTAAACCATAGGAATATATATTTAATATTACTGTCATCATATCTCAAGGTTCTCATTATAAGTGGCGACAACTACAACCTTCTTATAAGAAACATAATCTAAGGACAATGCCATATAAATAGTGGATGTAGAAACATCAAAATTATAATGTTAAAAATAAACTTATGTAGATATCAAACTTTATAGATGTAATTGTACTCAAAAATATTTTTTTTTTGGGTCTAGGAAACCCACTATTATAATTGTTATTTCTTCATGATCGGCACTTTTCCCCAATACACTAATAGGTTCACCATCATGAGGATATTACACTTTTTATTACATCCCTATATACTCAATTATCATAGATATTACAAGACCCTCTTGGCCCATTCGTGTAAAAAATCATTCTCTTCTTAGGGAATATATTCTAATGGATACATTTTCACAAGAAATCCAAACAATGGATTAGTCTATAAAAATAATAAATTCAATACAAATTTTAAAATTAAATAAATAAATGCCACATAGATGGTTGGTATATCATTATATTATATAATGATTTAATATTTAGATACTTTTTCAACTGAGTAATCTTACCCAATACTAGGTTTTTTCCCAAATGTTGCAGGTGAATTCCACTACAAGGGACCTTGTAGACTCTGCTAAAACCTCATTAAGAATCATTTGATATTCATCTAATAATAATGATGGATCATATTAAATTTAATCAAAACATATAGTAATATAATTAAACAATTGTCATTGAAGAAAATTGTGTTATATGTTACCTATAGAGACAATTAGTAAGTAGATTAGTATATTATTTTGGTGTCTTACTCCATCATTAAGATGATATTCCTGCATAACACTAGGATTAAATGCTACTCTTACTTCATGGATTCCATGAATATGATTGTTTCATTTCCTTATTGTAAACTCTATAGGTTGTATAGTGTCTTATACTTTATCCTCATTAGTTATTTCTCACACAATCCTATAAACATGAATTTTCATTTTTAAGAGATAAATAGTGACACTATGATATTCAATGGGTGTAAAATAATACTGAATCTTGAATGATATCCCTTAATTAATCAGTTGTATAAGTCTCTTCTTCTTTATAATTTTTCAACACACCAGTGTTGTCTTAATATGAGTATTTAACATTAAATCCATTAGGTACATGTTCCCAACTAGTATTTCACATTTTAGCCCTTAAAAAGGTTTCCCCCAAAATATTACACAAACATGGACATGTTCCTCTAGAATCTTGTGATATGTCATATATTATAGCATGGGTACTAGGAATGAAACCTTTGGAAAGTTCAAGGTTATGAATGATGCTCGAATGTTTTTGAGATTATTCCCAATTAGACTTCATGAGAAGAAATGCTATATATTTCCCTAAGCCTTCCATTTTGTCAAATGTATTGAATTAGTAGGGGTTTCAATAATTTTGTGTAGAAATATCCTTGAATCCATACTATAAACAATTCCTATAATACTAGAATCTTCACCTTACACAAGGATATTTTCCATGAAATAATTTTATTAGTGGGTTTCCCCACAACTAAAACATTGATTTAATGATCAAAATGAGTCCTCAAAGATCCCTTAGTTGTTGTATCAACTTCTATAGGATATTACCACATTTTAAAATGAGATTTAATGGCCATGGTTGGTTCTATACTCTTACACTTATTAGTGTATTTCAATGAATCTACCCACATCACTAGTTCCCTCAGTAATCCCCAAATATATTCTCTTGTCAAACATTATATATGATTTTGGAGAATCCAAAAATGGGATTCAATCATCGATTTCACTATCCTATCTCTAGTGAACCCCTAGGATAGTATAGATCATATTTTTTAATGCTTATGGGATCATGTTCATGAAATAACCTAGTATACACCTGTGTAGTGAGTATTTGAAAGTGGTATATCAAGAGAGAAACCAATATAGGTTTTATGGAATGTAGAAGAAATTATCATTGAGTCATGCAAACAATACCTTACATATAAAGTACTTCATCTATGACCATTGTATTATGATACCCTAGTAATAATCCACTATTTCACTAGTTTTAATGTCAAATAGAGGATATATAAACTATATATACACCCCAAATATAGAATCCTCCTTGAACTAATTGATCTATAGAAATAGAATAAAAACTATTCACCAGTGAGGATCTAAATATGGTGTCCAAAGGGTTAATAAAAGTGTAATATTCATACTATCAGATGGTTGTAGTGGTCCATACATAAACAAATAAGAATATTCCATATAAACTCCACATCATTTTCTTCTTGCCCATATTTTTTGGAATGTTGAAGAGACGAACCAGCATGAAGGCAATGATATTAATCAGATTCTCTCATGAAAATAATACTAAAATAATTATTGTTTTGGGATACACCCCCATGTTTTAATAATTGACAGATATTATATATCTATTAATGAATCCCAATATTCATATTTATGGTGGATTACTTCACACTGAATTCCCAAAAAGTGTACTCGAACTACTCTTAGTGGAACCTGTATAACCCATGTTTTTTCCATGTTTGAAAAATTGATCATATTTTTTCCTCACTATCTTTCAATCATGAGCTATATTGAAGCATATTTTAAATATATTTTTATCAGGGATATAATATGGTGAGTTTGGGTTCCATCAATACATTTACCAATTCCCTTAGAAGTACCATTATGAGAAAAGTGAGTTTCTATGTGTCCTCCCAAAAGTCCAGAAAATTTATGAATACAACATAATTATTTATGAACATCATTATACCTCCTACAATGTGGATATATAATAGACTCCTATAAACATCCCCATGGTGTACATGGAAAGATTTCATTTCTAGATTTTATCTTCTAAAAAATCTAACATCAGATATAAACTGTGGTAGGCATGGAACTATGATGTAGACAGTAACTTATATTGTTTTATTCAACCAATGAGATTTCAAATATCTTCACACATATCCTTGACCTAGAATGTCCAAGCATACCCATCACTGAATTTTACACTCGGGTGTAGTTTCCACTCATATATCATTCCCTAAATATTGTTATTAAGGCTAGTTTTGATGATTTGATATTACTATGGATGAGATGATTCAGCCGCTAGCAACTCCCCATTGTTTCTTTAAATAGGACTCCATATCATTTTTTCCACCACTTTTTTATAGTCATTCATGACATAAAAGAAACCATATACCATCAAATGCACCCCCATGTAATTTTATAATATTATTCAGGTGTGTCAGCCATAGTTTTTGGTATCACAACATCGTATAAAAAATTTATATAGAGGTATCCATTTGCACAATGGATACTCCCTTTGTTTTATTTTCAAATGATCTAATAATTTTTGGTGTAGAGATTGGATTAATATGCTTTATCGAATCCAACGTATCTCTACTTAATATGTATTCTAATTAACCACAACAAGAGTATTTTGATCAACTAATTGACGAATTATTTAAGAATCATCAAGGTATTGTTCCTCAAACTCTATTTCTTGTAATTTAGTTTCTGAAAATTCAACATCATATTTTATTACAGACTTCCACTCATAATATTTTTTTCTCTAAATATGCTTCATGTATACTTTTAGTAAAAAAAATTCTCGAATGTTTCTCTAAATTTTTTTATGAATGTTTTAGTTCCATGAAAAGAGAGTGACTATTATTTTTTTATGAAATTATATATTATACAACTAAATATGAATTGGTTTTTTAATGATAAAAAAACAATTTTATGTTCAATTATTTTATTTAGGGGTAAAATATGAAATTATGTGGTTACATGTGTTGAGAATAAGGATATAAATAATGGATTATTATTGACTAGAATTTATGTTAATGTCTTTGTTTTTGTCTTATTAAAATTATTGTTTTAATGGAAATATTTCTTTGAAACTATTTATGATGTTAAAGAATTCTTGATGGGAAATTTTATATGGGACAATTTCATAGACAACAATGTCTACCTAGTAAAGTGCATGAGCCAATTCGTTCATGTGGATAAAACAACCAATGAACCAGTATCCCACTGGCTACCAGAAAAGGGGAACCATCTAACTGGTGGATAGTGATAGAGCTAGGTATCCTACATCAATCGTACAATCTATCAAGTGGAATCTGGTGGCTAGCCAGTGCCTTCATTTGAAAATAGTAAAATGATAATTAATAATGAGTTTCAATTAATTTAATCATACCATAAATGTAAAATCTCAGTATAAGGGTCCCCTAGATCATATAAATTAAATAAATAAATCTATGTATCAGATTGTATTTATGAAAATCTATGATGACCCATTACCACAAACAATTTTTTGATAATCTATGATGGATCAATGATATCTTATCCAAGATGCCTCTTAAGAGCCAATTTCTATTTCTCTATCTCATTGGATCCCACTGTATAATTTTTATCTACATATTTTTCTTATATTATTATAATCTTTGAGTGATATCTGAATAAAATCCAAATTGGATTTTACAAAGAATTTTTTTTCTCTCAACATCTTCTACAAAACATGCTCTCTACCACTAAACTGAGGGATTTATTTCTTTACTGTAGATGAAGATAAAGATATTTGATTCATCTATAAACATAAGTTTAATTTTTTATTACAAAATAATTTATAAATAATGGGAGTTCTAGGTCTCTTGATCTCTATTAAAATCAATAGAGTCATATAAAAACCTTTGTACCCAAGGGGAGTAGATGTAAGGGCACACCCAAATCTATTGCAAAAATCCTTTATCAAATTTTATTGACCTATATTTTAATTTTTTTACTTCATCATTCATTATATATAATTTATTATAATAAAATATATTCAATATTCTTTAAATACCCTACATTTACTCACTTGGATAATTATGAAATTATATATTATAAATGGAATCAAAATTACCATGTTCTTATTTTTCATTTATAATTTATTTAATTGGTAAAAATGTAGTCACTATTAATAATCTCAAATTTATTATTGAGAACATTCCTCAATTATTTTCTATCATTTACTTTTCATTATTGAAATTTAATTTCCTTCTATACATATAAAAATTATTTTTATTTTTATTTTATATTTTTATTACCATCCCACTATATTTCATATTTGTTATAAGGTAATTTAAGACCTATCTTGAATTAATACCTTGGACTTCATTTGGTATACGAACCAACTTTTAACAAAGCATATTTTTGTTTGAAGTATGATTATAATGTATGAACATAACCACTTATACTCATGCTCCTTTTTTTTGATAGACCAAATTAAACTTATTAGAAATTTCACGTGCCCATTTTCATTTGAAGAATTTGATATTATATTTTTAAAAGGGTAATCCATGTTTATATCCCTGCGATTGAATAATAAGATAAATAAACACCACAAGATGTAACTGTTTTTTAATTGGATAGAAAAAACATCGATACACTTCATTTTAGTCTTGACAGAAATGATTAAAATGAAAATATACTTGACAAAAACTCATGATATTTGTAAATTAATTTAAATTACTTATGAATTCATAAAGAATGTATAATATATTATGATTTATTTTTATTTAAAAGACTTCAAAATATTTATTATGCATAAAAATGAATATATTTTCAAAATGATTACTTGAATAACTAGAAATTTATATGGTTGAAAGTCTCTTGGTGATGATTTCTCTACAAAAACATTGTTAAATAATATTATATGGATACTCACAAACTCATGGAATATAAAGGTTTAATATACAATGAGTTTGAAATATATAAAAAAATTCTACTTAATGAACTAATTTGAGCACCCATAATATATGAAACTAAATTTAAGGCTCAATTAAAAAATTTGGCCAAAGTGGATATGGAATCCAAAGAAGGTGAATGAACAATTTCTATTAAATCCATTGATGATGACATCACATCTTAATGTTATACCGGAGTTCATAATCTAGCCATTAATTTTAGAAAAATATTAAATTACAAAACATAAACTCACCATGAGAATAAGAAAAATAAAATTTATGTACCATAAGTGTCATGAAGATAATTTCAGAAAATCTCATCATCAAGATAAATATACCTATTTAGTAGAAGAAGATGAATCAGATTATGAAATGAATGAAATCCCTTATTGAATCAACTTAGGGTGAAAGTGACATACCTATAGACTCATCCCAAATATCCTATTCAAGATTATCAATTCTTATTTTTCTCATTTCATATATTAATGTTAATAATGAGGTTAGTTCTCTAACTTCCCGCATATCTTACACATCCTCATCTTCTTATTCTTTCGCATTTCCAATACCTTCAGGAAAAATAAATTATGAAGAACATGTATAGGATAAATATGATAATGAAATTGGGTTTTTTAAAACTATTGCATATGATTTAAAATAATTTCGTATTAAAATTATTGATATATATTTTATTATTAAATATTTAAATAAATGGTAATTTTTTTACCCTTACTCTATATTTTGATGAGGTTTCAATTTTACTCATTATTGAAAATATTTATGGGAATCCTCATCTCATGAGGTTTGTATAGATCTACTTATTCATGGGTATCTATAAATTCATTATTACAATCTATCCAGTCTGGAAAATCATTTACAAATATCTCTTATCTCTCTCTATATTGTATTTACCTTAATAATTTGGATAGAATTAAAATCTATAAACTGATTGTCAATTGATTATAAAAAAATACTAATCTAGTTTTCTGAATTTCTTATTCATTGTTATTTTCTTTTATTTTATTTAAAAATCAATTTTTTTATATGGTTCATTTTATTTTGAGTCTTATTTGTAAAATAATTTCTGAATTTATTTTTTATATCTATTTTTTTATATTATAAAAATCTTTATATTAGATATTATCCCTTTAATTTGATTTTTTGAATTATTTTCGAAATGTTCCCTTGAATACCCTTATAATTTCAGATGATGAGAATTTTATACGTTAAATTTATATCAATTATTCATATCATGGTATTTATTTCATTTAACCTTATGTATTATCTATATTTTACAATAATTAATCTCTAAACATATATATTTATCTTAATGTAAATTATTAAGGTAGAAATAGTATTTTATTTCTTTATTATCTTATCTTTTTTTCTAGTATGTCATTGATTTATAGAATGTTAATTATTTTTTTATCATTGTTTTAATTTTGAAAATCCAAATGAAGGAGATAATATCTAATGAATAGGGGTAAACATTTTAATATATAAGTGGAGATATATATCTAAATTCAGAGGGTAACAAATCATATGTCATTCTTCTTGATAACATTGAATATCTATTTTGAAATATATTGATCATTAAAATATTGAATTATATCAATTAATTGTTTCCCTCATGATTTAAAAATGATATAAATTTCTATGTTATGTTTATGGAATTATAAAAATGAGAACATTATTTTACCCCCCCTCTCTCTCCATCATGGTTTTTTATGATCACAATCACTCAATTATGTACTAATGATTTCATTTGAGTGGATAATAGTTTAATTTATAAGAATACACGTATTGTGTTTAATGAAACAAATATAGTAATAATATTGATATTAATGATTTATTCTAGTATCTTTGGAAATATTTATAGACATGTTTATATCCTAGAACAAATTGAATATATTTAATGATTATTTAGGGGATAATGTGTCAGATAAAATTCTATATAAAACAGTGGTTACACAGTACAAGTTACTCACCGGAAGGTGCATGTGGATAGAACTACCATGTAGAGAAGGATCCCACTGAATAACTAGAGAGATACATATACTATATAGTGTATGTGGGAAGAGTTAGGTATCCAACATCAGCTCTTTTTTCTAGTAGGAGGAATCAATCTTCTATCTAGTGGATTCAATCAAATATAGTAAAGAAGCATTTAATGATGGCATAAATGGAATTAAGTCAGTTCCATAAATCCTTTGATCAACAAAAGGGACACTCAATTACAATTGGGTAAATAAATATACACCAATGGAGGATTGTATTATAACAAAAAATATCCATGATGACACTATCCAACCAAAATTACCTAATAGATCCATGATGAATCATATAGATCTTCTACAAGGACTCTCTTAAGATCCACTTTCCATTTCTTAATCTATTACTCTATCACCATCAAAGTTTTCTCTAAATATATGTCTATGATATTGTTATATCCTATTAGAGATTAAATTCTATAATTATAATGGATTTATATCAAGAAATGTTTTTCTCATAACCACTTCTGTTTGACTCCTCATGTATTAATCAAGTTTTAAGGATCACAAATCCTATTTAGTCTTTAAACTATGTTAACTATATGTAATATTTCTCACATAAAATGTACAATAGCTATGTAAAATCTATCCAAAATACTTAAGGGATATACACTCAGTTTGGATACTATATACTGTCTTTTGATTCACTTTATAATGATTTCTATGAAAAATGATTAAGTTTTATTGATTTCATGAATATTACTACCTAAGACTGAATACAGATATTTTCTTAAGTCTATGAAACTATGAAGCAGACACCGTGAACAAGACACCATGACCATGAGACACTGTGAAGCAGACACCATGAAGTAGAAACCGTGAAGTAGACACCATGAACAAGACACTGTGAATCACACACCGTGAACAAGACACCGTGAAGCAGACACCATGAAGCAGACACCGTGAAGCAATCGCTGTGAACAAGACACTGTGACATCCAGACACCGTGAAATCCGGACACTATGACCAAAAGACATCGTGACCAATCCTGAATCCATCTTAATGAGACACCATTTCCATGACATACTATGACAACATTTCCTAATATGTTTTTTCATCTTTTGATTTGATCTCTAACAGTCAAATTTGAATATTTTAATACTCAGACGCAATCAATGTTCTTTTTATAGACATGTCCTTGACAGTATGATGTATGACGTGTAGAATACATGAAACCTGTCGGCTCAAACACAGGAACTCCAAGATAAACGTGTAATACGACCCAAAAAGGAGGAGATACGTGAGAGCAATTGCATGATACTGAAAACAAAAGTTGATGGGCATGAGCGCAACAACAAAATACACATAGAGAATTGTCTCATGCAACTCGACTCTACTGAATAACACTAGAATCACAGTGTAATCCTAGAATCCCGATAACATCTTCACACTATAAAACACCATGACGAACACAAACAGAATCTGTCTAACTTGTGACACACTATTTTCTATATAAGGACTTGAATTCTGCATCTGCCTGATCTCATAAGTCCAGATCTGTAGAGACTAACACTCAGATCACTTCTAAACCTATCTCAATATTTCTTCTTTGTTGTGTATCGTTTTATTGACTTTAGAGCAGAGTGTGTATCTTTATTGAAACACACTTTTTATCGTACATTAAACTGAATGATACAAGATATCATTACTCAAACATTCTTTTACTCTGGTGTATACCCACGATAAGTGTGGAAGAGATCTTTGTGTGTCCTGGTTGTTTGTACCCACGAAGAACTATGGAAGAGGTCCCTGTGTGTCCTGGACAGTCTTGTGTACTATTGTTAACCCCGATCTAGGGTGTGGATCAAGTTTATTTATATAAACTACTAGGTGGTAGGTGATCACCAAGTGGATTGGATTAGGTCTCATCTTGAGATAGAACAACTTGTTTCATATCCACTGTGCGGATTAATTTAGTCTTCTCTATTGTACTACATTACTTTATAATTCAAATATCACTAAATTCACATTGATATTTAATTTTTGAAATAATTTATAATTTTATAGTCTTAATATAATATCTTCAAAAGGAATCTTAATATCTGAGATTAACATTATTCAGAACTAATAAATCTTCTAAGAAGTTATTTAAATAGTCAAACCTTTATAACAGTATAACCTTGATTAACTAGTCAGTATTTAACCTTTTGGGAAAACCTTTTAGAGATAATTTTTAATCATAAATTTTTATAGTTACACAATATATCCCACCTCTTGAGTAATATACTCCAACCAAAATTTGGTATCAGAGGCAGTTTATTAAGACTTTGTTTAACCTTATTCAACAGTGATTGTAATTGTACTTGGAAGATCTGTAAATTTTTGTTAATTCTAAATTTCTATCTATTTAAATGTATTTATGTATTATGGATAATATATTTCAAGGTGATGCAACCAAAAAACTACCATTATTTAATGGAACCAACTATGCTCAATGGAAAATTAAAATGAAAATGCACATAGAGAGTATAGGTTTTGAAATTTGGTCTTCCATTATAGATGAATATAAGATTCCTAATACTGATATAATCACATGGGATTAACCTATAAAAACTTCCTACAATAACAATTTCAAAGATATGAATGATTTATACCACTCCTTAGGAGATGTAGAATTCAATAGAATTTCTGCTTTTAAAATATCCCATGAAATTTGGGATACTCTATTTCTCTCACATGAAGGAACATCTAGTGTAAAAGAAATGAGACATAATACTTATACTATTTAATATGATGACTTTAAAATTAAACATGATGAGCTTATCTCTGACATGTATCTTAGGTTCAATGAGATTTTTAACACAATGATTTCTCTTGGAAGAGAAGTCACTAAAAAAACAAATCATGATAATTCTTAGATGTCTGCCTGATAGATGCAGAGGAAACGTTGTCTCTATTAGAAGAATTGAAAGTCAATAAGGAAGAGGAGGATGACCCAAAGAGGAAATCTGTTGCATTCAAGACCACCTCTTCTAAACACAAAGACAAAGGGAAATTGGAAGCATCTGTAGAAAGTTCCAATAGTGAACAATCATCACCTGACAGTGATGAAGAAATCTCTCAATTAGCCAGAATATTCAAGAAATTTTATAAGAAGAAGAACATTTTTGAAAACCTAACTTCAAGGGAAAATTTGACCAAAAAGGATATAGGAAGAAGGACTGGAAAAGAAGTGACAAGACTGATTAGGTTGTCTGCTATGAATATAAGTGCAAAGGACATATCAATGCTGACTTTCTACAGCTCAAGTACAAAAAGAGATACATGTGCAAGGAAATGAAGTATAAAAAGGCCATGAAATCAACCTAGAGAGATTTTGAGGATATTTCAAGTGATTCAGAAACATCACATGATGAAGAGTCAAAGAAAGCCAATATGTGTTTTAAGACAAACACATATGTGGTAACACTAGACTCTACTGTACATAATTCATACTATTCTGAAAATGAGAGTGACTCAAAAAATATTACTAATCAAGAAATGTTTGAATACTGTAACATGATTTAAAAACATGAATTGAACTAAAATACAAATATATATCATTGAATAAATGTTATTCTCTTACTGTGACTGTTAAATCTGAACATAAAACTAAAAAAGAGAAAAATGCTCAACAGCTCAAAGAGAACAATGAATTAAAAATGTCTAATGAGCGATTGAATAATGACCTAGAAATGTTTACGAGTGGGAATAATACCATTAATAAAATTCTAGGAAAACAAATTGCCCATATATAAACACTGGAATTGGTTATCAACCTATAAAAATAAATCCTGGTAGAAAAAATTTTGTTTCAAAATATAGGACATATAGTTTTACTCCTAGTTACTGACACAAATAAACTAATTATATTAATGATACATCATCTACAATTTCATGTTTTTCTTGAACAAATAGATCTTATCTTTCAAATAATTTAATAAATGCTTATAGGAAAACTATGAGGAAGATATGGGCTCCTAAAGCACTTATTACTAATATTAATGGACCCAAAAAAGTATGGGTACCAAAATCTATTTTTACTTAATCATTATGTAGGAATGTTTCTTAAAGAGTTCCTATAAAAGTGTATGTTACGTGGATTGTGGATGTTCAAGACACATGATAGGGGATTACTCATGCTTCATGAATATAATAAAAATAGATGGGGGACATGTCACATTTGGTGACAATTCCAAAGGAAAGATCATTGGCCCTGACCAAATCCATAACTATAACTCTGTTTTAATTTCTAAAGTATTATTTGTTGATGGATTAAACTATAATCTTCTTAGTATATCACACTAATTTACAAATGGATTTCATGTTAAATTTGAAGATGATGCTTGCAATGTCTTTAATTCTAAATATGAATTAGTGTTTTCTGTATTAATAAATGAAAATGTTTACTCTGTTAACTGAGATGCTTTAGCTTCTAAAAATGCTTCATGTTTAACGGTATTTAATAAAGAGTCTTGGCTCTAGAATAGGAGTCTAGGAAATTGTAATAGTCACTCCCTTAGAAAGCTAACTAGAAGAATCTTAGTTGAAGACTTACCCAAACTTGAGTTTCCAAATGACAAAGTGTGCAGTCCCTGTCAAAAGGGAAAACAACACAAAATCTCTATCAAAACAAAGAAAGAAGTATCAACTTCCCAACCTCTCAAACCAGCTCACATGGATTTATTTGGAGTATCTATAGTTTCTTTTTTAAATGGGATGCACTATGTTTATGTTCTTGTAGATCAATTTTCTAGATATACTTGGACCTTCTTTCTGGCTCACAAAAGTGAAGCATTCTCTTATTTAACTAAATATGCCAAGTTTGTGGAAAATATTAGGGGACTTAGAATTAAATCCATAAGAATTGATCATGGCCTTGAGTTTAAAAAAAAGAGGTTGAATCCTTTTTCTCAAAAAATGGTATAGTCGCAATTTATCTACCCCTAGAACACCTCAATAAAATTGAGTTGTAGAAAGAAGAAACAGAACCCTGTAAGAGATTGCTAGAACAATGCTTAGTGAATATGACCTACCTATTTATTTTTGGGCTGAAGTTGTCAATACATCATGAAACATAATCAATGGACTGTTAATTAGATTTATTCATAAGAGGACTTTTTATGAGTTATGGAATAATAGAAAGCCCATGGTTAAATACTTCAATGTTTTTGGCTGCAAAGTCTATATTATTAATACTAAGTACAATCTTGAAAAATTTGCTTCTAAGAGGGATGAAGGTATCTTTTTAAGATATTCCATATCCAGTAAAGCCTATAGAGTGTTCAATAAAAGAACTAAATTTGTGGAAGAATCTGTCCACAACAAATTTGATGAAACATATCCACATGAGCCTAAAACCATTCTAGAGAACCAGGAGGATGATGTATCAAATCTGAACATTAATCCAAAATCCTCAAACCAATATGTGAATGAATTTTTGAAAACTTATAGTTCTAGAAATTCCTTAGACTCAAGCCATAATGAACCTCAACTTGTTGATGAACCTGATATCACTAGTCCCTCATTTCCTTGTGTTGTTAGAACTCTTAATAACCATCCCTTAGATTCTGTTGTAGGAGACCTAGACAAAGGAACTCAAACTAGAGCTTCTCTTAGAAATCAAGATGAACATCAAGTCTCCTTGTCACAACTTGTACCCAAAAACATTAATGATTCTATCAATGATGAATTTAGGGTGATGTTTATCCAAGAAAAACTCAATCAGTTTGGAAGGAACAAATTTTGGAAACGTTTTGAAAGACCTGATGACACATTCAACATAGGCAGTAAATGGGTTTTTAGAAACAAGGTAGATGAGGCTGGTAACATAGATAGAAACAAGGCTAGATTAGTGGCACAAGGCTATATTCAGTGAAAGGAATTGAATATGAGGATACCTTTCTACCAGTAGCTAGACTTGAAGCCATAAGAATCATGCTTGCTTATGGTGCACATCTAAATTTCAAACTATATCAAATGGACGTTAAGAGTGAATTCATAAATGCATATATAGCTAAGGATGTCTTTGTTGAAAACCCCCTTGGTTTTACAAACCCCCATTTTCCTAATCATATTTTTAAATTATCAAAAGATTTATATGGTTTGAAACAAGCTCCAAGAGCTTGGTATGATCGGTTGAGTGCTTTTCTTATTTCCAAAGGATTTACAAAAGGAATAGCCGATCCTACTATTTTTATAAAACGAATTTCAAATGATGTTTTAGTTATTCAAATCTATGTAGATGACATTATCTTTGGATATTCAAGAAATTATTTATGTGTTTATTTTTCTAAAATGATGAAAAATGAATTTGAAATGAGTTTAATGGGTAAACTAAAATTCATTCTCGGATTTCAAATCATTCAAAATAATGATGGTATTATTTTAACTCAAAGTAAATATACTAAATATCTTCTAAAACGATTTGGATTGGATGGCACTAAAAGTGGTGAAACTCCCATGAGTACCACTTTTTAGTTCGATCTTGATGATGATGGAAAATCTATTGATCACACCACTTATAGAGGAATAATTGGAAGTTTACTCTAATTTACTACTAGTCGACCTGACGTTATGTTTAGTGTGTGTATGTGAGCTCATTTTCAAGAAAATACTACGGAATCTCATTTAAATATTGTAAAGATAATTTTCAAATACATCAAGCATACAACCAATCTAGGGCTATTCTATCCAACAGGAAAATCATTTAAATTATTTAGTCATTCTGATGCTGACTTCAGTGGCTGTAAGTTAGATAGAAAAAGCTTCTCTGGAACATTTCACTTTTTAGGAACGTCACGAGTATCATGGTGTAGTAAGAAGCAAAATTATGTTGCTTTATCTACTGCAGATACTGAATATATAGATTCTGGCAGCTGTTGTTCACAAATCTTGTAGATGAAACACACATTACTAGATTATGGATATCAATTCAGGCATGTACCTATAAATAATGACAACACAAGTGCTATTAAAATTTCAGAAAATCATATTTCACATTCTAGGACAATGAATATTGATGTAAGACATAAATTTTTGAGAGATCATTATCAAAAGGGTGATATCACATTGGAATTCATTGGTAATGAGTATCGTCTTGATAATATATTCACAAAACCAATAAATTCTGAAATAATAGACTACATTATACATGAACTAGGAATGATAAATCTTCAGCAAATGTCTTACTAGTTTATATCTTACTATATTATATTTTACTATTTATATCTTACTATTGTATCTCTTACTATTTCATGATTATGGTCTCACAGTTAGTATTTTGTGACAGTTGTCTGACAGTCACTGTCTCACCATAAATTTCATGTTTACTGTCTAACTGTGATGTTTGTTTACTATCTCACCATGAGTTTTTTAACTATCTCACTCTAATGTTTGTTCACTATCTCACCATAACATCCGTTCACTTTCTCACCGTCAAAACTCGATATAGTCACACCATAATGATTCTTTATGATTTTCATTTATGAGTTAAAAATTATATCATTGTAATTATTCATTTCACCTCTTTATTTTTCCACATTTTTTACTTTTGTGATGTTTGGTGTTCCTAAATGATAAAATAAACAAAGTATCACTTTTCACTCACTCGAGCTCTCTTATAATCACTCTATTTGTAACCCTTCTCTCTCGAACCTTCGGTGAATGCCCTGGATGAAATGCCCTTCATCATCAACTCCTGAGAAAAGTAGCTCAAAGAAGAAGAAAATTGCACCAATGCTCGAACCTGAAGGTCCTATAAACCCAAATCTGGTAAACTGAGCTATAATACCTAAGAAAGAGGTTTTCCCCAAATGGATTCTTTCAAGTAAGTATCTAGTTATAAGCTTTTAAAAAGAGAAAGGCTGTTTATATTGGTTTTGGAATGAATATAGACCTATCTATCCTACGTTAGTGGCTTAGTTTTATCAATAAGTTCATTGCTCTATTGATTCTGAAGATGGTTATGTTGTGAAAAGATGGATAAATGGATAGAAATGCTTATTTTCTTCAAGGTTATGGGTTTCATGCCTTAGGATACCTCAGGAAGGCATCTGTGAGGACTATAAGAGAGGATCTCTAACATCTAGTGAGTTCATTGTGTTAGAAGATGTTCTGAAAAGCTTAACCGGAAATGGCACCAAGAGAAGATCCATTACTGTAGAACTAGATTGAGAATCAAGACTACTGTTTAAGTTTATACAGAACCTGATTATCCTTAGAAAAGGAGATTTAGCAATTCTAAAATATCAAGATGTGTTTTTTATTCATATTATAAAAAATGGGCATAAGATCAACCTTTGTAAGTATATCATACACCATATGTGTGAACTAGTCAAAGCCACATTCAAGTCAACCTCTCTATTTTAATCTTGGCTTATCTCAGCCATGCTTCATGCCAAAGGAACGGCTGTACATAATGAGGAAGTTATCAAGGATTGTGAGTTCTGCCTTTTGAATGTCACAATCAAGAGGTTGAAAATCAATTGGAATCCTTGGAAAAACGCATGGGTGGAAGAAAATGATAGAATTTAGGAAAAATTTAATCCAGTAGAACATACCTCAATACCAAGAGATATTTCTTATCCTTGTTTGGAACCAGATGAGGGTTTTGAGTATTCTAAAG
Organism: Viscum album; assembly: GCA_963277665.1. Taxonomy (NCBI): domain Eukaryota; kingdom Viridiplantae; phylum Streptophyta; class Magnoliopsida; order Santalales; family Viscaceae; genus Viscum; species Viscum album. The sequence goes on from OY728140.1 coordinate 507,761,770, forward strand.
AAGAAGAATAAGAGGCTGCTATGCCTCCTAGGGAAACTGTTTCTGATAAATAAGACATTAATTTTGTCCCTCATATAGTAAGTGAAGAAGAATTCCCTGGTTATAAAGATGTTGTTAATATGGAAGATCAATCCGATGTTGAAATAGAATCTATTGTCAAAGAAAACGAAAATAATGTTGTAGAAGAACCTATAGAAGAAGAATTACTAGTTATGAAAGAAGTTGAACTTGAAAAACTCCCAGTGGAACAATCTGTTCCTAAAGACATTCCTTTTGCTGAGGAAAGGCTGGAGTTATCTTTTCATCTGTCTAGGCAAGAAATGGGTGAGGAACTAAGAGATGAATTTGTGTAATTAGATCAAGACCCTATTCTTCTCAGTCAAAATAAAGATTCAACTATTAGGGGGAGCAACCCCCAAATCTGAAATCTACTGAAGTACCAAACCCGATATTTTCATGCCCTGTAGACACTCATTATAAATTCCCCAAATTTTATTATTTGGATGCCTCTTAGAAAGTTTTTGTAAAAGGCCTTGACCTTTATACTATGTTTCAACTGAAATTTATCTCTAATATTTCCCTTGAGAAGGAACAAACAGATTGTAAAGGAGATGAGAGAGCTTGTTGTTAAACTTAACAAGCTCACTAATGAATATATGAGGTGTCTTCAAAAAGTACTAAACCAACTAAAATCTCTGACCTCAGCTATCAATACTTCTATGGAATCCAGACAATCATCTCAACCTTCCCTAGACAATGACCTACTTAGAACATTGGTCAAAGAAGAACATCAGACTATGCTTAGTGGTTTCAATAAATATTATCTATATGAAATCATTCATAATTGTGATAGAGTTCTTGATCTGGTCCAAATCCATTAAAAATTTCTAATGATACTCAACAAGAAATTTCCAAGAAAGTGGATTTCTACTTCAATCAAATCTTCTCAAAGATTGACATGACCAATCACTTTAAATATTTTGTAGAAACTCTGAGGATTCCTCCTGTTACTCAAGCTCTCAAGACCCAAGTTCAAAAGCACATAGAGTTGACTCATCTATTGGATATGTTTGTAGAAAACAAGGATGACTTTGAGAAGGATATGCAGTATGGTTGAGTGATCATTGAAAATTTTATCAAACTTCTGAGGCCCTATCTTCGTGTACCATGTACAACCATCGTTGCTCCTGTGGCTGCACCTTTGAGACCTGGTCTGCCTACATTCACCTCTACCTTAGCCTCCAATTTTATTTCTTTCAGTCAAGCGCTGAGTCAGATTAGACCTGTGATCCTTGATCAACAATTGCCTCAGTCTTCTAAGTCACCTACTACTGCTCCTTCTATATTTGAAGCCCTTCCTTTACCTTCTCTATCAACCAACTCACTCCCATCTTCTACCTCATCTTCTGCTCCTATGGCTTTCTCTTCAGCTATTGTTGCTAAAGGCAACGTAAAGACTAGTCAGTGAATAAGGATAGTGTTTACTCTATTTTGATTGGAATCTTATTTCATTTGTTTTACTTTTTGTAATGTCTCTCTTTTTATCCAATACATTATACGCATTGCTTGTCTCTTGTGTCTTTCTTTCCCCTCCTACATTTTGATAATCCCAAATGGGGGTGAAATATATGAGAAATGTATATATGAGAAATATATGAAAAAAAGTATGGGAGAAATATAAGGAAAAATATAGGAGAATAGAAAACTCACTCTATATATGTTATATGCATTCGATCTATGTTGGTAGGAAAAATATACACTCTAAATCTACATGGTTTGTGATCTTAAAAAAGGGTAAGATTGTTGGACTCCTCATTTTTTAATCATGACTTAATGATCACAAATCATATTTAGTCTCTAAACCATGATAACTCTATGTAATCTATCTCACATCAAATATAAAATAGCTTAGTAAAAGCTACCCAAAGCTCTTATGGGCTATACACTTAGTTTGGATACTATATACTATCTTTTGATTCAATTTATAATGATTTCTCTGACAAATGATTAAGTTTAACTCATTTTATGAATATCACTGCTTATGTCTAAATACAAATATTTTCCTATGAATGATACGCCATGAAGAAGACATCGTGAACAAGACACTATGACCATAAGACACCGTGATGTAGACACCGTGAAGTTGACACTATAAAGCATACACCGTGAACCAGACACCGTGAACAAGACACTGTGAAGTAGACACCGTGAACAAGAAACTGTGTAGTAGACACTGTGAAGTAGACAGCGTGAAGCAGTCACAATAAACAAGACACAGTGACATCTAAACACTGTGACATCCAGACACCGTGAAATCTAGACACCATGATCACAAGACACCATGACCACAAGACACCGTTACCAATCTAGACACTAGATGAAAAAGACACCATTTCCACGAAATATTGTGACACAGTTACCTAATATGATTTATCATCTTTTGATTTGATATATAATGGTCATATTTAAATATTTTAATACTCTGACATAATTAATGATAATTTTATAGACATGTCCTGGACAATATGAGGTATGAGGTGAAGAATACATGCAACTTGTCGGCTCAAACACATGCTCTCCAAGATAAAAGAGTAATGCGTCCTAGAAACAAAAGGAGGATATAAACAAGAGTTGCATGATACTATAAAAAACAATCTTGTGGGTGTGAGCGTGGGAAAATAATACACTTAGAGAATTGTCTCATGCAACTCAACTCTACTGAAAAACAAACAAAGCATACTGGAATCCTAGAATCCTGAGAACAATTTCTCACTATAAAACACCACGAAGAACACAAGTTGGATCTTTCTGACTTACGATTCTCTATTTTCTATATGAGGACTTGAGTTCTACATTTACCTCATCTCAGAAGTCTAGATATGCAAAGACTAAAACATAGAGCACTTATAAACCTATCTCAATATTTCTGCTCTGTTAGGTATAATTTTATTAACATTCAAGTAATGTGTGTATCTGTATTACAACACACTCTGTCTCCCACATTAAACTAAAGGATACATGATATTCTCACTCAAAAATTCTTTTACTCTTATGTATTCCCACGATAAGTTTGGAAGAGGTCCATGTGCGGCCTGGTGGTTTTTACCCACGAAGAACTGTGGAAGAGGTCCCTGTGTGGCCTGGGCAGTCTTTTGTACTATTGTTAACCCTGATCCAAAGTGTGGATCAAGTTTATTTATATAAACTTCTTGGTGGCAGGTGATCACCTAGTGGAGTGGATTAGGACTCAGCTTGAGACTGAACAACTTGTTTCATATCCTCTGAGCCGATTAATTTTGTCGTCTCTATTTTATTACTTTAATGTATAATTCAGATATCCCTAAATTCACTTGATAGTTAATCTTTGAAAAGTTATAAATGTCTTATCTTAATAGAATATCTTCAGAACAAATCTTAATGATTGACATTAAGATGACTGAGAACTAAAAAATATTATAAGACGTTATTTAAACAGTTAAACCATTATAACAGTATAACCTTGATTAACTGGGCTATGTTTACCCTTTTGGGGAGACATTTGGAAATAATATTTAATCAAAAAAATTTATACTTACTCAATTCACCCCCCCCCCTCTTGAGTAATATACTCGGACCAAAAAATTCTAATATAGGTTCCCACTTACCCAAAAGTGTAGGACAATACTATTTATGAATCATGATGGGAAAGAAGGTACTACCAACCATACATATAAGGGATATGATTTTCTTGATAAATCTATGAACAATTAATGGTCTACATATTTTCTTGATCTTGATTTGAACAAATAGAATATTATTAAAACATATTAACCTATGGAAATGATACATATGGGGTTACAATAAGCCTTTTTTGACTGGTGATATAAAAATAATATTTATCTCTCTATTAATTTAAATATTTTATTAATAATATCATATAGTTTCATATGATAATAAAATTTCATTACACATTATATCTTCTATGAATACATAGCTATCTAACATTGTAATTATCTTTAATAAATTATTTTGAAATATTCATAATTTTATTTATAATTTATAATCAAACTAATTTATTAACACATGCTAACTCTTTATAATATGATATTAATTATTAATTAAATTCATAAATTATTTTTCATCTTATCTTTATCATTGTTTAATTTCAATTTTCCATTGAACATGTACTATTTGGTTAATTTTATCATTTTATTATTTTAATCATGCCTTATTTATGAATTTTTTATGGAAATCCCCCCATCCTTTTCTTTATGAACAAGGATTTCAGGATGATGTTCTCATAAGGGGGTGGGAGGTCCTCCTCTATTTATAGTTCAAGGTCTGACCTGAATTCTATAAACATAGAAAATAAAATTCATGAATTTCATCGTTTTCCTTAGAATTTGGTTCCCATCATCCCCATAGGTCAGAATTCCTTAGGGTCCATTTTTTCTAAAAAACCAAATACAAGAATGATGCCAAAGGAACAAATGTATGATATATGTAATTCTATAGTGAAGGGTATATTTTCATGAAACATGAGTAATGTCTTTCCTGAACAGGAAGGGTCACACAAACCCTCAATTCTGTGTGAGTGAAAATTTTCTATAAATTATATCTAGATATGAAATATAATACAACACTCTAGATCTAGTATTACTTTAGTAATTTGTCCATATTTATGAAAACATGGCCTATAAAAATTCAAAAATGATAAATTTAATGGGATATTTAGCTTAAACCCTGTAATTTTAGATTTCAAAGAACACAAATCATGTCCCAAACCAAGATGGGATACCAAGAAACTAGACATTTGACCTAGTTCAAGACATGGCTTAAAGGGTGTTCATGATCCCCAAGGGCTGGTCACTAGTTTTGGGAATCAATGTTATCACAATGGGAAAGTTTTTTTCCACAAAAATGGGTTCAAATAAACAAAATGATCACACCACATAACCAATAATGATGAAATATCAATAAATAAAAATATGATCCACATATAGAAGTAGAAGAACCAAACTAAAGCTAAACACAAAACTAAGACTGAACCATGAAACATGATCTCCACATGACCTCTTGGTAACCACCAATCATAAGAAAAAAATTCTCCAAAGGCCAACAGAGACTAGGAAAACTAATCCTACAAAATAGCTCAACTCTATTAACAACATATGGTATTATTACGGTGTGAGGATACAACATCTCAATAGCCAATCACTATAGATTCCATGCATTTATTTTCCCAAAATAGTCAAGAAACAATAGTTTGATATACATTTAAAAATTATACTTTTAGTCATTTTAATAAAAAAAACACAGTTTTCCATATGATCCTATTTGAAAAAAACACACATCTTTCCCACTTTAAAATGGGTTTCCACTCCAAAACCTAACTTATAAACCCAACACCAAAATTCTGGTCCATCAAAGAAATAAAAAGGGAAATTTATAAAATAAATGGAAAAATTAAAAATTAATACTCTCTACTCCAATAAAAAAAATCTAGTACACGTAAACTAAACATATAGATAAATATTCATGGAAATTTCCTAAACAAAACAAGAAGAAATCCCTGGATATACTTAGTTCGGACTCACCTATCGACATATGGTGCATCTCCATATTAAATAAACTAGTGACCTCTCTAAACCAGATAATCTAGGGACATATATCAAATTCTAGTATGCTTAATAAAAAATGTGTTCTCATGCATGAGGCACTAGGAGAGATCCCACTTGAAAAACCCATGTTTCTTTTGGAAAACAAACATTAAACACATTCACATTTAAAATATCATTGAAAAAAATATTTTTAGAGAAAAATTACTTGTTTTTAAACTAAAATAAGAAATCACACATAATCATCACATAGTTAAAGTCACAAATTTCCACATACATCACCCAACTCACAACCCCAAAACTTTTACAATGAATTGCCAAGGGAAAACACCATCCCAAAAGCACCCAATCCATCATTAAAGGATCAAATGACATTTTCTCAAACACCTTGCCTGTATTTCTATATTTATTTAGTTAAATAAAACCTTTAAAACCATTTCACATCATTTTTCCATCACAAAAACACCAAATAAATTTATACTAAAAAATAAAAAGAAAGCGAAACACAATTACAAATCATTAGGAAAGCTCATGAATCACGTGGAATGTTTTAGAAAGGAAATGGATGTAAATACATACTTTAGTGATATGAGAATGAATCCAAAATCTTAGATAAGGAAGAATAAATCCCAATATACAACCCTCAAACCCATATATAGAAGTAAAAAATATACATCAACATTAACCATCAGGGTTCATCCAATAATGAATCCCCTCTTATAGATTCCAAGAACTCAGGAGTGATGATTCAGGATACAAGGAAATCAACCAAAAACACAAACAAACTTAGCTTTCGACCTTCAAAAAACTTCAATAGTGGAAATAGAACAAGGGAAGAGGCTCTAGGAGGCCCCCATAGTTCTCCTAGTTTGAGAATAGTGTGGAAATACTAAAAAGAATTTAAAAAATCAGAGGAGAAAGATGTAGTTTCAATATTTTGGTGATATTGGAATGTCGAACTATTTATCCACAAAGTTTGAAAAATAGTGCGCTATCCTTACACACCCTAGTGGAGAAGAGGGAATCCTCACAAGTTTACCACATGGTTTCCCCCACCGTGAGACAACCATGCCAAATTCCATTGTGCACATTACTGAACATCTAAAACAGTTTTCACATGGTTTTACAAAGTGTTCACAAGTCTTGTTCCAGGCCCCATTCCCCATCTCACATGCCACATTGTTTACTACGTGAAGGTTCACAGTTTCCCTTAACCATGATCAACTTTTTACAACCTATATTCATGACCAAGATTACCATTTCAATAAAAACACTCACCCATAAACTTCCAAAACCTAAAAAGTAAAACAATAACTAAAACCAAAACTCAACCAAATGATCCAAATATAATAAGATAATAAAATAAAATGAGTTTTATAGGATGGAATATAATAATTCCTCAAAAAAACAGACACTTTCTTCACTTGGAAGTTAACATAGCTAGATAATAAACAAAACTCAATCCAAAAATTGAATAAAACCAAACAAAATCAAGACCCTCAGGGTGAACTTTCACTTCACTAGTCACATGAAACCGTTTCTAGAGGAAACCAAATCATAAAGAAAAATTGGAGAGTAGGAGATGGTTATCCCAACCATATGGACCTTACAAACACAAATACATGATTTTGGAAAGACCCGAATCAAATTGTGAACCAAACAGAAGCTACAATCATCAATTTAAACAATATTGTATATCTCTAATCAAGAATGTCAAAAAAATAAAACCTATTTAAGAAAGGCTAAACATTTAAGGATTCACATCCAAGGTAAAAAATACACCTATGAGAAAATAGTACAATCGAGCTTTTACTACATGAGATTGAACCTAAAATAGTATAAATTACCAAAAAAGAGAAACTTCAACAATCACCAATCCAACACTTGGTAAAAATTTTGAGCTATGGTTTCCCACAACCCCATCCATTCCCAACTACATGAAAAGATTCACTCTATGGCATATTGATGGATCCTTGATGTTTGATGCATCTGCTTCCCCATAGCAAGGAAATGAAATCATCTGATCAAGATGTCTTTTTTGGGAAACACTTCTTATGAAACTTAACTAGACAAAATAGATGGCCACAATAATGAAAAGACATTAGAAGATTGTGATAATATGGCATGGAATAACCTATCCAACTCCATTTTAAGAAAATGAACAAATGTTACAAGTAATTAAAAGCTAAAAAATATGAATGGGGCCTCTCAGTAATAGGTTCCCCTACCACACACCTCACACTAGATGGGGAACCTTTCCAGACATTGAAAAATACATGTTCATCAACCTCCAATGGATGCACCCTAAGAATAAACTCATGTAAGAACATATCATCCACTGACCACTCAAAATTAAGGTCCTTGGAGGAGAGGGCTTTCTTGTTGATCTCTAGACTAAGACCCCCGATTAAAAGAGTAGCTTTCACTAAATCCTAAGATTATACCTCCCAAGAAATGGAAACGATCTCCTTAAAGTGGTCATCATAGTCCTTCACTGTGTTGGTCGAGATGAATACTCCTGATATCTTCTTTTTTTTCACCACCTAAGGCGCAAAACATCATGTGAAAGTGGTCTTAAACATATCATACATCATCCTAACATTCATTGATGATGGTAAAATCACCTTCCACTGATCCAAAACTACATCCTCAAAAAACCTAGAACAACATTCACTCTCATATCCTCAAGAGCTTCTAATGATATTAATGCACACTTAACATCCTATTTCCCTTCCATCGCCTCTAATGAACCTCGATCACCGTGAAAGAATGGAAAAAATCAAAAAGAACAAAAAACTAAGCAAGATATGCTATAAAATGTTGGGTCCTTTCTAGGTGGTATATTCTGAAAAATAGAAAGAAAAGTTAATCCAAAATGAGCATCAACGTAAAACACAAATGAAAAGAGAAACTCAAGCCAAAAAATAATCTCTCAAGAAAGACTACATTGAACACCAAAATTACTATTTTTAAAATCACCCAATTGATTCAATTTTGAAAACCTATTTCTTTCAAGGCCACTATCAAAATAGAAAAAACCATTTTTCACAAAACAAAATCCCAATTTTTTAAAAGCAAAACAAATTCTTGAAATAAATTTTCCATTTAAAAAACCATTTGGAAAAATGATCCCAAACCATTAATATGAAATATTCACCCATGGTATCCTATGAACAATAACATATGGGTCCATCACATGTCTAGTTATATCATCAAACCTCACATGATAACATGAACTTGTAATTCATACCCAGACATATGTAAATGTATATAATGAATACCAAGGTTCGCACACATCATTTCAACATCAAAACTAAGGAATTACAAATTTTATAATCAACTATGTCATCTATATTTCTATAATGATTTTAAAATTCTGAATCAATTTAACTTTTAAATCCCATTTTCTTCCAACAAAAATAAATAAATTATTGTTTTACAAAAAAATCATTCCCAATAATCATATTTCTTTTTTAAAATCAGCTTTTCCCAAAATTATATTCATTTTAAAATCCCACAAGCACCAAACGAGACAAAAAAAAGTCACACTAAAATACCAAAATGTGGAACTTTTAGTCATACATAACATAGTGACATGGTTTTTGGATCATTCCCAATGTAATAAGTAACCTCTAAGAGGACATCAAACAGTGTACTCAGCCTCTACATGGGTCACTACTCAATGTAAGGTCACAATATAACACCATATTAGCTCTAATGTATTTCCCCATCCACATAAACCAAAAACAAAAGAAAACACTCAAGTCCCAGATTACCCATGGATACTCAAGGAAAAGAACAATATAGGGTTCATTACTTCCTTCTTGTACTTACATCCCATGTCCCGATAATCCTAGTCCTGAAAAAGTTAAGAACAAACTAATAAGGATGAACATATTAAGGTGTCGTCTTTTGTTTTTAATGATGTTTAATAAGTTATGTATGTTTAAGAAGAATAGAAATCACCTCAAATTGTTTTAGTGAAAGTCTATCCAACCATTATAATCAAGAATGTCAGACTCATAATGGTTGAGAAATTCTATTATATTGAGAAATTATTTTCTGGATGAAAAGGTTCATAGAATTCAGCTGAGGTTTGGACTGGAAAAAGAAATATAAAGGGGGGAATGGAATTCTTCATGACTATGACATAAATGTGATGATTATTTGGTTATATTGGAGTTCTAATATACATAATTATTCTGTAAAACTTCTGATGCATGCTTGATAAAAGATAGGGAATTGAAAGAGATGCTTCTAATCATATCCAGTCTGATCGTAATCATGGAAATAATATTCTCTATGAGAAGGAAAGAAAGATGTTGCTAAAATATAGGGAAGTGATAATACATTATTTTTTTAGTCAGATGATACTGAAACTAATATCTAATGTATTCAAAGTCATAAAGGAAGTCATGATACAAGCACGATATTGTGATTGAATAAAGTTGTTGAATATTTATCGAGCATATATGTCATACCATTATATGCATCGAAGGCGTATTTTCCCTTATCAAGACCAATGGTAAAGAAAACCAGACATTGTTGAAGATGATTCAAAAAAAATGACTGAGGCTGATCAAAAATGTATTCAACCATTTATAAGGAAAAACATACATTTTTCTTTTTCATAATTTGGAAAATTGTAATCATAATGGAAATCATCCATGAGTTTGGAATGTGTGTGAAGAAAATTATTGGATGAGTGGTCAAAGAGGGAGATAAAAGTTTTAATGTAGTAAGATTCGTGAAAAATGTGAGAAACCGAAGGTACTGGTTTTCAGTTAGACTAAAATCCCAAAGCTATAAATCTTCAAAAAATAAATCTGATGGGCATCATCTTTAGAAGTGAAAGAAAATCACTAATTTGTTTTCAATGAATTTTGACAATTTGGTTAAGAGACATCATATTTGAGGTGAAACTCATATCATCAATTGTAATGATGAATTGGAATCAGATATTATTTTGAAAAGGATTTATGAAGAAGAGGATAAGTTGTAAGAAGGATTGAGAAGAATCAAGAAGCATTGATGAAGTAAAGATGCACTGTAAAATCATAGAAGCATGAAAATGTGGGTAATGTTTTTGAGTGGGAAATAAATTTATATTCCCACCCAAACCATTTTTGGTCCACCTATAAAAGGAGAATGTAATTTTTACTTTATAACGGATGTATTATTCATAAAAGGAAGAGAGAGAAACTCTAAATTTGTATAGAGAGGAAGAGGTTATTGATTTCTTTTCTTGAATAATTATTGTCAAACAGAAGTGAAATGAGTGAATACAAGAACACAACATATTGGTATGATCATCATATTAGGTGAGATAATTGGATATGATTATCAAATTTGGATTTCTAGACTGAAGAGGGAAGTGTCCTAAATTGTCACAACTATATTCTTATAGAATCATATTTTCCATATTGAGAAATCAGACTAGGAATATCTAACTAGGAAATAAGACTAAGATAAATATCAAAAGTCCTCGAAGGACTTACCAGCTTCTGGGTAAGAAATTGAAGATTGTTTTTGAAATTTTATATATACGGAAGTTGATAAGTAAGCACAGGTAACATGTGTTGTTACACAAGCCTTTTATTACATCATTTTTTCTAGAATGAGAACATGCACTATTGGACTGTTTTCAAAATTTCAAATGAGTGAAAGGGCATATCTTACTCAATATGTTCCATAAAAATCATTTTTTTCATGTCGATTGTGTGATATTGTATTGTTTCCAAATGATACCAAGGATGTAACTATTCTTATTGAATACTGAACATAGTAAATATTGGTGTTCTAATGGATATGTGTTTGATCTGTTTTGAGTAGGGATATAAATATTTAATAGGTGGAGAATTTTGTTTCATTTTTAATGAAACATAAAATAAAATGTTATGACCGATTTACCCCTCCCTCTCTCATTGATATAATTATCCTAACTGAGCAATTACATGATCTACTTGATAACCCAATTAACAAGGGACTCCTACGATAAAATTCTATCACAAACCAATCCATGATACCTTCAAACCCAACACTCATCCAAGTCTGAGACATGGACCTAAGGGTATTCATGAGCCCCACGTGCTGGCAACTACTGTTGAGAATCAAAGAAATCACAATGGGAACCCTTTTCTCCCAAAAAACCACGATCAAATAAACAAACTTACCACGCTGCATAACCAAAAATGAAAAAATATAAATATATAAAATATAGATATAGATAGAATATCAGATGAATAAAATAGAAACTCAACAAAGAACTGAGACTGAACCACGCAACATGACCTCCACAAGACCTCTTGGTCACTTCCAATCACATGACCAACCAACTCTAAAGGCCAACTCAAACCAGAATACCTGAACATGAAAAACAACATTGGTATATAGATAATGAATGGAACAATTAGGGTGTGGGAATATAAAATCATAGTAATAAATCACCATAGAGTCCACACATTTCATTTAAAATAATATTTAACAAACACAATTTTCGTAAACATTTATAAAATAGGCTTTTAATCATATTAAAAAAACAAAAAAATTATTCCATAAGTTCCTTTTTGAAAATAAAACAGATATCTTTCCATTTTTAAAATATTTTTCCACTCCAAAACTATATTATATATCCAAAACCAAAATGTCAATTCAACCAAAAAATATAAAGAGATATGATGAAAATAAAGGGAACAAAATATGCAAGAACAACTCACAAAACCTATACCTTCAATCAACTAGAGAAAAAAACACGTAGATATAGAATCATGGTTATTTCCTAAACATCAATAGAGTAAATCCCTATATGTACTCAGTTCAGAGTCACCTTCCAAAATATAGTTCAGATCTCTAGTGAAAAACCAACTAGCAGCTATAAACTAGAAAATCCATTAGCACAACTCAGCTAGCCCCTAATGTAAATGAGATACAAACCCATATAAACATGATCGAAAAGAAACAATAACTTGACCCTATAGATGACGCCCATTAATCCCATACTGGTAATGATTATAATAATACTCAGTGAAACAAGGTATAACAACCATAACAAATAGAATTCTCATGAATGATCCATTATAGGGGAACACATCCCAATGTCCAGTGGACCCAATTCTAATGGTGTCCATGAGCATGATCCACTTAAGGGGATCCCATACTAGGGTCTGGTGGTTTCAATCATAATCTAAGCATCACAAACACACATGAAATCCATCTATTTTAGCAGTACATGAAGATCATGTAGAAACCACCATTTTCTAGAATAAAAAATATTTCCCAAATCATTTTAAAATACCAATTGGCCTTCACACTACCCATGTTTTCAATTAATTTCCAAAAACATGAAAATGTGGCCACTTGGCCCATTTATCAAATTAAATCCAAACCAAATTTCAATACATCATAATTTTCAAAATAGTAATTCGCATCATTTCATATAAAGTGTTATTTTCAAAGGAAAAAAAACATTCCAACTGGTACATAAACACTTACAATCCAAATTCATTCACAAAGACATTTGCACATAATTTCCAAAGTCAATATGAAAAACAAAATTCATGAGAAAAAATCCAAATGGTCCTTTAAATTTTAAATCCAAAAACCATTTCCAAGCTAAATTGAAATCATGAAACAACCAGAAAAGCTACAAATGGGCATTTATGCCAACACATTACCAAATCATGTCTCAAAATCCCAAATGGGCCAAGCATTCAAAAACACATTTTAAACTACATTTAAGTATATTCAGTGCACCAAGTCCATTTGGAAACACATTATACCCCAATTTCACAATTCCTCGAACATATTAATGAAATATAATATATAATCTTACTTTAAACAAAACCCATATGTTTTAGAAGACCAAATTTCCACACATGTTCATTTCAAATCACATTGAAAACATCATTTTATAGAAACATTACTTGTTTTTAAACTTATACGACAAATCACACATAATAATCACATTGTAAAAGTCACAAATTTCCACATACAATAACCAACTCCCAACCCCAACAATATTTCCAAAGCGTAAGTAAGGGAAAAACCCCCAAAATGCGCTCGATCTAACTTTAAATGATCAAATGACATTTTATAAAACACCTTCTCTGAATTAAAATATATAAATATTTAAATGAAATGGAAAATTTTATATCCAAAAATAATAATTTTTGAGGAAAATACTGAAAAATTTAGAGATATATAGTATAATTTTATCTTTAAAAGGTTAATTATAAAATACCCTGACAAAATTGAGATTGTAACGTTAAAGCATGACCATTATGGTAATATTTGAATCATAACCCCGATTAAAGAAACGAATAATTAAATTAGATTAGTATAAATAGTTTCATGATTTTACATATCAATGGAGATTTATATACAGCATACAAAAGAATCATGTGATGAATATAGAATATATCTTATAGAAATAAGAGTGGGATGAGAAAATCTTACCACTTTGGTATCCTATGAATCAATATACATTGGATGAAATAAATTTTATTTTAAATTTTAATACCATTAATAAAGATTTATACAAGATATAACATTTCAATAGAGATTTATATACCCTTATATACATAAATAGGTTTATATCATAAAACAACTATCAATGAAACAATATTGGGATCAAGAACTATTTCCATATGTCTAACATGATTCGTAATTTTTATATCATTTAGTTTAATAAATTTAGATATATTATAATCATATAACAAAAACATTAAAAATTATAATACCATATATTATCTAGATAAAATTTTTTGCACTCCCTTTTCCTAATCGTTCTATATTTAAATCCTTATTTCTGGGTGATAATGGATTCGTTTTTCATATATGTTTCAGTTTGAATGTTAGGTTTCATTCAATTTGATTTAGGATAATTAATCTCTACAATATTATTAAAGTAATAATTATCATATTTTGTGATTTTTTTCAACTTTTTATAATTCCTTAAAAATTTGTGATGAAAAATGAATTACATCACATCATGCACTACGGGAAAAATGGGTATTTGCGAGGGGTTATTTGCGACGAGATTTATTCCCACCGCAAATAGCCCCATTAAAAACTTATTTGCGATAGGGGTATTTGCCTGTCGCAAATAAGTAGCCTTTTGTGACGGGATTTCTTTCCCCGTCGTAAAAGAACTGGCGCGCGTTGCGCGCCATATCGCGGGAATCATATTTGCGACGGGGGAATATTCCCATCGCAAATAACCGGCTGCGGTAAAAGGTATTTGCGACGGGAATATTCCCCCGTCGCAAATAACTATTTAAACGTTGACCGTAATAAATGATGGCTAAGGTATTTGCGACGGGTACCGTCTCAAATAATATTATTTGCGATGGGTATCCCGTCACAAATGGACCCGTCGCAAATAATCTAACCTATAAATACCCCCATCCGTTTTTTCAAATCATTCTCAAACTCCATCTTCTTCTTCTCTCAAAATTCTATTTCTAAAGTTCAGTTTTTCCCAAGCTTAATTTTTTTTTCGGAGTTGATATTGAAGTTTTGAAGAACGATCAGAGATCAACCTCATATCAATTTTCAAGGTATTTATGTTCATTTTAAGTTAATATTTATTTTAGATTTTTTATTAGTTTCAATTATTTTTAATTAGTTGTAATTTAATTATGTTTACATTGTTTTGTTAATTAATAAATTTAAATTATTAGTATTGTTCATAGTTAATGGTAATTAGGAATAATTAGTAATAATTTTTAATAATTAAGAATAAATATTAATAATTAGTAATAAATACCAATAATTAGGAATAATAACATTATTACATTATTATTACATTATTATTATTAATATTAAAATAATATAATTTTTTATATATATACAATTCTCTTTTCATCTGTGTGTTTGCTGTCTCCACATGTATTATTTGTATGTGGAGAGAGAAAACACACAGATGAAAGGAGAATTGTATATAGTATAGAAAATTATATTATTTTAATATTAATAATAAAATATACTAATAATGTTATTATTTCTAATTATTGGTAATTATTCCTAATTATTGGTATTTATTCATATAATTACTAATAATTAGGAACAATTACCAATAATTATCAATAATTACCAATAATTATCAATAATTAGGAATAATTAGTAATAATTAGTAATAATTACCAATAATTAGTAATAATTACCAATAATTAGTAATAATTACCAATAATTATTAATAATTACCAATAATTAGTAATACTTACCAATAATTAGTAATACTTACCAATAATTAGTAATACTTACCAATAATTAGTAATAATTACCAACAATTAGTAATAATTAGTAATAATTATTAATAATTATCCATAATTAGTAATAATTAGTAATAATTACTAATAATTACCACGAATTAGTAATAATTAGGAATAATTAGCAATAATTAGTAATAATTAGTAATAATTAGTAATAATTAGTAATAATTAGTAATAATTAGTAATAATTAGGAATAATTAACACTAATTAGTAATAATTAACACTAATTAGTAATAATTACCCATAATTAGTAATAATTATCAATAATTACCGATAATTATCAATAATTGCCGATAATTACCAATATTTAGGAATAATAACCAATAATTAGGAATAATTACCAATAATTAGGAATAATTACCAATAATTAGGAATAATTACCAATAATTAAGAAAAATTACCAATAATTACCAATAATTAGTAATAATTACCAATAATTAGTAATAATTACCAATAATTAGTAATAATTATCGCTAATTAGTAATAATTACCGATAATTAGTAATAATTACCGATAATTAGGAATAATTACCGATAATTATTAATAATTACCGATAATTAATAATAATTACCGATAATTAGTAATAATTACCGATAATTAGTAACAATTAGTAATAATTATCGATAATTAGTAATAATTATCAATAATTAGAAATAATTACAAATAATTAGTAATAATCACTGATAATTAGTAATAATTTCCGATAATTACCAATAATTACCGATAATTAGTAATAATTACCGATAATTATTAATAATTAGTAATAATTAACAATAATTAGTAATAATTACCAATAATTAGGAATAATTACCAATAATTAAGATAATTACCAATAATTAGGATAATTACCAATAATTAGGATAATTACCAGTAATTAGGATAATTACCAATAATTACCAATAATAACCAATAATTAGTAATAATTACCAATAATTAACAATAATTAGTAATAATTACCAATAATTACCCATAATTAAAGATAATTACCAATAATTAGGAATAATTACCAATAATTAGGAATAATTACCAATAATTATGAATAATTACCAATAATTATCAATATTTATCAATAATTACCAATAATTACCAATAATTAGTAATAATTACCAGTAATTACCAATAATTAGTAATAATTCGTAATAATTAGGAATAATTAGTAATAATTAACACTAATTAGTAATAATTACCAATAATTAGTAATAATTACAAATAATTATCCATAATTACTGATAATTACCAATAATTAAGAATAATTATCAATAATTAGGAATAATTACCAATAATTTGGAATAATTACAATAATTGGGATTAATTACCAATAATTAGGAGTAATTACCAATAATTACCAACAATTAGTAATAATAACCAATAATTAGTAATAATTACCCATAATTAGTAATAATTTCCAATAATTAGTAATAATTACCGATAATTAGTAATAATTACCGATAATTAGGAATAATTACTGATAATTACCTATAATTACCGATAATTAGTAATAATTACCGATAATTAGGAATAATTACCAATAATTAGTAATAATTAGGAATAATTAGTAATAATTAGTAATAATTAGTAATAATTTCCAATAATTAGTAATAATTACTGATAATTAGTAATAATTACCAATAATTACCAATAATTACCGATAATTACCAATAATTACCGTTAATTAGTAATAATTACCGATAATTAGTAATAATTAGTAATATTTACCAATAATTAGTAATAATTACCAATAATTAGTAATAATTACCAATAATTACCCATAATTACCGATAATTACCAATAATTAGGAATAATTACCAATAATTAGGATAATTACCAATAATTATGATAATTACCAATAATTACCAATAATTACCAATAATTACCAATAATTAGTAATAGTTAACAATAATTAGTAATAATTACCAATAATTAGTAATACTTAATAATAATTAGTAATAATTACCAATAATTAGGAATAATTACCAATAATTACCAATAATTACCGATAAATAGTAATAATTAGTAATAATTAGAAATAATTACCAATAATTAGTACTAATTAACAATAATTACCAATAATTAGTAATAATTAAGAAAAATTACCCATAATTACCGATAATTACAAATAATTGGGAATAATTACCAATAATTAGGAATAATTACCAATAATTATGAATAATTACCAATAATTCGGAATAATTACCAATAATTACCAATATTTATCAATAATTACCAATAATTACCAATAATTAGTAATAATTACCAATAATTAACAATAATTAGTATTAATTAGTAATAATTAGTAATAATTACCAATAATTACCAATAATTAGTAATAATTAGTAATAATTAGTAATAATTACCAATAATTAGTTATAATTAGTAATAATTAGTAATAATTACCAATAATTAGTAATAATTACCAATAATTAGTAATAATTAACAATAATTAGTTATAATTACCAATAATTAGTAATAATTACCAATAATTAGTAATAACTACCGATAATTACCAATAATTACTAATATTTACCAATAATTACTAATAATTACCAATAATTATTAATAATTACCAATAATTAGTAATAATTACCAATAATTAGTGTTAATTAGTAATAATTACCAATAATTGGTAATATTTAGTAATAATTAGTAATAATTAGTAATAATTACCAATAATTAGTAATAATTACCAATAATTAGTAATAATTACCAATAATTAGTAATAATTACCAATAATTAGTAATAATTACCAATAATTAGTAATAATTAACAATAATTAGGAATAATTACCAATAATATTAGTACTATGAAAATAATAAAAAATTTATATAATATTAAAATTACCAATATTTGTAACATGTTTTGCTTCATTCTCAACATATTTAATTCTTAAAGTGTCAATTTTTAGGTCTATCTCAATAAAAAGTTTACGTCAGTCGTGTATGATGTAAACACTATAATTATCCTAGCTTGAGTTTTTTTCAAATAAATTATTCAAAACCAGTAATGCTTTTATATTTTATAGAAAAATATCGAACAACGAGGTCATCAAAAATCATTATTAGGTGACCGCATATGGATAAATCAACTTAGATATCCAAAAGGTTCTGGTTTAAATCCAGTATATGTAGAGGGTGTGGAGACTTTTTTATCATTTGCGGCATCAAATCCAGAATTTGTTTTAGAAGGCAAAATAAAATTCCCTTGCAAAAAATGTGCATTTAGAACGTTTGACACGTTTGACAAAGTGGGGGAACATCTCTTGCGTTTTGGTTTTCAACCAGATTATGTTTTTTGGTATCAACACGGTGAACGCAGTTCCAGAGCAGGTGATACCAACTTGATTCTGGATCCATCCTGGTTTCAAGATTTAGTACATGATGTTGCAAGTTCATCTGTTCAAAATACAGGAACTCCGGCTGATATAGCTTCAAATCCTGAGTTGGAACCGTCTGAATTTTATGAGTTGTTGAAGTATGCTGAGGATGCATTATATCCTGGATGCAAGATGAGAAAATTAGAAGTAGTTGCAAAATTTATGGCTATAAAATCAGATAAAGGAATGTCAAAAAACAGTTTTGACCAGATATTTTCTTTGCTTAAAACACTTTTACCCGAATGAAATGTTTTACCTGCAAATTACTATGAGAGTAAGAGGTTGGTTTGAAATTTGGGGATTACTTGTCAGAAGATTCATGCATGTTCAAATGACTTCATTTTATATTCTGGGGAAAATGAGTCGTTGGATAGTTGTCTCACATGTGGGAAACTAAGATATAAAGAAGGAAAACACTGGAAGTCTGGTTTGATTCCTGTAAAACAGTTGAGATATTTTCCGCTTACATCCAGACTTCAGCGTTTATTCATGTCTAAGAATACAGCGACAATGATGTCATGGCATAAAGAGAATATTTCAACCGATAAAAGCTTGAATCATCCAGCCGATGGTGATTCATGGAAAAATTTTGATAGAGTGCATCCATCCTTAGCTTTAGAAGCTAGAAATGTTCGACTGGGCCTTTCCACTGATGGTTTCTGTCCGTTTGGATCTTATGGTAGTCAATATTCATGTTGGCCTGTTTTTTTAACTCCATACAATTTACCTCCATGGATGTTGATGAAGGAGCCATATTTCATTTTTGACATTACTAATTCCAGGACATCCGATGAAAAATATTGATGTTTATTTGAAACCATTGATTGATGAATTAAATTTGTTGTGGAGTACTGGTTTAAGTACGTATGATGCTGCAATGAAACAGAATTTCATACTGAGAGCAGCATTGATGTGGACAATAAGTGACTTCCCGGATTACGGGATGTTATCTGGCTGGAGTACACATGGTCATAAATCATGTCCTTACTGTATGGGAGAGAACAAAGCATTTATGCTCATTCATGGAAATAAACCTTGTTATTTTGACTTTCATTGTAGATTTCTTCTAGCTGATCATCCTTTTCGTAGAAACAGATCTCATTTCAGAAAAGGAACAGTTGAAAGGGATGGACCTCCAAAAATGCTATCAGATTCGAAGTTAAAATCAGTTGTATTTTCATTACCTCCCATCACTTTTAGTCCCACAATAAACCAACAAAAAATTTCTGGTTTTGGGAAAGAACACAATTGGATTAAACGTAGCATATTTTGGGATTTTCCATATTTGTCTGATTTGTTGGTCCGACACATGTTAGATGTCATGCATATTGAGAAGAACTGTTTTGATAATTTGTTTCATACAGTTTTGGATACGCCAGGAAAGAGTAAAGACAATGTAAATGCACGTTTAGATCTTGCCCAAATTTGCAGGCGTCCAGAATTGGAACTGTTTGAGAATGTCAGAACAGAAAGGTTACTGAAACCAAAAGCATCTTATACACTGTCTAAAGAAAACCATTTATTATTTTGTCAGTGGATTACAGATTTGAGACTTCCAGATGGATGTGCTTCCAATTTGGGTAGATGTGTAAAGAATGGTCATATTACTAGATTAAAAAGTCATGATTGTCATGTTATAATGGAAAGACTTCTACCCATTGGATTTAGAAGTTTGTTGAATTCAGTGATTTGGGATTCCATAACAGACGTGTCTCATTTTTTTTGGGAAATTTGTGCGGCTACAGCAGATTATGATGCTCTAGGAAAACTTGAAAAAGATGTTGTTGTAATAATATGTAAACTGGAAAAAATATTTCCACTGTCTTTCTTCCACTCAATGGAACATTTGATGTTACATTTTCCATATGAAGCCAAATGTGGAGGTCCAGTACAGTTTCGATGGATGTACCCATTTGAAAGATGCATGAAAAAATTGAAAAGAAAAGTACGTAACAAAGCATCTGTTGAAGGATCTATTGCAGAAGATTATTTGCAAGAGGAAATATCTTTTTTCTGCTCCCATTATTTTGAATCTGAGTATCCTTCGAAACACAACCGAATGGGATGGAACGAGAGGAATATTGATGAAATCAACAATCAATTATCTTTTTTCAATCAGCCAGAACTTGGTTTTGGTGGAGTTTATGAACGCTGGCTTTCAGATGATGAACATCATAGAGCTCATACGTATGTTCTGCTCAACTGTGAAGAGATGACATCAGTTGTACTGTAAGTGTTTATATCACTTATTCTATCATTTATGTTACAGTAAATAACTTTGCTTTTTATAGGTTGTATGATAATCATATCAAGAAACAAATTCCACAAATTACAGCAGCTGCTCTCGAAGAACGTCGACTGAAAAATTTCTCTCAGTGGTTTCAAAAACTGGTAACATAAATTCTTTATCTTTTAGCATCTCATTCAATGTATAGTTTACTATATTGATAATTATTTCTCAAATTTTCAGGTGTCTTGACATGCTGATAAAATTGACAAACGTATGTGTGTATTGAGTAACCCACCTTCCAAACTTGTTAAAACTTATAATGCATATGTGGTGAATGGATTTCGATTTCACACACATGCATATGGGGAATCGAAAAAAACAATGAACAGTGGAGTTAGATTGAGAGGATCTCATCATCGAGAAAATGAAGTTGACTTTTATGGCATACTTGATGAAATCATTGAACTCTGTTATCTTGGACAACATTATATAACCATGTTCAAATGTCGGTGGTTGGATACAGAGAGAGGCGTGTGTGTTCATCCGACTCATGGAATCATCGATATTAAATGTAAAAGTGTTCTTGCAGTAAATGAACCATTCTTATTGGATCAACAGGCACATCAAGTTTATTACGCAAAGTACTGTGCTACATCAAGAGACTTGACTGATTGGTGGAGTGTAATAAAAATCAAAATTCGAGACAATCAGTTTAGTCAAAGTGAATGTGCTTTCACTGATGTGCAAAGAATTGATGTTTTTCAAGAGAGTACTCAAAATCAATCTTTTTTACAAAGAGACATGAGTTTCGATGATGACACCCCACATTTAAGAGTCAGTGACGAAGATGATGTTAATGATGTCACATATGAATTTGAAATGGTAAGAGATAAAGCAACTGTAACTCGAATGGATATCGATGATGTTGAGGAGGAATATGAAGATGACATTGACATATATGAAGATGATGATGAAGATGAATACTGATAGAATTCCATGGTATTTATATACAATCATAATATGTATATATGTATATATAATAGTAATTATCAATTATTGCCTAACAACATTAACATTTTCTGTTTCAGATGGACGACGCCACATTTCGTGAGTTGGTGGATGCTGACCTGACTTTCGATGCGGATGAGTTGCTGACAGATGACCCTCAGCCTGCAGGCGCTCCAGGGAGTACGCGGAGGGGGCGCGGTCTTGCACGATTGATGATTACTGACCCCGTCCCTGAGCGACGTCCACGTCTTGGGTTTGATCCACACACACGGAGGTGTGATAACCTGTGTGATAACCTGTGGATTTGAATAAGATTTAATTAATCTATTCACATAATAAATGTTTATTATTTTTACAGTTTTTCGCATATAGCAGTCGGACAGGGCAGCGCTATTTTGCACAACTATTTCTCTCAGCTGTGGACCACATGGGAGCAGATTCCCATTGATGTGCATCAGGCCATGTTCGGCCATTGGTTGGTATGTACGTAAATAAATAATTTTTATTTTGAAAATTATTTCATTTCTAACTTGATATTTTGATTTATTTGTAGGGTTTATGGTATCCGATCAAGGATACCATGCGTGACGCCATCCACGAGGCATGGGAGGTGGCCATGCGTGATCGCCTTTGTCAGTTTTTTCACAATTTTAGAAAGGCTACGATGAAGAAAGCAGGAGTGTCAGATTTTGACGAGTCATGTAGAGCACACCGACCAGAGTACATTTCATCCCATGTATGGGATGGATTATGTGTGCACTGGTTGAGTGGTGTCTTTCAGAGGAGATCATCGGTGGGGAGGCAGAATCAGGGGAGACAGGAGGTGACTCATCGAGCTGGGAGTCGTTCTTTCCGTACTCATAGACAGCATCTGGTACATACATTATTTATAAATATTTTATATAACTATAAATATTAACAGTTTATTTTTTATTCTTATAGGCTGTCGAG
This sequence comes from Viscum album, assembly GCA_963277665.1. Taxonomy (NCBI): domain Eukaryota; kingdom Viridiplantae; phylum Streptophyta; class Magnoliopsida; order Santalales; family Viscaceae; genus Viscum; species Viscum album. The sequence continues at coordinate 507,785,198 of OY728140.1, forward strand.
CACCCCGATATTACGGAGTACGACGTATATCGGAGGATGTATAGTGATCCTGCTACTGGGGAGCTCAGAGGTGATCATCAACATCACATCGTGGTCAGTATTATTTGTTTTCATGTTTAAAAATTAACTGCATATAATATATTCACAATTTTAATTTTATATTACAGGAGTCATATGAGGCCGCAGCGTCACAGGCCTGGCCTGAGAGTCAGGCCGAGTCATCAGATCAGACCACTGGCCGTCAGTTTGATGAGGCGGCATGGATGCATGCCACCCAGTATGCCTTCGAGAAGGGCCAGGTAGTTGGTATCGGCTCTCGAATGACTCCCAGAGATTATTATGGCAGTGCTTCGATGTCGGCGTCCAGCTCGAGAGGAGCTCGTGTATCTTCTTCTGCTACACAGTATGAGGATCAGTTGCGATCTCAGACTGCACGGATAGAGAGTCTCCGACAGGAGCAGGAGCAGATGCGTCAGCAGCATGAGGAGGAGCGTCGACGCCAGCAGAAGCTGTACGAGGACCAGACGAGTCGGTGGCAGCAGCAGCATCCGGAGCAGATGGAGTACATGCGCCGACTCACTCATGCATTAGGGATGGAATTTCCTCCACCACCATCTGAAAACCCCCCCTCCCCCTCCTTCAGATTAGAGTTTGTTTTTATGTTATAAAATTTGTGAAATCAAAATATGATTTTTTTTTCTATTCGTAGTTTCTGTCTCATTATAAAATATTAATAATATTATATTTTTAATTAACAATATTAATATGAATAATAATATTATTTATATTTTATAATATTAAATTTTATATATATATTAAAATTTTATAAGATTATAATTTAATTATATTTTTTTTGTAATACATGAATTATTTTAATATTTGAATGTAAAATAATTCTATTATTTTTATATTAATTAAAATAACTTATTAATATTTTTTTATTTATTAATTATAATTCTAATATTATTATATTAATTAAATCATTTATTAATATTCTATTATTTTTTATTTTTGAATTATAATTCTATTATTATTATATTAATTAAAATAATTTATTATTTTTATTTGTGAATTATAATTCTATTATTATATTAAATAAAATCATTTATTAATATTTTTTTATTTTTTTATTTTTGAATTATAATTGGATTATTATTATATTAATTAAAATAATTTATTAATAATTTAAATTTTTTATAGTATTTGCGGCGGGATACTATGCCCGTTGCAAATAGTATTATTATTATATGCATTAAAATAATTTATTGATAGTTTTTTAATTTTTTTTAAAATTGTTTTTTGTGACGAGACCTGTCGCAAAAACTATTTGCGACGGGCACCGTCGCAAATAGTTTTTGAAAAGTTTTTTACAAATATATGAAGTACTATTTGTGACGGGGATTCTTCCCGTCGCGGAAAAAGTCTTTAGCGACGGGCCCGTCGCAAATAATTGTTGTTGCGACACCGTTTTCAGCAACGGGTCATTTGCGACGGGACCCCGTCGCAAAAAGCCATTTGCGACGGGATCCCATCGCAAATGACAAGTCGCAAATACCTGTTTTTCTATTAGTGATGGTCTCAATAATTCATAAATACAGATGAGTGATGCTTCCACATTTCAATGGATAGAGAAAATGAAAGGTAGAAAAATTCATATTTATATAATAATTAAAATATAATAAAATTTAATATATATTATTTAATATATCCTTATTTAAATCCATTTAAATAATAAATGGAAAACTAATCGTAACACTTTATCGAGGTGGTGGTCTAATCATAAGCACGAGCGATATTATCATTTTCCAATTCTGTTGGCACTGAATAATGCATCCACAAGGCATTCAAAATGCCTCCATACATGATCCAAAAGCATATCTCGTTTTTCAATATTCGATATGATGGGTCATACAACCCAAATTGAGTTACATATTAGGAGTTATGAACATTTGATGTTGGGCTGGAAAAATGTTTCACGTAGCCCATTCACAGAGCTCCCTCTGTGAAAACAGAGTAAAGGAACTTGACTAAATCCTCCGCGAGCACCACAATGTCTATATCAGAAGCCTCTGCAAGTCTAGGTAACTTGACCGGAGCCTCTGTCGGCACCTCAAAGGCTCTGATGGTGGAATCCGTGACTCTAAGAAACTTAAGGGAAGTTCCTCCGGTTGCAGAGTACGATTTCCTCCATGGTACCATTTTCTCTTCGCAGCACACATTTGTTCTCCATGGAGAGCTCCTCCGACCTCCATCACATATAAATATCCTTCTCACCCCTTTATAAGGAAGGTTATTCTAACCCATCGGTGAATGATCTCCCATTTCACGGTGCTCTTGATCACTGAGAAGTGATGTCGTTCATGAAGGCCTCAACCCAATGCGAATGAGTGAGATTTTTCATGTTGCTCGAGGCTCTGTGATGACCCTTTGCACTGCAAGACTCAGATCTTAGCAAACCCCCTTTTCTCTGTGAGACCATGAGCTCTATGTAGCCCCTTTCTCCATGATACCTAGAGCTCCATGAATCCTTGAGCTCTGCGAAGCCCCATCCTCCAGGAGACCCTAACCTATGAGAAGCTACTTAGAAAATCCCTATCCTTCACGAAGATCCTACCTTCTTACCCAATGGTCCATACCGTGGTGCCTATGCCCCCACCCCCACACTCAGGATTAGTGATGGGCTGCAGTCTAGGCCCTTCGGGCATGTCCTTTTCTACCATCACTGGCCACCATGAAAAATGGTGAGTCATACCATGATCTTTTCTGGCCAGGACGTCGACATTTTCCATTGCCTCCTTATGAACATCCAACACCCACCTATGGAAAACCATGATATGAGATAATCCTCCACACTCCATGAAATAACTTGTGTCAATAAATTCCTCTTGGTCGCATTCACAATTTGGGAGTTGGGATTCTCATCTTCATTTACTAGAGTACCTTAAGTCAGACCATTCCTCAAGAAACTCCTCCAAACCCAATCTCTTGACTCTTATTCTAAGGTGAACAATAAGGGGATGCTCTTCCATAAGTCCCACACCAGTCATTGTAAGGAACCATTTTCCCAACAATCCTCTTTACATGACTATAAACTATATTACACGCTATATGAAAAATATATGATGCAACTTGCTCCAAATAAGATATGCCTTAGGTACCAAGCATAAGATTCCAACAATACTCCCTACATGACTATAAAATATAATACACCATTTATGAAAAATATAGGATGCTTCTATCTCCAAACAAGAGATGACTTATGCACCAAGAATAAGATACCAACAGTCCTCTCTACATGACTATAAACTATAGTGCACCCTATATGAAAAATATAGGATGCCCCTAACTCCAAAAAAGAGATGCCTTATATTCCAATCATAATATTCCAATAGTCCTCTAAACATAAATAGTATCTTTAGTACACCCTTTATGAAAAATATAGGATGCCTCTTTCTCTAAACAAGATATGTCTTATGTTCCAAGAATAAGATGCCAATTGTACTCTCTATAGGACTATAAACAGTAGTACACCCAATATGTCAATTATAGGGCGCCTCTTGATCAAAAAATAGATACCCTATACACAAATCATAAGAGGAAAAAATTCCTCTCTTCATGACTATAAACTGTAGTATAGACTATATGAATAATTTAGGAAGCCTATTGCTCAAAAAAAGATATACCTTATGAGTGAGGCATAAAATGTCAATAGTCCTCTCTACATGACTATAAAATATACTTCACCCTATATGAAAAACATAGGATGTCTCTTGATCCAAAGAAGATATGCCTTATTCACCAAGAATAAGATGCCAACAGTCCTCTCTACATGACTATAAACTATAGTACACCCTATATGACAAATATTGGATTCCTCTTGCTCCAAAAAAGATATACATTATTTTCCAAGCATAAGATTCCAACATTCCTCTATACATGACAATATACAATAGTACACCCTATATGAAAAATATAGGATGCCTATTGATCCAAATAAGATATGCTTTATACACCAAGAAAAAGATGCCAATAGTCCTCTCTACAAGACGAAAAACTTTAGTACACCCTATATGAAAAATATAGGATTCATCTTTCCCCAAAAAAGAGATGCCTTATGCGCCAAGCATAATGTGCCAATAGTCCTCTATACATGACTATAAAATGTAGTGCACCCTATAAGAAAAATATAGGATGCCACTTTCTCCAAAAAAGAGATTCCTTACATGCCAAGAATAAGATTCCAACATTCATCTATACATGACTAAAAACTGTAGTACACTCTATATGAAAAATATAGGATGCCTCTTGATCCAAACAAAACATGCCTTATGAGTCAATAATATGATTCCAAAAGACCTCTATACATAACTATAATATGTAGTACACTAAATATAACAAATATTGGATGCCTCGTGCCCCAGAACAAGAGATGCCTTATATGCCAAGAATAAGATGCCAACAGTCCTATCTACATGACTATAAACTGTAGTACACCCTATATGACAATTATTGGTTTCCTATGACTCAAAAAAATAAATGCCATATGCTCTAGGAATAAGATGCCAGTAGTCCACTCTATAAGACAATAAATTTAGTACACCATATATGACAAATATAAGATGCCACTTGCTCTAAACAAGATATGCCTTTAGTGCCAATCATAAGATGCCAATAGTTATCTATACATGACTATAAACCGTAATACACCATAAATGTCAAATTTAGGATTCCTCTTGATCCAAACAAGAGATTCCTTATGTTCCACGTAGAAGATGCAAGTAGTCCTCTATACATCACTATAAACTGTAATACCCCATATAAGAAAAATATAGGATGCCTCTTTCTCCAAATAAGAGATCCCTTATGCACCAAGCATAGGATGCCAACAGTCCTCTATACATGACTATAAACTGTAGTACACACTATATAAAAAAAATATAGGATGCCTCTTACTCCAAAAAAGAGATGCCTTATGTGCCAAGCCTAAGATGCCAACGGTCCTCTCTACATGACTATAAACTTTAGTACACCCAATTCAATAAATATTGGATGCCTCTTTATCCAAAAAAGAGATGCCTTATGCGCCAAGAATAAGAATCCAACATTCTTCTATACATGACTATAAACTGAAGTACACCGTATATGATAAATATAGGATGCCTCTTTCTCCAATAAAGAGTTTCCTTATAAACCAATCATAATATTCCAACAGTTCTCTCTACATGACTATAAACTGTAGTACACCCTATATGACAAATATAGGATGCCACTTTCTCCAAAAAAGTTATGTCTATGTGCCAAGCATAATATGCCAACAGTCCTCTATACATGACTATTATTTTTTGTATACCATATATGAAAAATATAGGATACCACATGCTCTAAACCATAAATGACTTATAAACCAAACATAATATGCCAATAGTCCTCTATACATGACTTTAAAATGTAATACAACCTATGAAAAATATTGGATGCCTCTTGATACAAATAAGTCAGGCCTTATGCACTAAGCATAAGATGCTAATAGTCCTCTCTAAATGAATATAAACTCTAGTACACCATATATGGAAAATATAGGATTCATCTTGCTCAAAACAAGAGATACCTTATTCCTAAGGAATTAGATGTGGACAGTCATCTCAACATGACTATAAACTATAGTACACCATATATGTAAAATATTGGAGTCCTCTTTCTCAAAACAATATATGCCTTATGAACCAAGCATAAGATGCCAATAGTCCCCTCTACAAGACTATACACTCAAGTACACCCTATATGAAAAATATAGTTTGTCTCTTTCTCCAAATAATATATTCCTTATGTGCCAAACATAAGATTCCAACAGTCCTCTCTACATGACTATAAATTGTAGTATACCCTATATAAAAAATATAAGATGCCTCTAGCTCCAAATAAGACATGCCTTATACGCCAAGAAAAAGATTCCAACAGTCCCCTCTATATTACTATACATTGTAGTACACCGTATGTGACAAATATAGGAAGCCTCTAGATCCAAACAAGACATGCCTTATGCGTAAAGCATAATATTCCAACATTTTTCTCTGAATTACTATAAACTATAGTACACCATATATGAAAAATATAGGATGCCACTTGATCCAAACTAGAGATTACTTATGTGCCATGTATAAGATGCTAAAATTCCTCTCTACTTGACTATAAACTGTAGTACACTCTATATAAAAAATATAGGATGCCTCTTGCTCCAAAAAAGAGATTCCTTATGAACTAAGAATAAGATACCAACAGTCCTCTCTATATGACTATAAACCATAGTATACCCTATATGAAAAATATAGGATGCCTCTTGCTCCAAATAAGAGATTCCTTATGTGCCTAGAATAAGATTCCAATAGTCCTCTCCACATTACTATATACTATAATACACACTATATGAAAAATATAGGATGCATCTTGCACCAAAAAAGAGATTCCTTATGTTCCAAACATAATATTCCAACAGTTCTATCGACATAACTATAAACTGTATTACACCATATATGAAAAATATGGGATGCCTCTTACTCCAAACAATAAATTCCTAATGCCCCAAGAATAAGATGCCAACAATACTCTCTACATGACTATAAACTATAGTACACCCTATATGACAAATATTGGATGCCTCTTGATCCAAACTAGGGATGCCTTATACACCAAGCATAAGATGAAAACAGTCCTCTCTATATTACTATAAACTGTAGTACACCGTATATGAAAAATATAGGATGAATCTTGATCCAAACAAGATATGCCTTTTTCACTAAGAATTTGACTCCAACAGACCTCTCTCTATGACTATAACCTGTAGTACACCCTATATGAAAAATATAGGATGTGTATTGCTCCAAACAAGTGATGCCTTATGCGCCAAGCATAATATGCCAACTGTCCTCTATACATGACTATAAAATGTATTAAACCATATATGAAAAATATAGGATGCCTCTTTCTCTAAAGAATATATTCCTTATGTTCCAAGAATAATATGCCAACATTTCTCTTTACATGACTATAAACTATATTACACCCCGTTTGACAAATATAGGATGCCTATTGCTCTAAATAAGAGATTCCTTATGCGCCAAGCATAAGATGTCAACAGTGCTCTCTAGATGACTATAAATTGTACTACATAGTATATGAAAAATGTAGGTTGCTTCTTGCTCCAAAAAATGGATTCCTTATGCAACAAGCATAATATGAAAACAATCCTCTCTACATGACTATAAACTATAATACACCCTATATGAAAAATATAAGATGCCTCCTGCTCTAGACAAGAGATACCTTATTTCTAAGCATAAGATTCAAACAGTCCTCTCTACAAGACTCTGAACTATAGTACACCATATATGACTAATATAGGATGCATATTTCTTCAAACAGTAGATTCCATATGAACCAGGTATATGATTCCAACAGTTCTCACTGCATGACTATAAACTATAATACACCCTATATGAAAAATGTTGAATGCCTCTTTATCCTCAATTGATATGACTTATGCACCATGAATAAGATTCCAAAAATACTCTCTACATGACTATAAACTGTAGTACACCCTATATGACAAATATAGGAAGCCTCTTTCTCCAAACAAGAGATCCCTTATGCGCCAAGAATAAGATACCAATAATCCTCTCTACATGATGCTAATTTGTAGCACACATTGTATGAAAAATATAGGATGCCTCCTACTCCAAATAAGAGATGACTTATGTTAAAATAATTATATTCCAATAGACCTCTCTACATGATTATAAACTGTAGTACACACTATAAGAATTATATAGGATTCCTCTTGCTCCAAAAAGAGATGCCTTATGCGCCATGCATAAGATGGAAACAATCCTCTCTACATGATTATAAATTGTAGTACACCCTATATGAAAAATATAGGATGTGTCTTGCTCCAAACAAGAGATTCCTTATGCGCTAAGCCTAAGATGCCAACAGTCCTCTCTACATTACTATTAACCATAGTACACCCTATATGAAAAATATTTTATTCCTCTTTTCCCTAAACAAGAGTTTCCTTAGCGCCATGCATAAGATGCCAAAAGTTCTCTCTATATGACTACAAATAGTAGTACACCCTTTATAACAAATATAGGGTACCTCTTTCTCCCAACAAGAGATTCCTTATGCTCCAAGAATAACATGCCAACAGTCCTCTCTTAATGACTAAAAACTGTAGTACACCCTATATGAAAAATATAGGATGCCTCTTGATCTTACCAAGAGATGCATTATGCGCCAAGAATAAGATTCCAACAGTCATATCTACATGACTCTAATCTATAGTACAACGTATATGACGAAAATATGAAACCTGTTTCTCCAAACAAGATATTCCATATGTGGCAAGCATAAGATGTAAAGAGTCCTCTCTACATGTATATAAACTATAGTACACCCTATATGAAAAATATAGGATTCCTTTAGATCCAAACAAGATATTCCTTATACACCAAGCATAAGCTACCAAAAGTCCTCTCTACATGACTATAAACTTTAAAAAATCCTATATGAAAAATATAGGATTCCTCTTTCTCAAAACAAGAGATTCCTTTTTTCCAAGCATAAGATGCCAATAGTCTTCTATACATTTCTATAAGCTATTGTACACCCTATGTGACAAATATAAGATGCATCTTGTTATAAACATGAGATGCATTATGCACCATGCATAAGATTCCAATAGTCCTTTCTACATAACTATAAATTGTTGTACATCCAATATGACATATATAGGATTCCACATGCTCCAAACATTAAATTCATTATGTGTCAAGCATAAGATTCCAATAGTCCTCTCTACACGACTTTAAACTGTAGTACACCCTATATGACAAATATATGATTCCTCTTGCTCTAAATAAAATATGTCTTATGTGCCAAGCATAAGTTGCCAATGATCCCCTCTACATGACTATAAAATGTATTACACCCTATATGACCAATATAGAACGCTTCTAGATCCAGAAAAGAGATTCCTTATGCTCCAAGCATAAGATGCCAATAGACCTCTCTACATGAAATTAAATTGCAGTACACCCTGTATGACAAATATAGGATGCCTCTTTCTACAAAAAAGAGATGCCTTATGCCCCAAGCATAATATGCCAACACTCATCTCTACATGACTAAAAACTGCATTACACCCTATATGAAAAATATAGGATGCCTCATTCTCCAAAATAGTGATTCCTGCAACGCCAAGCATAAGATTCCAATAGTCCTCTCTATATGGCTATAAACATCAGTACACATTATATGACAAAAATATGATACCTCTTGCTCAAAATAATAGATGCCTTACGGGCCAAGATAAAAATTCCAACGGTCCTCTTTACATGATTATAAAATGCACAACACCTTATATGATAATTATAGGATTCCTCTTACTCCAAACTAGAGATGCCTTATGCACCAAGAACAAGATTCTGTATGCACCATTCATAAGATGCCATTAGTCCTCTCTACATGACTATAAATTGTAGTACATCCTATATAAAAAATATAGAATGCCACATGCTCTAAACAAGAGATGCCTTATGCTCCAAGCATAAGATGGAAATAGTCCTCTCTACATGACTATAAATTGTAGTACACCCAACATAAAATATATAGAATTCCTCTTGCTCCAAACAAGATATGCCTTATACACCAAGCATAATATCCTAACAATCCTCACTACATGAACATAAATTGTAGTGTACCCTTTATGACTAATATTGGATGCATCTTGTCCCAAACAAGAGATGCCTTATGCACCAAGAATAAGATGCCAATAGTCCTCTCTACATGACTATAAACTGTAGTACACTATATATGACAAATATAGGATGCCTCTTGCTCTAAACAATAGATGCCTTATGGGCCAAGCATAAGATGCCAACTGTCCTCCTTACATGACTATAATCTGCAGTACACCCTATATGAAATATATAGGATGCCACTTGTTCCAAATAGTAGATGCCTTATGCGCCAAGCATAAGATGCCAACCATCATCTCTATATGAGAATAAACTTTTGTACACCCTATATGAGAAATATAAGATGCCTCTTGATCTATATAAGATATTCCTTATGGTCTAAGCATAAGATACCAATAACCCTCTCTACAAGTCTATAAACTATAGTACACCCTTTATTACAAATAGGGGATACCTCTTACTCAAAAAAAAAGACGCCTTATGCGCCAAAAATAATATTCCAATAGTTCACACTACATGACAATAGACTTTAGTACACCCTATATGACAAATAAGGGATACCTCTTTCTCCAAACATGATATTCCTTATGCACCAAGCATAAGATGAAAATAGTACTCTCTACATGACTATAAACTGTAGTGCACCCTATATGACAAATATAGGGTTCCTATTTCTCCAAACAAAAGTATCCTTATGCGCCAAGCATAAGATGCCAACGGTCCTCCCAACATGAATATAAACTATAGTACACCCTATTAGAAAAATTTAGGATGCCTCTTGGTCCAAAAAAGAGATGCCTTATGCTCCAAGCATTAGATTCCAATAGTCCCCTCTACATGACTATAAACTATAGTTCACCCTATGTGACAAAAATAGGATGCCTCTTGATAAAAAAATAAATGCCTTATACACCAAGCATAATATGCCAATAGTCCCTCTACATGACAATAAACTATATTATATCATATATGAAAAGTGTAGGACACCTCTTTCTCCAAATAATAGAGTCCTTATGCGCTAAGAATAAGATGCCTATAGTCCTCCCTACATGATTATAAACTGTATTACACCATATATGAAAAATATAAGATGCCTCTTTCTCTAAAAAAGATATTCCTTATGGTCCAAGCATGAGATTCCCACAGTCCTCTCAACATGAATATAAACTATAGTATACTCTATATAAAAAATATAGGATGCCCCTTACTCTAAATCGGATATGCCTTAAGTGCCAAACATAAGATGAAAAAAGTCCCCTATACATGACTATAAAATCTACTACATCATATAGGACAAATAGGGGATGCCTGTTGCTCTAAAAAAGAGATTTTTTATCCCCAATCATAAGATGCCAACAGTCCTCTCTACCTGACTATAAACGGTAGTACACCCTATATGAAAAATATAGGATGCCTCTTGCTCCAAACAAGAGAAGACTTGTGTGACAATCATAAGATGCCAAAAGTCCACTCTAAATGAAAATAAATGGTGTTTAACCCTACATGATAAATATAGGATGCCTCATCCTCCAAAAAATAGTTTCCTTATGCGTAAAGAATAAGATGCCAACAGTCCTCCCTACATGACTATAAATTGTACTACACCCGATATGACTAATATAGGATGCCTCTTTCTCTAAACAAGATATTCCATATGAACTAATAATAAGATGGAAACAATCCACTCTACATGACTATAAACTATAGTACACCCTATTATATAAATATAGGATACCTCTTTCTCCAACAAGAGATGCCTTACTTGCCAAGCATAATATGCCACCAGTCCTCTCTACATGACTATAAACTGTATAACACCCAATATTAAAAATATAGGGTGCCTCTTGCACCAAACAAGAGAAGACTTATGCACCAAGAATAAGATGTCAATAGTCCTCTCCACATGACTATAAACTGTAATACTCCCTGTATGAAAAATATAGGATATCACTTTCTCCAAATAAGAGATGCCTTATCTACCAAGCATAAGATGCCAACAGTCCTCCCTACATGACTATAAATTATAGTGAACCCTATATTAAAAATATAATTTTATTATTTCTTTAAAAAAGAGATGACTTATGTGCAGATCATAAGATTCCAACAGTCCTCTCTACATTATTATAATCTATAATACACCCTATATGACAACTATAGGATGCCTCTTGCTCCAAACAAGAGGTGCCTTATACGCCAAAAAAAAGATTCCAATATTCCTCTATACATGACTATAAACTTTAATACACCCTCTATAACACCCCATTGTTTCATGGTACGTTATCCTTTTAAAGTAATTCAATAGCTTGTACTATATGCAACATTGAGTTCGAGTGCCCCACGACTTACCAAAGCAGCCGTTCAAAAGGAAGTTATGAATAGTAGTAACTACATTTTGAATTTTATGTACTCATTATAATTTTAGAATCCATATTATGTGTTTATTATACGTAATATAAGAACGAATTTTTTTCAGATAAAAGAACTATTTTTTTAAAAAAATGAAATTTTACCGGATTTTATTGGAGAATCGTGTTTAAACCCTATATTTGACAATTTTTATATTAAATATAATTAAATTAAATTCTTCTTTAGAATACAGACATAAAAATTTATTTTGGATAAAAGTTTGGTACTTTTCTGATAACTTTCATATTTTGATGAATAGTGAAAAATATTAAATTTTATTTGAAAACAAATGTTTTAATTGAAATACTTTATAGTGTCAAATTATTCATTTGAGTGGTTTTAAATTGTAATTAAATTATATTTTCATCATTTAATATAATATAGGTCATTGGATGTAATTTTTCATCTAAATTGTACAAAAACACCTATCAATCTTTTAATAATTTTTACTTCTTAAAAACTCGCTTTCTGGTTTTGACAATGAGAATAAATTTTAAATTAATTAATTCATATAAATGTTTGGAATTTTTTAAAATAGAAATCATTTTTTTATTTTTAATATCAAAATTATCTTTGGGTAAATTTTTGTTATTTTTCTGAAAACATTAAATTTTTGATGAATAGTGAAAACACTAAGTTATTGTTTAAAACCAAGTTTTATTTAAATAATTAATATTTTTATTTAAATTTATTTTAAAGTTAAAATATATACATAATACCTATATTATTTCAATGTAAATCATTTGAGTCATTTTATAATAAGATTAGATGAATAAAATTTTATTGAATTTTTTAACGCCTTTTACCTTCCTTCTAAGAACATTTGCAAATTTGCATAAAATTTAATTTTAACACTTCTTTTAATTGAATTTAAAAACTCTGAAGAACATGTTTGAAATCAATAAGTAAAATTTGGTTCAATAGAATATTTTTTTTGTGAATTGTAACCTCTAAATTTTATTTACCACGGTTAAAAGTAAATTGGGTATTTAAAGGTAACATTTATATTATAATTACCCTAACACATGTACTAATTATATTTTATAACTATATTTCAACCAAAATATACCATAAGAATAAAATATGAACCTTTTTATGCACTTAGATAAGATTAGGACATTTATTATTATTTTATTTAAAGAAGAGTTAAAAGTGTAAAATTCAAGGTTTAATAACTAAACCATTTTTAATACTTGGTAATACATAATATAAATTGTATTATAAATGTTAATTAAAAATATAAAAAGATATTCTACATCATGGTATTTTATTTATAATTTTTATACATTAAATAATTAAATTTATTTATGACACAATGATGATGGAGTAATTACCTTATTAATAAAAAATTAAAATAATTTTTATTATAAATATCAAAATATATATAAATAGAAACTTTGGATGAATTAAAAGAAATTTCTAGTTTAATATGACATTTTATGGTTTATTTAATATATTTTTTCAAAGTAATCATTTTTTTTTACTATCACAAAAACTAAATACTAAATATTTTCAAAATTGACATAAATTAGTTTTTAAAAAAAATACTATATTATTAAATGATATAATATTCCTAAAAATATATGGTTCATCCAAAGTACCTATATAATGATATATATCTCATTAATTAACCAATTTTGGTTCTCTTGGAATTTTATTGTACGTTTTTTAACCATGTAATATAAAAATACAAGGAACAGTGGTGAAAGTTAAACTATTTAACCAAGAGTTAAATATCAAAGATATGGTTAATATGGTGACCTTAACTTATCTAAACCCTATTGTTTTATAGGATTCATACCCAAACCCATCTTATCCTCTAAAAAATAAATTTGGAGCAATTATAAACCGAAAATTATTTTATAATAAAATAATATTTCAGGATTTTCCTAAAGTGGCCCTCACCTCTCTTGTAAACGGGTACTTCCCCTTCTCTCAAATTCACACCTCAAAAACCATTTGTCTTGGGAAAAACTTGATCAAATCTATTACCAACTACCCTTAATTCATTCTAGTGTCCTTAATTTGATCAGAATCCCACCTAAGTATTCCTTATGATCAAATCAAAAGGAAGAACCCAAAGAAGCGGTAATTACTTCATCACCTCTTTCAAATTTATTTTCTTCGTACACTTCTTCTTTATTTTATTTTCCATACTAAGATAATAAATAAAGTACCTTCTCCAAAATAATATTTTATTATAAATATGGTACAACCATATTCATTATTCTATCAATCCTAGGACTGAAAAGGCCACCATATGTGCGTACATATTACTTACCGTCTCCACGTCGTGGTGTAGTTTGTTATTCAACACATCTTTATTTGTATGAGTATAATAATGAGTATAATTGATGTAAATAATAAATATAACATTTTAATGAATGTTTATATATAATATACTATCCAATTATATATGATTTCACTATTAATAGAATGTTATCATCGCTTGTGCATACATACGGCTTATCGTCTCCACGACGCGATGAGATTCATTTCCATGTTCACCATTAAATGATGGTTATAAAAATATATATTATTAATAAGTATGTAATATATTAAATGATAATGCTACTAGAAATATATATGTATGTATGTCTGTATGTATTTAAATATATCTCATTCACTTACTTCCATTCAATGCGATATGAAAATGGAAACAACATTTATGCGTATGTATAGACTACCATCTCCATAAAAGGTGTTTTCTATTTCACAGATCTATATATTATAAAAATTTATATTCTGAATATATATGATACATAAATAATTATTTATATTCTTGAAGCAATTAAATCATTATATAAGTGATATGATCAAGAATAACAAGTAAAAATATATACGATAGAGAAATAGATTACTACCCAAAATATTATCTTAACATAGAAATTATAATTAAATGGGTAGTATAAATCCAAAAATTAATAAATTATGGAATCATAAATATGAATATGGTTCTGGTATATTTTGACAACATACTATGGTCATTTTACAAGAGGTTAAACATAACCACAACCAAAGGAAAGTAAAAGGTAAGGGTTAATTTCTCAATCTCATTACTATATGAGATTGTTTATGTGTAAGTTTTTACTAGGAAATATTTATTATCCTTGTACATGTTTGATAAAAGAGTTTTTAAAAGGATTAATTTTAAGGGAATCCTTAAATAAAACATCATTTTAAATGTTTTAAACATTTATTCTTCTAAATCATTTTCATTAATGTCAATGTTTTCAAAATGGTTTTATGGATTTTTTTATATGGACCTGAATGTTCTAAAATGTTTATTCATTTGAAAAGTTTCAAAGTGGTACAAGACACTTTGATTCAATTTTTTTGAATTTATTACTTTCTAAATAGTTTGACATTAAAATGATTTCATAAAAATGGATATTTCTCTCAAAGATTTTTACTAATCATTTTAAACTATGTCAAAATCATTTACTGGATAGTATTCTTGATAGATGTTGATTTATTATAATACAGTCTTCTATATTGTATTGAACAAGTTATGATATGTTTGACTATGGATGTTCTATTTTTATATCATTCATGGTTTATGGTTAATGTATTGACATTTCATATGCTAGTTTTAATACGAATTTTTATGTTATGTTTTAAAATTTTCATTTGATAAATGCATTGGACATAGTATGGGATGGGTGGAGCCTGCTATAGCTCCACGATGCATCGGTAGTTCTCATGAGATAAACTAGAATCTTGGAACAATGCCTTGACAAAATATTATTTTTAGTCTTGGCACGAGACCCTGACTATGTGGTTATGATGTCTGACATTATACATTCCATCATTATGAAATTAGCTATTGATATTACATGTGATTATTCGACTGGTACAATATCCATGTGAATAAGTAAATGGAATTATTTGATTTATCTTTGTCGTGTTATTCTTAATTTTATGTTTAAAAGGATTTTTTTAGTATTATATATTGCCTTAAATGTTTATTCTTATTTATGATAGTTTCCTCTATATTGTAATCTTTATTGAGCATCTGAGGTCACCCCTTTGTGATGTTTTATTTTTCACAGGATGTGAAGAAGTGTATTATGAATGATATGAAAGGTTGTGTTAGGGGAATAATGGCATTCTAAAATGATTATTTATGTTGTGTTTTATTTTAGAAATTGTAATGTAACATTAATATATGTAATCTATTTTCCAAGACTGTGAAACTAATCGGTCTGTCTAGAATTGATTTCTTGTAATCATTCCAATGTATTAAAATAATGCATTGACTCTAGGTAACTATGGTCGGGGCGTTAAAGTTGGTATTAGAGGAAGTTTAGCAATAACCTTGGATATTGATTTAGATAAACTCTGATTTTGAAACATTACCCTAAGATATACCTTGAGGATTAGTATAGAAAGAATTCCTATAATTTTGGTAATGTATAGATTTTTTGAATTTTACAAGAAATACATCCCTGTCTGGATACGAGTAGGTTGAGGTGGCTTTGGCACAAATGTACCTAAGAGTAAAAACTCCAATAAGGAATTTCAGGCTTGACTTGGTGTATCCTTGTACACAAAAACTAGCCTTGCTGTACTCTTTGTTATGACACTCCTAGGGCATATGCTTCTGATAATTCACATTTTATTTACAAATCATTATGAAGGATTTATGAGTAAATACCTCCTCAAAGAAATCATTTTTTTATGATTATGGATTATATGAATAAATTGTTCAATATATGTTAGGTATTTTATAAGTTTGGAATTATGTGTTGTGATTCATAAACTAACCAAGTGTATTCCATTATGTATAAATGGTTCCCAGTATAAGTAATGAGAACAGTAAAAATACTCATGATCAAAAGAGTAAGAAGGATCATATCTTTCTTGGTCTTAAGCTAAAATTTGGAAGGGAAATAGTCTCCCACGTATTCTCATCATATGAAGAAATAGTATCATGTTTCAATAAGATAAGTAAATAATTCTCTGAGTCCTATGGATTTTAAGGGAAGCCAGAGAAGAAAAAGGATGGTAGAGAGAAATATGGATAATGAAAAGAAGGGAAATAAGGATTTTCCCATATGTGATAACTGTGGAAAGAATCACCTTGGTAAATTCTTGAAGGGAATGAGAGTTTGGTATAAGTGTTGAGAAAAAGGACACCAAGTACATGATTCAAAGTGTAAGAAAAAGGTTTCAATTGTACAATTCTTTATCTTCATGGAGTTGGGACACTATTCCAATCAATGTCCCAATCATTAGAGTATACCGAAAATGTTACGGTTGGATAATAATCAAGTTATGATACAACCACAGATGAGGAGGAATGACTAGTGTTCTTATGTTGTCATTAAAGAATTATGTCATTTGAGTGTTGTGTCAATGATGTACTGGTCATAAGAATTATAGAGTATATAAGGATTGCCTGAAGTACTATTTTATTAAGGATTTGAGATTATGTGGTACCAAGAAAAGTGACTCAATTGAAACGTAAAATATTTGGAAATTACATGGTTATTAGAGAGATAAACCTCAATATGGTCCTGATACGGATTTATTGATATTGGAATAAGATATGATTTATTTACATAAATTATATTGGATATTATTGACTAACTGGAACTAATTAATTTTTTTTATTCCATCATTGTGGGAGATTGCATCATTTTTGAATTTAATGAGTATATATAGTATTATATGTTTTACAGAAGGAATAAAGAAGTACATACCTATCCAAAATGGTTTTCTGATAATTCATTTATTACCAAATTTTAAGAGAATACATGATGAAGGTATTCACATGTATATTATGTGACCTTCCTTATAAATTTTTGATGGTGATTTTGGAAAGAAGTATTGTGGATAAGGCTTATGGTTGGAATTGATTATGTTTGAAATTGGATACTATTGTTATGGTTAAACAATTTCTTAAGATTATTTTTGTATTATTATAAAATGGACAACCCGAAGGTCAGGCAACAACCCGTCACGTCCAGCATGGTCGCGAGACTTGAACCCGCAACTGAAGGGTGAAAAGGGTAAATCACCTACCACTGGCTCATGTGATGTCCTGGATTTTATAATGTAGTTTTTATTAAAGGTCTGACAGATGAATTATAAATTCAGTGTTTTTTGGAACACTATACTATTAGGATAAGTATAATATTTTTAACTTCTATTATCATTTGAAGTGAAAGATGAGTTTGTGGTAGAAATTAGTTAATGGATGGAACTCTACTTGTCAAGTACTATTTTTTTCTTATTCAATGAAGAAATTAAATCTTAAACGTTAGTTAAAGGTTCTCAAAACCAAAAAATTATGTTCTAAATAACATATGTTTTGTTGAACCGATAATATTTTAACTCATCATAAATTTATGGCTTTGAGGCCCTCAATTTTCCATTTATTGTTCACTTTTTTGTGATTGATACATAATACCTATATTATTTCAATGCAATTCATGGGAGTCATTTTAAAATAATATTATATGTATAAAAGTTTATTGAAAATTTTAACGTCTTTTACCCACCTTCTAGGCACATTAACAAATTTGCATAAAACATAATTTTACCACTTCTATTAATTTAATTTCAAAAATATTAGAGACATGGTAGACATCATAAAGTAAAAAGTGGTTCAATAGGATTAAAATAATTTTTGATAAATAGTAACTTTTGATTTTTATTTACCACGGTTAAAAGTTAATAGGTTAATTAAAGGTAAACATGATATTATAAACACCCCAAAACATTTTCTAATTCTATTGGATAATTGAATTTTCACCAAAATCAATCTTAGGAATAATATATGATCCTTTTGGTCCACTTGGTTTAGATTAGAACATTTATTTTTATTTTATTTAAAGAAGAGTTAAGAGTGTAATGTTGAAAATCTAATAACTAAAACATTTTTAATATTGAGTTATACATAAGATAAATTGGACTATAAATATTTATTAGAAAGATAAAATGATTTCATAAATCATGGAATTTTATTTATAAATTTTAAACATAAAATAATTAAATTTATTTATGACACAATGATGACGTAGTAATTACCTTATTAATGAATAATTAAAATAATTGATATTATAAATATCAAAATAAATTTAAATTGAGACTTTTGATGCATTACAAGAATTTTCTAGGTTAATATGACATTTTAATGATTATTTAATTCATTTTTGTCTAATTAATTCAGTTTTGTTGACTTTCACAAAAACCAAATACTAAATAGTGTCAAAATTCACATAAAGTAGTTTTTAAAACAAATACTATATTATTAAATGATATAATATTCAGGAAAATAAAAGTAGTGAACAAAGGACTAATATAATGATAAATATGGAATTATTTAACCACTTGAGGTTCTATTTGAATTTTATAGTATGTTTATTAACCACGTAATATAAAAATACAAGAAGACATTGTAAATTATAAAATATTTAACTAAGAGTTAAATCTAAAAGATATGGTTAATATGGTGACCTAAAATTGACTAAAGCCTATTGGTTGAGAGGATTGCGACACATAACCATATTATACTCCAAATAAATCCATTTTGATCCATTATGAATCTAAAATTACTTTATAATAGAATAATATTTCAAGCTTTTCCAAAAGTGACTCTCACCTCTCTTATAAAGGGGTACTTCCCCTTATCTCAAAATCACACCTCCAAAGCCATTTTTCTCAGGGAAACCCTGATCAAATATCCTCCAAAATACTCTCACATAATCCTAGAGGCCTTTATTTGATTATAATCCAACCTAATCAGCCCTTTTTATCAAATCAAAATGAAGAACGCAAAGAAGAGGTAATTACTTCATCACCTCTTTCAATGTTATTTTCTTCTTCCACTTTATTTTATTTTTCCATACTAAAATAATAAATCTAGTACATTATACATAATGAGATGTTATTATAAATATGGTATAACCATATTCATTATTCTATCCATCATATGAATGAAAAAGTCACCATATGTGCCTACGTACATCTTAGTTTCTCCACGTTGTGGTGTAGTTTGTTTTTCAACACTTCATTATTTGAATTGGTTTAATAATGAGTATAATTTATGTAAATAATAAATATAACATGTTAATGATTCTGTATATATAATATACCATCAAATTACTTACTATTTCACCATCAATAAACTGATATCATTGCTCATGCATACGTACGACATACCGTCTCCACGACGCGATGAGATTTATTTCCACATTTACCATTCAAAGATGATTATAAAAGTATATACTATGAATAAGTATGTAATAAGTGACATAATAATGATACTAGAAATATATATATATATATACACACACACATATATCACATTCACCTACTTCTGTTTAACACTACGAAAAAGAAAACAACGTTTATGCTTACGTTCGACCTACCATCTCCATAAACAGTGTTTTCCATTTCATATATATATATATATATATATATCTATTATACATATTTATATTATGAATATATATGATACCCAAATAATTTTTTATTTTTTGGAACAAATTAAATAATGATATAAGTTATAAAATAAAGAATAACAAGTTCAAACATATACAATAGAGAAGGTGATTATTATCCGACATATTATTTTAACAAAGAAATTATAATTAAATGGGATGCATAAAGCCATACCAGAATAATGTATGATATCGTAAACTTCAATATGGTTCTGGTATAATTTCATAACATACAATGGTCATTATAAAAGAGGTTAAATGTACCCTTTACCAAAGAAATGTACAAGTTAATGGTTAATTACTCAATCTCATTATTTTCCGAGATTGTTTATGTGTATGTTTTTACTGGGAAATATTTATTATCCATGTTCATTATTCATAAAAGAGTTTTCAAAAGGATTGTTTTTAAGGAAATATTTAACTAAAACATCATTTTAAATGGGTTAAATATTTATTCTTTTAAATCAATCTAATTAATATCCATGTTTTTAAAAGAGTTTTAAGGATTTATTTATATGGGCATGAATGTTTTAAAATGTTAATTCCTTTAAAAAGTTTCCATGTAGAATGGGAAACATTGATTCAAAAATTATTTTTTAAATTTATTCCTTTCTAAACTGTGTGACTATTAAATGATTTCACAAAAAAATTATATTTCTCTCAAATAGTTTTACTCATAATTTTCAACTACGTCAACATCCTTTACTGGATATTAATCTCGATGGATGTTGATTTATTATAATACAATATTCCATATTGTATTGAATGATTTTTGAAATGTTTGACTATGGATATGCTATTTTTATACCATTCATAGTTTATGGTTAAATTATTTACAATTCATATGATTGAATTAATATGAATGTTTATGTTATATTTCAACATTTTCATATGAGGAATGCATTAGACTTAGTAAGTGATGGGTGGAGCCTGCTATAACTCCTTAATGCATCTGTAGGTCTCATGAAGAAAACTAGTGTCTTTGAACAAGGCCCTGACAAAATCTTATTTGTATTCTTGGAACGAGGCCTTGACTAGGTAATTATGATGTCTGACATTATGCATTTTATCATTATGAAATTATCTATTGATATTACATGTGATTATTTGGTTATTAGAATATCTATGTGAATAAGTAAATGGAATTATTTGATTTATCTTTTCCATATTATGCTTAAGATTAAGTTGCAAAGTCTTTTGTTTTAGTCTTATATATTTCCTTAAATTTTTATGCTTATTTATGATAGCTTCTTCTATATTGTTATCCTTTCTGAGCATCTGAGCACACCCCTTTCTTTTGTTTTATTTTTTCTAGGATGTGAAGAAGTGTATTATGATTGATATTCAGTGTTAAGTAAGGGTAAATAATAGAATTCTCAAAGGATTATTTATATTGTGTTTTTTTTAGAAATTGTAATTTAAGGTTCATATATGTAATCTATTTTCCAGGAGAGATAAACTGATCAGTCCTTTGGGACATGATTTCATGTAATCAAGCCAATGCATTAAAATAATGCACCAAATCTAGGAAACTAGGGTCAGGACATTACACCATATCTGACAAATATAGAATGTCTCTTGGTCGAACCAAGAGATTCCTTGTGTGCCAAACATAAGATACCAACAGTCCTCTCTACATGACTATAAACTATAGTACATCCTATGTGACAAATATAGGATGCCTCTTTATCCAACCATGAGATGAATTATGCACCAAGCATAATATGCCAACAGTCCTCTCTACATGAATATAAACTGTAGTACACTCTATATGACAAAGATAGAATGCCACATGTTCCAAACAAGAGATGCCTTATTCTCCATGCATAAGATGCCAACAGTCATATCTACATGAAGATAAACCGTAGTACATCCTATCTAACATATATAGGATGCCTCTTGCTCTAAACAAGATATGTCTTATGCACCAGGCATTAGATGACAACAATCCTCCCTACATGACTATAAACTACAGTACACCCTATATGAAAAATATAGGATTCCTTTTTCCCTAAACAAGATATTCATTATGCACCAAGCATAAGATGCCAACAGTCCTCTCATCATGACTATAAACTGTAGTACACCCAATATGAAAAATATAGGATTCCTCTTGCTCCAAACACGAGATGCTTTATGCATGAAGCATGAGATGCTAACAGTCTTCTCTACATGACTATAAACTGTAGTACACCCTATATGAAAAATATCGGATGCCTCTTGCTCCAAAAAAGAAGATTCCCTATGATTCAAGAATAAGATGCCAACAATCCTCTCAACACGACTATAAATTGTAGTACACTCTATATGAAAAAAACAGGTTGCCTCTTTCTCTAAAAAAGATATTCCTTGTGCGCCAAGCAGAAGATTACAATAGTACTCTCTAAATGACTATAAACTATAGTACACCCTGTGTGAAAAATATAGTATGCATCTTGCTCTAAACATGTGATTCCTAATGGCCATGCATGTGATGCCAACAATACTCTCTACATGACAATAAAATGTAGTACACCCTATGTGACAAATATAGGATGCCTCTTGCTCCAAACAAGAGATGCCTTATGCGCCAAGCATAAGAGGCCAACAACCCTCTCTCTATGACTATGAACTATAGTACACCCTATAAATCAAATATAGGATGCCTCTTGATCTAAAAAAGAGATTCCTTATGTACCAAGCATATGATGCCAACAATCCTCTCTACATGACTATAAACTGTAGTACACCCTATATGAAAAATATAGGCTGCCTCTTTCCACAAACAAGAGATTATTTATGCACCAAGAATAAGATACAAACAATACTCTCCACATAACTATAAACTATAGTACACCCTATATTGAAAATATACGATGCCTCTTGATCCAAACCAGAGATGCCTTATGCGCTAATAATAAGATGCCAACAATCCAATCTACATGACCATAAATTGTAGTACAACCAATATGAAAAATATAGGATTCCTATTTCTCCAAACAGGAGATGACTTATGAGCCAAGAATAAGATTAAAATAGTCCTATATACATGACTATAAACTATAGTATATCTTATATGACAAATATAGGATGCCTCTTTCTCCAATCAAGCGATGCCTTATGCACCAAGCCTAAGATGCCAATAGTCTTCTCCAAATAACTATAACTGTATTACAACTTTTATTACAAATATTGGATTCATCTTTCTCCAAACAAGATATAAATTTTAAGCCAAGCATAAGATGCCAATAATAATCTCTTCAAAACAATAAACTATAGTACACACTATGTGGGAAATACGGGATGCCTCTTGCTCCAATCATGAGATGTCTTATGCACCAAGCACAAGATGCCAACATTACTCTCTACATGACTATAAAATGTTGAACACCCTCTATGTAATATATATGATTCTTCTTTCTCCAAACAAGAGTTTCCTTATGCGATAAGAATATGTTTCCAACAGTCCTCTCTACATAACTATAAACTATAGTATATCCTACATGAAAAATACATGATGCATCTTTCTCAAAACAAGATATGCATTATGCACCAAGAATAAGATGCCAACAGTCCTCTCTACATGAATATAAACTATAGTACACCCTATATGATCAATAGAGGATTCATCTTCCTCCAAAAAAGATATGCATTATGCCCCAAGCATAAGATTCCAACTCTCCTCTCTACATGACAATAAATTGTAGAACACCCTATATGAATAATATAGGATGCATCTTGCTCCAAACAAGATATTCCTTATGCGCAACCCATAAGATACCAACAGTCCTTTCTATATGACTTTAAACTATAGTACACCAAATATAAAAAATAAAGGAAGCCTCTTGATCCTAAAAAAATATGTCTTTTTCTCCAATAATATGCCAACATTCATCTCTACATGACTATAAATTGTAGTACACCCATTATGAAAAATATATAACACCTCTTGCTCCAACAAAGAGATTCCTTATGCACCAAGAATAAGATGCCAACAATCCTCTCTATATGACGCTAAACTATAGTACATCCTATATTACAAATATAGGACACCTCTTTCTTTATATAAGAGATGACTTTTGTGACAAAAATAAGATTCCAACAGTTTTATCTACATAAATATAAACTGTAGTACACCATATATGACAAATATAAGATGAATATTACTCCAAACAAGAGATGCCTTATGTAACAAAGTATAATATGCCAGCAGTCATCTCTACATGACTATAAACTATAGTACATCCTATATGAAAAATATAGGATGCCTCCTCCAAACAAGAGATTCCTTATGCGCCAAGCATATGATTCCAATAGTCCTCTCTACATGAATATAAATAATAGAACACCCTATAAGATAAATATAAGTTGCCTCTTGGATTAAACAATAAATACCTTATTCTCCAAGAATAATATGTCAATAGTCTTCTCTACATAACTATAAACTGTAATAAACCCTGTATGAAAAATATAGGATGACTTTTTCTCCAAACAAGAGATGCCTTATTTTCCGATCATAAGATTCCAATGGTCCTCTCTACCTGACTATAAACTATAGTACCCCCTATATGAAAAATATAGGATGCCTCTTAATCTAAACAAGAAATGCCTTATGCACCAAAATTATATTCCAATAGTTCTATCTATAATAAAATAAATTGTAGTAAACCCTATATGAAAAATATAGGATGCCTCTTACTCCAAACAAGAGATTCCTTATGTGCCAAATATAATTTCTGACATTCCTCAAACATGACTATAAACTATAGTACTCACTATATGAAAAATATAGGATTTCTCTTGCTCTAAAAAAGAAATTCATTATGCGCCAATCTTGAGATGCCAACAATCCTCTCTTCATGAAAACAAATTGTAGTACACCCTATATGAAAAATATTGAATGCCTTTTACTCCAAATGAGACATTCCTTATGCGCCAAGAATAATCTGACAACAGTCCTCTCTATATGACTATAAACTGTAGTGCACCCTATATGAAAAATATAGGATGCCTCTGGCTCCAAACATGATACGCCTTATGCACCAAGAATACAATGCCAACAGTCCTTCCTACATGACTATAAAATCTACTACACCCTATATGATAAACATAGGATGCCTCTAGCTCCAGAAAATATATGCCTTATGTGCCATGTATAAGATTACAACAGTCCTCTCTACATGACTATAAACTGTAGCACACTCTATATGAACAAAATATGATGCCTCTTGGTCCAAACAACAGATTCCTTTTTCGATAAGCATAAGATTCCAATAGCCCTCTCTACATGACTGAAAAATGTAGTAAAACAAATATGAAAAGTATAGGGTGCCTGTTACTGTAAAAAAGCTATGCCTTATGCACCAAGAATAGGATGCCTAAAATCCTCTATACATGACTATAAACTACAGTACACCCTATATGATAAATATAGGATGCCTCTTGCTCCAAACAAGAAATGACTTATACCCCAAATATAAGATGCCAACAGTCCTCTCTACATCACTATTAATTGTAGTACAACTTGTTTGAAAAATATAGGATGCCTCTTCCTCCAAACAAGATATGCCATAGGCGCCAAGTATAAGATGCCAACAATACTATCTCTAGGACTATAAACTATAGTACACCCCATATCAAAAATTTAGAATGCCTCTTTCTCCAAAAATGAGATGCATTATGTGCCAAGCATAAGATTCCAATGGTCCCCTCTACATTACTAAAAGCTATAGTACACCCAATATGAAAAATATAGGAGTCCACTTGCTCCAAACAAGAGATTCCAAATGCGACAAGCATAAGATTCCAAAAGTTCTCTCTATATAACTATAAACTGTAGTACACCCTATATGACAAATATAGGATGCCTCTTCTTACCAACAAGAGATGCCTATGCGCTAAGCATAAGATGCCAACAGTCCTCTATACATGAATATAAACTGTATTACACACTAAATGAAAATTATAGGATTCCTCTTACCCAAAATAATAGAGGCCTTATGAGCATAGAATAAGACACTAATAGTCCTCTATACATAACTATAAACTATAGTACATCCTGTATTAAAATATAGGATGCCTCTTCCTCCAGAAAAGATATTCCTTATGCCCCATGCATGTGATGCCAATAGTCCTCTATACGTGAATATAAATATTAGTACAATCTATATGAAAAATATAGGATTCCTCTTTTTTCAAACAATAGATTCAATATACACCAATCATAACATGCCAACAGTACACTCTTCATGTATATAAATTATAGTACACCCTATATGACAAATATTGGATGATTGTTGATCCAAAAAAGAGATGCCTTAGGTTTTAAGAATAAGATGCCAACAGTCCACTCTACATTAATAAAAACTGTAGTTCACCCTATATGAAAAATATACGATTCCTCTTTCTCCAAAAAAGAGATTACTTATGTGCCAAGCATAATATTCAAACAGTCCTCTATACTGTAGTACACCTTATATTACCAATATAGGATCCTTCCTCCTTGAAACAAGAGATGCTTTATGCACAAATCATAAGAATACAACAGTCCTCTCTACCTGAATATAAACTGTTGTACACCCAATATGACATATATAAGATGCTTCTTTCTCCAAACAAGATATGCCTTATTCCCCAAGAAAAAGATGCCAAAAATCCTCTCTACATGAATATAAAATTTAGTATACCCAATATGAAAAATATATGATGCCTCTTGCTCCAAACAAGAGATTCCTTATGTGCCAAGCATAAGATACAAATAGTCCACTCTACATGAATATAAATTGTAGTGAACCCTATATGACAAATATAGGATGCCTCTTTCCCCAAATAAGATATTCCTTAAGCGACAAGGATATGATGCCAACAGTCCTCCCTACATGACTATAAACTGGAGTACACCTTATATGAAAAATATAGGATTCCTCTTCCTCTAAAAAAGATATGGATTATGTTCCAAGAATTAGATACAAATAATCCTCTCTATGTGACTATAAACTTTAGTACTCCCTATATGAAAAATATAGGATACCACATGCTCCAAACAAGAGATTCATTATGTTCCAAGCATAAAATGAAAACAGTCCTCTCTACTTAACTATAAACATTAGTACACAATATATGACACATATAAGATGCCTCTTGCTCTAAACAAGAGATTCCTTGTGCTCCAAGCATAAGATGACAATAGTCTTATCTACAATACAATAAATAGTAGTACACTGTATATAAAAAATATAGGATGCCTCTTACTCCAAACATGAGATGCCTTATGTGCCAAGCATAAGATTCCAATAGTTATCTCTACTTGAAAAAAACTATAATACACCCTATATGACATGTATAAGATGCCACTTACTCCGAACAAGAAATGCCTTATGCGCTAAGCATAAGATGCGAATAGTCCTCCCCACATGACTATAAACTATATTACACCCTATATGATAAATATAGGACGCCTCTTCCTACAAAAAAATATTCCTTATATGCAAAGATTAAGATGCCAACAATCCTCTATACATGACTATAAATAGTCATACACTCTATATGAAAAATATATGATGCATCTTGATCCAAACAAGAGATTCTTTATTCGCCAACTGTATGATTCCAACAGTCCTCCCTACATGACTCTAAACTGTAGAACACCATATATAAAAATATAGAACTCCTCTTTCTCTAAGTAAGAGATGATTTATGCTCTAAGAATAAGATTCCAACAGTACTCTCTAAATGACTATATACTATAGTAAACCCTATAGGAAAAATATAGGATTCCTCTTGCTCCAAACTAAATATGCCTTATATGCCAAGCATAAGATGCCAACAGTACTCTCTACAAGATTATAAACTGTAGTACACCCTATATGACAAATATAGGATGCCTATTTCTCTAAACAAGAGATGTCTTGTGCGCGAAGAATAAGATGCCAACAGTCCTCTCTACACGACTCTAAAATGTAGTACACCCTATGTGACAAATATAGGATGCCTCTTACTCCAAACATGATATTTCTTATGTGCCAAACATAAGATGCCAACAGTCATCTATACATGACTACAAACAGTAGTACACCCTATATAACAAATATAGGATGCCTCTTTCTCCAAAAAAAATATGCCTTATGTGCCAAGCATATGATGCTTACAGTCCTCTATACATGACTATAAACTGTATTACACCCTATATGACAAATATTGGTTGCCTCTTGATCTAAACTAGAGATGCCTTATGTTCCTAACATAAGATTCCTATAGTCCGCTATACATGACTACAAATGGAAGTACACCCTATTTGAAAAATATAGGATGCCTCATTCCCCAAACAAGTGATGCCTAATACACCAAGCATAAGATGCCAACAGTCCTATCCACATGACTATAAACAGTAGTACACCCTATATGACTAATATAGGATGCCTCTTGCTCCAAAAAAGTGATTCCATATGCGCTAAGAATAATATGCCTATATTCCTCTCTACATGAATATAAACTGTAATATATCATATATGTCAAATATAGGATGAATCTTACTCCAAAAAATAGATTCCTTATACGCCTATCGTAAGATTCCAACAGTCCTCTCTACATGACTATAAAATTTAGTACATCATATGTGACTAATATAGGATTCCTCTTGCTCCAAACACGAGATGCCTTATGCACAAAACATAAGATGCAAACATTCCTCTCTACATGACTATAAACTGTAGAACACGCTATATGATAAATATAGGATGCATCTTGATCTAATCAAAGAGATACCTTGTGCACCAAGAATAAGATGCCAAAAGTCCTCTCTACATGACTATAAACTATAGTACACCATGTGCTTTAAATATAGGATGCCTCTTGATCCAAACAATACATGCATTATGTTCCATGCATAAGATGCCAACATTTCTCTCTTCATGACTATAAACTATAGTACACCATATATAACAAATATAGGATGCCTCTTTCTCCCAACAATAGATTCCCTATGCACCAAGCATACGTTTCCAACAATCCTCTCTATATGAATATAAACTGTATTATACCCTATTTGAAAAATATTAGATACCTCATTCTACAAACAAGATATGCATTATGTACCCAAAATAAGATACCAATAGTCCCCTTATGCGTGATTATAAACAATAGTACACCCTATATGAAAAAATAGGACACCTCTTGCTCCAAAAAAGACATTCCTTATGTTCCAAACCTAATATGCCAACATTCCCCTCTACATAAATATAAGTTGTAGAACAAAATATATGACAAATATAGGATGAATCTTTCTCCAAACAAGAGATGCCTTATGCACCAATGCATAAGGTGCAAATAGTCTTCTCTATAGGACTATAAACTGTAGCATACCCTATATGACTAATATGGGATTCCTCTTGATCCAAACAAGAGATGCCTTATGCGCCACGAATAAGATACCAATAGTAATCTACACATGCTTATAAATTGTATTACACCCTATATGAAAGATATATGATGCCTCTTGATCTAAACAAGATATGCCTCAGGTGCCAAGAATAAGATGCCAATAATCCTCTCTAGATGACTATAAACTGTAGTACTCCCTATATAAATAATATAGGATGCCTCTTGCTTCAAACAAGAGATGTCGAATGCACCAAGCATAAGGTGCCAACAGTCCCCTCTACATGAATATAAACTATAGTACACCATATATGACAAATATAGTATGGATATTTCTTCAAATAAGATACTACTTATGCACCAAGAATAAGATGTCATCAGTCTTATATACATGAGCATAAACTGCATTACACCCTATATGAAAATTATAGGATTCCAC
The DNA here is from genome assembly GCA_963277665.1 of Viscum album. Lineage (NCBI taxonomy): Eukaryota > Viridiplantae > Streptophyta > Magnoliopsida > Santalales > Viscaceae > Viscum > Viscum album. The sequence continues at coordinate 507,815,599 of OY728140.1, forward strand.
TTACTTCAAACAAGAGATGCCTTATGCATTAAGCATAACATGCCAACAATTCTCTCTATAAGACTACAAACTGTAGTACATGAAATATAAAAAATATAGGATGCCTCTTGCTGCAAAAAAGTGATTCCTTATCTGTCAAGCATAGGATGACACCAGTCCTCTCTACATACCTATAAACTGTAGTACACCCTGTTTGAGAAATATAGGATGCCTCTTGATATAAACAAGATATTCCTTATGCACCTACATTAAGATGCCGATAGTCCTCTCTACCCGAATATAAAATATAGTACACACTATATGTCAAATACAAGATGCCCCGTACTCCAAAAAAGCGATTCCTTATGCTCCAAGCATAAAATGACAACATTACTTTCCATATGACAATAATATTTAGTACTCCCTATGTGACAAATATAGGATGCCTCTTTTTCCAAAAAAGATATGCCTTATGAACCAAGCATAAGATGCCAAAAGTCCTCTTTACATTACTATAAATTTTAGTAGAACCTACATGAGAAATATTGGATGCCTCTTCTTCCAGACAAGATATTCCTTATGCACAATACATAAAATACCAATAGTCTTCTTTACATGACTATAGGCTGTAGTACACCCTATGTGAAAAATACGGGATGCCTCTTGGTCCAAACATGAGATGCCTTATTCTCCAAGCATAATATTCCAACATTCCTCTCTACATGACTATAAACATTAGTATGACCAATATGAAAAATATAGGATCCCCATTACACTAAATAGGAGATGCCTTATGCGCCAAACATAAGATCCTTACAACACATTTTACTTTACTATAAACTATAGTACACCCTATATAACAAATATAAGATGCCTCTTCCTCCAGAAAAGAGATGCCCCATGTGCCAAGCATAAGATGCCAAAAATCCTCTCTACAAGATTATAAACTGTAGTACACCATATATGTCAAATATAGGATGCCTATTACTCCAAAAAAGATATACTTTGTGCACCAAGAATAAGATGCCATCATTTGTCTCTACATGACTGTAGACTGTAGTAAACCCTACATGACAAATATAGGATGCCTCTTGCACTAAAAAAGAGATTCCTTATGCACCAAGCATAAGATTCAAAACTTCCTCTCAAAATGAATATAAACTATGGTACACCGTATATGATAAATGTAGGATGCCACTTTCAACTAACAAGAGATTCCTTAAGCACCAAGTATAAGATACTGATATTCCTCTCCACATGAATATAAACTATAGTACACCCTATATGACAAATATAGGATGCCTCTTACTCCAAATAAAATATTACCTATGTGCCAATAATAAGATTCTAGTAGTCATCTCTACATGGATATAAACTATATTACACCCTATATGAAAAATATAGGAGGCCTCTTGCTCCATATGGTAGACTCCTTTTTTGTAAAGCATAATATGCCAATAGTCCTATCTACATGACTATAAACTATAGTACACCCTATATAAAAAATATATCATTACTCTTTCTCCAAACAATATATTCCTTATACTCTTAGCATAAGATTCTAATAATCCTCTTTACTTGATTATAAACTATAGTACACCCTATATGAAAAAATAGGATACATCTTGCTCCAAATAAGAGATGCCTTATGCTCCAAGAATAAGAAGCTAGCAGTACTCTCTACATGACTATAAAGTCTAGTACACCCTATATGACACATATAGGATGCCTCTTTATCCAAAAAATAGATTCATTATATGCCAAGAATAAGATTCCAACAATCCTCTCTACATGACTATAAACTGTAGTACACCCTATATGAAAAACATAGTATGCCTCTTGCTCCAAACAAGAGATTCCTTATGCACCAAGAATAAGATTCAAATAATTCTCTCTATATGACTCTAAAATATAGTATACCCTATATAAAAAATATAGGATTCATCTTTATCCAAACAAGATATTACTTTTACGCCAAGCATAAGATTCCAACAGTCCTCTTTATAAAACTATAGACTATATTACACCCTATATGAAAAATATAAGATGCCTCTTGCTCCAAATAAGAGATTCCTTATGGACTCATCATAAGATGCCAATAGTACTCTTTACATGAATATATACTATATGACACCCTATATGAAAAATATTGGATGCCTCTTTCTCCAAACAAGAGAAACATTTTTGCCAAGTATAAGATGTGAAAAATCCTCTATACATGATTAAAAACTATAGTATACCATATATAACCAATATAGGATTCATCTTGCTCTAAAAAAGATATACCTTATGTGCCAAGCATAAGATGCCAAAAGTCTTCTCTAAATGACTATAAACATTCATACACCATATATGACAAATATAAGATGCCTCTTGCTCCAAACAAGAGATGAATTATGTGCTAAGAATAATATTCAACAATAATATCTCCAAGAATATAAATTATGGTAAACCATCTATGAAAAATATAGGATTCCTTTTTCTCCTAACATGAGATGCCTTATGCGCCAAGAATAAGATGGAAATAGTCCTCTCTACATGAATATAAACTATATTACACCCTATATGACAAATATCGGATGTCTCTTGATAAAAACAGGAGATTCCTTATGTGAGAATAATTATATTCCAACATACCTCTCCACAAGACTATAAACTTTTTTATATCCTATAACAACCCTAATCTTTAATTCACTCTTAAACATAATTTATTACATAATCCCTTCACTTGAAAGTGTGATCCCAAATGATTGGGAGGGTCTTGATAGAAGCGTTTTGGGAGCTTGGGTCACCTTGGGAGGATTCTAGAGAGATGATGGATGAGTAGAGATGTACTCCAAGGGTTTTGAGTAAAGAGAAGTGGGAGCATGGGTGGGTTTATATAGGAAAATAGAGGGAATTAGTTTTTATTTAGGTTTTGGATACCACACCTTAAACTAATGAAAACCAAAAACCAACTCATGGTTTTTTTCCCATGGTTTTTTTTCAAAGGGGAGTGGAAAAAATTATTTTATAAGGCCAATATCCGAACATCAAAAATATTGGGCATGATTATGTAGAGGTGAGTCACACTCTGAAGGAAATCAATTTAAAAAGATAAAATGTTTTATATGTCTTGGAGGGTCAACTAAGGCACCATAAAATTAATCAAAAAAGTATAAAATCACATTATTTTAAATATAAAACATATATTTTCTGAATATATCATTTATTTTATTCAATTACATCACTATTGGGTCATTATGTTGTTATAAAACAAATTATATATTTAAACGGTATTTAATTTTTACCCAATAATTCGACTGTCATGGAAAATTATGAAAAATTCACCATTGGATAATTTCGACCTACGATTCCAAAAATTATATTTATTTTATCAAAATAATTTACTAAATATCTGATTTTTTACTTTTTAAATAAAAACATATATTTATAATAAATTCATGGGTTTTGACAAAAAATATTTCAAACCTTAACAAAAATTACAATTGAATTCATAAAAATTACTTTATCCATTATATTTAATAAAATGTAATTTTTTTAAAATAATAATATTTTATTAAAATATTATTTAATTCAAAAAATCCATTAATTCATCGAAATATATTTATTAATTAAATATTAACTAAAAATAATATTTGTGCTTTACAAACTATTTACAAAGTAACAATAAAAAATGAATGTATATTATTTATTCTATATAAAAATAATGAACATAATCATAGTGCTAGGGTATTTTTATATAACCCCTTATAACACTTAAATATGACCTATGGGTATGGTGTGTGATGGCGACAGACTCTTGGGGTGGCTCAAATTACATCACTCAGGTGGTAATCTCTATCAACTTTCACTTCTCCCGTAGGAGGTTCTATTTGAGATTAATGTGTTGAGGCTCGGCTTGGGCTTGGTCAAGAGTGAAGCCAAGTGACGCCACCTCCTTTTTGAGCTCCGACAAATGGGTTTCATATGGAGAAATTCAACCAGATGAGGCCATCACTTCTTTTGTCTGAGTAAATTGGGTTTGGTAAAGCCCTATATTTGTACTAATCATTTGATTACTGTTCAATGACTATATTAGCAAAGATCACAATTCTTAATGGTATTTTGAAGTCCAAAAACATAAAACCAAGTAAGTTCATATAACCATTTTACATAATATGAAATTTAATTTGATCAAGAGGAATTTTCATTAATAAAAGTTTGGATCGTTTCAATCTTCCCCCTTTAATAAATGTTTCACTTTAATTGTCCTTTTCCCAAAGTAAAATAGATGAGGGTAACTCTGCTTCATAACATCCTCCAATTCCAACGTTTCCACTACAAACTTGTGGTTTCACCACAACACCTTGGTGAGGGGCATTGTCTTATTTCATCGAAATATTTCCCTACAATAAAGAATATTCATTGGCTTCTCTCCATAAGAGATGTCATTCTCCAATAGTACCACCTCTAGATTGAGTTCATGTGATGGGTTAGGTATCTACTTCCATAAGAGTGATACATGGAATACATCATATACTTGAGGTAGGTTTGGTTGGAGTGTTAGTCAATAGGCCACTGCTCCAATGTGACCAAGGATCTCAAAAGGGCCGATGTACCTTGGATTATGCTTTCCCTTCATCCCAAATCTCATAACTCTCTTCCATAGTGATATGTGGAGGAATGCCATGTATCAGAAATCAAACTCTAGGTCTCATCGATGACTATCAAAATAGGACTTTTGTAGACTCTGAGTAGATTTAATGTTGTGCGGGATGGTCTTAACCTTCTCCACCATTTCATCGACCATTTCTGGACCTAGGAGTTTTTCCTCCCCAACATTATCCCAACATGCCAGTGTTCTGCACCTCTTCCCATAAAGGGTTTCATAAGGATCCATTTGGATGCTTTAGTAGAAATTGTTGTTGTAAGAGAACTCAACTATAATAATATGTTGATCCCATCCTCCTTTGATGTCTATTGAGAATTCTCTCAACATATCTTCAATTGTTGGGATATTTCCCTTAGATTGGCCATCAGTTTGAGGATGATAAACTGTACTGATTTTTAGCTTAACATTTAGAGCAAGATGAAGACAATTCCAGAACTTAGAGGTTAATCTTGGATCTCAATAGGATACAATAGATAGTGGTACTCCATTTATCCTTACCAATTCATTGATATATATTTGTGCTAGTTGATCCAATGAGAAATCCTATAGAATTGCAATGAAGCATGTTGTAACACCCCGAAATTTTATGAAAAATATTCGTTTTAAATTAATTAATGTCTTGTGTTGTACACTACACAGAAAGAAGCTTTCACAACACACATCCTTGAATTTCCTTGCATTACACGCAAGAGCGACCTTCCGCGATAGCATGTGTTGTACGCAATACCGAGTTTCTCTAAACAATGATATGCTGCTAAAATATTATTAAAACTAGTCGTTATGAATAGTAAAAACCACTTTTTGAAATTTTTGAAATTTTATTTTTCAAAATGGACTTCATTTTTGGATTCAGAATAACGGAATTAGCTTAGGGTGAAACTTTGGTACTTTTCAGATGACTTTCATTTTCTGATGAATAGTTAAAATTACTAAATTTTAATTAAAAACAACCTTTTTAATCAAAATAATTAATAGTGATAAACTATTAATTTGAGTGGTTTTAAAGTATATTTAGCATATATTTTAAAATTTTAATACAATTTAGGTCATTGGATGTAATTTCACATTTAAACCATACATAAACAAATGTCAATCTTTTGATAGTTATTATCTATTAAGAACACACTATTTGTTTTGACGACGGGAATTAATTTTTAAATTAATTAATGCAACTGATATGTTTTGAATTTGGTAAAATAGACATCATTTTTGAATTCATAATATCAAATATAGCTTAGGCCTATTTTTTGGTATTTTTCTGGAAACGTTCATTTTTTGATGAATACTGAAACCACTAATTGGTAGTTAAAAAATGAATTTTTCATAAAACATAATTTTACCGCTTCTGTGAGTGGAATTTCAAAAATCTGAGAGACACGGTTGATGTTAGTAAGTAAAATGTGGTTCAATGAGATGAAAATAATTTTTGGTGAATAGTAACTTTTTACTTTTTTTTACCATGATTAAAAGTAAATAGGGTAATTAAGGGTAAAATTGATATTATTATTACCCTAACACATGTCCTAATTCTATTGGATAAGTGTAATTCGACCAAAAACAACCTTAGGAATAAATTATGGCCATTTAGGCCCACTTGGATTAGATTAGGACATTTATTATTATTTAATTCAAAGAAGAGTTATAAGAGTTAAAATCAAAGTTTATTTACTACAAAATTTTTTTAATATCGGGTTCTGCATTAGATAAATTCGATTTTAAATATTCATTAGAAATATAATAAGATTTCCTACATAATTATATTTTATTTATAATTTTTAGACATTAAATAAATTAATTTATTTATGACACAATGATGATGCAGTAATTACCATAATAGTGAAAATTTAGAATAATTGATATTATAAATACCCAAATAAATATAATTTGAGACTTTTTATGAATTACACTATTTTTATAGGTTAATATGACATGTTAGTATTGATTTAATTAACTTTTTTCTAACTAATCATTCTGTTATGATTTTCACAAAAATCAATTACTAAATAGTGTCAAAATTGACATAAAATAGTTTTTAAAACAAATATTATATTAGTAATTATTATTTTATTCCTAAAAATCTACGGTTCAGCCAAATTACATAGATAAGGTTATATATATTAATAATAAACATCTTGGGGTTCTTTGGGCTGCTTATAGTATGTTTATTAACCTTATAGTATAAGAACACAAGAAGACACGGTAAAAGTAAAATTATTTTACTTAATGTTAAATCTAAATGATAAGGTTAAATTAGGAACCTAAACTTGTCTGAATTCTATTTGATTAGAGGATTTTGAACCATCCACACCTTATCTTCGAAATAAATCAATTTTGAGCTATTTAAAACCGAATTTGTCTCTATAATAAAATAATATTTTTAGTTTTTCCAAAGGAGCCCCTCTCCTCCCTTATAAAAGGGCACCTCCTCCCTCTCTTCCTCACACCACTTTGAGCCTTCATGCTCGGCCAAACCCTGACAAATTCCATTCTCCACTTCCATAGAAACATCCTAGAGGTTCCGGTCTTCCTCAAAGACCAATTTTATTCCCCTAAAAGGAGATCTCAAAGAGGCGCTTCAAAGAAGAGGTAATGTCCGTTACCGATTCTTTCAACTTTATTTCTTCTTCCACTTCTTCTTCTTAGGTTGTTTCATTATGATGAAATAACATCAGTATCACTCATATACTTATATGTTATTATAAGTATTAAAAAACCCTATTTCACCATCTATCCATCCTACAGAAAACGAAATCACCGCGCGTGCGTACGTACGGAATACTTTCTCCACGCCGTGGGGTAATATATTTTCCACCACTACATTACTTGGATGGGTATAATGGTGTACATAATAACTATATATGATTATTGTAAAGTGATATTGATTCTGATATAGTATACATACACTTCAATACAATTCCACGATCATGAGAACGATATCATCGCTCGTGCGTACGTACGGACTACCGTCTCCACGACACGATGAGAAACATTCTCCACGTTAACCATTCATGAATGATTATAAAGTATATATAATAAGTAATCATGAAATATATGACATAATAATGATACTATATTTATGTGTATATATATGTATGTCATCTACTTAATTCCATTCAACTCAATAAGGAAACGAAAACAGTGTTCATGCGTACGTACGACCTACCGTCTCCATGAACAATGTATTTCTTTTCATTTACTAATCTATTATATATATGTATATTCTGAATATATATTATATATAAATAATGTTTTATATTCTGGAAATAAGTAATCATGATCTAAGTAATCATATGAAGTCAAAACACGGACGAAAAATGAAACGATTTTACCCAAAACGCACTTTAACATGGAATTTACAAAAGAATGGGTAATATAAAGTCATAAGTGACCCATATATGATATCTTAACAAGGAGTATGATTTTGGAATAAGTCAATGACATTATTTAAATCATTATACAGGAGGTTTGGACACTTACGAAGCAAATCAGACCTAAGGTAAGGGAAAATATCACAATCTCATTTTTATCTGAGATTGTTTATACTTTGAAATTTGTTGGGGTGTATTTTATCATCCACATCCATGTTTCCTCAATATGTAATATTATTTACATCATCCTACAAATTGTTTAAATCCAATTTTACCCTTCGGTGAGTTTTTAATAAAGGATATGAAAGGAATCTTTTGTCGTTTTTCGTATGATGTACTTTTTGACTTTTCCGACAAAAGTACGAAGAATGTGTTTTAGCTTATACGGCATGAATGGATTTTTACAACATTATTTCCAAGAAGCTTCCTTTACAAGTTTTCAAGTTTATTTTTAATAAAATTCTTTTAGGTTAGAATTGTACGACATGTTAAGAAAGGAAAAGTGTTTTTGCAGCAGAAAGGATATTTTCCTCAAGAATGGAGTTCAAGTGTTTTATCAAAATTATTTTTTATCTAAGATAATAAAGGGTTCTATTTCTATCACTATTATTACATTGATTTGATTATGTTGTTATGGAATTATATTTATGAATTCCTTTATCTTATATGAATTGTTTTATGATGTCACGATGTTTTGGATTCCCATTTTTATTACATGGGTTATGCTATGATGTATGGTTTATAATTTTGTGGCACACATAAGAATGGTATCATTATGAGATGGGTGGGACCTATATCTCTTTCCAATGCATTGGTTATAGATTTTATATCTCATGAGATAGAAATGGCTGGAACGACAGGTTAAACCGGTTCATTGAAACAGGACTGAAACGAGGAGTGAACTCAGCTCAGAAATGGACTTTGTCCACTAAGATAGTCTTGGAAATAAGTCTTGACTAACAAGAAATGATTCTCTATGATTATGTGTGGATGCCACAAAGTTTCATGTTTTAAGTTATTATTATTGGGATTACATTTCACTACTATGATTTATCCCATGTTATGATATTATGATCTCTTTTGCAGGTTAAGATTTCCAAAAGTTATGTTCTTATGAATATGATGTGTTTGATATTTCTTTGGTTTACCCTTACCGAGCATTTGAGCTCACCCTTTTATGTTTTCTTTTCCCCAGGATATAAAGAAAGGTTTTAGGTATAAAAGAAGGAAGATCCTTATGGGAGATGTTGAAGATCTTTCACCATGATTAGAAGATTATATTCCGAGTTTCCAAAGACACTAAACTATTACGGTCCTTGTGTGTATGTTTTTGTTATGTACTAAGTATTCCGCAAAAGAAATGTAATGTCAATGTACGTTAAGCTTAGGGTCTCTACAGTTGGTATCATAGGAAAGGTTTAGTGAACCTTTGGAGACTAGGATGCGAGAACTTTAGTGAGATCCCTAGAGATATTTCTAAGGTATGTCTAGGGATGTCACTAAGGATAATTATACATATAGGATATAGTCCTAGAACTATGGTAATGATCTTAGATTAAACCAAAGATGTTAGATATTAAATTTACTCCCCCTTTATTATGATTTTTACCTCTCACACTATTCTTTTTGGGTTTTAGACGATGGCTGGAACCTGAAGGAACCGTGTTGATAAATGTAATGGACAATGCAATGATTTTCCTCCTGAACAAACAAATGTTATGGGAGATGGAGTGAAAAATATTATTTCTATACTTACACAAGCTATGAATCATTCTGGACTTCCATATGAGCAGAGAAGAGAACAATATTCTATTGAGTCCTTCATGAGGCAACATCCACCTTCTTTCAGTGGGTCATCTGATCCACTTGTTGCTGAAAAATGGATCAGTACTACTGAAAAGATATTTTCAGATCGTCAATGTTCTGAACATGATAAAGTCATCTTAGTAGTGTATCATTTGGAAGGTGATGCTGATCAATGGTGGAATCTTATCAAGAATATGAGGCCAAGAGATGAAATTGAGTCCATGGAATGGGATGAGTTCAAGAACATATTTTTCAATAAGTACTTCCCTCGTATACTTTGAACAAAGATAGAGAAGGAGTTTCTTGAACTAAAGCAAAAGGATGATGAATCTGTTGGTATATACGAAGAGAATTTTAAAAGGCTTACAAGGTATGCATCTGGATTTATCATCCAACTAGAAAGTAAAGTTGATCGATTCTTCAGTGTCTTAAAGCCAAATCTTCTAAGGGCATTAGCTATAAGAGACTTCAGTAGCTATGAATAAATTGGGTGTTGTGCTATCAAGGTAGAAATGGAAGTTGGTGTTACTTATCCATCTCATAGTTTTGAAATGAAACGAAAGATGGAGTTCAAGGAGAAATCTCAGAATAATGGTGAAAAGAAGATGAATAATTACTTATGCTCAATGTGTGGAAAGAAGCATGGTGGAGATTGTCTTAAAGGGACTAGAAAATGTTTTAAGTGTGGAAAAGAAGGTCATCGAGTAGCTGAGTATCGAAGTAATGTAAAAAGGGTTTCTAATGATCTGAATAAAGAAATGACTGCAGAGAACGCACCACCAACACTTCAATGCTTCAAGTGCAAGGAAATGGGGCATTATGCTAATAAATGCCCTCATCCAAGGGGTAGTGATGATCGACATGAGCATCCACTTAAGGAAAAGGTCAAAGGGAAGTCACATGTGATCACTATTGGCGATGTTGAATATGACAACGATGTGGTGGAATGATTAAGTGTTTATGTAATGGGATTCCAAAATAATGTTGTATATAGTATCATGGAATATTGGAATATTTATGTATTGGTATATTGTGGTTTTCAATGGTACCGATAACCATAGAATGTGATTGAGATATTTTTGGAAAAAAATATGATATGCACATAATGAAAGGAAAACGAGAAAATGAAATGTTTGACCGTATTCATGAGCTCATGACTGATATAAGTAGAAAGTTATATCATGGTTTGAGTATATAGAATTTTTGGATTTTGGTATGTGGAAAGAGTTAACTTTTGACTGCATTCATGTTTTCACTATGGTTCAATTAATGGGTATTCATTCTTCAAGAGAATACATGATTAAGGTATTCACATGTTTGTAATTTGACCGACAAGATATATCTTATGATATATGGGGGATAAATGATGGCATTCACATGATTGTTATGTGACATTTCATGTAATCATTTTCTTTATACTATGAGCTTGGACTGAAGTATTTTAGATAAGCCAAAAGACTGGAATGAATTATGTTGGACATAACTTAGGATAAAACTTTTTTCGATATTATTTATGGGATGTTATAGTAATATATCTTTAGAAAAAGGACTACCTGCAGGACAGGCGACGGCCCATCACGTCAGACAAGGCTGTGGGAATCGAACCCACAACCGAAGTGCGACTGGCCTTTATCGCCTACCACTGGCCTACAAGAAGTCCCTGGTTAGGAGAAACTAGTTTTATTTTATTACGCGGTATGATATATGAAGTATAAGTTCATTTTTGGAATCGTATATAATTAACCTCACCATAGATGGACTTATGTATATTTGATAACTTTTTCTAACCTTTTGTTTGAAACAGATGGAATGACCCATCATTCTATCACATGGTCTATTAACACTTCATGAATAACAAATTCAAATTCATATCTTTAAGAGATGAAATGGAAATTGTTCAAAGCACGAACAATAGTGAAATTTTACCAAAATCATGTAAGTATTTCTTTTAATTCACCAACTTTAGGGAAATGATCTTGAAAACCAAAAATGTTGTCCTAGTGCCCTTATATCTGATAAATCAGATGGTACCTTAAATCATCACAAATCTATGGCTTTGTGATTGTTGGTTATTTCATAGCCATGTTCTCTACAACTCTCCATCAGAACTTGATGGTTAGATTTTTCTTCCATATCCATATTTTCACCTATGTTCTTCTACGTGGAAACCCAGTGATGAGTTAATTTGGGTAACCGTTACATTTCATACTTTAGTTTTTAAAGACAAGTTTGGGTATTCCTTTTTACGATGTGGATTTCTATTAAACAAACTTTCGAGTAGTAAACCATTTATAACCCCGACGAATTTTGAGGGCGAAATTCATTTTAAGGGGGGTAGAATGTAACACCCCAAGTTTTATGAAAAATATACTTTTTAATTTAATTAATGTCTTGTGTTGTATGCTACACCAAAAGAAGCTTGCATAACACGCATCCTTGACATGCCTTGCATTACACGCAAGCGCGACCTTCCACGATAGCGTGTGTTGTACGCAATATCGAGTTTCTCTAAACAATGATATGCTACTAAAATATTACTAAAACTAGCTGTTATGAATAGTAATAACCACTTTTTGAAATTTTTTAAATTTTATTTTTCAAAATGGACTTCATTTTTGTATTTGTAATATCGAAATTAGCTTAGGGTGAAATTTTGGTACTTTTCGGATAACTTTCATTTTCTGATGAATAGTGAAAATTAATAAATTTTAATTAAAAACAACCTTTTTAATCAAAATAATTAATAGTGATAAATTATTAATTTGAATGGTTTTAAAGTATATTTAGAATATATTTTTACAATTTAATACAATTTAGCTCATTGGATGTAATTTCACATTTAAACCAGACATAAACAAATGTCAATCTTTTGATAGTTATTATCTCTTAAGAACACGATATTTGTTTTGAGGACGGGAATTAATTTTTAAATTAATTAATGCAACTAATATGTTTTGAATGTGGTAAAATAGACATAATTTTTGAATTCATAATATCAAATATATCTTAGGCCTAATTTTTTGTATTTTTTGGGAAACTTTCATTTTTTGATGAATAGTGAAACCAATAAGTGGTAGTTAAAAAAAATGAATTTTTCATAAAACATAATTTTACTGATTTTGTGAGTGGAATTTCAAAAATCTGAGAGACACGGTTGATGTCAGTAAGTAAAATGTGGTTCAATGAGATGAAAATAATTTTTGGTGAATAGTAACTTTTTACTTTTTTTTACCGCAGTTAAAAGTAAATAGGGTAATTAAGGGTAAAAATGATATTATTATTACCCTAACACATGTCCTAATTCTATTGGATAATTGTAATTCGACCAAAAACAACCTTAGGAATAAAATATGACCATTTAGGCCCACTTGGATTAGATTAGGACATTTATTATTATTTAATTCAAAGAAGAGTTAAAAGAGTTAAAATCAAAGTTTATTTACTACAACATTTTTTTAATATAGGGTTTTACATAAGAAAAATTCGATTGTAAATATTCATTAGAAAGATAATAAGATTTCCTACATAATGATATTTTATTTATAATTTTTAGACATTAAATAAATTAATTTATTTATGACACAATGATGATACTGTAATTACAATAATAGTGAAAAATTAGAATAATTGATATTATAAATACCCAAATAAATATAATTTGAGACTTTTTATGAATTCCACTAATTTTCTAGGTTAATATGACATGTTAGTATTGATTTAATTAACGTTTTTAGAACTAATAATTCTGTTATGAGTTTCCCAAAAATCAATTATTAAATAGTGTCAAAATTGGCATAAAATAGTTTTTAAAACAAATATTATATTAGTTATTATTATTTTATTACTAAAAATCTAAGGTTAGGCCAAATGACTTAGATAAGGTTATATATTTTAATAATAAAAAACTTGGGGTTCTTTTGGCTGTTTATAGTATGTTTATTAACATTATATTATAAAAACACAAGAAGACACGGTAAAATTAAAATTATTTTACTTAATGTTAAATCTAAATGATAAGGTACAAATAGGAACCTAAACTTGTCTAAATTCTATTGGATGAGATTCTTTAGACCCATGCCCACCCTAGCTTCGAAATAAATCAATTTGGAGCTATTTAAAACCGAATTTGTCTTTATAATAAAATAATATTTTTAGTTTTTCCAAAGGAGCCCCTCTCCTCCATTATAAAAGGGAACCTCCTCCCTATCTTCCTCACACCACTTTGAACCTTCAAGATCGGCCAAACCCTGCAAAATTACATTATCCACTTCCATAGAAACATCCTAGAGGTTCTGGTCTTCCTCAAAGACCAATTTTAGTGCCCTAAAAGGAGATCTCAAAGAGGCGCTTCAAAGAAGAGGTAATGTCCGTTACCGATTCTTTCAACTTTATTTCTTCTTCCACCTCTTCTTCATAGGTTGTTTCATTATGAAGTAATAACATCGGTATCACTCATATAATTATATGTTATTATAAGTATGAAACAACCCTATTTCACCATCGATCCATCCTACGGAAAATGAAATCACCGCGCGTGCGTAAGTACGGAATACCGTCTCCACGCCGTGGTGTAATCTATTTTCCACCACCACCTTACTTGGATGGGTATAATGGTGTACATAATAAATATATATGATTATTGTAAAGTGATATTGATTCTAATATAGTATACATACACTCCAATACAATTCCACGATCTTGAGAATGATATCATCGCTCGTGCGTACGTACGGACTACCGTCTCCACGACGCGATGGGATACATTCTCCACGTTAACCATTCATGAATGATTATAAAGTATATATAATAAGTAATCATGAAATATATGACATAATAATGATACTGTATTTATGTGTATATATATGTATGTCATCTACTTAATTCCATTCAACTCAATAAGGAAACGAAAATAGCGTTCATGCGTACGTACGTCCTACCGTCTCCATGAACAGTGTATTTCTTTCAATTTACTATTCTATTATATATATGTATATTATGAATATATATTGTATATAAATCATGTTTTATATTCTGGAATTAAGTAATCATGATCTAAGTAATCATATGAAGTCAAAACACGGACGAAAAATGAAACGATTTTACCCAAAATGCACTTTAACATGGAATTTTCAAAAGAACGTGTAATATAAAGTCATAAGTGAATCATATATGATATCATAACAATGAGTATGATTCTGGAATAAGTCAATGACATTATTTAAATCATTATACAGGAGTTTTCGACACTTACGAAGCAAATCGAACCTAAGATAAGGGAAAATATCACAATCTCATTTTTATCTGAGATTGTTTATACTTTGAAATTTACTGGGGTGTATTTTATCATCCACATCCATGTTTCCTCAATATGTAATATTATTTCCATCCACCTACAAATTTTTTAAATCCAATTTTACCCTTCGGTGAGTTTTTAGTAAAGGATATGAAAGGAATCTTTTGTCGTTTTTCGTACGAGGTACTTTTTGACTTTTCCGACAAAAGTACGAAGAATGTTTTTTTAACTTATACGGCATGAATGGATTTTTAAAACATTATTTCCAAGAAGCTTCCTTTACATGTTTTCATGTTTATTTTTAATCAACTTCTTTTAGTTTAGAATTGTACAACATTTTAAGAAAGGAAAAGTGTTTTTGAAGCAGAAAGGATATTTTCCTCAAGAATGGAGTTCAAGTGTTTTATCAAAATTATTTTCAATCTAAGATAATAAAGGGTTCTATTTCTATACCTATTATTAAATTTATTTGATTATGTTATGATGGAATTATATTTATGAATTCCTTTATCTTATATTAATTGTTTTATGATGTCACGATGTTTAAGATTCCGATTTTTACAACATGGGTTATGCTATGATGTATGGTTTATGATTTTGTGGCACACATAAGAATGGTATCATTATGAGATGGGTGGGACCTATATCTCCCTCCAATGCATTGGGTAAAGATTTTATATCTCTTTATATAGACATGGCTGGAACGTCAGGTTAAACCGGTTCAGTGAAACAAGACTGAAACGTGGAGTGAACTCGGTTCAGAAATGGACTTTCTCCACTAAGATAGTATTGGCAATAAGTATTGACTAACAAGAAATTATTCTCTATGATTATGTGTGTATGCCAAAAAGTTTCATGCTTTAAGTTATGATTATTGGGATTACATTTCACTACTATTATTTATCCCATGTTATGATATTATGATCTCTTTTGCGGGTTAAGATTTCCAAAATGTATGTTCTTATGAATATGATGTGTTTGATATTTCTTTTGTTTAACCTTACTGAGCATTTGAGCCCGCCCGGTTATGTTTTATTTTCCCCAGGATATAAAGAAATGTTTTAGGTATAAAAAAAGGAATATCTTTATGGGAGATGTTGAAGATCTTTCATCATGATTAGAAGATTATATTCTGTGTTTCCAAAGACACTAAACTATTACGGTCCTTGCGTGTATGTTTTTGTTATGTACTAAGTATTCCACAAAAGAAATGTAATGTCAATGTACGTTAATCTTAGGGTCTCTACACATGAAGTCATTGTAAGATGATCCACAACAACCCAGTTAACATTATTTTATTTGTATGTCTTCGAAAGTCTAGTGAAAAATTCCTTGGTGATGTTCTCCCATTTCCATGCTTATATGTGTAATGGTTGCATCATCCCCTTAAACTTCTACCTCTCAGCCTTCACTTACTAACATACCAGGCAATATGATGTATACTTAGTGATCTCCTTCTTCATGCTATACCAATAATAATTCCCTCAATGTTATCGATACATCTTTCTGTTTCTTGGATGAATGGAGAAATTTGAACTATGTGCATCATCCAAAAGTTATTTCATTAAGTCTGGATTTCATGGAACACATAGTCTTGGCCCAAATCTCACAGTTCCTTCTTCATTAACGTTGATCTCTGAGGATTTCCCTTTAATGATAATTTCAACTTTCTTCCGAATTCCCACTTAATTTTTTTGAGCATCCTTTATTCTTTCTAAAAGAGACGGTTGATCAATAATTTGTGAAAGTATTAGTGATTTTCCCAATATAATTCCCATTTCCATATTCATCAAATCTAAGAAGATTTTATCCTTTTAAATTAACATCAATGATAGAATTGTTGGGTCATTTATACTTAGACCATTTTACACCTTGTTCTCTTTCCCAGGGTGGTAATGGATTGAGAATTCATAGTCATTGATTATATCTAGGCATCTTCATTGGTGCAAGTTCAACACTTTTTGTGTGAATTTATACTTGAGGCTTTTTTGATTTGTGTATATTTCACTCTTCTCCCCAAAGAGGTAATGTCGCCAAATTTACATAGGGAAGATTAATGAAGCCAACTCCATATCATATGTTGGATAGTTTTTCTCATGAAATCCCAACTTCCTTGAATCATAGGCATTGAATTTTTTATTTTTAATCAACACAAAAACTAGGACCTTCTTCGAAGAATCACTAAATTCCAAAAAAAAATGTTATCCACTTATGGGTAGTGTGAGAACGGGTGCAGGGATTATCCTTTTTTTTCAACTCCTTGAATCTGTCTTCAAATTCATCACTCCATGAATGTTTTACTCCCTTCCCAGTTAGCTTCATAAGAGGGTTGGAAAATCATGAGAAATCTCTCACAAATTGGTGATAAAGTCAAGATAATCACAGGTAGCTATAGATATCTATTACAGATGGGGGTCACAACCATCCCCCAATTTCAATTCTCTTAGAGAGATCCACAGATACTCCATTGATTGTGATGATATGACTTATTAATGAGATCTACTTCAACTAGAACTCTCACTTTTTGTACCTTTCCTGCAGCTTCTCCTTTTGCAAGGGATCTAGTAGAGTTCTTAGATGATCCTCAAGATCCTCCTTGATTTTGGAGTATATTAAAATATCATCAATAAAGACTACCGAAAAATTGTCAAGGAAATATCTAAAGACTCTATTCATCATGTCTGTGAAGATTTATAGAGCATTTGTGAGTTTTAAAGAAATTAATATAAATTCATAGTGCCCATATCTTGTACGAAAAGAAGTCTTGGGGATATCCTCTATCTTAAGCCTTAATTGATAATATCCCAACCACAGATCAACCTTGGAGAATTATTCTACACCATGTAGCTGATAAAACAATTCATAAATTTGTGGTAGAGGATAATTGTTCTTTATCTTGATTTTTTTGAGCTCATGATAATCGATGCAAATACGCATTGACCCATCCTACTTCTTGACGAAGAGGACTGGTTCACACCATGATGAAGCACTTGGGTGTATAAAAACTGTATCCAGATTATCCTGTAGTTTTTTATTTGGATTATCATTCTCCAAAATATCCATTCTATATATATTCTTGGAAATTGGAAACACCCTAGGTATAAGATCAATTGATTATTAAAAATATCTTCTAGGAGGATGACTAGAATATTCCTCAGGAGATAGTTCAGCCAATTCCCTCACAACAGACATGTCTTCTAGGATGGTTGATTCTTTATACTCATTCATCGGAACAAGATACAAGTGATAATAGGGTAGTAATATCCATTCTTGAGATGATGATTCTAAATAAGATTTATCCTCCTCCATGCACTTGTATAGAATTGGGGGTCGATTCTCTATAGGGAGAGTGATTTCCCTCTAATGACAATTTATGTTGGCCCTATATAAGTAAAGTTAATCCATGCCAAGAATTTCATCAAATTCCACCATAGGGAGTATGAAGAATTTTTTCAGGAATTTCAAACCACAAATTATGACAGTGGCGGAGTTATATTCATGGAATGAAATGATTTCCCCATTTTTTGTTCTCACCAAAATATTTACATCAATGATTTGTGGTGGTGTTGGGATTGTTCTACTAAACTTTAGGGATATAAAAGAATGCGTAGAACCAGAATCAAAAAGTATGTTCACTCTTATTAAACGAATAACTAGCGTACCTATCACCACTTTATTTTTACGGTCCACTTCAGCAGTAGCCATAGAAAAAGATCACCCTTGCTGCCTTGGGGTTTGTTGGTTGCCTCCAAAAACCCTTGGCTTAGGGAACTAGTTTGCAAAGTACCCCGGTTCTTTACAATTGATGCAATGAACAATGCGTTGATGGTCAGAGAAAGCATTACTCTCCAGTTTCGCAGATACTGGTTTTTCATATCGGTAGCTAATGGTCAGGTTCCCTTCTCTTCCACACCTAAAGCATTTCCTCTTCCCCTTCAGGCAATTTCTGGGAAGATTCTTTCTACACCTTTGGAAAGTGGGGTACTGGATTTTCTTAGCACTGTTGGATTTATCCATCAGACCACTAGAATTAAATTCCACCTTACGCTTCTAATCCCCATGATACCCCTAAGATTCCCCAATCTCCTTTTTGACCTTGAGGGCACATCAAAAAATTTCCTCGTTGCTCTCTATGTGACGGATCATTAGGGATTTCTATAGGCTAGTAGATTTTATCCCACCAATGAAGTGGTAAAACCTGTATTTGGGGGTTAGGAAAAAGATGGAGGCATATTGTGAAAGACTTTTGATGTTTTCCTCATATGATCTGATGGATAATTCGTCTTTTTTTCTTGAGGGAAAGGAATTCCCATTCCATCTTAAGTCGAAGGTTGCACGGAAAATATTTATTCAAAAAAATTCCAGAAATCCTTCCATTCCAATTCCTCGATCTTTTCCTCAGGATTTGTATTTTTTATAAATGGACAACATTGATCAGCTACACCATCCTAATGATAATAATCTAGAAAAAAACATTCTCCTATTCAGAACATTTAGGGATGGAGAAGATCTTTTCATTGGAATTAATTCATTTTTTGACAATTAAGGGATCAAATGATCCATTAAAAGTTGGAGGCCTTTGTCTCATGATGCTCTCGATTGAGAATTGTTCTTTCGTAGGGGGGTTTAACATTCCTCTTAACCCATGATATTATTAAAAACATGAGTTAACTAAGAGAGTATCATGACAATGTTCACAATTCCTGCCCCCATCAGATAGGGCATCTCATTGGAACAGTCATCACATTGATCTTCGCAATTGTTGTTATCCTGAGTCCTCCTATTTCCATCCATTAGATGGAATAAAAGGAGAGTTAGGGTTAAAACATAAAGGGTAATCTGAAGATAAAAATAGATGAATTATAAACAACTTTTATTTCCTTAACTTATGAATTCATTTTCCTTAATCTATGTTAACCATGATCTACTTCCCAATATATATTCTTAGGGGATTTTTTTTATTCCCTTAACAATGGTTCATACTAAGCTTATGAATTTGCCAAAACATATCCCCCGGTAGGTTGGTAACCAAGACTGAAACAAGACCCTTTTTAGTGCACTAATTCCTATTCGATTCTATATCAAAGCGATGTTTTCTAGTTTTAACCCTAGATACATCTCTGCCAGAGCCACCTCTACATGCTTATATCTAGACATGGATGTATTTTCTTGATAAACCACTTACTCAAAACTCATAAAAAATTAGGGATGTTTTAATTGTACATAGTCTCGTCCCTAAGTCTTTCACTATGGTTTCTAATACTAAACTAAAAAAATAACTTAACCTATCCTCTGATACCAACTATAACAACCTGTATCTTTATTTCTCACTTAAAACATAATTTATTACATAAAACCTTCACTTGAAAGTGTGATCCCAAAGGCTTGGGAGGGGTTTGAGAGAGGATTCATGGGATCTTGGGCAGCTTGGGGGATACTAGAGAGAAGATGGAATATTAGGAATGTTCTCCAATGTTTTGTGTGAAGATAATTGGGATCTTGGGTGGGTTTATATTGTAAAAAATAGAGAATTCATTATTCTTTAGATTTTGGACACCACACATTAAAATAATCAAAACCACAAACCAAATCATGGTTTTTCCCATGGTGTTTTTCCAAATGGGAGTGGAAAACATTACTATACGGAAAATGGACAAACATATTAAAATATTAGGCTTTCTTATGTGGAATTGAGTCACACTCTCAAGGAAATTAGTTTAAAATGTTTAATTGTTTTATAAGTCTTGGAGGGTCCACTAAGGCACCATAAAATTAATAAAACAAATATAAAATCACATTATTTTAAATAAAAAACATATATTGGTCGAAAATATCATTTATAGTATTTTATTACATAACTATTGGGTCATTATGATGTAATAAAACACATTATATACTAAATGGTATTTAATTTTTACCCAAAAATTCGACTATTTCAAAAATTTACGAAAATTTCACCATTATATAATTTCGATATCATGATTCCAAAAATAATATTTTTTTATCTAAATAATTTTCTAAATATGTGAATTTTCAATTTTATAATAAAAAGCAACATTTATCAAAAATTAATCGGTATGAAAAAAAGGCTTTCAAACCTTAGTAAAATTTAAAATTGTATTCATAAGAAATATATGATCATTTATAATTAATAAGAAAAAAATTTGTAAAAATAATATTTTATTAAAATAATATTTAATTACAAAAATTAATTAATTCATCAAAATAGATGTTTTAATAGAATATTTAGAAAAAATACTATTTGTGCTTTAAAAACTATTTAAAAGAAATAATAATAAAATGAATGTATATTATTTATTCAATACAAAAATAATTCACATAATAATAGTGTTATGATATTATTACAAAACTCCATATAACACCCGCATATATCATAATGTTAAGGTGTGCGATTCTGACATACTATTGGGGTGGATCAGATAACATCCCTCAGGTGGTAATCTCTATCAACTTCCACTTCTCTTATAGGAGGTTCCGTTTGAGCTTAACGAGATAAATCTTGGCTTGAGATTTGTCTAGAGTGAAGCGTAGAGAAGCCACCTCCTTTCTGAGCTCTGACAAATGGGCTTTGTACGGAGCAATTCTACATGATGATGCAATCACTTCCTTTTGTCTAGGTAAATTTGATTTGTTAAAGCCCTATTTTTATGCTAATCATTTATATCTGTTCAACAGCTATATTAGAAATGTTTACAATTACTAATGGTATTTTGAAATCCAAAAACAAAAAATTACGGAAGTACATATAATTGTTTTATATAATAAGACATTTTATTAGATCAATAGAAATTTTCAATAATAAACGTTTTCGTTACACACCCAATATAACAAATATATGATGCCTTATGCACCAATAGTAAGACGCCAATAGTCCTCTCTACATGACTATAGACTTTAGTACACCGTATATGAAAAATATAGGATGCCACTTGCTCAAAATAATTGATTCCTTATGTACCAACCCTAAGATTCAAACTGTCCTCTCTACATGTCTATAAACTTTAGTATAACCTATATAACAAATATAGGATGCCTCTTGCTCCAAATAAGAGATTTATTATGCGCCAATAATAATATTCCAATGGTCCTCTCTACATAACTATAAATTCTAGTACAAACTATATGACAAAAATAGGATGTCTCTTACTCCAAACAAGAGATTACTTATGCGCCAAGAATAAGATGCCAACAGTCCTATCTACATGACCATATACTATAGTACACCCTATATGACAAATACAGGATGCCTCTTGCTCCAAAAAAGAGATTCTTTATGCACCAAGAATAACATGACAACAGTCCTCTCTATATGAATATAAACTATAGTACACCCTATATCACAAATATAGGATTCCTCTTTCTCCAAAAAAGATATTCTTTATGTTCCCATCATAAGATGTCAAAAGTCTTTTCCACATGACTATAAGCTGTAGTACACCCTATTTGAAAAATATAGAATGACTCTTGCTCTAAAAAATAGATGGCTTATGCACCAAGCATAATATTCCAATAGTCCTCTCTACAAGACTATAAACTATAGTACAATCAATATGACAAATACTAGATTCCACTTGATTTAAACAAGATATGCCTTATGTGCCAAGCATAAGATGACACCATTCCTCTCTAGATGAATATAAACTGCAGTACCCCCTATATAAATAATCTAGGATCCCTGTTTCTCCAAACAAGATATGCCTTATAGTCCAAGCATAAGATCCCAACAGTCCTCTCTACATGACAATAAACTATAACACACCCTATATAACAAATATAGTATGCCTCTTGCTCAAAACAAGGAATTCATTGTGCACCAGGCATATTATGCCAACAGTTCTCTCTATATGACTATAAACTGTAGTACACCCTACATGAAGAATATATGATGCATCTTGCTCCAACCAAGAGATTCCACATGCACCAAGAATAAAATTCCAAAAGCCCTCTTAACATGAATATAAACTGTATTACACTCTATGAAAAATATATGATGCCTTGACCTATAGACAAGAGATGACTTGTACACCAACCATAAGATGCCAATAGTCCAATCTACATGACTATAAACTATAGTACACCCTATATGAAAAATATTGGATGCCTCTTACTCCAACAAATAGATGAATTATGCACCATGTATAAGATTACAATAGTCCTCTCTACATGAAACTACACTGTATAACACCCTTTATGAAAAATATAGTTTTCCTCTTTCTCCAAACAAGATATGCCTTATGCGCCACAAATAAGATGAAAAAATTCAACCATACATGACTATAAACTGTAGTACATCCTATATGACTAATATATGATGCCACTTTCTCAAAACAGGAGATTTTGTATGCACTATGTATAAGATTACAAGAGTCCTCTCTACAGGACTATAAACTATATTACACCCTATATGACCAATATTGGATGCCTCTTCCCCCAAAAAAGAGATGCCTTATGATCCATTCATAAGATGCCAACATTCCTCTCTACAATACTATAAACTATAGTACACCGTATTTTAAAAATATAGGATGCCTCTTGCTCCAAATAAGAGACACCTTATGCACCATGCTTAAGATGCCAACAATCATCTCTACAGGACTAGAAGTTATAGTACACCCTATATGGCAAATATAGGATGCCTCTTCCTCTAAAAAGATATGCCCTATGCCCAAATAATAAGATGCTAATAGTCCTCTCAACATGACTATGAACTATAGTACACCATATATGAAAAATATAGGATGCCACTTGCTCTAAAAAAAGTTACACCTTATGCACTAAGCATAAGATGCCAACAATCCTCTCTATATGACTGTAAACTCTAGTACACCCTATCTGAAAAATAGAGGATGCCTCATGCTCAATATAAATGATTCCTTATGAGCCTAGCATAAGATGCCAACATTCCTTTGTACATAAATATAAACTTTATTACATCCTATATGATAGGTATATGATGCCTCTTTCCCCAAATAATAGATTCCTTATATTCCAAACATAATATGCTAATAGTCCTCTCTACATGACCATAAACTATAATACACGCTATATGACAAATATATGATGCCTCTTTCTCCAAAAAAGAGATGCCTTATGCACCAAACATATGATTCCAATAGTCCTCTCTACATGACTATAAACAATAGTACACCATATATGACAAATATAGGATGCCACTTTCTCCAAACAAGAGAAACATTATGCACCAAGCATAAGATTTCAATAGTCCTATGAACATAAATATAAAATGTAGCACACACGATATGACAAATATAGGATGCATCTTGCTCCATACAAGCGATACCTTATACTCCTAGCATAAGATGCCCATAGTCTTATTTACATGACTATAAACTATAGTACGCCCTATATGAAAAAATATAGGATGCGTCTTGCTCCAAACAAGACATGCCTTATGTGCCAACCGTAAGACTCCAAGATCCCTCTCTACATGACTATAAATTATAGTTACCCTATATAACAATGATAGGATGCCTTCTGCTTCAAATAAGATATTCCTTATGTGCCACACATAAGATACCAACAGTCATATGTACATGACGAGAAATTTTTGTACACCCTATAGGAAAAATATAGGATTCATTTTTCTCTAATAAAGAGATGCCTTATGCGCCAAGCATAATATTCCAATATTCCTCTCTACACGATTATATAATGTAGTACACCATATATTACAAATATTGGATGCCATTTTCTCCCAACAAGATAGTCCGTATGCGCCAAGCATTATATTCCAACAGTTCTCTCTA
The DNA here is from genome assembly GCA_963277665.1 of Viscum album. Taxonomy (NCBI): domain Eukaryota; kingdom Viridiplantae; phylum Streptophyta; class Magnoliopsida; order Santalales; family Viscaceae; genus Viscum; species Viscum album. The sequence continues at coordinate 507,840,487 of OY728140.1, forward strand.
TATGACTATAAATTGTAGTACAACCTACATGAAAAATAGAGGATACTTCTTGATCCAAACAAGATATTCCTTATATGCCAAGCATAAGATGCCAATAGTCCTCTCAAGATGACTATAAATTGTTGTACACCCTATATGACAAATATAGGATGCCACTTCCTCTAAACAATAGATGCCTTATGTGCCAAGCATAAGAAACCAACAGTTCTCTATACATGAATATAAATTGAAGTACACCCTACGAGAACAATATATGATACCGCTGGCTCCAAACAAGAGATGCCTTGTGTTCCAAAAATAAGATTCCAACATTCCTCTATACATGACTACAAACTATAGTACACCATATTTGAAAAATATAGGAGGAATCTTGATTCAAATAGGAGATGACTTATGCAGTATGAATTGGATTCCAACAGTCTATTCTACATGACTATAAATTGTAGTACACTCTATATGACAAATATAGGATGCCTATTTCTCCAAAAAAGAAATTCCTTATGTGCCAAGCATTAGATTACAACTGCTCTATCTATATGATTATAAACTGTATTACACCATATATGAAAAATATCAAATTCCTCTTGCTCCAAAAAAATAGATACCTTATGCACTAAGCATATGATGCCAACAGTCCTCTCTACATGACTATAAACTGTAGTACACCCTATATGACAAATATAGGATGCACCTTGCTCCAAAAAAAAGTTACACCATATGCACCATGCATAAGATGCCAACAGTCCTCACTATATGACTGTAAACTCTAGTACACCCTATATGACAAATAGAGGATGCCTCATGCTCTAAATAAGAGATACCTTATGAGCCTTGTATAAAATTCCAATAGTACTCCCTACATAACTATAAACTGTAGTACATCCTATATGACAGGTATATGATGCCTCTTTCCCCAAATAATAGATTCCTTATTTTCCAAGCATAATATGACAATAGTCCTCTCTATAAGACTATAAACTATAATAAACCCCATATGAAAAATATATGATGCCTCTTTCTCCAAACAAGAGATGCCTTATGCACTGAACATATGATTCCAAAAGTCCTCTCTACATGAAAATAAATTGTACTACGCCATATATGAAAAATATAGGATGCCACCTTCTCCAAACAAGAGAAGCCTTATGCACCAAGCATAAGATTCTAATAGTTCTATGTACATAACTATAAACTATAGCACACCCGATATGACAAATATAGGATTCCTCTTGCTCCATACAAGACACAACTTATGCGCCTAGCATAAGATGCCAACCGTCCTCTTTACATGACTATAAACTATAGTACACCCTATATGAAAAAGTATAGGATGCGTCTTGCTCCAAAAAAAACATGCCTTATGCACCAACCATACGACTCCAATATCCCTCTCTACATGACTATAAAATATAGATACCCTATATGACAAATATTGGATTCATTCTACTCCAAATAAGAGATTCTTTATGTGCCACACATAAGAAACCAATAGTCCTATGTACATGATTAGAAATTTTTGTACACCCTATACCAAAAATATAGGATGCATTTTTCTCTAAAAAGAGATGCCTTATGCGCCAAGCATAATATTCAAATAGTACTTTCTACATGATTATATACTTTAGTACACCATATATGAAAAATATAGAATACCACTTGCTCCCAACAAGATAGGCCTTATGCGCCAAGTATAAGATGCCAACAGTTCTGTCTACATGACTATAAACTGTAGTACACCCTACATGATAAATAGAGGATACTTCTTGATCCAAACAAGAGATGCCTTATATGCCAAGCATAAGATGCCAATAGTCCTCTCTAGTTGACTATAAATTGTTGTACACCCTATATGACAAATATATAATGCCTCTTCCTCGCAATAAGAGATGCCTTATGCGCCAAACCTGAGATTCAAACAATTCTCTCTACATGAAGACAAACTATAGTACACCCTACGAGAAAAATATAGGATGATGCTTGCTCCAGACAAGAGATGCCTTGTGTTCCAAAAATAAGATTCCAACATTCCTCTATACAAGACTATAAACAATAGTACGTAATATAAGAAAAATATAAGAGGAAAATTTCTATAAACAGGAGATGACTTATGCACTAAGAATAGGATTCCAACAGCCCTTTCTACATGACTATAAACTATAGTACACCCTATATGACAAATATAGGATGCGTATTTCTCCAAAAAAGAGATTCCTTATGCACCAAGCAATAGATGAAAACTGCCCTCTCTAAATTATTATAAAATATATTACACCATTTATGAAAAATATCAAATGCCCCTTGCTCCAAAAAAAGAGATACCTTATGCGCTAAGCATCTAATGCCAACAGTCCTCTCTACATCACTATAAACTGTAGTACAACCTATAGGAAAAATATAGGATGCCTCTTGCTCCAAACCAGAGATTCCTTGTGTGCCAATAATAAGATGACAATAATCCTCTCTACATGACATTAAACTATAGTACACCCTATATGTGAAATATAGGATGCCTCTTTCTCTAAATAGGAGATGCCTTATGACCCAAGCATAAGATTCAAACAGTCCTCTCTACATGACTATAAACTATGGTACACCCCAAATAAAAAATATAGGATGCCACTTTCTCCAAACAAGAGATTCATTATGCGCCAAGCATAAGATGCCCATAGTCCTCTCTACATGACTATAAACTATAGTACACCCTATATGACAAAGATAGGATGCCTCTTGCTCAAAATAAGAGATGCCTTATGTGTCAAGTAGAATATGCCAACAGTCCTCTCTATATGACTATAAACTATAGTACACCCTATATGAAAAATATAGGATGCCTCTTGCTCCAGACAAGAGATGCCTTATGCGAAAAGCATAAGAAGATAAAAATCTTCTTTACATGACTATAAAATTTAGCACACATTATATAAAAAATATAGGATTCCACTTACTCCAAAAAATAGATTCCTCATGCATTATGCATAAGAAGCCAACAGTCCTCTCTATATGACTATAAACTATAGTACACCCTATATGACAATTATAGGATGCCTATTGCTCAAAAAAATAGATGCCTTATATTCTAAGCATAAGATTCCAACTGTCCTCTCTACATGACTATAAACTATAGTACACCCTATATGAAAAATATAGGATTCTTCTTTCTCTAAATAATAGATCCATTATGTGCCAGGCATAAGATGCCTCTCTATGCGAATACAAACTATAATACATCCTATATGACAAATATATGATGCCTCTATATCCATACAAGACATGACTTATGCGCTAAGAATAAGAGGCCAACAGTCCTATCTACATGACTATAAATAGTAGAACATCCTATACGAAAAATATAGGATGCCACTTTCTCCAAACAAGAGATGCCTTATCTGCTAAGCATAAGATGCCAACAGTCCTCTCTACATCACTATAAATTGTAATACACCTTATATGACAAATATAGGATTCCTCTTGGTCCAAAAAGGAGATTCATTTTTCGCCAAGCATAAGATTCCAATAGTCCTCTCTATATGATGATAAACTGAAGACCCAATATGAAAAATATAAGATGCCTATTATTTCAAACAAAAGATGCCTTATGTACCAAGAATAAGATTCCAATAATCATCTCTACATGAATATAAACTATATCACACCCTATGTGAAACATATATGATGTCTCTTGCTCCAATAAAGATATGTTTTATGTGCTAAGTATAAAATGCCAATAGTCCTCTCTACATGACTATAAACTGTAGTACACCCTATAGGAAAAATATATGACGCCTCTTTCTCCAAACATGATATACCTTATATTCCAATCATAAGATGTCAACAGTACTCTAAACATAACTATAAACTATAATGCACCATATATGACAAATATAGGATGCCTCTTGCTCCAAAAAAGAGATTCCCTATGCACCAAGAATGAGATGCCAACATTTATCTCAACATGACTATAAACTGTAATACACATAATATGAAAAATATATAATGCATCTTGATCCAAACTAAAAATTCCTTATACAGCAAGTATAACAAGAAAACATTCCTATCTACATGACTATAAACTATAGTACACTCTATAGGAAAAATATTCAATGCGTCTTGCTCCAAAAAAGAGATGCCTTATGCGCCAAGCCTAAGATGGAAACAATCCGCTCTACATGACTATAAACTGTAGTACACCCTATATGAAAAATAAAGGACGCTTCTTGCTCTAAACAAGATATGACTTATGCGCCAAGCATAAGATGCCAACAGTCTCTACATAACTTCAAACTATAGTACCCTTTACATGAAAAATATAGGATGCCTCTTTCTCCAAACAAGAGATCCTTATGCTCCAAGCATAAGATGCCATCAGTCTTCTCTACATGACTATAAATTATAGTACATCCTATATGAAAAATATTAGATTCCTTTTTCTCCAAACAAGAGATTCCTTACACGCCAAGCATAAGGTGACAATAGTCCACCCTACATGACTATAAACCATAGAACTCCCTATATGTAAAATATAGGATGCCTCTTACTCCAAATAAGTGATTCCTTATGCGTCGTGCATAAGAAAGAAACCGTTCTCTCTAAATGACTATAAATTTTAGTACACCCTATATAAAAATATAGGACGCCTCTTTCTCCAAACAAGTGTTACCATATGCGCCATGAAAAAGATTCCAACAGTCCTCTCAACAAGAATATAAAATGTAGTACACCCTATATGAAAAATATAGGATTCCTCTTTCTCTGAACCAGAGCTACCGTATGCACCCAAAATAATATACCAGTAGTCCTCTCTACATAACTATAATTTGTAGTACTCCCTCTATGACAAAAACAGGATGCCTCTTGCTCCAAAAAGATATTCCTTATGCCCCAAGCATAAGATGCCAACAATGCTCTCTACATGTCTATAAATTGTATTACACCCTATATAGAAAATATATGATTCCTCTTTCTCTAAACAGGATATGACTTATGCGCTATGCATAAGAAGCCAACAGTCCTCTCTAAATGACTATAAACTATAATACACCTTATACGACAAATATATGATACCTCTTGCACCAAAAAAGATGTTCCATTAAAGCCAAGAATAACATGCCAATAGTCCTATCTAAATGACTATAAACTAGAGTACACCCTATATTACTAATATAGGATTCCCCTTTCTCCAAACAAGAAAATCCTTATGCGGCAAGAAAAAGATTCCAATAGTCCTCTCTACATGACTATAAACTATAGTACACCCTATACGAAAAATACAGGATAGGTCTTTCTCCAAACAAGATATTCCTTTTATGCTATGAAAAAGATTCCAACAGTCCTCTCTATATGACTATAAAATGATGCACACCCTATATGACTATTATAGGATGCCTCTTGCTCCAAAAAATCGATACCTTATGCACCATGCATAAGATACCAAATCGCCCTTTCTACACGAGTATAAACAATATTACACACAATATGACAAATACAGGATGCATATTTCTCCAAACAAGAGATTCCTTATGCACCAAGCATAAGATTCCAACAGTCCTCTCAACATGACTATAAAATGTAGTACACCCTATATGACAAATATAGGATGCCTCTTACTCCAATCAAGATATTCCTTATTCTCCAAGCATAAGATTCTAACAGTGCTCTATACAGGACTATAAATTATAGTACACCCTATGTGACAAACATTGGATGCATCTTGTTCTGAATAAGAGAATCCTTATGTGACAAGAATATGCATGTTGTACTCACTACATGACTTTAAACTATAGCATTTCTTATCATTCAATAATATGATTCCTCTTATTATAAATAAGAGATGCCTTATAAGTCAAGCATAAGATGCCAATATTCCTCACTATATGACTTTAAACTACAACATTGCCTATCATTAAATAATAGGATGCCTCTTGTTCCAAGTGATGAATTATGTTACCATCATAAGATACCTCATGCCATGATTATAGTGGTGTAATTTCTAGCGTGTTGGATTTCGTTAAAACATTTCATCACTCTATATCAGGCTTCGTGTGTCCTTTATTTGGATCTTCATCCAATTTCATTTCTGAAGGGACCCCCAGTGACAACCGGGCCCCGGTGACTGCACAGACACCCCGCCTTAACAAGGCTGTCATGTCCTGGCTCACCAGGTACCACCAGTAGCCCCCGCAGACATGTGGGGCCCACCCCAAGGTCCACCCACTTGCCCAAATGGGTCATCTGACTCATAACTGTCCTCACAGGCCAACACATGTCCTTTCTAGTGTGCTTTATCCTCACTCACACACACCCTGGGAGAATTTCCAGGAGGTCACCAATCCTGATCACTACTCCAGGCGAAGCACGCTTAACTGTGGAGTTCTAATCAGACAGGCTTTTGAAAAGGAAGGTGCACCTTGTTGACATGAGTCATATCATTTATTCATTTAACCCTTTATCATTTGGGGATGTTACAATCACCCCCCCTTAGAGCACAACGCCCTCGTTGTGGGCCCTACATCTCAACCCAGGCAGTGCACCACACTTAAGGCTGGGTTCCTCCTCTGATACAAAATGTTACAACCGGGTCCCAGTGACAGCACAACCACCCTGCCTTAACATGGCCGTTAGGTCCTGGCCCACCTGGTACCACCAGTTGCCCGCAGACACGTGGGGCACACCCCAGGACCCACCCACGTGCCTGAACGGGTCATCTGACTAATGACTGTCCCCACAGGCCAAAAATAGTCCTTTCCAGTGTATATTTTCCTCACTCACACACTCCCTGGGAGACTTCCCAGGAGGTCACCCATCCTGATCACTAATCCAATCCAAGCACGCTTAACTGTGGAGTTCTAATCAGACAGGCTCCCGAAAAAGAAGGTGCACTTGATGACATGAGTCATATCATTTAGTCATTTAACCCTTTATCATTTGGGGATGTTACAATCACCCCCCCCCCATTTAGAGTACAACGCCCTCGTTGTGGGCCCTACATCTCAACCCAGGCAGTGCACTGCACTTAAGGCTGGGTTCCTCCTCTGATACCATATGTGACAACCAGGCCCCGGTGATTGCACAACCACCCTGCCTTAACATGGTCGTCGGGTCCTTGCCCACCAGGTACCACCAGTTGCCCCGCAAATACGTGGGTCCCACCCCAGGGTCCACCCACGTGCCTGAACGGGTCATCTCACTAATTATAGTCCCCACAGGCCAACACTTGTCCTTTCCAGTGTGTTTTGTCCACACTCACACATACCCTGGGAAACTTCCCAGAAGGTCACCCATCCTGATCACTACTCCAGGCCAATCACGTTTAATTGTGGAGTTCTAATCAAGTATGCTCCTGAAAAGGAAGGTGCACCTTGTTGACATGAGTCATATCATTTAGTCATTTATCTCTTTATCATTTGGGGATGTTACAATCACCCCCTTTAAAGAACAACGTCCTCATTTTGGGCCCTACATCTCAACCCAGGTAGTGCACCATGCACTTAAGGCTGGGTTCCTCCTCTGATACCAAATGTGACAACCGGGCCCCGGTGACTGCACAGACACCTCGCCTTAACAAGGCCGTCAGGTCCTGGCTCACCAGGCATTGCACTACACTTAAGGCTGGGTTCCTCCTTTGATACCAAATGTGACAACTGGGAACCTGTGACTGCACAACCACCCCGCCTTAACATGGTCGTCGGGTCCTGGCTCACCAGGTAGCACCAGTTGCCCCGCAGACACGTGGGGCCCACCCCAGGGTCCACCCACATGCCTGAACGGGTCATCTGGCTAATTATAGTTCCCATAGGCCATCACTTGTCCTTTCCAGTGTGTTTTGTCTTCACACACACCCTCAGAAACTTCCCAAAAGGTCACCCATCCTGATCACTACACCAGTTGCCCCGCAGACACGTGGGACCCACCCCAGGGTCCACCCACGTGCATGAACGGGTCATCTGACTAATGATAGTTCCCACATGCCAACACTTGTCCTTTCCAGTGTGTTTTGTCCTCACTCACACACACCCTGGGAAACTTCCCAGAAGGTCACCCATCCTGATCACTACTCCAGACCAAGCATGTTTAACTGTGGAGTTATAATCAGGTAGACTCCCAAAAATGAAGGTGCACCTTGTTGACATGATTTATATCATTTAGTCATTTAACCCTGTATCATTTGGGGATGTTACAATCACTCCCCTTTAGATAACAACACCCTCATTTTGGGCCATACATCTCAACCCAGGCAGTGCACCATGCACTTAAGGCTGGGTTCCTCCTTTGATACCAAATGTGACAACCGGGCCCCGGTGACTGCAAAGACACCCCGCCTTAACAAGGTCGTCAGGTCCTGGCTCACCAGGTACCACCAGTTGCCCCCACAGACATGTGGGGCCCATCCCAGGATCCACCAACGTGCCCGAATGGTTCATCTGACTAATGAATGTCCCCAAAGGCCAACACATGTCCTTTATAGTGTGCTTTGTCCACACTCACACACACCCTGAGATACTTCCCATGAGATCACCCATCCTGATCACTACTCCAGGCCAAACACGCTTAACTGTGGAGTTCTAATCAGACAGGCTCCCGAAAAGGAAGGTGCACCTTGTTGACATGAGTCATATCATTTAGTCATTTAACCCTTTATCATTTGGGGATGTTACAATCCCCCCCCCCCCTTTAGAGCCCAACGCCCTTGTTGTGGGCCCTACATCTCAACCCAGGCAGTGCACCGTACTTAAGGCTGGGTTCCTCCTCTGATACCAACTATAACGACCCATACTTTACATACATTGTTAGTACTTCAAAATTGAATTACACTTATTACAACATATAACAAAACCATGAAAGGACCGTATAGGTATAATGTCTTTAGAAACTGGGAAACATAAACAAATGGTTCATAAAGCGTCTACACTATCTCCAATTTATTTCATCATATCTAGAGTCCCTTTTGGCATATCCTACTTAATAACCTTCTTCCTGACCTGGGAGAAAGAAAAAATACAAAAGGGTGAGCTCAAATGCTCAGTAAGGGTAAACAAAATAAAAATCAATCACATCATATCATAAGAACATAACAATTTGGAAATCGTACCCTGTAAAAGAGATCATAATTTCATAACATTGGATAAATCATGGTAGTGAAATGTAATCACAATAATCATAACCTAAAACATGACGCTTTGTGGAATCCACACGTAATCTTAGAGAATCATTTCTTATTAGTCAAGACTCATTTCCAAGACTATCTTTGTGGACAAAGTCCATTTATGAACCGAGTTCATTCCTCATTTCAGTCCTGTTTCACTGAACCTGTTTAACCTGCCGTTCTAGCCATGTCTATCTCATGAGATATAAAATCCTTACCCAATGCATTTGAGGGAGATATAGGTCCCACCCATCTCATAATGATACCATTCTTATGTGTGCCACAAAATCATAAACCATACATCATAGCATAACCCATGTAATAAAAATGGGAATCTTAAACATCGTGACATCATAGAAAAATTAATATAAGATAAAGGAATTCATAAAAATATTTCCATCACAACATATTCAAATCAATGTAATAATAGGTATAGAAATAGAACCCTATATTATCATAGATGGAAAATAATTTTTATAAAACACTTGAACTCCATTCTTGAGGAAAATATCCTTTCTACGTCAAACACATTTTTCCTTTCTTAACATGTCATACAATATTAAACTAAAAGAATTGATTAAAAATAAACTTTAAACATGTAAAGGAAGCTTCTTGGAAATAATTTTTTAAAAATCCATTCATGCCGTATAAGTTAAAAAAACATTTATCTCGTACTTTTTTCGGAAAAGTCAAAAAGTACCTCGTACGAAAAACGACCAAAAATTCCTTTCATAAATTTTACTAAAAACACACCGAAGGGTAAAATTGGATTTAAACAATTGTAGGTGGATGGAAATAATATTACATATTGAGGAAACATGGATGTGGATGATAAAATATTCCCCATTAAATTCTGAATTATAAACAATCTCGGATAAAAATGAGATTGTGATATTTCCCTTACCTTAGGTCCGATTTGCTTTGTATGTGTCTAAACCTCCTGTATAATGATTTAAATAATGTCATTGACTTATTCCAGAATCATACAAATTGTTATGATATCATATATGGTCAATTAGTATGATTTTGGATTAATTCATTGACATTATTTAAATCATTATACAGGAGGTTCGGACACTTACGAAGCAAATCAGACCTAAGATAAGGGAAATATCACAATCTCATTTTAATATATAAAAAGTTCGTGCGAACACAAAGTCACCCGAGCCGAACGCACAGTCACTGCTAATGATGCGGTGACCACACACCGGCGTGAAACCCGTCAACGCAAATAAACTTTGAAAAAAAATTCAAATCGGGACCAAGAAGGGAATAAAATAAGGGCATCTACGGTCGGGGTGTGACATGACTACTCCCTCAATAGAAGGTTTCTTCCCTAATATAACCCCCTAGAATTTCCTAATATATTTAGTGTAATTAACTGGAGTCCATGAAGATATGGCACCGAGAAGGGTTTCACAAACCATGACCCAAATCTATGAGGGAGACCCGAACTAGGAAATGAATTATGAGGAGGAATCCACAGAAGGAGAGAATGAAATCCCATCACCCCATTTTGATCAAAGATAAAACATCCCTAAATAAGTGATGTATTTCACCCACCTTTTTAAAGTGGGAATGTGAGGAAACAGCCAGCGCATCGTAGCACGACGATGTGAACCCTGACGAAAGCATCAGAAACAGATGCATCGGATGATAAGATGGTTTATTATTATATATATATAGAAGATTAAATATGTCATAAATATATAATATATACCTTATATTCATTATAATAACCATTGATGAATGTCATTGATGGAAAACGAATCATATCTCTATATGGAAGTGGTAGTTCGCAAGTACAGGTGAACAATACATTCAATTTTTATTTGACTAGGGAGAGGTGGGAAACAGTTTTTCCATAATCATAATAAAATATAATTATGTTTGAAATACTATATTAATAATTTTATGGTTTAAATTTTTTTTATAGAAGCTGAATGATGAAATAAAATTTAATTTACTCTGTTAAGATTTATACCTCTTCTTTGATTGACCTCCTTTAGAGTACAACATAATCCCTGAATGACTGGTCATAGAAGAAGACCATGGGATATATAAAAACAAGAAATGAGTCTATTATGGTATTATGTTTTTTCTTGAATGATCTATAAGGCTGAAAATTTAGGATAAATTTGTGAGAAGAGGTACCATTTTATAAGTGAGGGGAGATAGACACATTAAATTACTTAAATGATTTAAATAATATAAAGTAACTTTCTTGTGAGTGTGGATCACAATAACTGCAAATTAATAATTTATATAATATAAGGTATTAATATATTAAAAAATAATAATTAGAGATGTTTATGGGGAATTATTACCATCATCTCTTTGTTTAACCACATGTAAACTTGTTTTAGCCTTACGATTGTTAAATCATTTCCAATATTTTTACTTTTTAATATGACAAAAAATGATCACAGAATCATAAAATAAATTTTATATTTTGATTAATAATATGGAATAAAATCTATGAAATTCAATTTTTATATGTGAGTAATATTAATTTTAAAATAACCACTCAAAACACAATGAAAAACTATTTATGACAAATATATTTATTCATAAAATAAGATTTTTTTATTCAATTCCATGTAGAAACAAAAAAAATTAATGTCAAAAAATATGAATGAAAATAAAATATATAAATTTAATATTAATCATTAATTAATAGTTATTTATTTAATTAATTATGATAAGTTAACATTGCATAAAAAAATATAGTTTGTTAGAAAAAATATGTTTTCATGCTAGAAAAGGAACTTATACAAATAACAAGTATAATACAAGTTCGTATGTAATGATTTTGTTTATTTATAATTAAGGGAAACTTGTGTTAATTTAGTATAAAATTAATATCATAATGGGATTTTTAAATTACATTAATACCTGAAAATTAATTCTAGTTTTACAAAATCTGTATTTTTACTATTTAGTGAAAAATAAATCATTTTAGAAAAATACAATAAATTCACCATAAGATTTTATTTAATATTTTTCTAAAAAATGATATTAATTTCCTTAAATGAGATTTCTAAAAATTTATATATTTTAATTATAACATCCATGTACAACATGTAATAAAAGTCATAATTAAAGGCTTATTTTTGGAGAATAAAATGACTTAAGTAAAAAGTGATTAATTATTTATTATAAATCATCCAATTCATTTTAATTCTATATAAAAATTATAATCATTTTCAGAATGTGTTTATTACTATTCATACCTTCTTATTTAATGGGTGTGTTATAATGGTCATATTTAAATATCATTATTTTTTAGGAATAACACAATTCACAAAATATCTCAGTCTTGCGTGATAATAAAGCTATCAGACAACAAAACATATTTTATAAAAAATATACTCTAATATTACAAGGTGTTGTACTATTGAAAAAATATATAAAAACACTTTTGGTGTTAGTCAATTTTGATCACAAGAAACCTTGGGGTCTGTGAATCATGGAAGGTGTGAAAAACATTTTGTGCATAGAATATAGGGATCCCCATAGTCTGAAATAATTAGTGTAAAATTCCCATGATGGGTGTTTTGGTGATAGTCACACATGAGAGAAAAACAATTTAAGACACATGAGGATAATAATACTATGGATGGTTGTTTTAATCAGTATGTTCTCTGAGGGGAACCAGTAGTGAGACATAGGGAAGGACACCATGGGGATATTGGCTAGTCGTGGTTCTATGGTCACATGAATGGTTTTCAAGGTTATAATATAACAAGGACACTAAAATTTGGTATAATATATTTGGGAATTTCGGCCAACCCAGAGGAGCACCAAGTCATGGTGTGTGTTGTGGTGGACATATTTTTAGAAAGATGGGGATGGTAACTCCCATTGTGTCGACCATGTTGGGGGCCCTTGAGTGCTTCCTAGAAGTGGACGATGATGTTTTGAATTTTGTGATGCATGTCATGGTGAATGTTAGTTTCCTTAAAAAAGGGGAAACCCCATTTTTCCTTTAAATTTAAAGACACCTCTTCCCTATTTCTCTCCACTCATTTGCATATATGATATAGAGATAATTTCCCTATCTCATTTCCCTACCTTTTTTTGAGGTGTTTGTGATGTGATTTATTTGGTTTTTTAGAGTTAAATAACAATTTCACTCACTCCATTCTCTTCAACTTATATTTCCTTCTAATTTGGGAGACTTTTAATGGGGTTTCATTGACAATTACACTATATCACAGTGTAATTTTTCAATTATGATGGGAAATTTTCTCAACACTAGTTGAGGATGTCCTGAGTGGATGAGGACACAATTATACATGTTGTTTTGGTTAGAGGTATGCCACAGTATGGATTATTCAATGGATTAAATTAAAATTGGTTTGAGTGAAATTTAATTGTTGATTGAATTATAACTGGTTCTTAGGGGTTTTTCTCAGGATGGTGTTGGAAGGATGTTGTGGATTTTCTATTAGTGGAAAGACATGATTTAATTTAACTAAGGTTCCACAATGTGTATTTAGATAATTTTTAAAAAAATGTTCATTAATATGTTAGTAGTAACTTTTTAAAATTTATTTGAATAATTAATTACGAATATTTACAATTAATAATTGGCATGCATGGTTTAATATAGGGACATGGGTTGTTTGACGATGGTTGTTGGACAATAATGAGCTCAGGAAATCATTTTTTGACTATGTTCCAATGGAATAACTTCATTAATGAAGTTGGGGTTACATTGAGTCTTAAAATTTTGTAATTTCATTATTTTTATTTTTGATGCATGTTTTGTATTTTATCCTTTATCAAATAAACAAAATAGTTAAATAAATTTTACCATTTAATCATTTATTCATATTATTGGAAAATACAATGAGAAAAGGCCACAAGAGTCCTTGGGCCCTAGCTAGATGACTTGTCCACTGATAGATGAGGAAGTGACCATAAGTGGTTTTCTCATGTTGTATAGACCGTGAGGGTGTGAATTGATGTTTTTATATTATCATAGTGTCCCTTAAATCATTTCCTTTGTGATTAATAACCTAAGGTGTGTTGTGAAAGGTAGTGAGTATAACTAGATGGATTTCATGGAACCCTGATATTATTATAATCCTTCTATCTCGTTGGTTTGGGTATGGGGTGAATATTCTTTTCTTATTTAAATTTGAGTACCCGAGGTTGTGTACCCTATGTATATTATGATTGGATGGGTGAGTAGACTTACCTTGGAAAACTATGGAACTAAAATGGGATTTGTTCCAGTATTTTAACTTGATGGTGTATGTTCATAACTATTAGGAGAATGATGATATAATATGCTTATTTTAAATATGAGCGGTGTGATGAACATTGAGAAATAGGTTATGAGATGAGAGATGAGATAGAGATTGTGGACCCATATAGGGTTTCTAGGCTATGATGTGACATATGGTACTTAATGGTTCTCCCATTATATAATGACCCTAGAGAGGGTGCATGTGGAAATGGGTAATGATTATTATGGTTATCAACATAAAACCCGAATATATTTTGTGATCCCTATATAGACTTACATACAATTACAAGTTATGTGTTGAGAGGATGAAAAATACAATTTGATATGGGTTTGATTATATTTATAGAACATGTTATGATTATAGGAGTTATTGCTGATAAGCATGCACTTCCCTGTGATATGTATATATATGTATATATTGATAGAGTAACACCTAGGAATTAAAAACCTCCTATATTACTATTTTATTCAAGGGACATGAATTTGTGTTTCTATTTTTGTTAATTATATGCTATTAGTGCTCTGGGATATTCCCTTGTATTTGACTTATGCATACACTAGATTCTCAGGATGATGGGATTCAACCATTCGTGTCTATATAGATATCCTTGGTTCATCCCTCTTGGAATCATCATTATTTTTTATTTTACTATTATATATCTCAGAAATGATCATTAGATTAGGATATTGAGTATGATAATATTTGGATTCATTTTGATTTGTATAATGACCCTATTCTTGCATGACTATATGTCCATTAAACCTAGTTTTAAATGGAACAATTATATAATGTTCCCATAGACACTCTAATACTAGGAAAATAAGGTATAGTTGATATTAGTAATATAATTTTAACCCAAGGATATATTAAGGATTATTTATATATTCTCCCACACTATATTTATTTACTGAGTTGAGCATTTTACAAGCACATGCACAATATTTACTAGTTTTGTATAAGACCAAATCAGTGGTTACGTAGTAGGTTTTAATCACACAATGCTTGTGTGGAAAGGTTATAATAATAAAATATTTATAATAAATGTTATTTATTTATTTTTAACAAAAATATTGATATAATTAACTCTGAAAATATCAAAAAGATTAATGGATTTAAAAAACTACACAAATAAATCATTATCATAAAAAAATACAAAATACCTATATAGAATTCCATAATGTGTCACTTGTTTCATTTAAACTCTCAATGTTGTACATGATAACAAGGATATTTAAAAATGAAAGTGTTGAATAAAAAATACCATTAAGGGAATAATAAAATAGTATATTGTTGATAAATAATACATGTGAGTCATGATGCATATCATTATAACATTAGGATGTTAGATTCATAAATTCTAACAAGGAGGCATGGATTGAGAAGAAAACAAACATTAAATCACATAATATTAGGAAAGCAACAAAAATACTAAATCATAAATCATATGAAGAAGTCACGAATAACCACCATGACACGATAACATAGTGTTATTCGATTAACAACCTGTGAACCATTCATAGTGTATCATGAGATAAATCCATCATCCATTGTATTAGAGCACTATCAAGGATCTCCCTTCAAATTCTCTAACATTATGAATTTGTAATTGATCTTATAGTTCCATAATCCATTTCATCATTATAATTCCATAGTTATAGAATAATGTTTTAATAAATAAATTTCACTAATGAATGAATTATTTTTACATCAAGGTGTATACCATTTAATTGAAATAAGGTTTAGTTTTGACATTAAAAAATGTTGGCATGGAAATTCACATAGTGATTTTGATAATACAACTGGTGTACATAAAAGGTCACAGGAAATCATATGGATTGTAAAGAAATTTTTATAAACACACTAAAATTTGAACTATAGATACTAAAATTCACAATACAAATATTATTCTTGAATAGAAAAGAGCAGACTAGGGGAAATTACTTTAATAAGATGATTCTTAATTCTAGGAAAGATCTCTATAGGACTAAAAAGACTCATTCGAAGGAATTTATAGATTAATTTTTATGGGAATGGGAAAATTAGTGGGTATGTATATAATTTTATTGGGGTATTAATTATAAATTTAAAAACATTGGTTTTGTACTCTATGCTACAAAATATTCAAAACCATTTTTTCTACAGTTGTTTTGACCGATGAGTGTTTCTAAAAGGCTATGGTTTTACATATGTTAATGGTTCATGATTAGAACCTATATAATTAGTTTCACTGATGATGTGGATGTGTTTCATGTTTAAAAAAATGATTTTAATATGTTAAAATATCCTTCAGGGTTTGGAAGGTTCTTAATATGTTTGAAAAATAATATTATACCATTAATATAAATTAATTTATTAAAAAGGAAAATATTTTAGGTTGATCTAGTATAGTGACTAGTGAAAAATATACATGTAAATTACATAATTATAGATTAAGTTTCAACACATTAAAAATTACATTGTCATGACTGTAATAGTTTATTATATTTGGATACTCAGTACACAATCTTCTAACTTGGTGAAAGATATTCAATGTTTACCACAAGGAACATCCAATTTAGTAATCCTTATTAAACCATTCTTTACGACAAGGTGAATGTAAGAAAATGAAAGGGTGATATCAAATGCTCATTAAAGGTAAACAAATAAGACATGTAAACATAACAAGAGCATGAGGGAATTCAAACGTGAGATTAACATTTGATAACCATACCCTACTTATTAAAGATCATGTACATGAGTCATGGAAGAATTCTTGGAAGATCATAAGATACTAATCACAAGTAAATCAAAGGACATATTCCATGATAGAATAACATAGTCATAAGACATAAATTCGTAGTATAAACACAATCATAGAAAATATTATGTTAGGGAAATCTGCGGAGACCTTCATATTCTGAAAGGCTTGGGCTTTCCACCCATGTTCCCTCCTTTATGGGCATGGGATGACCACCCATATACCCTAATTTATAGGATTTTTATGACCAATCGTGTACCATCTGAGCCTATAAAACGTTTTAATTAATTAATTAGTTTGAAGGAGAATTAGTTACCACCCTCTACATAACATAATCATACATTGATTTTACACAATATAATACAAAATTTAACATGACCCATAAAAATTGATGGTTTTCATAAAAATCATATCATAACCCATGAAATGAAATGGGTATCATAAAAATTTAATCAATTCATTGCCTAGGGAAATGAGATAGTATTCATAATCCTTTTATAATGGAATAACTTGTGGATGAATGTGGACGTAATAAGTGTTTTATCATGTTATAACCCGTGGAAGGGAAATGGTCTTCATAAACAACTTGTTATCATTAAAATTAAACATTCAAAAAAAGCATAATAATGGTGTAATTGTATCATAACCACACTAAAGTATAAAAAATATCAAAGTATGACATCATAGATAGAAAGTTATACTAAATTATCATTTGAAATCATTTCCTGTGTAAAATAACCTATCCCAATTTATTTTTTTAAAAGATAAATCATTTTAAAAACCATTTTCTTCGAAAAAAACCTTGAAATTTTATAATGGAATATTTGAAATCATTTTGAGACATTTTTTAAACCATTAAACATTATTAAAATAATTTTATTTGAAAATGAGAATAAACATTCATTTAAAAAGGGATTTTTTTTAGAAAACATGATATTAAATAAAAACTGTAATGCCCTAACCCTAGAGTACTAGATCCAGTGTGTTGTTTTAATACATTGGAATTATTAAAAGGAATCAAATCCTAATGGACCAATTAGTTTAGATGTCTTGGAAAATGTATTACATAAATTATCCTTATAATAAAATATAAAACATAAAATTTTGCATGGATAATCCCTTGAGATACACTATTATTCTATGAGAATAACACTACATATAAATCATAATACACATCTTGGCATCCTGAGAAAAAAACATAAGAAAGGGGTGAGGTCACATTCTCAATAAGCATGAACAATACAAAAAAAACTATCATAAATAAGCATAAACATTTAAGGTGAGGTATAAAATAGAAATATAAGCACTTTAAACATAATATTCAGCATAATATGGAAATAAATAATTCAAATAATTTCATTTAAACATTCCCATGGATATTATACTAGACAAATAATCACATTTAATATCAAAAAATAATCTCATAATTAGGGAATGAAAAATGTCAGACATAATAACCATACCGTTAAAGCCTCATTCCCAGACTGTAAAAAACCATACCTTCAAATATTTAGGCCAAAACACAAGTTTGTCTCATGAGAAATATCGATGCATCTAGGGGATACATTGGTCCCCCCTAACTTAAAAGTTCAATTATTTCCTTTTATGAAAGGGGTAAAACATAACCAAAACATCGTATAAAAATTAGTATATTAAATGTTAATACATTAATCATAAACCATGAATGGTATCAAAATAGCACATCCATAGTCAAATATATCATAATACTACAATATAATAAGGAATATTTTATCATAATAAATCAACATCAATTGAAGAAAAAATCCAACGAAGGATGTTTACATAGATGAATATAATCCAATAACATTATTAAAATGATTTGAGAAAAATATCCATTTTTTACTTTGAAATTATTTAAAAGCCGCACTGTTATAAAATAAAACATTTCTTTTAAAAAAGCCTAGTAATATTATAATTAAATAATAAAAACATTAATGTTTCATGATGGCGTAAATAGCCTCTTTGTTATGTATATGTTAAAAGAAACATTCTTTCCATAATTTTGTCGAAAATGTTATAAAGTACACCGTTTTGAAAATGATGGAAATATTCATTTCAAAAATTTTATAAAAAGTAAAACATGGATAAAAATGACATTAATAATATTTCAAGGAATATTAATAATATTTTTAATTATATTTTTTTTGAAACATCGACTTGGATGATAAATATGTCCCAATAGATACGTATGTATAAAGAATCTCAGATAAGAAAGAGATTGTGAAGTTTACCCTTACCTTGAGATTCATTTTTGTGTGATAATAATTTAATATAATTTATAATGGTTTGAAGAGTGTTACTAATTTATTATGGAACCACATTAATATCTAGAATAATATATATCATCTCCTTATAGTATCTTATTACCTATTTGTTAACAATCTTGCATTATTTCACTATTACAGGTGCTAATTGCCCAGTCATCCCAATTATGTCTTGACTTGGTATTTGCCGCTTATATTACTTATATAATGATTTAATCATCTCCATAATGTCAGAAATGAATTAATATTCTTATATACTGAGTAAATATTTATTTATAATAATTTATAATGTTTGGATATGGAAATGAAAAAGAACATTCATGGAGATGATAAGCCTTACGTATGCATGAACACTACTTTAATGTATTTTTCATATTAAAATATTGAAATGTGAATGATACATATGTATATTATAATTACAGTATCATATATATGTCATATATGTTACATATATATTAAAAGTTTCCTTAATATGTTCCATGTATAGAGTGAACAAATCACATCGCTTGGAGGGGGTGGTAGTCCAGACTTCCACAAATGATGTTATCATATATCCACAATATGGAAAGCATGAAGGTATGTTTAAAAAAATTACAGAATAAGAAATAGATTATAATGTAATTATTAAAATACAATTTATAGAGAAAAATCGTATTAAGACCATCCATTAATGTGGTGATAGAAATATTATAAAAACAATATTCACAGAGTTGATTAACCGGAATAACTTGGAAAACCATTTCGATTCATTGAATAAGAGGAGATGATAAAGGACATGGATATGATATATTACATTTTAATCATAATAATCCAGTACATACATGATTCAAGAGTAATAATTAATTTATTGATGAAGTAGGTGAGGAGAAATTATATAAATAAAATAAATTAAGAGAGGTAATTTGAGAAAATTACCTCTTGAAATACACCACCTTGAAAGAACCTTGAAGACCTTAGATTTGGACTTTTTCTGTGAAAAAAAGTACTTGGATGTGTTGGAAGTGAGTATGAGAGTTTTGTGAAGAGTGTTTATAATCTTCAAGGCTTTTGGGTAGAAATAGGTTGGGGAAGATGTTGTATTTATACTTGAGGAGAGGTGGGTTCAAGTGATTAATTTATTGATTATTTTCTATTAAAAGGCAACTATATTGAGGTGGATTTAAATTCCATGACTTTTACTTGTAATTGTTATTTTATAGGCTGGTTTAGGTAGATCAAAACCTCAACAAAACATTAATTTTTTTACTTTTTAGGTATGTTATGTTTTTTAATTTTAACATTTACTAGTGTCAAAATTTTACATTTACTATAGTAAATAATTTTCTTACCGTGGTAACTTTTTATACCTCAAAATGAAATTACCCTCAATCACTCATTTGGAAATTCCGATTAAAAATATATAATAAATTTTATCTAATTAAATTTTCATAATTTTGTAAATTTTATTTTAAATTTATGCTACGAATAAGACTAAAAAAGTTGGGTTTTAAAGTGAAATGTTAAATAATTGACATAGATTTTATATCCTATTTAAATTTCAAATTTTTTCTAATTACCTAAATTAAATTAAATGAAATAAATTATAGTCTAATTCAATTATAAAAACAAATAAATTAAAAATTTATATATATAAATTAATTAGGTGAAAAAGAAGATTTTAATTAAAATGCAGTATTTTTCCCTATTCATTAACATATTAAGGTTATTAGAAAAACCCCAAAAATTTGAACAAACTGAATTTTTATGTCATTATTATAAATAAGAATTTTATTTTGCAATATTTAATATATAAAAGTGTCAAATATTTTATTTAAAAATGGATTTCCATTAAATAGTGGTAAAACTGAATTCTTTGATAAACACATCTTTTATTCGAAAAATTGAATCTTTTCTTATAGCATGTCTAGATAATACACAAGATGAATTTTAAAATTATATATAATAAATAATATTAAAATTTGGTTATCAGTATTCTTAACTTCTAATTTAACGACTAGATTATATATTATATTAATTAATAATATTTCATTAATATATTGTAGTTCGGTAAACCTAGATCTAGCTTGTAATGAAAACCAACACATTGTTGTGCATAGCACAAGTTTAACATGGTTATACATAAAAATAAATAAAGAAACAAAATAAAATTTTCCTTTAAAGAAAAATATCATAACGTCTCAGGGTGTTACATTCTCCACTCCTTTAATAAATTGTGTCCTCACAAACTGAGGAACGAGAACTAGGGGTTTGACATTTTGGAAAATTTTTGTTGAAATCCCACATATAAAAATGATTAATGGGACACCAAGATTAAAATAAAATAAATATTACTGTTAATTTCACCATAGATAACACATACTAGGCTTCCATGTAAAAAAATGGACATTAAATAAAAATCTAATCATCATGTTCTCAAAGCGAGTGATAGAGAATATGACATATGAAAAAAGTTAACACTCACAAAGATCTAAATATGCAATGATCTAAGGGATCATTTGATACATTTGAAAAGGTACTAGGATTTCATTTTTGGATTCAAGATCCATTCTGTGGGAATAATTAATAGGCACTCATTTAATTGTTTTTTTCATGCCATAAGCAAAATCGCATACATTGGTTGTGCTTTGATATATTTTCACTCCCTCCCTTACACTAGAAAATTATTTTTAACAATGAATTTTTTATACACTTGAAGATATTTTTATAAATCATAAGGCCCTCAATTATTTCCTTAATCCTTTAAATTTATTCTAAAACCAAAAATGTTAGCCCAATGTCTCCAATAAATTATACTTCAATATCAAGTAATGATATTAAATGTTCAACTCACTCTATTACTACCTAAAAATTTTCCCAAAATAATTCATTCAAAATTAAAAGTCTAAAAGGGTCCTTAAATTTTCAAAATCTAATGTCACGTCAGATTACCTAAACAATGTAATATTTCTCTTGTTGAGAAATACTTAATATTGGATCTTCTGGAAAAACATTAATGAAAAAATCTGTGCCTCCAAATCCTTAAAGAAATAGTACTATAGTAAAATCCTTATATATAACAACATATATATAACCAGTAAATAATAACATAATTCTTGAACACAAATACATTAATTATTCCACTTTGATCATAGAAAGATTATAAGCATGTCCTTGATCCATTTTCTTCTTTTAATCTATATTTCCTTGATTCTTTGGAAAATCATTTTTATAATGTTCCATATCATTACTATTATAACATTTAACATTTATAATATCATTCTTTCCATTATGATCATGTGATTCATAGCATTTTTCTCTACACTTTTAACAAAATCTCATTCTATTTAGGAAATTACTAGTGTGTTTCTTTCAATAATTATCACATGTGGAAAAATCAACCTTTCTCTTTTTACATTAATCTTTCTCTTGGTCGAGTGTTCTCTTTTTCTCTTGTATTAATTTAAATTCCTAAGACATAGAAAATTAATTATCCATCTTAATAGAAATTGAGACTATATCTTTGTACGATGAGAAATATCTTGAGACTAGTGTCCGTCTATGGAATTGTTTTAACCCATCAAAAAATCGATCAATCTTACTTCTTGGGTTACGTATGTAGTCTACATCATTCCTTGCTAACCATGTGAAGTTATCTTCATACATTTCAACATCATCATCCTCCATCTTCCTTAGACTCAAAAATTTCCTCTCTATATATTCTCATAGACCACAAGGAGAGTATTTTTCTAGGAAAGGTTATTTAAATTTCCTTAATTCCATATTTGTGACCTCTTCATGCTCATTAATTTTTGTTAAATTAATAACCACCATTGATCTATATCACATAAAATAAATCAAATAATTCCAGTTAAATAATAGCATTTAAACACTCACATTGATATTATACTAGTCAAATAATCAACCATAATATCAATAACTATTTTCATAATGAGGGAATTTATAATGATGGATATCATAACCATAACGTCAAGGCCTTGTGCCAAGACGATAAAAAAACATAACGTCAAGGCCTTGTGCCAAGACACTAGTCTGTCTCATGATACCTACAAATGAATCTAGGGGCTATATAATTCATCCCCTGTCACTTAATAAGTCCAATGCATTCCTGATATGAAAAGGGTAAAACAAAATATAACCATTTTTTTTAAAAATAGCATACGAAATATTAATACGTTAACCCTAAACCATGAATAGTATCACAATAGCTCATCTATAGTCAAATATATCATAAAAATTTAATAAAATATAGAATATTGTATCATAATAAGTCAACAAAAATTGATTATAAAATCCAACAAAGGATGTTGACATAGATGAAAATAATCTAATAAAATTATTAAAAAAAAATTTAGAAAAATATCTGTTTTTACTTTGGAATCATTTAAAAGTTGCACAATTATAAAAGAAAACTTTTCTTTTAAAAATAACCTTATAAGCCTATAAGAGATTCTTTCGAATATTAAGGTGTCATGAAAGCTGAAATAGCATCTCACTCCATATAAGTTAAAAGAAACATTCTTTCCTTAATTTTGTCAAAAAGTTCAAAAGGTACCACATTTTGAAAATAACAGAAATATTCCTTTCAAAAATATTATAAAATGTAAAATATGGATACAAATTACAAGAAAAATATTTCACAGAATAGTAATAATATTTTTGAATTAAATTTTTAAGTAAAATGGAAATGGTTGATTAATATTTCCCAATATATAGTTACATATAAACAATCTCTGATAAGAATGAGATTGTAAAATTAACCCTTACATTGCGATTCTTTTTTGGGAGATAGTCCTTTAACCTCTTGTATAATAGATTGAATGTTTTTAAAAACATTTTATAGAACCACGGTCATTTTTAACATATTATATGTCATCTCCTTATAATATATTATTACTATTTTATTTTGACAATATTTCATTATTTTACTTTTTGGGTGTTAATTGCCTATTTTTCTCAAGTATGTTTTGACTTGTTATTTGATTCTTATATTACATAGATCAAGATTTAATAATATCAATAATGTAAATGCATATAAAATTATATTATATATTTAGTAAATATATATTTATTGTAGTCTATAATGTTTGGATAAAAATGAAATGCAACGTTCATGGAGATGGTAAGTCATACATACTCATGAATGCTTCATTCATTTCTTTTTCATATTGTAATATTAAAAAGTAAATGATACATATGTATATTATAATTCAAATATCATATATATGTAATATATGTTACATATAAATTTTAAAATTATCCATAATTCATTCCACGTATAGCATGAATGAATCACATCGCTTTTAGGGGGTGGTAGTAAACACTTCCACAAACAATGTTAACAAAAATACACAATATAGAAAGCATAAAGGTATGTTTAATATACAATTTACATAATATTAAATAGTTTATAATTTAAATATTAAAATATTATTTAACTACAAAAATATTTTTAAGACCCTCCATTAAGGAGGTAATATAAAAAAGAACAAAAGCAATACTCAGAGAGGCTATTAACCGACATAACATGGGAATCAATTTTGTTTCTCTGAATTTGAGGAGGGGAGAAATGACATGGATATGAGAAATTAAATTACAAATAGAAAAGAATTTTATATAAACTATTCTGAATTAATAATTAATTTATTAATTAAGGAAGTGAGGAGAACGTAGAAAAAGAAAATAAATTAAGAGAGGTTCTTTGAGAAGATTACCTCTTGAATATCGCATCCTTGAAAGACCCTTAAGGGCATTAGATTTTCACTTTAATTGAGACCAGAAACACTCAGACTTGGGGAGAGTGATTAAGAGAGTTTTGGGAAGATATTTTTTGACCTAAAAGGCTTTTTGGTTTTAAATAGTGTGGTGGAGAGTTGGTATTTATCCTTGAGGAGAGGTGGGTTCAAGTGATAAATTTATTAATTATTTCATACTAAAATAAAATCATATAGATTTGGATATAAATTCCAAAAAATTAGCCGGTAATTAATGTTTTATATAATGGTTAATATTTAGCCACACCTCAATCAACCATTAAATATTTTAGTTTTTATTTATGTTAATCTTTTAACTTTTAACTTTTAACTCTAACCGTTGTCAAAATTTTACTTTTACTATGATTAATATATATTTTTACCATGGTAAATTTTTTATACCTAAAAATTAGATTGACTATACAACCTAATATGTACATTTTGATTCCAAATATATAATCCATTTTAACTAATTCAATTCACCAAATTGGGAAATTTTGATTTAAAATGAATTCCACAGACAAGAGTAAAAACCAGGTTTTAAAGTGAAATGTACAAAATTTGACATAGATTTTATATAGAAATCTAATTTATAATTGGTTCCAATTAACTAAATAAAATTAAATAATAACATAATATTATAATTAAATGATAAATCTAAATTAAAGTACAATCTATCTATATAAATAAATTTGGTGAAAAATAAATTTTGAATTAAAATGCTGTATTTTTCACTATTCATAAAAATATGAAAGTTATTAGAAAAACACCAAAACATTTTCCAAAATAAATTTTAATTCATTCTTATAAATAAGAATATTATTTTTTAAAATTGAATATACTAATGTGTTAATTATTATAATTAAAAAGGGTTCTTCATAAAAGGTGGTAAAACTGCATTCTTTGAAAAAGACTTCTTTTATTCAAAAAAATGAATCTTTTTATTATATCATTTATAGAAAAAAAGATGAATTTTAAAATTATATAAAATATATAAAATTTTAAATGTGGTTAATACTATTAATAAATTTTAATTTAATTTCTCGTTTATATATAATATTAAATAATTTTTTTTAATATATTGTTGTTTGGTAAAACTAGGCCTTGCGTGTAATGCAAGCCAACTCATTGTTGTGTGTAGTGTAAGCTTAACATGATGTTCCATAAAATTAAATAAATAAACAAAATTAAATTTATTTATAAATTAAAATATTATAAAGACTCAGGGTGTTATATTCTCCCCTCCTTCAATTAATTACATTCGTGCAATTTAAACTAATGATCGAAAACTAGGGGTTTGACATTTCAAAACAACTTTTCTGAAATACCACATTGGAAAACAGTTAACGAGATCCCCAATTTCAAATAAATAAATGGAATTATAATGGTCACCATAGATAACACATACTAGAATTCTATGTAGGAAAACATGGACATGAAAATATAATCTAACCATCATATTCTGATGAAGAGTGATAAAGAAGATGCTGAGGAAAAAGTTAACAATCACAAATCTATAAATATTAAATGCTCTAAGGGAACATTTGATTCATTAGAAAAAGTAATCAGATATAATTTTTGGTTTCAATAACCTTTCACTATGAAGATTTATTAGGGACACATTTAATGGATTAATTTCTATGTCATAAGCATAGTATCATCCTTTGGTTGTTCTTCAATCTATTTTCATTTCATCCCTTACACAAGGAAATTAATGTTCAAAATGGACTTTTCACACCTGAAGAACATTTGAAAAATTATAAGGCCCTCAAGCATTTCATTAATCTTCTAAATTTTTACTGAAACAAAAAAGTTTATCCCAAAGTATCATATAAATAATACTTTAACCTCAAACAATAATTTTCAATGTTCAAATCACTCCATTCCAACCTTAAGATTTTTCCAAAATACTTTTGTCTAAATTAATTGTCTAAAACAGTCTCTAAATTTCGAAAATCAAACATTACATTAGATTCCCCCAAAAACATAATGTAGATCTTATTGACACTTACCAAATATTTGATCATCTGAAAAACCTTAATGAACGCATTCATGCATCCAAATCCATTAAGAATATTTGCATCAGTACAAACCTTATATATCACATTATATATATAAGAAGAATATAATAACATAACTCTTGAACACAAACACACTAATTATTACACTTCGATCGTAGTAATAGTATAAGCTTGACCATGGTCAATTTTTATCTTCTAAGATATATTTCTTTGATGCTTTGGAAAACCATTTTCATAATGTCCCATCTCTTTAAAAATATAACATTGGACATTTATAGCTTATTTTTTCACCTTATAGTATTGAGCTTGGTGGCCTTTTTCTCAACACTTTTATCAAACTCTAATTCCCTTTATGCAACACTACATGAAATACACCGTATAACAATGGTGTTTCTGTTATTGTGGTGGATTAAACTACCTCTACATGCTTCAATAGTGGTTTCAAAAAACCACCGCTAAATTGCGTATCAACATTAAATACAAGGAGGTTTCTAGAAACAATCTTAGCGGTGGTCGGTGTGGGTTTCCCAGTGGTTTCTCAGAAAAATGAAAGCTTTTTTAGAGGTGGTTATAACTACTGCCAAAAAATGTTTCACTTTTTCTCATGGAAAACACCACAAAAATCACACCAACCACTAATAAATAATTATAGAAACTGAGAAGTATTAAACAGAAGCTAAAACCGCTGATAGAAAATATAATTTTTTTTTGTACAAAAACCCCTACTAAAGCACAAAACTACCACCAAAGAAAAAAACCACCACTAAATTATATCGTTCATATATTTAGCAGTGGTTTTAACCACCATAGATAATAAAATACCAACTTTTAGCGGTAGTTTAAACTGCCTCAATATATGGTCTATGAACCTAGAAGTGATTTAAACTGCCGTGAAAGGTATATTTACACTTAAAAATATACCTCTTATTCTGCCACCCCAGTACCATTACCCAGAAAAAAACCATGTGAAAAATTCATATAACACTTGGGATGGGTGTGGTATATATAGAAAAAAAATCACATAAAATGCATATATATATATATAAATATATATATATATATCTAGATACATTCCCATCATATGGGTTCACAACAAGAGTGTAAACCAATTCAGAACATCACCACCAAAGTTCATATAACACCTGAGATGGGCGAGGTCCATATTGAAATAAAATTAAACATACAATTCACACACACACACACACACACACATCTATATCCACACACATGCACATCCAATGGGATCACAATAAGAGTGCCAACAACTCAAAACACCACCACCAAACCTCAAAACATCCACCACTTTTACAACCACTAGAAAAATAATAACACCATAAAATAAATACAAGAGACACAATTCACATCCACCTTTCATTTCAAGTTTACATTGCTCCACAATCTCCAATCATCATATGTAATCGGATGGCAAACCATCCTAATGGTCAGATGGCCTATAATATGGCTAAGTAATCCAATAAAGTATCTTTAGGGACCGCATAGAAGTTAAATGGGACAACTAACTTCTCTCCGGTCATATTCCATACCTCTGTACATTTCATATTTTTCCCCATATAAAATATTTCCCCATATTTTATGAATAATACGTTTTTATAAAAAATTGCAATAAATTTATTCATATTAAAATTGTTACCTATAACAGTCACCCTCTAGTGTCCCCGCGAAGAACTAGAAGTGGAGCCCACTTCCCCCTTGGAATTCCTATCATTTAATCAAATAAAAATATGTTCATAACATATATTTAAAAATAATTATGTAGAAAATAAAATAAAAATTATAAAAGATGCACAATAATAACAAACAAAATGTATATAACAATGATAATTAATGACTTCATAAATGAAATAATTAATTGCTAAATGAATGCATAATTATGCACACAATAATTTTCCCATTCAATTATGTTGGTTTCTTACTCCGTTACTTCTTACACTTCTTCCAACCTTGAAATAATAATATTTTAAATATTATGTTGGAAAAATAAGTCAGCTTCTTCCTGTTGATGATATTCAATGTCAGAGGTCAAATCTTCCACTTCATCAACCATGTCGTACAAATTGCTTTGTTTTACCTGAGAAACTATAATTCACCCTTAATTTACAACATCATTTAAACAATATTCAATTTTTTATTATGATGATAAGATATATGGATCATGTAGTTCATGATCACCAACATCCATCAAGCGAGAGAAGTTAATAGAAGTAAATTGAAAGGAATCTCTTTTAACCCCTATGATAACCCTAAGCCAATTAAATTTGAAGAAAATAACTAAAAAATATTTTTGGTAATTTAATTTAATAATATTATCCAGAATTCCATAATATCTCACTTTAAAAAATGTAAATATACCATAATTCTGAGTTTTCAAACCCTCTTCTCGATCAACTGTATGAAATCTAAATCGATTCACATTGTAAGTGTTGAACAATCTAACTTTTTTTAGAGGACCTAGAGAAAAAACTTCAAATATTTTGAAAACTCTACTCGAGTATCAGTATTCATGATATAAAAACAAATAGAAATTATTATATTTAAAAAATATATGTGTCAACCTAATATCCATATTTATTTCAATATTTATGAAAATACACGTCATATAAACCATTCTACAGGCTATTTATTAACAAATTTTTTTATATATTTCTCACTTCATGTTTGGCCTCTCATTGTTCTCTTTGTTTATATCCTCAAATATTCAATAAAATCACTATTCCCTACAAGATATCTATGTGCTTGTAATAATTTCATTTCTGTCAGTGTAACATTTGTGGTCCTCCCAACTGATTATCCAACATCAGGAAGTATTTTAGATTTCCCAAGTATTTGAGATTGATTTGATTTGTCTTAAACAGATAAAAATATATTAAATCTTTTCTCAATATCATCCATGTCTCTAGAACAAAAGTTAATACACTCCTCTTTCAAATAGTCTTCAAAAATAGAGCCTTCAATTGGAGATTTATTTCTCATGTATGATATCAAATTCCCAAGATATCTGGAAAATAAAATTTAAAAAACAAATTATTTATTTAATTAACTTCCATTAACTGTTTAATTTACTAAAAAACATAAAAATAATGTACCTCTCAATTGGATACATCCATAGATAATGTACAGGGCCTCCAAATTTATCATCCTCAAACAAATGCACTGTTAAATGCATTATGACTGTAAAAAATGATGATGGAAAGTTCATATAAATTGACGAAAGTGTCAATAAAAATATTTATTAAAGGTTTTCAAGATAAAATGGATATAAATATTTCTCACGTAGTTGTTTAAAAATGTATAGAATTGGACTAATATAAGAGTAACCTTTTCAGGTAATAATGTATGTAGTGTCAATTTTTGTAACTACTGTAACAAAATATATGAATCGTTACTTTTCTATCCATGTAACCTATGATGATTTAAGTTAACACACATTGATATGTTACTTGAATACCCATTAGATACCTTCAGTTGATTTAAAATTCAATGGAATGTATCATTATCCCTATTTTTTCATTGCAAATATTTTCAGGGAATACTTTTCATTCTCCTCTAGTCATATATCTTGTTTTAGGTTCATTTCTAGTAAGACATTCTAAGTATTGAGATGACCCTTTTACTTTCCATGCTCATTATGCAATACGAAGATCAAATTTTCACAAACATTATTCTCAATATGCATCACATCAAGATTATTCCGCAACAAATTAAAATCCCAATACGAATGTTTGAAGAATTTATATTTTTTCTTCCATTAATGCGTTCTGATTTTACTAGACGATGCACTTCAAATTAGTTTCCCACTATCATTCAAATGACGCACCTTCCCAAATTATGTTTCAATATTTCTAAGTTCTTCCAATATTTCAAAACCAGTTAAAAACATTGTAGGTGTTCTACGATCAATGAGACCATTGAATCATGACATGTTATACCAAAATCTATGTCATGCATCAAGAAATATTTGATGGCACACGAAGCACCATTTTCTACAATGAGGTAGCCATTTGGCCCCAAAATAAAATATACAAACAGGTCAATCAAAACCCATGTATGTGTTCTAACCTACTAAATTCCGAAGTCTAGGGAAGTCACTAATGGTCTGGATTAGTTAATCATTAATTTTGAACATTTTTTAGAAGAGGCATCATATGTCTCAACACAGTTTCTCCATAACTTCTATAATTCTTCAATTAAAGGCTGAAAGTATAAATCAATATCATTTTTAGTAATGTTTATCATTAATAATCATAAAAATTATAAAATACAATTTTTTCATACACATCCATGGTGGAAGATTGTAAGGGATCAAAACAACTTGCCAAATTCTATAACTTGTACCCCAAATGGGTTCAATCCCTCTTCATCCTATCCCAATCAAAAATTCCTAGGATCATGTGAGAAATTTAGATGTAATGAATCAAATTTCATCCACAATTTCTAATCTTGTGGATATCACATTAAACCCTCATTTTTATTATCAACAGAATGAAACTTCATGGGTTAGGTGGTTTTCGATGACGTGAATAATCTCTGCAATTGAGGATTTAAAGGAATATAATGCAAAACATTTATAGGTGTGTTCTTTTTCTTCTTCTTCATGGTATTGTTTTTATTAAGACTTCCAATATCACCCATTGACTTCCATCTAGAAGAAGAACATTTTTTGAAATCCTCTCTCTAATAAAGCTTACAATCATTGGGATACACATTTATTTTTGTATAATTCATACCAAGCCTGTTAAAAATAGGCATTTTATGTGGTACAACTTCATCAGAAAACAATTTTTTTAATATTTCAAACATCCACTATAATACACTTTATTTCCTTCATCACCTAAACCATGAAATGCATCTATCTATTTAGTGATGCTTTCTATTACATTAGTTTCCACATAATCAATATGAGGATCCAATGATATGTTCCAATCTTGTTCTGGTTGTCCAATAATTTCCATAACATCACTTATCACATTGTTATTTGTTGCACCCTCTACTGGTTATTTTGATATATTTTGATATTGATATAGGTTTCTTACAATTTTGACTGCATCATTTATAAGGGTTTTCATGTCATTTTCCATTGCCAACAAAGTTGGGAGCTCATTCTCTGGGTTAACATCAGTGCTCAACCTTTTTGTAACGTTTGATTCTCCGTGCCAAATCCAACAAAAAATATTGAGTAGGGAATTTTTTCAATATAAAGTGTTCATAAGCTTCATCTCTCGTCAACTATATTCTAAATTTGAATTTATGACATTGATATATTATTTTCCCTTCAACGGATCGATTGGAAATTGAAAACTCTAAAAAAATATATAAAATTTTAGCATACAGAGGTGTGTTCCTTAGTAATGTGATCTAGATTTTATCCATGAATATCACAATGTGCATACAGAATATTAAAAATAAAACACATAACTATTACTAAATTGGGAAATAGGTTCATATATACTTGTTGAAAAAGAATATAAACATGTTAACTAAGTCTTTCCTATATAAATACATATACTAAATAATGAATCATTTTAAAATGAATAAATTAAATCCATAAATTCTAGTTTTGAGGAAAATGATGTATAAAAGAATTAGATTTTTTATTTAGAAACCATTATGGAACCAAATAGGAAAAATACATGTTGAAATCTATTTTTAATAAAAATATTATTTTAAGAAATCATTGAAAAAAGTATCACAATCAAATGTCAATAATTGAATAGAGGACTATCATGGTTATCAAAAATGTTATGCTACGATCATGATACACTTCTTTATTTAATGGGTATATTTTATAACTTTTTTTTAATTGAATGAATTGGTGGATTTATTATGATAAAGGATTTGATATCCAAATTGGATAGAGGGGATAGATTCTTTAGTGGCTTCTATTTGGATAGAGTTTTTGTGTATAATAATTCATTTGTTCTATATTGAAGTTATAGGTGGAATTTCATTGATTGTAAGAAAACTTATCAAAATTGTTTCCGCTTCAAGGAAGCCAAATAGGATTTCAGTTGAAATATATTTCATTTAATTAGATGTTTTCTTGGATCTGCATTAGTACATTTTGATTTAGAACAACTAGTTAAGATTCCTTTAAGAAGGGACTTATGAGACCATTACAATGTTTTATACTAAATTCCTGAATTCAGAACATTTATATTCATTCTGTAGTATATCATAATGTGTAACCCACATCATAACCAAACTCATGGTTATATCTAGTGTTGTTAAAGGCATGCACTTTAGGGAGCCTTGGTGAGAGGCAAAATGTGGCATAGTTGGACCACCTCGTCACATGTTAGGTGAGGAGACCTCACTAAGGTACACCAAAGGCGTCCAAATCACACACCATCTTATGAGGACCTAAGTCCCAAGTCACTGTAATGATGCACACTCTGATGAAAATCCATGAATCAATTCTGAAATTCAACAAAATTTCTTCTGTATGGTTATTTTAACAAAGTTTATATATTAACACATGAATCAAATTCAGTGAAAAATATTCATATTAATCCTTTTATAAACTAAAAGTTTAATAAAAAATTCAATGTAAGGGTTATCAATCCACAACAATAGTTTAAAATTCATATAATCCACAAAATTCATATCACAACATGTTAAAATATTTGAGAGAAAATAATCCGAAATAATGATGAAATTGATAATCCCATGTGATTACACTCATCTCCTTTATATTTCATTTAATATATTTGATTATAATCATTAGTTATTCTATAAAAGGAACCCACTAGAAATCCAAAGCTTGAAAATTAAAAAGATCTTTAAAATAAGTGGAAAACAAGGATCCCATCCTTGTTAGTTTTTGTATACCGTGCTACACCAAAACAGATGGACAAACTAATGATTCCATAACATTGATATCAGTAAGTTAAGTTCTTGATAAATTATATAATAATTGAATATAAGTTAGGAATTTTAAATGGAAACAAACTTCTAGCTTAAACATGACTCATTACTTTAGAAAATTTATGGGGAATGAAGATGTAGAATATGCTCGGAATCATCAAGTGAAACGATTCACTACTAGGGTTGATGAATCAAAGTCTTATGAGTAAGATATTTTTTTTACAGACTCCAAGGAAACATTAAATTCCTAAATTAAATGAAATAATTTATATTAAATTTCCCAAAATAGATCATCGAATGGCACTGAAAATTATTATTTTCAATATACCTTTCCAATTTCCATTTAATTTTGTTTCAATTACGAAAAGTGGGATAACCAATTCAATCCACAGTTTTATAGAATTAAAATATAATACACAATCCCAAAAAATATATCATATATTATTTAATTATGACTTTAATTGTATATTTTATATTAATATATTTTTTCAAATAATTTTGTAAAATATATTGTTATTTGGAAGAACTAATTTTTTTTACAAACTCTTGAACAAACCATGAGAATGGATCAACCACATAGAGACAATAAATTAACCAAATGAAGGTAATAAACAACCGTAAGAAATAACCATCTAATTGTATTATAAATAAATTGTCTGTAAGAAGAAATAAACCAACTGGATGAAAGAACAAATCAACTGCAAGATGAAACAAACTGAATGAATGAAGTAATATTTGACAATAGGAAGAAACCAACCAACAACATAAAGGACCGAGTGACTAAAAAATAAATCAAACAACAATAATAAGGAAACAAATGACAGAATAAAAGAACCAAAAAATTGCAAGAAGAAACCAACCAGTTGTGTGAAGGAACCAACAGACCATAAGAAATAACTAACAACATGTACTAAAGAACTGACTGACCGTACCATGGAACAAACTAATCACACCTAGGGTAAAGTGATAAAAATGTTGTTCAAGTTACCATGTATGAAAATATATAAATTTCAAGTGGGAATTTTCTTGAACCCCCCCTAATACTTATAAACCTTGGGAAATCAAAAAGGAAATGTTTTAGAAACCCATTTAATAATAATGGAAAAACATAAGAATTCGATAAGATCAAATTATTAGTAAGATAAAAACTTATCAATATAACATTAATGGTTAGATCATAATTATATAGTAAAGATGAGCATGGTATAAATAAATTATTTATAATTTCAGGGATTCATGAGAGTTGATCACATGTCATGATAGAAGGACATGTAATATCAAATGACCAAACATATACCAAAGTGTAAGATTACAGAAACATAAAATAATAAATATGATTCATTTATCATAAGATAGGAATTTACGAGGGTGTAATGTAATTGTTAAATATACATAATCATAATAAATCATAACATATAGGATCTGATATCATTACATGTTTCCCTTATTGTAATTGAGTATGAATTAACACTTGATTTCCATAACATAGCGGTGAAGACATAATTACCAAATATAATGACAGAACCCAATATCATTAATTCATTACTCAAGAATCCAACTATAATTAATAATATTTACACAATTCATAGAACACATTTAGAAAGAATAAAAAAGAGGTCACACATTAAACCTTACTAATTTAATTTTCAAAATCACTTTTCAACTCGTACTCACCTCAAAATGCTTTGAAATCATATTTTTCTCCATTCACACAATTCATAAATCAAAATTAAGATTCACATCAATCATAATAAATTCATTTAATAATGTTAAATTATGTAATCACTTAACACAAGCATGGAAACTTCAATAATCATGTGGAAAACCACAACCGCCCCACAATGGGAACATATAAATGCAAGAGAATACCAAAAAAATCATGATTGAAAATAATGAACTAATATTCAACCCACATTAGAGAAACAAACTGAATATCATACCATAACTACACCACAATGGTATAGAGACCTACTTCGAGGGGCAGTGAAGGTAGTGACTGGCGGCGATGGATGGCGAGGCTCGGTGAGGGGCAGAGAGATGCATCGAGGGGCAGTGAGGGTCAGGACCGGTAGTAAGGGAGGCAAGGTTCGGGACTCATAGGGGAATGGTGGGGTCACAAGGTTTGGGGGGAGAAGTGTTGGTTTTTTTAGAAAGAAAATAGGTTTAGAGGTGGTTTTTTAATAAACTGCTGCTAAATTATTTTAAAAAAAGTATCAGTGGTTTATCAAACCACTTCTAAAAAAACCGCCGCTAAAGGCTTATTAAGTTGTAGTGCAAGTACCGTGTTTTTTCATCACAAAATTATCACATATGGTAAAATACTTATTTCTATTTTTCCCTTTATCTGTCTCTTTCCCCAATTTTCTCTTCTTCTCTTCCTTTACATTAAATTCATAAGACTTAGAGAATTCCATTTCTATCATGAAAACTAATAAGACTATATATTTGTATGGTTAGAAATATTATGAGGTGATTTCCTATCAGAGTAATGGTTTCAACCCATCATATAATCAATAAATATTACTTCTTGGTTTATGTATGTAGTTTGCAGTAAGCCTTGATAAACTTGTTAATTTAGCATCATACTTTTCAACATTTTCACACCCTTCTACCTTAGACTCAGAAATTTCCTCTCCACATCCACTCATAGAACACATGAAATGTATTTTTCTAGGAAAATATATTTAAATTCCCTCCATTCTATATTTGATACCTCTTCGTCCACCTTCATGTTTTGAATTAATGACTACCATTGATCTTACTCTTCTAACAGATGATAGACTACTATGATAACATTTTCATTTTGTTTTTCTCCAAAGAAAGAAATATTTTCTCTATGTAATTTATACACTGATCAGCAACAAAATCATTTTTCGTCCCATTAAATGTTGGGTGTTGTTTCCTCATTATGCAGAATAACATTGATACTCCTTGTTATGTGTTAGGCTACACCATATGAGTAAATTTATTATTCATAGCTTCAGTAATCACTCCTAGTATAGTTATGTGTTGTTTAAAAATAGTTGTATCACCAGCTCCACTACCATTATCTTGCATATGAGGGAAATACCTACATGGATTTTGTGCATTGATATGGTCTTCATTCCTTCCACTAGGTTCCATTTCTAAAAATGTGATGCACTACATTATGTTACGAATCATAATCCCTAATTTCAAACTAGTAAAATAAATTGAAACATTTATGTACATCTAATCCATTATCATAAAAATGAGTTCTTTTGGGACATATTTTCTCAAAAATCCTTAATAATTGTTTATAAAGAAAATTTGTATTATCTTAAATATATCCCCAATATTATCAAACCTGGTGCACAATAAGTCTCGTTGTTGTGTAACTGGTTTACCCAATTCTGGATAGGAACACCATGAAAATGTTATTACTCCAAGGTACATTTGCGACAGAACATCGTCCATTAGAAGTATACATATAAGGTTGAATTTTCTAGGAAAACCCACATAATATCTATTATACCAAAATTATAAGACTCTATTATATAATTATCCTCAAATTCTTTCTCAGGGGTAATGTTCCCTAATCAAGGTCTTTCTAAATCGAGTTTCCAATGTTGTTTTTAAACTTGGTCCGATACAAACTATATTTCCCTGAACCCAAAATCCTGGAACCAGTGAATTATTTCAATATATTAGTATCATTTTAAGGAATCAAATCTAGAGGGACCAATTTTTTAGAAGTATTGGAAAATAAATTACCTACATGAACCTTACATTACAATTAAAAACATAAAATACAACGAGGAAAATCCTTTGAGATTTCCATTATTCTCCTAGAAGAACCCTACATATAAATCATAATACACATCTTTCCATTCGTGGAAAATAAAACAAAATAAAGGGGTGATATCACTTGATCTGTAAGGATAAACAATATAGAAGAAGCTATCATAAAAAAGCATAACATTTAAGGCAAGGTATAAAACTGAAACAGCAGCCTTTTAAAATAATTTTCATAATAATATGACAAGAAATAAACATATTTTCAAACCCTCAAGAAAAGACCAGAAATAACCATACCATCAAAGAATTGTGCCAAGATACTAGTTTTTTATGAGATTACTGATGCATTGAGGGGCTATAGAGGTCCCCACCCATCACATACTATGTTTAATGCATTCTTCTTATTAAAGGGGAAAAACATAACATAAACATTCTTCTCCAAACTGACATATAAAATGCTAATAATTTAACCATAAAACATGAACGGTATCCATATAGAACATAAATAATTATAAGGTAAGAATCAAAAAATTAAGGTGTCACATTGATAGAAATAGTCACTCACACCGTATATATTAAAAGAAACAATATTTCCTTAATCTTGTCGAAAATGTCTAAGGTACCTCATTTTGAAAATTAAGGAGAGATTAATTTAAAACATCTTATAAAAAGTCAAAATTAAATAAAGATTTATTTAAGAAGTTATTGAGGAATAGTGATAATATTTCTGAATTAAATTTTTAAGAAACATAGAAATATATGAAAAAGATATCCCAATAGATACTTAAGTGTGAACATTCTCAGATAAGTACGATATTGTGAAAATAACCATTACCTTGCAATTCCTTTTTTGTTGATCATATTTTAACATATTTTATAATAGTTTGAATAGTTTTACCATCTTATTATGGAACCATAATCATGTTTATAGTATTATATATCATCTCCTTTTAATATCTTATTACCTGTTTGTTAATAATCATTCATTATTTCACTATTTCGAGTGTTAATAGCCTAGTTTTATCAAGTATGTTTATACTTGTTTTTTATTATTATATTACTTAGATCATGATTTAAACATCTAAATAATGTAAAACTTTTCTTAATTATCTATTATATTGAGTACATATATATTTATAATAGTCAATAATGTTTTTAGATAGAAATGAAATGCAATGTTCATGGATAAGGTAAGTCGTACATACGTGTGAACGCTAGTTTCATTTATGCATTGTGTTAAAATATTGAAAAGTGAATAATAAATATTTATATTGTAATTATAGTATCATATATATTTAATATATGTTACATATATTTTTTAATATTATCTTTAATACATTCCATGTATAGCGTGAATGCATCACATCGCTTTGAGGGGGCGGTAGTCCACACTTCCACAAATGATGTTATCGTATATCCACAATAGGGAATGCATGAAGGTATGTTAAATATAAAATTTATAGAATACGAAATAAGAGATAATATAAATAATAAAGTATTATTTTACCTAAAAAATAGTTTTAATTCAATCCATGAATGTAGTAATATAAAACAAAAAAAAACAATATTCATGGAGTCGATTAACTGGCGTAACATGGACAATAATTCTTTTCCTTGAATAAGGGGATATAAGAAACGACATGGATATGAGATATTCCATTAGAATCATAAAACTCTAGTATATACATGATTATAGAGTTACAATGAATTTATAGATGAATTAGGTGAGAATAATGTAGTAAAATAAAAGAAATTAAGTTAGGTACTCTGAGAAAATTATCTATTGAATATCACCTCTTTGAAAGACCGTTGGGGACCTTGGATTTGGTCTATTAGTGCGACCAGAAACACTTGAATGTGGGTAGTGTGAGGAGGAGTATTTTGGGAAGATATTTGAGGAGATACATGGATTTTTGGGTCTAAATATGTTGGTTTAGAGTGGTTATTTATACATTAGGTGATGTGGGTTCAAGTGACTAATTTATTGGATATTTTGTATTAGAAGCCAACCATATAGCGGTGGATTTAAATTCCATGACATTGTCTTGTAACTAATATTTTATAAGATTTTTAGGTTAGATAAACACATCAATTAACCATTAAATGTTTTATTTTGTATTTATGTTAATCTTTAAACTTCTATTTTTAACCCTTGTGAGAATTTGACTTTTACTACTTGAAATATTTTTTTACCATGGAAAATTTTTTATACCTAAAAATGAAATTTACCTTACAAAATAATTTGGACCTTCAAATTTCAAATATTTAATCCATTTTATCTAATTAAATTCAAATATTTTTCAAAATTGGATTTAAAATTAATTCCACAGATAAGACTAAAAAGCAGGTTTTTAGAGTGAAGTGTTCAAATGTTGACATAGATTTTATATCTGATTTAAATTTGAAATTGGTTTCATTGAACTAAATTGAGTTAACAGATAAAATAATAGTCTAATCAAACAATAAAACAAAATAATAACAAAAACAATAGATATTAATAAATTATCTAATAAAATATTTTTTTACCTAAGATGAGTTATTTTTAACTATTCATTAAAATTTGACTGTTATTAGAAAATTAACAAAAATTTATCCAAAATAATTTTTTTGCCCCTCTCCTAAAGAATAGGTATATTTTGTGAAATTTAATATATAAAAGTGAAAAATATTAGATTTTAAAAGTTTTATTCATTAAGAGGTTGTAGAACATCATTCCTTAAAAAATACTTCTTTTATTTGAAAATTCGAATCTTTTTTATATCATGTATAGAATATACAAACAATGAATTTTAATACTTTATGGAATATTTAAATTTTTTAATTTGGTTAGTACTATTCATAACCAATAATTTAATGGTTGTGTTATATATTATATTAAATAATAATCTTTTATTATTATAATATTTTTTTGTAAAACTAGGAATTGTGTGTAACGCAAGAAAACTCATTATTGTGTGTAGCGTAAGCTTAACATGGTGTTGCGTAAAAATAATGAAAAAAATTAATTTTATTTATAAATTAAAATACTATAAATCCTTGGGGTGTTACATTCTCCCATCCTACAATAAATTGCATCATTGCAATTTAAACTTTGGATTAAAAACTGTGGGTTTTACATTTCAAAACATATTTTCTGAAATCACACATCAGAAAGAGGATTAATGACACCCCCACATTAAAATAAATAATGTGAAGCATAAAGGTCACTGGATATAACATGTACTATGCTTCAATATAGAATAACACTAACCTGAAAGAAACATCTAACCATGATGTTCTGATGAAGAGTGATAGAGAACATGGGGAAGAAAAAGCTAACAATCACAATGCCCTTAATATAAAATGATGGAAGGAAACATTTGATTCATTATAGAAAGTATTGGGATATCTTTTTTGGTTTCAAGATCCCTTCCTAAGGAAGAGTTATTCTATAAACCATTAATTAATTTATTTCCATGTCATTAAAATTATTTCATCCTTTGGTTGTTCATAGATCTATTTTCACATCATCTATTACACAAAGAAATTAATTTTCAAAATGAGTT
Source organism: Viscum album (assembly GCA_963277665.1). Classification (NCBI taxonomy): domain Eukaryota; kingdom Viridiplantae; phylum Streptophyta; class Magnoliopsida; order Santalales; family Viscaceae; genus Viscum; species Viscum album. The sequence continues at coordinate 507,881,860 of OY728140.1, forward strand.
TTGTTACACCTAAAGAACATTTGAAAATCATATGGCCCACAATTATATCCTTAATCCTAAAATGTTAACTAAATCCAAAAATGATTTCCCAATGTATCCAATAAATAATACTTTAAACTCAAACAATAATATTCAATGTTTAAATCACACAATTCCTACCTTAAATTTTTTCCAAAATACTTCTATCAAAATTAACATACTAAAAGGGTCTCTAAATTTCCAAAATATAACGTAACATTAGATTCCCAAAAAAATGTAATGTATCTCTTACTGACACGTACCAAATATTTTATCATCTGAAAAACCTTAATGAAAACATTCATGCATCTAAATACGTAAAAAATAAGATTTTTATTACAATCTATATATATCAAATTATACTTATAACTAAAATATAATAACATAATTCTTGAACTCAAACACATTAATTATTCCACTTCTATTATAGTAATAGCATAAGCTTGACCTTGAACCTTTTTCTTATTCTGAATTATACTTCCTAGAGGCTATGTAATTTCTTTTCATAATTTCCTATATCTTTACAATTATAGTATTAAACATTTATATTTTCTCTCTTTCCCTTTCAATCACATTCATAGTTGCCTTTTCTCCACACTTGTAATAGACTCTAACTCCCTTTATATAAGTACTAAGGTGTTTGTTCCTATAATTATCAAATATAGTAAAATCCTTCTTTCCATTTTCGATTTGTCCATCCCTTTATCAACCATTCTCTTCTTCTCTTTCTTTACTTTAAATTCATAAGACTTTGAAAATTCATTTTTCACCTTGATAGTACATGAGACTATATCATCATATGATGAGAAAGATTGTAAGACCAGTTCCTGTAAGTGGAAGGGTTCAATCCGTCAAAGAATAAATCAATATCACTTCTTGGGTTACTTATGTAGTCTGTAGCATGCCTATTTAACCTTGTGATGTTAGCTTCATACTTTTCAAAATTATCTTCCTCCATTTTCCTTATGCTCAGAAATTTTCTATCCATATCTGCTCGTAGATCATGAGGATGGTATTTTTCATGGAAAATTTATTTAAATTACCTTTATTTCATATTTATACATCTTTATACTCATTTTTTTAATTAATTTCCATCATTGATCTACACTTCCTGATAGATAATAGACTTACATAACAACTTTTTTCCATTTTGTTACTCTCCAAAGTAAGAAAGAATTTTTCTAAAGAACATATTCACTGGTCATCTACAAAATGATATGTAGTATAATTAAATGATGGGGTTTTTTTCCTCATGATGTATTCTAAAATTGATCCCCCACATTGTGGGTTAGTCTGCTTCATATGGTGAGGTCATTATACATAACTTGATTCAGTTGCCCCAGTATGGTTACAGGTTGTTCAGCAATAGTTTTATCACCATATCCACTATAATTATCTTGTATAGAAGGGAAATCCCTACATGGATTAGGTGCATTGATACAGTTTTTTTCACCCACTAGGTATCATTTATAAACATTGGAATACTCTACATTAGGTTATAAATTATAATGCATAATTCAAAACTAGTTAAATAAATTGAATGTTTTATGCATATCTAATCCATAATAATAAAAATGGGTTCTTTTAGTAAATATTTACTTATAAATCCTTCATAATGGTTTGTAATGAAAATTTTAATTATCATAATAATATCCCCCAGTAGTGTCAACCCATGTTCATAGTAAGGATCTTTTTCATGTACCAAGTTACCCTGAGTCAGGCCAGGAACGCCTTTATGGAGTTATTATTTTTAGGTACATCTGTTCCAGAACCACTTCCACTTATAGTATCCACACTTTTTATTTATTTTATAGAAATACCCACATAATATCTATATTAAAAATATAATAGGATATTTTTATATACTTATACTCAAATTATATCTTATGGGTAATGATCCCTAATCAATGTCTTTCTACATCTAGTTTCCAAGGTTGTTGGTAATCTTTCTTTGATACCAACTGTAATGCCCTGACCCCAAAATCCAAGACTTGGTTCATTATTTTATTACATTGGAATGATTACAAAGAATCAAATCTAGAAGGACCATTTAGTTTAGTAGTATTTTAAAATAGATTAAATACCTGAACATTACAATATAATTCAAAACATAGAATACAACATAGATAATCCTTTGAGAAATCCATTATTCTCCTTGAATAACCCTGTATATAAATCATAATAAAAATTTTAGAATCCTGGGAAAATAAAACATTTGGAAGGGGTGAGATAACATACTTAGTAAGGATATATAATATAGTGAAATCTATCACAAATAAGAATAAACGTTCAAGGAAAGGTATAAGACTGAAACACTAGCATTTTAAATTGAATCTCCAGAATATTATGGAATGAAATAATTCAAATATTTATATTTAAACATTCACTAGGAAATTATATTAGATTGATAGTCACATGTAATATCAATAACTAATCTCATAATGATGGAATGAATAATTTCATACATCATAACCATAATGTCAAGGCCTCGTGACAAGACCCTAAATAACCATACCCTCAAAGTCTTGTATGAAAACTCTAGTTTACCTCATGATATCTACCTATACATTGAGAGGATATAGGAAGCCCCACCCATCAATTATTATTTCCAATGCATTCCTCTTATGAAAGGGTTAAAACCTAACATAAACATTCGTATTAAAACGAGCATACAAAATTATAAGACATTAACCATAAACCATGGATGGTATTAAAAAACCACATCTATAGTGAAACATATCATAAAACATCAATTCAAAATGGATGATTGTGGAATAATAAATCAACCTCAACTGAGCATAAAATCCAAAAAATGATTTTGACATAGACGAAAATAATCTAATGAAATTATTAAAACTATTTGAGAAAAAATATCCATTTTTTACATTTAAATCATTTAAATGTTGAGTAATTATAGAAGAAAAAATTTATTTTAAAAATAACATTGTAATATTCCACGGGAAGATTCAAAACAATATGATTTCATAACGATGGAAATATCTCCTCATGTCGTATAAGTTAAAATAAACATTCCTTGTTTAATTTTTTCAAAAATGTCATAAAGTACCTCTTTTTGAAAATTATAGAAAGATTCCTTTCAAATGTTTTATAAAACATCAAACATTAGATAAAAAGTGAATTGAATTATTTTTATGAATAGTAATAATTTTCTGATTTATATTTTCATTAAACATTGACATGTATGATAAAAATGTACCAATATATACGTACATATAAAAAATCGCGGATAAGAAAGAGATTATGAAATTAACCATTAACTTTTGATCTCTTTTTGGGTGATCATTCTTTAACCTCAAATATAATTGTTTGAAGAATGTTGCTAACTTATTATAGAACCTAAATCTTGTTTATAATATTATATAACTTTTTCTTATAATAATTTTATCCTATTTGTTAATAATCTTTCATTAATTCACTATTTTGGCTCTTAATTTCCATGTTTTCTCAAGTATGTTTTGACTTGTTATTTGATTCTTATATTACTTATATCATGATTTAATCATATCCAGAATGTAATACATGACTTAATTATCATATATATTGAGTAAATGTATATTTATATTAATCAATAAGGTTTTAGGAGATAAATTAAATGCAACATTCTTGGAGATGGTAAGCTGTACGTACTCATGAATACTACTTTCATTTCTTTTTCATATTAAAATATTGAAAAGTGAATGAAAAATTTGTATATTATAATTTCAATATAATATCAATCTTATATATGTTAAATTTATTTATTAAAATTATCCTTAATATTTTCCATTAATAGTATGAACAGATCACATCACTTTGAGGGGGCGATAGTCCATAATTCCACCAACGATGTTATCGAATATTCACAAAGTGGAAAGCTTGATGGTAAGTCCAAAATAATTTTTTCAGAACATGAAATAGGTAATAATTTAAATATTAATATATTATTTACCCATAAAATTGTTTTAAGACCATCCATGATGGAATTAATAGAAAAAAAAAACAAAAACAATATTCATAGAGTCGATTAACCGGCAAAACATGGACACCAATTTCATTTCGTTGAATAAGCATAGGTGAGAAACGACATGGATATGATATATTCCATTAGAATAATAGCATTAAAATATATAAATTATTCTGAAGTTATTATTAATTTATGTATGAAGTAGGTCAGTAGAAAGAATAAAAATAAATGAAATTAAGAGAGGTACTTAAAGAAAATTAACTCTTGAATATCACCTTCTTGAAAGACCCTTAAGTGTCTTGGATTTGGTCTTTTGGTGAGACTAGTAGTAAATGGTGCTGGGGGAAGCAGGGAGGATGGTTTTTGGTAGCGATGTTCTGGGATGAAAGGATTTTTTGGTCGAAATACTGAGGTGGATTGGTGGTATTTATACTTGAGGAGAGGTGCGTTCGAGTGATTATTTTATTGATTATTTTATATTAAAAGCCAATCATATAGGGATGGATGTGAATTATAAGACATTGGATTGTAATTTAATTTTAATGCATGATTAGGGTATATGCACAGATCAAAAACCACTAAATGTGATATTTTCAAGGTATGTTACACTTTTAACTTTTAACTTTAACCATTGTCAAATTTTATATTTAATACGGTAAATATTTTTTTTCCCGCGATAAATTTTTTATATCTAAAAATGAAATTAATCATACAACATAATTGGGACTTTATGATTCCAAATATGGAATACGTTTTATCTAATTAAATTCATAGTACTGGGAAAACTTTATTTAAGATTAATTCTGTAGACAAGACTAAAAAGAGGGCTTTAAAAGTGAAATGTTCAAACGTTCACATATATTTTACATTCATTTTAATTTTAAAATTGGTTCCAATGACTTATAATTAATTAAATGATAAAATAATTGTCTAATTATGCAATAAATCCAATGAAAATTAAAATCTTTCTACATAAATAAATTATGTGAAAAAGTCATTTTGAATTATAATTGATTATTTTCACTATTCATTAAAATATGAAATTTATCCAAAAAAATCCAGGATAAATTTCTATGTCCTACATCTAAATAATAAGTTTATTTTGTCAAATGTAATATATAAAAGTGTCAAATTTTTTATTAAAAAAGGGTTATCCGTTAAAATGTGGTAAATTACTTTGAAAAATACATCTTTTTTTTGAAAAATTGAATATTTTTTTATATCGTGTCTAGAAAATATAGAAGATCAATTTTTAATTTATATTTAATATATAAAATTTCTATTTTGTTAATATTACTCATAACCTCTAATTTAACTGCAAGGTTATATATTATATTAAATAATTATATTTTGTTAATATATTGTAGTTTTATAAAACTAGGGCATGCATGTAATACAAGAAAACTCATTGTTGTGTGTAGTGTAATATTATCATGGTGTTTCTTTAAAATCAAGAAAAAAGAAAAATTGTTATTTTCACAAATGAAAATAATATAATATATCTGGGGTTTACAAAAAATATGTTTGACTGAAGAGAGAAATATGGTTACATATTCTTAAAAAAAATTCTTATTTTTCAAAAGTACAAAATAGAGTAAATACATTATCATTACTTTAAGATATAATGAATAAATAGTGTAGAATAAAATTAATTATAATTATCGAGATATGGATCATAAGATTTCATCAATGGAATCATAATCCAAAACAATATTGATAAATAAAGAGATTGTAGTAATAAACACTTACCAATTATGTAACATTGAATAATAATCTCCATAAAAGAATTACATGAAGCATACAATATTCAGAAAAGAAGGATATTCAAGATATGATATTTAATTTGGTAGTAGAATATCCTAAAAAAGAATATAGGTTCATAATCATAACATGTGTCTCAAAGAAAAAAAATCCAACAACATTCCCTTATCAATTTGGTAACTTTTGGATCATATATACCATGAAATATAGATCCTAAAATGGATACATAGATACATATAATTTTACATATAATAATCATAAAATAATTTTATGTGATATATATAAACTACATAAAAAATAGGTGGTGAATATGAAATTTATCTCACGAATGTAAAATGTGAGGTGAAAATTATTTACTTATTAAGTAACTTTTAAGTCATGACATTTATGAAATAATAATATCAATTTAAAATTTTAATATCAATAAATAAATTATGATAATTATATAACATTTTCAATTGAATTATATACATCGCACAAAACAAATTATTTGTGAATGTTGCGTAAGTTTCATTGAAATAAAAGTGAGATTATAAATCCTTCAACCTTAAGTATTGACTTCTTATGTACACATTAAAACCTCTACATAATAACTATAAGTTTATTATACATATATTATATATCCATTTTCATATATTCCATACCATATATGATTCAATTATGAATTTACCTTAGCCATTTCTTAACAATTCCATGTTAAATTAATGTTTCAGGTAATAACCACTTTATTTTTCATATACATTGTTTTGGTTATTCTGGTCAATTTAGTTTGATCATTATATAATAATTTAATGAATTTAAACAATGATATAAATATCTTATATATGGATTATATTTATATTTATAATAATATATAGAAATTTCAATAAAAAAAGAAATACACCGTTAATGGAGACAGTAGGTCATACGCATAAATGAACATTGGTTCCATTTTCTTATTGTATATAAAGAAATAAAAATAAAAGATATATATATATATATATATTCATTCATATTTAATTTTTAATTTCATATTTATCACAGGTTTATATGTAAATCATCTTAAATACATTCCATGTCATGTGTGAATGAATCATATTGCTTCGCAAGTTGGTAGTCTGATGTACACACGAACGACGATATCATATTCTAAAAAAATAGAAATCATGAGTGTTTGAGTTATATATTAATTATATAAGAATAAATAATTCATAAATATAAAATATATACAACAATTAAATCATTATTCCCAACCATTATAGGTGGTATTAGATGAACTTACAACACATGTGTGTGAGGCGGTAGTCCATTGTGCACACGAACAATGATTTGTTATCACATTTTATGGATGTGTGTGAAGTTTTATCTCATAAAAATAACACAAAAACAACTAAAAAAATTATAATAATTAAGATATTATATAATTATGGTATAATATTAATTCAATGAGGTGGAGAAGGAAATAAAAAAATCCATGTTGGTGAATGATAGTTCATCTTCAGGTAATTCATTTTGGTTTTCCCCAAATGACTTCCTTGGTTTCCATTATAACGAAAGTGAGGATTATAGGTTGAGATGAGGGATGTTGGGAATTTTTTTTATAGGTATTGGTTGAGAAAATCAGTTTCAGAAGTGTGAAGAAGTTGGGAGAGTGAATTCCCTTTTATAATGGAGGATGAGTGGCATTCTGGTAATTATCAAAAGGCAAACAGTATTGCGATGAAAAAATTAAATAAGTTTCATAAAAAATGAACCATTTTTTATTCAATAGGGGAAATGGGAGAAATATGGAAATCCAATTAGTTCTAAACATGTGTCTCGGTCATTTTACCCTTATATTTAATGTTTTGTGCCTTAATAATCTTATTTTTCTCTTAGTCTTCATGATAAATTTTAAGTGAATTCATAAGTTATTTAGGTCAGAAATTATGTTGGAATTTTGTGAAATTATACATTAATCTGATTATAAAAATGGAATCCATTATTCAAAATTTCAATCATATAAGTGGCTGAAATTAATTTAAAATTAATCTTGTGTACGAGATGGGATAACATATTTTTTGAAGAAACTTGTTCAAAAGATTGGGATATTTCTATATCCAATTAGATTGTTAAATTTATTACAATGACCTATAATTGATAAATTTATGTATAATTGATATAATTATACTTTAAAACCAATTTATAATATAATAAAATTATATAAATAATTTAGATGAAAAGACCGTTTTCAATTAAAATTCTGTATTTTTCATAATTCATCAAAAAATGAATCTTCTATGGAAAATACCAACAATTCAACCTAATATAATTTTTTTATTATTCATTATGATTTGAATATTATTTTTTAAAATAGAAATTATAAAATTTTCAAAAAAAAATCAAAATAACTGCGCAATTAAAAGATTGTAAAACTGCCATTTAGAAAAATAATTCCTTTTTATTCATTAAATTTGATTTATTATTATCAATTTTCTATAAGAAAAATTATATGAATGTTAAATATATTATTTAATATATAATATATATATTTCTATAAATATATTCATCCAAATATTTTTATTTAATTTATTGTTATGAATCTTGTTTGTACATAAAAAAATTGTTTTTTAAATAATTTTTTGTTATTCTCAAACATGTCTTAATTTCATTTTTAAATAATTTTTTACAAAAGTATTAATTTTTTAAACATAAATATAAAATATTTTCAAATTTTAGTTAATAAGTTTTATATCTTTTATTCTAAAAGTTTTGTTATAACTATAATAATATTTTAGTTATTTTATTAATATTATATTGTAGTTGGGTAAAACTCAGTTTTTCCTGTAATGCATGCTACTGAAGGAAATTTGTATTGCATATAAAAAAAAGATAAAATCAATGTTTAATTTAATAAAAAAATATATTTGTGTATCATTTTAAATAAATAATAACATGGTGTAGCATTTAATGAAGGATTTACCTAGTGTAATATGAAATATAATCCTTAAATGAATTTTTATTTGTTCAAAAATAGTAATTCCTAAAAAATTGGGGTAATAAATTCTTCCCTCATAAAATTAATTTCACCCTAAACATTCCTTTAGGTAATTAATGGTTTAACACGTGAATTTTTCTCTCATAGGAACTCCCATAAAAAATTAATAATTACACTTCTATTAAAAAGAGAAGTTTTGAATCATAACTGTTACCCATATTAACTGAAAAGTAGGTTTCCATATAAGCGAATATAGAAGAGAGGTGAATATTTAAACATGGAATAAAATCATAAATAATTATAGTGTGATAAATATGAATTATCATAATAAAGGGGGAGATTAAGATAAGTTTTTTGATCATAACACCGTAGAATGAAGAGGTCAGAAAAGGGTCATTGGTATCATTAAAAAACATTAAAAAAGGACATCATTTTATTTTAAACTCTTTCGTTAAAGTTGTAAAAATTCCCAAGATGATATACATACATGATTTCATTCAATTTATTATGAAAAATCACTCATTTGGGTTTTTCCTTGATCAATTTCCACTTTATCTATTATTCAATAAAATGTGCATGAATTGGTTGTCATTAAAGAACTAATAGTTCATAAGATCTATAGACAAACTGATAATTCTTTCTGTCTATATTATTTTATCATAAAAAATAGTTAGAACAAGTTATCCAAAATTTGAAAATGATCATATATAAAAATAATACATTAAGCTCTAAAATTGAATTCAAATTTTGATATAAATATTTTCACTGATGTTTATCCTTATGACCCCTCTCATATGATTGAAAAACAAAACTTGAGCTAGAAGGAAAAATTTAACAAATATAATCTCAACATTGATTCTCAAAATGTCATGCATTATTCCATGATTATCACATACAAAAAATTTGAACACCTTCATCATGTATTCTATTCAAACATTGAAATAACCTAAATTACACTAACAATATTCTGAAAATATATATGCTTCTTGATTCCTTATATAAGCTATTATCTTGAACACACAAAAATCATTGGATGCTTTTGATCATCTTGGTAATGATATAATATATTATTCCATTAGTCTTGAATCCAAGTAGATAATAAAATGATATTTCAAAAAGTAAGAACTATAATATTTCTATAGGGATCATTAATAAAAAATTAAACATGAAATTCCTAATGAAGTAGAGGATGATATGTATTCCCTAATTATTCTGGTTCACTTCATCCATTTTGATAAAACATAATTTCCCTTTTTCTTTTTTATTTATAGGTTTTTTTTCTTTTTATCCACATTAGTCCTTGGATTTGGTAACTTCTAAAAAATTAATCCCAAACCATAATAAATTTAAACATTTAAGTGTGGGAGGTGCATTCTATGGGGATTTCACATTATTAACATCATTTGATAACTTCTTCCCATCACTTAAAAATTCATATTCTCAATGGAAATATCTTCCAAATTTAATCCATTTAGTATCCCCCTTAATAAAATTCACTTAATTTTTATTCCCACACTTTGTGCATAATGGAAGGCTAATATTCTATTATCCTTGGAAATTATATTATTATTTTAACTCCATCATCATTTCTTTCAAAAACCATAATATTGATAATAAACTCCAACCCCATTTCCACCATGATATTACATAGAACAAAATCATCATCTCTACTAAAGTCTCTCATAGAAACGAACTTTCACTTCATTGGTTTCATGAACCAATGAATATATAAAGTTTTCTTTCCAGAATGATGATTATACTAGAACAATACATTGCATGTCCTTTAAAGTTTTCATCATACATACAAATAGATTGATCCTTATTTTTATAATCATCAAGGAATACAATATATATCTTTATAAATAGAATACAAGGGAATTAAATACTTAATCCTATGACCATAACTATTTCAATTCAATAGATTAAATTTTGTCTTATTCATTCATGTTCTTAATAAGATTCCACCACTGATCTTCTTCACCTTCCAAATGATAAATAAATAAAAAATACATTTTCATTTTCTTAACATAATATAATAGATAATATATTCTCATTGATAAAGATACATTTTTCAACAACAACAAGATCACAATACCCACTAAAATTAGGTGGAATTTCCATCATGAAGGAATTAATATAACATTATTCTCTCTTATGCTCGTTTGAAAGTTCATCATGATTCATAGAATGAGAAAGTAGTGTTAGGATATCACTGAGGTTTTTTATTCAATCTCCTAAAACATTTGTATTCCCATGAAGGAAATCCTTGCCTTTTCCAGTGCACTCATCATTGACATGGTTCTTTTGGATTCTATCCATTGACTAAAACTAAAAAGAATAGTGTAAAAAACAATAATCATTGTGGGGAACAATATAATCATGGAAATCACATATAAGATGTCTAAATTATGTGAAATTATTTAATATATGACACCTTAAGTTTATACTTGGCCATTCATTATTGTAATATATTTAAATAATTATTGATGTTTCGTAAGGAGTTTGTGAATTTTCAAGGCATATCCCTCAAGAGTGTGTAAATATGTGTGCAAAAAGGCTCGTTGTCATGAACTATTCCCCAATAAAGTCCATATTAATACAATATTTTTTGGTTTTTAACTCTATATAAATATATACCATATCCAAAAACACTTGTACTATCCAGATAAATATTTAATTTCATTGAAACTTATCATTCAATCCTAAACCAATATTCTAAGACATTTCATAAACATTAACTCTTCCTTTGAATTATCCTTACTAAAATCCCTAGAAATGTCCTAAGAAATAAACCTAGAGGTCTCAATAATTTTTTCATCTTATAGATTCTAATGGTTGACTAATCCTTTCCTTTGATACCAACTATAGTAACCTAGGATTAACATTCATGGATATGACACTATTTTATTTGAATAGTCCACAGATTATAATAATACAATCCTAAGAAATATAATATTTTAGTATCATTAGAAGTAAGGAAAAACATTCTAACTTGGTGAAAGATCAAACAAATTTCCCCCAAAGATCATTAAATTTAGTACTTTTGTATAAAACCATTCTGTAGAACAAGGGGAAACGAAACAAAACAAATGTTGATATCAAATTCTTATTAAAGGGTAAACAAAGTATATATATAAGTATAACATGATCATACAAGTATGAAAACATGAGAAAAACATTTTCATATCATACCCAGCATATAAAAGATCATATACATGATTCATTGTATAAATTTTCAGACCATAAGGCATGAATCATTAGGTAATCAAAGGACATGTTCCAAGAGATAATACCATAGTTATAAGACATTGATTTTGGGTATAATTAGAAACATAGAAAATATTATGTCAAGGATGGACATAATGGCCTCCATAACATGCGGTGATAGGGCGGACCACCCCTGTACCAACATTTATATTGGAATGACCTCTGATTTACCCTACTTTGTAATCTTGGGATGACCACCCAAGTACCCTCCTTTATAGATTGGTCTGAACATATACGTACCCTCCTTTATAATCTTAGGATGACTACCCATGTACCCTCTTTTATAGGCTTCGGTTTACCAAAAACGAACCCTCTGAGCTCATAAAACATTTATCATTACCAAATTTATTGGGAGGATATATTGTTCCCACCTATCTCCTTATAATATCATACATATGTTTTGAACAAGATAATTTTTTTATTATATCATAAACCTTAAAAAGATATGGGTTTCAAAAATAGAATATTATAACCCATGAAATGGAATGGGTATCATAAAACTTTCATCATATCATAACCTATGGAATGTTGCAAGGTTTCATAATCACTTCATCATTCAAAAACTAATGTAAGGAAGTGGGATTCAAAATCATTTTATCATGGTATAACCCATGGATGGGAAATAGGTTTCCTAAAAAACTTGACATCTTAAACATAAAACATTCAAAGAAGAAATAATAATGGTTAACTTGTATCATAAACCTAGTATAGAATAAAATATATCATAGGATTTCATCTTATATGGAAATTAATTTTGAAATTTCATTTAAAAACATTTTGTGTTGAAAATATCCTTTACTCTTTGAAATAATCTTTTTTTAAAATATAGTATCATGAAAACCTTTGGATTTTAAAGTCACATTTAGAAATTAAGAATTAAATATGTTAAACCATTTTTTACACTTTTTAACAATTAATTTTTATTTAAAATAATTTTACTCGAAAATGAACTAAAAATATCATTTAAAAATATTTTTAATTTTTTTATAGAAAAAGTGTGTTTTGAATAAAAAATATTTATAATTGATGAGAGGAATAAGATCATATTTCTTTAAAAAAAACTTAATTATCATAAGTATCATATTGTTTAAAAATAGAAACATTACTTCAAGATACCATTAATAACTATAGGGTAATAAAATTCATGAGAAATCATTATATATGTATCATAATATTTCATCAATGGAAGTATAATAATAATCAATCCTCACAAACAATGAGATTATAACAACACAATTACCATATTGGTAACATTGAATCATAATCACATGAAATTGTTAAATTAAGTATAAAATATCATGAAAAGATGTATATTAATTATATAAAATGTATATGTGGAATTATATATATATACTCAAATAATATAGGTGTGTAATCATAACAAGTGTCTAAAAGTAGGAAAATGGAGACAAAATTTCCTTTCTGAATTGGAAATGTTTGAACCATAAACCCCATGATAGATATATCCTAAAATGGATATGTAAATATCAAAAATTTTATGTATAAAAGTCATAAAATAAATTATTGGTCAGTATATACAACACAAAAAATAAATAGTCAATGAATATGACATGTGTCTCATTGAAGTATAAGTGAGACAGAAATCCATTACTAATTGAAAACCTTTTAAATCATAAGATATATGAAATAATAGCATAAATTTTAACATATAATATAATAAATTAAATTAAATTCATGATGTAAATATGGATATTGTAGTATATAATCCTCACAAATTAATAGAGTGGTGAATATGAATAAATCTCAAAGAAAAAAAGAGGGATTAGATATCCCCTTACTTTAAGTCTTGAAATTATTCATGCACATTAAAACCACTAGTATAATAAATATATTATTATTATAAATCCTAAAAAATTGCAATATTAATATATAGCATACCATATATTATTATATTATGTCTTTATATTACCTATTTATTAACAATTCATTGTTAATGTTACATTTTGGGTAATAACTATTTTTTTTCAAATAAGTTTTCATTTCTTATTTTTGGTTATCATAATTTAATCTTGGTATCATAACTAATTTTATGTAAACCATCATATAAATATCATATATTTTTATTATGTATTTATTCATTATAATCTATAAATGTTGTAAATTATTAATGTAATACACCATTCATGGAAATTGTAGGTCGTATATACGCACTAAATTTTTTTTCCATTTTAGTTTTTATATTGAATGAAACAAAAGTAAATGATATATATATATATATAATAATTTTACTAGTATTTTTATGTAATATTTACAAAATATTTATTTTTAACCAACTCTTAATACATTCCCTGTGAGGTGTAAATAAATCCCATCGCTTCATTCGGAGGTAGTCTACCGTACCCACACACAAAGTTAACATATTCCTAAAAAATGGAAAGCAAAAAGTTATATATTGTGTTTTACAGAATAATAAATATATAATTAATATAAAATATAAAATTAATTTCCATCATTATACCAAACCACGATAGGTGGTAATGGTTGAACAAATAACATCGGTTTGGGAGACGATAATCCGATGTACACACAAATGAGGATTGTGAATACATTTTGATGGAATTTTGCAATGTTCTAGGTCATAAATTAACATAAAAAATAATTATATTTTTAACATAGAGGTTATTATATAATCATATAATAAAAATATAATTGGAGGGTGTAGAAAAAAATAATGAATTTTGTTGAATGTCACCTCTTCTTTCAAGTAACACATTTGGATTTCAACAAAGGACTTACTTGATTGGATTTAATCATAAATTGATGCTTTAATGATTATTGTATGGACGTTATTATGATTTTGGGATTGGTCCTCGCCAAGAAGATGGGCTTGAGTGGTGTTAATAAGTGTGGTGATTGAATTCGTTTTAAAATAGGGTAGGAGTGGAACTCTTATAAATATGAAAGGTTAAACACTATTGGGATGCATCCCTTAAATCATGTTCTGAAAATAATGTAAAGGACCCCAAAACACCCTGTTAAGGGAGGGTAGAATCACGGTGTCAACCTTTTCTTCCTAAAGTTTCAGATCTTGTTCCCACATTATTAGGAACCTGTTAAACCTATCTAATGGTAATGTGCAACAATTTAGACATTCACACATAGTAATATAACACATAAATTTTTACTCGGTTCACCATTATGGTCTTGTTCAAAGAGCATAGGCTGACAGATTATTAGTTGTAACTAAATCCACTAATCTTTACTTGATGTAGAATGCATGAGTTTTGTCACATTCACTATGTTCGAGGCACATTATTTTTACAATGTTTTAGGGATAGCACAATGTCTCCCTCAGATCACTTCCATTAACTCCCCTACCACATTTCTTTGAGAGAAGTATGACATAGTTTATTGGTTAAAAGGTCACATGAATTATTTGACATTAAAATCTTTTCCACAAACATAGAATGAGACTCTAATTTCTATGTATACCTCTATTGATGCACTTTGAAATACATTCCCTCTTAGAAAATGATTTAAAAATCTACCTTTCGTGAAGAACCTTCATGATGATCCCCTCACGAAGCTCCCTTGCCTTCACAGAATAAACTGCCTTCGCGAAGAACCCCTACCTTAGTGGAACAAAATTCTTTATGAACCTCACAAAGTAAATTTGGTAAACCCTATAATCACAAATAACTTATTAACCAAAATCATTATCATCATGCATGACTCATAAATCATATTCATGATGCTCAAAGTTACATGGAAACACAGTTTCATGTATATCCATTTTCTTTAAGAAATCAAAGTGGTTTTAGATTTTACTTGGAAAAATTCATTAGAAGTGAAGAGGGGTAGCCTCATATTTATAGGATCATCCATTTGAAAATCTATACTACCTCCTCGAGGATTTTTTGGATCTTTTATAAATGTCTTTACGACACTTATCCCTTCGCGATGCACCAGTGAAATTTTACGTTATAGAGAATCTTTTTGTCAAACCTATCGCACCGTCGTGATGCTCTAAGTGTCATACTCACAAAGATCACTATCACTAATCACGATGTTCTAAATCTCAATCATTTGCGATGTCCATTGAAATCACACAGATAACTATCATAATTCATTAATCCTTCGCGAAACACAATTCCAAAAGCACATCATTGAGAAACTCATTCCTTTTCCGTATCTTCATAAGGCCTTCCAGAAAAAACACTTTTCCTAATGAAATTCATTCTCCAAATTTTGGACCCCAAACAATTTACAAACATTGGGAAATGATGCCACCCTAAAAAATGTTTCCAACTTGAACTGTAAAATCCATTCCCTTTTAAAATTCATGGTCATCCATATAAGTATTGATAACAAACACAAACCATACTCCATTTTCAGAAAATAAAATACTTGTTTCCAACATAATAAAAAATATTTGATAAAATAGGTTATATGGTAGAAATATTCCCAAACAATGTGTTTTTAAAACATTTATATGTCATTTTACCTAAGGTTTTTTCCCTTCATAAACACATTTTCTCTTAATCGCTATGACTAATTTTAACTATTTCCCAAAAAAATTGTAAATAATAAGTTTTAATTTTTAGATATTTTAAGTTACGATGATTAATAATATAAAATCCTTTTTTATAAATTCCAATAACATAATTATAGTAATTAATTATATATTAATAACATAGATGAGATGGGAATGTTTTCTTTTTAAAGAGATATGTTCAGATGTTTGAGATGTTTTTATATCCAATTTCAAAATGAAATTGATTTCAATTACCTATATTGGATTAGTTGATATATAAGTTACATAATTATTCACTAAACTAAATTTTAAATATTATTTAACTATGTAAATAATTTAGATGAAAATATAGTTTCGAATTGAAATTTTGTATTTGTCACTATGTACCAAAAAAATAAATTTCTCATAAGAATAAAAAAAGCACCCAATGTTAATTTTTATAGTACCATTTCAAATATGATGTTTATTTTCTAAAATATAATTTATAAATGTGTTAAAAATTGGAATTAAAATATGTGCATCATTAAAATGTGGTAAAACATCCTTTTCGAAAAATAAATATTTTTATTCATAAAATTTGATTTATTATTATCTCTTTTCTGGAAAGCACATAATATGAATCTTACATAATTTTTTGAATATATAATGTATAAATTTCAGTGAAAAATTAATCAGAAGTGGTTTTTTAATTTATTGAGTTAAATTGTGTTAATACAATGAACAATAATTTTCCAATGATGACATTTATTTATTTTCAAATAGTTATAAATTTCATTTCTAATGTAACGCCCCGACCCCAGTTACCAAGGGTCAGTGAATTATTACATAACATTGGCATGATCACAAAAGATGAATTCTATAAAGACAGATTAGTTTAGTAGCCTTGGAAGTACTATATACATTCATATGGTCTAAATTACATCAGAAAATGGAAAACTACAATAACACTATTTCCATAGACAACACTGAGATCCCAGAGACTATCCCTACAGGTCATTTATAATATACTTCTTCACATCTTGGGAAAAATAAAACATAGAAATGTGTGACCTCAGATGCTCAGTAAGGATAACTATATAGAGGAAGCTTTCATAATAAGAATAAACATTTAAGGAAATCTATAAAACTAAAACAAAAGCCTTTTGAACATAAACTTCATTGTAATATGGAAAATATAAATCAAAATAATTCCATTTACTTACTCACATGTATATTCTACTAGTTGAATAATCACATGCAATATCAATAGCCACTTTCATAATGACGGAATGCATAATTCCAGACATTCATAACCACATAGTCATGGCCTTATACCAAGACTAAAAATAATATTTTGTCAAGGCCTTCTGCTAAGACACTTGCTTGTCTCATGATACCAACCAATTCATAGAGGAGCTATAGTGGGCTCCACCCATCACTTACTACGTCCAATGTATTTCTCATATGAAAAGGTTTAGACATAACATAATCATTCGTATTAAAACTAAAATATGAAATGTCAATAATTTTTCCATAAACCATGAGTTGTATAAAAATAACACATCCACAGTCAAATATATAAAAAAAACTTCAATAAAAAATTCAAGTTTTTTATCATAATAAATCAACGTCAAATAAGATTAAAATCCATCAAAGGATGATGACATAGATGAAATCAAAAAAAAATTATAGAAATATCTCCTTCTATTTTGAAATCATTTAAACGTCATGTAATTTTATAAGAAAATATTTATATTTTAAAATATTATTATAATCTTGTAAGGGATGATTACACGATGTTATAACGGCGGAAAATAGCCGCAACCGCTATATAAGTTAAAAAAAGACATTCTTCCATTAATTTTTTTGAAAAGATTATAAAAGACCATGTTTGAAAAATGACGGAAAGATTAATTTATAAACATATTATAAAAGTGAAACTAGGGTATAAATGAATTTATCCTATATTCTATATAATAGTAAGAATGTTTTGAAATACATTTTTAAGAAACATGGATTTGGAGGATTAAGAGATCCCAGTAGATAATTATGTAAAAACAACCTCAGATAATAAAGAGATGGTAAAATTAAGAACAGCACCCAAATTCTTAAGAACAACACCCGAATTCTTCACACCTGGAGAGAGGGGAACAAGGTAGCTGACTACATGGCCTCGGTGGTCCTTAATGGCACGGAGAAGGTGTTTCTTCACTCTGCTGCAAGTATTACTCCTAATGGGATTGACTTTATTAAAGGGGATGCATTAGGGCTGCATCATTTTAGGCCCCCATAGTTTTCTTTTTGGGCGGGGGCGGGGGTGGGTGAGGGGTTTCTATGATTCTCCTTTTTGTATTTTTCCTCCCTATACCTTTATAAAATTACATGATGATGATGATGGTAAAATTAACCCTTACCTTGTACTTTTCCTTGGATGAGGGTAGGTTAACCTCATATATAATTGTGAAATATTCGTTATTAAATTATAAAATAATCATATACCATAATATGATATCATATATGATCTTTTAACATTTATTTGTTAATAATATCTTAGTATTATCGTTGTTTAGGGTGTTAATGGATTCATTTTCCTTTATATTCTTTGTTATGTGAGTCATATTTTTTATAGATGGGATGTATCTTATTCATATCCATAATGATATCAAGTCTTTAAACATTATTTTTAATCATATAATTAAAATTAGTCTTGAATGGATACGATGGGGAATGAATCTCATCGCATTCGTGGAGACGGTTATCCGTACGTACACACGAGCAATGATATAATTCTTTTGATATTAAAATAATATATAATTGGTTGTTATATTATATATAAAGAATCATTATCATGTTATATTTATTATTTAAATCAATTAAACATCAATATTATACCCATCCAAATAATAATGTATTGAATATAAATTACACCACAACATGGAGACGGTAATCCGTATGCACGCACGTAGGTGAAATGTCATTGAAAGAATGGAAAGAATAATGAATTTGGTTGTACCATATTTATAATAACATCTTAGTATAGAGAATATACTGGAGTTATTATTTTATAATTGAAACAACAATGAAAAAGGATGTGGAAGAAGAAAATAACATTAAAGAGGTTGTGAGATATTTACCTCCTCTTAGGGTTATTCCTTTTGATTTGATCAAAAGAGCTCCTTAGGTTGGAATTATGAAAAAAGTAAGGCCTCTAGGATGAATATAGGACCGTTTAGAGGGTATTTGGGAAGGGTTTGTATGATCCAAATGGCTTTGAAGGTGTGAATTAGATAGAAGGGGGAGTGCCCTTTTATAAGAGGGATGAGGGGCACCTTAGGAAAAGCTAGAAATATTATTTTATAATAAAATCATTTTTGGTTTATAATGGCTCTAAAATGGAATATTTAATGGATAAGTTGGGTATGGGTCGAAAACTACACAACTAATAGGTTTTACATAGGTTTGGTTCACTATATTAACTTTACCTTTTAAATTTAACTCTTAGTTAAATAGTTTGACATTTACCATGTCTCTTTGTATTTTTATATAATATGGTTAATAAACTTAATATATACTTCCAAGCGAACCCTAAGTGGTTAATTAATGATACACCTATCATTATATAAGTCATTTTTCTGAACCTTAGATTTTTAGGAATAGAATATAAATTAATAATATAATATTTTCTTTAAAAACTCTTTTATTTCAATTTTGACACTATTTGGTATTTTGTTTTTTCAAAATTTATAACAGCATTATTACATCCAAAAAATCATCTAACCAACCCTAATTTGTCATATTAACCTAGAAAATTAGTGTAATTCATAAAGAGTCTCAAATTACATTTATTTGGATATTTATAATATCAATTATTTTAATTTTTCATTAATTAGGTAATTACTACAACAGCATTGTGTCATAAATAAATTAAATTATTTAATGTTTAAAAAAATAAATAAAATTCCATTATGTATGAAATATTTTTATATTTTTAATGAATATTTATAGTCAAATTTATCTTATGTATAACCCTATATTAAAAATGTTTTAGCTATTAAAATTTGATTTAAGCTGTTTTAACTCTTATTTAAATAAAATAATAATAAGTGTCATAATCTAATCCAAGTGGACCAAAGAGGATCATATTTTATTCCTAATGTTGTTTCTTGTTCGATTATACTTATCCAATATAATTAGAACATGTTTTAGGGTAATAATAATATCATTTTACCCTTAATTACCCTATTTACTTTTAACAGTGGTAAATAAAAGTAAAAAGTTACTGTTCACCAAAACTTATTTTTATCTTATTGAACCACATTTTACTTAATGATATCAACCGTGTCACTCAGATTTTTGAAATTACACTCATAGAAGCGGTAAAATTATGTTTTATGTGAATTTGTAAATTCTTATAGGAGGTGGGTAAAAGATGGTGAAAAGTTCAATAAAATTATTATATATCTAAAATTATTATAAACTGAATCTAATAAATTATATTGAGCTCGTATAGGTATTATGTATCTATTTTGACCAAATATAAATTTAAATAAAATAAATAATTATTTAAATAAAAATTCAGTTTTATATTATAACTCAGTGTTTTCACTATTCATCACAAATTGAATGTGTTCAGAAAAATACCAAAAATTCGCCCTAAGATAATTTGGATATTATGAATCCAAAAATGGAGTCCATTTTGAAAGATAAAATGCTAAAATGTGGGTATTAATATTCATCACGGCTAGTTTTATTGGTTGTGGTGTGTTAGAACTCGAAGTTGTGTACAACACACACTACTGTATTATTTAAAGAGAAGTGTACCATGGAAGCTTGGAAGTGTTACATTCTCCCCTCCTTCAAATAATTTCATCCTCAAAATTTCTAAAATATTACTGCATAAAAAGACTCAGGTGATTCTTCATCATCAGTTCTCGGGTTCCCACGTTGCCTCTTCCATCTTTTGGTTTCTCCATAGAACTTTTACCAGACGAGTCGGCTGGTTTCTCAACACTTGTTCTCTTGTATTAAGAACATTGATAGGATCTTCGCAATAATACAGATCAGATTCCGATTCTAATTCCTCATAG
Organism: Viscum album; assembly: GCA_963277665.1. Classification (NCBI taxonomy): domain Eukaryota; kingdom Viridiplantae; phylum Streptophyta; class Magnoliopsida; order Santalales; family Viscaceae; genus Viscum; species Viscum album. The sequence continues at coordinate 507,903,387 of OY728140.1, forward strand.
GTAAGTACATTTGTTGGGTCAGGCATGTATTTTCTCAACAGTGATATGTGGAACACATCATGAACTTTGTAGAGACTCGGCGGCATTGCCAAACAGTAAGCTACAACCCCAATTTGTTCAGTAATTTCGAAAGGTCCGATGTACCTGGGTCTCAATTTACCCTTCTTAATGAAACGTATAACACCATTCCATGGAGATACCTTTAAGAAAACATGATCTCTTACCAGAAATTCCAAATCATTCCTTCGGTTATAGGCACAAATCTTCTGCCTACTTTGAGCTGCTTTGATGTGATTTTGTATTACCTTCACCTTTTCCATCGTTTCCTCCACCTGTTCTGGGCCTACAAGTATTCTTTCACCATCATCATCCCAATAGGTTGGTGTGTGACATCTCTTTCTATATAACGCTTCATATGGTGCCATCTGAATACTTGAATAGAAGCGATTGTTATAGGAAAATTCTACCGGAGGTAAATATTTATCCCCCATACCTTGAAAGTCAAGTGAGCATGATCTCTACATGTCTTATATGGATTGAATAGTCCGTTCTGATTGTCCATCAGTTTGGGGGTGGTAGGCAGTGCTCAAACGAAGTTCAGTATCCAGGGATTTCTGAATACATTTCCAAAATCTTGATGTAAAACATCAATCATGATCAGAAACAATCAATAATGGTACTCCATGATGTCTTAAAACTTTATTAATATATTGTCTTGCTAAACATCCAAGTTGTAAATCATATCTTATAGCAAGAAAATGTGCTCACTTGGTAAGACGATCAACAATGGCCCATATTGCATCATTCTTTCTAGGAGTCTTTGGTAGTCCCATGATAATGTCTATTGTAGTATTATCCCATTTCCACCCCGGTATGGGGAGAGGTTTCATGACTCCTCTAGGCTGTTTCCTTCTAGATTTCACTTGTTGACAAACCATACATATTTACAAAAAATCAGAAATCTCCCTCTTCATGTTGTCCCACCAAAAATTTTCCTTCAAATCTCTATACATATTGGATCTCCCAGGGTGTATAGAGAAATTGGAGCTATGAGCATCATCCAAAAATTCTCTTTCAATATCAGGTATATTTGGAACACAAATCCTCTTCCCATCTTTAAAAATTCTATCTTCATACACAAATTCACTCAATCTCCCATCATTCACTGCTTTAATATTCTTTTGAAACTCTTCATCACCGGTCTGAGAACTCTTTATCCTTTTTAGTAAAGATTGTTTGGGAACCATTTGAAAAAGTATTGATGTTTCACCATCAATGGCGATTCCCATATTCATCTTTACTAGATCCATGTATATAGGATCCTTTTCAACTCTCATCTTGTTCAAAAATCCATGATCTTTTCTTCTCCAAGAATCTGCCACATTATTTTCCTTCATCGGGAGGTAGTGTATCATGAAATCATAATCCTTGAGTGTTTCAAGCCATCTACATTGCCTCATGTAGAGTTTTTTTGTGAGAAAATATACTTCAAACTCTTGTGATCAGAATAAATCTCATATTTTTCACCATAGAGATAGTGTCTCCAAATATTCATAGAAAAGATTACAGCTGCTAACTCAAGATCATGAGTAGGATAGTTTTTCTCAAGAAATTTCAGCAGTCTTGATGCAACGGCAATATCCCTATCATTCTTCATAAGGACACAACCACGTCCTCTCTATGAAGCACCACTATAAATAACAAACCCATCATTCCCTGATGGTAGAGTCAAGATAGGATAATTTTCTAATCTTCTCTTCAGTTCATCATAACATTCTTCAAATTCGTTTTTCCAAACAAATTTAACCACTTTTCATGTGATATTTGTTAATGGTTTATCCAATAGGGAAAAATTCTAGATGAAATGTCGATAAAAACATGCTAAATCAATAAAACTATGTACCTCAGTTATACTTGTCGGTGCTGGACATTCTTGGATTTACTTGGTCCTTGAAGGATCAACAGAGATTCCATCCTTAGAGAAAATATGGCCAAGAAACGAAATCTCCTGATACCAAAATTCACACTTGCTAAACTTCCCATATAATTCATGTCTACTAAGAGTCTTCAGGATAATGCGCAATTTATTTTAATGATCATCGTAGCTTTTAGAGTATACCAAGATATCATCAATAAATACAACTAAAAAATTATCATGATATTCCTTGAAAATCTATTCATTAGATCTATGATGATTGAGGGTGCATTAGTCAATCCAAAAGGCATTACTGTAAACTCGTAATGCACATACCTAATTCGAAATGTTGTCTTTAGAATGTCTTTCTTCTTCATGTACAACAGATGGTATCCATATCAAAGGCCAATCTTTGAAAAGTATTGAGCTACATATAGTTGGTCAAATAAATCATCAATGCGAGGTAGGGGATACTTGATCTTTATTATTATAGCATTGATCTCCCTATAGTCAATGCACAACCTCATAGATCCATCTTTCTTCCTATCAAAAAGGACAGGGTATCCCCATTGAGAAACACTAGGGTGAATAAATCCCTTATTCCTCAATCACTCTAGTTGTTTCTTTATTTCCACTAATTCTAAAGTGGCCATTCTATAAGGGGTCTTAGATATGGGCCTTGAACCAGGAATTAAATTAATGGAAAACTCAATTTCTTATTCTAGAGGATGTTTGGGTAAATCTTCTAGAAACACATCAACTTATTCATTCACATTAGGTACATCCTCTATTTTAAAATTCCTTTCCTCACCCACAATTATTTCATTTTATTCTTCCCCAATAATTTAATTTAGTTGAGCTGTTGGGGGTGGATCTAGATAAGAATTCAGTGGTGACGATTCTGCTCTAAATATAATGTGTTCTTCATCATCGTCATCAATAATTTTAACCTCCTTCTTCTTATAATAAATCTTTGCATCATGGTCTGAAAGACAATTCATACAGAGGATTAAATCAAATTCCGTCCTTGTTTTGATGATGAGATCAGCAGATAAAGAACATTTATATGCTCTAATGGGAACTGATTCACAAAACTTTGTTGCGATGAAACTTCCCTTAGAAGTTTTGACTGACAAATCCCTTTTTAAATCAAATTAGAAATATCTAATTTTCCTTTCAAACTGAGAAGATATGAAACAATGTGATGATAATGAATCAAATAAAGCATTAGCTAAACATGAGGAAACCATTAAATTACCTGCCACCACGTCTTTCAGAGCTTCTACCTCAGTAGTAATGATAGAATACCCTTGGCATTGATCCCTTGGCATTTCCTGATGTGATTTCCCCTGACGATTGAGACAATCATTCTCATAATTCCCCCTTTCTCTACAATTTTAGCATTCAAGATCGACATCCTCTTTCTTCCCCTTACAATCACGAGCTTGGTGGCCTTTTTCAACAGATTGGTAATAGACTCCCATTCCCTTCTGGAAAGTACCCGGGTGTTTATTCCCACATTTACCATAGGATGAATATACAACTTTTCCCTTATTCCCCTTATTTCCATTTTTAGAGTGTTCAGGAGATCTCTTCTTCTCTTGCTTTTCTTTAAAGTCGTAAGACATAGAGAATTAATTTTCTATCTTGATAGCACATGAGACAATATCTTCGTATGACGAGAAGGATTGTGAGACTAATTATCAAAGGAGAAATGGTTTTAACCCATCAAATAAATGATCAATCTTACTTATTGGGTTACGTATATAATCTGCATCATGCCTTGCTAACCTTGTAAAGTTAGCTTCATGCATTGCGACATTCTAATCCTCCTTTTACCTCAAACACAGAAATTGTCATTCCATATCAGGTCGGTGGTCATGAGGAAATTATATTTCTATAAAAACCACTTTAAACTCCATCCATTCTATATTTGATACTTTCTCATATTCCATTGTATTTTGAATCAATGACCACCATTGATCAGCATCTCCAATGAGGCGGTAAACTACCATGACAACTTTTTCCCTTTCACTACTCCCCACGGCATGGAATATTTTCTCTAAGGAATATATCCATTACTCATCCACTAATGGACTTAGACTCTCATTGAATATTGGTGGTTGTTTCCTCATGAAGTGATCTAACATTGATCATCCACGCTACGGATCAGGGTGCTCCATACGGGTAAGGTTATTATTCATAACCTGAGTGAGTTGTCCCAATATAGTGATAAGATGATCATCACCAGTTGTATCACCAGCTCCACTATAATTATCTTGAGAAGGAGGGAAATATCTACATGGAGTGCATGCATTGATAAGGTTTCCATTCCCTCCACTAGGCTCCATTTATAAACAATGGCATAAACTAGATTATTTTATGAATCGAAAAACATAATTATAAACTGCTAAAACACTTAACATAATTTGAACAATTTATGGATATAATCGATAACCATAAAAAATGTTTTCATTGAGTAATTATATACTCATAAACTCTTCATAATGGTTTTTAAGGAAGATGATAATTATCCTAATAATATCCCATGGGAGTGTTGTAACCAAGAGTGCAGCAAGGCCCGTTGTCGTGCACCAGTTCATGTTTGAGTCTAGCTCAAAGCAGTGTTTTGGGGTTTTAACCCTAGGTACATCTGTGCCAGAGCTGGCTCCACCTGCACATATCCAGATAGGGATTTATTTCTTGGGAAACTCACAAAAATCTCTAAAATATGAAAATTCAAGGATTTTCTTCTATACTAATCCTCAAAGTCTATCTTAGGGTAATGTGCTCTAATAAGAGTTTATATAAATCTATATTCCAAGGTTTGTACTAAACTTCCTATTATATGAACTATAATGCCCTAACATTATTTACCTAGAGTCATTGTATTATTACATAACATTGGCATGACAACAAAATATCAAGTCTTTAATGGCCGATTAGTTTAGTAGCCTTGGAAGTACTAGATACATTCATAAGGATTACATTACATCATAAAATAGAAAACTACAACAACATTGTTTTCATAGACAGCACTGAGATCCCATAGAAAGTCCCTATAGGTCAGTAATAATATACTTCTTCACATCCTAGGAAAAATAAAAATAGAAAGGGGTGAGATCAGATGCTCAGAAAGGATAAAAATATAGCAGATGCTTTCATAATAACCATAAACAAGGCAATGTATAAAACTAAAACAAAAAACTTTTCAATATAAAAATCATCATAATATATCAAATATAAATCAAAATAATTTTATTTACTTACTCACATGGATTTTATACTAGTCTAATACTCACATGAAATATCAATATCCACTTTCATAATGATGGAATGCATAATTCCATGCTTTCATAACCACATAGTCAAGCCTTGTGCCAAGACTACAAATAATATTTTGTCAAGGCCTTGTGCTAAGACACTAGTTTGTCTCATGAGACCTACCAATGAATCTAGGAGCTATAGTAGGCTCCACCTTCCACTTACTAAGTCCAATGCATTCCCCATATGAAAAGGTTTAAACATAACATAAACTTTCGTATTAAAACTAGCATATGAAATGTCAATAATTTTTCCATAAACCGTGAATGGTGTAAAAATAACACATCCATAGTAAAATATATCACAAAACCATCAATATAATATAGATTTTCTGTATCATAATAAATCAACTTCAAATAATCTTAAAATCGATCAAATGATATTGACATTGATAAAATCAAAACTTTTTTAGAGAAATATCTCTTTCTATTTTGAAATCATTTAAAGACATGTAATTATATAAGAAAACATTTATATTTGAAAATATTCGTATATGCTTTTAAAGTAGGCTTCAATGATGTTATAACGGTGGAAAATATCCGCACCCGTAGTATAAGTTAAAAAATTACATTTTTACCGTAATTTTGTCGAAAAGATTATAAAGGAACTTTTTTGGAAAACAATTGAAAGATTCCTTTAAAAACATATTATAAAAGTAAAACAAGGTTATAAATGACTTTATCCCATAGTCTATAAAATAGTATGAATTTTTTGAAATACATTTTTAAGAAACATGTATGTGGATAATAAAGAGGTCCCAGTAGATACTTATGTAAAAACATCCTCAGGTAATAAAGAGATTGTGAAACTAACCCTTACCTTGTAATTTTCCCGGATTAAGGGTAGGTTAACCTCCTATATAATGGTGAATTTTTTTATTAATTTATACAATAATCATAAACATTAATATGATATCATATATGATCTTTTAGCATTGCATTGTTAATAATGTCTTAGTATTATCGTTGTTTCGGGTGTTAACAGATTCCTTTTCCTTATATTATTTGTTATGTGAGTCATATTTGTTATGGATGGGATGTATCTTATTCATATCCAGAATTATATCATGTCTTTAAAAATTATTTTTAATCATATAATGAAAATTAGTCTGGAATGGACACGATGTGGAATGAATCTCATCACGTTCGTGGAGGCGGTAATCCGTACGTACACACGAGTGACGATATCATTCTTTGATAATAAAAATATATATAATTGGATGGTATATCATATATACATAATCATTATCATGTTATATTTATTATTTAAATCAATTACCCATCATTATTATAACCATCCAAATAATAATGTATTGAATAACAATTACACCACGACATGGAGACGGTAAGCCGTACATACGCACGTATGGTGAAATTTCATTAAAATGATGGATAGAATATTGAATTTGGTTGTACCATATTTATAATAACATAACATAATATATAATATACTGTATCTATTTTGTTATAATGGAAACAATAGAGAAAAATGAAGTGGAAGAAGAAAGGAACTTGAAATAGGTGGTGAGATATTTACCTCTTCTTTGGGTTCTTCCTTTTGATTTGATCATAAGGGATCCTTAGGTTGGATCTATGACTAAATGAGGGACTCTAGAATGAAGGGAGGACAGTAGATAGGGTATTTGGGCAGGGGTTGTTCAAAAAAAATGGCTTTGAAGGTGTTAATTTGAGAGATGGGGGAGTGCCCTTTTATAAGAGGGGTGAGGGGCACCCTAGGAGAAGCTAAAAATATTATTTTATAATAAAATAATTTTCAGTTTATAATGTATCCAAAATAGATTATTTAAAATATAAGGTGGGGATGGGTCGCAAAACCACTCAACCTATATCTTTTGGACAGGTTTGTGTCACTATATTAACTTTATCTTTTAGATTTAACTCTTAGTTAAATAGTTTGACATTTACCTTGTCTCTTTGTATTTTTATATTATATGGTTAATAAACATACTATATACTTTCAAGAGAAACTCAAGTGGTTCATTAATGATACACCTATCATTATATATGTCCTTTTACCAAACCTTATATTTTTAGGAATATAATATCAATTAATAATATAATAATGGTTTTAAAAACTCTTTTATGTCATTTTTGACACTATTTGGTATTTTGTTTTTGTTAAATTTATAATAGCATTATTACTTCAAAACCAATTCATCTAACCAACCCTAATATGTCATAGTAACCTAGAAAATTCATGGAATTAATAAAAATGTCTCAAATTACATTTATTTGGATATTTATAATATCAATTATTTTAATATTTCACTAATTAGGTAATTACTGCATCATCATTGTGTCATAAATAAATTAAATTATTTAATGTCTAAAAAATAGAAATAAAATAAAATTATTTCTAAAATCATTTTATATTTCTAATGAATATTTATAGTCTGATTTATCTTATGTATAACCCTATATTAAAAATGTTTTATTTATTAATCTTTTATTTAACTCTGTTAACTCTTCTTTAAATAATATAATAATAATTGTCCTAATCTAATCCAAGTGAACCAAATAGGTTCATATTTTATTCCTAAGGTTTTTTTTCTAATTATACTTTTCCAATAGAATTAGGTCATGTGTTAGGGTAATAATAATATCATTTTTACCCTTAGTTATTTTATTTACTTTTAACTCTGGTAAATAAAAATTAAAAAGTAACTATCCACCAAGAATTATTTTTTCCTTATTGAACCAAATTTTGCTTAATGATATCAACCGTGTATCTTGGATTTTCTAAATTCCACTTATATAAGAGGTAAAATTATGTTTTATGTGAATTTGAAAATTCTCCTAGGAGGTGGGTCAAAGACGGTGAAAAGTTCAATAAAATCATTATATATCTAAAATTATTATAAAGTGCCCCCAATAAATTACATTGAACATATATAGGTATTATGTATCTATTTTGAATTAAAATAAATTAAAATAAAATAAATAATTATGTAAATAGAAATTTAGTTTTAAACTATAACTCAGTGTTTTTCACTATTCATAAAAAAATGAATGTTTTCCGAAAAATACCAAAAATTCACCCTTATCTAATTTCGATATTCCAAATCCAAAAATGAATTCCATTTTCAATGATAAAATTTATAAAATTTCAAAAAGTGGGTATTACTATTCAGAACGGCTAATTTGATTGGTTGTGGTGTGTTAGAATTCGAAGTTGTGTAGAACACACTCTACTATATTATTCAAAGAGCAGCATACTATGGAAGTTTGGGGTGTTACATATAAATAATTAGTTACCAATTAATTTATTTTATAAAGATGGATAATCCTTATTTTAATATTTTTTAATCATTTTCATACCCTTCATTCCAATATCTTAGTGATAACTATAATATTTTTTATTAATAATATTAATAGTATATTGTATTTCTGTAAAAATTGGTCTTCTGTGTAATGTAAGATAAGGATGTAAATTGATATATTTTGTACCAAATGGTAACTAAATGTTTCAAATACTACAATTTTAACTTGGTATAACTTATAAGAAATATTAATTTGATGTATTGTGTAATACAAGCCATCAAATAATTTTAATTTTTCAACAAAAATAATTAATGAAAAATTGGGGTTTTACAACCTACCATTTATTACATTTATGAAATAATTTTTTAAGTAATTATGATATAGTAATACATAACATTTTTAAAACCTCTATATTTTATGATATATTTCCCTTCAAGTATTTTTTTATATCTTGGGATACATGAAACCGTAAGTGTAAATGATCCATAATATAGTATGTCGTTATAACTCAGAAATAATATTAGAAGGTTTGAATAGTAATAAATAAATTATGAAAAAAGTATTTTTTATATATGTATAAAATAAATTCGTTGGTTATATATTATTTTGAAATAAAAAATTAATTCATTTGAAGGTAAAGAGATTTTTCTTCAAATAAAATTATTTTAATTTTGAAATTGTATTTTTATATTAACAAATTAAATTAACCGGTATCAGTGAACTATTTTCATGAAATTTATATATTATATATTCAAAAAACATATTTAAAACCCATATATTGTTTTTTCTAGGCATGGGACACGAATAAATCGGGTTTAATTCATAAAATATATTTTTCTAAAAAATTGTTTTCATCGCATCTTGTATACTTATATTAAAATGATTTTTGGGTAAAATATAAATTTAATATTTAAAACAGGATTCTATATTTTAAATCCATATGTCCATGTTTCATAAATAGACACCTTTTATTTTTAGTCATAATGAATAGTAATTATTTTAAAATTTATCACTAAGGAAAGAGATATATTTGTCTAACCTTGGATAAAACAAGATGTTTACATCACTATTTTACTTATAAGTTCTAATTGTACGAATACAATTTGAAAATTTTCAGGATAAGCTCCAAATATATTTTTCATCACACAATTGTACATGGAAATGACTTATATACTATTTTAAAAAATGAAATGTTTAAAATGTATCACTATTAAATTGAAATATATCTTATGGGTTAAACAATGTGAAAATGAATTTTTTGAATGATATATAATAGTTAATTTATAAACTTTTAATTTATTTACGTGGTGTAAATTTATTTATAATTTTTAGTAAATATATAATTACATTAAATCCTTTATCAAAACCGTCACTATATTTCTTCAATTAATAGATAATTAAAAAATGATATTAGAAATAATTAAAGTTATTAAATTTGGGGTATTTTTAGTGTTATAAATTTTTTTAGACTAATATAACATTTTATTTTTAAGATTATAATGAAATTCCTTCGATTTTATTTTGCCCATAATTCCAAATTAAATGATTATTTTAAAAAATAAAATTAATTATATTTTCTAAAACTAATAATTTATTAAATTTTTTAAAAATCATAAAAATATTGACTGTTGATAAGGTGGATAAGATAAGGTCTAAGTAGAATATGTTTTACATTAATGATTTTTTTACATTTTATGTGATATTATAAACAATTATATTTAATAAAAATATGTTACATTAGTTAAGGATAAAATTCGATAACTAAGGGGTTAGAGATAGAATAAGGATTAGAACTCCACTTAAACTTGTCAAAATTTTATTTTTAATTATCTTTAAACCATATAAAACAATATATATGATTATATATACATTTGTAATTGTTTTACATGATATAGAATCATTTATATTTTAATCTTTTTAGTAATTCCAAGAGTTCCCCTCCCCTCACTTATATAAGGGTACCCCTAATTTCTCATAATAATTCCAATTTTATCCATCTAGATAAATTAAACCATAAACAATTATCATCTAATTAAACTTATCTACATTCTAGTGGTGTTATAATTTTTAATATACGAACATGATTTTTAAGAGGATATTTACTTGAGTTCGTTTAAATAAGTGGTAATCACCATGACCAATAACTTTTTATTTTAATTATTCTTTTATGTATTATAAATATATAATAATTATCATAAAATTATAAATTAAATATAATAAATATACTAAAATGTTATAATGGGTATGAAACCACCATTATCCACCCTCTTTGCTATCAAATGATAAGTGAATGTATCACTCGTGTGCATGTATGACTTACCATCACCACGCAAAGAAAAAATTTATTTTTCATCACCATATTTTATGGATGGGTATTATGATGGGTTTAATTATTATATATTATATTTAAAAAATAATTATTAATTATTAATTATAATATAACATCTACCTTATAACCTTCTAAACCGTTGTAAAATGATAACATCGCTCAAGTATATGTGTGGACTACCACCACCACAAAGTTATGTGATTGATTTTTCATTTCCATTTTACTTTAATGATAATAAGGAAGGATTTTATTAAGATATATGATTAATATGATATATTAATCATTCTATAATAGTGATTGGTTTTTTAACTATCATTTATTCTATTTGATAATAAGTTAATAAAATGTTCCTGCATATGTTTGTCCTCCAATTACCATAAATTGTGTAAACCATTTTTCTATATCGGTATTTTATGGATGAGTATAAATATTTATAAGATGTATATATATGATATAAATATTATGGTTTACATTCTAGAGGTGATTTAACAATGATCAACATAGAGGGATCATAACTACGGAACCAAAAATCTTATGAAAAAATAGTTTACACCTAGAAATGATTATTCTAATAAATGATAATTAATTATTGTTGAAATATTGAAAATTTGAATTATAAGATACTATAATTATTATATATAATTATAATAATTTAAATATTGTCATACTGGAGGTTAGAATACATTCAATGAAAGTAGAGCTTGAAGTTACGGATTTTGGTTACAATCATATTCTTTATAAGGATTATATTTTATTATGATTCTGATGATGGAATTTCAGGATGTAAAAATGAATAATTAAATTAAATTTAATATACATGTTTTATTAATCTATAAACCATGTTTTATTTCCATTTTACTCTCTTTATAACTAAATAACACAAAAAATGTTTTAATGAAAATCAAATTTATATTTCACTTATGTTAAAAATCATTACTCAACAATTTTGTTCCTTCCAAAAATGATGTCAAGTATATATTAAATATTATCCACTATTAATTAATGTAATTTTTAAATATGTTTAATTTTTGTAACATATTTTTTTGAAAATGAATCTTTAAGTAATTTTTTTCAATGATGTGCTTTTTGGAATTTTACAATCATGTGGAAGGAATGTATTCTTTTATCTTATACAGCATGAAATGATATTTACATTATCTTGATCACTAAATTATTTCTATATTCCATTACATGTTTTGAAGGTTATTTTTAAAGAAGTTATATTTTTTACAATTTGGGTACTTTTAGTATTTTAAGATGTTATTTAAAAAAGAAACTACTATTTCCCCCATGAAATATTCAATGTTATCATTTCGAGGTCTTTCCTTTTATCATAGAATTTGATGATTTTACTTATGATTTAATAATGATATGATCCAATGATACCGTACACATTATTTGTTTTAACTGATTATTATGATAATTATTTATGGATTTTTCTATCAAACTCATTTCATTTCCTTTGTTTTAATATGTTATGAAACCCGTTTTTTAAAATGGGTTATACTATGATGAAATGATGAAATTATTATGAAAACCCATTCTATTTCATGGATTATGGTATGATGAATGATTTTTTATATATTTTTTAAAAAATATGATTTCCATTATGGGATAAGCGGTCCTATAATTATATATCCTTCTAATTAACTTGATAAAGTTTGATATGTCATTAGATAATTTTGACTAAAATGGGGAGTAAATCCAGTTTAGTATGGGACTATATCCACTATTATAGTCTTGGGAGTGAATCTTGAAAACTACTATGGAATGGGGAGTGAACTCAATCCACTATAATAGTCTTTTATATGATCTTTAAGTTCTAAGGAAATGATTTTCTATTTTTTTTATATGCCAAAAATCTATCACTTATAACAGTGGGATGCTATCACACAACATATTCTTTGATTCCATTATGATTCAACTATTATCAACTATAATTATTTGTTCCATAAATTAATATAATGATATTTAATATCCATGGAATAGATTTAAAATGGTATTCTCCATTTCTTATACCCTTAATCTCATGTTTTGTTTAAGTGATCAGTGATATCTCCCTTTCTTACCCATACAGAGCATCTGAGCTCAATCTTTTATTATGATTCCATTTCATAGGTTACTAATAGAGGTATTAAGTATGATATGTGTAGGAATGATTTTTGTTTTGAATAACCTAGTGGGAGATTTTTTTTCCATATAAACATGTTATTTATGTATTCAATCATCTAAATAAACTTGACCTGTACGACTCTAGAATGGATCATTATGTTATGTTAAGAATTTTCATCTATTATGATTTGATTCTTATATATGAAATGTATGAGATGTAATAACATATGTTTATACTATATATTTATTTTCCAAAATGACTCTATTATCTTTAAAAACAATGAAAAAAAATAATATTGGATGATATATATATTGAATTAAATTATGACATTTATTTTATCTAGAAAAAATTCAAAATATAAATTTTTAAATATTTAAAATTACATTCTATTTTATTAAAATGTAGTTATCTTATTACATGATCATATTTATAATCTTCTTTAAAATAAATTTTGATGGATCATAATAATATTATTATTTATAAATGTGTAAATAATGAATTTTATAGCACATATTTTTAAATAAAACTTTATTTCAAATTAAAAAATATATAATAAAAATATATTTCAATAAAAATTAAATTTTATAATTTTTTGAAAAATAATTTTTTTATTTGTAGGTGTCGAAAATATATTCATTAATTTCTCTCAGTTATTCATGTGTATTTTATTTTATATATAAATTAGATAATAAGAAAAGAAGATTTTGAAAAACAAAATACTTCATTTAAATGGGAATTTTACTTACAGTTAATGTCAAGATACAGAACCCCTTGCCACATAATGAAGCATCCAAATTTTAAGGTCTGTAATTGTATTACATTATTAGTGTGGTTTAGAAAACATATATTGGTTGGTGATCACTATAATCTTTAAATTCTCCCATAAATAGTTCCACAATTGTATCAATTATTGGATCTTGGATTAGGCTTGGTCGCGGGGGGCCAAGTGATTTCTTCTCCCTCATGTACTTTGACAACTGATACAAATAAGTTATAATAACAATGGTTGAATCCATCACATCCTCCTTTGGTATTAATTAAATTTTATTATGAACCATGATATATACTGATCAATATGATCTCTATATAATGGGTATATTATAAATGACCATGATTCATAATGATCATTATGCCGAAGAGTCATATTATAGTTATATTTCATAATATTCTATAATTATAATGAAATATAGAGCATCATTTCTATATAACTACATTACCAAATAAATAATATATTAATTATTAAAGAAAATTAATTTTTTAAAAATTATATTTTGTCATATTATTACCCAATATAAAATAACTCCCTCAAAATATCAATTCTGGAAATGAAACTATTGTTAGAACTTTTGTTTCATCACTTTTTTGGGTTTCCATGTTACCTCCTAAAACATAGGATTCCACCACAAAAAATTGACCAGGTCATTTTCCATATTTTATAGAACCATGTACGTATAATATAAGAACTTCACTGACTTCTCTTCATAACAAATGCCATTCTCCAACAACACCATATTTTGATTTAAAAAAATTGAGGGGTCTGAAATGTACATCCAAAAGAGTGACATGACAACACAAATTGTATTAGTGATAGGTGGGGTTGATAATCAATGGGCTAAAAATCTAATGAGATCATGAATATCTAATGGGATAATGTTTCTATAACTGGGTTTTCACTTCTACTTAAACCTCATGAATTTATTTGATGTTTATATAAGAAGAAATACATTATATTGGACCTAAAAATATAGATCTCATAAATGATTGTCTTGAAATATTTTATATAAAAATTTTATAGATTTCATATGTCCCTAAGTGGTTTTAACATTTTCTATCATCTCCTAGAAAGGGTTATTTCTAAATTGATTCCTCTCTCAAACAAATTTCTCAACATGTTAAATTCCTAAAGAACAACCCATGTAGATCCTCATAAGTTTCTATTTGAATATTACAATGGAAGAAAAATTATATAATAATTATACCATGGGAAGGTGTTGATTCCAATATCCATTTAAATATATTGAAAAAATCCAAGAATAGCTTCTATAGTTTTAATGGTTCTCCCAAAATGACCATTCGTTTGAGGATGAAAGTAAGTGCTGCAACATTGATATATAACCAAGACTTTTAGAAGGATTATATATAACCTCAATGTAAACCATATATCTCTATTAGATATAATGGTGTGTGGCACTCCATTAAGTCTTACAACTTCTCTTATATATATCTTATCTTGTTGGTTATGAGAGAAATTTTCCACAATCAATGTGAAATGGGATAACTTATTAAGGTGACCGAATACCATCCAAATGGATTTATAGCCATTATATTTTACAAGGATCCCTATAAAAAAGTCCATGATTATATTCTCCCATTTCCATTCTAGTGTTAGAAATTTTTTCACTATACCCCTAAAATATTATTATTCATCCTTTAACAATTTGAAAACCAACAATCACCATACAAATTATAAAATATTTTTTGGTATGTCCTCCCTCCATAATTTTTATCTAGGTATCTATATATCAATGTAATTCCTATATAAATAAAGATGTATGAGTTACACACATAATAAATAAGTTACCTATTTAAATATATTTTCATGGGACACATCTGTTGTTCCAAAACCATATAACTAATTTTTTATCAAATTTTAACTACATAATGTTTTCTGACACATGTTATAGCTCTACATCTTCTTTCCAATCCTCCTTGATTTTCTTGATATTTGATGGTTTGGATGTTATTTGATAAATAGTAGGATAATGTTCCTTTTAAAATTTACAAGTTCATCTATTGTGTATCCAAGAAAATTGGATCCCTATCAATCCTTACCATGGGTAGGGTATCAGGGTCCTTTCAATGTTGAGCATCTTCTATGTTATTTGCCTTCCCAAGATGGTAATTTACTAAGTATTTATAATCCATGATTTTATTTATCCACCATAGTTGGAGAATATTATGTTCCTATTTTTTTGAAAATATGATTGGGGATATTTTGATTTCTATAAATGTTACACCACTCCTTATATAGTTAATATCACAAAATATTTAATTTAAAGATATTAGTAGAAAACTCGATATCCTACACTATGTTTTTCATCACATGGTTATATAATTAATGTGGTGAATCAATAATTACATAAAAAAATTTCATGAATAAATATCCCAATACTTTGTTAGATGCATCACTATTGATCATAAATACTTCCACACTCATATGTATTGCGAGTATAAGGTGACAGATTATCCACTTATTTAATTCTTTGATGCACTCCTACAATTCATTTATCTACAAAAACTACACTTGCTTTTGAGATATCTTGGTTAGTGTTTTTGACAAATGGGATAATTTTCTCACAAATCAATGATAGTACATAGATAATTTAAAGAAAATATTGATATTATTTAATTATTTTTGTGTATTCTATTCCATAACAACATTTATCATGGAAGGATATATAGATCACCCTTTTTTGATATTGTTCTCCATGAATGATAATTGTAAAATAAAAAACTCAAATTTATTATACTTCACATATAAATTATTATTTACCAATTTTCTATTAACAATATTCAAATTGCCCTAATTTTCCTCCTTTATTTTTTGTGAGTATGAGAATATCATCAATGAATACTTCTATAATATTTTCAATGTAATATATGAAGAATATATGAATCCAATCCTTGATGTTTGTGAGTCTAAATGGAATTACTGTATACTCATAGTTTTCATATCTTATATAAAAATTAGTCTTAAGAATATACTTCTTCTTCAACTTTATATGAAAATATCCTGACCAAAGATCCACCACAGAGCCGTATTGGTCTCCTCATGCATAATTTAATATTTTCTCAATCCATTGAATAGTGTGATGTTTCTTTATTGTGATTTTCTTGAGTTCATGATAGTTCATGTATAGACATATTCATCCATCATTTTCATTGTGAAATGGATTAATTCCACCATGTTGAATCACATTGGGGAATAAACCCATTATCCATGTTCTCTTTTAGTTTCTTCATTAGATATTCAAGCCCAGTAGTTTCTATTCTATATGGAGTGTTGAATATTTGAAGGGATCCATTTATAAGTTTGACTAAGAAAAAAACCTCTTTTTTTAGGAATAGAAATTACATCAAGGATTATATATTATTTAGTCTAATTTATTTGACCTATATATAATTTTATATAGAAAATTGAGATGAGGGTTTCAAATATGAATCATCCTCCTCTGTACACTTGTTTAGGATTATTAGTTGATTCATGAAACAGAATATGACTTTCTATACCTGAAAATTTATATTGTCTTTAGACAAGGACATAAAATTCATACATTTAATAATATTGAATTATACTTAAGAAGTTATCTCATAATGTTTTCAGAAAATAATCCCATGATTATTGAATAAAGAGATTTATTCTTGAGATGGAATAATTTACCTATTTAAAATCTTCTCTAATAACTAAAATTCTAGGCTTTGAGTTTGTTTTTAAAAATTTTTACAAAAATTTAAAGATTTAAATGAATGTTTAGAAAAAGAATCAAATAGTAAATTTACTTTCCATGAAGGAATAACTAGAGTACCTATAACCACGTCATTTTTAGAATCCATCATAGCATTTATGATAGCATATTCTCACCCTATCTCTCTAGGATTCAGTTTTCATTATCATTGGTAATCTTCAATATCCCTTGGCTTAGGATATTTTTCAACATATTGTCTTTTTCCACCATATATGATACACTAAAACATGGGCATATAATTTATCAAAACCAAATTTTCATTCTCCACATTATTGGGTTTCCTCCTCACCCTTCAGTATTCATTTTCGTGATTCCCATCTTTTCCACACATAGTTAATTTCTAATTCCCCTTTAAGAAAATTATTGGAAGCTTCACTATACACATTATACATGTGGGTAGCATTATGTTATTAACAAAATTGGAATTTACTATAGTTTCACATGAATTTAAATCCATTATTTGTTTTCAATCACTAGTCATATGAGACCCTAAATATTCAAAATCCATATTTTCAATTTTAGTAAACACTAGACAACTTATTCATTATTTTAAAAGTATTGAATATATAAATCTCTTCATATAATCAGTTTTATCCCACTAAATAAGTGTCAAATTATACATTTATGTTTATTGATAAAGACATAGCTATATCAAGAAATCCTTTCGAACATTTCCTCGTGTCCTCAGATGGATTTGTCAAATTTTTATTTATTATAATGAATTTACTCCAAATTTTGAAATGAAGAGTTTGAGGAAAATATTTATTTGTAAATATTTCCATTTATTTGTCCCAATATATTTATCTAAAATCTTCTCTATTATTTGTAATATTGATCAACATACAACATTTATTAGCTTCTATGAATACGATATAAACAACTAGAATGACCTTCTCTCGTTAGAAACATTCGAGTGAATATGATATCTTCTCAATTTAGTTAATAAATTATTTCATGATTTAAGGGGTGGAATATATAGTAAATATCAAAGGAAATGTTCACATACAGGACTCAGTGGTAGATTTATTTTTCTTATGCAGGAATTGGTTGCTCCATGCGGTCGAAGTTATTATTCAGTAAATGATTCAGTTGATAAAGTACTACCATAATGTTCATGCCTTTTACTCCCATTAAGTTAGGATTTTTAATTTGGTAATCATAATATTTCCTATAACATTGGCTTTCAACATGGTTCCTCATGTTTCCTAGAAATGAATAAAATAATGTAAAATTGGTGGTGATAAATTCCAGACTATTAGGTATATAAAATGGAAACTATTAGAATAATATGGACAACTTATAAATTAAATATTCACAACATCTCATTAATTTCATGCAATTAATCTATTTTCTCAATAGTAATTTTCCAAATGGTTTTTATATCCAAATAAGAAATTCAATTCCTAAAAAATGGATTGTAATGTATTTAATAATTTAAAAATGCATACCCCTTGAGAGTGTCCAACTATGTTTATAGAAGGCCACTTTTTATTTAATAGGTAGGCATTAATTTAATACCTACCAATATCTTTCATGGTTTTTACCCTATTAATATATATTTTAGAGAAACATCGACATATTATATCAATATTTTGATTTCATTTCATTATAACCACAAACTCTATAGTTTCTGAAATATTCTTATGTTTTATTATAATAAGACATATCATTAGGGTTTTAAAAAATGTATTACTATAAAAATCACTCAAAATAACTTGGCCAATATTTGATACCAATAGTGTAGTTCCATATTAAAAATAAATTTTATATCATGATATATATCATAAAGATATATATATACTTTCTCAAAATATCAGGTCACCTTATTTCACTTATAAATTATACAAATAAAATATTAAGTTAAAAATTATAAGGTCTTCATTTTGATCTTCATAATATAATGCTAGATTATTTTTATGTCTTAAGACAGTGTAAGATATCCTAGTGACTTGAGAGAGAGGATCATGATGGAATCCCATAGGGGGAGCAGGACTCCCCTTAGCTTGGGGCTAACCCTAGCACTATCGGTGGAGGCGTTGTTCCCTCTTCCAAAGGTCGGGCAAGCAGTTCCAACGGTTACCCCCTTATCCTATCTTTTAGAGCTTCTAAGGGCCTCAGAGTCTCTTTCCTTCCCATTCTCACTTCTACTGTTGGTTCATGTGATCTGGATCTCTCCGATGGATTAAAAATCGCTCAAAGGGTCGCATGTGTTCTCTTTATCGCCTTCCTAATTCCTAGAAATTGTGGCAGTGCATTCATGCACAATGATCGCAAATTTTGGTCCAGATCGGCTCTCAGTGAGCATATTCGCAAGGTATGTGTCCTCCACTTGGGGTTTTGAGTAATCATCTTCTAGTGGGGTTCTTAAAAACTTTCACTTTAGTGTTCATCACTAGTCCTTCGAGGATTTTGTCTGAGCCTGATCAAGTGTGTCATGGAGGTGCGACAACTACCCTTTCCTTCTGTACCAGTGGACTGTTGATTTCCACAGAGGACGTGATTATAAAAAATCATCCCTATGGATTCATCTCCCCATCCTTCCACTTCCTTTTTAGAACCTCGAAGTATTGAAAGGGATTGGTGATCGTCTTTCCTTCTTCTTGTGCACTGACGACTCTACCGATCGAGTGTTGCAGCCATGTTTTATGAGTTTGTGCATTGAAATGGATTTTTCTAGGATTATTCCTCACCAAATATGGATATATGTTGGTGGGGAGGATATATCCTATAAATATATCATCTGCAAGGAGGTTTTGGATTATTTTTCATTATACTTATGTCAAAGACATTCTGAATCCAAATTTCGTCAGTGTGGAGGTCGTCGTCGAAGATGTTCCCTATAGTACCCCCGGTTTTAGGTATGTGGCCTTTGTTTATGATTTTTTATGTGTTTAATGTGCATGTAATGAGTTTGAAAGAGGATGGGAGAGTTTCGAATTGTTTTGGATGAGTTTGGAGGCTTTTAAAGGGGTGCACGATTTGAGCACGGTTAGTGGAAACCGTGCGGATTCCATAAGAAACTGTTTAAGGGAGATAGAAGGCTTCACACATCCTACACATAGTTTTCCAAACCGTATGAGGAAACTGTACGGGCCCCTGCTCTCGAGGCAGTAGCGTGCGCACGGTTAGCGCACGGTTTGCCAAACTGTTCAGGCTAACCATGCGGCCACTTAAAAATAGGGTTATAAGTTCCGGGCTCCATCGGGCTTAATCTATTTCACTCCTATATTCCTCCCTATCAAGCCTCACTCATGGTTTTGGGTTCTTAGGGGTTAATGGTTCTCTCCCAATCAATTTGGAATCTTTTCAAAGGGGTTTCAAGGTGGTGTGAATGTGGTTTCTCCAGGGGAAGACTTCTCTCATGGTTTCGTTGTGTTTTCCTCTAGATCTACTCTTCCCTCTTTCTTGGTTTTCTAGATATACACTTTTTTGTGTAGATATAGGGATTTGGTTACATTGGATGATGATTTGAGGGATTTTGAATGTTAGGTAATGGGATCTAGAGAGGTTTCGGTGGTGCGTTCACTGGATTTGAGGTGCAATTGTTCGTGGGTCGATTTATCAGGAACCCTAAAGGTAGGCGGCTTCTCACTCAACTCCACATGGTTAGAGATAATAGTTTTGGTTACATTTAATTTATTGTGATTGAAATTAATTGTGTTTTGATGTGTGAAATTTATTATAAATCCCTTGGGTGATGTTTTGGGGATTTTTGGGAAGAATAGGGTTTTGTGGTGAAATGTTATTGTTGTGGATTTTATAATGGGATGTTATGGTTGATTTGTGAAAATGATTGATGGAAATGGTTTTTAATAAAAATGGTTGTTTTATTGAAATGTTTTTTGGAATGGATAATGGTTTGCAATAAATGGATAATTTTTTGTAATGGATTGCTATGCAATGGAATTGGTTGATTTCATGTGGTTCTGAACTTGGTGGGTTATATGCTTGGCTTGGATTGTTTGGAATGTTGTGTGGAAGTGGCGGGAAGTACCACTATAAAAAGGGGATGAATAGTGAACGGAAGGGCCACCATCAATGTTAAGTGGACGGGAAGTGCCACTAAGTGTGAATGGGTGAACGGGTTGGACGGAAGCTCCACCGTTTGATTTTCTGGTTTTTTTGGTTATGTTGTTGTGCATTTCTTTGA
Source organism: Viscum album (assembly GCA_963277665.1). Taxonomy (NCBI): domain Eukaryota; kingdom Viridiplantae; phylum Streptophyta; class Magnoliopsida; order Santalales; family Viscaceae; genus Viscum; species Viscum album. The sequence continues at coordinate 507,925,025 of OY728140.1, forward strand.
AAGATTGAAGTTGTTGTGCTAATGTGTACATGATGAGATGGTTTGTAGCATGTTTCCTTTGGATTTCCCCTGGTTTCTTAGGTTGGATGTGATGGCTTGGTAAGGGAACGTCTGTCTTATGAAAATGGTTGCACTTGTGATTTAATTAATATAAACAGTTTTATATAAATGTGCGAACGGTTTTATCCTAGTGGCGTGTGTAGGGAAGTCATTTGGGGAAATCCTACTGATTTTTAGTACTCACCCCTTGCTTTGGCATGTTGGTGTATTTGCAGATGTCATGAACCGTGATGTGGGAAAAGGTAAGGCATCAACCTCCTTTAGTGGTGCATCGTGATGTCTTGATGGAGCTTGGAGCTAGGAGTTGGGTGTAGAGATGTGGAGGTGTCATGGCTCGTGGTGCTTTAGTTGTTTAGTTTCCTCTTGTACTCTGATGTTGGTGGACATGTGTAGTTGTATTGGTTTGGGGTTGTATTGTGGAACAACTTGGTTGTTTTGGGAATACATGTTTGGGTGTTTCTTTACATGCATCATATATTAGCTGTTAGTTGCTGGTTTGGTTGGTTTTTTCATTAGGGAAAATCATTCCCCAACTTGATCTTGAAGCCCTCTGCAATAATTTCCAGGCGTGGGTATCTGGGGACCATCGCTTAAGGCCAAGTATCCCCCACTGTCTCCTCAAGGCAATGTGGTAGGGGTTGATTCTTACATTCCCTGCCAGCATGTGAGGCTTGGGAGGATAATTTCCCCTCTATGATTGGAGGATCGTATTTTGCCTCTGGTAATTGTGAAGGTGTCGGATACTCCCTCCATTCAGGACCCGATCTCGGTGTACCCCGACTATAAAAGCTCCCCACTGCATTTGACTCCGACTATAGGAGAGCAGGGGGTGACACAACCTCTTTGTTCTCCCATGGATGGGTAGGGGTCGATAGGGCGTATCGAACAGAGTTGCCTCTTACAGGTTACTTCTAGAGTGGTTCCAGTTGTGAAGGATCCCTGGAGGTCTCTGGTGAAGAAGGGTAAACATGTGATGGTTGATGACGAAGGATTTACTCTTTACATAGAATGGAGGAAAAAAATGTACAAGTGTTATTCTTCCCCTCAGGATGAAATGGTTAGGTCTAAAGTAGGGATCCCATCATTCTGTCATCAATATAGTGAATCTAATGCAGTTATTAAAACCCCCAATGTTGACTTGGGTGGTGGTTCTACCTCTCATCTATCTAGTTCTGGTAAAGCGGTGTGTCCTCTGATGTGTGACCTTAGCCCAAATTTATCTAATTCTCCTCCCCTCGTTTTGAGGGAATGGGCCATGAATATAGAATTAGTGGTCTCGGGTAATATTTTCACAAGAAGTATAGTCATACATTGATTTAAGTTGAGGTTTTATGCTGTTTTGACTATTTTTGAGGCACTCTGTTGTGTTCTGCATTTTTCTTTTTATTGTGAAGGTGTTCTGTCATACTACTAGATCTGACTCCAATGTGGTTTCAAAGTAGGAACCATTCACCAGTGCATGCCATTCGGATTTGGATGATCGAGGGGGTATGTCAAATTTTATCAGTACAAGGAATGTGTATCTTTCCCCGAGACAGCTTTACGAGCGGCCAAACAAAGGTAAAGGCTTGAAATAATGATGTTGATGCTGGGTAGAGGTAGCTCCAAATAGTCTTGATTTGGGTGACTTTTCCTTTTAATATCTTCCTTGGACGTTATTTTTAGGGTTCACACATACCTTTAAAGGTGTGATTTGAAAATACCAAAAAATGGATTAGGAGGTGAAGGATATCCTGGGGACATAGAAATCAAATGGGTAACCTAAAAATCCTAGTTAGGGAATAATTTTTTGAACCCCAATTCATGTAACCTAGATCAGTTGTCTACTTTATTACATTGGTATATGATTCAATAGATCTCATCAATAAGGGCCAAATAGTTTAGTTTCCCAAAATAACAATATACATACATGATCGATATATTTCATTAGAAATATAAAATAAATATCTTTAAAACATTCTTTCATGGATGATATTATTTTTATTATCCTTCTGCATATCCTAGAGAATAGAAGGAACTAAAATAGAGAGTCTAGATGCTTAGTTAGAGTTGTGTATAGATGATGGTATGAGTTGTAAAGAAGTATAAAATCATAATATAATTTTATATTAATGAGGAATAAGGAATTTAATTTATATCATGAGAAAAATAAATTAATGGATAATATCAATGTATTAATATCATTGATAATAATATCTGAATTTAAATTGAGAAAAATGATTAATATTATCCTTTATGATTTCATATATCATGATATATATTCCATCAGAGCCTTGATCCATGACAGTTTGATTAATGGGGTGGTATACACAAGAAACCCATTTAAGGTGGCCAAGAGATTTGTGGCATTAGTCCCATCGATACAAATATGGGATGTTTATTACTGGGACCCATCCACCACTGCATGTCTAACAAATTCCTCATATATTGAAAAATAAATACAAATCATAAGAAATATTCCTTATCAAAAAATCTCTATATTGAGTTAATAATACATATTTTACAATATATTCCATAGTGATCAAATAACCTTCATGGTAAAAAAAATTGTATTTATAAATGATATAATTTTTAATCCATAACAATATACATTATGGATATTTAATTTAAATGTAATGTATAAAGAAATATGATCACAAGAATGTGAATGTATCAGGATAAAATTAATTACCATAAAATTAATAAGAGGTAAATTATGACCCTTATTTCATTTTAAATATATTTTTTGAAAAACATTCATGTCCTTTGGTGAATAAAATAAAATGGATGAGAGACATTAAAATAAGATTTCATAAGAAAAATAATTATTAAAAACTCTAATACATAGAGAAGAAGAAAAATAGCCTAAAACAGTTAAAGTAGTGGAGGATATTTTAATTTCATATAATTTTAAAAAAACATTTTGAATTTTTGTAATGAATGACCAAAACGACCCATTCAGATAACTTTAGAATGATTCCATTCAATTGTTTGAAAAATTCAAGGAAAACATAAAATCTCATTGGAATAAATAAATATTATTTTTTAAGAGAGTTTTGAAAAAAATGAATATAGAAGGAAATATATCTGATCAAAAGAGAAATAAGATAAGTTGTTATTTCAAAAAATTATTATATTCATTCATGTTCCAAAGAGTGTAAATTTGGAAAGAAAATATAGAAACACCTTTAAAGGGTGGATATTAATTGAAAATTTATTCGTTATTAATTAATCAATATTCATGTAAAGTACATAAAAGTGTCATTATATAACCTGCATAAAATTAAATATATGAATAATAACAAATATGACTCAATGAAGTGGAAGTTGAGATGAAATCCCTTACCTCAATATAGACATTCCACATAGTTTTTATAACCTCATGTATAATACATTTAAATTTATTATAATTAAATAAAAAAATTATAATATATTTAATATTATATATTATCCATTTATAACATCTTATCATATGTTTGATAATAATATTTTATTTATATAATTATTTTGCCTTTTAATTGCTTTGTGTGTCGTGTATTTTTTGATTCTGTATTCTTGTTCACTGAATCATGATCACGATTCCAAAATCTCCAAAATTTTATTCAATATATAAATATCATATATATTATTTAGATTCATTTTTATATTAATACATTAAATATATATAAAGGAAAACATATTACATCATTCATGGAGACAATAGGTCGTATGTACAGATGGACGCTGTGTTCATTTTTTAAAAAAATGGAACAGACAAAAGGCAAATAATAATTCACCTCTATAGGATATTTTTTTATGTCAAACGTATCTTATATATTCATTAATCCCATCCATATTACCTTCAATGGAAAGATTAAATAAAAAATAGATTATATCACTTTATAGAGGCGGTAGGTCACACGTACGCCCGTGCGACGTTATCCTTTTCCAATAGATTGGTGGAAAATATATATATGAAATTCTAAATTCATAAAAATAATTATTTCATCTATATAATATTTATTCATTAGATATCTCCTTAAAACTATCCATTTAAAGTGTTGAGGAAAAACAAATAACACCACAACGTAGAGATGGTATGTCATATATATGCAAGGGCGGTGTTTTTTTCATTTCATTAGATATAAAAAAGATAGAATATTTCCCTCCCCTAACCATATTAATATATTTTAATATATATTAAATTTTATTTTTTTAGGATGGATAAAATATATTTATTGGAAGTTTAATAAGAAATAAATATGAAATAGTTGGTAAAGAGAATTTCCTCTTCTCTGGGAGACATCCTTTATATCTTCTCATAGGGGACTTAGGATTAGTATTTTTGAAAGGGAAAAAATCTAGAACCTGGATATGGATTTTGATAAGATAATTTTTTTGATTATTTTCAGTCAAGTATAATCACTGATGTTTAAATAAAATAGAGAATTAGTGTGCTTTTATAAGAGAGGGGAGGGAAATTCTTTGAATTTCTTAATGAGATAAATTTATATAAATTAGTTTTAATTTTCAAAGGTATCCATATTAATAAAATTAGAATAAGATAAAATTATGAATTGATATACTCTCATATTATAAATTTTTTACAGTATATAGTTTTTTTTCACCCATATCATTTATTTTTAAACCCCATAAAACCTTGTTTCTATTACTAGAGTATTAATTTTTTCTACCATTTATGGGTCAATAATATTTCTATATGAGGAAAAAAGTCACATAAAAGGAACATATATGATGTTTTCCACAATATATCATTCATCTGGATGATTATTTTATTTTTTAAAAATATTAAATTATTTAATAAAATTTAATTTATTATAAATATTAGTAATTTAATTTTTGGCACTATTTAAATAATTTGTCATTAAATACATCATACAATCTGTTAAAAATCCATAATATAGCCTATGTATCAATAAAAATCATGTAACACTATACTTAAACCAATTTTTTATGTTTAATATTTTTGGAATCATCAGTTTAGTTTTCTAATGAATTGATTAAATTATGTATGGTTGTTGTGTAAGCCATGAAGGAAATTATTCAATCACTAAAAATATAAAAAATTTATTAGGACAAAAAAATTAAAATTTAAAATAAAACATAATCTTTTTTAATCTTATGAAATATATTAATGATATTAAAATCAATTGAATGACATTTTTCACGTTATTCATCATGTTAATAATATAAAGGTTAAAATAAAATATAAATTAAATGGGTCATATTATAAAATTTGGGATGATTATTGATGAAATATAATAATTAAATTAAGTAAAATAATGTTTTGGGATATATTTTGAATGTTGTATCACATTATTTTTATCCGTAATTACCTGATTTACCCTTAATTAAAGTAATAAATTCTACACCTATAACTATTCATAATGCCTAAATATAAATTGGTTGTTTTTAAAAAATTTCAAACTATATATTTTATATATGAAATTAATTTTGTACATATCAATTCCAAAATTTGGTAGAAATTAATTTAAAATTAAAACAAATATGTTGTGATTTTTTTAAAGAAAGATAGTTTTTTATGTCAGAAAATAAACATTTACAAAAATCATATAAGAAAATGATTATAAATTATCTAATTAGATTATTTATAACTAAATGAATATTATTTTAATTTATTATTTAATTATAATAATTATCTATATTTCCCATTATATTAAATTATAGTTTGTAAATGAATCTGTAATTATTTCTAATCACTACAAAGTCAATCTTTTCGAAAAAGTGAAAAAATTTAAACCAATGGTAATATTGAAATGATTAATTAGAAAATGATATAATTTTCACATATTAATATTTTAATACTTTCTAATGATTATTTTAAACATAGTGTTTCATTCTATGTATGCTATCAAAGAAATCTTTTTAAATATTATAAAATCCCAAGAAATTACATTTTCCCCCTTATAATAACCTCACTCTTAAATTTATGTCACACTAATATAACAAAAATGAGGACAATTGTGGATCCTTAAAACCTTTTTTTCCAACATATATTCTATAATTTTATTATGTTGCTATATATTGTTGTCCATTTGAGTGGTCCTGTTTTGTAGCACTTTCTCTCTATGATTCATAATTTCCATCGGTTCTTCCTCAGAAGATATGCCTTTCACATTATATATGACCTCTATGTTCAGTTGCTGTGTATAATCATGTATGAATGTCCTCATATATACATGGATTAAATTATGAACTTGGAATATAGTTAGTGGAAGTTCCAATTGATAATCTACAAGCCAAATATAATCCATAATTTTGATAATACTGATATATTTATCGATCTGTTTTTTTCTTTCGAAATATAAAAATATTAATCTAAAAAGTCATTCCTAGTAATACATTGTTACCAAATTCAAATACAAGATCTTACTAATAATTATTATCATCAATTTTTGTTCACATTTTGTTCTCTTTTATGTTGTGGAATTTATGTAACATGAATTACTATTTTCTCAACTAGATCATTTCCCAATAGTTTTCATTCTCTAATATAATAAAAATATGTTAGATTTATGTACATACTACCATAGTAAGATTTATAATTATCCATCTAAATTATTTGGTTAAATTTATTGAATTATTAAAATTCAACCAAAGGAATATGCGAATCCCAAACACCATTGAAATCCCCAAATTAACATATCAATGTGTCTTCTAGAGTTTGAATTTTACACTCATACTATCATTCAATTTAAGGATGATAAGCATTAATAAAAATTATATCAATATCTAGAGACAGCTAAAGGATTCTCCAAACCATTTAGGTTTAGCTCATATCCAAGTTAGATACAATTAAGATTTGTACTACATAAAATATCCCAACATCCTTAATTAATAACCAATTAAGAGGATCGAGATAGAAATATTCTCTGATAGAGAAAAAGTGAAATGATTTTATAAAGAGATATATTAAAAAAACAAATAAAATTAGGGCCTTTAGAAGTTTTTGAGATTTTGATGTTGAAATTGATTGTAATTTTTTCTAATTCTCATACTAGAATAGGGAATTTTTATAATATTCCCTTATACTTCTATCTCTTATCATTTATATGTTGGAACACAAATATCAGGATATATACTCTTCATTATCTCAAATAATTTTATCCCACCATAAATATTGTAGTAGATATAGTTATATCATTGTAATAAATAGATGAATAGAGAATGATGAACTATTATCCTCATCCATTAACTCTTAAAACATTGGAATTAATGGGGCATGCATGAGGTTCATGAAACATATCATTCTATTATGATCATTATTGAATTCAGGAACATTCCTCACCTTATTCTATAATTCCAAATATTTCTTTTAGTCCTTTCTAATCCATTTTTGGATGGATGGTTAAAAATTCATCATAGAATGATATGTTATGTTGTCATTCCTCGTGATTTCAATATTCAGATTCTTTAATCCCTAAATATTGATCACTTTCAAACCTCATCATAGAAAAACAAGAAATGTCTTTTCATTTCAAACTTCCATCCACCTTATTCAACATCCCATGTTAGAAATGTATTATGAATTTATAATCATATATTAAATCTGACCATATTCTGTATCACATATTAAACTCTTCATATTTAAATAAATACATTTTTAATTTGTGATATGTATAAATTTATATAAGAACTTTCACCATACTAATAATTCCTCCATATTATCTATGCTAAAATTATTGATGCCATCTACAAATCATGTGTTGAGTAATTTGAATCATTAAATTTCAATTAGAGGGAGGCCTATGTTATCATTATATGAATCTACATGAGGTTCCATATTATTCCCTTCATTAATTCATCACTATAGATCATAAACCCTTGTCCACTATAGGGTGCTGTAAGCATAGATATAATAACACACAATCACTTCAATTCCATAAAATCATTCTCACATTATCAATTTATAAGAACATAACACCCTTCCAAGTAAACTTGGTGAGTGGATTAGATAATTATAACAATATCACAAAAAGAATTATTAATATCTAAGGAGGGAAAGAAAATTATGGATCTCGGTTACCATGATTGATCTAGGACATTACTCAATAACATCTATTTTTTATGGATCCACCAATATGTCATCACATGAAACTATATTACCAATGAATGATATTTTTATAAATAAAATTCACACATTTAAAATTTGGAATAAAACATATCCTACCTTAGGATCTTAAGCAAATTTCTAAAATGTTCTTCATTTTTTTCCTTTCTAATTTAATTTATAAGAATGTGTTCCATAAATACTCTCCAAAATAATCATGGTAATATCTAAATAATATATTCATTAATTCTGTGAATAAATTAAGAGCATTGGTAGGTTCAAATACAATTACAAAAAATATATAATGACCATACATCATATGGAATGATGGCATGGTTATATCCTCTTATTGACCATTTCCTAAAGACATCTTGAATGAAGATCAACCATGGAAAAATATTTATCTCTTCATTAGTGATCAAATATTTTATCAATATTTCGTATAGTATACATATCTTTAAGATTAATTTTGTTATATTCCAGATAATCAATGAAAATATGCATTAAACCATCATTATTTATAAAAAAATTTCAACTGAACCTCATGGTCATTTCCTCTGATGAATTATTCCTTTATCAAGATTATCCAAGATTTTCTTAATTATTTACTGAAAATCAATTGGGCATATTCAATATTGAATCATTGAAATAGGTGTTTTCTAAAGTGTGAGTTCTATTTAAAACTCAACTTTACGATTTAAGGGATGACTAGGAAACTCTCATGGGAGTTCACCAACAAACTCATAAAAATAAGGTATATCTTCAATGTTGAGTTTATCTCCAAATATTTAGGATAAATACTCCTTCTAAATTAGTTTTAGAAACCATATGAATGGGGTGGTTTCCAATGAGAAATTAGTATCATCCTCACACCGATAGACTATCAGAGATTTATTTTTAGTATCTAATGTAACTTCTATTCCTTGATAGTATATATGGGTACTATAATAAGAGGTAAAATACATTCTCAAGATTATATAAAATTTCACTAGATGTAAAATAACAATATTTTTTATTAATCATTCCTTGAAACCTAAATATGATGGGAGATATATACATTATCTACAATTATTCTACCATTGGATGCATTCACTGCCAACTCAACATCTAATCATTGAGATGGTGATGAGATACCCTTATAGAAGTATTCAGATGTAAAATATTATGTAGAGAATTAATTAAAAAAATAACTTCTACATTGGATGATAAGTGTAAATTCCACCACATCACTAGAAACATCCACTTAAACTATAGTAATTCTATATTTTTGGCCTTCTCACATAAGAAACGTTTTTTATATGCCCCCTTAACCCTTTTAGAACTAGTTTGTATAATGACCAGTCTATTTTAAAATAAAATATTCAATATAAGTGGTTTCATAATTTTCATAATATTTATTAAATAATACTCTATTATCTCTACACTTGTAGAAAACTACCATGCCCATCATGAATTTTCAAAGATGTTTCTTTCAATAATTTATATATAATTTAAATTTTTTTATTCCCTTCTTCATTAATGTGATCCTTTTTTCTTACTACTATTCCAACTAGTTACTAAATTAATTCCCTTAGATTTATATGAACAAAAAAAATTCATTATCAATATTAATAGAACATAATATTATATAATCATATGTTGAAAATGTTTTAGAAACTAGTTCCCTTTATAGAATCAGATTATGATCATCAAGGTAATGGTTAATCCTACTTCCCAGGTAACGTATGTTGGCATAATTATGACTGGACAATTTTTTTAATTTATCCTCAAACAGTGCCACACTTTCTTACTCCTCATTATTTAATGTGGGTAAAGTATCCCTATTTCATCTTAATGTTCTCATGGGAAGTATTTATTAAGTAAAATGACATAAAATGTTGTCTTTTTCATGATTTCTATTTCTTTATCCTCTTTAGAGTCTTGTATGAATAGACATCATTAATTAGTATCAAATTTCATGAAATAAACTTCATAAATAAATTATTTTTCTTTCATTAGATCCCATATATAGGGATTAACTTTTAAAAAATATAATACATTACTCATTAAAAAATGGATTAATAATTCTATTAAAATTAAAGCGATTATATTGCATTAATAAAACCAATATAGTATAATTATATAGAGGGAAAACATGTTACTCAATTCAAAAAAGGTTACCTTTAAAGACTTGAGTATACTTCCCTAATATGTCCGTGATCTGCTGGGTTTCAATACTAGTTTGGTTATCTTTCTCAGTAAGGAAATCTCTACTTTGTGTCAAAATTTTCTTTAAATTGCTTCCATTATATACCATCATTGGTTAATAGAACACAATACATTAGAAAGTTTTCATCATCAATATTGAGAAATTAAATAAAAATCCCTCTAATGGTAAATGTTCAGAAATAATATAAGGGATTTTTACAATTCTCATGAAGTTGTATTTAGTGATGTTTATTGGATTCTATGGGAGGCATGGAAAAATTCACAATGTGGAAACAACTCCTAATTTTTTCTATTTTATATTAAGCTTTTGGTGGTGGATTTTTTCTTCCTCACGCAATATGGATTTGATTCTTCATCATTTAGAAGGTTTCATCCAAGATGTTGTCTGATTTTGGAATGAGGAGGAGGAAACCTGGGGAGGTGGATCAAGTGGAAATATCCCAATACTGGTCTGAAACATATTTTTTATGGATCATGTCTTTTAGAGGGTATGAGAGGAGGTGAAATTTGGAGAGATTGTAGGGGCTCGGTTCTCTTGTTATTCAGTTCTTTTTTTGGTGTAGGAAATTCAATAGTTTGGGATATTAGGGACTTGGTAACCAGAATTTTTCTTTAAAAATTATTAAATATTCAGATTATATAAATTTAATATGAATTTTCATTATATATGGAGTTACTTTAAGGTATGTATAGACAATTTTAGGGCCTGGACTACATTTTTAGGAAATGTAGAATGCTTGTCAATTCGGGAATTCTAGTCTGGCACACTTTGAGAGAAGAAAATTTTACAGTCAATGGGTTGGAATGTAAATGGAGTCCAAATGAGAATATCATAATTTACATGAGGGTAATGTCATTACATATTGACTATCAGAGCATTTTAATGGGTGATTCCCTTAGAATTTATCAATTACATCCCCCATGAGTGTTATGTGGTTTTATTTGTATGCTTTTAAAAAAATAACAGTAAATTTCAAGTCGAAAAAATACATACATTGTTCCCATATATCATTGTAAATATAAAATACATATAATAAAACATTCTTACATCTTTGATATTATTCAAAATATATTATTCATATCGTAGGTAAAGGGAATAAAAACTTGGGTGACCTTTGATTCTTAGTAAGTGTTATGTACAATATAAGATATGATGGGTAAGTCATAATCAATATGTACAGGTTAATAGCAAAAACATATTCTATATAATCAAAAACATGTATGCAAAAACGCATCCAAGTCTAATACTAATGAAATAATATCATAGATAATAATTTATGATCTCTCAATAAATGAAATTCTTAATATTAGATGTCAAGATCTTAAACATCATGATATTTATACCATATATTCCATGGTAAATGATAGTTTAATTATTTGATGTCATACACTATAAACCCATTTAAATTATCTAACATATTTTTCGGATCTGACTTATCAATACACTGTGGGGAAATAAATAGCATAGTCTCACCAACCACTGCATTTCCAGTGAATTGCCCATCTATTGAACGAACAGTAAAATTAAAAAACAATATACATAACCAATAAATATCATTATTGGGTAATGAAAATGGATTTATAAAACTTTTCCCCTACCAATCGAATAATATTCATAGAATAAATTCATATATTAAAATTATATACGGTTTAAGTAACAAGAATATACATGATGGATATTTAATAGAAATGTAACTTCCAATGAAAATTTATTTTAAGAAAATGAATTATTCAAGATAATGTTAATGAATAAAAAATTAATAAAAATTAAATGATGGAATTCACTTAATCAAAAATTGAGGTTTTAATATAAATTCTTGTCTTTTCATTGATAAATGAATATGTGTGAGAACTATTAAAATATTATCTCCTAAAATACATTTCATTATATAACATTTTCTAGGTTGTAGATTAATCTAAATAACAGAAAATGGCAATCATATCATGGAATATTAGTTAACACCATATTCAGTAAAAAAATTCTTTTTTTAATTTCGTTAAAGAAAGTCGAAGAAAAACCATTTGAAAAACATTAGAATGTTTTGATACCTTTTATAAAGTCTAGATAACTTACAATCTCCTTTCAGTTATGAAAAAATAATTTTTATAATAATTTTGAAAAATTTAGACAAAAAATAAAAATATTCATTATCAAAAAAGTTATATAATCGTCCTTTCTTTTAAACGTTTCTTTTCAAGATTCCAGTATAAAATATAGGAAAGGTTGGGAGAAATATGAAAAATCCTTAACATTTTATACCCTAATTGATACTTTAATCCTAATGAATAATTATATATTAAAGTTATATACATAAAAGTGCTATTATACACACCACATATATTTCAATAGGATTATAATACTAAATATAAATCAATAACTTTGAAATTGAGAAAAAATCCCTTGCCTCAAGTATGATATTCCATGTATATTATTTGAACTCCAGTATAATAAATTAAAATTTATTATTGATGCATAAAAGAACAATATTGACATATATAATATTAGATATGATCTATTTATAACATTTTATGTCTTTTTTGTAAACAATTAATTATTATTATTATCATTTCAGTTGTTAACTTCTATGTTTTTCATGTATGTTTTGATTTGGTATTCTCCTTCATTGTGAATTTATCATAGTTCCATCATCTGGAGAATTTTATTCATTTTAGAAATCCTATATACATTAAATATGTAGATATATATATTTTACCATAAAATATAGGGATAAAAAATGTATTACACTCTTCATAGAGAGGGTTGCCCGGGAGTATGCATGAATGTTGTTATCACATTTTGACGTATGATTCAAAATTTATGAAATCCATAATTCATCTTTCTTGAAACATATTTATTTCATATATATCATATATATTCACTTAATATATCAATATTTACTTCAATGTAAAACAAAAATTAATAATTGATCACATCACTTCCTGTAGGTGTTAGTCCACACGTACATACGTGCAACAATATCATTTTCTAATGATTTTGAATGTAATAAATTATATATAACATTATAATTTCTGAAACATCATTATTTCATAATGATAAAATATTTTTATTAGTTCCATTTTTATAATTATCCATGTAATTTAGTGGTGAAAATTAATTACATGACTATATGGAGATAATAAGTCATATTTACGCACCTGGAATGTTCTAGGTTTTCATTGGATAGAGAAAATATAGGATACATTGATCACATAATCATAAAAAAATAATTGTATATTAATGATTCATGATTTTTTATTTTAGTATGGGTACAAAATATATATGTAAAGTAGATGAAGAAATAATCTTCATAGAGTCGATAAAGACTATTACCTATTCTTTAGTATAAATCCATTAGATCACCTCTTCGGGGAACTGGGTATGATATTTCTGTATGGGAATAACATATATAACAAAACTAATGATGTCAAGAAGTGAAATGGATTGGTTTGGGTCAATCCATGATGATCAAAATGGTGTGTTGCATAAGGAGTAGGGGTGTCCTTTTAGACGTGAGGGTTAGGAATTATTGGAAATTATTAAATTATTAAATCAATATAAATTATTTTTAATGTCTAAATAGCTTAAGATTGATATAATTAAAATATTATTTGATGATGAGTTTCAATACTCTAATCAAATATTATTTCATCATGTATTTTTTATTTTCTCATAATTATATTTTAATTTTAACACCCCTCACCACTGACCCTTTTGATAATTGCCACAATATTCAAGATTTATACACATTAAGGGAAAAAAAGCTACAATAACAGAAACAAATGACCATTAAATGTCTATAGATGGTGTTTTGAACAATAAAAATTCACTATACTCAATATAGGATATTTATAAATTTAAAAACTTTTAATAAAATATTATTTATTATAAAATATCAATAATGTAAATTTTCACACTGTTCAATTAATTTTAATTTATATACATTATAAAAAATATTGAATTCAAATATAACCCCTTAAATCATACAAAAATTTCATACATATATAAAAAATTCTTTTTACACTATAATTAATCAAATTTATTTTACTTTTAGTGTTTTTAATATAATGTATTTCATTTTTTATTAATTGAATAAATACTTTACTAGTGTTTTGTAAGAATTTAATGTAAATATTCAAAAAAAGTTAAAAAATAAATTTCAGTGATATAGAAACTAAATTATCATTAAAATACAATTTAAAACTAAAAAAATTCAATTTGTATCGTTCATTAAAAATGAAAGAGATGTCAAAAGCAAGAAAATGATATTTTTGACATCATCCTTTACTTAAATATTATAAAGGTAAAAATAAATGATAAATAAATATAAATGTAACATATTCAAGGTTGTATGATTATATATAAAATAAAATCATCTAATTATATAAATAATGTTTTGGATTTTTTTAATTCCTTATTACATTATTTTAAAGCATTATTACTAGATTTACCCTTAACTGAGCAACTAAATTTTACTATAGTTACTATTCATAATTCTTAAAATTAAAATGGGAATATTTTTTAAATTTAAAAATCCTGATTGAAAGTATGAAGTCTATTTTATGAAATTTAATTCAAAAAATTTGTAAAAATCATTTTAGATGAAAATAAAAATAGAATCAAAAACCTTTTTTTGAAAAATCTGTTTTATATCAAAAATGATCTTATACCAAAAATAGGTATAATAATTTATCAAATGTAATCTATAATATTATTCATATATAATGGCGACTTATACTAATATATTTTTTAATTCAATGATTTCTGAGGGTTTTATGTTAAATGAAATAATATTTTTACAAAAAATAGTACATTTTTCTTTTCATTGAAAAATTAACCACTTCATAAAAGTCTCAAACTTTCAAAATTAGATAATATTAAAAAGATAAATTAATAATGTTATAATTTTCAAGTAATAATATTATAAAATCTTTCTATAATTAGTTTAATCATGGGGTCGGGTGAAAGCATACTATTAAATAAATTTATTAAAAAATAATAAAATCTCCACCTACTATAATAATAAAAGCATGAATGATGACAAATAATACATGTGATTCAAGAGGTGTATCATGATAACATAATTACATAATAATAAAACATACTCTCATAGAGTCATGAAATAAGAAAAAACATCATAAATCATTATATAATGGTAATGTGACAACATCTAAAAATGTGACATCATAAGCTTCAATCAAGGATAACATCCATGGACCCAAAAAATTATATTCTTCTTTTAACCAACCATGAAAAAATATGGTATCTTATGATATGAATACGTTACCCAATATATTGTATAACTGTAATGGAACACTCTTCATATTTACATTCCATATGTGCTCCACATCTATCGTAAAACATAGTAACATATTTCATCATTTTAGTCTCGTGATTTTTTACTATATCATTCATTCCTTGTAGTCCATAATAAATAATTTATACTAAAATAAAATTGAACAAAATTGATTTTAATTAAGAGTGGGTATTCATAATAAAAAATGTTAGCATTGAAAATAATGGGATGATTTCAGTTGCATAATAGGTGTAAAAATATATCATGGAAGGGATTAAGGATAGAGAACAATAGTATCTCAATACTTGGGAATCATATAGATAGTAAAGTAATTATTATAAATTAAATAGATAATTACCAATATAGAATCAAAATTCATAATATAAATAATTTTATTGAATTGAAAAGAGGAAATATATAACAATTACCTTTCTTGGATTTTTATTAAATATTGGTAATATCTCATAGGGACCTTTTAAACACTTTGGTAGGGAATTAGGGATGGTGTGGAAGAGGAAATAGGCAATGATTGGGTATTTCAAGAAAAATGTAGGGGTTCATTATTAATTTTTTGAAATAGGTTTTGGACCTTAAGTTATAAAATATCCAAAATTGTTTTTTCTCCCATGGTTTTAACACATTGTTATTTCTAAATAGATGTGGTTTAATCATTTTAATTGTTCATGGGAATATAATATTAAAAAAATTGGTTTATAAGTGAGTCACGATAATAAATAACATTTTAAAAAAATCATGAAAAATCATTTATTATTTATAAGTTTCATTATTGGTTTTAAAAAATAATATTGTCACATTAAATTAAATTATGTTAATGGAGAAATATATTTTTAGTTGATCCAATACTTGATTGAAATTATTACATCAATTTTTTATTCATTATGATTCCATAATACATGCCTTATACTTACATTATATTTAATTTTTCACAAAAAACATTCCCCATATAAATTTAAAAACATTACTATTTTCTAATAGCAACAATATAAATACAAAGAAGAAATTTATACTACCAAAATAATATTCTAAATATGATACTTTAAATTTATGAAATTAAATTATTATTTAATAAAATGTTCAAATTCTATTTCATGGATGAATTTATAATCATTAGAAAACCCACATAAGCTTGAGTAAAGTAATTTTATTATTTATAAATGAGTAATTAAAATTGATGACAACATTTATAGAAAAATAAAAATGTATTTATAAATCCTACAGTTATCATAAATATTAATTTCTATAAAAAAATTAATTTTTTCTTCAAATATTTTTTTATGTATATATATATCGGAGTTCCATTTTATTAGTTCCACAATCTACTCTAGAGTGTAGTATTTGATAAATAAAGTTGATAAGAAGGAAAATAAAATTGGGGAAACTATTTCATTTAAAAGGAAATTTAATATGCTATTAAGGTCATGATACATAACCCCTTATCAGACTGTCACAAACCATAACAGTAAGGTTCCCAACAGTAGTACCTTCTCTGGGTAGTTTAGTGAACATATTTTGCATAGGAAAATCAATAATCATTAACTTATATTTTAATGGATCTAGTAAATTTTAATTATTGAATCCCATTTTGGGCTTCATCAAGCATGATGATAAATGACTCCATCCCCTTTAGAGTCTATGATAAGTGACCCCATAAGGTACGATCCTTCTGGTTGAGTCCAACACTTCCTCCTTTCATATCAATAATATTTTTTTCTATCTTTTAATGTAAAATAATCATAAAAAAATTGAATAATGAATATATTTTCAATGTTCATAATTCATAATGGTCATTATACTTAGTATTCATATTATAGCTATATATAATAATCATCCAAAAAAATAATGAAATATATAGATTTATTTCTGTATAACTACATTACATAATAAGGTATATATTTATTAATAAGGAAATTTCATTTAAAAAAGGTATGTTTCATTATATAAGGAACTTGGGTACCTTAGGAAATCATCATTGATCACTGTTTTAGGTTGGAAAAAGGAAAATGATTTTATCGATCATCTAGATAATCTGGATTAAGTTAGGAGATGGGTGATATATGAATTTGGTATAATAGTATGGCCTTTATAAATTTTATTTGTTATTTTGGTATATTTTGATTGGCCCATTGGGTGATCAGTCAATCAATGAGGGCATAATCATGAGTTTTTTTTGACTAATTTACTTTTTCAAGACATTTGATATAAACAATTATATTTTATCACTTCCACATATAATTATTTATTTTTACAGATGATGCCTAATTTATTTACACAAATATTTTTACTCTGATATAAGGGTAAAACCTCCCCATGGTACTGTCATATACCCATACTACTAGTTGACACCTTCTATAATATGGGGAGGCTAACTTTAGATTACAAGAAGAATAAGGTCAGGATGTTGGTGGGTGACCTCCATATTGGGACATTACATAGTAGTATAAAAAAATTTATGTCACTAATATAATAGGGTGCATCTATTTTTTTATTTTAATAATCATGGATATAATAGAAATGTGATATAAGGATATTTTAGAGATTATAATAGTCCTAAAAGTGGTGCATCATGAATTCTATTCCATATTTTATGCAAATGTTAATGGGGATATGAGTTTCTTATTATTGGTTTCATATTTTAAGGTTTTCCGATTTAACCAGTGTGACACACTTTGTTTTTTTATTTGTGATTTATTGGTTTTTGGTTCTTTTCCAATTCATAAATAACATTATACATGCTTCATAACTAATATGTAGGACTCACTTGAGATATGTTCTCTTTATTGTGATTGACATCACTAATGTTAAGGGTTTAACTATTTACTGTCTCATAAAAATTACTTATACAGTGTTTTGTTATATATTTTATATGAAATTAAACACAACTAAATCATAATACGTAATTTTATGATGATATTTTATATGGTTATTATAATGGTGTTATCATTAATAATGTATATATTATCACCCTTTGTAATGGAGTATATAAATCCTAGTTGGTCAGTATGAGAATTTAATGCAATAGTAATAAACCCTTGGTTTTTTATTATGCTACTAAATCTAAACAAAAATGGGTTTAGTAATTTAATATCTCAACAAAAATACGTATAGTGTTACACATATAGGTACTTGGTGAACTGCACTTAGCTAACTCATATGAATATGGTTTAATCGATAGGAATTTCCATAGGATGGTTTTGTAATATGTATTTTAAATGAGATTTCGATTCTAAAGGGGGTAATCTTGTAGGGGGATTCTTTATGGGGATTAATAATCATGTAGTTAGATGGTTTGGAATGTGATTCTTGGTGTATAAATGAGAGCCCTGGAGTTTTTTTAGGTGTATGAGTTACCTAGTGATATTTGAGATGATATCATAAATGTTTCCATGGATGTTGTGAGCAATTTGAGACATGATATATAGTATATATCATAGATCTATGTTCCCTATGGTATTCAATGGTAACCTGATTTTGTGTTTAGCATGTGTCTATGACTTCCCTATATATAGGATGCACGGGAGTATGATTCGAATTATGAGATAGGTGCATGGGAGGTGATACCAGTTATATTGTATTGGCATGGAGTTTCCCTATAATTCTCGATGAAAAGAACATAGTATCTTTTGAAAATTTATATTTGGTTTTGATTAGAATGATCAATAGAATTTATTACCCAAAGGGGTTTTAGTGTGGTTCATAATGATATAATTGATCTTAATCCTTAATAGTTAGATCATTTATGTATATAATGGGGGTAAATAAATCTAGTTTTCAAATGATTCTCAGCATGACGGTCCATTGTGTGATTTTACATGACATCATAGAGATGTTAGGTTTAATGGAAATAAAGAACTAATATTCTTTGGTCAAGATACGACAGACATGCATGAGGAGAATGTTTACTGATTTAGGTACCTGAACCTAGGTTGGTTATAGATGATTTTGTGGAGAATGAGTTTGGTTTGTTGATCGAGTGGTATAGGTGGATAGATCTTTTAGTTTTAAATGAGAATGAGAGAGATCAAGGTGTCGTTGTATAGTACAAAAAAGTGTTTACTGTGACATTAACTATCAAGGAGGTATTATATTGGAAATAAATATGTAATTGAACTCGATCTATGGTATATAAAAATTAAATGTAGATGGAAGCCTACCATTTTCTACTAGAGATATTCCCATTACTATAGATTAGTTTCAGTGGATGTTGAGGGTGATGTTTCAATTATCTTGTGGTCGATAGAGTAAGATATTTTTTATTATCTCATGGGTATGATTGATTTAACCATGTCAAATCATTTCATGTTTTAATTGATACAATAATCTCTATTGATGTGTGTACTCGTTTTGATAGGGTCATGTGTGTGGTGATATTATAAATTGGATAGTTAATGTGATTTTATATAAAGATCACCTTCTTAATCCAATAATGTTTATTTTTACAAATTATTTGAAAATATGAATTATGTTGTTGTATTATATGGATTATATGTTTTCGTATTAGGCTAGGGGTGGTTTTTTTTTGTAATATGAGTGAGAGTGAGATTGGAGTTGTACTGGTGCTTAGGGTAGAGATAAAAAAATTATGATTGTTGATCCAAACCATATAATATCACTAATTATAAGGTATGTAAACCAGGGGGTGTTAAATGATCTTTTTAATGCCTTATATAGTTTAGCAATCATGACTGTGTGTTGAGACATCATGTCAATGTGTATAACATTATTTTTATGTTATATTTTAGCCAGAGGAGATATTACTAGTTTTTTAATGGGTATTTGGATGTCGTGAGACGGAAACCACATCAATAATATCATTTGACCATAAAGACTATGGTTTAGTAGGCTATCATGATGGTTGGGAGTACAAGGCCTCAAAATTAGCCTTTATGAGAGTAGAATTATTGTAGGATGTACTATAATCTAGTTGATGAATTGATTAATGACATTTCCATTCTTAGTGATAGATGGAATCAGTATGCACTGTCTTTGTGTTTTGGACAATTAGATGATCAATAACTAAACTTTTGAGAAATATTGAACATCATGTTTGGCTTTATGTAGAGAATACTAAATTTACATTCTAGACTAGTATGCAATGAGAAGGATATGAATTTTTTTTCATGACTAGGTCAAAATTCTTGATTATATATCCTTGAGTCTTCCCAAGTACAAGATGTTCTTTAGTTTTGGGGATGTATAAACCCATTTCCTTTTTATATATATAATCTTGTATAAATCAAAATAATTTATAATTATGCGAGTTTTTTTTTGGAATGAGGAAATGGATAGATATTATTTGGATTATGATATCTCTAGGATATTTTTTCTTGTTTATCAGGCCATGTAATTTGTTTTGAATGCTTGGGTGAGAATAACTCCCTGGAGTTTTGGAGGCATAAGAAATTATGGAATAAAAATATGAATCTCAAAATCTTCTTTGAAATTTTAAATCAATGTATTGATTTTTTAGAACTAATGAAAATGTGACATTGAAAAAACTATTTTTATTCCATTCATTGAATAAATAATTTTTTTGGGGAATTCAGTGTTGTCTTTCCTTGAAATCCTCATATAATATATTTATTTTCTAATATTTAAATTTATGTAAATAAATTTTTTATTAATTAAATTTTTATTTTAAATATAAATTAAAGAATAAAAAACTTATTTTTCTAAACATTTTTTTAACTCTATTTTGTGAATTTTTCAAAAAAAATTTACATGAAAACATTATAAATTTTATTTGATATGATTATTTTATAATTTTAAAATAAAATTATCAAAATAGTTTAATGGTTAAATCTCAATATTTTTCTTCAATATTGATTACTTAGGTAAATTTTTAATTACAAAGGTGAAGCTGAATGGGGGAATTGTTATGAAGTGAAAACAATAATCACTAAAACATTCAAATGTATAATTAATAGTGTTGTTTTAGGTGATTCTATATCCATTATCATTCTCACATTCTTAATTTTATTTTTTCACTACTAACCCTTGAATATAAGAATTACATTATTTAAAATGTAAGGGTTAATCACAAAACTACAATCCCCATATATAAAGGTATAATACTTACATAACTTAATAACTAAGCTTTATTAATAACTTCTCTATTAAAAATTCTTTTTTGATCCTTGCACAACATTATCTTGTGTTCAATCACTTTTTTCCACCATTAGTTATCATAAAACCTTTTTTTCCAAGGATATTTCCAAGGGAAATTCAAGCCTCCAACATCACTATTATGTACTACATAGAATTCCTTCTTAAATTTTATCGTTAATATTTTTTTCTAAACACACTAATATAATGTTATTATTATTATTTTTATACATTATTGTATATACATTATGGTTATAATCATTTTCCATCCATTACAAAAGATGAAATTGTTGTTCCTATGTATGTGAAGATTACTGCCACCATAGGAAATGAATTTCATTTTTAATCACCAAAAATAATAGGTTGTTTATAGAATGTATTATTGATGAAATGTTATTTTATGATATCATAATGTTGTTTTATGTAAAATTAAAGAACCTGTCAATTATATAATTGAAAAGCAATCATTATTAATTGAATAGATTAAAATAAGTACCCAAAGAGTTCAAATTATTTAATATTTTCATATACATCAATTCATTTTCTACAAATAATATAATTCTAATATACCACACTAATAAATAGTATATAATCTGTTATGATTCTCATATATTGATATAACAACAAAAACACATGAGAATCATTCTTTAAATCTTTGTATGTTCATGTTGGGGTTAGTTTAACATCCAATATAGATAATAAAATGAATTTATATCTTGAATATATATATTAAATAATTATTGTAATAAATTAATATAAATTTTTAAATATTGCTTTTTTATTCTAGATATGCTATATAAATATCTCAATATTCTATTAAGAAAACAACCTTCGGTTGACAAGAATCATCGAGACGTGCTTGTTATCGATTAAATATTCAAAGATAAAGAATAAAATAATAATTAATGGAATTTGTAAAGTCATAAATGATTTTAAAAACACATAATAGTAAATTTAATGAAATAGAAATTATGAAATTTTAATGAATAATGAATACATACACTGCTTTTATGAAATATTTACAAACGATCAAAACTATAAACTCTTGATGTAGAGAAAATGAAGAATTATTATAGAGAATGAATATTTATGCCGAGTGTAGTTGAAAATGATATATTTTGTATTCTTTTTTAAATAATTATGAAATATATGTTTGTAATATAAGATGTTAAAGTGTATTTGTGGATTTCAGGACAATATTTAATGGGTTTACATCTAAAATTCCTTTATTGGGATATATTCAGAATTATGAACCTAATTTGTTTTATTTTATTTATATATAAACTATTTATGATTTTATATCATGAAATTAATTTATTATTTTTATTTAATGATGTATTTTAATCCCTATATTTCCTTATTTTATGAATGAATTTCAACACAACTAATAAGTGGGGGGTGTCCATCTTATTTCTCATTATTTGTGGATAATTTTTTATTCACCAACAATGTAATAGTTTGTTTCCTTTATAGCTTCATGGAATAATTTTAACATAAAAATCATTATATTTAAGTGATTAAAAATCCTAAATTTTCATTCATTTATTATATTCATCATATTCAAGAGTTATCAAATCCATTTTAAAACTGAATCTTTTCTTTGTGGAAAAAAACCAATGTTCTAGAAAAGTAATGGTGCATGTAGATTCCTATAAAATGCATCCCAATGTAGATATAATAAAATTGATGTATTTTTGGAATAGATTCACCTAGGGGTAATCACAAAAAAAATTGGTTGATAATTTACTCAATCATAAACATTATATATGATGAGTGGGGGATGAATATTAAAAAACCTTCTAGAAACTACCAAGGGATATGGGTTAGAATATTCACATTCTCTTTATTAAAAAAGATGAATGATTTTTCAATCCATTGAATTACTCACCTACTATTGCATAATTTTGAACCTAATTATTATCTTCATTGGATAAACTATCACATGTAAAGTACCACCACAAGTATATTTTATTTATAAGGGTACTTCCTAATATATTTTTTAATACCCCATAACATCTAATTTTATTAAGTGATATTATTCAACATTTACACATTATTATATTCAATGGGTTATTATATGATTTTATTAGGGTGAATGAATTGGACATAATTTTGAAACTAGTAGTATATAGAGTTATATATTTTTTTGATTAATTGTCAAGTCCAATGAGATAAAATAGCATGTGTTTTCAAGTATAAATCTGATCATATCGGTATTATGTCTTGGTATAATGTTCTCACAACATATTTTATGTCTTAAATTATGTTTTCCATATGTATAATAAAAATGAATACTATGTGCCTTGTTTTCATTTATTTTCATATATTTTCATTCCCTCATTTATAGTTGATTATAGTTTCAATTTATTTACTTATTCCTAAAATATTACTCATTCAACATTTATGTTATTATAGTTTCAACTATATTTTAATATTTACTAAGAATATGAGATCTTAAATTTTTTTCTTCCTCTCCCTAGGAAACCCATAGGATAAATATATATAATTTTCAAGGAAATGACAGAAGTGATAATAATGTCATTTTCATATGTTAATGTAGTATCTTATTTTTTGAAAAAGTTATGTATGTATTTTTCTAGTATTACATGGTTGGGTCCTATATAAACACATTTATATTATACCAATAATTTAATATAATAACTAAAACTATTTTTCTAGAGTCCAAGATAGTACAATTGGATTCAGAAAATGTTTAGTTGGAATTTCATGAACTAATTTAGAGGAACCTATTATGATATCCAATGTAAAAATTCTAGGTAACACATAAGAAAATATAATTTGAAATTATTTTTATATTAAATATTAGGATTATATTATGTGTATTCCATTATAGATAGGTGGACACTAATATAAGGATTATTAATTTCATCAACATCCACAGTCAATATATAGATGTTACTTCTAGGAAAGTCAATAAGATTTCTATTTGTGAAGGGTATTGAATCCCTTATTTTAGAGGGAGATACTTCACCATCCGAGTCCTTTATATACCAACCTATAGTAGCTCATATTAATGGAATTATATGAGTAGAATAAGATAAAAAAAATCTATGGATGGAATAGAAAATATTAAGGATTAATGATGTAATCATGGTATAGGAGTATATATATATATATATATATATATATATATATATATTTAGAATAATTAAATAGTCAACCACAAGAGAATCAAGCTTAATTCATAATTGAACTCATTCCTCGTACCAGAACTATATCTAAAAATCCTTATAAAATGCACCAATAGATTTGGAAGAGCTTACAAAATGAGTATAGAAATTATTTCATACGGATTTACACACCCCATCATTTCATCATTGGGAGGCCACAATATATTCATGAAAATAATGATAATTCAATGTGACTGTAAATATATTATAAGGAGATCAATGCCATTATTATTTAGAATATGTATAATTTATTATAAATTAGTGATTTATGTTATAAATTTCAAGGGGCATATTCCTTTTTTATGATCGGTCTTTTTTGTGGTTATCATTGGATTGGGTGTGAAGGATCATATATAAAGAAGGAATTTTTAACAATTTATAGAAATTATGAGTTTAACGTAATGCCTTTCTGATTGAATAATGAGGCTTCTATCATTATATATGTAATCAATAGAGTGTTCAAGTTATGTATTCAGAAATATCTGTTCCGTTTGTTAATTATGTCTTGATATACTCTAGGAGATATAAAGAGCATAATAATCATTTGAAAATGATTATAGAGACTCTAAGAAAAAATATGTTTATGGGAAATATAATATGTATGAATTTTGGCTCAAGGATGTTTCCCTTTATGTAGTTATTATCTCAAAATATGGAATATATATTAACCATTCAGTGGAAAAATTAGTTATTGAATTCCCTACATCATCACACATATCCGAGATATGATGTTTCCTAGGTTTAGAAGGATAAAACCAGCGTTCAATTCAAAATATTCTAGAATGGCCTACATGTAAACCAAGTTAACATGTAAATTAGTTAAATTAACAAGGTCAAGGTAATGTGAGGAATGAATTTAATAACTGATGTCGATGCTGATTTATGTTTCGGTATTAACTCTACCACCATCTATATAAGTATTTGTAATATATATTAATTCATAAAATAGAGGACATGGTTGTGATATTATGTATATTTGTTGGTTGATTTCTTATAAGTGAATGTAATTGAAAAACATTGAACAGAACTATTCAACTCATGAACCTGAGTAGGAAACCATGATTTTTTTTGAAAATATAGATACCCTCCCTATATGGTGAAATATTTGACATATATATATATACCATAATCATTTAATATACATATTCTCATTGAAGTATCTCAATTTGAGGAAAAAAATATTTTCAAAACTACTCAAAGACTGTGATTTCATTATACACTACCACCCTCAAAACAAAAACAAGAAATTTTATGCATTAAGTAAGATAGAACATTGTGTACTTGCCATGAAGAGGATGAATAATGATATTATATAAATATAGCTAGTAAATATGCATATGGTGATTTCAGAAAATGGGATCCATAATTATTTTTAAAATAAATTGTTAGAACTGTTAGTTTGGAATAATAAAAAGATACAAAAGAGGAGGGTTAATTATGTTTTTCTGATAATATTATATAGATTTTTTCATTTAACCTTAATTTAGATTTATGAAAATATGAAGTATTATGTTATTTAGTTAACATGAGAAGATGATAATTAGAAAATATTAGCAAAAAAATTACATTGGTTCGAGGAATAATTTTCCCTTAATCCCATCCACCAATACTCTCTCTATAAGATTGGCGATTTTCACTAAGAATGTCATCTTATCAATATACCTTAAAAACTGAGTAGACGTAATTGAAACCTTCGCAATATGCAATTTTCAAAGATTTCTAGTATTTTTACAAGGAAATGAAATATATGTATATTTTTCCAAGAATCTGATACTCCCCCACTAATGAGACCAAGAAGATGAAAATATAATTAACCAAAAGAGTTTTATTTGATTGAATAAATATGTTTTTTCACAATTATAGTAGGAGAATATAGAAAATAAATCTTACCCTTAAAATATAAATGTCTTCAAGAAATAACTTATTTTATGAGATCCCAATTGAAAATAAAATACAACAAACAAACCAATAGAAAAAATAGCAGCAGTAGCAGTTAATCCACAACTTACACAAGACAGGATATGAAACATGTATGTCTTGAAAGTGTAGATTATTCTAAATTTCATAGATGTTTGATATTTTTTTAATAATTTCTGTGTATAAAAATTTATTACATATATATAATATTTAAATAAAATTATCTTTATATTTATCAATATAATATTTGAAATATTTTGGGTGAAGAGATACAAGAATACCACCTAACAAATCAAAATCATTTGACTTCATATCATTGAAGAGAGTCATAAAATCTCTTAGAAATAGGAAAAATTTAATCCATTGAATATGAGACTTTGAAATGATCATAAAATACTTTAAATGAGAAATTAATTTCCATAGAGAACATTTCGAAAAATCCAGATATTATCTTAAATTTAAAACTCCTTCATTCATCCATCCAACAGTCTAAATGCCTTCAATTTTTTTTAATTATAATAAACCCCATTTTAACGAAAGAAGGGAGAAACCCAAACAGACATCAAGAACTTAAGACAAATACAACACGAAGGTCGAAGAGAGTAAAACGAGACAGACAACCAACATGGAGCTACCCCTCCCAACCATTTGATCTTGATGAAGCTCTCCACTATTACATAGTTGTTCAACTAGAAAGTGCCCTATGTCAAAGCACAGGCCCGATCTTATGGCGGACGCCATACCCTCTCAAACACCCAAATCCAAGAAACCCTGAAAAGATTAAATGCTAGCTCTAAAACCTCCTTGGGGCATGATCTATGTCGTTGATTCTAGACCACTTGGACAATCAACATACAACATACAAAATCAAAATTCAAAATCCACTGTAGACAAATCGGACCACCACTGTTGCCTTCCAAAAGACCAAAAAAATCAAAATACAAGACAACATCATCCATTCCTCGACGTCGTAAGGTTTCTTCTACAGGTAGGGTTATTGATCCCTAATTCTCTAACAACATTGTTTATATGATCCAAACATAGCTTTTCCAAACCATACGTTATACTTAAAAATATAGGGAATGGAAAATGTTTACATAATACTTTAAAAAATATTCAAAATACTTTACAAAATATTTTAACCTATAAATAAGATATATATGTCAATAAATATATTCCAAAAAAAATAAAAAAAAAATAATGTAAAATAAAAAATGGTCTTGTGAACATAAAAATCAATAATATTCAAATATTTTTGTTAAATAAATACATACCCAATAATATCCCCAATTTTGTGATTCTAAAAATCATAATCATAACTTATATAAAATATAGTTTTTGAAATAAAAAATAAAATAGCATCTTTTAATTTGATATAACATAAATTATAAGATAAATTATCGTTTTAATTCTACATTTTATTTATATAGTAGTAATTCAAAACTCCATAAGCTAATAAAAAATGTTTTAATATGTAATTATGAAATTTTTTTCCCAATTTCCCCCCTTCATGATATATCAAAAATAATGTTATAGAATAATGGTTTAAAACACATTCAATGTAGAATATATCATTAAATGAATTCTTATAATATTTTATAACAGAAATGATATGTGTTATGGGAAAAGAAATGAATCAAAATATTTTCAAATAATATATAAAAAGATTATAAATAAAATAATATCATTCAAAAGATGTTTTTGATCACAGTAATGTTTTGACTGAGAAGGTTTTCAAAATGTTAGAATAGAAGAGGTTATTAGGTATTGTTATGCAGAGGTGTTAGAATCCAAAGAAGAATTTACATATAGTTGAATATTCTATAGATCAACCTAAAATACTATGAAACATTCATTAATGTAATTATCCATTTTTTAAATCAGTATTCTGGTAACTTCACCCACTTTCAAACATTCCACTAAACTGATTTTTAAAAACCCAGGAATAGTCTCTTCTGACCAAACATACTATGAGAGAATATCAAAAAATTAATAGAGAATATTTATCATTCTAGACCCTCCTAATGTTTATTTCTCAACTAAATATCTCTAAATTTTGAGAAAAAAATTTAATTGAACATTGTCTAGATAAAATTAATAATGCCAATCATTAAAGGTTGACATTATCGTAATAATTTTTTTAAACATTATGATTTAATATGTTGATGTTTGAGGAGATGATGTAGATGATATGGACTGATTATCACTATATAAATCTAATTTAGACTGAATTCCCAAATATATCCTAAAATCATTGAAATCTATCTTTCAGACTGAATCTTCTTTTAGATTTCAAAACTGATCTTCCATTTCACTTTGAAATGTATCAAAATATCCCTAGAAATTGTATTATCTATAAGAGGTATAAGTTATCCTTATATAGCTACAATTTTACCACTTTTAATAGCAGAGGTTATTAAATTGTTCAACTATTTATTCGTATATTCCATCTCATTTTCTAAATTTGAATTTCCCTCCTTCATTTTGTTGAAATGGAGATCTAACATGTTGACTAAATTATCTGGAGAATCAAAAGAATGTTCTTCTTGATTTTTTGATGGTTGGCCTTGGGAAACCACAAAAAATTATTTTTCCTTTATCCTTTTCACATGAATAAGAGGATTCAATGTCAAGAACCATTGTATTATCAACAGGTGTAGAAATACATTTTTCAAAAGAATATTCAATGAAATAAATTGATTGATTCTCAACTAACCTGCTATGTGAAACTATATAAGATTGTTCTTTCTCATTTTATTGATTAGTTACCAAAAAATGATCTAGATAATGGTCTCTTTGAATCATATTTTCATCATTAGCCTCATTTTCTTGATTTTCATTTTGACTCTTAGATTGAGCCTCCTAGTCATCTCTAATTTTGTTTATGGTTAAGGTAGTGGTTCGAAAAGAGAAGTTTTTACTCCTTGTAAAATTGGTCAGCTCACTTCACCAGTTACAGGAGTTTATACTTGTAGATTCTAAACAATATAAGACTGCTCTATAGATTCATCCATTTAACCTGGCCAGGTTATAAGGTCCTCATTGTTGTCTCTTTCTAATTATCTTTAATTTATTGATGAATATCACCAACATCTTCTAGATCAGAGATAACATAAATGATTCTTTGACTCTTTGTTTGAAATTCATCTTCTATTCTAGATCCTCTTACATAAAATTCATGAAGATGGATTTATCCTCCTAATCATAGTATTCATTCCTCCCCTATGGAAACATGACCATATTTTTTTGGTCTTTAGCGCCAATAGGTAACAACAGTCATTTAATGATACTTCTAACGAATTTTAGCATTATCAATGTAACAGTGTTTAGAATCATACATTAAAGAAACCTAATGTTCATATATATATCTCTAATCATTCCTTTTTTATATAAAAGTATATAAATAATATATATATATATAGTTAAATGAAAAAATTTCTTCTGCCTGCATTAGTGATTCATGTTTTAGAGTATGTATCTGGTGAAATCAATTTTAATATCGTTCATTATTAGAAACATTATATGTATTTCATGATAAACAATTTTTTCCAACATAGAAATTATTGGATTTATTTCTGACTGAATAAACCTGACCAACACCTTCTATTTGGCCTCAAAATCCATTGTAACCATTTTAAAAATAAGGGTTCATCCGCAATGAAAAAACATAATATC
Source organism: Viscum album (assembly GCA_963277665.1). Lineage (NCBI taxonomy): Eukaryota > Viridiplantae > Streptophyta > Magnoliopsida > Santalales > Viscaceae > Viscum > Viscum album. The sequence goes on from OY728140.1 coordinate 507,955,543, forward strand.
ATCTGATTTCTGTTATCTACATCAAATAAATTGAATACTGGAATGAAAATAAGTTTCATGGAGACACTAAAAACATTACATATTTCCAGGGAAGAAATAAAAAATTCCATAACATTTGGCTTTGATAAAATGACATCATTTGTGTCATAGAAACTGAACTGAGTATTTCTATAAATCCATTTAAAATCTATGAGCTTTCTATTAAGAATTTTTATGTATGTTATGCGTTGAAAGTTCTTTATACTTTGATCACCTACTTATGGCCTCATGATCATCATCATTATTACAATCAGATGGTTTAGGGTTCATATTCTACAGTTTTAAAGGGAATATATGAGTTTTGGGAGTCAAAACATTTTGAATTCTGAGCTTAATAGTGAGAAAGTGAGTGATGTGTTTTTTTGATGGTTTTGGTGTTACTGATTCTGGTTTATTGATCCAATTACACAATTTAATCTCTATCATATTTTTTGTTTTGAAAAGATATGTGTTTTTCAAAAATAAAAATAAATCCTAATTTTAAATAAAAAAACTAGTGAATATTAAAATTAAAATATGTAAATTAATTAATATATAATTAATGGAATAAATTAGTAAAATTTTATTTAAAATTAAAAATTCCTAATTCTGCCTTAAAAAATTCAAAACTATCAGAGGGAATTTGATGAGTAAAAATTTCTATAATTTGATTTTCTTTATTTAAGAATCCTGAAGAAATATCCTTTTTGATAATGTGATGTCGTAAAAAATGTTTCCTTATATCAATACTCTATGTTATAGAATGAATTACATGTTTTTTTAATGATGTTTTAACTATTATAATCACAAAAAATTGGAATATTATCGAAATTAAGTCCAAATTATAGTAAAGTGCATTTCAACCACAAAAATTGAGCACAAAAACTTCTAGGAGATATATATTCTACATCATCTATCACAATAGGAATTTATAATAATTATGACGGCTAATTTTCGATGGATTATCATCGTAAAGGATTTTTTTTAATGGGTGTCCATCACAAATATCCCATCATGGAAGAAGGCATAAAAAATACATTATTTTGTGAAGGTCCATCGCAAAAACCCTTTTTTGCAATGAATATACACCCCGTCGTAAAACAAAATCCTGAAATATTATTTAGAAACATTTTGTGTTGATCCTTAATAAATAACCTTTTGATATGGATAACTAATTTTTCACAAATAACCATTCAAAAAAAATCAAACAATTAAATTATTTGTAAATAAAAATAAAAAAATACATAAAAATCAATAAAATTGATTTTAAAAAATTAAAACACGCATAAAAGTAACACATCATTTCAAATATAATATTCTTTAATACCAAATTACAAAATCGTCATAAAATATTTAGAAATCATCAACTAACATTAGCTGGGGGAGAATCAATCGATGGATGATGGGGAGGAAAATCCATACCAATTCCATGTGCAAGTCGCCACAAATACTCCATCATCTCCTCATATCTTAGATGTTTCTGCTCATGATCTTCCTCCCTCTACTTCTGCATCTGCTATGTCATCTCATTCTGAGCTCTCAAACTCTCCTCATAATGTGCATCAGACGATGGCATCGATAACAAATCTCCACGAGCTCCCTTCTCACTCACTGATTCCATCTTAGAAGTACCATAATAACTCTTATGTGTAAGTCGAGAACAAATACAAATCACTCAACCTTTCACGATACCCTACAAATTATCATGTATACTATCCTCCTCATCGAAACCTGAATCAGCAGTGACATCTTTTTCAGTATCATATGGACTCTCCCATGAATGAGAAGTCACAACCTCATATTTTTCCATTAAATATAATGAAAAATTCGAATAATAATACAATTAATATTGATGACATTGTTCAAAAAAATCACTAACCATAATACGACACTGTCATTTGCGTACAACTTCTCATGTACGAGGATCAGAATACATATTATTATAAACTTCAAACTCTATAATATATGGTTTAGTAGAAACCTTTATAATATAAGAAACATGTTATAGTTAAAATAAATATACATTAATAAATAATATCAATTACCATATTCTATTGATGAATGCTAAATGTACGACTCTCGGCCTTATGGGTAACCTCTTTCCTCCCCCAGCTCTGATGCCCAGTTGATGATCTCATCCTAAAAGACTCTCCTATCCAGAAGGATCACATCCCATCCCATACATGAGTTGATATATATTTGGGATTGTGGGAGATGCAAGACTGATCAAAGACGGCAGCAAAATATTTATCTATAGCCCACTTTCTATTATTTTTTAGAAACTGAAGAATGTTCTCGCGTATACAAGTATCCCATGCCTTTTAGATAGGACCTCTCTGACTATCAAAAATCGAAAAAAATAAATTATGCAAGACCATTAAAAATAATATTTTAGTAATTAAATAATTTTTTTTAAAAAAATATATATTATTTAATAATGTACAATCCAATGGTCGAACATCTAGTCATGCCCAATGATGGGTACTAAGTCCCATGACACCCATAGCTCGGAAAAATAATTGTCATAATTGTACCAGCTTGGCCAATGGAAAATGCACAAAACTGTTCTATGTCCAAAAAAATATATAATCATAAAAATATTATCAAAATTAATACACATAGTTAATAAAAAATAAATTTAACAATAAACCATTAAACAAACCTCTATAAATGAGGATCAAAATCAACAGACGGCCGTCTCTCAGGAATAGGATCTAGAATCTGTAATTGAGTAAGACTGCGCCCCCTCCAAGTAGGTGCACCAACCTAAGGAGGAGGAGGAGAATCGGGCTCATCATCTGGAAGTCTGACATCAGTCATAGAATATAATAAATCGTCATGAGGATCATCTCAAGCCATTTTAAAAAAATATTCTCACTGGTATGACATTATTAAAATAGATATGAAATATAAAAAACTAATGAATGTAAGACACACAATATATTTTTAGACATACTATTTTTTATATATTTTTATATTTTGTAGAAATTATTTTTATGATTTTTTAATCATTGGTAATATTAAAAATTTATTAAAAATAATGGCCCATTGATTGTTAAATCTTAAAAATTATTTATATTAATAATATTTTTTTATAATTAATATTATCGAAGAATTTTTTCTAACTCTGAAAATTGTTATATTTTTTAAAAAGTATTACTAAAAATTATCATAATTATTATTTACTATTTTTTTAATAAATAATACATATTTTAAATTTTTATATTTTTTCACTAAACAAAAATTTTAACATTTTTAGGATAAAAATTTCATATAAATAATGTTTAGTTAAAATGTTTTCTTTAAATTAATTTTCTCATCATTCTTAAAAAAACTCATTTCTATATATTTCAGACATGTTATATATATATATCACATAATCAAAACTATTTTCATCAAATTAAATATTACACATTTTTTCAATGAAATTAACATATCAAATTTATATACATACATACATGCACAAACACACAAATTTTCATCTTTTTTGTTAATTTTTCAAATTATTAATAGTATTTTGTAATTAAAACTATTATTTAATATTTATTATTAATATTGCGTAAATAATTAAATACATATATTTATATATTTATATTTGAATATTTATAAATTAATATAAATATACAAAAAATATTGTGGCAACTTTATTTAAACTAATATACATATTATATATATATATACATAGATATAAACATAAATAAATATTTAATATATTTTAGTAATATTAACTAATTAAATCATAATTATTATAAATTATGTAACGATTATTATTAAATTTTTAAATTTTTAATATATATATATATATATATATATCATAATTTAATAATTAATATAAATACATAAAATGTATTCTGAATATTTTTTTTAATTAAATATACATATGATATCTATATAAATATACATATATATATATATATTAAACTTTAAATGTATTTATAAAATATTTATATATACATATTCAGATGTATATATATATATATTACACAATTTGATAATGAAATATATTTTTATACATTTTTTGAAACAAATATATATTTCAGATAAATGTATACATACATATATATACACATACATACATACATATATATATATATATATTTATTTATTTATTAAAAACCATACAATTTTTAAAAACGTTTATTTACATCTGTCTGTGTGTGTGTATATATATATTAAAAACATTACATGTTTTCTTAAACATATATATATATATATATATATATTCACATTTTAATATACATACAAGTATGTATGTAAATATATATATATATATATATTAAAAACAGTATATAATTTTTTATATAAATATATATATATATATATATTAAAAAATTTACAAATGTTTAAAACATTTATCGATGTATACACAGAATGTATTGCTTACATATATTTATATAAAAAAATCTTAATTAATCAGAATAAATTATATATATAAATTTATATAAAAATATTTTTTAATGAATATAAATATATAAAATATATTTTCGAGATTTTTTAACAGATCTATATGTATACTTTATGTATACATATATAAAAATATACATACAGACATACATATATGCATATATATCGAAAACAATAACATATTTTAAAAATCATTTATATATATAAACACATTTTAGTATATATATATATAGATACATATATCAAAAATAACATCGTACATAAACATACTTATATATATATATATATATATATATATATATTCAAAACATATTTAAATATCAAAAATAAAAAATAGAAAAATTCCTAAAAAGAAATTAAAAAAATTATATGAACCAGATTACAATCGAAATAGAGATTAATACAATTGTTTGATTCCAAAATATCAAATAAAACATGAAAATCAAATAAATTTCTAAACATAACGTTTAACTATACTTATATATTTGACATTGAATGCAAAATGCACAAAAAATGAATCAGATTATAATAAAAGTAGAAATTAGTACAATTGAATTTATCCAAAATATCAAAGAAAGTATTCTAATAAGATAAATTTAAAAACCTAGGGACCAAACCAGTATATTTAACATTGAACCTAAATATTCTAAAAACAATAGATGAAAAATGTAATTGGAGACTGTACCATAAAGATCTGAGCTGGAATCAACAAAAAAAAGGAAGAATGGAGTCGCACAGAGCTGGGGAAAAATAGTCAGCCAGATGATTTCCTATGGGAGAGGGAGGAGGAAGAAAGAAAGAATTTGAAGAAGGAAAGGAGGGCCCCAAGCTATTAAATAGTTGGTTTTTTTATGATGGACTTAATGTTGTCGCAAATAATTTTTCACCATGATTTTTTTCAACGGATATGATGTTCTGTCACAAATAATCCTAAGGCTATGGGAATTTTTGACATATAAAAAATATGTCACAAATGCCCATCATGAATAATTTTCACGCTGGGAAGAGGGAAAACCGACCAAAAATAGTTGCATTGGATTATTTATTCTTTCGTAATATACAATTATTTATGATGGTCTAAATAGTATTTTGCAAATAATAATAGAAAAGACACTATTTGTGACTGGTAATTTAGCTGTCACAAATGACCCATCAAAAATGGAAAGAATTATAGTAGTGTATTGCTAGAGCATTTTAATTTTGTTTCTTAATTGACCATAAAACTAAATATATTCATAATAAGTGATATGTTTTTGAAGAAGTTTTTCTTTCAAATGTAAAACCTACAAAATCTATCTTTCAAAATAAAAAAAAATTAAAATCATAATTTTTTGTGTAATGTAGAGATTGAAAAATGATTCCGTCTAAATATATAAATTTTTTTAAACAATAGTAAAATTGGATTAATTTATATTTGATTGAAATCTATCACATAGAAAAATAGATAACATGATGTATGGTTTGTTAGTAGTAAGATATATTAATATACCAATAATATCATTATATAATCGGTTTTGAACCCATTTTCGAACATCATCCAAATCATGTTTTAAATTAGTTCATATAGGAGTTGTATAAGTCCTTTTTTCTAGTCCAATTTTTTTCAATAAATCAATAATTTATTTTCTTTGATTTAAAATATTTCGATCATCATTTTTATTCAATTGAAATATAAGAATAAAACTTACTTCTCCCATCATTCTCATTTCAAATTATTTTTTCATAAGTCTTGGAAAATCATTACAATGATTTTTATTTGTTAAAGAAGAAATAATGTTATTTACATAAAACAGTATTAAATATATATTAGAATTTTTTTAAGATAAACAAATAAGGATCTTATAAACCGATAAAAATACATTTTCTAATAAAAAAGAGATCAATATTTCATACCAAGCTCTATGTGTTTGTATAAGACATAAAGATAATTAGTAAATCTAAAAAATTAATTTGATAGATGGTGAATTTTAAAAAGTAGTTTTTGTTCAATATAATTTTTTTATTAAATATCCTTTTAGAAAAATTTATTTTATATTAAATTGATATGATTTAAAATTTATATGAGATGCATAAGCTAGAAGAATTCTAATTGGCTCTAATCTTGAAACAGAAGAAAATATTTCACCATAATATATTTCCTCTTATATATTTTATCTTTTACATACTAATCTAGATTTATTTATAGCTATTATTCCTTCATCATCTTATTTATTTTTCAATTCTCATTTGGATCCTAGTATATGATGATTCTATGCTCTGTTAACTAATTTACAAACCATATTTTTACTAAATTGGTTAAGTTCTTCTTTTAGTGCCATTAGGAAACCTTCATCATCCATATATTCTTCTACAGTTTTAGGTTCTAATTGAGATATGTTGGAAGTGAATTTAGATAAGTTTTCAGCATCCCTTCCAGTTCATAATCAAGTATCTAAATCTCCTATTATAGTTTCTAGGGTAATATCCCTTATGGTTATACAATATCTAGGTAATACACTTTTAGGTTCATTATCTCCACGTTCATATATACTAGATTGAATTTCATTTATTTCATTTTCAAAATCAGCCTTTTGTGATTCATGTCGCATGTTGTCCAATGAGTCAATTATTTCATCTTTTTTGTTTTTCTTTTTATCAGAAGTATCACTTTCATTAAACATCAAATTAAAAATTTCTCCAACCATCCATGAATTTTTATTATACACTCTATATGATTTATAGTTATTATAATATCCTATAAAGATTCCATCACCAACCTTTGGATAAAATTTAATAAGGTTTTCCATAGTATTCAGGATATACACATGGAATCCAAATATTTTAAAGTATCCCACTTCAGTTTTTCTATTATCCAATTGTTCATAGTGTGTATTTTTAATAAGGGACATTATTACATTTGTATTCATGATATATGAAGTTGTGTTTATAGCTACTTCTAAAAAATTGTTATGAATACTATATTTAATTAACATTTTTCATGTAACATCTTATACATATATTCCACTGAAAGGTTCCCTAAGCCCAGTTGGCCACAAGGCCTCAGGTGTATATCCCCAAACTCTATAGGCTTCCAATTAGGAGGGACGGCCTAGGTTGTGTCTATAGAGAGAATATTATTTCATTACCACATTATAGGAAAGTAGATATAAAATAATTAATAAGTATCAAGAGATATAAATCAATAATAAAATTGATTAAAATAACAACATGAATATAAAAAAAATAGTAATAATCCTATATGCATATGATAATGATACATGTGAAGTATATATAATGTATCCAAAACATGTATATATGGATTCATTATAACACATGGAACAACAGTTCAAAAGGGACAAAAACTATCCTATCTAGAATCAAAAGCATTGGATTGGTCCCCTCGTCCCCAGATACTATGTAGAAATTTGTAACTAGTATCAGGGGTTTTCCCTTGTCTATACCTACATTCATATATTATGTCTGGGTACCCATCGATAGCCCAGACAGGGTGTGAGATAAAATCCAACAAAAAACCCACCTAATAGCCTAATTCCATGTGGTCATTTAATATATAATAATAATATTGTGAAAATAGTAATATAATATTATAAGGATATAATGAAAATAATCATAACATAATGGTTTGGGTTCCCATGGAAACCCATCCTGTAATACCTAAATCAACCATAGCATAAAGCCTCTAAAAAGGTTATCCCTGTATAAATTTATAATCATATTCATTTAATTATTCAATCTCATTAATTGAATATTTCTCTAGACCTAGCATGTCGCTCCATGTCACACATGAAGATATGTGATCAAGATATTCCTAACCATGTCATCTATAAGTTTTAAGACACTTATTGAATCCAATATTGTGACTTGGATGGGAATAATTGAAATAAAATCCATTTCATTAATTAATTCATTAAGAACCTGAGCTCATCCTTGTCATTACGTATTTGGAATCTAGGTATCACTCCAAGAAAATAATAAACCAAACACCTTATAATCCCATCCTAGTCATTTCTCATGGGAATATTGGTATTGAAATGGGTGTGGTATAACATCCTTTCCACTGGAGTCCTTCAATGGTGTTCCACTAATGGATCCCATGTATTACAAGTTTATTATGTGATCAACATCCTCTATGTACATCCTTGGAAATCCCAAATGAGTCCAAGTATCACTTTGGAATATAACAGTCATCTCCCATGAGTCTGTCCTAGTAAGTACATAAGGAGTCCAAGTGTCACTCGAGCATAATCATGGAAGTATCCAAAAGACTCCATACATGGAGTTAGTATAAAAACCCATGTGTCACCCAAGGCATGTATTAAGCATTCAATCCAAATAATCTATTTATATCAATTTCATCTCCCTGATCATTCTATCTAATATCACCTCATGTAGTTGATCAAGGCATGGGATAAGCTTATATGGCTTAACCTATTAGTTATCTCACTTTTAATATCAATTAAAAATAAAAATGGTGCTTAAAAAATCAATTACATTTCCAAATACTAGGGACACTACCATCCATTACCTTTCCTCAATCAATCTAATTTTTAATATAAATTCATTGTTAAAAATCCTAGGGAAAGGGGTGAATGACTAACCTTGAAGATGTATAAATTAAATCACCACCCATGGTTGTCCAATTAACTAAAAATATTACACAAGGGGTGGTTTCAATTCAAGGTCAATAACATAAAATAATTTTTCAATCTTCTCATTGATTACATGGGTCATGCTTATCTACTCTAAACAAGGATTGGATTATTTTTCCAAGATGTAACTCCGATAATTGGGAATGTGGTTAAAAACATTTATATAAACACCTCAACATTAATTTTAAATAATGAGACTGTGAACTGTATGTTCATAGGGAAATTTTTATCCATTATAATCTCTTAATTCGAATCAGGTCGTAAGAAAAAAAAGAACAAATGAAGAACCTAAAATTAGGGAATATTTTATTGCACCTAAATAACATAGCTAATAAAAAACCAAATGATGAATGACAATATATAAATGTAGATCTTATAGGGATAGATCAATTTCTTCCGACCGATCATGATTCTGAGTTCAAATGGATGAGATCTCCCATATCCTAGATAAGGCTTCAAAGATAATCCCTCTAAGGCCCAAGGATGAAAACAAATCAAGAATAGGAAAAATAGGTTTGAATTTTAAGATTCATTATTAGTGATTTTGTAATTTTACCCAAAATACTGGGCCACATGGTTTAGTCTCATTGTTGGTAGAATCATGCAAGCACTACAACAGTGAGCGTCACCTCACATAGTTAGTATGCACTGTTTGACAAACCATGTAGAAACTATGTCTCAACCCTCTTTGAAATAGTTTGGATCTCTTACATGGACATGATCCTAAAACTGTATAGTTTTCAAACAATGTGTACTCCTCCTTATCTATTCCCAGTTCTCACACAGTTAGTAGTATATGTGTGGCCCACCCCGTACGGTTTCTACTAACCATGAATTATATATGTTTTACCACAAAAGTTTGGTTCTGGGCTCTGAAAAATCCCCATACACCCCCAATACCTCCATGAACTCAAATGGAGTTCACATTTGGCCTCAATGAAAATTTTAAACTAAGAATTAATATATTTTAAATTATTATTTACCTCAAAAAAGCATAATGTTCTTACAAACACCCCCTTAAAGAAATTAATCCCTGAATTTGCCTTCAAAGGGTTGAAAAGAATAATTTCTGAACAACTCATTCCATTGGGCTCATACATCATCCTCCCACTCCCATGTATCGTCCTATACATAGACATGCTTTTATATCACCAGTAATAGAGGAACTGACCATCCCTAGGGAACCTTCCTGCTACAATCCATAATATGTATTGGATACTCCTCAAAGTACACATCTACCTATAACTCATCCTCCTTAGAATGAAAATAATGATAAATATATGGATGATATTAGCACGACTGTGATATAATAAAGTCATTTCGTAGGGACCCATACCTCTAGGGTAACTAGAAATGATATGATACATGCATCACTCTCTCCAAAATATCAAAAAAATTGAAAGGTCATGGTGAATACTTACCATGTCTCATGATCCATATATTTTCCAGTCTTGGTGAAACATGTAAATGACCTGATCCCAACATAAAAATCTGGTGGTCATCTGCGATGATCATTATAATATTTCTATTGAGATTTTGTAGTATCCATCCATTTAGAAATCAGTGGAACATGATTTGTAGTCTCCTATAGAAGATGAGGTATAATAATATCATCCTATCTGGCATCTAACCATCACTAGGTTGAGTAGCATGACCTACTTTACAAATCCTCACAAATATCTATCTAAATAGTATCTTGGATGTAACACCCCGAGATTTTATGAAAAATATTATTTTAATTTCATTAATGTCTTATGTTGTATTCTACACCAAGATTACCTTGCGCTATACGCAACACCGTATTAGCTTGCAGTATACGCAACACTATTCTTGGATCGTGTTACACACAATTTTGATAATAGTTATTCTACGCAACAATGAGTATATATATATATATATTAAATGTATAAATGAAATATGGATGGATTCTGTTATACGAAACAACGAAGGATTCTTTCACAACACGCAACCCTGACTTGGCTTGCATTACACGCAATCGCGACCTTCCTCGATAGCGTGTGTAATACGCAATACCGAGTTTCACAAAACAACGATGTGCTATTAAAATATTATTAAAACTAGCCGTTATGAATAGTAATAACCACTTTTTAAAATTCTGTAAATCTTATTTTTCAAAATGAACTTCATTTTTGGATTCCGAGTATCGAATTTAGCCTAAGGTGAAATTTTGGTACATTTCGGATAACTTCCATATTCTGATGAATAGTGAAAATTACTAAATTATAATTAAAAACAACGTTTTTAATCGAAATAATTAATAGTGATAAATTATTAATTTGAGTGGTTTTAAAGTATATTTAGAATATATTTTTACAATTTAATACAATGTTGTTCATTAGTTGTAATTTCACATTTAAACCAGACATAATCAAGTGTCAATCTTTTGATATATATTGTTTCCTAAAAACACGCTATTTATTTTAACAGCAGGATTTAATTATAAAATTAATTAATGCAACTTCTATGTTATGAATTTGGTGAAATAGATTTCATTTTTGAATTCGGAATATGAAATATATCTTAGGATGAAATTTTGGCATTGTTCTGAAAAACATCAATTTTTGATGAATAGTGAAACTACTAAGTGATAGTTAAAAAAACTGAATTTTTCATAAAACTTAATTTTGCCGCTTCTGTGAATGGAATTTCGAAAATCCGAGAGACACAGTTAATATCAAGGACTAAAATGTGGTTCAATGAGATGAAAATAATTTTTTGGTGAATAGTAACTTTTTACTTTTTTTACCACGGTTAATAGCAAATAGGGTAACTAAGGGTAAATATGATATTACTATTACCCTAACACATGTCCTAATTCTATTGGACAAGTTTAATTCGACCAAAAACAAACTTAGGAATAAAATATGACCATTTAGGCCCACTTGGATTAGATTAGGACATTTATTATTAATTTATTTAAAGAAAGGTTAAAATAGTTAAAATCAAAGTTTAATAAGTAAATCATTTTTAATATGGGGTTATACATAAGATAAATTCGATTGTAAATATTCATTAGAAAGCTAAAACGATTTCCTACATGATGGTATTTTATTTGTAATTTTTAGACATCAAATAATTTAATTTATTTATGACACAACGATGATGCAGTAATTATCTTATTAATGAAATATTGACATAACTGATGTTATAAACACCAAAATAAATGTAATTTGAGATTTTTTATGAATTCCACTAATTTTCTAGGTTACTATGATATATTAATGTTGATTTAATCAACTTGGTTCGAACATTTAATTCTGTTATGACTTTTACAAAAAACATATATCAAATAGTGTCAAAATTGACACAAAATAGTTTTTAAATGAAATATTATATTATTAATTGTTATTGTATTCCTAAAAATCTAAGGTTCGGCCAAATGACTTAGATAAGGATATATATATTAATAATAAACAATTTGGGGTTCGTTTGGCATGTTATAGTAAGTGTATTAACCATATAGTGAAAGAAAACAAAAAGACATGGTAAAAGTAAAATTATTTAACTTAGAGTTAAATCTAATTGATAAGGTTAAAATAATATCCTAAACTTGTCTAAATTCTATTGGTTGATAGTATTTCGACCCCTCCCCACCTTATCTTCGAAATAAGACCCTTTGGAACCATTATAAACCGATTTTGACTTTAATATAAAATAATATTTTGAGATATTCCTAAGGTGCCCCTCTCCTCCCTTATAAAAGGACACCTCCTCCCCCTCCTCCTCACACCAATTTGAGCACTCAAGCTCGTCCAACCCCTGCCAAAATCTCTTCTCCACTTCCCTAGCAACATTCTAGAGGTTCTGGTCTTCCTCAAAGACCAATTCTAGTGCCCTAATAGGAGGTCTCAAAGAGGCACTTCAAAGAAGAGGTAATTACCGTTACCAATTCTTTCATCTTTATTTCTTCTTCCACTTCTTCTTCTTAGGTTGTTTCATTATGAAGTAATAACATAAGTATCACTAATATACTGATATGTTAATATAAGTATGAAACAACCCTATTTCACCATCTAACCATCCTACGGAAAAAGAAATCACCGCGCGTGCGTACGTACGGAATACCGTCTCCACGACGCGATGAGATTCATTCTCCATGTTAACCATTTAAGAATGATTATAATGTATATATAAGAAATAATAATGAAATATATGACATTATAAAGCTACTGGATTTATGTATATATATACATATGTATGTCATCTACTTACTTCCATTTCAAGACAATAAGGAAAGAAAAACAGCGTTCATGCGTACGTACGGACTACCGTCTCCATGGACGGTGTTTTTCATTTTATTTATCTATCTATTATATATATATATATATACTGAATATATATGATATATAAATCATATTTTATATTCTGGAAGTAAGTAAATCATGATATAAGTAATAATGATGTCAAGAACAACAAGTCAAAACACCTACGATAAATGAAACGATTTTACCCAAAACGCTTCTTTAACATGGAATTTACAAAAGAACGGGTAATATAATGTCATAAGTGAACCATATATGATATTATAACAATGAATATGATTCTGTAATAAGTCAATGACATTATTTAAATCATTATACAGGAGGTTCGGACACATACGAAGCAAATTGGACCTAAGGTAAGGGAAATATCACAATCTCATTTTTATCCGAGATTGTTTATTCGTAAGTATTTACTGGGGTGTATTTTATCATCCACATCCATGTTTCATAAATATGTAATATTATTTCCATCCAACTACAATTGTTTAAATCCAATTTTACCCTTCGGTGAGTTTTTAGTAAAGGAAATGAAAGGAATCTTTTTTCGTTTTCCGTACGAGGTATTTTTTGACTTTTCCGACAAAAGTACGAAGAATGTTTTTTTTAACTTATACGGCATGAATGGATTTTAAAAAAAAAATTCCAAGAATCTTCCTTTACAAGTTTTCAAGTTTATTTTTAATCAACTTCTTTTATTTTAAAGTCATATGACATGTTATGAAAGGAAAAATGTTTTTGAAGAAGAAAGGATATTTTCCTCAAGAATAGAGTTCAAGTGTTTTATCAAAATTATTTTCCATCTAAGATAATAAAGGGTTCTGTTTTTATCCCTATTATTAAATTGATTTGATCATGTTGTGATGGAATTATTTTTATGAATTCCTTTATCTTATATGAATTGTTTTATGATGTCATGTTGTTTAAGAATCCCATTTTTATTACATGGGTTATGTGATGATGTAAGATTTATGATTATGTGGCACACATAAGAAAGGATTCATTATAAGATGGGTGGGACCTATATCTCCCTCCAATGCATTGGGTAAAGATTTTATATCTCATGAGATAGACAGGGCTGGAACGGTAGGTTATACTGGTTCAGTGAAACAGGACTGAAACGAGGGTTACTCGATTCAGAAAGGGACTTTGTCCACTAAGATAGTCTTGGCAATGAGTCATGACTAACAAGAAATGATTTTCCATGATTATGTGTGCATGCCACAAAGTTTCAAGTTTCATGTTATGATTATGGTGATCTCATTTTCACTTCTATGATTTGTTCCATGTTAAGATATTATGATCTCTTTTGCATGTTATGATTTTCAAAAAGATATGATATGATTTTTATTTCTTTTGTATACCCTTACTGAGCATTTGAGCTCACCCTTTTATGTTTTCTTTTCCCCAGGATATAAAGAAAGGTTTTAGGTAAAAAAAAGGGAGATCTTTATGGGAGATTTTGAAGATCTTTCACCACGATTAGAAGATTATATTCCGAGTTTCCAAAGACACTAAACTATTACGATCCTTTAGTGTGTGTTTTTGTTATGTACTAAGTATTCCGCAAAAGTAATGTAATGTCCATGTACGATAAGCTTCGGGTCTCTACAGTTGGTATCAGAGGAAAGGTTTAGTCAACCTTTGGAAACTAGGATGTGAAAACGTTAGTGAGATCCCTAGAGATATTTCTAAGGTATGTCTAGGGATGTCCCTAAGGATACGTATACGTATAGGATAGTCCTAGAACTATGGTAACGATCTTAGAATTAAACCTAAGATGTTAGATTTTGAAGGTACTCCCCCTTTATTATGTTGTTTTCCCAAGCATGATTTTTGCCTCTCACAAGATTCTTTTTGTGTTTTAGTTAATGGAGGGAACCAGAAGGAATTCGGTTAACATTGAATCCAATGAAAAAATTGGTGACTATGAGAAAACAAATTGTGTAATTCCTAGAGAGAAAGATCTTGTGATTATGCCAAATCAGTCATCGCGATATATGATTAACCAGGTGAAATTTAGTGGTATGACTAATTCATCAAAGAAGAGGAAGATAAACTATTATGCATGTTCGCATGTTGAGGAGCATAAAGAAAGGAATATTGAGATTTCTAAAGAAGGGAAGAAGAACCTTGAGGAATACCTCAAACGGAGGGACCGATGTTATCTGTGTGGAGAAAAGGGTCATAGAGTGACAGACTGTTATGGAGTTCAATGTCTTATTTGTGGAGAACATGGGCACTACCCAACTCAATGCCCTGACCAAAAAAGATACTTCTAAATCAAGGAAGGACTTATTCCAGGACAGTCATTGATGTGGATGGACTGAAGTGTTTATGTATTGGTATTCAAGAATAATGTTGTTGAGTTACTTTTATGGTGTATTGGAATATTTATGTATTGGTCTAATGTGGTATTCGAAGTGATTGAGATATTTTTGGAAATAAGATGATATGCGCATAATGAAGGGATAAGACGATAATGAGATGTTTGATTGTATTCATGAGCTCATGATTTATATAAGGACTAAGTGATATCACGGTTTGAGTATATAGAATTTTGAGGATTTTGGTATGTGGAAAGTGTTAACTTTTAACTGCATTCATGTTTTCACTAAGGTATTCAAGAGAATACATGATTAAGGACTTTGAATGTTTGGAATGTGACCAACAAAACATATCTTATGATATATGGGGATCGACGATGGTGTTAAATCTCTTGTAATCGTTTTTACTATGTTATGAGAGTGGACTGCAGTATTATGGATAAGCCTAAAGATTGGAATGGATTATGTTGAACATAAGTTAGTATTGTTTAAGGATCGAAGTTTTCTCGATATTATTGATAGGATGTTATAGTAATATAGTTTTAGAAAAAGGACAACCTGCAGGACGGGCGACAGCCCATCGCTTCGGACAAGGCTGTAGGAATCGAACCCACAACCGAAGTGCGACTGGACTTTATCGCCTACCACTGACCTACAGGAAGTCCCTGTTTAGTAGAAACTAGTTTTATTATATTAAGCAGTATGATATATGAAGTATAAGTCCATTTTAGGAACCATATATGATTAATCTCACTATAGATCGACTTATGTGTATAAGTTTTGCTAACCTTTTGTTTGAGACAGATGGAATGACCTGTCATTCTATCACATAATCTGCTAACACATCACGAATAACAAATTCAACTTCATTTCTTTAAGGTAAGAAGTGTAAATTGTTCAATTCACGAACAACAGTGAGATTATACCAAAATCAAGTAAGTATTTCTTCTAATTCAAATTTTTCAACTTTAGGGAAATGATATTGAAAACCAAAAATGTTGTCCTAGTGATCTTATATCTGATGAATCAGATGGTACCCTAGATCATCACAAATTTATGGCTTTGTGATTGTTGGCTTTTTCATAGCCATGTCCTCTACCACTATCCATCAGAACATGATGGTTAGATTTCTCTTCCATATCCATATTTTCACCTATGTGGAAACCCAGTGATTAGTTTATTTGGGTAATCGTTAAGTTTCATACTTTTGTTTTTAAAGATAAGTTTTGGTATTCCTTTTTATGATGTGGGTTTCTGTCAAAGAAACTTTCAAATAGTAAACCATTTATAACCCCGACGAATTTCGAGGGCGAAATTCATTTTAAGGGGGGTAGAATGTAACACCCTGAGATTTTATGAAAAATATTATTTTAATTTCATTAATGTCTTATGTTGTATTCTACACCAAGATTACCTTGCGCTATACGCAACACCGTATTAGCTTGCAGTATACGCAACACTATTCTTGGATCGTGTTACACACAATTTTGATAATAGTTATTCTATGCAACAATGAGTATATATATATATATATATATATATATATATATTAAATGTATAAATGAAATATGGATGGATTCTGTTATACGAAACAACGAAGGATTCTTTCACAACACGCAACCCTGACTTGGCTTGCATTACACGCAATCGCGACCTTCCTCGATAGCGTGTGTAATACGCAATACCGAGTTTCACTAAACAACGATGTGCTATTAAAATATTATTAAAACTAGCCGTTATGAATAGTAATAACCACTTTTTAAAATTCTGTAAATCTTATTTTTCAAAATGAACTTCATTTTTGGATTCGGAGTATCGAATTTAGACTAAGGTGAAATTTTGGTACATTTCGGATAACTTCCATATTCTGATGAATAGGGAAAATTACTAAATTATAATTAAAAACAACTTTTTTAATCGAAATAATTAATAGTGATAAATTATTAATTTGAGTGGTTTTAAAGTATATTTAGAATATATTTTTACAATTTAATACAATGTTGTTAATTAGTTGTAATTTCACATTTAAACCAGACATAATCAAGTGTCAATCTTTTGATATATATTGTTTCCTAAAAACACGCTATTTATTTTAACAGCAGGATTTAATTATAAAATTAATTAATGCAACTTCTATGTTATGAATTTGGTAAAATAGATTTCATTTTTGAATTCGGAATATGAAATATATCTTAGGATGAAATTTTGGCATTGTTCTGAAAAACATCAATTTTTGATGAATAGTGAAACTACTAAGTGATAGTTAAAAAAACTGAATTTTTCATAAAACATAATTTTGCCGCTTCTGTGAATGGAATTTCGAAAATCCGAGAGACACGGTTAATATCAAGGACTAAAATGTGGTTCAATGAGATGAAAATAATTTTTTGGTGAATAGTAACTTTTTACTTTTTTTACCACGGTTAATAGCAAATAGGGTAACTAAGGGTAAATATGATATTACTATTACCCTAACACATGTCATAATTCTATTGGACAAGTTTAATTCGACCAAAAACAAACTTAGGAATAAAATATGACCATTTAGGCCCACTTGGATTAGATTAGGACATTTATTATTAATTTATTTAAAGAAAGGTTAAAATAGTTAAAATCAAAGTTTAATAAGTAAATAATTTTTAATATGGGGTTATACATAAGATAAATTCGATTGTAAATATTCATTAGAAAGATAAAAAGATTTCCTACATGATGGTATTTTATTTGTAATTTTTAGACATCAAATAATTTAATTTATTTATGACACAACGATGATGCAGTAATTATCTTATTAATGAAATATTGACATAACTGATGTTATAAACACCAAAATAAATGTAATTTGAGATTTTTTATGAATTCCACTAATTTTCTAGGTTACTATGATATATTAATGTTGATTTAATCAACTTGGTTCGAACATTTAATTCTGTTATGACTTTTACAAAAATAATATATCAAATAGTGTCAAAATTGACACAAAATAGTTTTTAAATGAAATATTATATTATTAATTGTTATTGTATTCCTAAAAATCTAAGGTTCGGACAAATGACTTAGATAAGGATATATATATTAATAATAAACAATTTGGGGTTCGTTTGGCATGTTATAGTAAGTGTATTAACCATATAGTGAAAGACAACAAAAAGACATGGTAAAAGTTAAATTATTTAACTTAGAGTTAAATCTAATTGATAAGGTTAAAATAATATCCTAAACTTGTCTAAATTATATTTGTTGATAGGATTTCGACCCCTCCCCACCTTATCTTCGAAATAAGACCCTTTGGAACCATTATAAACCGATTTTGACTTTAATATAAAATAATATTTTGAGATATTCCTAAGGTGCCCCTCTCCTCCCTTATAAAAGGACACCTCCTCCCCCTCCTCCTCACACCACTTTGAGCACTCAAGCTCGGCCAACCCCTGCCAAAATCTCTTCTCCACTTCCCTAGCAACATCCTAGAGGTTCTGGTCTTCCTCAAAGACCAATTCTAGTGCCCTAAGAGGAGGTCTCAAAGAGGCACTTCAAAGAAGAGGTAATTACTGTTACCAATTCTTTCATCTTTATTTCTTCTTCCACTTCTTCTTCTTAGGTTGTTTCATTATGAAGTAATAACATCAGTATCACTCATATAATGATATGTTAATATAATTATGAAACAACCCTATTTCACCATCTATCCATCCTACGGAAAAAGGAATCACCGCGCGTGCGTACGTACGGAATACCGTCTCCACGACGCGATGAGATTCATTCTCCATGTTAACCATTTAAGAATGATTATAATGTATATATAAGAAATAATAATGAAATATATGACATTATAAAGCTACTGGATTTATGTATATATATACATATGTATGTCATCTACTTACTTCCATTTCAAGACAATAAGGAAAGAAAAACAGCGTTCATGCGTACGTACGGACTACCGTCTCCATGGACGGTGTTTTTCATTTTATTTATCTATCTATTATATATATATATATACTGAATATATATGATATATAAATCATATTTTATATTCTGGAAGTAAGTAAATCATGATATAAGTAATAATGATGTCAAGAACAACAAGTCAAAACTCCTACGATAAATGAAACGATTTTACCCAAAACGCTTCTTTAACATGGAATTTACAAAAGAACGGGTAATATAATGTCATAAGTGAAGCATATATGATATCATAACAATGAATATGATTCTGTAATAAGTCAATGACATTATTTAAATCATTATACAGGAGGTTCGGACACATACGAAGCAAATTGGACCTAAGGTAAGGGAAATATCACAATCTCATTTTTATCCGAGATTGTTTATTCGTAAGTATTTACTGGGGTGTATTTTATCATCCACATCCATGTTTCATAAATATGTAATATTTTTTCCATCCAACTACAATTGTTTAAATCCAATTTTACCCTTCGGTGAGTTTTTAGTAAAGGAAATGAAAGGAATCTTTTGTGGTTTTCCGTACGAGGTATTTTTTGACTTTTCCGACAAAAGTACGAAGAATGTTTTTTTTAACTTATACGGCATGAATGGATTTTAAAACAAAATTTCCAAGAATCTTCCTTTACAAGTTTTCAAGTTTATTTTTAATCAACTTCTTTTATTTTAAAGTCATATGACATGTTATGAAAGGAAAAATGTTTTTGAAGAAGAAAGGATATTTTCCTCAAGAATGGAGTTCAAGTATTTTATCAAAATTATTTTCCATCTAAGATAATAAAGGGTTCTGTTTTTATCCCTATTATTAAATTGATTTGATCATGTTGTGATGGAATTATTTTTATGAATTCCTTTATCTTATATGAATTGTTTTATGATGTCATGTTGTTTAAGAATCCCATTTTTATTACATGGGTTATGTGATGATGTAAGATTTATGATTATGTGGCACACATAATAAAGGATTCATTATAAGATGGGTGGGACCTATATCTCCCTCCAATGCATTGGGTAAAGATTTTATATCTCATGAGATAGACAGGGCTGGAACGGTAGGTTATACTGGTTCAGTGAAACAGGACTGAAACGAGGGTTACTCGATTCAGAAAGGGACTTTGTCCACTAAGATAGTCTTGGCAATGAGTCATGACTAACAAGAAATGATTTTCCATGATTATGTGTGCATGCCACAAAGTTTCAAGTTTCATGTTATGATTATTGTGATCTCATTTTCACTTCTATGATTTGTTCCATGTTAAGATATTATGATCTCTTTTGCAGGTTATGATTTTCAAAAAGATATGATATGATTTTTATTTCTTTTGTATACCCTTACTGAGCATTTGAGCTCACCCTTTTATGTTTTCTTTTCCCCAGGATATAAAGAAAGGTTTTAGGTATAAAAAAAGGGAGATCTTTATGGGATATTTTGAAGATCTTTCACCACGATTAGAAGATTATATTCTGAGTTTCCAAAGACACTAAACTATTACGATCCTTTAGTGTGTGTTTTTGTTATGTACTAAGTATTCTGCAAAAGTAATGTAATGTCCATGTACGATAAGCTTCGGGTCTCTACATTGGAAGCTATTTTTCATGTTGAATTCAACTAAGGGCATGTGCCTCTTCCTAGAGACCCCAAAATCTAGGGCGCGTGTCTGTAGTGTTTCCTCAAGAACCTGAATCGTGGTTTATGACTAGACAACATTCTAAGGGTGGTATTACGTTTTTAGAAGAACATGTGTACCTAACACCCTCTATAACCCATTCTAGAACCTTGAGGTAAACCAGGCTTCCCCATTTGAAATGATGGAATGAGATATCCCATTAATTCATACTATCTATGGATATACAAACTTCTAATATCATCTACTGAAAGGTCCTTATTGATACATAATAAATAAGATACCATTGTGAACTTGGAAAAAACAAAAACAAAATAGCATAATTGCCTCATGTTGACATTGGTAATCCGATAAAAAATACATCAATATTTTATTCCATTTAAACTCAATAATGGTTAGGCTCTATAATTGTTTCATTGGTCACTGGTGATCTACCTTGACCTACTAATAGGTGGAAAATATCAGGAAAAAACTATCTACATCTATTTTAATACCTAACCACCAGTATTGTCAATGCAAATCGATATATATATTGGTGACTCCGAGGTGAATTACCCAAGCTGTAGCTTGAAAGTATCACACCAACTCCTCACACATGTCTTATATAATGCATATGAATCCATGTACATATATAATTTCATCATTTCCTACGGTCCTCACATTACATAGTATCTCATATGACTAAGACTTCATAGTATGATAGATGTCTCATCATCACAATATTTACTAGTGTATAGGTCCTAGCAAAGGATGATATAAAATTCTGCACTTTATGGTCCTACACCTCCAAGTGTATCTCAGAGAAGAAAGAAATAAGATTCCACTCGATACTAGACTACTGAATTTTCTAAATCTTATTCCTCCTATATATTGTGTTGGCCATGATGTTTCCCTATCCAAGAATGTAGGCAATCTCCAATTTGAAAGACTATAGGTTATTAACCCACCTTTTCTACCTAAAATTCATATCACACTATGTAAATATATACTTGAGTATTTTATGTTTTGTTTACACCAAAAGTCACTCTCCATGTAAGTAATGTCTCCAATAGTTAAAATAATGAATAACTACAGTTAACTCAAGATTGTGTTTTGGGGAGATCCTCTCATGTGGCATCAACTGAAAAGTCCTATACTCTAAGACTCTATCACCCTACATTCGAACTACACCAAGCCTGATACCTGATGCATCATAATTGATAGTGTAACTTCTACATTGATATAAAAAAATTAGCATCGTTTCTAAATTTAATCTACCTTTCAACACCTGAATGGTTGTCTCATAGGTATCTAACCATAAAACCATAAAAAATTCTTAGTCAAGTTTATCAAGGATGATTCTAATCATGAGAAGTAATGTATGAAATTCATGTAATATAAAACCTAACCTAAGAAAATACATATCTAAATTACTCTCTTGAAATACTCCAAGGAAACTAAAGCTCTCCCATTCTCCTAGTCAATTGAAACTTATGTTCCTAAGATGATGTGACCTAGGAAGTGAATTTGATCCCTCAATAATTGGAACCTTGTGATATTAGAATATAGCTGATGATAACTCATTGTAACGACCCATACTTTACATACATTGTTAATACTTCAAAATTGAATCACACTTATTACAACATATGACAAAACCACAAAGGACCGTATAGGTATAGTGTCTTTAGAAACTGGGAAGCATAAACAACTGGTTCATAAATCTTCTACAGTGTCTCCCATTTATTTCATCATATCTAGGGTCCCTTTTAGCATATTCTACTTAATATCCATCTTCCTGGCCTGGGGAAAAGAAAACATAAAAGGGTGAGCTCAAATGCTCAGCAAGGGCAAATAAAGGAAATAAAAATCATATCATATCTTTTTGAAAATTTAAAACCTGCAAAAGAGATCATAATATCATAACATGGAATAAATCATAGAAGTGAAAATGAGATCCCCATAACATAAAACTTGAAACTTTGTGGCATGCACACATAATCATGTAAAATCATTTCTTGTTAGTCATGACTCATTGCCAAGACTATCTTAGTGGACAAAGTCCCTTTCTGAACCGAGTTCACTCCTCGTTTCAGTCCTGTATCACTGAACCGAAATAACCTTCCGTTCCAGCCATGTCTATCTCATGAGATATAAAATCATTACCCAATGCATTGGAGGGAGATATAGGTCCCACCCATCTTATAATGAATCCTTTCTTATGTGTGCCACATAATCATAAAACATACATCATCGCATAACACATATAACAAAAATGGGATTCTTGAAACATCATGACATCATAAATCAATACATATATGATAAAGGAATTCATAAACATAATTCCATCACAACATAGTCAAACCAATGTAAAAATATGGATAGAAACAGAACCCTTTATTATCTTAGATGGAAAATAATTTTGATAAAACACTTGAATTGAATTCTTGAGGAAAATATCCTTTCTTCTTCAAAAACATTTTTCCTTTCATAACATGTCATACAACTTTAAAATAAAAGAAGTTGATTAAAAATAAACTTAAAAACTTGTAAAGGAAGATTCTTTGAAGTAATGTTTTAAAAATCCATTCATGCCGTATAAGTTAAAAAAACATTCTTCGTACTTTTGTCGGAAAAGTCAAAAAGTACCTCGTACGGAAAAACGACAAAAGATTCCTTTCATATTCTTTACTAAAAACTCACCTAAGGGTAAAATTGGATTTAAACTATTTCAACTGGATGGAAACAATATTACATATTGAGGGAACATGGATGTGGATGATAAAATACACCCCAGTAAATACTTACGAATAAACAATCTCGGATAAAAATGAGATTGTGATATTTCCCTTACCTTAGGTCCGATTTGCTTTGTTCGTGTCCGAAGCTCCTGTATAATGGTTTAAATAATGTTATTGACTTATTCCAGAATCATACATATTGATATGAGATCATATATGGTCATATTATTAGCTTCTTGTTAGTAATATTTCATTGTTACTTGTTACTCGGGTCTTTATAACTTTTTGTTCTTATGCGTGTTTTGTCGAATAAATTCTTATTCTTATCTTTAGGTTATAGATAATTCATTTCCAGAATGGTATTAGTGTAGTATATACCATATTCATTCATTAAATTCATTTATATAATCATTATGAAATGAAGATCATGTAGAACGAGTCGCATCACATCGTGGAGACGGTATTCCGTACGTACGCACGAGTGATGATATCGTTCCTATGATCGTGGAATTGTATTGGAGTATATATATATATATTATTTCAGTATCAATATTACTTAATAATAATCATATATAGTTACTCATTACACCATTATACCCATCCTTGTAAGGTGATGGTGGAAAATAGATTACACCACGGCGTGGAGACGGTATTCCGTACGTACGCACGCGCGGTGATTTCATTTTTTCCGTAGGATGGATAGAAGGTGAATTAGGGTTGTTTCATATTTATAATAACATATCAGTATGTAAGTAATACTGATGTTATTACTTTATCATGAAACAACTAAAGAAGAAGAAGTTGAAGAAGAAAGAAATTGAAAAGATCGGTAATGGATATTACCTCTTCTTTGGAACGCCTTTTTGAATCCTCCACTTAAAGAACTAAGATTGGTCTTTGGAGAAGACCAGGACCTCTAGGATTATTCTAGGGAAGTGGAAAAGGGAAAATGGCAGGGGTTGGCCGAGCTTGAGTGCTCAAATTGGTGTGAGGAGGAGGGGGAGGAGGTGCCCTTTTATAAGGGAGGAGAGGGGCACCTTAGGAATATCTCAAAATATTATTTTATATTAAAGTCAAAATCGGTTTATAATGGTTCCAAAGGGTCTTATTTCGAAGATAAAGTGGGGAAGGGTCTAAATCCTATCAACCAATAGGATTTAGACAAGTTTAGGGTATTATTTTAACCTTATCAATTAGATTTAACTCTAAGTTAATTAATTTAACTTTTACCGTGTCTTTTTGTTTTCTTTCACTATATGGTTAATACACTTACTATAACATGCCAAACGAATCCCAAATTGTTTATTATTAATATATATATCCTTATCTAAGTCATTTGGCCGAACCTTAGATTTTTAGGAATAAAATAACAATTAATAATATAATATTTGATTTAAAAACTATTTTGTGTCAATTTTTACACTATTTGATATATGATTTTTGTGAAAGTCATAACAGAATTATATGTTCGAACCAAGTTGATTAAATCAACACTAATATATCATAGTAACCTAGAAAATTAGTGGAATTCATAAAAAGTCTCAAATTACATTTATTTTGGTATTTATATTATCAATTTTTTTCAATATTTCATTAATAAGATAATTACAGCATCATCTTTGTGTCATAATTAAATTAAATTATTTGATGTCTAAAAATTACAAATAAAATACCATCATGTAGGAAATCTTTTTAGCTTTCTAATGAATATTTACAATCGAATTTATCTTATGTATAACCCTATATTAAAAATGATTTACTTATTAAACTTTGATTTTAACTATTTTAACCCTTCTTTAAATAAATTAATAATAAATGTCCTAATCTAATCCAAGTGGGCCTAAATGGTCATATTTTATTCCTAAGTTTGTTTTTGGTCGAATTACACTTGTCCAATAGAGTTAGGACATGTGTTAGGGTAATATTAATATCATATTTACCCTTAGTTACACTATTTACTATTAACCGCGGTAAAAATAGTAAAAAGTTACTATTCACCAAAAAATTATTTTCATCTCATTGAACCACATTTTAGTCCTTGATATTAACCGTGTCTCTCAGATTTTTGAAATTCCATTCACAGAAGCGGTAAAATTAAGTTTTATGCAAAATTCAGTTTTTAACCTACCACTTAGTGGTTTCACTATTCATCAAAAATTGAAAGTTTTCAGAAAAATACCAAAATTTCACCCTAGGCTAATTTCGATATTCTGAGTCCAAAAATGAAGTCCATTTTGAAAAATAAAATTTATAAAATTTCAAAAAGTGGTTATTACTATTCATAACGGCTAGTTTTAATAGCATATTGTTGTTTAGTGAAACTCGGTATTGCGTACGACGCAAGCTATCGAGGAAGGTCGCGATTGCGTGTAAAGCAAGCCAAGCAAGTGTTGTGTAGAAAAAGATTCCTTTGATGATTTACATAACATAAAAGTCTCGGGTGTTACATTCTACCCCCCTTAAAAAGAATTTCGCCCTCGAAATTCGTCACTTTGCAACAAACAAATGAGGATACTTCTCCCTCATCATATCCTCAAGCTCCCATGTAGCTTCTTCAAGTTGGTGGTTTCTCCATAAAACTTTCACCAAGCGAGTGGTCTTGTTTCGTAGGACTTTTTCACTACGATCCAGAATCTCTATCGGCTGTTCTTCATAAGAAAGATCTTGCTCCAGCGGTACAACTTCTGAGCTGAGTACATGTGAAGGATCTGGTATGTACTTTCTCAGGAGAGATACATGGAACACATCGTGAACTTGAGAGAGATTCGGTGGAAGCGCCAATCGGTAAGCTACCTTCCCAACACGATCCAGTATTTCAAAAGGACCGATATATCTAGGGCTCAACTTCCCCTTCTTTCCAAATCTCATAACCCTCTTCCAGGGAGATATTCGTAAGAACACTTTATCACCCACTTCAAACTCTAGGTCTTTTCTTCGGTTGTCGGCATAACTTTTCTGTCGACTCTGAGCTGCTCTTATGTGTTGTTGAATAGATCTGACCTTTTCTGCCATTTCATCAACGAGATCAGGTCCTAATATCTTTCTTTCCCCAACTTCATCCCAGCAAGTTGGAGTCCTGCATTTCTTTCCATAGAGAGCTTCATAAGGAGCCATCTGAATACTGGAGTGAAAGCTATTATTATAAGAAAATTCCACCAAAGGTAGGTGTTGATCCCAACCTCCTTTGAAATCCATAGAGCAAGCTCTCAACATATCTTCTAGGGTTTGAATTGTTCTCTCAGACTGACCGTCTGTCTGGGGATGATAAGCAGTGCTGAAACTCAACTCTGTATCCAGAGTATGCTGAAGACTTCGCCAGAACTTCGAGGTAAATCTCGGATCCCGATCAGATATAATAGAAAGTGGTACTCCATGCAATCTTACCACTTCCTTTACATATATCCTGGCAAGCTGATCTAGAGAGAAATCCTCTCTAATAGCAATGAAGTGTGCAGACTTTGTAAGACGATCAACTATGACCCAGATAGCATTATTGCCTTTGGATGTTTTAGGAAGTCCTGTGACAAAGTCCATAGTGATGTTTTCCCATTTCCATTCGGGTATGGGTAATGGTTGTAACATCCCCTTAGACTTCTGTCTCTCAGCTTTAACTTGTTGACAAACCAAGCATTGAGAGACATATTCAGCAACATCTCTTTTCATGCCATCCCACCAGAAGTACTCTTTCAGGTCCCTATACATCTTCGTGCTTCCAGGATGAATAGAGAATGAAGAACTGTGGGCCTCATCCAGCAGCTCTTTCTTTAATTCGGGGATGGGAGGAACACAAACCCGATTCCTGAACTTTATTATCCCATCACAATCAAGGTTGAATTCAGGAACATTTCTCACCTTCTTTTATAACTCGACATCTTCTTTCTGTGCCTCTTTAATCTTCACATGTATAGATGGTTGAACATTCATTTGAGAAAGATAAGATTTTTCCCCTTCCATTATAATTCCAAGATCCATCCTTTGTAAATCCATAAATATTGGATCTTTTGTGATCCTCATCATGGATAAACTAGCATGGTCTTGTCGACTTAATGCATCTGCCACCTTGTTTGCTTTCCCAGGGTGGTAATGGATTGAGCAGTCATAATCCTTAATCAGCTCCAACCATCTTCTTTGGCGCATATTCAACTCCTTTTGTGTGAAAATATACTTTAAACTTTTATGATCAGTATAAATATCACACCTTTCACCATAAAGGTAATGCCTCCAAATCTTTAATGCAAAGATTACCGCAGCCAACTCCAAATCATGTGTTGGGTAATTTTGCTCATGGATTTTCAACTGTCGTGAGGCATAAGCTATCACCATATCATTTTGCATAAGAACACACCCCAATCCCTTCTTGGATGCATCACTGTAGATCACAAACCTTTCTCCACTACAAGGCAGTGTGAGCACAGGTGCACTAGATAACCTTCTTTTCAACTCCTTGAAATTCTCTTCACATTCCTCTGTCCAGACAAACTTAACTCCTTTTCGAGTCAACTTGGTGAGTGGATTAGATAATCGTGAAAAATCTTTTACAAAACGTCGATAATATCCAGCCAAACCAAGAAAACTTCGGATCTCAGTTACTGTTGTTGGTCTTGACCATCTTTCGATAACCTCTGTTTTTGCTGGATCCACAGATATCCCCTCTTTTGAGATTATATGACCCAAAAATGCAACTTTTTGAAGCCAAAATTCACACTTGGTAAATTTGGCATAAAGCTTCTCTTTTCTCAAGGTCTTCAATATAATTCTCAAGTGATCTTCATGCTCTTCCTTGCTCTTTGAATAGACAAGAATATCGTCTATAAAGACTACCACAAATTGATCAAGATAGTCTCTAAAGACTCTATTCATTAGATCCATGAAGATAGCAGGGGCATTAGTAAGACCAAATGGCATCACTATAAATTCATAGTGTCCATACCTTGTACGGAAAGCCGTCTTTGGTATATCCTCCCTTTTGACCCTTAATTGATGATACCCTGAACGAAGATCAATCTTAGAAAAGTATTGAGCTCCGCGTAGTTGGTCAAATAAGTCATCAATGCGTGGGAGAGGATATTTGTTCTTGATAGTGATCTTGTTAAGTTCTCGATAATCAATGCAGAGTCTCATTGATCCATCTTTCTTCTTAACAAATAGAACAGGTGCTCCCCAAGGTGACGCACTAGGGCGTATGAATCCCTTATCAAGATTCTCTTGGAGTTGCTTCTTCAATTCCTGCAACTCAATTGGGGCCATTCTATAAGGTGTCTTTGAAATAGGCAAAGCACCCGGTACGAGTTCTATTGAAAACTCAACTTCACGATTTGGTGGAAGACCCGGTAATTCCTCCGGAAAGACATCATCAAACTCCCGTACAATGGGCATATTCTTAATCGTGAGTTTCTCACCAACCATTTGAGATAAATAACCTTCATTTAGTGGAATCAATACCCATAAGATGGAAGAAATTTCCACTGGAAGGTTATGTTCATCCTTGCATTGATAGACGATCGTAGGTTGATCTGGAATATGAAATGTGACTTCCCTTCTTTGGCAATTGATATGAGCTCCATGTAGAGAAAGCCAATCCATGCCAAGAATCACATCAAATTCCACTAAAGGAAGGATCACAAGATTTGCAGGAAGCACTTTCCCACAAACTTCGATCGGAGAAGAATTATAAACTTCTGATGCGATTGATGTGCCATTAGGTGTTGTCACAGCTAACTCAACATCTAATTGTTGAGGTAATATGGTGATACCCTTAGAAAATTTTTCAGAAATAAAAGAGTGGGTGGATCCAGAATCAAATAAAACATTTGCTACTTTAGAGTGGATGGTAAGTGTACCTTTCACCACATCGTTATCGTACTCCACATCGCTGATAGAAATTGCATGTGACTTTCCTTTGTCTTTAGCCTTAAGAGTTTGTTGACGTCGACCATCATCATCAACCCTTGGATTTGGGCATTGATTGGCATAATGCCCCATCTCCTTGCACTTGAAAAATTGAAGTGTTGTAGGTTCATTCTGTGTATCCCTTCCTTTGTTTGCGTCATTAGACATCTTCTTCCCATTATCACGGCATTCAAATGCCCGATGACCTTCCTTTCCACATTTAAAACATTTACTTGTCCCTTTAAGACAACTCCCTCCATGTTTCTTTCCACACTTTGAGCATAAGGGAAAGTTCATCTTCTTTTCCGTGTGCTCTTTAGATTTTTCTTTGAATTCCATCTTCCTCTTCTTATCAAACCCATGTGACTGATGGGTTACTCCAATCTCCATCTCGACTTTGAGAGCACATCGAACGATTTCCTCGTAGCTATTGAAGTCCCTTATGGCTAACGCCCTTCGAAGACTTGGTTTTAAGCCACTAAAGAATCGATCGATCTTACTCTCAGGTTGGATAATAATACCAGAAGCGTACCTTGCAAGTCTGGTAAAATTTGCTTCATAGGTACCAACAGATTCATCATCCCTTTGCTTCAGTTCAAGGAACTCTTTCTCCATCTTTGTTCGGAGAATACGAGGGAAGTACTTATTGAAAAATAAGTTCTTGAACTCGTCCCATTCCATAGACTCAATTTCATCCTTTTGCCTCGTATTCTTAACAAGATTCCACCATTGATCCGCATCTCCTTCCAAACGATACACTGCTAGGATGACTTTATCATGCTCAGAACATTGAAGAACTGAAAATATCTTTTCAGTAGTACTAATCCATTGTTCAGAAACTAATGGATCAGTAGACCCGCTGAAAGATGGTGGACGCTGCCTCATGAAGGATTCAACAGAATGTTGCTCCCTTCTTTGTTCGTTTGTAAATCCTGCATGATTCATAGCTTGAGAAAGTTGTGTGAGCATGGCTACAAGATTTTGCATTCCAGCTCCCATATCGTTTGGTTGCTCAGGGGGACAATCATTGCATTGCCCATCGCATTCCACATTAACACGGTTCCTTCGGGTTCCAGCCATTGACTAAAACCAAGAAGAATAGTGTGAGCAACACTAATTATAATAGGAAACCACATAATTCAAGAATAAAATTTTCATGCTTAAGGTCTTATCCTAGGTTATTCAAGGCCATTTCTAAAACACTAAGATTGTGTTCTATGCTTAGACTTATCCTTAGGGTTCTTACTAAGGCTTTCACATCCTAGTTTCCAAAGGTTGACTATACCTTTCCTCTGATACCAACTGTAACGACCCATACTTTACATACATTGTTAATACTTCAAAATTGAATCACACTTATTACAACATATGACAAAACCACAAAGGACCGTATAGGTATAGTGTCTTTAGAAACTGGGAAGCATAAACAACTGGTTCATAAATCTTCTACAGTGTCTCCCATTTATTTCATCATATCTAGGGTCCCTTTTAGCATATTCTACTTAATATCCATCTTCCTGGCCTGGGGAAAAGAAAACATAAAAGGGTGAGCTCAAATGCTCAGCAAGGGCAAATAAAGGAAATAAAAATCATATCATATCTTTTTGAAAATTTAAAACCTGCAAAAGAGATCATAATATCTTAACATGGAATAAATCATAGAAGTGAAAATGAGATCCCCATAACATAAAACTTGAAACTTTGTGGCATGCACACATAATCATGGAAAATCATTTCTTGTTAGTCATGACTCATTGCCAAGACTATCTTAGTGGACAAAGTCCCTTTCTGAACCGAGTTCACTCCTCGTTTCAGTCCTGTATCACTGAACCGAAATAACCTTCCGTTCCAGCCATGTCTATCTCATGAGATATAAAATCATTACCCAATGCATTGGAGGGAGATATAGGTCCCACCCATCTTATAATGAATCCTTTCTTATGTGTGCCACATAATCATAAAACATACATCATCGCATAACACATATAACAAAAATGGGATTCTTGAAACATCATGACATCATAAATCAATACATATATGATAAAGGAATTCATAAACATAATTCCATCACAACATAGTCAAACCAATGTAAAAATATGGATAGAAACAGAACCCTTTATTATCTTAGATGGAAAATAATTTTGATAAAACACTTGAATTGAATTCTTGAGGAAAATATCCTTTCTTCTTCAAAAACATTTTTCCTTTCATAACATGTCATACAACTTTAAAATAAAAGAAGTTGATTTAAAATAAACTTAAAAACTTGTAAAGGAAGATTCTTTGAAGTAATGTTTTAAAAATCCATTCATGCCGTATAAGTTAAAAAAACATTCTTCGTACTTTTGTCGGAAAAGTCAAAAAGTACCTCGTACGGAAAAACGACAAAAGATTCCTTTCATATTCTTTACTAAAAACTCACCTAAGGGTAAAATTGGATTTAAACTATTTCAAGTGGATGGAAACAATATTACATATTGAGGGAACATGGATGTGGATGATAAAATACACCCCAGTAAATACTTACGAATAAACAATCTCGGATAAAAATGAGATTGTGATATTTCCCTTACCTTAGGTCCGATTTGCTTTGTTCGTGTCCGAAGCTCCTGTATAATGGTTTAAATAATGTTATTGACTTATTCCAGAATCATACATATTGATATGAGATCATATATGGTCATATTATTAGCTTCTTGTTAGTAATATTTCATTGTTACTTGTTACTCGGGTCTTTATAACTTTTTGTTCTTATGCGTGTTTTGTCGAATAAATTCTTATTCTTATCTTTAGGTTATAGATAATTCATTTCCAGAATGGTATTAGTGTAGTATATACCATATTCATTCATTCAATTCATTTATATAATCATTATGAAATGAAGATCATGTAGAACGAGTCGCATCACATCGTGGAGACGGTATTCCGTACGTACACACGAGTGATGATATCGTTCCTATGATCGTGGAATTGTATTGGAGTATATATATATATATTATTTCAGTATCAATATTACTTAATAATAATCATATATAGTTACTCATTACACCATTATACCCATCCTTGTAAGGTGATGGTGGAAAATAGATTACACCACGGCGTGGAGACGGTATTCCGTACGTACGCACGCGCGGTGATTTCATTTTTTCCGTAGGATGGATAGAAGGTGAATTAGGGTTGTTTCATATTTATAATAACATATCAGTATGTAAGTAATACTGATGTTATTACTTTATCATGAAACAACTAAAGAAGAAGAAGTTGAAGAAGAAAGAAATTGAAAAGATCGGTAATGGATATTACCTCTTCTTTGGAACGCCTTTTTGAATCCTCCACTTAAGGAACTAAGATTGGTCTTTGGAGAAGACCAGGACCTCTAGGATTATTCTAGGGAAGTGGAAAAGGGAAAATGTCAGGGGTTGGCCGAGCTTGAGTGCTCAAATTGGTGTGAGGAGGAGGGGGAGGAGGTGCCCTTTTATAAGGGAGGAGAGGGGCACCTTAGGAATATCTCAAAATATTATTTTATATTAAAGTCAAAATCGGTTTATAATGGTTCCAAAGGGTCTTATTTCGAAGTTAAAGTGGGGAAGGGTCGACATCCTATCAACCAATAGGATTTAGACAAGTTTAGGGTATTATTTTAACCTTATCAATTAGATTTAACTCTAAGTTAATTAATTTAACTTTTACCGTGTCTTTTTGTTTTCTTTCACTATATGGTTAATACACTTACTATAACATGCCAAACGAATCCCAAATTGTTTATTATTAATATATATATCCTTATCTAAGTCATTTGGCCGAACCTTAGATTTTTAGGAATAAAATAACAATTAATAATATAATATTTGATTTAAAAACTATTTTGTGTCAATTTTTACACTATTTGATATATGATTTTTGTGAAAGTCATAACAGAATTATATGTTCGAACCAAGTTGATTAAATCAACACTAATATATCATAGTAACCTAGAAAATTAGTGGAATTCATAAAAAGTCTCAAATTACATTTATTTTGGTATTTATATTATCAATTTTTTTCAATATTTCATTAATAAGATAATTACTGCATCATCTTTGTGTCATAATTAAATTAAATTATTTGATGTCTAAAAATTACAAATAAAATACCATCATGTAGGAAATCTTTTTAGCTTTCTAATGAATATTTACAATCGAATTTATCTTATGTATAACCCTATATTAAAAATGATTTACTTATTAAACTTTGATTTTAACTATTTTAACCCTTCTTTAAATAAATTAATAATAAATGTCCTAATCTAATCCAAGTGGGCCTAAATGGTCATATTTTATTCCTAAGTTTGTTTTTGGTCGAATTACACTTGTCCAATAGAGTTAGGACATGTGTTAGGGTAATATTAATATCATATTTACCCTTAGTTACCCTATTTACTATTAACCGCGGTAAAAATAGTAAAAAGTTACTATTCACCAAAAAATTATTTTCATCTCATTGAACCACATTTTAGTCCTTGATATTAACCGTGTCTCTCGGATTTTTGAAATTCCATTCACAGAAGCGGTAAAATTAAGTTTTATGCAAAATTCGGTTTTTAACCTACCACTTAGTGGTTTCACTATTCATCAAAAATTGAAAGTTTTCAGAAAAATACCAAAATTTCACCCTAGGCTAATTTCGATATTCTGAGTCCAAAAATGAAGTCCATTTTGAAAAATAAAATTTATAAAATTTCAAAAAGTGGTTATTACTATTCATAACGGCTAGTTTTAATAGCATATTGTTGTTTAGTGAAACTCGGTATTGCGTACGACGCAAGCTATCGAGGAAGGTCGCGATTGCGTGTAAAGCAAGCCAAGCAAGTGTTGTGTAGAAAAAGATTCCTTTGATGATTTACATAACATAAAAGTCTCGGGTGTTACACTCATGGTATTCAATATGATCTTAATATGTTTATTATACTCATGTTGACTGTGATAATACACTATGATATTATAAATGAATATCAGGACAAACAATTTTGAATAAGGTTTGAAGGCTCAGTCCAACAGTGCTATTAAAACTACTGGCATGTTTGTGAGATAAAACTCTGTAACCAATTACTCATACAGTTCATTGATACTACATAAAGCAGTGCATGGTATGATGTTGTAGCAGGCACCTAATGATAACCAAATATGAAATAAATATTTAATAAAACCTAAGATCCTCTGAACTGGTTGAAGAGATCATCTATCCACAATAAAGGATACCATCTCCTAACTTTCATATAATTCAATTTCCATTAATCAACACATATCTTGAATGTTCCTTATGATTTTTTTTAAAAGGACTGGTGAACCCCATATATATGGACTGAGTTAGATAAACCCTTTTCCCTCTAAATCCATTAGGAATCCTCTTGAGATCCTTCATCTCAGTTGTATCCATCCCATACAGAGAAAATTATTCTTGTGTAGCATCGAAAAATAGCTCAATAAGAAAATATACATCTCTCAGTAGAGGTAATCATAAAAATAAACCCAAAAAAACATCCCTGAAATAATCAAACACTGGAGGGAAATCTTCCTAATTTTCTCCTTGATAATCCAAATATAAACTTGCAATTTTGATTATCATCATGTACATACCACTATTGTTGTGTCCATTTCAGATCACATTGGCATCTTATTCACCCATATGAATAAAATATTTTCCCTTTTGTGATGTTGAGGTATCCCATCGGCAATATCCATCAATGAAATCATGACTGGAAACTAAGCATCACATATTGAGTGTAACACCCCGAGATTTTATGAAAAATATTCTTTTTAATTTCATTAATGTCTTGTGTTTTATGCACCACCAAAAGGAGCTTGCACAACATGCATCCTTGACTTGCCTTGCATTACACGCAATTGCGACCTTCCTCGATAGCGTGTGTAGTACGCAATACCGAGTTTCACTAAACAACGATATGCTATTAAAATATTATTAAAACTAGTCGTTATGAATAGTAATAACCACCTTTTGAAATTTTTTAAATTTTATTTTTCAAAATGGACTTCAATTTTGGATTCGGAATATCGAAATTAGCTTAGGGTGAAATTTTGGTACTTTTTGGATAACTTTCATTTTCTGATGAATAGTGAAAATTACTAAATTTTAATTAAAAACAACCTTTTTAATCGAAATAATTAATAGTGATAAATTATTAATTTGAGTGGTTTTAAAGTATATTTAGAATATATTTTTACAATTTAATACAATGTTGTTCATTGGATGTAATTTCACATTTAAACCAGACATAAACAAGTGTCAATCTTTTGATAATTATTATCTCTTAAGAGCACGCTATTTGTTTTGACGACGGGAATTAATTTTTAAATTAATTAATGCAACTGATATGTTTTTAATTTGGTAAAATAGACATCATTTTTGAGTTAATAATATCAAATATATCTTAGGCCTAATTTTTGGTATTTTTCTGGAAACATTCATTTTTTGATGAATAGTGAAACCACTAAGTCGTAGTTAAGAAAAATGATTTTTTCATAAAACTTAATTTTACTACTTCTGTGAGTGAAATTTCAAAAATCTTAGAGACACGGTTGATGTCAGTAAGTAAAATGTGATTCAATGAGATAAAAATAATTTTTGGTGAATAGTACCTTTTTACTTTTTTTACAACGGTTAAAATTAAATAGGGTAATTACGGGTAAAAATGATATCATTATTACCCTAACACATGTCCTAATTCTATTGGATAAGATTAATTTGACCCAAAACAACCTTAGGAATATAATATGACCATTTAGGCCCACTTAGATTAGATTAGGACATTTATTATTAATTTATTTAAAGAAGGGCTAAAATAGTTTAAATCAATGTTTAATAAGTATATAATTTTTAATATAGGGTTATACATAATATAAATTAGAATATAAATATTCATTAGAAATATAAAAAAATTTCCTACATAATGATATTTTATTTGTAATTATTAGACTTTAAATAAGTTAATTTATTTACGACACAAATATGATACAGTAATTATCTTATTAATAAAATATTGACATAATTGATGTTATAAATACCCAAATAAATATAATTTGAGACTTTTTATGAATTCCAATAATTTTATAGGTTAATATGACATGTTAGTATTTATTTAATTAACGTTTTTCAAACTAATAATTCTGTTATGATTTTAACAAAAATCAATTACTAAATAGTGTCAAAATTGACATAAAATAGTTTTTAAAACAAATATTATATTATTAATGGTTATTTTATTCCTAAAAATCTAATGTTCGGAAAAATGACATAGATAAGGTTATATATTTTAATAATAAACAACTTGGGGTTCGTTTGGCTGATTATAGTAATATTATTATCCTTATAGTATAAGAACGCAAGAAGACGCGGCAAAAGTAAAATTATTTAACTTAACGTTAAATCTAAATGATAAGGTTAAAACAGGAACCTAAACTTGTCTAAATTCTGTTTTATGAAAGGATTTCTACCGTTCCCCACCTTAGCTTCAAAATATATCAATTTTTAACTATTAAAACCGAATTTGACTTTATAATAAAATAATAATTTTAGTTATTCCAAAGGTGCCCCTCTCCTCCCTTATAAAAGAGAACCTCCTCCCTCTCTTCCTCACACCACTTTGAGCCTTCAAGCTCAGACAACCCCTGAAAAATTCTCTTCTCCACTTCCATCTATACATCCTTGAGGTTTTTATCTTCCTCAAAGACCAATTTTAATTCCCTAAAAGGAGATCTCAAAGAGGCATTTCAAAGAAGAGGTAATGTTCGTTACCAATTCATTCAACTTTATTTCTTCTTCCACTTCTTCTTCTTAGGTTGTTTCATTTTGAAGTAATAACATCAGTATAAAAAATATAATAATATGTTATTATAAGTATGAAATAACCCTATTTCACCGTCTATCCATCCTACGGAAAACGAAATCAACGCGTGTGCGTACGTACGGAATACCGTCTCCACGCCGTGGTGTATTCTATTTTCCACCACCACCTTACATGGATGGGTATAATGGTTCAAATAAACAACTATATATGATTATTATAAAGTGGTATTAATTCTGAAATAGTATTCATACACTCCAATACAATTCCACGATCAGGAGGACGATATCATCGCTCGTGCGTACATACGGACTACCGTCTCCAAGATGTGATGAGATTCATTCTCCACGTTAACCATTCATGAATGATTATAAAGTATATATAATAAGTAATCATGAAATATATGACATATTAATGATACTGGATTTATGTGTATATATATGTATGTCATCTACTTAATTCCATTCAACTCAATAAGTAAACAAAAACAGCATTCATGCGTACGTACGGCCTACCATCTCCATGAACGGTGTATTTCTTTCCATTTACTGATCTATTATATATATGTATATTCTGAATATATATTATATAAGTCATGTTTTATATTCTGGAATTAATTAATCATGATCTAAGTAATCATATGAATAATTACAAGTCAAAACACGGACGACAAATGAAACGATTTTACCCAAAACGCTCATTAACATGGAATTTACAAAAGAACGGGTAAAATAAAGTCCTAAGTGAACCATATATGATATCATAACAATGAGTATGATTCTTTAATAAGTAAATGGCATTATTGAAATCATTATACAGGATGTTCGGACACTTACGAAGCAAGTCGGACCTAAGATAAGGGAAATACCACAATCTCATTTTTATCTGAGATTGTTTATACTTTGAAATTTACTGGGGTGTATTTTATCATCCACATCCATGTTTCCTCAATATGTAATATTATTTCCGTCCACCTAAAATTTTTTAAATCCAATTTTACCATTCGGTGAGTTTTTAGTAAAAGATATGAAAGGAATCTTTTGTCGTTTTTCTTAGAAGGTAATTTTTCACTTTTTTGATAAAAGGACGAGAATAATGTTTTTTGTTAACTTATACAGCATGAATGGATTTTTAAAACATTATCTCCAAGAAGCTTACATTACAAGTTTTCAAGTGTATTTTTAATCAACTTATTTTAGTTTAGAATTGTATGACTTGTTAAGAAAGGAAAAGTGTTTTTGAAGTTGAAAGGATATTTTCCTCAAGAATGGAGTTCAAGTGTTTTATCAAAATAATTTTCCATATAAGATAATAAAGGGTTATATTTCTATACCTATTATTAAATTAAATTTGATTATGTTGTGATGGAATTATTTTTATGGATTCCTTTATCTTATATGAATTGTTTTATGATGTCACGATGTTTAAGATTCCCATTTTTATTACATGGGTTATGCTATGATGTATGGTTTATGATTTTGTGGCACACATAAGAATGGTATCATTATGATATGGGTGGGACCTATATCTCCCTCCAATGCATTGGGTAAAGATTTTATATCTCATGAGATAGACATGGCTGGAACAGCAGGTTAAACCGGTTCAGTGAAACAAGACTGAAACGAGGAGTGAACTCAGTTCAGAAATGGACTTTGTATACTATGATAGTCTTGGAAATGAGTCTTGACTAATAAGAAATGATTCTCTATGATTATGTGTGTATGCCACAAAGTTTCATGTTTTAAGTTATGATTATTGGGATTACATTTCACTACTATGATTTATCCCATGTTATGATATTATGATCTGTTTTGCAGGTTAAGATTTCCAAAATGTTATGTTCTTATAAATATGATGTGATTGATATTTATTTTGTTTACCCTTACTTAGCATTTCAGCTCACCCTTTTATGTTTTCTTTTCCCCAGGATATAAAGAAAGGTTTTAGGTATGAAAAAAAGGGGTGTTCTTTATGGGAGATGTTGAGGATCTTTCACCACGATTAGAAGATTATATTCCGAGTTTCCAAAGACACTAAACTATTATGGTCCTTGTGTGTGTGTTTTTGTAATGTACTAAGTATTCCGCAAATGTAATGTAATGTCCATGTACATCAAGCTTAGGGTCAATACATTGAGAGTGATGTCAAAACCTAACATCTCAATAATAGAGAGGTCTCATATGAAGTGACACACACTGATCTAAAGGGGAACTACCTAAACTAATGTAATTCATCCATTATAATCTTCAAAGGAGTATCAAGAATCCTAATTACATGAAATCACATAATACTGAGCCCAAGTCTCTCCACAATGGGAAAATATACAACTCTATGAGAACCCCATATATCCAAAATAGTTGATGATCATGTATAGGATACTAGAGTCGTATATCTCATAGAATATGTCTTTTCATTTTTATCCTCATGTGTCAGTTTCACTATATAAAAAAAGATATTGACCCCACTTCTGCACACAGAGTCAAGATGAACCTCTCTCACTAGAGTCCTTCTTAATCATTCTACTAAATCACTATAGATGAGCCATCATACCAAATGATTAGCATAGTACTAGGTCCCTTATACACTAAGGTCTCATATTTCTTTGTCTGCCGCACTGGTGGCACCGCACCTGGATACCTGAGTATGATCAATTTCTACTAATATCAACACCTTGATTATCCATATAACACTTCCTAATATCAGTTGATGTTGTACTAGTTCTCAATTTTGAACCTCCTTGGATTTTACCCCTAGAATCACACAAGTTACACTCTTTGATAAGTTCCATATTCACTATTCCAGAAATGGTAGTCAGCTGAAAGGAAGTCACGTGTGATTAGAAGTCATGCATTAGACCATCCTAAAATTTCAAATCATTAAAAAACTCAATACCCATCAGAATAGATGTCAAGGGATGGATCTATGTAAAATAAGCTGAAAATCCATAACTTGTAACATTCCCTACTCCAAGTGCATGAACTCTCAGGCTCTATCTT
Organism: Viscum album; assembly: GCA_963277665.1. NCBI lineage: Eukaryota > Viridiplantae > Streptophyta > Magnoliopsida > Santalales > Viscaceae > Viscum > Viscum album. Next base: position 507,996,254 of record OY728140.1, read on the forward strand.
CCCTCAACATATCAAGATAGAAGTAATCCTTGAAGGTATTATGAAAGTTCCTATAGTCCAACTCCTAATGATGATCCATCAGAGTAATGATATCCCACCATATCTTGGTTGAATCACACAACATATAAGTAGAGATATTTATGCTCCTCTTTGGAGGTGTCTCTAGATGATAAAAGATAGATATCATGGACTATATCCATGACTCTACGGCCTATGGTCTACCATCCCCCAAAAATTTTGTAGGATTTTACGTATAAAATTTATGTATCTACTTCTCCACAGTTTCTGCAGGTCGTAGTGATCCCCAAACAATCTTCTTGAATTGAGTAAAACCATCATGGAACTTTTCCTCATCACCTGTGTCTGGAACATCAATTAGTGTCACAATAGGCACCAGAGGAGAATCCAATGGTATCATAGGTACCACCACCTTCTAAGTTTTGTTAACACAACCATCTTGGTGTATGACTAGAGTTTTTCATGGTGTCATGTCTCTATAATTCAAAACACATACCTCAGATAATAACATTATCATAGTCTATATCTAAAAGTGTTGATACTTAAATAGGATAAGAGCAAGACTTCATATTTAAGAAACAAACCCCTACACTTTCTCCATGATTCAATTATATGAGTCATACATATCATAAGAGAGCATGAAATATTGAATACTACCCACTAATAATGTCAGAACAGGATCAAATGCTTTGTTAAAACAACATCAAGTTTCTATTAAATTATCATATTAATTTCATCATCATTATATAACAATTAATTTTAAATTATTAGACCAATTGTTTAACCAAACTCTAATCCATAAGGGAACATAATCCACATGAAATTTTTTTTGAATCCACCTAATCCACACCATAACACCTAATAATCCATGTGACTATTTATCCCTAACTCAACTTGCCAAAATTGGCTGTTTAGTGTGTCTATAGAAGGCTAATTAGGAAAACCCTACTTTTGTTATTGTAATGCCCCGACCCCAGTTACCCAAAGTCGGTGAATTATTACGTAACATTGGTATGATCACAAAAGATCAAGTCTCAAAAGACTAATTAGTTTAGTATCCTTAGAAACACTAGATACATTCATAAATGTTACATTACATCATAAAGTGAAAACAACATCAACATCATGTCCCCTTTGAACACACTTATCCCATAGACTATCCCTGAAAGTCAATCATAATACACTTCTTCACATCTTGGTAAAAATAAAACACAGAAAGGGTGAGCTCAGATGCTCAGTAAGGATAACAATATAGTGGAAACTTTCATAAACAAGCATAAACATTTAAGGAAATTGTATAAATAAAACAAAATCCTTTTAATCTTGAAATTCATAATAACATGGGAAAAATAAAATGAAAAAATTTCATTTACTTATTAAAATAGATATTATACAAGTCGAATAATCACATTCAATATCAATAACCACTTTCATACTGATGGAATGCATAATTCCAGAATATCATAAGCACGTAGCCAAGTCCTCGTGCCAAGACTACAAATAAGATTTTGTCAAGGCCTCATGCCAAGAAACTATTTTGTCTCATGAGGCATACTGATGCATCAAGGAGCTATAGCAGGCTCCACCTATCACTTATTAAGTCTGCTGCATTCCGTATATGAAAAGGTTTAATCATATCCTAAACAATGCCCAAGAACCATAACATAATCATATCACATAAAATATGCATAAAGGAAACATAACATTTCCACATTTCAAACACAAGATATCAATACAACACATTAATATAATCAAAACATTATCAAAAACATTTTCAATACCAAAGTAAAATAAAAGTAAAACATAGTATTTATTTTTCATTTAAAAAAATGTTATGGCTTGTAGAGGAAGCTGAAACTCAAATAAAGGTCACGGCGGCGTAGAAGTCGTTTTCACCGCATACGTAAGACAAAACATTCCTTTTATTTTTTAGTAAAAACGCTTCGTATGAAAAGATTCTTTCTGAGTAAAATTCAAAGGGGTTTATACACCGTATATAAGAATGTTGTGTATAAAGCAAAATATGCCTCAATGACAGGAGATTGAGACGAAGTCCCTTACCTCATGTCCGACTTGACTCGATCGTTCTTTAATCTCCTGAATAATAAACTAGAGTTAATTTATACTTGGTTAACAACCTTTTTCATGTTAATTATTCCTTTTATATAACTTATTACCATGTTATGAACATTATGTAATTATTTAAGTTAATAATTGTCGTTTTGTCGATCTTTGGTACTTGAGTAAAAAATAAACTTCTTATAATTACAAGTTGTTCATCTGGTAAAATATCCATTATATCAATAATTATATTCATGATTTTGATATCATATATATCTAGTATATAACTGAATTTATAATATTACATAACATTTATAGGTAAGAAATGAAATGCACCGTTAATGGAGACGGTAAGTCGTACGTACGCATGAACGCTACTTTCATTTCTATTTCATATTTAATGGAATTAAATCATAATGATATAAATGGATATAATAATTATAGTATAATATCATATATAATATCATTTAATCCATCCTTTATACGTCCCACATATGGCATTAACGATTCAAATCACTTTGAGGGGGCGGTATTCTGCACTTCTTAAAATGAAATTATCACGTTTACCCATAATGGAAATCATAATGTAATGCCATAAATTAAAAATACATAAGAATAAGGAAAACATAAACATAATATATATCATATATAAATATAGTGACATCTTAATGGCCACCATGAGAGGTGTTAAAATAATATTGAACAATCATCATTTCGTGAGGCAGTAATTCGCCACCCACAGAAACATTAGGTTCTTTAACCATTAGACGAAGGTGTGTGTAAGTTCAAATCAAATAATTCTCATAAAAACATAATAGTATATTTAATATACTTTTGTTGTTACAAAATAAAGGAATAAAAAGAGTTTATGGGGTTGGAGAAGCAAAATAAAAAAAATAACATAAGAGAAGACATTACCTTAAAATCGGGTAACTCTTTTTCATTTGAGCCAAATACATCCTTGGGAAGACTTCTGCCCAAGGTGAGGCTTCTAGGAGTAAGAAAGGTAAGTGTAGAGAGTATTTTGGCAGAGTTTCGCTGAGCTAAATGGCTTTGATGGTGTGAATAGTGTGGTAGAGGTGGGGCCTTTTATAAGGGTAGAGGAGGGGCACTCTTGGAAAGTCAAGAAATGTTACATTATTATGAAATTATTTTCGGATTTTAAAGGTCCCAAAATGATATATTTTGAGGACAAGGTTATAAGGGTTATAAATACACCCATTAAATAGGCTTTAGACAAGTTTAAGTCTTAGATGTTACCTTATATTTTAGTTTTATTTAAATCGTTCATTAAATAGGTAATCACTACATCATCATGGTGTGATAACTAAATTTATTTATTTAATGCCTAAAAATTATAAAACAATTACCATGATGTAGGAAATATTTTTAACTTTCCAACGGATATTTATAGTCAAAATTATAACTTGTATAACCCCTTGTAATTTAAATTTAGTAAAAAAATACATGTTTGTGACATTTTTATTTTTACTTTAAGTAAAAGGTATTAATGTAATTATCTTACCCATGTGGCTCCAGGGGGTCCCAAAAATTTACCCATGGATTTTCATGGTCGGACATGAGTAATACAATAATATTAGGACATGTGTCAAGGTAATTTCACATTATTATAACATTATTTTTACCTTAAATTATTCTAATTACCTCTAATCGCGGTTCATAAAACTCAAATGTTACTATTCACCAAAAATTATTTTCATCCCATTGAACCAAATTTTACTTCTTAATTACAACCATGTATGTATGACTTTTGAAATTAAATTCACAGAAGCTACAAAAATTCATTTGAACGAAAAATCAGTTTTTTAACTACCACTTAGTGGTTTCACTATTCATCAAAAATTGAAGTTTTTCATAAAAATACCAAAAATTCACCCTAAGATATATTTGATATTCCAAATACAAATGTGATGTATATTTTACCAAATTCCAAACATATAAGTTTCATGAATTAATTTTATAATTAATTCTCATTGTCAAAACAAATAGCGTGTTTTTATGAAAGAATATCAATCAAAAGATTGACAATTGTTTATGTCCAATTTCAAAGTGAAATTAATTCTAATGACCACCATTGGATAAAATAGTAAAAATATATTCTAATTATACTTAAAAACTACTAAATTATATAATTTATCACTATAAATTATTTTGATTAAAAAAAGATGTTTTTAATTAAAGTTTAGTATTTTACACTATTCATAAAAAATTGGAAGTTCTCAGAAAAAAAAACGAAAAAATCAACTTAGGATAATTTCGATATTCCGAATCCAAAAATGAAGTCCAATTTGAATAATAAAATTTATAAAATTTTAAAAAGTGGGTATTACTATTCATAATGGCAGCTTTGATTGGTCGCAGTGTGTTAGAATCTCAAACTTGTGTACAGTGCAAGATATTGCATTATTGAAAGAGAAGCATATCATGAAATATTGGGGTGTTATATTATCCCCTCCTTCAAGAAATTGGGTCCTCGTAATTCGAAAATGTTCTTCGAAAATAAAATGTTGAAAATATAAAATACCTTTGTGGAAAACCTGTATTGGAAATAGGGTTAATAAAAATATAACATTACAAGAAAGAAAGAGAAGTTAAAAGGTCACCCGAGATAGCCCATACTAGTATTATATGAAAACATGGATATGGAGGAGAAACAAACCACCAAGGTCTGATGGAGAGTTGTAGAAAACAGGATTAGAAGAAAGTTAACTACACGAAAATCATCAACTTTTGATTGGTTAAACGGTCATTGATTCCCCAGTTGGAAAAGTTAACCGACAATGTTTTTGTTTTAAGTTAAATTTCATAATGTTGATGAAATTTTTTATGAGATTTACTAAGAACGTAAGGAAATATACTTACTTGTCATGTATACTTTCATTCTTTAATAAATGTTTACCACAAACCCATCATTCACTCCAAAAGGTAATAGAACTCAAAAAATTATATTTATCCTAATCGTACAAGGTTAAAAATATTAACACAAACAATTTAGATTAGGAAAACTATTTTTTAATAAACAGGGACTTCCTATAGGCTAGTGGTAGGTAATAGAAGCTTGTCGCACTATAGTTGTGGGTTCGATTCCTGTACCTTTGTCTGACGCGATGGGTTATCCCCCAACCTGCATGTTGTCCTTTTCCTAAAACTATAGTATTATAATATTAGAAAAATAATCATAACAAATGTTTTAACCATAAATAATACTATTCAATGTTCATCTTAATCCATTAAAACACTTATAGTTATCCAAAATACCTCTGTCCAAACTCTCTCTAAAAGGTCTCTAAATTCCAAAATCAATTGTAACATCAGATTCCCCAAACAAAGTGAAGTTTCTCTTATTGTCACATACTAAAAATATGATAACCTTCATCATATTAAAACCTTAAAGAAAACAACAATGTACTATATTAAAATCCTTATATATATCACATTATTCTTATAACCATAATATAGTTCATGAGTCCAAAAACGCAAATACAATAATTATTCAACTTCATCTGTAGTAACATCATAAGCTTGGCCTTGATCCCTTGAACTTTTCTGAGGTATGCTTCCCTAACGCTTAGGAAATTCATTTGCATAATGCCCCATTTCTCTACAATTGTAGTATTCAAAATTGATAGCCTCTTTCTTTCCATTACAATCAGGAGCCTAGTGACCTTTTTCTCCTCATTTATAACAAACTCTCATTCCTTTTAGGCAAGTACTGCGGTGATTCTTCCCACAATTATCACATAATGTAAAATATTTCTTTCCATTTTTCCTTTTATAAATATCTTGTTCCACCGTTCTCTTCTTCTCTTACTTTACATTAAAGTCATAGGACATAGATAATTCTTTTTCCATCTTAATAGCACATGAGACAATGTCTTTGTACGAAGAGAAGGATTGTGAGACCAATTCTCAACAGAGAAATGGTTTTAACCCATCAAAGAAACGATCAATCTTACTTCTTGGTTTACGTATATAATTTGCACCATGACTCGCTAACCTTGTAATGTTTGACTCATACTTTGCAACATTCTCGTCCTCTTTTTAGCTCAGACTCATAAATTGTCTTTCCATATCCGGTCGATGGTCATGAGGAAAGTATTTTTCTAAGAAAATCTCTTTAAACTCTCTCCATTCCATACTTGATAATTCTTCATCTTCCTTTGTATTTTGAATTAATGACTACCATTGATAAGCATCTCCAGTGAGGCGGTAAGCTGCCATGACAACTTTTTCCCTTTTGCTACTCCCCAAGGTGTGGAATATTTTATCTAAGGAGTTTATCCATTGATCAGCTACTAATTTATTTGTACTCCCATTAAATTTTTGGGGTTGTTGCATCATGAATCAGTCTAAAATTGATCCTCCACGTTGCGGATCAGGGTGCTCCATACAAGTAAGGTTATTATTCATAACCTGAGTGAGTTGTCCCAGTATGGTGATAAGATGATCAGCACCTGTTGTATCACCAGATCCATTATAATTATCTTGATCAGGAGGGTAATCACTACATGGAGTGTGTGCATTGATACGGTTTCCATTCCTTCCACTAGGCGCCATTTCTAAACAATGAAATAAACTAGATCAGTTTATGAATCAAAATACATAATTCCATACTTGTAAAACACTTAACATAAATTGAACAGTTTATGGATATAATCCATAATCATAAAAATGTTTTCTTTATGGAAGTATATACTCATAAACCCTTCATAATGGATTGTAATGGAAATGAGAATTATCCTAAGCATATCCCCTGGGAGTGTCGTAACTAAGAGTGCAGCAAGGACCGTTATCGTGCACCAGTTCCTGATCGAGTCTAGATCAAAGCGGTGTTTTTGGGTTTTACCCCTAGGTACATATGTTCCAAAGCCACCTCTACCTACTCATTTCCAGACAGGGATGTATTGCTCAGAAAATACACAAAATCTATACTTTACCAAAATTCTAGGATATTCTACTATACTAATCCTCCAAGTCTATCTTAGGGATATGTGCTCTAATAAGAGTTTCTCTAAATCAAGCTTGCAAGGTTAGTATTAAACTACCTATGATACCAACTATAGCACCCCGACCCTAATTACCCAGAGTCGGTGCATTATTATGTAACATTGGCATGATCACAACAGATCATGTCTCGAGTGACCGGTTAGTTTAGTAGCCTTGGAAACACTAGATACATTCATAAATTTTACATTACATCATAAAGTGAAAACAACAACAACATCTTGCCCCCTTTGAACACACTTATCCCTGCAGGTCAATCATAATACACTTCTTCACATCCTGGGAAAAATAAAACATAGAAAAGGGTGAGCTCATATGCTCAGTAAGGATAACAATATATCGGAAACTTTTATAAACAAGCATACACATTTAAGGAAATTGTATAACTAAAACATAATACTTTTAAACATGAACTTCAGAATAACATGGAAAAAATAAAATGAAATAATTTCATTTAATTATTCACATGGATATTCTACTAGTCAAATAATCACATTAAATATCAATATCCACTTTCATACTAATGGAATTCATAATGCCAGACTATCATAACCACGTAGCCAAGGCCTCGTGCCAAGACTACAAATAAGATTTTGTCAAGGCCTCGTGCCAAAACACTCGTTTGTCTCATGAGACCTACCGATGCATCGAGAAGATATAGCAGGCTCTACCTGTCACTTATTAAGTCCAATGCATTCCTTATATGAAAATGTTTAAACCTATCATATACAATTCCCAAGAACCATAACATAATTGTATCACTTAAAATATGCATAAAGGAAACATAAAATTTCCACATTTCAAACACATGATATCAATACAACACATTAATATAATCAAAACATTATAAAAACCATTTTCAATACCAAAATAAAATAGAAGTAAAACATAGTATTTATTTTTAATTTAAATAAAGTTATGGCTTGTAGAGGAAGCCGAAACTCAAATAATGGTTACGGCGGAGGAGAAGTTGTTGTCGCTGCATATGTAAGACAAAACATTACTTTTGTGATTTAGTAAAAATGCTTCGTATAAAAATATTCCTTTAAGTAAAATTCAAATGGGTTTATACACTGTATAAAAGAAAGTTGTGTATAAAACAAAATATACCTCAATGAAAGGAGATTGAGACGAAGTCCATTACCTCGTGTCCGACTAGACTCGATCATTCTGTAATCTTATGAATAATACAATAGAGTTAATTTCTACTCGATTAAGAACCTTCTCAAGTTCATTATTACTTTTATATCACTTATTAACATGTTATTAACATTATGTAATTATTTAAGTTAATAACGGTCATTTTGTCAATCTTTGGTACTTGAGTGAAAAATAAACTTCTTATAATTACAAGTTGTTCATGTGGTAAAATATCCATTATATCTGGAATTATATTCATGATTTAAATACCATATATATCCATTATATACATGCATTTATAATATTACATAACATTTAGAGGTAAGAAATGAAATGCACCATTCATGGAGACGGTAAGCCGTACGTACACATGAACACTACTTTCATTTCTATTTTGTATTTAATGGAATGAAATCATAATGATATAAATGCATATTATAATTACAGTATAATATCATATATAATATCCTTTACTCCATCCTTTATATGTCCCACATATGTCATTAACGATTCAAATCACTTTGAGGAGGCGGTAGTCTGCACTTCCTAAAATTAAATTATCATGTTTACCCATAATGGAAATCATAATGGTATGACCTAAATGAAAAATACACACGCATAAGGAAATAATAAACATAATATATATCATATATAAATATAGTGACATATTAATGGCCACCATGAGAGGTGTTAAAAGAATATTGAACAATCATCATTTCATGAGGCACTAATTCGCCACCCACAGAAACAGTATGTTCTTTAACCCTTAGACGAAGGTGTGTAAAAGTGTAAATCAAATCCTTATCATAAAAAAATCATATTATATTGAATATACTGGTGTTGTTACAAAATAAAGGAATAAAAAGAATTTAAGGGGTTGGAGAAGCAAACTAAAACAAAAGAACATAAGAGAAGACATTACCTTAAAATCGGGTAACTCTTTTTGATTTGAGCCTAAGGCCTCCTTGGAAAGGCTTATGCCCAGAGTGATGCTTCTAGGAGTAAAATAGGGAAGTTGAGAGAGTATTTGGGTAGAGTTTGGCCGAGCTAGATGGCTTTGAAGGTGTGAATAAGGTGGTAGAGGTGGGGGCCTTTTATAAGAGGAAAGGAGGGGCACTCTTGGAATGTCATGAAATGTTACATTATTATGAAATTATTTTCAGATTTTAAAGGTCCCACAATGATATATTTCTAGGATAAGGTGATAAGGTTTTGAAAGACACCCATCTAATAGGCTTTAAACATGTGTAAGTCTTAGATTTTACCTTATCTTTTCATTTTATTTAAATTGTTCATTAATGAGGTACTCACTGCATCATCATGGTGTGATAAATAAATTAATTTATTTAAAGCCTAAAAATTATAAAAAAATTACCATGATGTAGGAAATATTTTTATATTATCAATGGATATTGATAGTCTAAAAGATAACTTGTATAACCAATTGTAAAAATTGTTTTCGTAAAACAATACATGTTTGTGACATTTTTATTTTTACTTTAAATAAACGGTATTAATGTCATTATCGTACCCAAGTGGCTCCATGGTTTCCCACAAATTGACCCATGGATTTTATTGGTCGTCCATGGGTCATCCAATAATAGTAGGACACGTGTCAAGGTAATTTCATATTATTATAACATTATTTTTACCTTAAATTACTCTAATTACCTCTAATCGAGGTTAATAAAACTCAAAAGATACTATTCACAAAAAATTATTTTCATCCCATTGAACCACATTTTACTTCCTAATTACAACAATGTATTTCATATTTTTGAAATTAAATTCAATGAAGCGGTAAAATTTCCTTTAAATGAAAAGTCGGTTTTTTAACTACAACTTAGTGGTTTCACTATTCATCAAAATTTGAATTTTTTCAGAAAAATACCAAAAATTCACCCTAAGATATATTTGATATTCCAAATTCAAATATGATGTATATTTTACCAAATTAAGAACATATAAGTTTCATTAATTAATTTTATAATTATTTCCTGTTGTCAAAACAAATGGCGTGTTTTTAAGAAAGATTATCAATCAAATGATTGACAATTGTTTCTGTCCAATTTCAAAGTGAAATTAATTCTAATGACAACCATTAGATAAAATGTAAAAATTATATTCCATTTATAATTTAAAACCACAATATAATACAATTTATCACTACAAATTATTTTTATTAAAAAAATTGTTTTTAATTAAAGATTAGTATTTTACACTATTCATAAAAAATTGGACGTTCTCAGAAAAAAATGAAAAATTCAACTTAGGATAATTTCGATATTCAGAATCCGAAAATAAAGTCCAATTTGAATAATAAAATTTATAAAATTTGAAAAATTGGGTATTACTATTCATAACAGCTACTTTGATTGGTTACAGTGTGTTAGAATCTTGAACATGCGTACAATGCAAGCTATTGCATTATTGAATGAGAAGTGTATCGTGAAAGCTTGGGGTGTTACAGTTACAGTGGGAACTCTCTGTACCAAAATTGTTTCTCAATTCTTCTCACATATTTCTATCATAATAGAATGAATTTCTATCACAACACCTATTAAAGCATTATAATAACATTCAATGCATCATAAATGGCATGGAATAATGAATGGAATCTGATTTCTAACGGGTTTATAAAATAATGCATGAGATTCCATGCCATAATCACATTAAGTTAGAAGAAAATAGAACCCATAATCTTATCAGTAATAACATCACAATTCTAATACATCACCAAACGGTGGAATCAAATCAAATTTACTAGGAAAAAACTAGAAAATGACAATTTCAATTAAAGTAAATTTGTCATTTCCTATATGTGAATTTGTTATGCATAAGCACAACTTGTTACCATGTTACAATTCCTTCTTAACCCTTTATATTTTCTCTAAAAAATAAACCATAATAATCATTTTTTGATACCATTTTGTAACATCCCAGTCCCAAATGCCACTGAAAGGAGCCCCATGCTCAATTGTACGTATTGCCCCATGTGAATCTCCCCAAATTCCATGGGATTCCAAATAGCATATAGGGATTGGAGTGTGTCTATGTAGAGACTATTCCCACATTACCAGAGTGTAGCATAGTGGATATATAATAACTTATATGTACAAGAATTAGTAAATCTACCAGACAATAGATAAAAAGATGAATATAAATATATAAACAAATCCAACAGTAATCTCAATTGCAGATGATGATGATACATTTCATGCCTCTACAAATCAGCAAAAATAAGTATACATGTCATCATTACAATATATTAAAAAATACAATGAAAGGTTTAGAAACTATCCCAACTTTCATTAATAGCCTCTACTCATTTTTTGTACTCCCTTACTCCAAAGAAGAAATCTTTAACCCGTTGCATGGTGTTCTCCCTTTTACGTAACTGTAATCATATAGTATTTCTAGGTATGCATCGGTATCCCGGACATGGTGTGAGATAAAATCCCAGTAAGAAGCCAACCAATAGTATAGTGTAATCTAATCAGTTAATATATAATAATAAATGTGTGAGGTTAGTAATAGATTATTAAAAGTAAGTAATGAAATTAAACATCCCATAAAGGTTTTGTTACTAATGGACACCCATCCTCTGCTACTTCCTCCAACCTTATCTAGAAGCATTGGTAAAAATTCAGTCATGTATCAATTTATATTAATGTCAATTTAATTTTACATTATCATTTTATAAATATATCTTGAGACATGTAATGTAGATCATCATCCCCTATGATGATATGTGATCAAGAGATGCTTAACCTTTCCCTCTATAATGTGTTAAACACTAACCAAATCCAAAAATGTTCTTTGTCTCGAAAAACAGATCACATAAACCATTTCATTAAATTACTAATTAAGAACCTGATCTAGTATTTGTAATCCCTTATTTATAATCCAGGAATCAGTTAGGTACATCATAAACCAACCACCTTACAATCTTATCCTATATATTCTTCACGGTAACCCTAGTATCGCTCTTGGTATTGTATAACATCATTTCCCCTCGATTCCAACTCTGGAGGTCCACTAAGGGTGCCCTGTATCACCCATGGAATATATGAACAACTACTCTTTGAGTCCATCCATGGAAATCCATACAGAGTCTATATATCACTCAAGAATATAAAATTCACCCCAATGAGTCCTTGCTTGGTAGTCCATAAGGATTCCAAGTGGCACTCAGGTATAAGAAAATCAATAGCCAAATGATTCCATCAAGGGAATTCGTATAGCCACCCACATATCACCAAAGGATTTCATTAACCATTTAATAAAAATCATTTACTTATGTCCTAGTAATCACCATGATCATTCAATTAATCCTCACCTCAAGAGGTGGACCATGGAATGGGCTTAGATTATAAGTCATAGCCTCTTAAATATCTAATGTAGTAATATCAATATATGAATATACTAAATATTAAAATATAAATTACATGGCTAAATACTAGGGGCATGGGAAACCATTCCCATTATTTAATCAATTCAATTTACAATATACATTTCATTATTAAACATCCCATGGAAATGGGTAAAGGAGAAACCTAGAAGGTATCTAAATTAAATCACCACCCATTCTGGACTAATTAATTAAAAAACAACCAAGGGTTTGTTAAATTCAAGGTCTATAACCTCTAATAATTTATTAATTGTATCATTTATTAAATATTTCATTCCTATTCATTTTAAACAATGATTATATTCTATTTCAAGGGATTCACTCTGATAATTGGGAACACATCTCGATGACATATATATTAATTCTTCGACATTGAGGAAAAAGCATGATACCACCCACTATAAGCCTATAGATGAGTGATCATCTTGTATCAGCTCCTGATTTGACTTAGATCATGGGAAAAAAAGAATAACGCATGAAGATATTAAAATTACGGAATATTATGTTTCACCTAAATAGTGAGGATTATATATGAAAATATAGAATAGAACAAATTGAATGAAGATCTTACTGATATAGACCTAATGCTTTCAACAGATCTTGATTCTGATCTTGGATGGATAATATCTCTAACTTTTATAATTAGGTTTCAAAGAGGAGCTCTCAAAGGTCCCAGGAAACCAACATATGAAGAATAAGAAAAATATATTTCAGTTATATGACCCATTAAGGGATATTTTTTAATTTTATCCAAAATAATAGGCCACATGATTCAATCTTGTAGTTGGAAAAACCATGTGCCAACCATGTTCCCACTACTATAGGGTGGGGAACATCACACGGTCAGTTCGCACAGTTTTACAAACCATTCCCAAACCGTGTCTCAACCATATTTCAGAAATTAAAAATGTCTTACATGGGTGTGACACTAAAATTTCATGTATTATCAACCATGTTTACTCAGCCTTATATATTCCTAAATCATTATAGGTTAGTATTAACTATGCATTCTTCCCCACATGGGTTCAATTAACTGAGCGTCAGGCATTTTTCACCATAAACAATGGGTTTCTGGCTATGAATAGGCCCTAGAAACCCATGATACCTCTATTAGATCAAATTAAATTCACGTTAGGATAAAATTAAGAATTTATACTGAATACTTATGGAAGTTAAAAGATTTAGTACCTCAAGAAATTATCGGGTTCATGCAGTTGTATCTAATTCTTGAATAGTTATATTTCTTATGTCAACGATTCCATTTTGTTGAGGTGTTCTTGGTGTAGTGAAGATGTTTTTCACTCCGACGGTGTAACAAAAACAATTAAAGTAATGATTCTAAAATTATCCACCATGATCACTTCATAATAAAATTATTTTAAAATCATTTCCATATTGAACTATTTTACAAAAGATTTAAAAAAATTTAGGAAACATAATTTTATGTTTCAAAAAATAAACCCATGTACATCTTGAAAAATATTCTACTAATACGTATAAATATAAACTTATATCCAATATTAATAATATTTAAGGTACTTAAAAAATCATATGGAAAAGTTTGAGTGGTTTGGATGCAGACTCACTATTAATTTATTTGAAAGATGATTTTTGTTGTTTTCTAATTTGGAATGCATCACAAAATCTATCTTTATCAAATTACGGTATATTAATTTATGAAAAAATGTTTGGTAGATAATTTATATAAATTAGATACATTAAAATTTCAATGACACCTATTCTAGATCCAAGATTCATCTTCTTAGTAGTTAAAAAATTCAATTCTTGTTTACGTAATGAATTAAGAGCCCAAGTGAAAACATTTTGATTTCTAGGTTCTCTAAATTGAATTAATATATCACTAAAAAGGATGTTGAATTATTAAGAAAATTTATATAAAACCCATCATCATATATTTAAAAATTACTTATCAAATTATGTTTCAGTCCTTCTACATTAAGCACTTTTTGATTGAAATTGAGGTTGGATCTTCAATTGATCCAACTACAACAATCTTCCCTTTAGTATGGAATCCAATGGTAACCAATGATTTATCCAGCTTAGGTAATGTAGTAAAATTGGAAGAGTCTCTGCTCATGTGTCTTGAGCAGCCACATTCCATATACCACAAAACATTTTGTTTGTATAAACTTTTTCCTAAAAAATATTTAAACAAGGGGTTGTTTGGGTACTCATATTTTCCTATTTCCATCCATGTCACCAAGAAAAGATATGGGTAACCATATTTTCATTATTTACCCAAAACATGCATTACCTACTTTAGACTTGTTTTGGGAAATTAAATTTCTTTAACTCCACTAAAATGATAATTTATTTAACAAAATTTTTTAGAGTAATGTCCCTTAATCCACAATAAGATCATGTAACTCTTGATAAGTTTTCATTATTATAGCTAAGTATTTAGTAATTTATATATATTTTAGATTTCTCATCATTTCATTATATTCATTATTTTTTCTATTTTGATATAATTTTTTCAATGAATCTAAATTAAAAATTATTTTCCTTTAGTAAATATTCTAGGAGCATTTATAATTACTCTACTTTATCATATAAATATTTTATCATATTTTCATGATTTTATAGTTTTATGTGGATTTATTATATTTTTCTTCTAATTATTGATTTTATTTTAACATATAATCTTACACACATTAGAAAACACTATGAATATTCATTAGTTACTTTGGATTTTTTACTAACATTTCATATTCTTCTTCAAGCATTGAGGAATAAGCAGCTAATTTTCTATTAGAGAACCTATTAGAATGAGAAGTAGATGAATAATTGGATTGGACCTCATATTCTTCATTATACATAAATCACATGTTCAAATTATTATTATTTTTCGTTGTTTTTATGAGTTATATTTCAACTAGCAATTGGAGTCTTCAGACACACTCTAATTACCCTTCAAAACTTTTTTCAGCTTTTCTTATAATCTTAATTTATCAATTTTTATTCTATTTATAATCCATCACTCTTATTTATTTATTTAATTGTTGGAAATAATGTTTATTATGTCCCATATATTTACATCTATAGTACCATACTTCTTTTGATCCCATTTTATCCTTCTTGATGGTATTTTTAAAGCCAATATTTTTCTTATAATTTTTTTAAATTTATTTAGTAGTTGATCAATTCCATTTGAGAATCAAAAAACCCATATCATTGGAAATTTTTCATTATTATTTTTAACTATTTTCATGATTCTAGGATTAAACTATATGGGGAGTATTTTCCAAATTTATAATCTTATGATCATCATTGTCAGCTTTCATCTCTGCTTCTAACATCATCAAGGTGCTTATCAATTATTTAAACTGCATATATTTTACTAGTTATTATTGGTGTATTGTAGTATATATACATTCCATTTAGAATGTAGAACACTAAGTACAGTCAACAACTAATTTTTTTGTGGAATTTATGTTTTTAAAGAAACAACACCATTGGATATTTCTATAAATATCCAATAAAACGTGGTGATTCTTTCACCATTATACATTCTAAAAGTATAATATTTCAATGTTGCAGTAATGTATCATAATTTTCTAACATGTTCATTTACTTTATAAGAAACAAAAATATTTTTCCATGTTTCAAAGATATTAGAACATTGAGATACTCAGATGAATTCATCTAGTCTAATTCTGTATATAATTTCATTTGTTATTCTCAAATTAATATCATACTCTACTTCATTGGTGGAATCCAATGTTTCTAGTTTTTAAGGATTTTATATGGAGTGATAACATTCATATATACATTGAATCCAATATTATTCAAATGGACAATCATTTTTACCTTATAGAATCCATAATTATCACCATTAATGTATACAGCATGGACCATTGAAATACCTTCTTTTATTTCAATTATTGATATTTTTCTTCTTATATACCTTGTACTCTATGCTTGATAGAGCTTATATTTTTTCTTCAAAAAGAACTACATTAATACTAGTTGTTCTGTCAGAATAATACAAATATACACAAGAGGGGCCTGATTTTTTTTTCTATACTCTTACATAGATTATAAATTTTATCCTTCATTATGATTTATGTTGATATGCAGTATTCTCTTATTTAGTATGGTGAGAAGTGGATAAATAGATAAGGTGAACATAGAAATATTTTTAGGTTTTAAGGTACAAATATCCCCTAGTTCACTCCATGAATTCACTCTCTATGATCTTGGTTATGTCCACTAACCATGTCCTATTATCACAAGACCATAAAAACTGGGTTTAAGATGTTGAAACCCCTATAAAAAGGCTTTTGAAGGGATTTTTTGTACATTTATGAGGAACTAAATTGTCAATAGATTAGTCTAAAAATCTGATACTCCACTGTGACTAAGTTCGAGCATCCAAAACTCAAATGAATTCAATGATTTTGAATTGATTGAATAAAAAATGTTTTTCATACTTCTAGAAGACACTAATAGAAAACATATCTTCTAATATAAAGATAAATTTCATCATGAAGGAAAATAATTAAAGATATCCTGGTTGAAAATGAACATAAATAAAAATAGAAAAAAATAGTAGTTTTCCCATTATTTCTGAATCTTACTCAACATAAGATAAGAAACATATATGTCTCCAAAGTGTATCTTCTTTAGAATAATAAAAATGACTGATCCTTTTCCCTTTTCAATAGTTTTATATTCAAAATTATATTTCATATATACGATACAAAAAAATAAAATACTCTCTCTACTTATAAAGAGAAACTATTATTTATTTTAACTAAATATATCCAATAATATCACATGAAAATCACAATCATTTGAATTTAAAATCAATTAAGCAAGTCATAACATACATTAGAAATAGTAATAATTTAATCCATTGAATACGATTTATTTAATCAATCATCAAACAATGTAAAATAGATATTTGTTTTTGTTGATAACATTGAGGAAATCATGGATAATATCAATAATTTAAAACCCCTCCATTGTATAGTAAAACATAGGGTTCTTTCATGTAATGAAAAAACTACACAAGTGGGGTTAAAATAATATGGTTGTTTAAAAAAATAGTGTTGATAAACAATAAATTTATACCTCAAGAATAGGGTTTTTTTCAAATGTAGGGTTATTATTTAATACATTTCTAAAACTATATAGTATATGATTCATATGTTTTCTTCCAATAATATGATTTAGAAACCATATTTTATGATTAAAAATATATGGTATGAAGAATCTTTCAAAAATAAATTAAAACATGTTAAAAAAATATAAAATAATATTTTAACCTGTAAATAAGATTAACTACTCGTGAAAGATATTATTTCAAAATATATATATTAGCTTTATTAGTATAAAAAGTGTATTTTTGAGCTTAAAAATCAATAATATTCATAGAGTATTATAGAGATAATACATGACAATCAAAAACATCCATATTTGAAAAGGTAGAGATGTCCCAAAAAGAAGATTAGGACATTCAAATGATGATTAAAGTTATAATTGATGATATGTTTATAAACATCATATATAGAGATTGAGTCTTGGTTTTTATGAAGATAATCTATTTTCTGTTAATACCAATGTTAAAGAGGGAACCATAACATGAGACACATTGGTTCAATTTCTCTATAAACCCATGTAGTTCAAATATATATAGGTATTTAAGATATCATAATTGGTAGGATGATATGATGAAGTTAATTGGATATAATGTGTCCAGATGTTTAGTATACATGCCTGTAAAGTATAAATGAAAACATCCTAATGAATTAATGTAACCTCCACACCTACCTATATAGATGTTGGGAAATATTACAATAGACTTTATCACTAGACTCCCAATGAGTCCAATGAAGAAATATGTTATATGGGTCGTCCTTGATCATCATAAAAAGCCTATTAATTTCATAGAAATAAATGATATACCCATTTATCACCTCATCTGGATCTATAGTAATGAAATCAGGAGGCATCATGGGAATCCACTATCAATAATATCTGATCGTGACCCTTAGTTCACATTGAAATTTTGGAAGATTCTTCAATGGACTGTTGAAACTGAGACACATTTAATCACAACCTTTTATCCATAAAATGATTGGTAGAATCAAAGGAGTATATTGAAATTAAATGATATGTTAAGATCTTGTTCTGCAATTACCCGGTCTTGACATGCATTAAAATTAAATAAATTTTTCATAATACTTAAGACATTATACAAATAGACACCTCAATAGCTTACTAGTCTAGTGCCTTTACAAACATTATAAGATAAACCTAGGTATATAAATGAGATAAATTACCTCCCAGAAGGTTCTTCTTGACAATAACCCTTCTTAGACTCATCAAACATAATAAAAATATGTATAACACGGGTAAGAAAACATTAAAAGGGGAAAACTCAAATGTTGAGTATGGTTAAATGAGGGAGGCATGTAAGCATAAAAATGAGCATAAGGTATGAGAACATGATTATGATAAAATAATATCATACCATGTATATCAAAGATCATATACAATTATAATGGAATAAATCTTGTATGTTCATAAGACATGAATAAAAAAGAAACAAAGAACATATTCCATGAAAGCATAGGATAAGAATGAAACATGGAATTTTTGCATACACATAAGCATATAATGATTTCCATAGTAGCCAAGGAATCTCTTCCACAACCATATTAGTAGTATGGGTTCACTCTTCATACCATCTTTGTAGTCATGGTTCAATCCCATGGACATCATAGTAGAATGAGTTCACTCCTCATACCATCTTGGTAGTAATTTTTTACTCCCATAGCCATTGTAGTAGTCTAGGTTCATTCCCAATACCATCATTTTCTATCTCATTAGATATAAGTTGTTACCCAATCCATTAGAGGGATATATAGGTCCCACCCGTCTCATAATTAAATCATACATACATGTTCCACTAGATTATAAATACTCATATCATAACCCTTGAAATGAAATAGGTTTTATAAAAATGTAATCATATCATATCCTATAGACAAATATAGGTTTCATAATCAATTAATCCTAAAAATATCTAGTAAAAAGAATCGGGATTCAAAAGAATATTACCTGTGAAGGGGAAATGGGTTCCATAAACATCATTCCATCATAACATAATCCATTTATTTAAATAATATAAATGGATACACTGAATAAATTACCCATAAATTCATGAGTAAAACCAATGAATGTTTTCTTATATGGGAAATAATTTTGAAATATATTTTAAAAACCATTCTTTAGTAAAATATCTTTTCTTCTTTGAACAAAATAATTTTTATTACATAAAACCTCTTGAAAACATTTTTTGTTGAAAGTTGATTTGAAATCTTATAATAGAAGAATTTAAAACTATAAAACTTTTTCTAAAATCCTTTTTCCTTGAAAATTATCTTCAAGTATCTTCTTAAAATATTTTTGAAATCATTTTTCAAAACATGGTTTTTGAATACAGTAGATTTTTGACCGAAGATATAGACAGTCAGATTTTACCTAAAATATTATATTAAGTACCCAAGAGTGGAAAAAATGTACTAAAACATGATGATATGTAGAATAAATATAGGATAAGGAAACTTGTGAGTTTTCTTGAGAGATGGATCATAATATTTCAATAAAGACGCGTAGTTATTAATAATCTTGAAAAATGATGAGATTGTTTCAATAAAATATTACCACTTGTTTACATAGGAAAATAATCTTCATGTATTAAAACTATATTCCATGAATCTTAAAAAAACATTAAAATAATGATATTCGTGATAACATGTAAGTATAAACCCCTCAAAAAATAATTTAGGTGCATAACAATTCATGAGTCTGAAAGAAGGCAATTTGAAACAAAACATTTTTTATGGATTTGGTAACATCTGAAATTAAAACCAATTGAAAGAGATTTAAGAAAATGGATTTTTTAATACCCATATATAAATTTTCAAGGAAAATATAATACAATCATGGAAAATACATACACTATACAAAATGAAAGCGTGGCGAACATAGAGTTTATCTCATGAAAATAAGAAGTGAGAATAAATCTGCATACCTTGTGTCTTAAATCTTATTGTAATCTCTCAAACCACCTGTATAATAAATATAAATTTATTATAAATTTTTTATAGAAATAAATAATTTTATCTAATACCATATATGTTTTGATTATGACTTTATATTTCCCTCGTACTAATGATCATATGTTATGGTTTCACTTATGGAAATATTCCCTTTATTCTTCGCATGTGTCTTAATTTTCAATATCGTCGATCCTTATAATTATATCATGATTAAAAAATTTAAATAATGATATAAATATCATTAATATACATTACATTTATATAATAAAAATCTATAGCATAAATAAGTATGAAATGGAATACACCGTTCATGGAGATGGTAAGTCATACGTATGCATGAACGATGTTTCCATTTTAATTATCCTATTAAAATAAAGGAATAAAAAATAAACAAAAGTGTATCTATATAAAAAATTATTATAGTATAATTATTATGTTATATAAATAATATAATTTCCCTTAAACCATCATGAATACATTTCATTTACTGTGTGAACGAATCACATCACTTTACGGGGCAGTTGTCCACACTTCCTCAAACGAAATTATCGTAATAACTAAAATAGAATGTAAAAATGACGTGTGTCATAAATTGAATAAAGAATATTAAATAAATAATAAATATATTAAATTACACAAATAAATATATTTTCTATCATCATTTCCACAATGAGAGGTGGTAAAATAAAATTGAGCAATCATCGTTTAGTGAGGTGGTAGTTCATCATACACTTAAAAAATATATTCAATATACATTAGATGGAGGTGTGTGTAAGTGTAAGTAGAACCTTAAGAATAAAAAAATATTATTATATTGAGGATATGGGTTTTTTCATACATAAACAAAACAAATTGAGTGGAGTTGGTGCATAAGGAAAATATAACAAATGATCTTGATAGAATATGATACCTCTTAATCAAGTATCTCCTTTTGGTTTGTGTGAAATGGCTTCCATGGGTATCCCTCTAAATAAGGGAAGGATTCTATGGTGAAGATAGAGATGTTTGGAAGTGTATTTTTTAGGGATTGGATGAATAAAAAAGGTTTTAGAGGTGATAGGAAGTATGAGAAGTGGTGGCATTTTATACGGAAGTAAAATGTCTAACATGGAATTTTTTGAAACATGTTAGGTGTACACATGATTGTACCTAAAAAAGGTCATAAAAACAAAAAAACTCAATAATAGAGGGTTTATAGAATAAATATGGACATCCAAGTCAGGTTTTTGGGTCATGTATGCCAAGACGGTGTTGCAAGTAATGCACATCATGTTGGTGTTTTTTGTAATATAAGCGAGTTCAGTGTTGCGTGTATGATATGACGATTTATTGCTATATAAAAGGCATGTTTGACATAATGAATGGAAATAAAAAAATTAATATTTAATTAAATAAAAAAGGTCCCTAAAAACTTATGGTGTTACATTCTACCCCCATAAAAATGAATTTCACCCTCAAAATTTATAACACGGGTAAAAACAAATGAGGATACTTCTACTTCATCATATTCTCAAGTTACCATGTAGCTTACCCTAATTTATAATTTCTCCATATAATATTGACTAGGTGAGTGGTCTTATTTCATAGAACTTTCACTGATCAGAAAAGAATTTTAACTGGTTGTTCTTTATAAGATAAATCGAGCTCTAGCGGTATGACACCTGAGTTCAGCACATGTGAAGAGTTGGGTATGTACTTCCTCAAGAGAGATACATGGAACACGTCATGGACTTGATGTAGATTTGAAGGAATTTCCAAGTGATAGGATACTATCCCAATACAATAAAGAATAAAAAAATTACTGTTATACCTAAGAATTAGTTTCCCTTTCTTCTCGAATCTTATAACTTTCTTACATGGTGAGATTTGTAGAAAACCATTTTCACCAATATAAAATTCTAGATTGCAACGATGGTCATTAGTGTAACTTTTATACTAACCTTGAGATTAATTGCAATGTTGTTGAATTTTTCTAACCTTATCAACTATTTCTTTAGAAATCTTAGGTCCCAATAGTTTTATTTCTCCATCTTCATCCTAGCACATTGAAGATCTACACTTTTCCCCATTAAGGGATTCATTAGGTTCCATAAGAATGATTGAGTTAAAGATATTGTTATAAGAAAACACAAATAGAATAAGGTTTTGATCCCAACTACCTTTAAAATATAGAAAAAAAAATCTCAATATATCCTCTATGGTTTGAATCGTTATTCCAGACTAAAAATATATTTGAGGATAATATGAAGTGCTAAAACTCAATTATGTATCAACTTCTTGTTGAATACTTCTCTATAACGTTGAGTTATACCTCAGATCCCTATATGATATAATTGAATTTGGTAATTTATGAAACATTACAACTTATTTAATTTATATCCTAGAAATATGATCTAGAGATTAGTATTTTATGATAGTAATGAAGTGTGTTTCCTTGGTAAGGTAGTCAACTACCACCCATATAGCAATAAAAACATTAGTGGGTTTGGATTTTATAACAACAAAATCTATATGGATTTTCTCCCATTTACATTATATTATGTGAAATGGATTCAAAATACCCTTTGAAATTTGTCTTTTAGCCTTAAATTGTTTTCATTTCAAGCATCAATATATAAACTCTACTATATATCTCTTCATACCATCCCACCATAAGTATTCATTCAAGTTCCTACACATCTTCGTACTTCTAGGATGAATAAATAATGACTAAAAATGAGATAACCCTAATGGATCCTTCTTCAAATATTATATTAAAGTAACATATACTTGGTTCCTTAACCTTTTCATTACTTCCATATCAAGGTTAAACTAATGAACATTTCAGAATTATTTTTTCATATTTACATCTTCCTTCTACGCCTCCTTAATCCTCACTTGGATTATAAGGCCCCGGCCTTAAACCTTACTTAATATTGAATTAAATGAAGAATTCACGTTGAGGATCTTTTCAGGTTTAGAGTTTTAGAGAATTAGAACATAACTATTACATCTCAAAAGATTACAAAGTAGACACTTCTACTAAGTTTCCATAGAATAATAAAAACTCTTAAAAAGAAACATGTCTAGTTCCATGTTTTATAAAGCATGACTTTCCCTTGATCCCATCCTTGACCCTATTCCACATTAAGTCCTGTGAAAAACATTTCAAAAAAACTTGGGGTGAGCATAAAAAGCACAATAAGGGATACACAAAGAATGAAAATTGTTAGTTTATCAAAACAACAAGTAAACCATGTATACTTTATCAAAGTAATACTTTTCACCTTTATGAAGTAATAAAAACTCTTCACTGAATAAAGTATCATTACTTACCTTTTTGTAACCAAAGGATTACCATAAAACCCATATAAATAACACATAACATATATAAAGGTAACTTGGGGCATAAACATACTTAAGTGGAATAACTATATGGTCGACTTCCACACATATCACTTAATGGAATAGCCATACGGCCAATTTCCATACATACTTAATGGAATAGCCATACGGCCGACTTCCATACCCAATGCATTGGAGGTTATAACGTAACCACCCATCCTGGAATTCACGGCACCACCCGTCATATGGTTTATAACATAACCACCCATTAAAATGTCCAAGTACCAATATAAAATCATAAAACATAAAACCAATATAAAGGAATGATAACATTTCCACATTTCAATCACAATATATCATAAATATATTGACATAATAGAATCCTTTTTCAAAACCATTTTCAATACCAAAATACATAAAAGAGTATATGGTATTTATTTTATTCTAAAAACATTACGGCTTGTTGAGAAAGCCAAAGACCAAATAATACTCGCGGCGGCGGAAAAGGTCATTGTCACCGCGTACGTTAAAAAAACATTCCTTTTTGTCGTTTAGTAAAACGCTTCGTAGAAAAAGATTCATTTTGTATAAAATTAAAAGTCAAAGGGGATTATACACCGTATAAAAGAAAGTTGTGTATAAAACAAAATATTCCTCAATGAAAGGAGATTGAGACGAAGTCCCTTACCTCGGGTCCGACTTGACTCGATCGTTCTTTAACGTCCTGGATAATAAACTTGAGTTAATTTATACTTGATTAAGAACCTTTTTAAATTTAATTATTCCTTTTATATCACTTATTGCAATGTTATAAACATTATGTAACCATTTAAGTTAATAATGTTTGTTTTGTCAACATTTGGTTCTTAAGTCGAAAGTGGACTTCTTACAATTACATGTTGTTCGTGTGGTCAAAGGTTCTTTATATCCAGAATGAAATTCCCGATTTAGATATAATATGTATCATATATATCCAGCATATACATGTATTTATAATATTACATAATCATTTAGAGGTAAGAAATGAAATGCACCGTTCATGGAGACGGTAAGCCGTTCGTACGCATGAACGCTACTTTCATTTCTTTGTCATATTAATGGAATTAAAACTAAATGAGAGGTATGTATATTTTAATTCCAGAATTATATTCATCATTTAGATATATCATTCATTATATATATCCATTATATACATGTACTTTTAATAGTACATTACATTTGGGGATAAGAAATGAAATGCACCGTTCATGGAGACGGTAAGGCGTACGTACGCATGAACGCTACTTTCATTTCTATCTCATACTTTAATGGAAAGAAATAATAATGATATAGAGGTATATTATAATTCCAGTATAACATCATTTATAATAACTTTAAATCCATCCTTTACATGTCCCACATATGGCATTAACGAATCACATCACTTTGAGGGGGCGGTAGTCCGCACTTCCTTAAATGAAGATATCGTGTTTACCCATAATGGAAACCATAATGGTATGCCAAAAATGAAAAATAAAGAAGCTTAAAGAAAATATAAACACATTATATATCATATATAAAAATAGTGACATCATAATGGCCACCTTTGAAGGTGTTAAATGAGTATTGAACAATCATCGTTTCGGGAGGCAGAATTTCGCCAACCACGGAAACCGTATGTTCTTTAACCATTTGATGTAGTTGTGTGAGAGTGTAGCTCGAATAAATCTTATAACAACATCCTAGTATATTTAATATACTGGTTTTGTTAGAAAATAAGTAAATAAAAATAGTTTAGAGGGTTGGAGAAACAAAATAAAACAAATGAACAAGAGAGAATGAATTACCTTTAAAAGTGTAACTCCTTTTGATTTGAGCCTAAAGGCTTCCTTTGAAAGGATTATGCCCAAAGGGAATCCTCTAGGATTAGGAGAGGGATGTGGAGAGAGTCAATGGGCAGGGGTTGGCTGAGCCAAAGGCTTGAGGAGTGTGTGTAAGGTGGTAGAGGTGGGGGCCTTTTATAAGAGGAGAGGAGGGGCACTTTTGGAAAGTAAAGAAATATTACTTTATTTGAAAATGTGTTTCGGTTTTAAAAGGTCCCACATTGATATAATTCGTGGATAAGGTGATAATTGTTCGAAATCCACTCATCCAATTGGTTTTGGCCATGTGTAGGTTTTAGATTTTTCATTATCTTTCCATTTTATTTAAATCGTTAAATAATGAGGTCATCGCTGCATCATCATGATGACATAAATAAATAAATTTATTTAACGTCTAAAATTTATAAAAAAACTACTATGATGTAGGAAATCGTTTTATATTTCCAATGACTATTTATAATCAAACATCTTACTTGTATAACCCTATTTAATAATTGTTTTAGTAAAACATATCATGTTTGTGTCATTTTTACTTTTACATTAAATAAAAAGTTATTTATGTCATTTCCCAACCAAAGTGGCTCCATGGGGTCCCCAAGTTGACCCATGGCTTTTCTTGGTCGGCCATGACACAACAAATGAGGGTAGGACATGTTTCAAGCTCATCTCATTTTATTAAAGCATTATTTTTACCTTAAACTACACTAATTACCACTAATCGCGATTAAAAACTTAATAAGTTACTATTCACCAAAAAATTACTTTAATCTCATTGAACCACATTTTACTTCTTAATGATAACCATGTATGTCAGATTTTTGAAAATCAAAACACAATGATGGAAAAATTTCATTTAAACGGAAAATCAGTTTTTATAAGTACCACTTAGTGGTTTCACTATTCATCAAAAATTGAAGTTTTTCAGAAAATTACCAAAAATTCACCCTAAGCTATATTTGATATTCCGAATTCAAAAATGAAGTATATTTTAAAAAATTCAAAACATATGAGTCAGATTAATTAATTTAAGAATTAATTCCCGCTGTCAAAGCAAATAGCGTGTTTTTATGAAACAATAAGTATCAAAAGAATGACACTGGTTTAAGTCTGATTTCAAAGTGAAATTAATTCCAACGACCACTATTGGATTTAATGGTAAAAATATTTTCTAATTTCACTTTATAACCAATTCAAAAGATAATCTAATCATATAAATAAATTATATTAAAAAGAGGTTTTGAATTAAAATACAACATTTTACACTATTCATAAAAAAAATGAACTTTATCAGAAAGGTACCAAAAATTTACACAAAGTAAATTTTGATGTCCCGATTCTAAATAAGAGTTATATTTGGTCCAATAGAATTTATAAGATCGATCAAAACTATATTTAATGACGGTTCTCCGTCAAAAGGTGATAAGTGGACCTTTCGTGAAAATTTGGGTATAAATGCCTAAAATTGAACTCTTTCCGTATTTTAAGCCTTTATCTTTTATTGGGTAAATGTAAAAACATTTAAAAACATATATAATCACATTTTAGTTATTTCTATCCATTCCCACCAGTACAATGGCTACTCGTTAACTAACATTTAAAATAATATTATTTTATTTGTGTGCAACGTAAGTTTTCAAAGAAACTCATCGTTGCGTATCGAGTACGCAATCGAACGTAGAAACCCCTTTTAACTAAAATTAGTATTTAATTCGTAAATATTAAGAAACATGAAAATTATTTATTCTTTAATTACCTAGGATGTTACATCCTTCCCCCCTATTGGGAATTTCGTCCTCGCAATTTTATTCACTAATCAAAATAAGTGGGGGTATTTATCCCTCATAGCATTTTCAGATTCCCACGTTGCCTCTTCAATCACATGGTTTTCAAACAAAACCTTTACCTGATGAATGACCTTATTCCGTAACACCTGCTCCCTGTGGTCAAGAATCTGGACTGGTTGTTCTTCATAAGATAGGTTCTCTTCCAGCTGAACTACCTCTGGACTCAAAACATGAGATGGATCTCGCATATACTTCCTCAACATTGAAACATGAAAAACATTGTGTACCTAAGATAAACTCGTAGGTAAAGCCACTCGGTATGAAACTAATCCAACTCTCTCCAGAATTTTGTATGGTCCAATGAACCTTGTACTCAACATTCCTTTCTTACCAAATCTCATCACACTTTTCCATGGTGATACTTTGAGAAAAACATGATCACCTACCTCAAAAGAGAGATCCCTCCTCCTGTTGTCCGCATAAATCTTCTGCCTGCTCTGAGCTGTTCTCATGTGCTTCTGTATCAGCTGAACTTTTTCTTCCAACTCTTCTACCAATTCTGGTCCCATCAACTTCCTTTCACCCACTTCATCCCAGAAAGCTGGAGTTCGACACCGCTTCCCATATAATGCCTGAAATGGTGCCATCTGTATACTGGAATGAAAACTGTTATTATAAGAAAACTCAACCAAAGAAAGATGTTGGTCCCAACTTCCCTGATAATCCATCGAACAAGCTCGTAGCATATCCTCCAAGGTCTGAATTGTTCGTTCTGACTGCCCATCTGATTGAGGATGAAAAGATGTACTAAAATTTAATTCTGTATCCAACGACTTCTGAAGGCCTTTCCAAAAGATAGATGTGAACCAGGGATCACGATCAGATACAATGGAGAGAGGAACTCCATGTAACCTAACTATCTCTTTAAGATACAAACAGGAAAGTTGATCTAGAGAGAAAGTATCTCGTATAGAAAGGAAATGAGCAGATTTGGTCAAGTGATCAACAATAACCCATATTGTATTATTACCTCGAGATGTCCTCGGTAATCCGACAACAAAGTCCATGGATATGTTTTCCCATTTCCACTCTGGCACAGGTAAATGCTGAAGCATCTCTTTCAGTAACTTCCGCTCTGCTTTAACCTGTTGACATGTCAAACACTTCACAGTAAAATCAGCAATATCTCTTTTCATTCCATCCCACCAGTAATACTCCCACAGATCTCTGTACATCTTAGTACTGCCAGGATGAACTGAAAACCGGGAACTATGAGCCTCACATAACAACTCATTCTTCAACTGTGAATCACAAGGCACACATAACCTCTTCCCAAACCTCAAAACACAAACTTATCCAAGAACTCATGGAAAATTTTATTCATAAGGTCTATGAATATAGTAGGTGCATTGGTTAACCCAAAAGGCATAACTAAAAATTCATAATGGCCATATCTAGTATGGAACGCAGTCTTCGGAACATCTGCTTCTTTTACTTTCAACTGATGGTACCCGACCTCAAGTCAATCTTCGAAAAATACTGAGCTCCCTGGAGCTGATACCACTTCATTCGATGGCCCAACATCTGCTGAAGTTGTTGCAAAGGATTTTACCACCCCTTTCTTCTTGTATTCTGGCTGCATTCCCCCAGTTGAGTTCTTCGTTGGACACTCGTTTTCATAATGAACCATTTCATTACACTTAAAACATCTTACTGTTGGCGTTTCATTTCCTCCTTGATCATCTTCCTTACAGTTACGAGCAATATGACCAGACTTACCACATCGAAATCACTTACCAGACTTGGATAAACATTCTCCAGGATGCATTTTACCACACTTCTCACAGGATGGATATTTGGTTTTCTTACCTCCTTGCTTCTTTGATGAATTCTTCCTCTTTGCCTGCCAACTAGACCTCTTATTCTGTTGTTTTTCATAGAATACCTGATCATCGGCAAACTCCATTTCCACCTTCTACGCACATCAAACAATTTTTTCATAACTTTTGAACTCATGAGAAGCTAAAGCCCTTCGATACTTTGGCTTTAACCCTGAGTAAATATGGTTTATTTTAATATCAAGATATCGTATGAAGTTTGGAGCATGCCTTGCCAATCGAGTGAGCTTTTCTTCATAAGCAGCCACTGAATCATCCTCCTACCTCAATTCTAGGAACAGCTTTTCCATCCTAAGACGAACCACCTTAGGAAAATGTTTCTCAAGAAACATACCTTTGAATTCGTCCCAGTAAAGATCCTCAATCTCATCACTATCCCTTATATTTTTCACCATCGACCACCACTGATCAGCTTCACCTTTAAAACGGTAAACAACAAGACTAACCTTTTGATGTTCTGAACACCCCATGACATCAAAAATCTTCTCCAGTGCTTTAATCCACCCTTCAGCTTGCACAGGGTCATATGATCCTCTAAATGATGGGGGATGTTGCCTCATGAAATGTTCCACCACTGACATGTTCCTCTGTGGTTGATCAGGCTGATCTCGTGCATGGATACCACCACCATTTATAGCCTGAGTCAACTGTGCCATCACTGCAGCAAATTGTTTAGTTCCGATTCTGACCATCTCAGGTTGCTGATTTGGAAGGTTATCTTCCTCCTGATGTCGTCCCAACATAGCTGCTTTGTTTCCTCTGCGGAAAACCATTCTGAACACAGAATTATCTTAGGCGAAGCAACATGGTAATCCGTAAATGCTATATAATTTCAATCATATTATAATTTAACTTGTAATTTAACAATTTTCTAACTCCTAAAGTTGTCTAAACCGACCTCTGATACCAACTATAAGGCCCCGTCCTTAAACCTTACTTAATATTGAATTAAATGAAGAATTCACGTTGAGGATCTTTTCAGGTTTAGAGTTTTAGAGAATTAGAACATAACTATTACATCTCAAAAGATTACAAAGTAGACACTTCTACTAAGTTTCCATAGACTAATAAAAAAAATCTTAAAAAGAAACATTTCTAGTTCCATGTTTTATAAATCATGACTTTCCCTTGATCCCATCCTTGACCCTATTCCACATTAATTCCTGTGAAAAACATTTCAAAAAAACTTGGGGTGAGCATAAAAAGCTCAGTAAGGGATACACAAAGAATGAAAATTGTTAGTTTATCAAAACAACAAGTAAACCATGTATACTTTATCAAAGTAATACTTTTCACCTTTATGAAGTAATAAAAACTCTTCACTGAATAAAGTATCATTACTTACCTTTTTGTAACCAAAGGATTACCATAAAACTCATATAAAGAACACATAACATATATAAAGGTAACGTGGGACATAAACATACTTATGTGGAATAACCATACGGTCGACTTCCACACATATCACTTAATGGAATAGCCATACGGCCAATTTCCATACATACTTAATGGAATAGCCATACGGCCGACATCCATACCCAATGCATTGGAGGTTATAACGTAACCACCCATCCTGGTATTCACGGCACCACCCGTCATATGGTTTATAACATAACCACTCGTTAAAATGTCCAAGTACCAATATAAAATCATAAAATATAAAACCAATATAAAGGAATGATAACATTTCCACATTTCAATCACAATATATCATAAATATATTGACATAATAGAATCCTTTTTCAAAACCATTTTCAATACCAAAATACATAAAAGAGTATATGGTATTTATTTTATTCTAAAAACATTACGTCTTGTTGAGAAAGCCAAAGACCAAATAATACTCGCGGCGGCGGAAAAGGTCATTGTCACCGCGTACGTTAAAAAAAACATTCCTTTTTTTCGTTTAGTAAAACGCTTCGTACAAAAAGATTCCTTTTGTATAAAAGTAGAAGTCAAAGGGGTTTATACACCATATAAAAGAAAGTTGTGTATAAAACGAAATATGCCTCAATGAAAGGAGATTGAGACGAAGTCCCTTACCTCGGGTCCGACTTGACTCGGTCGTTCTTTAACATCATGATTAATAAACTTGAGTTAATTTATACTTGATTAAGAACCTTTTTAAAGTTCATTATTCCTTTTATATCACTTATTGCCATGTTATAAACATTATGTAACCATTTAAGTTAATAATGTTTGTTTTGTCAATATTTGGTTCTTAAGTCGAAAGTGGACTTCTTACAATTACATGTTGTTCGTGTGGTCAAAGGTTCTTTATATCTAGAATGAAATTCCCGATTCGGATATAATATGTATCATATATATCCAGCATATACATGTATTTATAATATTACATAATCATTTAGAGGTAAGAAATGAAATGCACCGTTCATGGAGACGGTAAGCCGTACGTAGGCATGAACGCTACTTTCATTTCTTTGTCATATTAATGGAATTAAAACTAAATGAGAGGTATGTATATTTTAATTCAAGAATTATATTCATAATTTAGATATATCATTCATTATATATATCCATTATATACATGTACTTTTAATAGTACATCACATTTGAGGATAAGAAATGAAATGCACCGTTCCTGGAGACGGTAAGCCGTACGTACGCATGAACGCTACTTTCATTTCTATCTCATACTTTAATGGAAAGAAATAATAATGATATAGAGGTATATTATAATTCCAGTATAACATCATATATAATAACTTGAAATCCATCCTTTACATGTCCCACATATGGCATTAACGAATCACATCACTTTGAGGGGGAGGTAGTCCGCACTTCCTTAAATGAAGATATCGTGTTTACCCATAATGGAAACCATAAAGGTATGCCCAAAATGAAAAATAAATAAGCTTAAAGAAAAAAATAAACATATTATATATCATATATAAAAATAGTGACATCATAATGGCCACCTTTGAAGGTGTTAAATGAGTATTGAACAATCCTCGTTTCGGGAGGCCGAATTTCGCCATCCACGGAAACCGTATGTTCTTTAACCATTTTATGTAGTTATGTGAGAGTGTAGATTGAATAAATATTATAACAACGTCCTAGTATATTGAAGATACTAGTGTTGTTACAAAAGAAGTAAATAAAAAGAGTTTAGAGGGTTGGAGAAGCAAAATAAAACAAATGAACAAGAGAGAATGAATTACCTTTAAAAGTGTAACTCCTTTTGATTTGAGCCTAAAGGCTTCCATTGAAAGGATTCTGCCCAAAGGGAATCCTATAGGATGAGTAGAGGGATGTGGAGAGAGTACATAGGCAGGGGTTGGCCGAGCCAAAGGCTTGAGGAGTGTGTGTAAGGTGGTAGAGGTGGGGGCCTTTTATAAGAGGAGAGGAGGGGCACTTTTGGAAAGTAAAGAAATATTACTTTATTTTAAAATGTGTTTCGGTTTTAAGAGGTCCCAAATTGATATAATTCTTGGATAAGGTGATAAGTTTTCGAAATACTCTCATCCAATTGGTTTTGGCCATGTGTAGGTTTTAGAGTTTTCATTATCTTTCCATTTTATTTAAATTGTTAAATAATGAGGTCATCGCTGCATCATCTTGATGTCATAAATAAATTAATTTATTTAAAGTCTAAAAATTATAAAAAAAACTACTATGATGTAGGAAATCTTTTTATATTTCAAATGACTATTTATAATCCAAAATCTTACTTGTATAACCCCATTTAAAAATTGTTTTAGTAAAACATATCATGCTTGTGTCATTTTTACTTTTACATTAAATAAAAATTTATTTATGTCATTTCCCAACCAAAGTGGCTCAATGGGGTCCCCAAGTTGACCCATGGCTTTTCTTGGTCGTCCATGACACAACCAATGAGAGTAGGACATGTGTCAAGCTCATCTCATTTTATTAAAGCATTATTTTTCCTTAAACTACACTAATTACCACTAATCGCGATTAAAAACTTAATAAGTTACTATTCACCCAAAAAATATTTTAATCTCATTGAACCACATTTTACTTCTTAATGATAACAATGTATGTTGGATTTTTGAAAATCAAAACACAATGATGGAAAAATTTCATTTAAATGGAAAATCAGTTTTTATAAGTACCACTTAGTGGTTTCACTATTCATCAAAAATTGAAGTTTTTCAGAAAATTACCAAAAATTCACCCTAAGCTATATTTGATATTCCGAATTCAAAAATGAAATCTATTTTACAAAATTCAAAATATGTGAGTCAGATTAACTAATTTAATAATTAATTCCTGCTGTCAAAGCAAATAGCGTGTTTTTATGAAACAATAAGTATCAAAAGATTGACACTGGTCTAGGTCTGATTTCAAAGTGAAATTAATTCCAACGACCACTATTGGATTTATTGGTAAAAATATTTTCTAATTTCACTTTATAACCAATTCAAAAGATAATCTAATCATATAAATAAATTAGATTAAAAAGAGGTTTTGAATTAAAATACAACATTTTACACTATTCATAAAAAAATGAACTTTATCAGAAAGGTACCAAAAATTTACACAAAGTAAATTTTGATGTCCCGATTCTAAAGAAGAGTTATATTTGGTCCAATAGAATTTATAAGATCGATCAAAACTATATTTAATGACGGTTCTCCGTCAAAAGGTGATAAGTGGACCTTTCGTGAAAATTAGGGTATAAATGCCTAAAATTGAACTCTTTCTGTATTTTAAGCCTTTATCTTTTATTGGGTAAATGTAAAAACATTTAAAAACATATATATTCATATTTTAGTTATTTCTATCCATTCCCGCCAGTACAACGGCTACTCGTTAACTAACATTTAAAATAATATTATTTTATTTGTGTGCAACGTAAGTTTTCCAAGAAACTCATCGTTGCGTATCGAGTACGCTATCGAACGTAGAAACCCCTTTTAATTAATATTAGTATTTAATTTGTAAATATTAAGAAACATGAAAATATTTATTCTTTAATTACCTGGGATGTTACATGGATAGAGGGTTGAACATTAATTATAGAAAGATACAATTTTCCCCTTCCATTATTATTTCTAGATCCATCCTATTAAAATTCAGAAATATTGGATCTTTTCTGATTTTCATCATGGATAAGCTATCATGATCCTTCTAACTCAAAGCATTGTCCAACTTGTTCACTTTCCCATGGTGGTAATGTATTAAGTAGTCATTAGGCTTTATCAACTATAACCATCTTCTCTAGAGAAATTTTTAATCCTTCTATATGAATATATATTTTATACTTTTATGGTCAGTATATATATCACACTTTTCTCTATGAAGATAATGCCTCCATATATTTGTTGACACAAATACCACTAATAACTCTTAATAATTATTTGGGTAATTTTGATCATGGATCTT
Organism: Viscum album; assembly: GCA_963277665.1. Classification (NCBI taxonomy): domain Eukaryota; kingdom Viridiplantae; phylum Streptophyta; class Magnoliopsida; order Santalales; family Viscaceae; genus Viscum; species Viscum album. The sequence goes on from OY728140.1 coordinate 508,031,243, forward strand.
CAACTTCGATGAGGAATAAGCGATAACCATGTTATTATAAATAATAACACATACCAATCCTTTCTTGTATGCATCATTATAGATTAAAAACACATATCCACTATAGGTCAATGTAAGCATATGTTCACTAACAAAGATTCTCTTCCATTCATTGAAACCTAAATCACATTCATTTGTCCAAACGAACATGACACCCTTCTCAGTTAACATATTCATTGGATTAGATAGTCATGATAAAATATCCCCAAAATATTGATAATATCTTGTTAAAATGTGAATTCTACAGATCTAAGTCACCATTTTTGTTCTGTGTCATCATTCAATGGACTCTATCTTTTATGGATCGATGACTATACCATCAATTGAGATTATGTGACCCAATAATGAAACCATTTGCACCAGAATTTTTCACTTTTTAAATTTATCATATAGGTTATAATTCCATAGGGTCTTCAGAAAAATTCTCAAGTGATCTTCATGATCATACCCACTCATTGAATATGTAATAATATCATCTTTATATACTATAAAAATGATCAAGTTAATCCCTAAATACACTATTCATTAATTCAATGAATATAGCAGCGTAATTGGTAAGACCAAAAGACATCACTATATATTAATAGTGACATTACCTTTTACATAATACCACCTTGTGTATATCCTATTTCTTGAAAATTGATGATTTCTAGAATGATTTCCAATCCTGAAAGAGTTCTGTGCTCTGCACAGTTTTTCAAAAATGTAATCATTATGGGGAAGAGGATACTTGTCATTGATTTTGATCTTATTAAACTTCTGACTATTAATGAAGATTCAAATTTAACCATCATTATTTTTCAGATAATGAATATATGCGATCCAATTTGACACACTTGGATGAATAATTCCCCTATCAAGGCTTTCCTAGAGTTACTTATTCAATTTTTTCAACTCAATAGGAGTCATTTAATAAGGATTCTGGACTTTGTGGGGAACTATATATGACTTTTATTGAGAACTCAACTTCTTATTTTGGTGTAATACTAGTAAACTCCTCAGGAAAGATATCCACAAATCCTAAACAATAGGAATATCATTTATTTCAATTATCTCCCCAACCATTTGAGACTAACAACTCTTTTCAATGGAAATTAGGACCCATACATTGGATTTAATCTCCATAGGATGTTTATACTTATCATCACATGGATGGATGATCATAGGAGGGTTTGAAAAATCAACATTAACTTACCTTTCATTAAAATAAACGTGGTCTTTATGCCGAGAAAGTAAATCCATGCTAAATATGACATAAAATTCAACCAATGTATAAATGAAATGATTTTTAGAAAGAAAAATCCAACAAAAATCAACTTGATATGAATCATATACTTTAGATGTGATTATCGTTCCATTTGGGGTTTTCACTACTAATTCCATATCTAATGTTTTTTTGGGAATCTTAACACCCATTGAAAATTCATTAGATATGATAGAGGGGTAGATATAGAATCAAATATGATATTAGAATTTATGGAGTGGTTGGTAAGTGTACATTTCATCATGTTGTTATTGAAACCCTCATCAAAAATAGTGACTAAATGAGATTCCCCCTTATACCTCAACTTAAGAGGTTGCTGAAATCAATCATCATCAACGACCCTAGGGTTTGGCCAGTAGTTAGCATAATTCCCATTTTCCTAATACATATAGAAATGAATCATGGAAGGTTCATTTTGTGCCACTTTTTCACCACTCACAATGTTGGAAAACTTATTCCCATCACATTAGCAATCAAATTCCCAATTGAATTCCCAACCACACTTAAAATATTTATTAGACCCCTTAAGGAAATATCCTCCATGATTCTTCCCACAATTAGAGAATAAATTAAATCTCATATTATTTTATTCATGGTGTTTAGATTTTCCTTTAAACTCTATCTTCAACTTCTTGTCAAAACCATTGATACATGACTCCAAACTCCATTTCATCCTTGATTGCAGAACACACAATCTCTTCATATCTACTAATGTATCTTATGTAGAACACACATCTGAGAATTGGATTTAATCCACTGAAGAAACTTTCATATTTTATTTCGGGATGGATGATAATTCATATAGTGTACCTCGTAAGTCACGTGAAATTAGCCTCCTCGATTCCAACAGATTCATTATCTCTTTGCTGTAACTAAAATAAATATTTCTCTATCATGGTATGAAAAATACAATTAAGGAACATATTGAAAACTTAATTTATTGAACTCATCCCATTCCATGTATTCAACCTTATCTTACTGCCTCATATTATTGATTAGAGTCCACCACTATTGTACTTTGCCTTATAACTAGTAGACTTCCAGAATGATTTTATCATGCTCAAAACATTGGAAAATTGAGACAATATTTTCATTTATATTAATCCATTATCCAATAACAAGTGGATCAGAAGACCCTATAAAATAAGGTGGATGATACCTCATAAAAGGCTCAACAAAATGTTCATCCCACCTTTTCTCATTTGGGAGTCCACCATGATTTGTATCTTGAGAAAGATATGTGAGTATGGAAATGAGGTTTTTCATTCTAGATCCTATAGAATTATATTTCTCTGGAGGAAAATCATTTCATTGTCTTTACCGATCACTATTAACATGAATCATTCTAGTTCCATCCATTAAATAAAACCAAAATAATAGTGTAAGAAACAGTTTTCATAATGAAGAATCATGTAATCATGAAAAGTCACTTATGGAATTTCTAAGTAATGACACCTTACTTAATTTATGAAATAGTATGTTTTTCCTAGGCTATTCATATTCATATGCTATTTAAATATCTCATGATGGATATTGAAGTCTTTGTGAATTTTCAAATAATATCCCCTTGGAATATCAAACCAAGCATGTAGTAAGGCCCATTGTAATGAACCAGATTACCCTAAGTCAGACCCAAAACATCATGTCGGAGTTTTTACCCTTAGGTATATATGTTCCAGAGCCACGTTCAATTGTAGTATGTATATAGGGATGTATTTCAAGGAAACTAATCAGTCTATTCCACACAAAATTTCCTAGACATTGTTCTAAACATTGACTAATCCTTATAAATATCGTCACACATGTACTTGGGGTTCTCACTAAGTTTTTATCATCCTAATTTACAAAGGTTAACTAAAATTTTCCTATGATACCAATTGTAACCACCTTGTCTTGATAGAAATTAACATTACATAACTTTTTTGAAATACATAAAACAATATACAAATATCTTTCCCAAGACAATACTATTCTAGTTCTATTGGAAACATGGTAACTAAAAACTAGTACATAAATGAGCTACATTATCTCACACTAGGTTCTTCTTGACTATAACCCTTCTTAGAAACATCAAGCATAATACATATCATCAAAACATTGGGATTAAAACCTAAAAGGGTGAGATAAAGTTATTAATAATGGTAAATAAGGGACACATGTAAGCATAATCATGAGTAGAAGGGTATGACAACATAATCATGGGAATAGAAGATCATACCCTCCATATCAAACAATATTTACATGAATCATGTCATAAAGCTTGGAAGTTCATAAGATGTGAATAATAAAGAAATAAAGATCATATTCCATGAAATCATAACTTAGAAATGGAACATGGAATTGTGGAAGGCACATAAGCATATAATGATTTCCATTATGGTGAATGCATCATTTCCAAGACCATCTCAGTAGTATGAGTTCACTCCTCATACCATCTTGGAAGTCATAATTCACTTCCATGGTCATCTTAATAGCATGTGATCACTTCTCAAACCATCTTGGTTATCATGCTTCACTCTAATTTCCATATTAGTATTCAAGATTCATCCCAAAGACCATCTTAGTCTTTATAATGAGATATAAATCTATACTCAATGCATTGGAGGGGGGAATAGGTCCCACATGTCTCATAAATATATCATAAATACATGTTTCACAAGAACATAAATAATCATATCATGTCCCATTAAATGAAATGGGTATTATAAACATGTATTCATGTCATAACATGTGGAAAGATACTGGTTTCATAATCATTTCATCCTAAACATGACCCGTGAAAAGAAGCAGTTTTCATAATCATATAACCTGTGAATGTGAAATGGTTTCCATAAAAATCATACCATATAAACATTATCCATTAATAAAATGAATATAAATGGAAACATTGAATAAATTCCCCTATAAAGACAGGAGTACCAACAATGGATGTTATCTTTGATTGTAAATAATTTTGAAAGATCTTCTAAAATTATTTCCTGAGGAAAACATCATCTCTGATTTGAAAAAAAAATAACATAAAACCTCTTAAAAACCTTTTTATTTGAAAATATATTTTTAAAATGATAAATAATTCTTTTAAAAACATAAAACGTTGTTTAAAATAATTTTCCATGAAATTTATCTTAAAGGATCTTTTGAAAACATTTTCGAAAACATGGTTTTTGAATGCAAAAGATTTCCGATTGAAGGGAGAGATTTTCATATTTTACTTAAAAATATTATCCTTAGTACCAAAGAGTGGAAACAATTTTACTAACACATGAGTATATCTAGAATAAATTGAGTATAAGGAATCTTGTGAGTGTTCTTGAGAGATGGGTCATTATATTTCATTAAAGACACATTTTAATGTCCCAGATTTTTCCATGTATTATTTTTAGTATTATATGGGAATTATTTGGAAACCATTCTTGGATACAGCATGCAGGTTTGAGGCCCAGTGAGCCTGGAACAAATGTTTGAATTTAATTAAATATCATGCGCGTGGGGTTTTCCTAAAAAAGTGGAATAACTCCTGAATGGGTGCTCGGATCAGAAATATGAGGGCATCGTTGCATTCAGAGCAGCAATTTTACCTTAGGTGAGGCCTAACATCGAACGGTGTAGATCAGTGGTGAAAAGTAGTTTCTGGACATAACTGTAACAAAATATTTAATAAAAATATTTTATTAAATATTATTGCAATGAATGTCTCTTTATCTATTTAAATATAGATTTTTTCAGGGGTCCAGGGTTATAGACCTCATAACCCCGAAACCCTTGGAGGCTCTAGAGGCTTTGGAGGAAACCCTAATGAGGAGACGACGTTCTTGAAGGGTTTCACCAGAAAAGACGATGCAACAACTGGATCTTCTCCAACGAATGTTTCGGATTCAGGTAGGATGTTTGATTTTGATTTACTTTCACTGTTATTGATTCATAGGAAAAACACAGACTAATCCACAAACATATTAGCCCTCAGATTTATTGTATTTGTAGGATAGGCTTTTGCGGGGATTTTGGGGATTTGATTCCTGAAGTTTATTTGGGTTTTTTTTAGACGTATAATGGTGAAAAACCCATATTGACACGAACATCGATCGAGGTTCGTCCCTCTCGATTTGTTGTGCCTTCCCCAATTTCTCACATTATTCATGTGCGTTCTACACGTTCTTGGTGTAAATTGATTGTTGCACGTTCTTTTTTTGGCACACTGATCTGAGATTGTAGATTCTACCTCGGAATGATTGTTTGGAGCTACAACGACGGTTTCGGTGGACAATTCGGAGCGGATTGAGAGATATGAGTTTTGAGCTTTTTTCTTCGGATGAATCAATGATTGTTTTCCAAGACGATTGAAGGTCTGAAACACCCATATTAGGTGTTAGGATGATGAAATGAACAAGGATCTTGAGTTTCATGGCAAATGGACAAGAGAAATGAGATCCAGAGATCCAGACAAGACGCGAGGAGGGAGACGATGGTTCAGGAGAAATCTCGACTACATGTCAAGTAGTATAGGCAACACTGTGTGTGTTCGTCAGCAGACTACCTGGAGTGTACTCTGAGAGTACACAGACACGAGTTGGGTACATGGCCAAGGACATGGCGTGTATACCCTTCGCTGCCCAGACCCGGCTAGATACATGAGATACCGCGTGTACTGGTACACGGGCAGGGTGACACGGTTTGAGGCCATGTACGGGCACATGGCCAGTGTACACGTAGCAAAACCCGGACACTCAGACACAGCGTGTAATCCTTATACATGCAATGTAGTTAATTTTTATACGACAAGACTAGAGACATGGTCTATTTACACGGGCAGTACCCGGAGTCAAGGAACACGGTGTGTGATCCTTTTATATGCCATGTAGTCTAGTTTTACACACCTAGACTAGAGACATGGTCCATTTACACAGGCAGTACCTAGAGTCAAGGAAAACGGTGTGTGATCCTATTATACGTCGTGTAACCTATTCTACATGGTTTGATCCATTTTCCTTCCATGACTTGGACTAGCTTTCTTAGGGTTCGTACCCTAGGTCTTTCACCTGAAGGTTTCTGGTATTATTTCATACGTATAGAAGTATGATCCATTCAACTGGACTTCCTGAATAGAGATGATGGAATCCCCTCTGTGAGACTCAGAGCCATATCCTCTATTCCTTCCTAGTACCCTAGGTAGAGTTCTTGGTATCGACGTGACCTACCTTACCTAGGCACTGATCCTCTGCTTAGCGGATTAGTTCAGACTGAGTTGTTGGAATCACCCCATATCTATTGGTTATGATCCTCATCTGAGCATCGTATTCTTAATTACTTGTGGGGTGAGTTCTCCCGGAAGGAGTACCTCATATCTTTCTCTTCGGACTTAGGAGTCTGTTCTCCCTATTACATACTTTGTGAAATCTTTGAGCTGAATCTTAGTGGTGGTTTCGCGATAGTCGATCACGTATGAGTATATATGGATATTCTTGTTATATGTTCTGTAAACATATACTGTTTATCGCTGACTATATCATTCTTTTGTGGTATTTCCTTTGTTGTATTCCGTTGTGGTTTTCGTCGTGTCCTACTGGGTATTGTTATACTCACCCCTATATGGGATTTTCCCACACGTGTCGTGTCTTATGCAGACAAGTGAGCCTTTGACATGATTCTAGGTGGACCAGGACTGGATGGGGCTCAGTGAGATCAGGCAGGCTGAGGTGTGTTCATACAGCTACAAATTACAGTCCCAGTACCTTTCTTTATAGGTTGGAATTTGTTGTAGGATTTCTTTTGGTGGGATTGTACTTTTGGCCCAGAATTTTACATTACTTTACTTTACTTTCTTGTCGTACTTTGTTAGTTGAGATTTTAGTTTATGCATGAAATTCCATTTTTAGTAGTTTTTACTTTTCAGCTTTGTGGGCTTGGAGATGTGTGTGTGTACGGGTTTATAGGCAATGCCTCCCATGTTCATGACATTCCTACTCAGTGCTAGTCACCAGACCCTAGCCTATTGAAGGCGGGTAGGGGGAGTTGCGGCACAGACCACACTGGGATGGGTTGTGACACTCATAGTCATTTACAATCTTAAAAAATGATGAGATTGTTTCAATAAACTCTTACCACTTAGATACTTGGGATCATAATGTTCATGTAGAAAAAGAAAATTACACGGATTATAAAATATAATTAAAATATGATTATTCATGATATAACATTGAACTATTTACACCACAAAAAATATTTTAGGTGCATAAAAATATATGAGTCTCAAAGAAGGTAATTTGAGACAAAATATTTTTTACTGAATTGGTAACTTTTGAAACATGAACCACATGAAAGAAAGTTCATAAAATGGATATGTTAATAACCATAAATTTATGTACATGATACATAAAATAAAATCATTTTCCATATATACACCACACAAATGGAAAAAGTGGTGAACATAGCGTGTATTCCATAAAAATAAAACGTGGGAAGAAATCCCTATACCATGAGTCTTGACTCTTGTGGTACTCGATTAAACCACCTATATAATAAATATAATGTTATTTTAAATATTTTAATGAAATATATAATTATATCTAAAACTGTATATGTTTTAATTATGACCTTATATTACCCTCTTATAAATGATCCTATATTAATATTTCACTTCAGGTAATATTCACTTTGTTCTTGGCATGTGTCTTAATTTGTTATATCAATGGTCCTTAAACTTATGTCATGATTCCGTAATTTAAATAATTATATATATATAATTCATAGAAATTATATGTATATTTCAATAATCTATATCATAATGAAGTATGAAATGGAATACATCGTTCATGGTGACAGTAAGTCGTATGTATTTATTAACGTTGTATCTGTTTTAATTGTCATATTGAGAGAAAGGATGGAAAATGACATAAATGTATATATATATATATATAATATCATTAAATAATAATTATAATGTTATATATATCATTTAATTTTACTAAACACATCATTAATACATTCCATGTAGTGTGTGAACGAATCACATCACTTTGAGGGGGCGATAGTCCACACTTCCTCAAATTACACCAAATGAAATGTAAAAATATGTGTGTTGTAAAAGGAATAAAGAAGAATAAATAAATAATAAATAAAATATATAACATATATAAAAATATTTTATATCCTAATTTCCTCCATGAGAGGTGGTAAATGAGAATTGAACAATCATCGTTTAGTGTGGCAGTAGTTCGCTATACACGTAAATACTATGTTCGATATCCATTAGATGGAGATGTGAGTAATTTTAGGTCAAAATATTTTCATATAAACATACTAGTATATTTATGATACTTTTTTTCATAAAATAATTAAATAAAGAGAGTGGAGGTGGTGGATAAGGGAAATAAAATTAAGTTTCTTAAGAGAAGATCTTACCTCTTAATCAAGTAACTCCTTTTGGTCTATGCTGAAATGATTCCTTGGGTTTCCAACTACCCAAGGGAAGGATATTATGAGTAATATAGGTATTTTGTGATATGTATTGGGATGGTATTGTATTAACTTAAGAGGTTTTATAGGTGTGAGGAAGTGGGACTCACTTGGAATTTTTAGAAACAAGTTTGGTGTAAACATGTTCATACCTAAAAAAGTCAAACCATACAAAAAAAAAGAAATAATTTAAGTTTTATGTTATAATGGTGGTCATAAGAGTGGTTTTGGACAAGTGGATAGGTCATTTTGGCCCTCAAGTTTAAGGATTTGTCGCCAATTAAGCTTAATTTGGCCTTAATTGTTGTGATTAATTTTAATCACTTTTATTAATCATTTTAGTCAAAAATTAACTCTATCTTATTAGACACTAAATATTATACTGAATAAAATTTTTTATGTTGGTTTTTCAAAATTTAAATCATAGATGTCGAGAAATTAGGATTAATGTTAATCCCGCTGACGGGACTAAATAACAAGTTTTTAAAGTAGAAAATGTTCAAAAGTTTATTAAGATTTTATTTTTAATTTCATAGTGAAATTAATTATGGTAAAATAAGTTGTATTAATATATGTAATATTTATCTAATTTTACCTTAAAAAATTTATAATATAATTTAACATTAATAATTAATTCAACAAAAAGGCAATTTTTAACTAAAAACTGTATTTTTTACAATACATCAAAAATGAAGTTTCTCTAGAAAATCCAAAAAAAATGATCCTAAGATATTTTTGAGACGATAAATTCAAAAATTAATATTATTTTATAAAATTAAATTTCTAAATATGTCTAGAACTTATTTTATTATTTTTAATAGAAGGACATTAAAAGTAGTTTATTTCAGAAAACAGTATTTTTAAACAAAAAAGGACTTCACCAAAAATCATATCATTCATTATCAATATTTTTTATTTATATTATAATTTTATAAGAAATATTTTAAAAGTTTTTATTATTGTTCATATTACTTTTTATAACATTTAGGTTATAATTATCTTTTTTAAAATAATTATATAAGTAAAAAAGTTGTTTCGTAGAAACATTATGTTGTGTGGGATGTATTCTAAGTCAGTGTTTCATGTAACATGCATCTATTCAGTGTTTCATGTAACATACATCAAGTCAATGTTTTGTGTAACATACTCCAAGATGATTTTGTGTGTAACATACTCTGATTTGGTGTCGTGTTAAAGAAATGTTTGATATAATGAATTGTAAGACACAAAAGAATATTTAATTTAATCAAAAAATGTCCCTGAAAACATAGGGTGTTACTTATTCAATTGACTTATATAGTATATGGGGTTAATATATTCTATTTTTGTAATTTTTTTTCTAAAATATATTCTATTCGGGATTCCAGATATACCATATAAAGCACTACATGAGCTGATTTGTCTTACACTAATATATTGTGAAGAATATGAAGACAGAAATTTAGTTGGGAAATAACTTGTAGAGGACATTACTGTTAAGGTATATAACATTCAAGATTATATTAAAGTACTATAGCAGAAAAAAAACCTAAGCTAATTATTGAAGGAAATTGTTGTAATTTCATGTTTCAGATCTTGTATTCTTGATGTTTCCAACATGTAAGGGAGTTTTATGATTTGAGAAAAAGGGGATCTTTATCTCATCATGAATTAGGAATTTTAAGGTACTATAATGAATTAGATTTTTAACATGCCTTTTGGCTATACAACCCCCTGTTTCCAAAGTACATGTTGTCTTTTTTGTTTTTTTACTGAGGAAGCACACACCATATACAACACATGTAATCAAATTAGATGGAAAATGATAGAGGCTAAATTGAAATATAATGAGGATACTTTTAATATTATTGACACTAGAGAGAATTTATTGAAAAAGAAAACAACTCCATTATTGAATTTACATTGGAGAAATTGAAAAACACAAGAGGGAACATGTGATCTTGAAGAGTAAATGTGTACAAAATATCCATATTTTCCAATATTTGATATATATATATATATATATATATATCTGTTTTATAAGATCAAATTTTTTAAGGGGTATAATTTTACACTTGATACACTAATTCAGCTGGTAAAAATGATATACAAGACTAGAACACTGTAAATATACTTTATTTAAGAGTATAATCAAAAAAATTATTTTTTATAGTAAAAATTTGATTTTTAAAAAATTTGATTTTTATTTTAATTCATTATATTAATATTATATTAAGATATAATTTGGTATTTTTTCAAAAAAAATATTGATATTTCAATTAATAGTAAAAATACATTTTTTATTACCATTAATCACATGGAATCCCAAGGATGTAAAGGATGTGTCCATATAATTAATCTCAAAAAAAATTATATGTAATAAAATATAAATTAAATAAATAGAAATATAAATTTCTTAAAATTTTGTGAGATGATAAATCCTACTTTTAAAAAATTTAATACTACTTATAATTATACTATATTTAAAATATTATTTGGGTCTATTATTTGAATTATAAATTTTTAATGGAGATTTTTAAAAAACTATTCTAGGTCAACTAGAAAAGTCAGCTGATGTTGTCTTCCACAAAGTGAGATACAAAAGAGAAACACAAGATTCATTTATAAGTGAAAAAACATCAAATTACTATGTGGAATCAAAGAAAACAAATATGTGATACATACAATGCCAAGACACATTGAACACACGAGAAAAATAAATAAGGTCAAACTAAAATGGTGTCATTTTAACCATTTATTACAAATAATCTATCCCAATATGAATATAAGGCCCTAGCCTTAAACCTTACTTAATATTGAGTTATTACAAGATTACACATTGAGGATCTTTTCAGGATTAGAGTTTTAGATAATTATATAATAAAACTTGCATTACATTTCACATTTAAACAAAGTGGTTACATAAAAGATAGTATTAATTTTTTCCCATCAATGGAAACATATTTAAAAAAATGAGGCATGGATTGTTTCTTGACACTTCCTTGACACTATCATCATATCATGTACCTTTACCTTGACCTGTGAAAAACATTTAAAAAAAACTTGGGATGAGCATAAAAAGCTCAATAAGGGTTATAAAAATATGGGAAAGAAACATGAGTTCATATATACATAAGAATGAAATCATACATTACCCATAAAACATAGGCACTTTAACATAACTCATCAAATCATGAATAAATCATAGAAATCATAAGACATAAAAGGTAACTTGAGGCACTCATAACATTCTTACGTAGGGAGTAACCCTCTTGGTTATGTTTGGAATACCCACCACAGTATATTCCCTAAATCTCTTCGGAGAAACCTTAACATTTCACTCCTTCGAGTTACCCAATGCATTGGAGAGCTATATCGGGCTCACCCGCCCTTAGTTTGTCACGGAACCACCCTTCTTCATAACAATGCCCAAGAACCATAACATAATCGTATCACATAAAACATACATAAAGGAAACATAACATTTCCACATTTCAATAACACAGTGATATAATAAAAACATTATCAAAACAATTTTAAATACCAAAATAAAGGAAAAGTAAAACATGATATTTATTTTTCTTTTAAAAAAAATTATGGCTTGTAGAGGAAGCCGAAACTCAAATAATGGTCACGGCGGTGGAGAATTCGTTGTTTCTGCATACATATGACAAAAACATTCCCTTTTGTCAATTTGTAAAACGCTTTGTATAAAAATATTCCTTTCGGATAAACATAAAAGTCAAAGGGGTTTATACACCGTATAAAAGAAGGTTGTGTATAAAATAAAATATTCCTCAATGAAAGGAGATTGAGACGAAGTCCCATACAAAGATGGTATCCTTGGATTAAGGATAAATCAGTTACATAATTATGTGTGACAAATGAATACATGAAATATTAGTGGGTATTAAGTGTAAAACAATAAGAGGAAATTCACACATAATCATAGAATTACATATTCAAGGTGTACAAGTTTATCCCAAAGAATCAAAATTGGGTTAAGAAGTTCCCTTGCAAAAATTCGACAGCCTAACGGCGTCACTTCAAAATTCAGAAAAAGAGTTGATGAGAGATAAAAAGGGTATCTCATCACATGGACATAAAATTTAAATCAATAAGGATATAGAAAAACATATCCCAACATAATAGTATGTGAATTAAAAGACATAACAAAAGAATTATTTTAAAAAGAGGAGGGTGAAAGGTTCTTTTACCGACATGGGTATCTTTCGAAACATACACCCCGTGAAAGAAGGACAATACAACATTGATGTAAATACTCATAAATGAAATTATATTACACAATGAGTAAAATAATGGGTAGTACATACACCACTAAAAGTAAATTGTGGCAAATGTAGCATAAATCTCACGGGAATAAAAGTGAGATGAAAAATCCCTTACAAAAACTCGGCAGCCTAACGGCGCCACTTAAAACTTACAAAAATGGATTGATGAGATCAAATAGTGTCTCTCGTCATATTAAAATAATGTTTACAGAAGGAGGAATATAAAAGAACATCCCCCAACATAACAAATAGGAGCATAAAAGAAGTGACATAAAGGAGGGTACTTAAAAATAAAGAGAGAGGTTAGATCTCTTACGAAAATTCGGCAGCCTAACTCGCCAATCAAAATATCCAAAATGGATAGATGAGAGAAAATAGGGTCTCTCATCATATGAACATAAAAATTACAGTAATATTAATATAAAATAACATCCCAATAACAAGAAAGATGAGCTTTAAAAGGAATGACATAAAAGAGTGTACTTAAAAAGAAAGAGAGGAGTAGGATCCCTTACCTCGGGTCCGATTTGACTCGATCGTTTTTTAATCTCCTGAATAATAAACCTGAGTTAATTTTTACTTACTTAAGAACCTTTTTCAATTTCATTATTCCTTTTATATCAGTTATTACAATTACATGAACACTATGTTATAATTTATGTTAATAACGGTCGTTTTAACGATCATTGGTACTTGAGTCAAAAATAAACTCTTTATAATTACAAGTTTCTCATGTGGTAAAATATCCATTATATCTAGAATTGTATTCATGATGTAGATATCATATATATCATATATATCCAGTATGTTCATGCATTTATAATATTACATAACATTTATAGGTAAGAAATGAAATGCATCGTTCATGGAGACGGTAAGCCGTACGTATGGATGAACGCTACTTCCATTTATATTTCATATTTAATGGAATTAAAACATAATGATACATAATAGTATTTTAATTCCAGTCTAGTATCATATATAATATCATTAAATATATCATTTATACGTACCACATATGGTATTAACGAATCAAATCACTTTGAGGGGGTGGTAGTCCGCACTTCCTAAAATGAAGATATCGTGTATACCCATAATGGAAGTCATAAAGGTATGCCATAAATGAAAAATACAGAAGATTAAGGAAAACATAAACATATTATATATCATATATAAATATAGTGACATCTTAATGGCCACCATGAAAGGTGTTAAGAGTAGATTGAACATTCATCGTTTGTGAGGCAGTAATTCGCCATCCATAGAAACAGTATGTTCTTTAACCATTAGACGAAGGTGTGTGTAAGTGTAGCTCGAATACATAACATAAAAACATCCTAGTATATTTAATATACTGTTGTTGTTACAAAATAAAGGAATAAAAATAGTTTTGGGGGGTGGAGAAGCAAAATAAAACCAAAGGACTCAAGTGAAGACATTACCATAAAATCGAGTAACTCCCTTTGGTTTGAGCTCAAAGGCTTCCTTGGGAAGACTTCTGACCAATGTGAGGCTTATAAGAGTTATATAGGTATGTGGAGAGACAAAATGGGCAGGGTTTGTCCAAGTCAAAGGCTTTGGAAGTGTGGGTAAGGAGGTAGAGGTGGGGACCTTTTATAAGAGGAGAGGAGGGGCACTCTTGGAAAGTAAAGAAATGTAACTTTATTATAGAATGAGATTCGGATTTTAATGGTCCCAAATTGATGTGTTTCTTGGATAAGGTGATAAGGGTTCGAAATCCACCCATTCAATAGGTTTTGGACATGTGTAGGTCTTAGATTTTACTTTATCTTTCCATTTTATTTAAATCGTTAAATAATGAGGTCATCGCTGCATCATCATGATGTCACAAATAATTTACTTTATTTAATGTATAGAAATTATAAAAAAACAACTATGATGTAGGAAATCTTTTTATCTTTCCAATGAATATTTATAGTCAAACCTATGACTTGTATAACCCCATTTAAAAATTATTTTAGTAAAACAACTCATGTTTGTGTCATTTTAATTTTAACATTAAATAAAATGGTATTTTGTCATTTTCCAACCAAAGTGGCTCCATGGGGTTCCCAAGTTGACCCATGGATTGTCTTGGTCGACAATGACTCATCCAATGAGGGTAGGACATGTGTATTTGTCATTTCATATTATAAAAACATTATTTTTACCTTAAACTACACTAATTACCTCTAATCGCGATTAAAAATTTAATAAGTTACTATTCACCAAAAAATTATTTTAATCCCATTGAACCACATTTTACTTCTTAATGACAACCTTGTATGTCAGATTTTTTAAATTCAAAACACAAAGGTGGCAAAATTTCATTTAAACGGAAAATCAGTTTTTATAAGTACCACTTAGTGGTTTCACTATTCATCAAAAATTGATGTTTTTCAGAAAATTACCCAAAATTCACCCTAAGTTATATTTCATATTCCAAATTAAAAAATGATTTCTGTTTTAAAAAATTCATAACATATAAGTTACATTAATTAATTTAATAATTAATTCCCGCTGTCAGAACAAATAGCATGTTTTTATGAAACAATATATATCAAAAGATTGACACTAGTTTGAGTCAAATTTCAAAGTGAAATTAATTCCAATGACCACTATTTGATTAAATGGTAAAAATAAATTCTAATTTCACTTTAAAACCAATTCAAAAGATAATATAATCATAAAAATAAATTAGATTACAAAGACGTTTTGAATTAAAATACAACATTTTTCACTATTCATTAAAAATTGAACTTTTTCGGAAAAATACCAAAAATTTACACAAAGTAAATTTTGATGTCACAATTCTAAAGAAGAATTTTATTTTGTCAAATATAACACATAAAATTGTCAAAAAGTGGATTTAAAAGAGGTTTTCCATCAAAAGGCGGTTAATCGACCTTTTAAAGAATATTAGAATGTTTAGGCTTAAAATTGGATTCATTCGCATTTTTAATCCTCTAACATTTATTGTAAAAAATATATATAATCATTTTGTAGTTAGTTTTATTCATTCCATCCATCACAACAGCTAGTCTTTAACTACCATTTAAAATAATATAATTTTATTATTAGAGTGCAACGTAAGATTCCCAAGAAACTCGTTGTTGCGTGTTGGGTATGCCATCGAGCATAGTGTCCCCTTTAAAGTTATATTAATATTTTATTCACAAATATGGATAAATGTGAAAGTTTCATACTCTTTATTTACCTGGGGTGTTACAATGAAGGCATGAAATGCCAAGTGGTATTTTAAAGATATAGGAGGAACTTCTATTTCCCTATATCATGAAAAACACGTTCTAAATTATCCCAAAATAAAAACTAGGTTTTTGATCACAGAGCCTAGTAGGATATCACCAGAGAATATATCAATATTCTAATATCATAAAATCACAAGCACAATATTTAAAATAAAATATAGTTCATAAATAATTTTTATTAATATAACCATTTTTAAACATTCCATTATTTCCTTTAAATTCATACCAAATTAAAAAAAATACAGGATTATGTCACAATTAATGGAAAAATAATTAAATTAATCAGGTGATAAAATATCCATAAAACAATCCAACATACGGTAAACTAGGTATAAATGGAAAATAATACCGTTTGGGATCTAGACTATGGGAATATGTACTAGAAATTAAATAATCATATACCAATAAAAAGAATTTTCCACCTAATATCAATTCCTTCCATAGTCTACCAATATCACAAAAGTAACCCTTAGTGGTGCCACACACACAAGGGTCACCTATATCCATTTGTCGATGCACTCAAAGTTCCTAATTACAATATTTTTTCCCAAACCATTTACACAATTCCAACTCAAATTTTATAAAAACCATTTCAACAAAAAAATCTATTTCAATAAAAATTACAAGGAAATCAATAAGAAAATATGTCAATTCATTAATTTCAAACACATTCATAGATACGCCCACCAAATAAATAATGGGAACCTATCTCCCTTAAAAATGAATATTGAGACACTATATAATAGATAAAAAACAAAATGAATTAAAATAAATTTTAAGGGTCAATAGAAAACAAAAAACGATAGTGATTTTGAATCAAAAGAGTTTCCAACACCACTACTATGACCTAATGTAACAATGAAGTGGAAAGACCATTTACCATGGATATGTAGTGAAACCCCTAGTGGAATTAGATGACAAATATATAAGTCTATAAAGAGGTTTATCATCCAAAATAACCTAATATAACATTAGGGATTGATATGAAATATTACGCACCAACTAGCAACAGATTCAGGGTATGTAGCATGTTTAAAACTACATTACATGAGGAATTCCCATTGTGAATCCCTTTCACAGAGAGAAATATCATGTACTAGAAATATGCTAAAAAATTTGTCTCCTCAAATTAAATTATTACTCGATTAAAATTTTCACAATATTTAGTGGTTTTATATCGAATTTATGTTTCATTCAATGAATGATATTCAATGAATATTCTATATAACATATTCATGTCATGCAACCCATTCATGATTTGAATATTTTCGTTATGTTGTGCTCCACCCATATTCAAATAGAAATCCTATAAACCAATATATATGGCTATCTAGTCCCTAAATGAACCCTCTAAATCCATTTAATAATATATACATGGACTCCATTAATTAAAACAATCATATATCCATTGAAAATTTGTCATTTTCCCCAGAAAAGGATCTCTATTCATGAAAATCCTAAAATGAACCCAAAAAAAGGGAATCCATGAACAAAATTCAATGAAAAAATGAAGGAAGGTAATGGGGTGTTATAATATCCCCAACATAAAAGATTTATTTCCCAAAAATGATCCCAATATCCATGACTTAAAAATAGTTAAGGCCTCTTCAAAATAAACAATTGTTTATACTCCCACATCTTGTGGATATCTTGTCCAAGCTATTATATCACACATATTAAAGGAATCATTTTTTCATGTAGCACCATCTCTCAGTGATACATAATCTGAAGTGGTTTCTAAATTATAGTGATATTGGGATATTGATCAGCATCATCCCATCAAATAACATTGGATGGATATGGTTGATAATTTTTCATTTGGGATACATGAAATATTTCATTCATTGATGTAAAATATGATAGTAAGTGTGATTGATATGACAACTTTCTCAATCATCCCCTGATGGAAATGGGGACCACACAACCCAGTGACAACTTACCTGCATAATCAATCGATGATGTCCAAAAATATAAGAAACTATAAGAAAGACATGATCAACAACCATAAACTCCATCAACTGGTTATGATTGGCTACATAATATTTCAGGCAACTTGATTGTAACACCCCAAGATTCCATGACATGCTTCACTTTGAATAATGCAATAGCTTGCGTACTATGCAACTTCGAGTTCTAGAACACCACAACCTATCAAACTAGCAATTATGAATAGTAATATCCACATTTTAAATTTTTATATTTTTTTCAAAATGGACATCATTTTTTGATCTGAATATCAAAATTAGCTTAAGATGAATTTTTGGAATTTTTATGAAAAACATTCAATTTTGTGATGAATAGTGAAGAACACTGGGTTATTGTTTAAAATCGACCTTTTATATAAATATTTATTTATTTTATTCAAATTTATTTTATGTCAAAATAGTTATATAATTCCTATATTATTTCAATACAATTCATTAGAGTCATTTCATAATAAGATTATATGTATAATATTTAATTGAACTTTTTAACGTCTTTTACCCACCTTCTAGGGACATTTGCACATTTGCATAAAACATAATTTTACCACTTCTGTGAATTGAATTTCAAAAATCCAAGAGACACGTTTGAAATCATTAACTAAAATGTGGTTCGACAAGCTTACAATAATTTTTTGTGAATAATAACTTTTGAATTATATTTACCACGGTTAAAAGTAAATAGGGTAATTAAAGGAAAAAATGATATTAAAATTACCCTTACACATGTCTTAATTCTATTGGAAAAGTTTTTTTCGACCAAAATCAACCTTATTAGTAAAATATGATCCAATTTGATGCAATTGAATTAGATTAAGACATTTATTATTATATTATTTAATGAAGAGTTAAAAATGTAAAATTCAAATTTAAATAACTAAACTATTTTTAGTATAGGGTTATACAAAAAATAAATTAGACTATAAATATTAATTATAAGGATGGAAATATTTCCTACATAATTTAATTTTATTTAAAAAATTTATACATTAAATGATTAAATTTATTTATGACACAATGATGATGCAGTAATTACTATATTAATGAAAGATTAAAATAACTGATAATATAAATATCAAACTAATTGTAAATTGAGACTTTTGATGAATTCCACTAACTTTATAGGATAATATGTCATGTTATGGTTGATTAAATAAATTTTTTATAAGTGATAAAGGTGTTATGACTTTCACAAAAAAAAATACCAAATCAGGTCAAAATTGACATAAATGAGTTTTTAAAACCAATACTATATTATTAAATGGTATAATATTACTAGAAATCTATGTTTCAGCCAAATGACATAGATAAAGTTATATATTTCAATAATGAACCAATTGGGGTTATCTTGGATTTTTATAGTAAGTTTATTAACTATTTATTATAATAATACAAGAATACCTAGTAAACGTTAAATTATTTAACTAAGAGTTAAATCTAAAAGATAAGGTAAATATGGTGACATAAACCTATATAAAACATTTTGGTTGAGATTTTTTCTACCAAGAACCACCTTATCCTCAAAGTAAATCATTTATAACCATTATAAACTGAATATGATTGTATAATTAATTATTATTTCAAGCATTTCCTAAAGTAACCCTCGCCCCTCTAATAAAAGGCTACTTCCCCTTCTCTGAAAATCACACATCCATAGCCAATTTGTCTCAGCCAACCCCTACCCAAATAAATTTCCAAATACCCTAAAGTAAACCTATATGCCTTACTTTGACCAGAAATCCAACCTACAGAGCCCTTTTGATCAAATCAAAATGATGCACCCAAAGAAGAGGTAATAATTTCATCACCTCTTTCAAAGTTATTTTCTTCTTCCGCTTCCTCTTTCTTTGTTGTTTATATACAAAAAAACTCCAATACATTATACATAATGTGATGTTATTATAAATATGTTACAAACATATTCATTTTTCTAACCTTCATATGATTGCAAAAGTCACTATACGTGCGTATGTATGGCTTACCATCTCCACGTCGTGGTATAGTTTGTTATTCAACACTTCATTGTTTGGATAGGTATAATAATGAGTATAATTTATGTTAATAATAAATATAACATATTAATTTTTCTTTATATATGATATATCATCCATTTACATATGATTTAACCATCAATATAATGATATTGTCGCTCATGCGTACGTACGGATTATCGTCTCCATGAACGTGATGGGAGTCATTCCCCATCGTAACCATTCAAGAATAATTTTCATTTTATTATTACAAATAATTTTTAAGAACATTATACCATTCTATATATTAATTAAATACATCTTATCCATAACAAACATGACATACATAAAAAACATATAAAGAAAAATGAATCAGTTAACACCTAAAACAATGATTCTACTGAAATATTATTAACAAGGAAATATTAGAAGATGATATATGATATCATATTTTTGTTTGTGGTTATTGTTTAATTTAATAAAAATTATTTAACTATTATTTTTGACGACCCGTCTCAGGGATCGTATCGTGACTACCCCAAGCCCGCCTTCCATAGGCCAGGGGCTGGCGACTAGAACCAAAGGCGTAAATCCCGATAACTGGGAAGGCATTGCCTTTATAAAAGTAAAAAAACACCACAGAGTACAAGAGGAAGTAAACACTAAGTACAAAAGAAGTGCTGAAAAGGAAAATGGACAAAATACAAACCCAACTGAAAAGTACAGCTACAACTGAACGGAAGTACAACAGAAAAGACAAATAGTAGGAAGAATAGAAACAGTTCCTAGGTCGTCCTCCTCGGATCCTTCCTGAAGGGTAGGTACAGACAGCGCATCTCCTGGAGCGTCCACCACAGATCCTACCTGAAGGGTAGGTACAAATAGCCTCTACAAAGCTCTCACCCATCAACCTCCTCCGAGTGTTGTCTCGTCGTGAAGTCCACCTCCGGATACTGACTCGTTGTGGGATCCACCTCTGGGTACCGTATAGTCCTCAAACACTCGGCCTCTGTCAGCGCTGCCCGTCGTCTGCAACCAACACAACGAGGTGTGGGCATATCCCGTGTAGGGGTGAGTATAACGATACTCAATAGGGATCCTGAGACCCTCAAGGTCTCACTAAATCCAACAAGTATAACCACAAAGAAAGATCTCAACAGATAACCCCTAAAAAGGTATATACCCATACATATACGTAGGTTATCAAGTAACCCATCTCAATCATGAGGAAACAAAAAGATTATGAAATCAACGGATAACCACTACCCAGGTATATGACCATATATATACCTAATTTATCAAGTGACTCATCTCAATCATGAGGTCAACACAAGATCATAGACTCAGCTCAAACTAGGATTTTCATTATCGAAACTGTAACTACTGAAGAGCCCCATCTCTGGAGTGTACAGTGGTCCTGTCACGACTCCGAGGTACTGCTCACTAACATAAGACTGGTAAGGTTCTCCTCTTGTCGAGTACCGCAGGTCAGCAACCCAAACACAGCAGTGCTTCCCGCTAGGGTATGCCACCCAAACACAGTAGTGCGCACCCCCTAATAGCCTGCAGAGGTACTCTCCGGATAAGTACCGCGGGTCTCCACTGTCACACAGTAGTGCTCCATCTTCCATGGGTCTTCACCCAAACAATATAGTGCTCCGTCCACTGGGATAGTCGACTCACTCCAAGTCAAGTCGGTCAAGCATTCGTCAGGTCTCAACCGGCTACACGGTCTATGTACTCCGTATGATCGTCTCTAGGAGGGTCCACACCACGAGCTACATGTCGATACTCCAAGTATCTCAAAGTCCCATTAAGAAATATCTCAAAGTACCGCCTCTTCATAGGGGTCTCAACGCAACAGACGGCGCGTCAATCGAACGTCTGGTCTGTGAGTTATTAGCCTTTTCGTCCCAGGGGCCCGGTTGGTTTCGTGTGCGAACCAACCTTGCCATATCTCAACTGTACCCCGAACTCTCATAGGGTATACTCATAGGGACCATTTCTCAATGTGATCACCAACGCTGCTGACGGTTCATCAAACGGACGTCCAGTCTGAAAGTTATCAACTTTTCCGTTCCAGGGGCCCGGTTGGATTTCTGCTACAATCCAACCCGGCCACTATGAAACTGCAACCAAAACTCATGCGAAGTATGCCAAAAGTTCCGTCTCATCAAGAGGAATCCAACAAAGTCGACGGCACGTCAATCGGACGTCCGGAGATCAAGATATAAGCATTTCCGCTCCGAGGCCCCGGTTGGTTTCGGGTTCGAACCAACCTGGTCGTACTACAAATGACATTGGTTAATCAAACCGGTCACACCATTGCGATCCATACGGAAAAACACACGAGATGGGCTACCCATTGGTCCAAAATGGATAGCCGGTGAAAAAGTTACATTTCACCACAACACGAGCGAATCGGGCCTCGTGGGGCCCATGCCTTGACCTCGACTTAAATATCCAAAATTTATCTTGAAACATCCTTCTTAATTCCAGGGTCGCAACCTTGCAGACGGTTCGACATTCCGACACCATATGAGAGAGATATGTCCTATACAAGATCCCGTAATAATAATAATATTATTATTCGGTGTTTCGTGGGCCTGAGCCATGAACCAGAATTTAGTATTCAATATTAGACTTGAATCAACCGTATTGATGTCGGGATTACATCGCCACTAACGGCAGGGCAATCGGACGTCGCACGCATGAGTTATGGTGGGTCGAAGATTTAATAATAATATTAAATCTATTATTTTCCGAGCACTTCGGGTACCTGATCCAAAAACCCGAAAATGATATCCAATATTGGACTCATAAATTCTGTCTTGGGGTCAGGGTCACACTGCCGCTGATGGTTTGTGAAACTGAGGTCGCACGAGGAAGATACTGTCAAAATACAGTTTTCGCAACGAAAATAATAATAACATTATTATATTATTATTAGTTTTAATTTAATTTAATTCCTTAAATTATCCCATCCAATATCCACGCACCCACAATCCCCATGCGCCTCACTAATAGGCGCCAACCTTGCTTTTATAATTTTTATTATTATCTCTATCTCATTTTATTATTATTATTTCTATCTCCTTAACATTTCTCTCTCCAATTAACTCCTCCCTTCACGATTCTGTTCTCCAATTTAGTGCCCTAACTCCAGCCTTCATCCACACGGCCAAAGCCGCCACCGCCTTCGCCTACCCACTGTGCCTCCGCACCGCCCCCGACTACCCACCCCGGCGCGCCTCAAAAAAGCTGCATCGCCTAGCACCCCGTCCGCTCGTCGCGCCACCTTCCGTTACCACACACCCGACCCCATACAGCCGCACATCAAGAACTAGTTGGCGGGGGGTCCAGAATTATTCATATTTCGTACCCACCGCGTTAGTAGGTCTAATAAACACCCAACAGAATATTCATCCATGCTCAAGGGAAAAAATCACGTAAACTTAAATAAACAAAAACCCCTACCATGAAATTGACGTCGCACGTCGTCGAGTCCCGGAAGATGGACGTCACGGTATTCGAGCGTCGCGGAAGAACGGTGTCATCCCGTCAACATTGGAGGAAGAGTTGTTGACATAACTGACACTTTCTCGCGGCGGTGTCTCCTCTCTTAACGCAGAGGAAAAAGAAGGTTGGAGAAAGAAATGCTTCTGGTTCATCCAGTCAGGGAGCGTTCTTTGCATTCTTCGTGGAAGAACTCTCCCTTTCAATATCTCCAACGTGCTCCCAACACCATAAGTCGCAAAACTAAATAATAGCTTAAGGTATTATTTTATTCTCCCATGATATAACATTGCTATCAAATTCAAATTAATTCAAAAAGACTATTGAATGAATTATGGCATTTGAGTTGGCAACTTTAATGGAAGGGAGATGAAAAAGCTCCACATAATTAATGGGAGGTGTTGTCAAAAGAAATAAAGGGAGTGTTAAAGGGGGGTTTAAGGGATATGAAGGATTTGGCCTTGTGTGGGTCCCAACTCACAAAAATCCTCCCATGGCATGTTATGTGGGGTGTAGGCCCCACCCCTAACTTCTTCTTTGAGGATATAACCACCCAAATAAATAAAATGGTGCACAACCATTTTTTTTATTTATTTTACAAATCCAAAAAAATTAACATTCAACCCGCATAAAATGAAACTGCGGTAAAGGTCCCCTTAAGTGAATACCGGAACTGCGAGTTCATCGGTGTCCTCAGATTTCAATTCCGAGCACCGATTAAAAAGTTATAAAATTCCGAACGTACGTTTACAGAACGTACCCGAAAAAATGTTTGGAAAATTAATATTAGTCACCCATGACCCACTGCGGTCAAGGTTAGGCTTTGCCTAGGTGAAAAACGCCCCAACTAACCCAACTATACTCTCGGATTTTCAATCTGAGTTACCATTTATAAGTTATGAATTTTTCAATAAAATAATTGTCATTTAATTATTTTATTTGCTGCCAAAAACTAACTTTTTCTAGTGTCTCGCAGCGACCATAGTTAGTATCTACTTAAATAAATCATGCCCTCACGAGTTCAGCGGTGGTCTCGGATTTTTAATCCGAGCTACCGTTTGTGAGTTATAAGCATTTGAAAAATAAAATAATTTATTTAATAATTTTATTTACGGTTAAGTCATTTTTGGGATTTCTCATAGGAGGCCCATGCTGAATAAACAGAAGTCGCACCTAGGGTAGTCCCGCTATCCTAAGCGCAACGGTGCCCTTAGATTTTTGATCAGAGCAAACATTAAAGAGTTATTCCACTTTTCCAGGAAAACGGCTTACGCGCATTAATTTAAGCTTAACAAAACATCGGAAAATTATTCCGGGCACACCGGGCCTCAGAATTAGGTGTCGTCTGAAACCACGCACTCACAAAATACCAGAGAAATTATGAAAAAAAATTCCTTGAAATTGCAGGGTCTTTAAATTACTCCCACCTCAGGGCTTTACGTCCCCGTAAAGCTTCAACACACACTAGGGGAAACAAAAAGTGGTACTGAGCATGCATATGAGCCTTCCGCTCCCATGTGCTCTCCTGGAGGTTCCTATGCTGTTTGGGGTTTCCTTTTCGCCGACCAAGGAAAACCCATCCCATCATTGTATGTAAACCACAACCTTTTGCCTAATACCATCAATCCGTGTATGAACTGTGATTGTTCAGTCCATACCCAAACTAACGTCGTAAGGCCTCGACGCTGTCACCAAGAGGTTCCAACCAAAACTCTCGCCTCAAGTGTCAGATCACACCTATCGGCATAATTGTGTTTATCGAGTCTCCTCTCAATGGTATCTCCAGACGTGAGGGTCAAGTCAACGGTTTAACCGGAAACTCTAGGTCTGGGACAAGATTCGTGGAAGGAAGGAATGATTGGTACCTATGTATATTCATATGGCAGCTCTTAGTAGACACATACCGTACCTCAAATCATTCTTAGAGCCCTTGGGTCACACTGTGTGACCACATGCAACTATTCTCTTCCCCTACACTCCAGCTCCCAGAGCCTGGCGGGGACTACAAAGGCGGGTGGTTGTAACATGTCGAAATGTACACCACCTCATGCTGCACTCTTAGCTATGCTTGCACATCTACTACTCTTCAAATTCATCTATCCTTAACACTTCCTCTTCTTGAAACATTTTACACACCCATGTCTCTGAGATTGGTGTCAATTCAATGCTCTTCTACTGCTAACATTATCTAGCTGTATTCGTTCAGCCAAGAACATTCAACCACAAAGGTCTTCTCTAGCTCTGAGGTCTGAGCTCTAAAGCGCTGATCTTATCGTAGTCATCAAGTACCAGGAATGATCGGTAAGCCTCAATGAATACTCAGATACCGACAAGTCATCCTGCCGAAGCTGTATAAGCTCTATAAAACTCTCATCCACCTCCTCAAGCCAGTCCTCATCTGCCTATGAGTCAGGTTCGCCTCGGAACATGAGGGTAACTGATGTTAGAACACGTGTAATGCAGTAAGCTTACATGTGTCACCTACCGGTATCGCCGATTGTAACTGCTGACCAACAGGTAGTGATGTATAGCTAACACACTACCCGAAGGCACTATCTCAGGGATCGGTCCATGTACCGAAGCCTCATCACTATGTAGACCATCCTCATGGTCATTAACTGGAAAACACTAGTGGCCAAGTCCACCATCCACTCTACTGATGTCTCAGCTAGGCGGAAAACTCTAGCAATCACCTCCAGCCAGTGCTATGATGTCTGGGAATCTGTCTCACCTCGTAACCTAAGAGGCCTCTGCTGCTGGAACTTGTGCAATGTGCTCTTCCAGTGTGCACCATCCACTAGTATGGCTAGTATCGTCTGCTTCCCAATAGGTGGTGGTGCTGCTGGTACACCACTCGAGGGTGCCAACATAGTAAAAATGGCCCTGCTCCGAAGCCTCGTCGATCGGTGGGCCGTCATCGTGTACTATCTCAGAACTCCAACTGACTGTTTGCATGGAGACATCCTGAACAGATATGACACGGTCAAATGATTTATACATAGTGAGCTGACCTAGTTTGAGCTGACTTTAAAACTCTTGAAACATACACGCAATCAGTGTTTTCGTGCACAAAGTCAGAAATCAGTAGTCAGGGTCCTGTGTACGGATACATCGGCCACCGCACCAACTCTGGACTCCCTGAACTGAAAACCACACTCGATACCCTTAACACTATTACTTCACAGAAAGGGAATATCAGAGTTATAATTTCTGTGGTAGAACCGACTCCTCTGATACCAATTTGTCATGACCCGTCCTCGGGGCTCGTGTCGTGACTACCCCAAGCCCACCTTCCATAGGACAGGGGATAGAGACTAGCACCAAAGGCATAAATCCCAATAATTAGGAAGGAATCGCCTTTATAAAAGTAAACAAAACACCATAGAGTACAAGAGGAAGTAAACACTAAGTACAAAAGAAGTGCTGAAAAGGAAAAGGGCCAGAATACAAACCCAACTGAAAAGTACAGGTACAACTGAACAGAAGTACAATATAAAAGACAAATAGATGGAAGAATAGAAACAGCTTCTGGGTCGTCCACCTCGAATCTTACCTGAAGGGTAGGTACAGACAACACAGCTCCTGGATCGTCCACCACGGATCTTACCTGAAGGGTAGGTACAGATAGCACATCTCCTGGATGATCCTCCATGGATCCTACCTCAAGTGTAGGTACAGAAAGTCTCCACAACGCTCTCACCCGTCAACCTCATCCGAGTGTCGTCTTGTCGTGAAGTCCACCTCTGCATACTGTATCATTGTGAGATCCACCTCCGGGTACCATCCAGTTCTCAAACACTCGGCCTCTGTCAGTACTGCCCGTCGTCTGCAACCAACACAATGAGGTGCGGGCATAGCCCGTGCAGGAGTGAGTATAACGATACTCAGTAGGGACCCTGAAACCCTCAAGGTCTCACTAAATCCAACAAGTATAACCACAAATAAAGATCTCAATAGATAACCCCTACTTATGTATATACCCATACATATACCAAAGTTATCAAGTAACCCATATCAATCATGAGGAAACACAAAGATAATGAAATCAACAGATAACCACTACCCAGGTATATGCCCATACATATACCTAAGTTATCAAGTGACTCATCTCAATATTGAGGTAAACACAAGATCATAGACTCAGCTCAAACCAGGATTTTCATTATCAAAATCGTAACTACTGAAGAGCCCCGTCTCTGGAGTGTACAGTGGTCCTGTCACGACTCTAAGGTACTGCTCACTAACCTAGGACTGCTAAGGAACTCCTCCTGTCGAGTACCGCAGGTCAGCCACCCAAACACAGTAGTGCTTCCTGCCGGGGTATGCCACCCAAACACAGTAGTGCACACCCCCTAATAGCCTGCAGAGGTACTCTCTGGATGAGTAACGTGGGTCTACATTGTCACACAGTAGTCCTCCATTCGCCATGGGTCTACACCCAAACAAAGTAGTGCTCTGTCCACTATGATAGTCGACTCACTCCAAGTCGAGTCGGTCAAGCAGTCGTCAGGTCTCAGCCGGCTACATGGTCTCCGTACTCCGTACGCTCGTCTCCAGGAGGGTCCGCTCCACGAGCTACTGGTCGATACTCCAAGTATCTCAAAGTCCCATGAAGAAGTATCTCAAAAGACTGCCTTGTCATAGGGGTCTCAACGCAACAGATGGCGCATCAATCGGACGCCCGGTCTGTGAGTTATTAGCCTTTTCGTCCTAGGGGCCCGGTAGGTTTCATGTGCAACCAACCCGGCTGTATCTCAACTATACCCCTAACTCTCATAGGGTATACTCATAGGGACCGTTTCTCAATGTGATCACCAATGCCGCTGACGGTTCATCAAATGGACGTCTAGTCTGAAAGTTATCAGCTTTTCCGTTCCAGGGGCCCGGTTGGATTTCGGGTACAATCCAACCTGGCCACTATCCAACTGCAACCAAAACTCAGGCGAAGTATGAAAAAAGTTCCGTCTATCAAGAGGAATCCAACAAAGTCAGCGGCACGTCAATCGGACGTCCGGAGCTCAAGATATAAGAATTTCTGCTCCGATGGCCTGGTTGGTTGTGGGTTCGAACCAACCCGGTCGTACTTCAAATGACACTGGTTAATCAAACCGGTCACACCATTGCGATCCATACAGAAAAACACACTAGATGGACTACCCATTGGTCCAAAACGGCTAGCCGGTGAAAAAGTTGCATTTAACTGCAACACGTGTGAACTGGGCCTCGTGGGGACCACGCCTCGACCTCAACATAAATATCAAAAATTGGCCTTTAAACATCCCTCTTAATTCCAGGGTCGCAACCTCACAGACGGTTTGACATTCCGACACTGTGTGAGAGAGATATGTCCAATACAATATCCCGTAATAATAATAATATTATTATTCGGTGTTTTGTGGGCCTGAGCCATGAACCAGAATTTAGTATTCAACAATAGACTTGAATCGACCGTATTGATGTCGGGATTACATCGCCACTAACGGCAAGCCAATCGGACGTCGCACGCATGAGTTATGGCGGGTCGAAGATTTAATAATAATATTAAATCTATTATTTTCTGAGCACTTTGGCTACCCGATCCAAAAACCTGAAAAAGATATCCAATATTGGACTCATAAATTTTTTCTTGGGGTCAGGGTCACACTGCCGCTGACGGTTCGGGAAACCGAGGTCGCACGAGGAAGATACTGTCAAAATACCGTTTTCCCAACGAAAATAATAATAACATTATTATATTATTATTATTTTTAATTTAATTTAATTCCTTAAATTATCCCATCCAATATCCACACACCGACAATCCCCATGCGCCTCACTAATAGGCGCCACCCTTGATTTTATAATTTTTATTATTATATTTATCTCATTTTATTATTATTATTTCTATATCCTTATCATTTCTCTCTCCAACTAACTCCTCCCTTCCCGATTCTGTTCTCCAATTTAGCGCCCCAACTCCAGCCTTCATCCGCACGGCCAGAACCACCAACGCCTTCGCCTGCCCCTCGCACCACCGCACCGCCCCCAGCTACCCACGCCGGCGCGCCTCAAACCAGCTGCATCGCCTGGCCTCCTCTCTGCTCGCCGCGCCACCTTCCGTTACCACGCACCCGACCCCATACTGCCGCACATCAAGAACTAGTTGGCAGTGGGTCCAGACATGTTCATAGTCCGTACCCACCACGTTAGTAGTTCGAATAAACACCCAATAGAATATTCTTCCATGCTCAAGGGAAAGAATCACGTAAACTTAAATAAACAAAAACCCCCTTCCTTGAAATTGGCGTCGCACATCGTCGAGTCCTGGAAGACGGACGTCACGGTAGTCGGGCGTCGCGGAAGAACGGTGTCATCCCGTCAACATTGGAGGAAGAGTTGTTGACGTAACCGACGCTTTCTCGTGGTGGTGTCTCCTCTCTTAACGCAGAGGAAAAAAAAGGTTGGAGAAAGAAATGCTTCTGGTTCTTCGAGTCATGGAGCGTTCTTCGCGTTCTTCGTGGAAGAACTCTCCCTTTCAATATCTCCAACATGCTCCCAACACCGCAAGTGCCAAAACTAAATAATAGCCTAAGATATTATTTTATTATCCCATGATATAACATTGCTATCAAATTCAAGTTAATTCAAAAAGACTATTGAATGAATTATGGCATTTGAGTTGGCAACTTTAATGGAAGGGAGATGAAAAGGCTCCACATAATTAATGGGAGGTGTTATCAAAATAAATAAAGGGAGTGTTAAAGGGGGGTTTAAGGGAGGTGAAGGTTTAGGCCTCGTGTGGGTACCAACTCACAAATATCCTCCAATGGGAGGTTAGGTGGGGTGTGGGCCCCACCCCTAACCTCTTTGAGGATATAACCACCCAAATAAATAAAATGGTGCACAACCATTTTTTTTACAAATCCCCAAAAATTAACTTTCAACCCGAATAAAATGAAACTATGGTAAAGGTCCCCTTAAGTGAATACCGGCGATGTGAGTTCATTGGTGTCCTTAGATTTCAATTCCGAGCACCGATTCAAAAGTTATAAAATTCCGAACGTACGTTTACTGAACGTACCCGAAAAAGAGTTTGGAAAATTAATATCAGTCACCCTCGATCCACAGCAGTCAAGGTTAGGCTCTACCTAGGTGAAACACGCACCAACGAACCCAACGGTACTCTTGTATTTTCAATCCGAGTTACCGTTTATATGTTATGAATTTTACATTAAAATAATTGTAATTTAATTATTTTATTTGCGGCCAAAAACTAACTTTTTCTGGTGGCTCGCGGCGGCCATAGTTAGTATCTTCTTAAATAAATCATTCCCTCATGAGTTCATTGGTGGTGTCGGATTTTTAATCCGAGCTACACTTTGTGAGTTATAAGCATTTGAAAAATAAAATAATTTATTTAATTATTTTATTTACGGTTAAGTCATTTTTGGGATTGCTCATAGGAGGCCCGTGCCAACTAAACATAAGTCGCCCCTAGGGTAATTCCGATATCTTGAGCGCAACGGTGCCCTCAGATTTTTGATCTGAGAAACCATTCAAGAGTTACTCCACTTTTTCAGAAAAACTGCTTGCGCGCATTAATTTAAGCTTAACAAAACTTCGGAAAATTATTCCGGGCACACCGGGCCTCAGAATCAGGTGCCGTCTGAAACCGCGCACTCAAAAAATTCCAAAGAAATTAAGAAAAAAATTTCCTTGAAATTTCCTGGTTTTTACATTTTACATGAGTTTAACGTACCCTATACCAAGTAAAAGTACAAGGTAAGGGTTAATTTTACAATCTTTTTATTATCTGAGGTTGTTTATACATGAGTATCTACTTGGACCTCTTTATCATCCACATCTGTGTTTCTTAAAATTGTATTTCAAAACATTTTTACTATTTCCTAGAATATGGTTTAAGTCATTTATACTCTTTTTTGACTTTTTAAAAAAAATTAATGGAATCTTTCCTTTATTTTCCAAACTAGGTACTTTATGACATTTTCGATAAATTAAGGTAAGAATGTTTTTTAACATATACTGTAGTGGGTACTACTATTTTCTGCCATTTTAACATCTTAAAGGATTCCCTTACAAGATTATATGAATATTTGAAAAATAAATGTTTTTTTAATTATGCGACTTTTAAATTATTTCAAATTAGAAAGAAATATTTCTCTCAAATAGTTTTGATTTCATCATTGTCAACATCATTTAATTGATTTTACACTTGTTTGAAGTTGATTTATAATGATACAATCTTCCATATTGTATTGAAGGTTTTGTGATATGTTTGATTTTGGATTTGTTGTTTTTATAACCTTCATGGTTTATGGTTAAATTATTAACATTTCATATGCTAGTTTTAATACGAATGTTTATGTTATGTTTCAACCATTTCATATGAGGAATGCATTGGACATAGTGAGTGATGGGTGGATCCCATTATAGATCATCGATTCATTGGTAGGTCTCATGAGACAAACTAGTGTCTTGGGAAAAGGACTTGACAAAATTTTATTTATAGTCTTAGCAGGAGGCCTTGACTATGTGGTTATGATGTCTGACATTAAGCATTCCACCATTATAAAATTAGCTACTAATATTACATCTGATTATTCGACTAGTAAAATATCCATGTGAATAAGTAAATGAAATTATTTGATTTATCTTTGACATATTATGCTGAAGTTTAATTCTAAAAGGCTTGTGTTTTATTCTTATAAATTTACATCAATATTTATACTTATTTATGAATGTTTCCGCTATATTGTTATCCTTACTAAGCATTTGAGATAACCCCTTTCTTATGTTTTATTTTTCCCATGATTTGAAAAGTATATTATGATTGACCTGCTGGGATAGGCTATGGGATATGAGTGTCTTTAAAGGATACACAATGATGTATTTTTTTTATAAAGTAATGTAAAACTTATTTATGTATCTAGTACTTCTAAGGCTAATAAACTAATCAGTCTTTCGAGACTTGATCTCTTGTGACCATACCAATGTTATGTAATAATGCAATGAATCTGGGTAACTCAGGTCATGGAATTATAGTTGTTATCAGAGGAAGTTTAGTACAATCCTTGGAAACTAGATTTAGAGAAACTATTATTGGAGAGCAATACCCTAAGAAAAACTTTGAGGATTAGTATAGAAGAACATCCTTGAATTTTGTTAATGTAATGATTTTGTGTATTTTTCAATAAGTAATTCCCTGTATGGATATGATTAGGTAGAGTCGGCTCTGAAATAGATGCACATAGGAGTGAAAACTCCGACAATTAGTTTTAGGTTTGACTCTGAGTATCCTGGTACACGACAATGGGCCTTGCTACACTCTTGGTTATGAAACACCCGGGG
Source organism: Viscum album (assembly GCA_963277665.1). Classification (NCBI taxonomy): domain Eukaryota; kingdom Viridiplantae; phylum Streptophyta; class Magnoliopsida; order Santalales; family Viscaceae; genus Viscum; species Viscum album. Next base: position 508,064,354 of record OY728140.1, read on the forward strand.
TATATGCTTAGGATAATTCAAATTTTCTTTAAAAACCATTATGAAGGATTTACGAGTAAATACTTCTTCAAAGAAAACATATTTTTATGATAATGGATCATATGCATAAACTATTAAATTTATGTTAGGTATTTTACTAGTTTGGAATTATGTATTGTGATTCATAAACTAATCTAGTGTATCCTGTTGTATAGAAATGGCACATAGTGGAATAAATGGAAATTTTATCAATGCATGTAGTCCATACAAGTATTTCCATCATACTCAAGATAATTATAATGGAGCTAGTGATGCAACCAGTGCTGAACAACTTATAACCATACTGGAAAACTCACTCAGGTTATGAATAATAACCTTACCCATATGGTGCACCCATATCCACAACGCAGAGGATCAATGTTTGACCGCTTCATGAGGAAACAACCTCGAACATTCAATGGAACTACAAATCCATGTTTAGCTCTGCAATGGATAAGTTCTTTAAAGAAAATATTTCATGCTTTGGGGAGTAAAAAATCGGAAAAAGTTGTCATGGCATTTATTACCTCACGGGAGATGCAGATTATTTGTGGTCATTAATTCGAAACACAAAGGAGGATGAAAAAGTATCAAATATGGAATGGAGGGTGTTTAAAGATATTTTATTAGAAAAATACTTTCCTCACGACCATCTAGTGGATATAGAAAGACAATATCTGAGTCTGAGGAAAAATGAAAATGAGAATGTCGCAAATTATGAGGATAAAATTTAAAAGGATAGCAAGGTAGGTAGTAGATTATATACATAACCTAAGGAGTAATATTTATAAATTCTTTGATGGGTTAAAACCATTTCTCCATCCAGAATTAGTCTCAAAATCCGTCTCATCATACAAATAAATTGTCTCATGTGCTATCAAGACAGAAAATGAATTATCTATGTCTTATAACTTTAAAGGAAAGAAAGAGAAGAAGAGGTATACTAAAAAACTCTAGAAATGGAAATAAGGGGAAGAATGGAAAAGTTTAATTTTCATTATGTAGTAAATGTGGGAATAAAAACCTCGGTACTCTCCTAAAGGGAATGAAAGTCTTTTTCAAGTGTTGTAAAAAAGTTCACCAAGCTCGTGATTACAAAGGAAAGAAAGACGCTTTCAATGTTGAATGCATCAATTAAAGAGAAATGTGGAATCATGAATATGAATGTCCTAATATTTAGGGAAACGTGCCTTAGAAAAGGCCAAGGGAGCATGGCCAAGCTTATGAGATCACTACTCCTGAGGTTGAAGCTCTGATGACATTGTGGCGGGTAATTTAATGGTTTCCTCAAATTTATACAATGCTTTATTTCATTCCTGATCATCACATTGTTTCATATCTTCCCAGTTTTATATGGAAATTAGATATTTACAATTTTATTTAACAAGGGAGATGTTAGTAAATACTCATAAGGGAAGTATCATTGCAAAAACAATTTGTGAATCAGTTTCCATTAAGGAATATAAATGTGTTTTATCTACTGATTTCGTCATCATACCAATGATTGAATTTGATATAATCCTCGGTATGGATTGGATTTCGGAACATGATGAGAAAATTTATTATAAGAAGAAGGGGGTTATAATTTTCGTTGATGATACGGAGTACCTTATCTTTAGAGCAGAAACGTCACTATCTGATTATTATCTAGATCCACCACAATTAGCTATACTCAATTCAATTATTGGGGAGGAAGAGAGTGAAATAACTATAGTTTGGGAAAGGAATCTTCAAATATAGGACATACCTATTGTTCAAGAATATATTGATGTGTTTCTATATAATTTACCTAGACATCCTCTAGAATGATAAATTGAGTTTTCCATTGATTTCATTCCTGGTTCAGGGCCCATATTGAAGACCCCTTACTGTAATGCATTTTGGACGGACTAATGCACCCTATATCTTCTTGGATATAATCACTAGAATTTTTTAGGAATATCTTGATGATTTTTTTGCTTTATTTATTAATGGTATCTTAGTTTACTCAAAAATCTATTAAGATCATAAAAATCACATGCGCACTATTAAAATAACTCTTATAAGAAATGAATTACACGGGATGTTTAGAAATAGTGAATTCTGGATTCAGAAGATTTATTTCGTGGCCATATTATCTCTAAGGATGGAATCTTTGTTGATCCTTCTAAGATAAGATAAATACAAGAATGGACAACACCAACAATTATAATAGAGGTACACAGTTTTATTAGGTTAGCAGGTTATTATTAGAGTTTCATCTAGAATTTTGTCTGATTGGATAACCCATTAACCACGCTCGTACGTTAAGGGGTTAAATTTGTTTGGAAAAAATAGTGTGAAGAATTTTTTTAAGAACTGAATAGATGATTAGTCAATTCTTTTATCTTGACTCTACCACCAGGGAATGAGTGGGTTTTTTATTTATAGTGCTGCTTCAAAGAAAGGACTTGGTTGTTTCCTTTTGTAGAATGATAGAGTATTTCCAATGTATCATGATAGCTAAAAATTCATCAACAAAACAATCCCACTAATGATCTTGAGTTAGAAACTATAATCTTTTCTTTGAAGATATGGAGACACTATATTTATGGTAAAAACGTGACATATATACCGATTATGAGATTTTGAAGTATATTTTCTCATAGAAAGAAGTCAACATGAGTCAAAGACGATGGATTTAACTACTCAAGGATTATGATTTCACTGTAAACTACCACAAGGGTAAGGAAAATAAGGTGGTATATGCTTTAAGAAGAATGAATCATGGAGTTTCGAACAACATGAGAGTTGAAAGGGATCCTATGTTTATGGATATTGTAAAGATGGATATGGGAATAATCATGGAAGGTGAAACATTATTAATTTTTAAAATGGTTGTGAAACCATCTTTACTAGAAAATAAAAAATGTTCTCAGACTGATGATGAGGAGTTTCAAAATAAAATTAAAGCTATGCATGATGGGAGATTTATTTCCTTCATTTATGAAGATGGAATTTTGAAATTTGGGAATAGACTTTGTGTTCCTGACATACCTGTTCTAAAAAGGGAATTGTTGGATGATTCTAATATCTCCAATTTCACTATACAGCCTGGTAGCACTATGATGTATAGATATTTGAAGGAACATTTTTTGTGGGACAACATAAAGATGGAGATTTCTTATTATGTGTCAAGATGTTTGGTTTGTCGATAGCTGAAGGCTGGAAGACAACACCCTAGAGGAGTCATGCAACCTCTTCCCATACTTGAGTGGAAATGGGATGATATTAGGATGGAATTTTTCATGGGGATAGCAAAGAATCCTAGAATGAATGATGCAATATGGGTCATTGTTGATAGTATTAAAAAGTTAGCACATATTCTTGATATAAGAGAAGATTTACCACTTGAATGTTTAGAAAGACTATATATTAATGAATTTGTCATACTTTATGTAGTACCCCTATCGATTGTTTATGATCATGTTCCTTGTTTAACATCATGATTCTAGACAAGTCTTTAGAAGGCCTTGGATACTGAACATCATTTGGGCACTTCCTATCACCCTCAAACAAATGGAAAATCAGAACTGACTATAAAAATATTAGTATACATGTTGAGATATTGATCACATGACTTTCAAGGTATTTGGGATCAATATTTACCTCTCGTAGAATTTTCCACTAATAATAGATTCCATTCAAGTATCTAGATGGCACCATATGAAGCATTATATAGAAGGATATGCTGCACATTAACTTGTTGGGATGATGTAGGTGTAAGAAAACTTGTAGGCCCAGAAGATGTTGAGGAAATAATAGAAAAGGTAAAGATTATCCAAACCCACATCAAATTAGTTAAAAGTAGGTAAGAGATCTATACCAATAACCAAAGGAAGGATTTTCAATTTCAAGTAGGAAATCATTTTTAGTTAAAGGTATCTCCATGGAATGGTTTTTTATGATTTATTAAGAAGGTTAAATTAAGTCCTAGGTACATCGGACCTTTTGAAATTCTAGAACGTATTGGAGTTGTAGCTTAACATTTTGCATTGCCTTCAAGTCTCTCTAAATTTCATGATGTGTTCCACGTATCACTGTTGAGAAAATACATGTCTGACCCAACACATGTACTCACCTATGAAGAAATTGAACTGGAACCCGATCGGACTTATTGTGAACAGTCATTCAAGATCCTTCATACAAGAGAACAAGTGTTGAGAAACCAGACAACTCGTATGGTAAATGTTCTATGGAGAAACCATAAGATAGAAGAGGCAACGTGAGAACCTGAGAATCTTATGATAAAGAACCACCTAAATCTTTTTATGCAGTTGTATTCTAGAAATTTCTAGGATGAAATTATTTGAAGGTGGGAAGTGTGTAATACCCCAATCTCCCACGATACGTTTCTCTTAGAATAATGCAATATCTTGTGATGTATGCAACTTCGAGTTCTAACACACCATGACCAATAAAACTAGCCATTATGAATAGTAATACCCACTTTTTGAAATTTTATATATCTTATTATTCAAAATGGTCTCTATATTGGGATTCATAATATCAAAATTAGTTTAGGGTGAATTTTTGGTATTTTTATGAAAAAAATTCAATTTTTGATGAATAGTGGAAAACACTGCATTATTGTTTTAAACTGACTTTTATTTAAATAATTATTTATTTTATTTAAATTTATTTGGAGTAAAAATAGATACTTAAAACCTCTATTAGTTTAATTCAATTCATTAGAGTCATTTTATAATTATATAAGATGTATAAAATTTTATTGAACTTTTTAACGTCTTTTACCCACCTTCTAGGGACATTTGAAAATTTTCAGAAAATGTAATTCTACCACATTTGTGAATTAAATTTAATAAATCCAAGAGACACAGCTGACATCAGTAAGTAAAATGTGGTTCAATAAGATGAAAATAATTTTTGGTGAATAGTACCATTTGAATTTTATTTACAACGATTAAAAGTAAATAGGGTAATTAAAGGTAAAATGATATTAGTATTACCCTACCACATGTCCTAATTCTTTTGGATAAGTTTTTTTCAACCAAAATCAACCATAGGAATAAAATATGATCCTCTTCGATTCACTTATATTAGATTAGGACATTTATTATTATTTTATTTAAAGAAGAGTTGAAAGTGTTAAATTTAAATGTTAATAACTAAAACATTTTTATTATAGGGTCATATATATAAGATAAATTCAACTATAAATATTCATCAGAAACCTAAAATTATTTCATACATAATATTATTTTACTTATAATTTTTAGACAGTTAATAATTAAATTTATTTATGACACAATGATGATGCAGTAATTAACTTATTAATGAATGATTAAAATAATTGATATTATAAATATACAAATAACATTAAATTGGGACTTTTGATGAATTTGAATAATTTTCTAGGTTAATATGACATGTTAGGGTTGATTAAATAATTTTTTTTTGAAGTGATAAAGATTTTATGACTTTCATAAAAACAAAATACCAAATAGTGTCGGAATGGACATAAATGAGTTTTTAAAGCCTATACTATATTATTAAATAATATAACATTCCTAAAAATATAAATTTTATCCAAAGGACTTAGATAAATATAGATATGTCTATAATGAACCACTTGGGATACTCTTGGCTTTTTATAGTATGTTTATTAACCATTTATTATAATAACACAAGAATACATGGTAAAAGATAAACTATTTAACTAAGAGTTAAATCTAAAATATAAGGTTAATATGGTGATCTAAACGTGTCTAAATATTATTTATTGAGAGTTTTTTTTTACCCAAACCCACTTTATCCTAGAAATAAATCCTTTGGGATCCATTATAAATCTAATATGATTATATAATAAATTAATATTTCACGATTTTCTTAAAGTGACCCTCACCTCTCTTATAACAGGTTACTTCCCCTTCTCTCAAAATCACACCTCTGAAGCCATTTGGATCAACCAAAACCTAGTCAAATATCCTCCCAAAATCCTTCACTTCAACCTATAGTCCTTACATTGATCAAAAGGCAAACCTAAGGATCGCTTTTGATCAAATCAAAAGGAATCACCCGAAGAAGATGTCATAATTTAATCACCTCTTTCAAAGTTCTTTTCTTCGTCCACTTCCTATTTCGTTGTTGTTTCCATACCAAAATAATAAATCCAGCACCTTATACGTATTGTGATGTTATTAAAAATATGTTAAAACTGTACTCATTATTTTATCCATCCTATGAATGAGAAATTCACCATATGTGTGTACGTACGACTTACCATCTCTACATCATGGGGTAGTTTGTTATTCAACATTTCATTATTTTGATGGGTATAATAATGAGAATAATTGTTGTTAATAATAAATATAACATGTTAATGATTCTATATATATGATATACCATGAATTTACATATGATTTCACCATCAATATAATGATATTGTCGCTTGTGTGTACGTATGGATTACAATGTCCATGAATGTGATGAGATTAATTCCCCATCATAACCATTCAAGAATAATTTTAATTTTATGATTAAAAATAATTTTTGAGAACATAATATCATTATGGATATGAATAAAATACATCCTATAGATAAGAAACATGACTTACATAACAAAACATATAAAGGAAAATAAATTAGTTAACACTTGAAATAATGATACTACTGAAATATTATTAACAAAGAAATATTATAAGATCATATATTATAACATATTTATGTATGTGGTTCTTATATAATTTAATAGAAATGATTTAACTATTATACAGTAGGTTAATATACCCTCGACCATGTAATAGTACAAGTTAAGGGTTACTTTTACAATCTCCTTATTATCTGAGGATGTTTATACGTGAGTATCTACTAGGACCTCTTTATCATCCTCATCCATATTTCTTAAAAATGTATTTCAGAACATTTTTACTATTTCATAAAATATGGATTAATGTCATTTATACCCTTTTTTGACTTTTTATAAAATATTTTGAAAGGAATATTTCAACTGTTTTCCAAACAAGGTACTTTAGGACCTCTTCGATAAATTAAGGTAAGAATGTTTTTTAACATATATGGTGGGTGAAGCTTCTCTCCCCCATTTTAACATCTTTGAAGATTCCCTTACAAACTCATAAGAATATTTTCAAAATAAATGTTTTCCTTTATAATTATGTGACTTTTAAATTATTTCAAAATATAAAGATATATTTCTCTCATATAGTTCTGATTTCATATATGTCAACATCCTTTGTTGGATTTTACACTTGTTTGAAGATGATTTATTATGATACAGTATTCCAAATTGTATTGAAGGTTTTTTGATATGTTTGATTGTGGATGTGTTATTTTTATACCATTCATGGTTTATGGTTAATGTATTAACATTTTTTATTCTAGTTGTAAAACAAATGTTTTTGTTATGTTTAAACCTTTTCATATGAGGAATGCATTTGATTTGGTAAGGGACAGGTGGAGCCCGCTATAGCTCCTCAATGCATCGGTAGTTCTCATGAGACAAACTACTGTCTTAGCACAAGTCATTGAGAAAATATTATTTTTAGTCTTGGTACGAGTCCTTGACTATGTGGTTATGATGTTCAACATTATGCATTCTATCATTATGAAATTATCTATAGATATTACATGTGATTATTTGACTAATAGAATATCCATGTAACTAATAAATGTCATTATTTTATTTATCATTACCCTATTATGCTAATGATTTATTTTAGAAGGATTGTGTTTTAGTCATATACATTGCCTTTAATGTTTATACGTATTTAGGAATGTTTCTACTATATTTTTATCCTTACTGAGCATCTAAGATCACCCGTTTCTTATGTTTTATTTTTCCCAGTATGTGAATAAGTATACAATGATTGACCTGTAGGGATATGATATAAGATAAGAGTGTTTTCAGAGGAGAAACAATGGTGTTTTTTATTTCATAATGTAATGTAAAACTTATCTATGTATCTAGCACTTCCAAGGATACTAAACTAATCAGTCTTTCAAGACCTGATCTCTTGTAATCATGACAATGTTATGTAATAATGAACCAAAACTGGGTAACTAGGGTCGGGAAATTACAATAATTATATTATTAGTCTCCTCCAGATCAACGGCACCCTCTCTATCATCACCTGAACAAGACTTTGCACAACCAAGGACCTCCCTTCCAAATCTTCCCATAACAAGATAGATCTACATGGCCACCCATAGAAGACCTCAAAGGGAACCATTTTCACTAAGGCCTGGTAACTATTTGTATAGTAAAACATTTCTAAAGGGACATTCATTCCCTAAGAGACAAAAAAATATATTACACGACTTCAAAAAATATCTTTAAGAAACTCAATAGCTCCCTTTTTAATCTCATCGGTCTATATATGATATAATATGCTCAATTTAAATAGGGACCCTATCACTACATGTTATCATTCTCATAACCTTGATATGAACATCGAGTCTATATCAGAAAAAACTCCAAATAGAACCCCACTATGTCCCACAATCTACTGATCATACATGCCCCCTAACTGTTCCACCTTCATCTTCCCATTGATAGGTATTAAATGCCTTATTTTCATTATTCGGTCAATGATCACTAGAATCACGTCATTACCACTATGGGAATATAGAAAACTATTGAATAAGTCCATGTAAATAGTCCCATTTTTAAAGTAGATTCTGTAAGGTTCCCAAAAAACTATAAGGTCAATTTTGTTTTTCTATAATTCTCTAATAATCTAGACACCATAATACAAAATCTAAAATCGACCATCTCATCCCTAGACACTAATACAAACGTTTCAAAAAATGATACATTTTGGAAGTACCTGGGTGTATAGACCAGAAAGAATGGTGTCCACAATCCATAAACTCCAACCTCAAGGAAAATGTAACAATTAGTCTCTTTTGAAAAAATAATGTGGAACTGTGAGACTCAGCCCACTCACCCAAGGTTTCCCCACCACAAATGGTTTCACTAAATCTATAGAAATTGGGGTAGTTATATACTTGAGAAAAACCCACTCATAAAATGTTGATGAATCATTCATCAAAGACATATATTCTTGTCTTCTATCCTCTTAAAATCCCATGATCAAATCAGTAAGAAAACTCATTAAAGTTCTTCCTTCCATTGATTTCTTCACTATTTGTGTTGGTAATTACCTACACATCACATCGGTGAATAAATACCCATTTCAATGGGAATAATAAATATCAATAAAAAAATTCTTGAGATACTTCACCCAACATCTCTATTACAAGTTCAGATCCCTCTGTGTGAGAATGTACATCATGCTCTTATGATTAGAATATGTCACAAATTGATCCCAAAGAGGTTGAAACACCATGGTTTGAGTGTATACATATCTAAAAATATCTATAACACTTGTTAGCATACTCAAATATTTCACACATATGGTCTAAATCATTCAACATAGAAGAAATCATAGATAAGTGACAAAAAAACACCTATAATCACTAGCCAACCCTGATAATCTTAAGATATCAAACACATTTTTGGATTCTCCCTGATCATAACTGGATATTATTTTTCATAATCCATTGAGACTCCTCTGTCATATATAAAATGCACCAAACACATTACATATTAAATCCAAAACCCAAATTTGGAAAGGTTACCATTTAGATGGTCTTCCCTCACTATTTTATGAATGATATCTAAATTGTCTATGAGATCCTTCTATGACCTGGAGTAAACCAAAATATCATCTATGAAATACACAACTAAAGTGTCTAAGAACTTATGAATGATCTTGTTATTCAATTCCATAAACACCACGAGAGCATTAGTAAGTGAAAATGGAATAAATTGAAACTTTAAATCCCCAAAAAATCTCCTAAATGTTGTCTTAGGTAAATCCACTTCATAAAACCTCAAAAATTGGTACACTGACCATAGGTCAATCCTTGTAACTATCATTCCCCTATAAGATTATCCAAGAGATCATAAATATTATGAAAAGGATATTTAAACTTAAATGTCACATGATTTTACTTCTAATATTCAATAACTACTCCATTGATAAATTATTAATTATTATAAAATGGGATGGGTGAATCCCACAGTGACATGCAAGGATGAACAAATCCAATATCCTCAAGATATGAAAGATGGGTCTTAAGTTACACTAACTCAACAAGCTCTATATGGTATGATTGCAAAAAAATGGCCATCGTACCAGGTATCAGGTATATAGTATACATGACCTCTATCATGGGAAGTAAACTAGAAAATTATTTTGACAAGTCCTTAGGGTTCCACACACCACTCCTGGTAGATTACTAACTAATAAAGGGTAAATAATATCTAAAACATATCTTACAACTGGTATGATATTATCGTAACATAAGGGACAATATTCCCCTTTATTACTGATCTACAGTCCCACTCACCAATAAATACATGAGTGACCTCATCAATTGATAAGAAAATAACTTGACAGTGATAAGAATCTATTTAGGTCTTAACATTTATCATCTGGTCCATGAAAATTATAAAATCATAGACGTCATGATCGACTATTGATAATTCCCACTCCACCTCATGGCCTGCAATCATCACTTGACATGTTGGGAACTTGAAACCAATTTCAACCACATACAAAGGTGTGTAAAGATCCCACGGGAATGGAATATGCTTTGAATATAATCCCAACATTTCAACTCACTTTGAAGATTTATAAGAATGAGTAACAACTATGTTAATAAAAGATAGTACCAAATGATAGGAAGTAAATACCCTACCACTATCTATCTAAAGAACGACTTCAGATTTCTCTAGTGTATACCCCACATCATAAAGGTATCTAGTCTAATATCCTCTCTGAGAATTATTACCCACATTATCATACCTTTTATCCTTAGGAGATGACCCATGACCCTTGGAAGCATTAGTATGGACCCCTGAGCCCCCAATGAATTTATATAAATCCTTGGTCCCTTAGAACATCCATCCTAAAAGATGCTTTAGATATATATATTTTTAACAATAATGATAATTACTTGGAAGATCTATTAAATTATTCATGGTATGACTAGGACATCCACACTAACAGAAAACAATATACCTTTGTCCATAGAAAACCCCCACAATCTTATCCTAATGTGAAGTAGATACCTTTGTACTTATTTTTTCCAGAAAATAAACACTTTCCAATGAATGTAACAACTTATGCTCCTCCCAAACCTGTTTTACCATATATTTAAACCTATTAAAAAGATTAAAATTGACTAACTACACTATGTTTGAAAGACATTTGAGAATCATCATTTCCCAAATATTAGCCCTCAATCGCAACACCAAAGTCGGAGCCTTCCAGAAATCATGATATACTAGATCTAATACCACGTGCACCATTTTAACTAAATCAGTGTAATATTCCCAAAATGTTTTATCTCTCTTATCTAAGGTCAACAAATCCCGATCTTTTCCCCACATAATTTACCAAGAAAAACTTTTCAATGATGGTTTTCTTGAAAGACTCCCCTATATGACCCTCATTTAAATCATCATTCACAATATATTCCCACTATATTTTCCAATTATTTAAAGAATATATATAGAAACCACACCATAGAGTACTTAGAAATATTTAAAATGTTGAATACCCATTCAATATTCTATATCAATTCATCATATTCCTGTGTTTTTTTGTACCCATTGAATTCAAGTGGATACTACATTGTAAATTCTGACATGTGATCTACTTCTCATCCTGGGTTTCTAACACTTGCTTGACCCATAGTTTAATTAGTTATAATTTAATCTTATTCCCAAAGGAGATTCCACCATAAAATGTTCTAGAAGGAACTATCTCATATATCACTCTCCTAGATTTGGAAGAGATCTTCTATGAGGCATTATCTAGTAGTTATAAGACAAAATCCAATCATTTACAAGAAAATTCAAAAATAAAATAACCAACATTGAATATTAATATTTATTCTTTAAAAAAAGTTAAATCAATATGAATTATGCCAATTTAACACAACACATTAAAAAAGAATAGGTTCATTTAAACCATATCTATATCTAGTTCACTCAAATGATCTTAAACACCCAGTTTCATGTGTGGAAAAAATCATTAACCACCCATGGTAACTCAAAGTCAATAGTAGAAGTGAGCTAGTCATACCCCTTTATGAACATACAATATGAATTCTGATAGTCATAACTCTTATATTCTAAAACACCAAACCACAATGAGGTAGTGTCAAAAACACTTCATGACATGATTTCCCTCTCATAGAAATTTATAATTAATTATTATTGGTAAACAAGATAAGTCACTGAATTTGGTCCTCCACATAGAGACATATAGAAAATAATAAAAATACTCTTGTATAATTGTAGAAACATCATTGTAATATTCATAATCAAGAAACAAAAATACATGATACAAGAAAAGTAAATCCATGCTAGCTGAACAGGAAAAATAAAGAAGACCAAACTAAAAAAGTAAAAAAGAGGCCCCTATCACCACCAACCCATCCCACTATGAAGGTGAGAGATGATAAGAGAACATATATTTCCACATGATGCCCTTTCCTTTCCACGAGTCCTACAAAAAATGATCCACAACCACTAAATGGAAAAATTAGGGTCTAAGAATATATCCATTTGGATATCACAATATAATATATATAAGATGTAATAACAATAATGAAGAAGTTATAGCTTTAAAATATCACGTTTATAATGAATTCTCTAAAATAATACGTTTTGTAAACATTATTTTGTTTTCAAAAAAAGAAAAATGTGTTTTCAAAATTTTGTAATATTTCATGTTAAAAAAATAAGTAAATCAAAAATTTCATAAAAAATACATTAAATAAAGCATTATGTTATAATATATGAATAAAACAAAATCAAACCCTTTGGAAAATATACTATGGGATTACGTAATAGAAAAAAAGACAAAACAAGGAATATATTGGTTTTAACTGATATTGATTTATTCCAAAGTCTATTTATATCAAAAAAAAATGAACCCCTGGTGGTTCCACACAAACTAGGGTAACCTAAATCCTTTTTCTTATGCACCCAAGGTTCTCAATTTTCTATATTTTTCCAAAAAATAAAAATCAATGTTCACATTTAATAATTACCCTTTTACACCAAAGAAAATTCATTTCAATGTAAAAATAAAATGGATCTCAATAAAATTTTTAAATTAAATAATTAGAAACATGTGAATAGATACACCTATCATTAGAATGATGGAAACCTATTTGCATTTCATAATAGAGATCGGTAGACCATTGATCATCCTTCAAAATAAAAAGCACAATACGAAACTGGAGATGATTGATAGAAAACCCTAATGGATCATGAATCTAAAAAATGTATCCAATGTGACCTCAATAAACAAATTCAATGAATAAATATATTGATAATTTACTTGGGATATACAGTGAAACAACCATAAGAAGAAAACACCTACCGAAGTTATTTGGACGGAGAGAGATCACCCAAAATCTCTATGGGCTTCAAGAAGAAATACTATGCACCTAGTGATAAAATATTCAGGTATGAAACATCATTAAAATCACTTTATTTGAGGAATTAACATCATTAATCCCTTTCAAGGTGTAAAATATCACATATTAATCTTATATTGAAAAAGGCATTTCCTCAGATTAAATTAAAACATGGTATTATTTTTTATGGTTTGTAATTACTTCACATCCCATTAAAATACTAATTTCCAATATGAGATTCATGAAATGTTTCCTACAAAATATTCATGTTGTATAACCCATTCATGATGTAGATGTGTCTAAAATGTATTGCTCGGCCATATTTTTAGTGAAAAATTATGATCCTTAACATAAGAATCTATAATCCTATGAAAAACTATCTAAATCAATTTAAACAATTTTAAATAAACTCCACTAATTAAAACAATCATACAACTCCAAAAAGTAGGCCTTTTTCCAAAAAAAGGCTCTCAATTATAAAGAATCCTATAATGGAAAAAATTAGAACAATAAACAAAAGACAAAGAAAACTTATAGGAAGGTAATAGGGTATCCCAATATTAATACATGGAGTTCAATTAAACCCACATACCTTCTATGTTTTATAATAAATCAATTTATATCATTTCAATTAGTATGTAAAAAAAATATAATCTTATTTAACTCTATTATTGTAACACATATGTTTTAAAAAAAACGTGATTAAGTATATTTATTTCAAAATTAATATTTTACGAATTTATAAGTTTTATTAGATAATTTTTTTTTCAAAATTTTTATCATGCAGAAAAAAATTAGGTTAATTGGTTAATATTAGCATTTTTCAATAAATTTTATTAGAATGTTTAAAAATTAATTACCTTTGAAAAAGAAAATTGATGAAAATCATAATATTTTGAAAAAATGACCTAAAAACAAAAATATGTCTCAAAAGGGGGTGGTTGGAGTGTTTTGTATCCAAAATTTTATTATCCACCGCTTAAATCCTTTTTATTTACCTTTATCATTAAGTAGAAACTTTTTATTATTGAAAATATAAGGTTAACTCCAAAAAATACACTTACCTTCACTTATAAAAGGTTAGAAATTTCACCACAAGAAGAAATTCCCAATATCATTTATCTTCATAAACAACTACAATTTTCTCTATTTATAACACTACCCAATTTCCAAAACATTTTGGTCTACATTAGTTAGTATAAAGCATTTTTTTGAAGCAAAACTCCATAGAAAATTCAAGCCCTCGACATGACTATTATTTACAAGATATATTTTTTTCATAATTAACTTCATTAAAATTTAATATATATATAAAAATATAATTAAATTAGTATGATATATATACCTTAATGAAACTATATTTATGTTCTAGTAAATTTCTATAAAATTATGCCATTAATTAAGATAATCGAAATACTCATTTCTACTTTTGTGCAGACTAATGCCACCACGAGAAATGAATTTCATTACTCATCACCAGACATAATTTATCGTTCCTAGAATATATTAATAATAAAATATCATTTTTATTACATCATTAGGGTTTGAATATATAAAAAATGAGAAATAATTAAAGATATTATAGATAAAAGAGCATCATCAATTAAGTCATCTAATATAAGCTTGCTAAGAGGAAAATGTTTTATTAAAGATATGAAATATTTTTATATCCACTAATACTGATTATAATTTATTTATGTTTTTTATATATCACAATACTAAAAAGTAAATAATAGTATTATTTTTCTTGTATAATGATATATAAACAAAACCACCACATAATTATTCATTAAATAATGGTATATTCATATGTGGGTAGGTATGGGAACCTTCTTGAAGAAGACTATAAATTAATATCATGAATGAATCTAGAAACATGATTATTGGTATAATATAATATAAATGCGTTGATAACTATTAGTTTCTTATTTGTGATATTATATATCAATATTTAATTTCTTAATTAAAGAATAAATTTTTGATCAATAAGAATAACTGAAACATGTTTGTTATCATTTTCATCATTAAGTATATAGAGTACTAATATCATGGATTAAATTGTAAACAACATAAATAACTATAAAAAAAATCTTTAATGTATCTTTAATTGCATTGTAATGATGAACAATGGAATAATAATTATTACATGCATTGATTTTTTTGAACTAGTAAAATTATCAAAACTGTAAACACTAAATGTTGAAAATATATAGATTTCATATAGAGAGTTACTATTTGTGAAGATTATACATGAAAATGGATATGAGTATGGTTATTTATTATGTTATAAATATAGATATGTTTGTTATTCATGATGTTAATGTACATTTGTGGAATTTTGTATAAGAGGTATGAGTTTTGTATCTCAAATTCCTCTCTTTGGGACATGTTTTGTGTTATGCACTTACTTTAATTTATTTGGTGTATATGCTACATATTTTGGATATTCTGTCATGAAATTAATTTATTCATGGTATTTCATGATGAATTTTAATTCCTGTCTTTCAAGATATTTTTTTAATTAGTACCATGCCATATGTGGGATTTTTGTATTTAAATTTTCAATATTTAGTCTCATGTTATATTCCACACTTATTTCCTTTGTGTTGTGAAAAAATTACCATTGAATAATTTTTACACGTTTATTAAAAAAATTAGTTTATTTTCACATATATATTTTCATCCACACAACGTATTATTTTGATTTAATAGGTACTAAAATCATTGTAAAAATCTATCCTTTATCTGTTAGAAACCCATCCTTTATTTTTGTAATGTGATGTTGTGTTTTTTCCTATAAAATATATCTATCTATAGATACAATAATTTGGATTTGGATTTGGAAAATAATTACTTATCAGTAGTCACCCTGAAAAAAGTTTGGTTGCTCATTCACTCGATCATCATCCTAATGCATGATGAGTGCCTCTATGACTGAACACCTCTCTAGCCACTCCTATGGGATATGCATTTCAATATTCACAGATATTTATAGACTATGATAATGTATTTTTTTAACTATCGTTTTTCCTACTGATGAAAACTATTGAAAATAATTATTATCTTCCATGGATAACCTAGTACATTGAGAGTACCCTCACCACTATATTTCTTTGAAAAGTCTGCTTCTTGTTAATTTGAATAATTCCCCAAAAAATATAAGTGGATTAAGGGTTTATATATTATAAATCCAAGATATTCTATTGAGTGGGGAAGAATTTGATTTCTATATTTCTCGCTGAATGGATATAATTTGTTTTATTCATGAAGTGTCTCACTAGGTAATAGTTTGAAAAGTCTAATTTTATTTTATCATGAATTAATTTGAATTTGTTTGGTGATGAGTGGGGACACAAAATTATATATCCAATAAATGAATCAATAAGTAATATGAGATAAAAACTATTTTATTTTAGTGTATTTATATCCTCATATTAGTATTGTTTAATGGAACAAGACCTTGACAACATGTTTTTCATTTATGCAATTATCTATTCTATTAATATGAGATCAGTTATTGTTTTTATTGATGTATATATTTTTTATAATTAATAAATGATACTGTTATTTTCAGATGATTACTTCTTCATGATTTTTATTTTTTCATACCGTATCATGTATTCAAGGTTTATGGTATTATCGATTCTGTTCCATGATTCTCATTACTAACAATCAGATCTCACCCTTATTTATTTTTCTTTCAATAGAAGATTTATATAAGAATTTTATTAAATTTTCAAGGGAATAACATAATGGTATATAATGATTATTTATTGTGTTAATTTTATATCTTATGTTTAAAAAGGTAATATGTATGTGTAGTATTATCATACTTCTAGGTTAGAGGATCCTCTGGGAAATCTTATATTTTGTAACAATAATGTAATTTTACTACCATATCTAGGTTTCTATTATTTGGTATTTTATAAGTGATAGGTAGTCTCTCCACCTTTAGGCAATAAATATTCTAATAAAATAAATTTTCTCATTTGAAAATTTCTTCAAACGAATAGAATTAATAGAAATCCAAGGCCATGGGTGACCTTCTAAATTGGATTGAGGTGTGGACGATTGTTGTTATATGTCTTGACTATAATTGGATTCTTTATGATATATGAACCTTGAGGGGTGTTACATGTGTTGGTTGTGTGAATATTTCCACAATTATATATGTCTCTTAGTGACCTATGAGTACAGGATTGTGATGTGTGGAAGCGGGTGCCCCAAGTATGACATAGAGAACCTTTGAGAGGCTATGAAAGCTTTGGGTTAGATGAGATGAGTATGGCATGATCGTTTTATTCCCCTATGATTGTGATTAACATGGTGGGAATAACCTGTGTAGATTATGATGGGTTGGCAGAGTATATTGTCATAGGATAGATGGGAAATGTGACATCTTTCTAAAGTGATGTCTTCTAGATATAGCTATGAGGCCGATGAGGGTGTGTTATGATTATGAATTTGCTGAGGGTTGTGAGCCATCTAAGTGATATATGATTAACTAAGATGTGAGATATTGGTTGAGGAACATGTGTAGGTTATTTGAGCCACACTATGACCCTAGGACTCAGTGGAATATCAATAATATAAAACCCTAAAGAGGGCATGGTTTGAATTTGTAGTGCTAATTCTGAGTATCACATTAGAACCCTATTTGAAAATATGATCCTTATTTTTTCATGATAAAGATAATAGCTTTTATAATTGAGAGCCTTAAATCTATTATTTGAGACTTGTTTGGTAGGATATCTATAAATCATTATTATTATAGGATTTATTTCTATAAGGGGAACACTAAAATCAGATATTTATATGTTATGAATGAATTTACTAGGATATCACCTAAGAATCTATGGTTTATTAGAGATAGTATTGAAATCATATGAAGTTCTACTAGGATATGGATTTTGATAATGATATGATATTAATTCCATGAAAAATACCATTGATTTTGAATTATGACTACACTTGATGCCTAGAATGTTGGGATCTGAACTGTGAGGTCTGTATTGATTTCCTAGGGTCACCACAATAGTAATAATTTTTATGGCTAATATTATTATTGGAATCTTGGGACATGATCCTAGGATATTAATATTGAGCGTCATACATTTTCTATTCCCTTGAATACATCTAAGGATGTTGTTCATCCACTTATCACTAAATGGTTTATTGATCTAGCTTTGTTTGTAATGGTTACATGAGATGGTATTGTACACTCTAACATTGGTCAATGTCGGAATTTTCAATAATGTATGTCATGTTTGAACCTAAGGATTAAAGAATGTATATTTATATATGTTCCCATATATTATTAATTAATTTAGATGATTATTTTAAAGAATGTACAATTCATTTAATGGTTATGTGTGGGACCACATTTGTGGTTCCCAATTATGTTGTACTCAGACCATATCTTAGTAACTATGAAACTTGGTCACCTGAGTAGGTCTTCACTAATCAGTGTTTTAGGTTAGGTAGAGGAATTTTATTTGACCATTCAACTTGTTATCACAGAACAAATAAATAGATGGATTATGTATTGATTGGGGATAATAGTAGTTAATTTCTCTACTTTATTTATATCATTTAATTTTTTGTTATTTGTAAAGCCCTGAACCTGTGCTTTTGGATTCAGTCATAAAAATGTGGTGTATTTTTTTATAAAATATAAAAAAAATACAAATTATGTAACATCCTAGAAATTTTAAGAATGGTTTTCATCTAATAAATGTTTACTGAATGACATTTTTATAAAATTATCTAAAAGTTTACCTTTATGAGTTAGTATATTAATTCTTCTATATTGTTTAATAATTTAAATCTATTAATGAATGTTTTAATCTTCTTGTAATTAAATTACTTAAATAAATATAATTTTTAAATATATGATAATTTATGATATAGAATTTTATTAAACACAATATATTAGACTTCTAAATAATTATATCTGGTTTAAATAACAATGATATATTACAACGTAGTAGTAGAAGACATCTTCAGACAAAAGACTCTATAATTTTAAATACAAAATAACCATTGAGAATAAAAGGTGAAAAAGTAAAACAAACCTTCTAGAAAAGTTATTTAAGCCTACATCATCTAGATCTATTATTTCTAAGAGCCCTATGAAGATTATGATGATAAAAATAAAAACAAGTGGAAAACAAGCATCATGCCCACAAGAAATGTAATGATGTATGTAGATTTTAGAAAATTAAATTCCTTCAAATAGAGCTATTTATAGAAAAAAATGTTTGGGACCATTGGGTTATAAACATTGATTTTTTAAAAAAAAATATGTAATGATAAAATGAATATATATCCATTGGTATACTTTTATAATGAATACTTATACTTGAATATTTAATTTTGAAATATGTTTCAATAGTAAATTGAATAAAAAGAAAAAATATTTAAAGACATTATAATAACTAAATATATTATATTTAGTTTCACCTATTTATTTATTTTTTTGAAACATATATTAATTATAAGTTTTATAATATTAATTATAATTTTTTAGATTGTATATAATAGGATAAGTAAAATAATAATGAAATTTTAATTTATAAATTTAACATAATACAAATTATTTAATCAAATAATTGAGTTGGATTAATTTATTTACATATATACATATAGATATATATATGTATATAAAACCTATAATGATAAAAATAAGACCAACAAAATAAAAAAATGTAAATAAAAAAAGGACATGTTTGGTCTTCTTAGGGACTCGTATCCCACAAGCCAACGACACACCATACAACTAACATTGTGATACACTATTTAGCGAACAGGGATGACCACCAGTATCCTTGTAGACCACCTCAAATCAACCACAGATGTCATCACCATCCCTAATATAATGCTTAGCCTTTATCGACCCCATATTTTTTCAATGCCTTATCTAAAATCACAACGGTTCACTGTAAATTCTTCTTCTATAAGACATGCAGTAAACGATAGCCACATCACACATCGTCATCCTACTGATGTGTTTCTCTCCTCATGACCACCTGATTCCACCATTTTATATCATCCTTGTCCACAAGGCATGCCCTAGATGATAAAAATTGAAAATATCGTCGTCTCTTATACTCTCCCTCCAAACCATGGAAAAAATACTACAAGGAACCTTGTCCATTATTGCCTCATGGTTACACATAGAAGATCAAGCTGTCTATATATATCTGTGTAAACCAGCTGTTGACTTTCTCATTGGACAACCCACCCTAAGTCGGTGCTTTTTCGTACCATCCTATTTTCCTCGTGTTCGAAGACAACTAATGAAAAGGTTGCATATTCACTTAGTGAGAAGAAGAACCCACTATTACCCTCCACTTCTTCCTCTAGTTTACAATAAGGGGAAATTTTTAATTGATATATACATATATATATATATATATGTATATAATATTTTCATATTTGAACCAAAAATAGTTATATACATATGGAATTTTTAATTTAAACAAGAATGAGTATACATTTATTAAAAATTATGTTACATTTTGTATCTTTAAATCATGAAATTATGTTCTCAAATGGATATGTAAGCAGAACTTTTTTTGAATTTGAATATATACAAGTATAAGTAATATATTCATGTTCATTAAATATATATACTCATACATGTATTAATTTAAAATTTAAAAATACTATTTTTCTATTTATAAAAGTAAGTATTCATTTTTACTATATTTTTTTGAGAATTTGTATTAAGTTATCCTTTCAAATTTTGATTTTTTTTCAAAAATATATGTATGTATATATATATTGTGTATAATTTCATGTGTTCAAACATATATATATATATATATATTATCTCTGTTTTTCAATTTCTTGAAGTTAATGTTTTCGAATTTAAATATATGTTATATATATATATATACACCAATGCATTTCATTTCATTTTTATCAAGGAAATATATTTAAGTACTTATGAGTATATACTTCATGTGATATAAGTATTTTTTAATACTCATGTTTTTAGCAACCAAGGTGTGCATGGGATACATTATTCTCAAAATCATCCTTTATTATACTCATTATGTAAATATATACGTGTATACATATATATAAATGTATATTAATTCAAAATTTCATGTTTTTATAAGTATTAAATATTCTTCAAATATTCAAATTTGGAATGAAAGTTAAATAAGTTAATTTAAATGGTTTCTTTAATTATATATATATATATATATCTGTGTGCGTATTTATTTCCATCGTTCCATGTTTCAAAGTGAATATGTAATTCATTTCAAAACCTGAAATTTTCTAACATAATATTTTTAAATTACGAAAGAGAGAATTTTTTATATTTTTTATATGTGTTATATAGTATTAGTTTTAATATTATAATATAAGAGTATATTTACTTATAATTAGATTTTTTTCGAAAGTATAATTATATATATGTGTTTGTGTGTATCTTTAATGAAATTATTTTTTGAAGATAGTAAATTTAAAATTAATATCATGTACACCATTATCTTATGTCTTTATATGTAATGTGCTTATAATAATTATTAGAATACAAAATTGATATCTATTATTTCATGTGACTAATAATATAAAATTTAAATCATTTTATATGAAAGGTTTATATAGTATTTAATGATTCAAAAGATCAATTAGTGATTTAATAAAATGAGTTTTTAATACTTTTATTTAGGGTTGAGTTCTAACAAATAATTTTTTATTTTTTATGAAAAGTAATTTATGGGAAATTTTAATTACATGGATTTCAAATATTTTATTAAAAGACCAACCAAAAGAAAAATGAAATGATATTTTTTAGTTCCAAATATTACAAGTGATTTTCCAAAACAAATATTTATATATTTATAAATGTACATGTGTATTCAAAACATTTTTCTGTTTTTAAGTCAAAAACCTTAGTAGAAATCTATATATGTAAATCAAGCTAATTTTTTTTATAAAAAAAATTGGCACCCAAACATTGTGAATAATTTGGGGATGAGGAGTGAACTCATTCTTAAGGAAGTAGGTGGACCCAATACAACCTCCAATTATTATGTCACCCCTTTGTTTTATTTTCAAAATCTTTCTTAGTATTTTTTGAAAAAAATTGCATTATATTAAAGTTTTTTCGAAGCGTAATTATTTTCAAAAAACTATAATATTTTGAAAAGCATAAGTATTTTCACATGCTCTATAGCATTTCCCAAAAGTGTAACTATTTTCAAAATAGAATAATTAAATATTTTCAAAGTCATAAGTATTTTCATAGGAATTTTCAAAATCATGTTTTCAAAGATTTTTCCAAATATTTTTCAAAAATTAAATATATTTTGAAAAGTGTTTTCAAAATTTTTTAAAAAATAATAGAAGTATTTTGAATAGGATTTATAATGTATTTTCTAAATTTATTTTAATAAATATTTATCAAATCTATTTTCAAAATCTATTTTTAAAAAGTATTTATCAACTGTATTTTCAAAATATATTTTTTAAAAATATTTATCAAAGGTATTTTAAAATATATTTTTTTTAAATTATTTATCCAAGGTATATTTAAAAGAAATTTTTAAAAATTATTTATCATATCTCTTTTTAAAAAATATATCTTTTAAATGTATTTAATAAATGTATTTTTAAAAATTGTTTTTCGAATTCATTTTCAAAACATATTTTCAAAATTATTTTCAGAAGTATTTTCAAAAAGGTATAAGTATTTAAAAAAACTGTTTTTCATTTTCTATTAAAAAACCCTTAGTGGCCAATTTTTTGCACCCTATGTTTTTATAAAATATGGTCAGGTTCATGTAGTGATTCCATGGAATTTAGCTCGATACAAAGCTAGCATGAGAAAAGTTTCATAACTATCTTTTGTTTACTATTTTAAATTTGAATATATATTAAAGTAGTCATGTTCCTCTAAATACTTAACCAGAAAAGATCCTCTGTTATAAATTTATTTATATTTTTCAGTTTCTTTTTATAAAAAAAATATACAAATTTCTTTTACCAGATCTAGAAGCGTGGATCTAGGGATCTTTATTTTATTTTATATAATTTAGGTCCTTTTCTGATCTCAGATTTTTAGAATTAGGCCAATCCTTACATTATTTGAGACTTTTATTAGAATTGTACATTTAAAAAATATCATTTGTGTGAGATAACACCTTATATAAAACAAGCCTCCTTTCAATTTCTACTAAACTTGTAAAAAAATTAAAACATATGGTGGGAATTAATTTGACAAGAAAGGGGTTTAAAAATCTATTGTAAATACTTTTCTTTGAATACTATGATTTTTTTTTGAAAATATATATTTAAATAAATCTTTTGATAAAATAAATACCTAGAAAAGGGTTTTCAATGAATTGAGACATTTTATAAATATCCATAATAATTACATATTATATATCAAATACATTTATTCTTTAAAATATAAATATTTTGAAAAGATTATTCAGATTTATTCTTTTTAAAAATAATAAATTTTATTGATTATTTATGATACTAAATTGGCCATAAGAAAAAAGGTCTGGCCAATTATCTTTATCACTTATAGGACAACATCCCCTTGGGTTCATAGGTTTACTCCCCACACCATTTAATATCATTTGATATTCTATTTCCCAATTTCATGAAAATAGTTTTATTGGTGCTTCTTTTCTTACTCATAATCCAAAAACCTTTCAAATTCATAAATAAATTATTATCATAAAAAATTTATAACTTATTCTCAAGAAAAAATACTATTTTTTGAGAAATACCTCCTTTTATAAGAAATTATTCTTATCACTAGTAATAAATATAAATTATTTGAAACTAAATTAATGTTTTTTTGAAAAATGCATGAATCACAGTATTCACATAATATATATCCATACATATTTGAATGATGTAAAATTAATATTAACTTTCAAAATTGGAATTATTAATATATGAATTTTAATAAAATCAAATACAGAATTGAAAAACTTATTGTTAGAAATTGCATAATATATCTTGAAATTCGAATTATGTAAAAACAAAACCTTTGAGAAATAATAATAATAACAATAACAATAATAATAATTACATTACTTTGAATAAATTCATAAAATTGTATATATGATTTAAAATTATTAATTTAATACTATATCAATAATCAAATAAAATATCAAAATCATGAATTTAGTATTTTTTTTAATATTAAAATATTCCAAACGGATTTAAAAATCTAAAAATTATAAACATGGAATAGAATTTTAATGCAAATATTTAGAATATTTTCTTTATTTAACAAGATTTCGGAGCATTGAATTTAGAAACCAGAATAAAAATTAATCCCCTTACTTGACTTTTAGAATAACTAAACACCTTCTTCTTCAACTTATTCAGAATCTCTCCCTCATTAATTTTGAATTGGTATTCATTATTGAAGATTGAAGGAATGAATCCTTATATATTTCATTGATTATTTTATATATATACATATAATATATTTCTTAGTCCACCAATCATAATAAGCAATTCACTTTTAAGTCTTGTTGAGAAAGATTATATTTTTATGTTCACATGTTCAATTTTAAGATGGAACATAATGAAATATGAATTATAATTGGATGTGTAATAGTTGACAGAGACTTTTTTCAATCCATTTCGGTGTATTCCCCTTCACGAATATTCATATTGAAACCAATTATTAAAATTTTATAAGTGAAGTTTCAGCTACAAAACAAAAATTCTTTTGATCCCAATCTAATATCAAATCCAAAAAAACACCAAGTAATCCTTAAAAAATAAATAGGTAACTAATGAACAGATAGCCAACAATAATTAAGGGAGAAAAGTGAACAAACAGATGAATATACCACTATCACTACATAATAAATCCTTGAAATAGGATCATTAGTAATATTTGAAAACTAGAAACCAAATAAACACATGAAAAGCATGATTATAGGAGGATGAATATGAATAATAAAACACCTCCCTCATTTGGCACCCCTTCATGGTCAAAACCGCTTTCTTGTTTTACTATTAGGTATAACCAAAGAAGAACACATACCCTAAGTAATCCCAGAAGGTGGACACGAAGAACAGCCACCTCACCGTCGTCACATTGAGTGTCCCAATACTCATGGTATCCCCTACCTTGAACAACCCTAGCTAAAATCCCCCTTCTCACCAGATGACCACTTCAGTTTGGCTCGAGCCCTCCTAAAAAACAAAACCCTTCAAATTTCAATTTCATACAAAGGGCTCAATTTCAGGGACTTCCTTGCCCTGGTTTCTTTATTTTTTATAACAATTTTCATGATATTCTTATAATATTTTGATTTCTTATATTTTTTGTAATTCAAAATTTTTAATTAATTATTATTACTCATATAATTATAATAATATCACTTATTAATATGTTTATAATTAAAAAAATTATAAAAATGAAAACATAATTATCATAAAATATATTACATATTATCAATTTTAAAAAATACCATTAATGTGATATATTTAATAATTATAGATTTTTAATTATCGTATGTTGTTATTCTATAAGATATATTTATATATTTAAATCAGATAAATTATACATATACTCTATTTTTTATTCAATTTATATTCCTTATAATTCTTATTTTTATATAATATCATACCAGGATAATTTACGATATTTAACTTAAAATTATTTTAATTTTTAAATATTTTTATATAAGTTTTTTTTACTCTAATATTTATTTTCAAAAAAAATAATAAAATAATTATATTTATGTTAAAATCCTCTTTAAATTAAAAATATATCACATTTATGAGAAGGGATATTAATTTAAATTCATTTATTATAATAATTTTATTTATAATATCATAAAATTATATTTTAAAAATATATGTTTTATAATATTAAAATTCAAAAACTAATTTAATAATAATTTATAATAAATGTATTATTATTTATAAATTAATAAATATAAATATTATTTCAAATATTTATAGTAAGTGTTATTATAATTACATTACACATAACATATAATAAAAATTTATGTTATATTATAAAAATAAAAACATATTAATATCTCAGATGTTACATTATCCCCCCCCCCCCCATTAATTTAATTGATCCCTCTCAATTCATTAATCATACTTAATAAAATTATGAATTTCTATCTTTAGAAATAATAAAATTTTGAACTTTTAAGGTAACTTAATTACTAAGAAATTAAAAAGGAAATTCTGCCATTAAAATTTTTTCATAAAAAATATTACTAATCTTAAAAATTGACTAGCCCATTTCTCTAATACAAACTATAAATACCCAATCTCAGGCTTCCAGATTTTGTTCTAAAAATGTTTTGTAATATTTTTTTTAAAAAATAAAATAACTAAAAAATACACACTATTTTATAAATTACATAAATTTTTTAGTCTAGTTTTTAGAGAATAAGACCAAAACATACATTATTTCATAGATGCACAATAATTATACAATTAAAAAAAATTCATCAAAATCGCTTCCTCCATATTTGAAACAAACATCTTTTAAATGTTTACTAATCCTGTAAAAATTATTTTAAAACATTTGGTGATAAATGATTTTCATAGTAAGTGGTTTTAAAGTTGTTCGTAAAAAAATATTTTTTGAAAAATATAAATCCAGTTGAAAATATTTAATCAAATAAATATTTATATAAAATAAATTCATATAAGTTCTTTTCCAAGCATTAAAATATTTTTTAAATATCCAAAATAAGAACATATTTTTGTGAAACCTTTTATTTTCAAAAATAATAATCTATTGAATATTTATTTTGATTTATCATTTTTGAAAATAATAACTTTTATGCATTATTTATGATACTTATAATGCTATAATAAAATCCAAGTGACCACTAAGTCGTATCACTTTTAGGGTGGTTTCCCCTTAGGGTCATATTTTTACTCCCCATACTTTTTCATGTCATTCAATAATCTAGTGGAAAATTTCAAGAATACATTTTTAATGGTCCTACATTTCTCACTCATAATGAAAAAACCTTTCAAAATAATAACTAAATTATTCTCCTAAAAAATATTTTATAATTTTTTATTTTGAAACAAACATTATTTTTTGGGGAAATCACACTTCCCAAAAGAAAAAATTCAAATCAACTATTATAAATACAAATGAATTAGTATTAAAATAATTTTCTAAAAAAATTATTGCTTGAATTTATATATTCAGATAATATATGGCCATATTTATATGAATGATATAAAAAATATTAACTTTTCACATTATAATTATAAATATATAAAATTTAATAAAATAAAATACACTTAAAATCATAGTTCAACAATAAAAACAATTTTTATTGTTATTAAAATTTATATAATATATCATGAACATTGAATTAAAAAATAATATAATATTGGAAAAATAATAATATTAATAATATTATGAATATTAATATTAATATTAATTATATTCGTTGGAATAAAATTATACAATTATATATATTCTTTCAAATTAATAATTCATTACTAGTAAAATAATCAAATCTAATATCAAAATTTTGAACTAAGTATTTTTGTTGAAAATATTCATTTTTCCTTATGGATTTGAATTTTGAAAAATTATAATCAATGAATATAAGTTATAGATAAAAATTTTCAGTAGTTTCCTTGTATAAAAATATTTAGGAACATAAACTTTAGAAACCATATTGAAAAATAATCCCCTTAATTGATTTGTAGAAAAACTGAAAACCTTTTTCTTATTCTCCTTCAAACACTCTCACTCGTCAATTTAAAATTAGTATTCATTGTTGAGAACTGAATGAAATCCTCATTATATATATCTATAATTATATGTTACACATATACATATATTATATCTATATTGGTTATACATTCAAAATAATTTGTGCACGTTTAAGTCTTGGTGATCATGTTTATATTTTTGTGTTCACATGTTTTATTTTAAGAATGATAAAAATGAAGGTAAACATAAAATTGGAAGAAGAATAGTTGATAAAGACTTATTTCGATAAATTTTAATGTATTTTTATTCACAATGATTCATATTGCGTTCAATGATAAAATTGGTAAAAGTGAAGATTTAATAAAGAAATTATTTTGATACAAACCCAATCCCAAATTGGTAAAAACCAATGAATTTTCCATAAAAAATATGTAATTAATGAATATAATGCTGATAAAAAACAAGCTAGAAAATAAATTTTGATCTACCTTTTTAATTATTATCATCTAATAATTTTTAATTGATTGAAATTTTATATAACATATTTATGGGATATTATTAATATAAATTAATTTTATTTAATGTTAAAAGTTGGTACTATTGGTCTTTCACGGATTATAGCTCTATATGTATCGTATCATTACATGATAATTATTTTGGGAACTATATTCTAGAAGCACACACCTATAAATATTATAAATTATTATTTTTTACTTATGTTTATATTACCCACGCCTTTGAGATATTGTCTTATATTTTTCTAATTTATATGACATGGGTGATTGAGTATGTCTGATGATATGTAGTGAGATTTAGCTAATGAAATTTAGTTATATTTCATAGTTAACAATGACATGTATTCATTATTATATTTCATATAATAAGTAAATTGCTTTTTAGTTAATAAATTTGTGATATTTCCTGATGAAAAAGAACACCAGTGCACTTATTCATTGATTTTGAGATGATGGGTCACTAGATGTTATGTGCTGTAATGATTCTCATTCAAGAATTTTAATTTTTGTCTTGGGATGTGGTATATTTTAGGAATTTACCATGTGGACTACAATGATTTTCTTGAGATGGTGATTGATGGTCCAATTAATGAATCATTTGCGTATATACCAATATACATGAAGAAAATTGGATGATTACATAAAATCTTTCTATTCCTTTGAAATTTCATAGTGACATATCAAAAAATATATAGTATCACTATTGTGTGGACTAATAGTAGTTTGATGAGTATATTGTTTTGAATTAAATATATATTTTTTTTCATCAGTGTTAAAATCAATTATGAATTTGTATTATAAGGGCTGAGATCTTTTAGAGACTAGATAAAAAGTTATAATGGTGAATCCTTTTTATATTCTATCTCATTATTGAGACCCTTGGGGTATAAAAGTGTTTTTATTTAAAATGGATGGGATTTTGGATTATATTGATCAAGATTGTTTTTCTTTGGATTTGGAATGTTTTATTTTGTAGTCTAGAAATGATAAACCATGATTATTCTTATTTATATATGTGTGTATTCTTCTGATATGGTAATATAATAATCTAATAAACGTAACAAATTTATAAAATAGTATTATAAGGTTGTTTCATGATTATTAGATACAAACCCACTTTTATATTATGTTCCATAGTAGAGTGATGAAAAACTAACATTGTTACTCTCCAATTATAGAAAATATAATGATTTCTCTAATGTATAAGTATTTGTGTTTTATATGATTTATAAATTAATGCAATAATGGTGTCATCAAAGGTTTTTGGGTTTAGTGTGATGCTATTTTTATGGAATGAAAAGGGTTATTTTTACATTTTTTGATTGGTATGATATAATTCTCTAGGTATGATATATGGGAACAATGATGAAATAGTATATTATCCTATAAAATTTGATATAAATATGATAGTGACATAGATTCATTAATATATGACTGAAAAATTTGTTAAATTCATGTAAAAATGGGAATTATGGATAATATTGAGATATATCTAGGAAGATTCATGGTTTTTACTAATATATGAATAGAAATATTCTAGACATAGTGAATAACATTCACGGTGGTGTTCATTACATACATGTAATGAATAATTGATGATATAGATGATGTGATTTCTTATGAATATTTTCTAATAAATAAAAAATAGAAGTTCTATAATTTTAAACACTTCAATGTATAAATATTTCTATAATGTAACCCTCTAAATAATTATTTTTCAAGATCATTACATTAGTTTCGTTAAAAACATGGTTGAAATTTCTCATCCATTCAACGAATTTTTATATAAAGTGAAAAATGTAATAGATATTAAGGGATTTTTTATATTGTTTAAGGGAAAATAAATTTGATGCTAATCCATTACTAATATTAAATATTTTTAAATTTATTAAAATATAAAATCATGATATTTTATGATGGTGTGCTATTGGGTTTTGACTTGATTGGTTCCCTGATGGTTGAGACATTATGGCTACACTAAGTTAAATAGATAATTACATTATATTATAAACATTCATTATGGGTTTTTTGCTTATATTTGGTGTGCTTATAAATTTTCTTGGGAGCCTCCTTGAGTATTCTTCTTAAATGAGGGGATCGTGATACTTTTCCCTTGATCGGGATTTTGGTCTATCAAAATATAAAAGGAAATGATGAGAAGTCTCAAACAACTGGTTTGTAATATTGAATGTTCTAGATATGTATCCTCAATTTCAATTATTATATTTTTTGAGTATATTCTGCTATAAATAATGTTTATCCTAGTCCCTTATTTGGTATATAAAGGGTTGATCTATAAGGTTTTAACGTATTTTTATGTCAATCACAAACATCGTGGAGATGAGATAGAACTATTTTACTGATTACATTATCTCTTATAATTTATTTGGCCCTAAAGGTGACTTGATATGTGATATTTGATTTATAATTTTTAATTTTTCATTATTTTTCAAGAATTAGAAATCTGGAATGTGAGATATACTATTATAACTGGATAAGGATCTGTTTAAATTATAATTATCTATCATTTACAAAAATGAGTTAAATATATTTACTTAATGTTTAAGGATATTGCACTACATTTTTTATATATTATTATTCATTTATATTACGATCTATAGATTTAAAGTGTTACATGTTTATAGTTATATACTTTTTAATGATGTTTTCTAGTGGAGACAATGATAGATTTTTTTATTAATGATTATATGTATGGAAATATAAACATGGGTGAGTTTTGTTCTTAATATCTGTTCTATCACATGTATTATTTGTGGAAATATTATGGTTTGCTTCAATTGAAATTTTTGAATTTGATGTTGACAACATTGGTAAACCAATATGAATCACCATTTTGATTTATGTTATAAACTTATAAAAATTTACATTCATATTATAGATTATTTTATGAGATATATAAATAATATACTTTTTTTAAGAAGTTTATTTCAACTCATTGATTGGATAACTGGTATTGGTTGTATTTTTTTCAAATATAAAATTTTTGAAAGAAATAAATGATGTGTTAAACGTGATATGTATGGATTTTTCTATTCATTATTTACTTATATTAAATAGGGGATAAAATATTTTAAGACTATAGACACCTTTTTTTATTAATAATAACAATATAATTTTTCTCGATAATGAAATATCATACTCTTCTTATTTGGAACCAGTTTTAGTCTCAATTAATTTATCAGTGCTTATATATGATATATGATATCTTTTATTTATTTTTTTGTGTACAAAAAAAATTGATAATAAAATAATTATTATAGAATAAAATGGTTATGAATTTATATTTATCCTTAATGTAGTATCTAATTGAAAAATGCACATCATTATTTAGTTCAAAATGTATAGTTTCCTTTTAAAATATGTTATCAAATATTTTAAGAACTATTATTTATTTTAAAGTTGGTGGTGATTTTCAAAATAAGAAATATATATATATATAGTTTTTGGCCAAGTTTTTTCCTATAAATACCTAATTTTGAACACATGACATAAAAAACAATATACTAGTGAATTATCTAGATGGTTATACCATTGGTTTGATTGAAATTCAACGAATATCATTGATTAATTGATCAACGGTATAGTCCCATGATCTGAATACATGTATATGTTTCTCAATAGATTTCACATATAATCGCTTGTTGTCTTTTATGTTATTTTATTTATGAAATCAAATTCATATGTGGAGAAAATAAATTGAAATAAAAATAACGATATTGTAATGAACAAAATCCACTCTATAGATTGAGGATATTCTTATTGATAATTTTTATTACCCAAAAATTATCTGTAGGGTTTGTAGTAAAAAATATAAAATTCAAGATGGATGTAATTTATATGTTGAATCTATATCATGATATTATTCTAATGATATATTGTTTAAAAAATTCAAAAATAATTGATTAATGTTCTTTTAGATAGATGTTTTAAAATCATATTTAAATTTTTTAATAATATCAATCTATAATTATTCATAATGAATATGAAAAACCATTATTTAGATCATGATGAAATGCATCTAATAAGGTTGAAAATTTAATTAAATAATGTATGGAATGAATTTTATTGAAGAGATAATTTTTATTTAATTAGCATAATTTTGTCATTTCATTGATTTATCATTATACTCAGGGCTTAAAAATTACATATTTCTAATCATTATAATGAGGTAAACCTATTGTAAAATTTTTGCAGCCATTAAAAAAATTATCTATCATGTTTATAAGTTGTGCATGGTGTTAAATAATGAAGTGCGGTAGTGGAACTACGAGATTAATCATGGTGTTTTGGTGTAATATAGACCATTATATCAAAAAAAATGGTGCATGGAGGGATATATAATATTCCCATGTAACAATGTGGGTGAATGACAAAGAAAATGATAGTTTTTTATGATCATCTTCATCATTTTGTATTTTCTTTCAGCCATGTCATAACATATACCATTGAGCATTCTACTTAAGAATATAATATTAGAATGAGTAGATGATACTTCATATGCCCTTTTATCTATGAGGATAAATTTATTTGTTTTCTCTGAGATGGACTGGTGAGATACACCTAATAAAATATCATATAGTTAGGATCTCACTTCTCTACATTATAATATGGCATTTCATAGAGAATGTATAAGGGTACATCGAAGAGGGGTGGAATAACGAAGATCATGATTTTTTTAAGATTGTAGTGGATTATATGTGTATATAGTTGTTTAATTTTTCATTTGAAAATTTTATCTGACTCTAATTAATGTTATGGGAATAATAAAATAATTTATAAATTATTTGAGTTAATATATATAGTATAATATGGTTATTTTTAATCAATGAAGACTGATGTTCTTAGATTGACCAATTATTATGGATATTTTTTATGAAATTCTTTATTTGGTGATGAGGACTCACTATGTTATTTATCGTAACACCTCAATGTGATAACATAGAATATTTATAGTTGAATTATTAAATTACTAAAGGAACAAAATTAATTTATTTATTAAATAAATCATAACTTAACAAGTTGTTAATTTAATGAATAAAAAAATTCAAATATTTTTTGAATTATATTCATATAGAACAACATTCATGTAAATATATGAAATCATAAAATTGGAAAAGATATGACTCTATAAATGATAATAATTACTAAAGAAAAAATGGGTAATAATTTGTTACATTAAGTTGATACACATGATAATGTGATTTAGAGTCCAGCTTAATATCATGTATATATTT
Source organism: Viscum album (assembly GCA_963277665.1). Lineage (NCBI taxonomy): Eukaryota > Viridiplantae > Streptophyta > Magnoliopsida > Santalales > Viscaceae > Viscum > Viscum album. The sequence continues at coordinate 508,098,349 of OY728140.1, forward strand.
ATTAAGATTACATGAATAAAGAAGATATTTTTAGAGTACGTTCCCTAGAACTAAATTTTGTATAATTCCCAATTACCTATATTCATAATATTTTATTATTAATTAACTAATTATCACTACATAATTTTTTTTTTCATAAGATTGCTTGTGATAATCACCAAAGAGTAGTTGTTTCACTAAAAGGTCATAATAGTTCCCCACAATGATGGGAACCAAAATGTTCTCTTAATGTTTTCTAAATTATATGTTATACAGCCATATGAAATAATTTTATGGAGCCAAATGATACATGTATCATCTTAATATTTTTTGAAATATTTTTTTTGAATAAATTAAATTTCATTGATAGATTTCATTATACAAAACATCAAGTTCAAATGAACCATGAAAAACTATTAATATAATCATTTAAATACAAATATTATTATCGATCCATAAAAAATAGAATTAATTGGAATAAAAAAATTTAACTATTAATTATGATGGTTTTATATAATGTAATCATATTGATAATAATGTACTTAGTTTTTGGTATTGTCTTTATTTGTTTTGAAATTACAATTTTACAAAAAAAAATGTTTTTCATTTCATTTTTCTTAAATAATAAAGTTAATTGTTTTTCAAATTTATAAATTTAATTACATAATTTTTGTAAATCACCATTTAGTAATTAGTTTAAGGTTTATTTTTGAGTTTTTTATGAAAAGATTATTTTTTTAGTGAATAGTAAAAAATAATAATTTTTATTAAATATTTCATTTTTATTTATGAACTTATAAGGTTAATTTTTTTTAATCGGTTTTAAATAAGAATTAGTAAAATTATATCAAAATAATTCTAATTTTTCTCATTGGAATCATTTTTCATATTGAAGTTTCATATGAGAAATTTTTAATATTTTGAAACTTTTCTCTTCAGAAAATGGCTTTCGCATCGCATATGAAGGGTTAATATTAAATTATATTTCTCCACTACTATTAAAGGAATTTAGAAAAAATTATTCCATATTTTTAATCATAATATTTTATATTATCTAATAAATTGAAGTTAATTTTGGGCCATAGTGATATTTAAGAAGTGTGATAAATTGTTTTATAGCGGTTCAAGTAAAATTGTGTTTAATGGGGGGTTAAAATAAAAATATATGTTTTAAAAATTAACCAAAACATATCCAACAATATTATATAGAAATATTTAAACCATATAATTTATATGGCTCGATAATGTTTTATTTCTAAGCCTTAATTCTTGTGCAAAATGTGGGTACACCTTTTTCATTCCAAATATTACAAGTGTGCCACTCACCTAACTAATAAAAGGAAACCACATTTCCTATCCAATTCAAAATCCAAAATACATTTAGATCAAACAATACCTGAATATATATATTACTTACTTCTATCCTTTCAATATATAACTATTATTTTGGTTATAAATCCGACCTAGGAATGAATTTAGTTCAAACCTGAGGAGGTTGCTTGAAGTGGAGTTATTGTTTTCATCGAGCATTTTTATTTATTTCTTCCTCCACCTACTTAAAATATTATTAAACCATAAAGATATAATATTAATAGTATCTATCATATAATGATATTATTTTATGTAAAGTTAATGTTATAAAAATTCTCCACTTCCATCAAATGTGATAAAAAATCATTATTAGGGTGTACAATGGACTACCGCATCACAAACCGAGGTTATTTGTTTTATATAACCCCTTATGAATGGAATATATAATTATTTATTAAATTTTTATAAATTTTGTTAATAATATCATTATTATTCCAGATTTATTATACCATATATACCTTATTTTATTCCATTTTGTGGGATTATGATAACGTCACTCTTTTGTTTGGTGGACTACCGCCCCATGAAAAGATGTGATTTATTTATGTATTATAAGGAATTTAATAATTATTTTTAAAAACTAAAATATCTTAATTATATGAAATAAAATTATTTTTTATTGTTAATATATTATTTACCTTTCATTATTTTAATAAATCAATAAAATGGATACAATGTTCATGCGTATGTATGGCTTACCGTCTCTATAAATTGTGTATTTCATTTTCTATATCTAAAAATAATATATTACTGAAGATACATATACAGTTAATATATATCATATTTATGTCGTGTAAAGAATTATGGTAATGGTGTAAAAATGGTCAATGAAGGAGTACTAAAAATAAAAAATCAAAACGTACATAAAAATGAACATGTTATCTGCAAAAAAAATGACTTCAAAATTTAATTATTAATAAACAGGTAATAAAATGTCATAAATATATAATATATGGTATTATATATATATTATTTTTTCCATAATATATTCATATAAAATTTATATTAATTATACATTATTTTATAACATGTACGATGGTAGTCGAGACCTATGGTTTGGGATTTCTGTCTCTCCCTTATTTACTTCTGTGAGGTGTATCCCATATTCGACCACCTATTTTTTTATGCGGTGAATTTAATACACATGAATTTATTTAATGATTATTATCTAGAAAATAATTTTGATATAAATATTTTTTTTATTATATCTCTTTCATGGGGTTTAGGATTCAACATAAACCATAATAGAAGTGGTTTTTTCTCAAATTGCCTTCAAGTGAACATAAGAAATTTTATGAAACTATATTATTCATTAAGGTATATATACTTCCATTATGAGATGTTATACCATGAATATGGTTCAATTCATGATTTTTAATGTTTCATATGATTTTAATGTTTATTTTTGTTTACAAATCAGAAGATACCAATGTGGTAAAGAATTTATATTAGAATCTCATAATTTATCAAGATTTTTTATGATTCTGTTTCAGATAATAATATCTTATGATCCTTATCGTATGAAACACATAAAGTTTCATCAAATCTAGTCATTTAATGACAGTATATTCTTAAATTACCTTTACACTCTTTATATACAAAAGTTATTTCAATATTTTTTATGAGAAATTATCTTAATTTTACCCTTTAGTCAGAATCCATTTCACTTCCAAAAACATGTTTTAGAAATTTCATTAATAATTGTTCTTATAATTATTAAAATTATTTTTTAAATAAATTTTAACCCATGTTTTAATTTTAAAAAAAATGAATGGAATATTATTTTCTTTTTTAAGACTAGGGCCACTTCATTTTTACCAAAAAAGTGAATGTAATATTTTTTTAAAATGTATATATTGAATACATTTTTTCCCTTATGTAATGAAGATTATTTTCATTTAAAATTAAATTGTATGATTTCATGGTTATATTCAATGAAAAGGATATCCACTATATTGTATGAATCTTTAATTATAAAAGTGGGGAGTTTCGTAGACAATTTATTTTCCTCATGAACTGTTCTGAGTGATTTTTCACTCAAAATAATATTCTATATAAGATTACTTCTTTTGTTGTTAATTATTATTTACTAGGGATATGATACAATATACCATTTTTATAAATTATAATAATTTTTTTATGATAATAACATGTGTATGAAACCTATCAATCATCCATGGGTTATATTATAACGACCCATACTTTACATACATTGTTAATACTTCAAAATTGAATCACACTTATTACAACATATGACAAAACCACAAAGGACCGTATAGGTATAGTGTCTTTAGAAACTGGGAAACATAAACAACTGGTTCATAAATCTTCTACAGTGTCTCCCATTTATTTCATCATATCTAGGGTCCCTTTTAGCATATTCTACTTAATATCCATATTCCTGACCTGGGGAAAAGAAAACATAAAAGGGTGAGCTCAAATGCTCAGCAAGGGCAAATAAAGGAAATAAAAATCATATCATATCTTTATGAAAATCAAAACCTGCAAAAGAGATCATAATATCTTAACATGGAATAAATCATAGAAGTGAAAATGAGATCCCCATAATCATAACATAAAACTTGAAACTTTGTGGCATGCACACATAATCATGGAGATCATTTCTTGTTAGTCATGACTCATTGCCAAGACTATCTTAGTGGACAAAGTCCCTTTCTGAACCGAGTTCACTCCTCGTTTCAGTCCTGTATCACTGAACCGAAATAACCTTCCGTTCCAGCCATGTCTATCTCATGAGATATAAACTCTTTACCCAATGCATTGGAGGGAGATATAGGTCCCACCCATCTTATAATGAATCCTTTCTTATGTGTGCCACATAATCATAAAACATACATCATCGCATAACACATATAACAAAAATGGGATTCTTGAAACATCATGACATCATAAATCAATTCATATATGATAAAGGAATTCATAAACATAATTCCATCACAACATAGTCAAACCAATGTAAAAATATGGATAGAAACAGAACCCTTTATTATCTTAGATGGAAAATAATTTTGATAAAACACTTGAATTGAATTCTTGAGGAAAATATCCTTTCTTCTTCAAAAACATTTTTCCTTTCATAACATGTCATACAACATTAAAATAAAAGAAGTTGATTAAAAATAAACTTGAAAACTTGTAAAGGAAGCTTCTTTGAAGTAATGTTTTAAAAATCCATTCATGCCGTATAAGTTAAAAAAAACATTCTTCGTACTTTTGTCGGAAAAGTCAAAAAGTACCTCGTACGGAAAAACGACAAAAGATTCCTTTCATATTCTTTACTAAAAACTCACCTAAGGGTAAAATTCGATTTAAACTATTTCAAGTGGATGGAAACAATATTACATATTGAGGGAACATGGATGTGGATGATAAAATACACCCCAGTAAATACTTACGAATAAACAATCTCGGATAAAAATGAGATTGTGATATTTCCCTTACCTTAGGTCCGATTAGCTTTGTACGTGTCCGAAGCTCCTGTATAATGGTTTAAATAATGTTTTTGACTTATTCCAGAATCATACATATTGATATGAGATCATATATGGTCATATTATTAGCTTCTTGTTAGTAATATTTCATTGTTACTTGTTACTCGGGTCTTTATAACTTTTTGTTCTTATGCGTGTTTTGTCGAATAAATTCTTATTATTATATTTAGGTTATAGATAATTCATTTCCAGAATGGTATTAGTGTAGTATATACCATATTCATTCATTCAATTCATTTATACAATCATTATGAAATGAAGATCATGTAGAACGAGTCGCATCACATCGTGGAGACGGTATTCCGTACGTACGCACGAGTGATGATATCGTTCCTATGATCGTGGAATTGTATTGGAGTTTATATATATATTATTTCAGTATCAATATTACTTAATAATAATCATATATAGTTACTCATTACACCATTATACCCATCCTTGTAAGGTGATGGTGGAAAATAGATTACACCACGGCGTGGAGACGGTATTCCGTACGTACGCACGCGCGGTGATTTCATTTTTTCCGTAGGATGGATAGAAGGTGAATTAGGGTTGTTTCATATTTATAATAACATATCAGTATGTAAGTAATACTGATGTTATTACTTTATCATGAAACAACTAAAGAAGAAGAAGTTGAAGAAGAAAGAAATTGAAAAGATCGGTAATGGATATTACCTCTTCTTTGGAACGCCTTTTTGAATCCTCCACTTAAGGAACTAAGATTGGTCTTTGGAGAAGACCAGGACCTCTAGGATTATTCTAGGGAAGTGGAGAAGGGAAAATGTCAGGGGTTGGCCGAGCTTGAGTGCTCAAATTGGTGTGAGGAGGAGGGGGAGGAGGTGCCCTTTTATAAGGGAGGAGAGGGGCACCTTAGGAATATCTCAAAATATTATTTTATATTAAAGTCAAAATCGGTTTATAATGGCTCCAAAGGGTCTTATTTCGAAGCCAAAGTGGGGATGGGTCGAAATCCTATCAACCAATAGGATTTAGACAAGTTTAGGGTATTATTTTAACCTTATCAATTAGATTTAACTCTAAGTTAATTAATTTAACTTTTACCGTGTCTTTTTGTTTTCTTTCACTATATGGTTAATACACTTACTATAACATGCCAAACGAATCCCAAATTGTTTATTATTAATATATATATCCTTATCTAAGTAATTTGGCCGAACCTTAGATTTTTAGGAATAAAATAACAATTAATAATATAATATTTGATTTAAAAACTATTTTGTGTCAATTTTTACACTATTTGATATATGATTTTTGTGAAAGTCATAACAGAATTATATGTTCGAACCAAGTTGATTAAATCAACACTAATATATCATAGTAACCTAGAAAATTAGTGGAATTCATAAAAAGTCTCAAATTACATTTATTTTGGTATTTATATTATCAATTGTTTTCAATATTTCATTAATAAGATAATTACTGCATCATCTTTGTGTCATAATTAAATTAAATTATTTGATGTCTAAAAATTACAAATAAAATACCATCATGTAGGAAATCTTTTTAGCTTTCTAATGAATATTTACAATCGAATTTATCTTATGTATAACCCTATATTAAAAATGATTTACTTATTAAACTTTGATTTTAACTATTTTAACCCTTCTTTAAATAAATTAATAATAAATGTCCTAATCTAATCCAAGTGGGCCTAAATGGTCATATTTTATTCCTAAGTTTGTTTTTGGTCGAATTACACTTGTCCAATAGAGTTAGGACATGTGTTAGGGTAATATTAATATCATATTTACCCTTAGTTACCCTATTTACTATTAACCGCGGTAAAAATAGTAAAAAGTTACTATTCACCAAAAAATTATTTTCATCTCATTGAACCACATTTTAGTCCTTGATATTAACCGTGTCTCTCGGATTTTTTAAATTCCATTCACAGAAGCGGTAAAATTAAGTTTTATGCAAAATTCAGTTTTTAACCTACCACTTAGTGGTTTCACTATTCATCAAAAATTGAAAGTTTTCAGAAAAATACCAAAATTTCACCCTAGGCTAATTTCGATATTCTGAGTCCAAAAATGAAGTCCATTTTGAAAAATAAAATTTATAAAATTTCAAAAAGTGGTTATTACTATTCATAACGGCTAGTTTTAATAGCATATTATTGTTTAGTGAAACTCGGTATTGCGTACGACGCAAGCTATCGAGGAAGGTCGCGATTGCGTGTAAAGCAAGCCAAGCAAGTGTTGTGTAGAAAAAGATTCCTTTGATGATTTACATAACATAAAAGTCTCGGGTGTTACATTCTACCCCCCTTAAAAAGAATTTCGCCCTCGAAATTCGTCACTTTGCAACAAACAAATGAGGATACTTCTCCCTCATCATATCCTCAAGCTCCCATGTAGCTTCTTCAAGTTGGTGGTTTCTCCATAAAACTTTCACCAAGCGAGTGGTCTTGTTTCGTAGGACTTTTTCGCTACGATCCAGAATCTCTATCGGCTGTTCTTCATAAGAAAGATCTTGCTCCAGCGGTACAACTTCTGAGCTGAGTACATGTGAAGGATCTGGTATGTACTTTCTCAGGAGAGATACGTGGAACACATCGTGAACTTGAGAGAGATTCGGTGGAAGCGCCAATCGGTAAGCTACCTTCCCAACACGATCCAGTATTTCAAAAGGACCGATATATCTAGGGCTCAACTTCCCCTTCTTTCCAAATCTCATAACCCTCTTCCAGGGAGATATTCGTAAGAACACTTTATCGCCCACTTCAAACTCTAGGTCTTTTCTTCGGTTGTCGGCATAACTTTTCTGTCGACTCTGAGCTGCTCTTATGTGTTGTTGAATAGATCTAACCTTTTCTGCCATTTCATCAACGAGATCAGGTCCTAATAGCTTTCTTTCCCCAACTTCATCCCAGCAAGTTGGAGTCCTGCATTTCTTTCCATAGAGAGCTTCATAAGGAGCCATCTGAATACTGGAGTGAAAGCTATTATTATAAGAAAATTCCACCAAAGGTAGGTGTTGATCCCAACCTCCTTTGAAATCCATAGAGCAAGCTCTCAACATATCTTCTAGGGTTTGAATTGTTCTCTCAGACTGACCGTCTGTCTGGGGATGATAAGCAGTGCTGAAACTCAACTCTGTATCCAGAGTATGCTGAAGACTTCGCCAGAACTTCGAGGTAAATCTCGGATCTCGATCAGATATAATAGAAAGTGGTACTCCATGCAATCTTACCACTTCCTTTACATATATCCTGGCAAGCTGATCTAGAGAGAAATCCTCTCTAATAGCAATGAAGTGTGCAGACTTTGTAAGACGATCAACTATGACCCAGATAGCATTATTGCCTTTGGATGTTTTAGGAAGTCCTGTGACAAAGTCCATAGTGATGTTTTCCCATTTCCATTCGGGTATGGGTAATGGTTGTAACATCCCCTTAGACTTCTGTCTCTCAGCTTTAACTTGTTGACAAACCAAGCATCGAGAGACATATTCAGCAACATCTCTTTTCATGCCATCCCACCAGAAGTACTCTTTCAGGTCCCTATACATCTTCGTGCTTCCAGGATGAATAGAGAATGAAGAACTATGAGCCTCATCCAGCAGCTCTTTCTTTAATTCGGGGATGGGAGGAACACAAACCCGATTCCTGAACTTTATTATCCCATCACAATCAAGGTTGAATTCAGGAACATTTCTCACCTTCTTTTGTAACTCGACATCTTCTTTCTGTGCCTCTTTAATCTTCACATGTATAGATGGTTGAACATTCATTTGAGAAAGATAAGATTTTTCCCCTTCCATTATAATTCCAAGATCCATCCTTTGTAAATCCATAAATATTGGATCTTTTGTGATCCTCATCATGGATAAACTAGCATGGTCTTGTCGACTTAATGCATCTGCCACCTTGTTTGCTTTCCCAGGGTGATAATGGATTGAGCAGTCATAATCCTTAATCAGCTCCAACCATCTTCTTTGGCGCATATTCAACTCCTTTTGTGTGAAAATATACTTTAAACTTTTATGATCAGTATAAATATCACACCTTTCACCATAAAGGTAATGCCTCCAAATCTTTAATGCAAAGATTACCGCAGCCAACTCCAAATCATGTGTTGGGTAATTTTGCTCATGGATTTTCAACTGTCGTGAGGCATAAGCTATCACCATATCATTTTGCATAAGAACACACCCCAATCCCTTCTTGGATGCATCACTGTAGATCACAAACCTTTCTCCACTACAAGGCAGTGTGAGCACAGGTGCACTGGATAACCTTCTTTTCAACTCCTTGAAATTCTCTTCACATTCCTCTGTCCAGACAAACTTAACTCCTTTCCGAGTCAACTTGGTGAGTGGATTAGATAATCGTGAAAAATCTTTTACAAAACGTCGATAATATCCAGCCAAACCAAGAAAACTTCGGATCTCAGTTACTGTTGTTGGTCTTGACCATCTTTCGATAACCTCTGTTTTTGCTGGATCCACAGATATCCCCTCTTTTGAGATTATATGACCCAAAAATGCAACTTTTTGAAGCCAAAATTCACACTTGGTAAATTTGGCATAAAGCTTCTCTTTTCTCAGGGTCTTCAATATAATTCTCAAGTGATCTTCATGCTCTTCCTTGCTCTTTGAATAGACAAGAATATCGTCTATAAAGACTACCACAAATTGATCAAGATAGTCTCTAAAGACTCTATTCATTAGATCCATGAAGATAGCAGGGGCATTAGTAAGACCAAATGGCATCACTATAAATTCATAGTGTCCATACCTTGTACGGAAAGCCGTATTTGGTATATCCTCCCTTTTGACCCTTAATTGATGATACCCTGAACGAAGATCAATCTTAGAAAAGTATTGAGCTCCGCGTAGTTGGTCAAATAAGTCATCAATGCGTGGGAGAGGATATTTGTTCTTGATAGTGATCTTGTTAAGTTCTCGATAATCAATGCAGAGTCTCATTGATCCATCTTTATTCTTAACAAATAGAACAGGTGCTCCCCAAGGTGACGCACTAGGGCGTATGAATCCCTTATCAAGATTCTCTTGGAGTTGCTTCTTCAATTCCTGCAACTCAATTGGGGCCATTCTATAAGGTGTCTTTGAAATAGGCAAAGCACCCGGTACGAGTTCTATTGAAAACTCAACTTCACGATTTGGTGGAAGACCCGGTAATTCCTCCGGAAAGACATCATCAAACTCCCGTACAATGGGCATATTCTTAATCGTGAGTTTCTCACCAACCATTTGAGATAAATAACCTTCATTTAGTGGAATCAATACCCATAAGATGGAAGAAATTTCCACTGGAAGGTTATGTTCATCCTTGCATTGATAGACGATCGTAGATTGATCTGGAATATGAAATGTGACTTCCCTTCTTTGGAAATTGATATGAGCTCCATGTAGAGAAAGCCAATCCATGCCAAGAATCACATCAAATTCCACTAAAGGAAGGATCACAAGATTTGCAGGAAGCACTTTCCCACAAACTTCGATCGGAGAAGAATTATAAACTTCTGATGCGATTGATGTGCCATTAGGTGTTGTCACAGCTAACTCAACATCTAATTGTTGAGGTAATACGGTGATACCCTTAGAAAATTTTTCAGAAATAAAAGAGTGGGTGGATCCAGAATCAAATAAAACATTTGCTACTTTAGAGTGGATGGTAAGTGTACCTTTCACCACATCGTTATCGTACTCCACATCGCTGATAGAAATTGCATGTGACTTTCCTTTGTCTTTAGCCTTAAGAGTTTGTTGACGTCGACCATCATCATCAACCCTTGGATTTGGGCATTGATTGGCATAATGCCCCATCTCCTTGCACTTGAAACATTGAAGTGTAGTAGGTTCATTCTGTGTATCCCTTCCTTTGTTTGCATCATTAGACATCTTCTTCCCATTATCACGGCATTCAAATGCCCGATGACCTTCCTTTCCACATTTAAAACATTTACTTGTCCCTTTAAGACAACTCCCTCCATGTTTCTTTCCACACTTTGAGCATAAGGGAAAGTTCATCTTCTTTTCCGTGTGCTCTTTAGATTTTTCTTTGAATTCCATCTTCCTCTTCTTATCAAACCCATGTGACTGATGGGTTACTCCAATCTCCATCTCGACTTTGAGAGCACATCGAACGATTTCCTCGTAGCTATTGAAGTCCCTTATGGCTAACGCCCTTCGAAGACTTGGTTTTAAGCCACTAAAGAATCGATCGATCTTACTCTCAGGTTGGATAATAATACCAGAAGCGTACCTTGCAAGTCTTGTAAAATTTGCTTCATAGGTACTAACAGATTCATCATCCCTTTGCTTCAGTTCAAGGAACTCTTTCTCCATCTTTGTTCGGAGAATACGAGGGAAGTACTTATTGAAAAATAAGTTCTTGAACTCGTCCCATTCCATAGACTCAATTTCATCCCTTTGCCTCGTATTCTTAACAAGATTCCACCATTGATCCGCATCTCCTTCCAAACGATACACTGCTAGGATGACTTTATCATGCTCAGAACATTGAAGAACTGAAAATATCTTTTCAGTAGTACTAATCCATTGTTCAGCAACAAATGGATCAGTAGACCCGCTGAAAGATGGTGGACGCTGCCTCATGAAGGATTCAACAGAATGTTGCTCCCTCCTTTGTTCGTTTGGAAATCCTGCATGATTCATAGCTTGAGAAAGTTGCGTGAGCATGGCTACAAGATTTTGCATTCCAGCTCCCATATCGTTTGGTTGCTCAGGGGGACAATCATTGCATTGCCCATCGCATTCCGCATTAACACGGTTCCTTCGGGTTCCAGCCATTGACTAAAACCAAGAAGAATAGTGTGAGCAACACTAATTATAATAGGAAACCACATAATTCAAGAATAAAATTTTCATGCTTAAGGTCTTATCCTAGGTTATTCAAGGCCATTTCTAAAACACTAAGATTGTGTTCTATGCTTAGACTTATCCTTAGGGTTCTTACTAAGGCTTTCACATCCTAGTTTCCAAAGGTTGACTATACCTTTCCTCTGATACCAACTGTAACGACCCATACTTTACATACATTGTTAATACTTCAAAATTGAATCACACTTATTACAACATATGACAAAACCACAAAGGACCGTATAGGTATAGTGTCTTTAGAAACTGGGAAACATAAACAACTGGTTCATAAATCTTCTACAGTGTCTCCCATTTATTTCATCATATCTAGGGTCCCTTTTAGCATATTCTACTTAATATCCATCTTCCTGACCTGGGGAAAAGAAAACATAAAAGGGTGAGCTCAAATGCTCAGCAAGGGCAAATAAAGGAAATAAAAATCATATCATATCTTTATGAAAATCAAAACCTGCAAAAGAGATCATAATATCTTAACATGGAATAAATCATAGAAGTGAAAATGAGATCCCCATAATCATAACATAAAACTTGAAACTTTGTGGCATGCACACATAATCATGGAGATCATTTCTTGTTAGTCATGACTCATTGCCAAGACTATCTTAGTGGACAAAGTCCCTTTCTGAACCGAGTTCACTCCTCGTTTCAGTCCTGTATCACTGAACCGAAATAACCTTCCGTTCCAGCCATGTCTATCTCATGAGATATAAACTCTTTACCCAATGCATTGGAGGGAGATATAGGTCCCACCCATCTTATAATGAATCCTTTCTTATGTGTGCCACATAATCATAAAACATACATCATCGCACAACACATATAACAAAAATGGGATTCTTGAAACATCATGACATCATAAATCAATTCATATATGATAAAGGAATTCATAAACATAATTCCATCACAACATAGTCAAACCAATGTAAAAATATGGATAGAAACAGAACCCTTTATTATCTTAGATGGAAAATAATTTTGATAAAACACTTGAATTGAATTCTTGAGGAAAATATCCTTTCTTCTTCAAAAACATTTTTCCTTTCATAACATGTCATACAACTTTAAAATAAAAGAAGTTGATTAAAAATAAACTTGAAAACTTGTAAAGGAAGCTTCTTTGAAGTAATGTTTTAAAAATCCATTCATGCCGTATAAGTTAAAAAAAACATTCTTCGTACTTTTGTCGGAAAAGTCAAAAAGTACCTCGTACGGAAAAACGACAAAAGATTCCTTTCATATTCTTTACTAAAAACTCACCTAAGGGTAAAATTCGATTTAAACTATTTCAAGTGGATGGAAACAATATTACATATTGAGGGAACATGGATGTGGATGATAAAATACACCCCAGTAAATACTTACGAATAAACAATCTCGGATAAAAATGAGATTGTGATATTTCCCTTACCTTAGGTCCGATTAGCTTTGTACGTGTCCGAAGCTCCTGTATAATGGTTTAAATAATGTTATTGACTTATTCCAGAATCATACATATTGATATGAGATCATATATGGTCATATTATTAGCTTCTTGTTAGTAATATTTCATTGTTACTTGTTACTCGGGTCTTTATAACTTTTTGTTCTTATGCGTGTTTTGTCGAATAAATTCTTATTATTATATTTAGGTTATAGATAATTCATTTCCAGAATGGTATTAGTGTAGTATATACCATATTCATTCATTCAATTCATTTATACAATCATTATGAAATGAAGATCATGTAGAACGAGTCGCATCACATCGTGGAGACGGTATTCCGTACGTACGCACGAGTGATGATATCGTTCCTATGATCGTGGAATTGTATTGGAGTTTATATATATATTATTTCAGTATCAATATTACTTAATAATAATCATATATAGTTACTCATTACACCATTATACCCATCCTTGTAAGGTGATGGTGGAAAATAGATTACACCACGGCGTGGAGACGGTATTCCGTACGTACGCACGCGCGGTGATTTCATTTTTTCCGTAGGATGGATAGAAGGTGAATTAGGGTTGTTTCATATTTATAATAACATATCAGTATGTAAGTAATACTGATGTTATTACTTTATCATGAAACAACTAAAGAAGAAGAAGTTGAAGAAGAAAGAAATTGAAAAGATCGGTAATGGATATTACCTCTTCTTTGGAACGCCTTTTTGAATCCTCCACTTAAGGAACTAAGATTGGTCTTTGGAGAAGACCAGGACCTCTAGGATTATTCTAGGGAAGTGGAGAAGGGAAAATGTCAGGGGTTGGCCGAGCTTGAGTGCTCAAATTGGTGTGAGGAGGAGGGGGAGGAGGTGCCCTTTTATAAGGGAGGAGAGGGGCACCTTAGGAATATCTCAAAATATTATTTTATATTAAAGTCAAAATCGGTTTATAATGGTTCCAAAGGGTCTTATTTCGAAGCCAAAGTGGGGATGGGTCGAAATCCTATCAACCAATAGTATTTAGACAAGTTTAGGGTATTATTTTAACCTTATCAATTAGATTTAACTCTAAGTTAATTAATTTAACTTTTACCGTGTCTTTTTGTTTTCTTTCACTATATGGTTAATACACTTACTATAACATGCCAAACGAATCCCAAATTGTTTATTATTAATATATATATCCTTATCTAAGTCATTTGGCCGAACCTTAGATTTTTAGGAATAAAATAACAATTAATAATATAATATTTGATTTAAAAACTATTTTGTGTCAATTTTTACACTATTTGATATATGATTTTTGTGAAAGTCATAACAGAATTATATGTTCGAACCAAGTTGATTAAATCAACACTAATATATCATAGTAACCTAGAAAATTAGTGGAATTCATAAAAAGTCTCAAATTACATTTATTTTGGTATTTATATTATCAATTTTTTTCAATATTTCATTAATAAGATAATTACTGCATCATCTTTGTGTCATAATTAAATTAAATTATTTGATGTCTAAAAATTACAAATAAAATACCATCATGTAGGAAATCTTTTTAGCTTTCTAATGAATATTTACAATCGAATTTATCTTATGTATAACCCTATATTAAAAATGATTTACTTATTAAACTTTGATTTTAACTATTTTAACCCTTCTTTAAATAAATTAATAATAAATGTCCTAATCTAATCCAAGTGGGCCTAAATGGTCATATTTTATTCCTAAGTTTGTTTTTGGTCGAATTACACTTGTCCAATAGAGTTAGGACATGTGTTAGGGTAATATTAATATCATATTTACCCTTAGTTACCCTATTTACTATTAACCGCGGTAAAAATAGTAAAAAGTTACTATTCACCAAAAAATTATTTTCATCTCATTGAACCACATTTTAGTCCTTGATATTAACCGTGTCTCTCGGATTTTTGAAATTCCATTCACAGAAGCGGTAAAATTAAGTTTTATGCAAAATTCAGTTTTTAACCTACCACTTAGTGGTTTCACTATTCATCAAAAATTGAAAGTTTTCAGAAAAATACCAAAATTTCACCCTAGGCTAATTTCGATATTCTGAGTCCAAAAATGAAGTCCATTTTGAAAAATAAAATTTATAAAATTTCAAAAAGTGGTTATTACTATTCATAACGGCTAGTTTTAATAGCATATTGTTGTTTAGTGAAACTCGGTATTGCGTACGACGCAAGCTATCGAGGAAGGTCGCGATTGCGTGTAAAGCAAGCCAAGCAAGTGTTGTGTAGAAAAAGATTCCTTTGATGATTTACATAACATAAAAGTCTCGGGTGTTACATATATAGTGATAAAATTCTCAATAAAATCACTTCTTCTTCCACTAGTAATGCTATGATGAAATGTGTAAATTATTATAAAACCTATTTCATTACCATCGGTTATGTTATGATGTAATTTTTATGAAACCCATTTCATATTTTGTGTTCTGATATGATGATTATTTTATAATCTTTTGGAATACATATTTCTCATTTTCATTTTTTGATGGGTGGGATCTATATCTCCCTCAAATTTTCTAGGTAAATATTAATATCATTGGAGAAAAATGGAAATGGAATTGGGAGTGAACCCAGTCCAATAAGGGAATATATCCACTATGATAGTCTTAGGATTGAACCTTGATTACTATAATGGTTTTGGAAATGAACCAATTCACTATTATTTTCATGGAAATGATCCATAAACTACAAGGGAAATTATTTTTAATAATTATGTGTATTATATAGATCTATATTATATAAAAATATTGTTTTCTCATGGTAAATGTTCTTTGATCTCATTATGATTCTAGTATTATTAATATCCATCATTTCTTCCATGAATCATTTTTATTCTCAATGTTATTCAAGTTATGGTTTCAAATATTATTGTCATATTCCCATAGCCCTATGCTCATGACATGATGATATCTTCATTATTTAGAATTATTGAGTATATGTTCCCATGATTTATTATGTTTCATTTCCATAGGTTATTATAAAAGGTATTATGTATGATATATCTAAAAAGGGTTCTATTTATGAATAACATAGTGGGAGGAAACATTTCTAACTTATGGATCATTTTTTATTTTTCCATGTTTCCAAAGTCACTATACATTTATGTTAATCAATTATGTGTTTATGTAATGAAATTAATATTAATAAAAAAGATATAATATAGATGTATGAGAATAATTAGAATTTAAAATTTTAATATGAGTATAGGTTTATCTAACCCTTAAAATATATTATATGAAAACATTACGGATAAATATAAGGATTTTTTAGGATATTTCCGAGTATAAGTCTAAGGATGATTCCATGATTAGGGAAATATCATGTAAATTTTGTAAATGATAGAGAGATTGGTTTCCATGAAATTTTATCCATATACTGATACTGTAAGTGGATGTATTTTTTAAACATAGGTATCAAGGAGATATAACTCTAAAAATGGGATATTGACCAGGACTTGATAATCACCTGGTTCACAAAAATGTCTCTTCTATACACATTGTTTAACAATCCTAGGAGATATTCTTTAGAAATTATAAAACACTTTACAAACCGTAATTAAGGATTTAAATAGATTATTACCATGAAAGACCAAGGATAAACCCAAGGTTTCATAAATTAAAAATAGTTTTCCATGATTTATATGTATAATAAGTTGTTTTTCATGATTATGTGGTTCCCCACTATGATTAGTTTTTATGTTATAACTTTTAGTTTTAGTCACTAGCTAGAACCCAAAGGTACCGTGCTTATGTTGATTGTGATAAAAATTTAAATGTTTGTCCTCATTATAATCCATATTTTATGAGACCTAGAATAAAATATTTATTTATATGCTCACACATGTTTTCAATATATGAATCGTGTTGAACATGTAGATGAGAAAAGTAGGGAAATGTGTTCTCTTGAGTCCTTCATGAGGTAACACCCACATATTTTTCATGGTTTTTCTGATCCTTGTAATTTTTTTAAAAATGATCAGTTCTAAAAAATATATATTTTCTACTCTGTAATGTTTGGAACATGAAAATTTCATTTTTATCTATTATTTGGAAGGATAACTGGATAATTAGTGGAATTTCATCATGAATAAAAGGTAACATTATGAAATTGACTTCGTCATGTTAGAAGATTTTAGAATCATAATTTTTAAAAATTATATCCCTTAAATGCTTCATAAAAGATATAGAATAATTTATATGACTTGAATAATATGTATTTTGAATCTTTTGGTTCCTATGAGAAAAATATTACAAGAATTATGAGGTATGATTCTAGAATTATCAACCAACCAAAATGTAAGGATGATCGATTATTCAGTAAATTAAAAAATATTATCTGGTGGGAGTTGTCCCTAATGAACTTCAGTAACTATAAATAAATCATTATATGTTTTCTCAATATAAAAATAGATATCAGAGTATCCCATCAATATCTTGGTTTTGACATGAAACTGAAGATAGAGTTTAGAGAAAACTCTAAAAAAATGTATAGAAGATAATAGTTTTTTTCATGCACGATGTGTGGAAGGAATCATTGGGCGAATCATCATAAGGGTACTAGTAATTTTTTTTGTATGGGAAGGATGAATAATGATAAATTGATTTCCAAAGTGATGGGAATAAGTTAGATAATAATGAAAATAGAGATATTGTTGAAATAAATTCACCACCCACAATCCAATGTTTCAAATGCAAGGAATACTGTAAATATTGATACCAATTTCCAAATCAGAAGGTAAATGAAGATGATTGACATCAACAACCTCTTAATCAAAGGTAAAAGGGTGGATGTCATTTTATCACTATTTATAATGACAATTGCGATAAAGACATGGTGAAATGTACACATACAATACAATCTTGAACAACTAATGACTTTTCTGACTCTGGATCTTCAAATTATTTTTAATCTAAAAAAATATCTAAGGTGATTAAGATTCCACCAAAACTATTATATATATAATTATTAATGAAAAACACTAACTATATGATTATTTCATAACAATTTTATAAATCCTCTTTAGTATATGTTTTTGAGAATATAATTCATGAAAATCATATCAATCCTCCTCTGTTTGAATTTGATATTATCTTAGTATTGCACTATATTTACCTTCATAAATCATGAATCAAATGCTGAAGAGGTAATTCACGTTTCATATTCAAAACCGTCCATGGTCATCTATTAATGTGATTATAATTATTAAAATCTGGATTATATTATAGCCATTGTATGGGTATTGATTCATATTCAGAAGGGGTATTTATCTCAAACAGTTTGGGAGAATCTTGACATGAACGATATTTTCAAAGTGAGGTGATTTTTAATGAATTTCTAATAAATCTGACTAGTCTTTCACCAAAATCTAATTTTTAGTTCCTAATTGAACTCATACCAGGTTCAAAACCAATTTCAAATACTCCATATAGAATTTCCCTAATTGAGTTGTAGGAGTTAAATAAGAATCCTCATGAGAACCATGGATAGGGATCTATTTTTCCAAGTGTGTAACCTTGGGGTGCACCTATTATTTTTGTTTAAAATACTAAAGGATCAATGAGACTTCCTGTTGATTATCAACAAATGAACAATATCAAAATCAAAAACAAGTATCCTCTACCTCATATTGATGACCTACTTGATCAACTGCGCAGAGATAAATTCTTTTCCAAGATTGACCTTGATTCGGTATATTATAAATTGAGGGTCAATAATTTGGATATTATCAATAAAATATTCTATACAAGGTGTGGATACTATGATTACATAGGGATTCTATTTTGTAATAATAATTCCCCTTATATCATCATGGACTTAATGAAAGGGGTATTTTCAGATTACCTTGATCAATTTATGGTTATATTTATAGATGATATTTTAATCTACCCAATGAGCAAGGAAGATCAGGAATATCAAATGATAATTTCACTAAATGTCCTATGGAAGGAGAAACTATTCAAAAAAATTACAACATGTTAATTTTGGTAGAAAAAGGGTTCATTTTTGGCCATGTAATCTTAGGATATGGTATATTGGTTGTTCTATCAAATATGAACACTATTTAATGTTGGACCAAGAAACAATGGTTGTTGAGATACATAATTTTCTTGGTATAGTTGGATATTATCAACATTTTGTGGATTATTTCCCATGACTATATAATACACTCACCAAGATTTCTCAAAGTGGAGCCATGTTCCTATTTACATATTTAGGATAAATAAATTTCAATAAATTTGGTAGAATATTAGTTAATAAACCTATGATTACATTACCATTTATTAGATAAGGGTTTATAATCGATAGTTATGAATCTATGAAGGGATCATGATATAATCCTATACATAATTACATGATTATAACTAATACCTTTTGATAATTTATGATTCATGATAAAATTTAAAAAACTCATGAATTGGTGTCACTATTAGAAATCTTTCAATTAATGATATAGATAAATTATCTTTTAGAGAAAATTTTGATATATATACCGATAAAAAATGTTTGAAGTATATATTCACATAGAATGATTTGTATATGTGTCATAGAATATGGTTAGAGTTAATTAAATATTAAGACTAATCAATACATTACCACCTTTTGAAAGCGATCTTGGTGATCGATGCTTTGATATGAAATAATCATGATTGATCATTCATGTTGAGGATCAAGAAAGATTCAATATTTTGGGATTTAAAAACATATTATTTGGAAATCTTGAATGAAGGTGAGAAATGTTATATTCCTTAATTTTATTTTCAACCATCTATCAAATTAATGATTAAAGAGGAATAAAAGGATGATGTTGAGCTGGAAAAGATGGTTATAAATGATCTTGAGTTTAATATTGATCATTCTAGAATAATAATTTTCATGGATCGGGTTTCTCTTCTATCCATTCTATATTTTAATTAGGAGTTGTTAGAGAAACCTCATAATTCTTCATTCATTATTTATCCTAGAAGTACAACTTTCTATTGATATTTGAAAGAGTATTTCATGTCAGATGGCATGAAGAGAGATATCCCAGATTTTTTATCTCAATTACTGGTTTATTAGAATATATTTTTCTAGATCCAAAAGACATGGAGGATGTTACATCCATTACCCAAACCAAAATAGAAATAGGAAAACATCACCAAGGATTTTGTCATTCTATGCCCCAAAAGGTATAAGGGGAATAATTATATATTTTTTTAAGTCCATCAAACTATATATGCATCATGACTATCTAGAAAATATTTTTGGGATAAATATTAATGAAGTTATAAGGATTCATAGAGAACCAAATTCAATTGTGTCTGATCAGTATATGATGATTAACTCTATGTTCAGGAGAAATCAAAGGAAAACACATGGTACAAAGTTGAGTTTTATCACTACATATAATCCAAAAATAGATGGTCAGTCAAAGAGAACAATTAAAACCCTATAGGATATGTTTAGAGAAATCTCTTTGGATTTTAAAGATGGTTGGGATTAACACAACCCTCTAGTTTAGTTTTTGTACAACAATAACTTACACTCATAATTTTGATGGATCCATATGAATCCCCTAAGGAAATTTTTATAGAGTTATATTAATCTAGAATGAAGTTTAATATAGAATTATATTTGTACATGAAATAGATATTCAAATGGAATAAAAGGTTAGAGACTTTCAATAACCTCTAATAGAATCACAATTATATAGAATAGTTATAACGATAGTAATCAGCACGCTCTAGAATTTGAAGTTGGTTAC
The DNA here is from genome assembly GCA_963277665.1 of Viscum album. Lineage (NCBI taxonomy): Eukaryota > Viridiplantae > Streptophyta > Magnoliopsida > Santalales > Viscaceae > Viscum > Viscum album. The sequence continues at coordinate 508,119,311 of OY728140.1, forward strand.
TGGTGTTCTATGAAGTTATCGAAGGAAGAAGATAACAAGATTTGGAAATATTGGAAAATTAAACCCTTTTGTATCAATCCCTTTGAAATTTTGGATCATATCTGGATGGTAGCCTATCAGTTGGTGCTTCCACCAATCCTCTCTCAAGTTCATGATTTGTACCATGAATATCTCTTGAGGAAATTCATACTTGATCCTTCACATGTACTGAATATATAATTCCTACCAATAGAGGAATATATTTTTTATGAGGTATGCCTAGTGAATATTCTTGAATAAGAATATAATGTTTTTAATACAAGACCGCTCACAAGGTCAATGTTCTATGGAATAACCACCAGTTGGAGGAAGCTATGTAGGAACATGAGGATATAATGAGGTATAATTATCCTCAAATATTTGTATTAAAGGGACTTAAATTTGATGGAGAAATTATTTTTAAGATGTTTATAATGCTTCACCATATGTTTTTATGAATTATATTTTATGAAGACATTAAATTTCATTGATATCTTGCGTTATAACAACACTGAGTTTTAACAAACAACAACAAAAAAGTAATAGTTTTATTTAAACTAGACTATTATTTCTTAGAATACTAACTTTGAAGCATTAATTGGAATAAAAATAATAAAAATAAATTATAATTTGTTTTATATAAAAAAACTTATTGATTAAAAATTACTTAATTTTTTCAAATGTCATTATATGTATTAAAAATACTATTTTCTAAAAATGTGTTATTTTTTGTCAACAAAAAAATTAACTTTTAAAACTAATCAAAAATTATTTTTCTAAAAAATAAATTATTTTTGAAATCACCTTTTCGAAACTACCGTAGAGTTAATTTATTGTATTATTTTTAATAATAATTTTCCTATGAATGGTGAAAAAAACTGGATTTTATTTAAAACTCCCTTTTACTTTAAAGAATTTATAAGATTTATATATATTGTAAATTGTTTTTAAGATAATATTATTTTAATAAATATCATTTAAACCAATTTATTTAATTGGAATAATTATCATGTTAAATATAGACATAAAAACTAATTGAACATTTGAACATTTTCTATTTGGAAAACTGCTTTCTCATTACTTCCGCTACATTCATTTTAAATTTTAATTTTACACTTCTCTTAATGAAATTTGAAAAAATGGATTCCTTATTTAGAATAAGAATAATATTTATTATTTAATAATATAAACTTAATTGTTTACCATAATTATTATTAAAACACTAAAAACGTATTTACCACTTTTAAGGTAAAATTGGGTTTACAAGTGGATACAACTAGAATGATATGAGTTAAAAATAAATCAAAACATTTTCAAACATATTTTATGGTCATATTTTGAAATTATATTTTATAATAATTGTGAATTTTCCATTTTAGAGTTGTGTTTCATGTGAAAAAAGTTTTACACCATTTTCATTCCAAAAAAGTACAACTATGTCACCACCACTTCGGTGGTGGTGTGCTTGTGAAGGAGAGTGGTACAACAATGTTGTTCTTTGGGAGGTTCAGGGTTCGAATCCTGGGAGTCCGGTTATGGGGTGAGCCTCTCCCCCAGGATCCACCCATCTTGTCGGGTCACTCGGTCTCAACTGGGTGGGAAAAATGAGGCACGACCTAATGTGCTGACGGATTGCTATGACGAACCATTGCTGATAGGGTTGTCACCCTCTGGGATGCTCTTCCATCTTGGTGTGAAACGAATCCTTCCCTAGTTGGGTCTCTACCTCAAGGCAGTGACCTCTTCATAGGGGAGGGTGGTTACCATGTGTGGAGGGTTCTAAAAGGCCACACATGGGAATTCCCTTCGAAAGGAGAAAAGAAGTAAAACCATGTCACTCACATCACTTATAAAAGGACACCCACTTTCCTCTCCGCATTACACTTCCATAACCATTTGGTTTATTCAATACTAAAAAAATATATTACTTAATTCTATAATATCATCATAGAATCAATATTTTGGTCATAAATCAATCCTTAGATGGATTATTGTGCAATCCTAAGGAGGATACCCAAAACGAGGCAATGTTCTTCAATGTTTATTTTTATTTTTTTATTCTACCACCTCATTGCATGGTTATTCAAAAAGGAATATATAATATCCAAATTACCATCCATAAAATTTCATGTTTTATTGTTATTTTAATTATCTTTGACCATCTTCTCATCTATCAAATGGGATACAAAATCATCATTTGTCTGTATGGCAGACTACCGCCTCACGAACCAAAGATATACTTTTTCACCCCCACATCTCATAGATGGATATAATTAAGTATTAAATGTATATATAAGATATTAATTATATTATCATATTAATGTAAGTATCATATCACAAATAAATTCATTCATTGCATTTTGTGGGAATATGACAATGTCTCTCGTGTGTACGATGGACAACCGCATCGTGAAGCGATGTGATTTTTTAATAATTCTCCTGGAAGTTAAAAAGGATGGTTGTAATGAAAATATGTTCTAAATATGACATAGTAGTTAAAATATTATGTTTATATATTATTAACCATTCTTTATTTCAATATTTATAGAAAATGTAATCAACATTCACGCATATATACGGCCTACCATCTCCATGATCGATGTATTTCATTTTCTATATCTCGCTTTTACTGATTATGTTAAATACAAATATACTGAATATTTTTTTTTTATATTTTTTTAACATTAAATTTATATTTTAACCATCCCCAAATAAATCTTAAGAAAAATAAAAAACCAAAACGTACATAAAAAACAAATCAGTTATTACTTGAAAGAAGACTTTAACATCGAATTGTTAATAAAAGAGTAATAAAAGGTCATAACTAAATAATATATGGTTTTATATATATGATTATGGTTATATTATAAATTAATATTAAAATTATATTTATTATATAAGATTTTCAATTGTAGATGATAGATGTTATGACTTAAAGTTAGGTATTTACGTCTCACATTTTACTTTTGTGACACACATACCATATTCATCTACAAATTGTTTATGGTGTGTATAGATCCCATTAATGTATTTTTTTTATTAACCTCGAAATTATTTTGATTTACAATTATTTTTTATTATATCTCAATCATGGGGATTTTGATTCAAAATTTTCCAAAGAGATAAGTAATTTGTTATCCCAAATTACATTCATTGGTACATAACATATTTTATAAACATATCTATAAGGTGTATATACTACCCTTTTGAAATTTTATACCACTAAAATAATTATTTTTATGTTATTAAATATTTAATTAATTTTTAATTAGTAATAGTTCTTATGAAAAAAAGATACCTAAGTGGTAAATATTTTATGATTTAATCTAATCATTCCTTGGGATTGTTTATTATTATGTTTCTGATGATAAAATATTTTGATTCATCACTAAAGAAATGAATGAAATTTATTTGACTCTATTTATTTCATGAGAATAATTCTTCCCCTTCATTTTCATCTCTTTATATAGTAATTATTTCAAAATAATTATTTTAATAAAACCCATCTCTATTTCTCTCTTCAGTCTAGAACTCTTTTTATTCCAAAACCATGAATACTAAAAAATTAAAAAAATTATAACATTGATAGAATTATTTATTAAAATATAATTTTCCATTTTTTACATTTTACTTTTTAGAAACTATTTTGAAAGGAATATTCATGAAATTTTACAAACATGGCTCATTTTTCATTTACTAAAAATGTTAAAAGAATCATTAATTCAATGTGTAGAGAATGAATTTGAATTTCTTGATTTCATGATGATTATTTTTATTTTAAGATTCATGTATAAGTATTCATGGTTATTTCAAAGAAAAAAACATAGGAATTTTAAAATTTAAAAATATTTGATGTTGAATTTAAGGATATTTTCCTCAAGAATCATTCCAAGTGGTTTTTCTTTCAAAATAATATTCCAACTACAAAAAAATCTATTGATGATACTTATTATTTAGTGGGGATATAATCCAAATATACCATTATTATTGTTTATTTGAATAATTTATTTTTATGATGAAATTTTTTTTATGAAACTCATTTATCTTCCATGAGTTATACCACGATTGAATTCAAAAAACATAATTCTTTTTCCATGATTTATGTATTAATAAATTAATGAAATTTTTATGATATATTTTTATTTTTTACATGTTATGTTTTGATGAAATTTTTATGAAACCTGTTATATTTAATGGGTTCTAATATGATCCATATTTTATGATCTTATAATATACATATGTATGATTTTCATTACGTGATGAATGGGTGCTATATCTCCCTTTAATACATTGGTAAAAGATTAATATATGATAATATAAACAAGAATGATATAGGGATTGAATTGGTTCATTAAGGGACTCAATCCAGTAAGATAGTATTTTGTCTGAGCCTTCACTACTATGATGGTTTGTGGAGTTAAACCAATCCACTATGATAGTCTTGGTAATCATAATTAAAATACTAAGGAAATAATTTTATATGATTATGTGTATTCCAGAAATCTATGTCTTATTCCATGATTAAAATCCATGGTTAATTTTGTTTTATTAAATTGTAATTCATGTCTTAAAAAATACCAATATTTATTCTATGACTCATGTTTTTTTATCTATTTTATGTTGGGTATATTTCTTAAATATAATTCTCATTTTTTCATTAACCTACTCAGGATATTTTGATATCTCCCATTCTTACCCAAAAAGAGAGTCTAATATCACTGTTTATTATGTTTCTCTTCCCCATGATATGATTAAAGGTATTATATATGATATGTACAAGAAGGGTTAGAGTAATGAAGATACTCATGGAAGATGACATAACCCACTTATGGACCAGTTGTTTTTGTTCCCATGTTTCCAAAGGCCTAATTCCATTACAATCATTAGGTGTCTATTTATGTGATATAATTATTTTTTATCAAAAAAAATTAATATCTATGTATGAGATGTTTTGGTCATTAAAATACAAACTATTAGGCATAAAGACTCACAATAATTTCAGGAACCTTCTCATGGTGGATGACCTTTGTGTTCTCTAGTGTGTGATGTATTGAAAATGTGACCTACCAGCTAAAAATCCACATTTATTTATGACAGTGGACAATTTCATCATCTGACCTATGAATTGATATTTAGAATTTAAAATTATTATGAATATACATTATTAGTTATGTTCTTTGATGTTTTGATGAAAATTTTGATAACATATGTTCTCGGTGAAATAAAATAAGTTGGGTGCAACACGAGTAATATTTGATTATTGAATAATGTGAGAAATAATTTGTAGCTTATATTAATTAATGGTAATTTATATCTTAGTACCATTGATGGAAATAATACAACCAGAACAACACTTTCCATGGTGTTCTCTAGGAAAGTTCAATTTCATGAAATTCATTAAAATAACCATAAAACATATAGGTTTAGGGAACCAACATGAAACCTTCTTAATTAAAGATAACATGAAAAATGGATTATAATACACAACAAGCATTCATTTCAGTTTTAATCATTTTCAAATTTTCTTCTTTCTATATGGGTGGTTTTCCATGTTTCTAGAAATTGTCCTTGGAATTTGTTTTTTTGGCTATATTCCACCATGAAATATTCCTAGAGAGTCAAACACTGAGTGTAAATATAACCTCTACTAAATATTAATAATATTTAATATTTTTAATGTTGAATAAATAATATTCATGCATGTGGTTTTATAAATATTCTTTTCTTATTTATCTATTGTATTTTATTACTAGTTCTTTGAGAGAATATTTTGTGAGAATTATTTTTAATAATAATATATTCTCTAATTAGTTAATATGCTATTTATTTAATTATTACCCAATAATAATGTTATGTTTAGTTATTAAATAAATAGGCCTTATTGAGGATTGAAAAATATTTTATAGGAATTGTGGACCAATATTAATAGTCATGTGGGAAAAAATATATATGAAATATTATATGAATAAATAATATTTATTTATATCCTGTCGTTGTTTTAATTTCAATAAATAATAACATAATTTATATTAAAGGTATAATGTTCCATAGGGAGTGATAAAATAATATGTGCTCATTTGAAATTATTATTTTCTACATAACGGTATTTAAACCCAATTTTATTATTTCTCATGTGTGGATTCATTTTTTGTGCACAAAACTTCTAAATAATTCACCTATGGACATGGAGAGATCCCTCTCAAAGAACATTGTCACTATTGATGAGCGATCCTCTTTCACCCCCAATCTTGATTCTAGAGAGATAAAATAAATTCATTTTAAAATTAATTTTCAAGTATATCAACGATGAATAACACAATCATTAGGTTCGACTATGATAGAACCCAATGATTCCAATGGACTTGTTTAGAGGTTTGTGGAGCATGTTGGTATCACTACTGGAGGGAATCTATACATTATTCTTATAATTCAATTATGACATGACATAGTGAGTATCTTAGATTCATCAATTAAGAACGAATTCATTACTAGGTAGTTATTAATTTCTAAAATTAATTATAAATCATTATATTTTAATCCTATTTTTTCAGTATTCTCACAGAAATTAATCATTGATTCAATTATATTTTTAGTGATGTTTATTTTTTTATGTATATATCATATTTCTCATTGATTACAAAAATATCCAAGTTGTTCATGTCTCATATGGTTCTTCTAATGTTCTAGGAACCTTCAAGTGGTATCATAGGGGTTTCATAATTATTTATAAATATTTAACATTTCTTTTATTTTTCACATATTTATTATTATTTTTAAATATTTATTTCATCATTAGTTAATTTGAATCTTGATATATTCTCTTTTTCCTCATTTTTAACAAAAATATATTCAAAATTTATTAATTTTTAAAAGTATTAACATTCACATAACTCATCAAGATGTGTCTGTGATTATTCCAAGATAACACAAAAGTACACACCATGTAGCCATTGTCACACACCTTGTAGCCCATGTATACACCTTGAACTTCATTAATTTTCATTGAACAATTACACATAGAGTCCCTATGTGTGCACCACATATATAGGGTGAATAATATACATGACTTATAGTTTTATAGTACAAGCTATGAATATTACCAAATTACATAGAATGGAAAATAATTATTTTTATAATTCTTAGACCTTACTAGTATATGTTATTTTTACCTTTTATTTGACAATTTATATGTCCTGGGATGGGTTTCATATTTATATCGAATCGTGGGAAAAGTAGTTTTTACCTTTTAAAACACTGAATGGAAGGGTGTGCTAGTATTATGGAGAGAGAGTTGGGAATCTACAAGAGATACTTTCCTTTGGAATATCTAGTCACCCCAATTACCCCTATATGATACGCATTCACCATTTCCACAAGGTGGTCAATAGGATCACTAGGTGGATCGATAACTAGAAGGATCATTTTATATCCTTTAATGGAAAAATCAACCTAGTCAAAACTGTACTTACCTATATTCCAATGCACATACTCTCACCCATCAAGGTTACTAAAGTGGTGATCAAAGGCATTGAATTTTTTTTGTCTCATTCCTATGGGATTCCCACTCAGATAGAAAACACTATTGGGTGACTTGGGGTTTGTTGGATAAATAGGTAAAGGAGGGTTATATCTATATTATAATTGTCTCTGGTGAGACACACGGTGCTCATGAAATGATGGAATGAGAGGTTGTTGAGGGTTGAACAATATGGGACAGTTTCATGGTTCAAAAATACTAGAAATACATGGAGTCTCCAAGGAGAAACTCTTCTGTTCTATGGAGTCTAATTGGCCTACACATAATGACTCTTCACAATCACACTCGGTGGATGGTTGGTAGAGTTGATATTAACTTTAGGCTTGATAAATGGGTTGGTGTACCACTTTTCATCCAAGGATTCCTAGTTCACAATATAAAATTGAGGATTGAAAAAGGGCATCCAAAGCTCACTCAAGAAGTCTTGAATGAGGATTAGAACACCTTATTCTACCTCATTGATCTTTCAACTGATCTTGGTCAGTGTGTTTTTAAAGGTTTTAAATCTATAATTTACTCTAGTAAGGTTTATCGGTGGATGGTGACTACACAAAATGATATTGAAACCTGGGGGGAGTTTCTGTTGTATAAGGATGTACCCCCAAAATACAACTTTATAGTTTAGAACATATGTAACAAATCTCTACCCACATATGATCAAATCTAGTGAACGTGTATTCTTTTGGATTCTAGGTGTTGTTGTTGAATATAGGGCTATGAAGAATCTATCATGCATTTATTTTTTGAATGAGAATGGGAATACACCGTATATAATTCCTTTGGATACTTCACTACAATTCACACTCAGCTGGCTATAAGTGGATCCTTCATTGACCTCTAGTTTCATAGTGTAGAGTCTAATAGAAATGATATAAAGGCTCACGCAGTGATTCTAATTGCAAGCTATTTGATGATCTGGAGTTCTAGGAATATAGTGTGGCATTAGGGAGTAACGTGTTCGAAGTTGGATATTGATAGAAGAATATGGAATTTATCTATTGGTACTTCTCATCAATTCATAAAGTGGTGTGACACACCATTATTCCGACCCATATTATCTAATTGTTATATTCACATTACATCGACCTCAAATATCCAAGATAGATGAATCAGATGGATCTCACCTAGTTTGGGACTCAAATTAATCACCAACGGCTCTTGATGATTAGGAACTATGAAAGGGGTTGGTGTGGTTTGATGTACCCGGGGTAGTGTTGTTATTTCTTTCTCAACTTACTTGGTAGTGGTGATTCTCTCTTGGAGGATCCCCGGACAGTGCTAGAAGGTCTCACCCTTTGTAAGAAGATCAATATCAAACTTTCTGCAGGGGAAAATGACTCCATACTTGTTTATGACACTCTATGTGGCTTCTTCTCTACACCTTAGTATATTTCATACCTTATCCATAAATGTATAATGTTTTTCAATAATATCACAAACGTGCTTTACACCTATCGAGGGGGAACAAAGTGGAAGATTTACTTTCATCGAATTCTTCTCATGATAGGCCTATCTATTCCTTTCCATTATTTGATTTATTTTTCCCTCAATGAGTATACTTAATCAGATGAGCTTCCCTTGGACAACACTATTTTAGGCCTCCGTGACTTTTTGGTCTTATCTTTTTACCTTTATTGAATTTTAAATATAATGATGATGATGATGATGATGACATGTATTACATGTGTCATTTATTTGACTATGTACATGACATGAAATTATGTGATGAGTTGTGTATTCCACATTCCACATGACTAAATTGTATACATATATAATACAAGATGGGTAGTTCGGGTGGGTACTCTCCATCTTGCCTCTAAAGTACATATTTTGTATATATATCTAGTTTTGAATAAGTTTATATAATTTAATTAAAATTCTGTTGGATAGGAATTGAATGAATGTTTGGATGAGAATTATTGTAAAATAAATGATTAATTAAAAAATATAATTATGTTATTCTGTAGTGATTTATCATAAATAAGAATGATTACAGTTGAATAATATTATTATTGATTGCCTAATTCATCATATAAATGTAGATGATCATGATAATAGACAAGAAATTCAATATGTGATTGGTTTCCTTTTAATTTTGTTTAAATTAAATTTATGATGTATGCATCATACCTCCTCTCATTATGTAAGGACATGTGTGGCCCTAGTTTCCATTTATTTAAACCCCTTAACAAATCCATTATTTTCCCTCAACTGTGTGTGAGTAAATGATTATGTAATGGATGGAGCTACTATGTTAATAGATTTGGGTTAAGTTTGGAGATGAAGTGAAACAAATCCAAAAGGTATAGTGGTGGATAGTTGGAAAGATAAAACATAAACAAATTCTTGGTTCAATTTATATTTCCTCAAGGTCAAATGTTAGTTTATCATCCTCTAGATAAACTAACCATTAGTAAAAGATCATTATCATGCCATTTTATTATTTTAATTCTATCATGTATCATATTTAATTTTAATATTTATGATTTATTATGTTCACCTAAATTAAAAAAATTAACATTATTATATGATATAACTAAAATAAAATTGATTATGTGTACTAATAATCTAATATATAGTTAAAAATTTAAGTAAATATACTAAATATTTTAAAAAAATATAATAAATATTAAATTTTATTTTATTAGATGATAAAATCCCTCAATTATATATATTAAATCATTATATCCTTCCACTATATAAGATAAAAACAAACCATAGTTTAAAATTCTTGACTAGCTCATGTCTGGGGCTTTCAATAATCATGGAAATTTTAGATTATGTTTTGGGATTACATGGTATTTTTATTATCAAGGATTGACATACCACAAATGACTTTATTTAACTAAGAGGAAAAGGTTAAGGAAATCGAATTTATGTATTTTAGGATTGGGGATCCCACTCAACAGATTATGTAACTTTGAGTAACTGCAGGGTTCCATTCCCGGTGGTAATCTCTTTTAGTGTTTATTGGTTCATTCTATAATTTCTCTTTGGGTCTCAAAGTTATGTTCCATTGAGGAGTTCGTTCGTCTGTTTCCCTCCTCTGGAACCTGGTCCCCACTTATCTCTCTGAGGTGGATTTCGTGGTGGACTCCCTAGTGCTCTAGGATGTGACTTTGAGTGTTTCAATGTCTCGTTCCAACTTCATATTCACAAGCCCTGGTTGGATTATGGTGATGGCTTCATGGTTCGGCTCATGGGAGGCCTGATGCTTATGCTCTACTCTGATTTCTAGGTTCTTCTCACACTCCCAGGTCGGTTTTATATGTTGGATTCTATGGACACTTTGGGATGTGTTTGTGTGAGCATATGGGTGTCCATGGAGCTATAATTGATAATTCCTCTATTTGATTTCTTTCAATGACATGGATGCTCTTTTTTGTGATTTTCATGTGCTCTAGTGATGTGTATAGAGAATGGAGTTCTTTCGATGTGTGTGGAGTGGAAGACGAAGGTGGATGGTGATTTTGGTGGGGAAATAGATGACTTGGACGTTCGTGTCGAGTGATGAAGTTGATGATGATGGTGATGAATGTTCCAGCGATGACAGTGGCGATGATGATGTTGGTGGTTCTGAGAAGTGATGTTGTTAGAGATGTCCGGGTGATGGATAAGTTGTTGCCTCGACTCAAGGTAGTTTACTGAATCAATATTTACGCATCTCGATGTGGCTCTCAAATCAACTAATTATTATGACTGATGCAAGCATGTGGTCTGATAACTTATTTATTGTATTTGAATTTTTATTTTAATTTACCATTTGGTGGAGCAGTTATGAAGAAGAGGGATCTCTTGAATTTAGAGTATTTGTGCAGTTGTGGTGCAGTTTTTTTGAATATTCTAATGTATCATTACCACTTACCCTTAATGTTGAATTTAGAAAATATCAAAAATGGATTTGTTGTTGAGTTTAATGTCTTCCAAAAACCATTTAAATATCTTGTCAGGCTCATGTAGGGGATAGATGAAGGAGAATATGGATTTTTTCCAATAGAATATCCAAGCAACATAATGTTCTAAAGCTAATGGTGAGGTTTTTGGGTTTCAATAAAATTTTTGGAGATAAATTAATATTACATAATATTAATTATCAAATTTTATCATATATTATTCAAATATTATTCTCATCTTATTTATAGAGATAGATGTAATCATGAATTCAAGCATATCATGGTGATCCATACATATAATGGAAAATATTTTCAAATGAGCTAATTTTTAATTATGGAAATGGTTTATTTGTGTTATCCTACACCATTAATGGAAATTATATGTTATAAAAAACCATATTCCTGATGGGCCAGGCCAAGAGGATAGTGAGGAAGAGTTGTATCTTAATGAGAAACATTTAAATGATTCCAATATGTTCATTGTTTCATACTACCATCAATTGATAATGATCTTATAATGAAATATGTGGTCACCAAATAATATAGTGTGATGTCTCACATTCATGATCTCTTTTATGAGAATGAAAAACAAATATTTGTATAAGATATCTAATGCTTCATTTACTATAATTCTTGGAGTGTTTCCAAAATCTTATCCTCTTGAATTCTAGATAATTATCTATATTATACATTTAGACATGTCAATGAATAAATTCATAAATTAATAGCACAAAGATAACATAATTTCATAACTATCAAATTACTTATCTATTTTTATAATTAATTAAAACATTAGGATTAACAAGAAGTCTCTTTTAGATATTCTTAATCCCATTCTCCAAGTATAGAAGGACATAAGAAATTACATAACCATGGTCCTTATAGTGAATAATAAAAACAATAATAAGGAAAAGGGTCCAAATAATCATAAATACAAAAATGATCCCCTTAATTTTCCATCCAAAAGTAGAATAATCTAGAGACAGGGAAATGAAAAGGAATAAGTATGTTTTTCGTGTGGAAAAAAATTCCACTATAATAATAAATGCACCCATAAGCAAGGGTAAGATAATGGTGCATTTGTAATCAAGTTTAATATTTCAATATCTATATATTGGGTATTGGATACAACTTATAGTACTCAAAAATTTATCCAAATATATGAACCAAGTAGATTTAAATATTTTTAGAGGATTTGTAGATTTATTGGTTTCCAATGGTATGAGGCCAGCTGCACAAGACATTAGAGACTTCCACCTTTTATTTCACATAAAAATGAAATTAGTTTTAATATATTGTTATAACATGTCAACTATTACCAAAATCATAAATTATGTATCCTCCCTATATAGAGATGGTTTTTTAATGTTTTTAAAAAAATTGTATCATTTATAAAGGCAACATGTATATTGGCCTGGAATATTTAAATAAAGACTATAATATTTAAAATTATGAAATCCAAGTATTTGTTATTAATATTGAATCATGTTTTAAATAAATATATATCACCCTATTATGGAATTACCATTTTGGTCCTGTAAATGAGAAGTATTTGAAAAGGCTCTATCACAATGTTTATTTGGACTCATTTGAACTAAAACCACTTGAATTATGTCATGAATTTTTATATGGAAAATTTACCAACCCTCCATCTGGTGGATAGGGTTAAAGTTCCATATATATTCTAGGATTGGTATACACTAATGTGTGGGGATCATTTATAGTAGAATATATTGGTGGGTCTTCTTACATTATAACTTTTATTTATTACATGAGTAGATATGGATATGACTAATTGAAGTGGTATAAGTTCGAGTCCTTTGAAAAATTCAAAGAATTTAATAATTAAGTAGATAATTAATATTTCATGAAAATAAAGAATTATAGAACTAATAAAGGTGGTTAATATATTTACCCTAGATTTAATGAAATTCTATGTGAGTTTTGGATTCTTTCTCAAATCACTAAATCATACACATGATAGTTAAATAGTGTTATTAAAAGGGGGAACCATGATTTTTTTGACATAGTGGGGTCTATGATGAGTCATGTGGGTCATGAATTACACTTTTAGGGATATACTTTACAAACTACGGAATATACAAAAAATTGAGTTCCAACTAAATAGGAAAACAGAATTCTCATTATGTTATATAGTGGAAAGAAACATGTATTTTTCATATACACATGTATGGTGTTGAGAGAAATTTTATAAGGCCATCTCAATAAATGAACTATAACCCTATGTGAAAAGTAGTATCATTATTGGGTATTTTTAGGAAACATGGAGATACTAACTACGAAACCCTTTCGACAAGAATGTGGTAATCCCTAGATGATCAATATTTATCAATAGGGATTATATATTCAAAATTTATAATCAGAGAAATATTGAATTTTATGAATATAATTCTCAAACTAGATTATAGTTGGGATCGAAAAATATTTTATAGGTCCCTATTGAATAAGTATTTTCTAAAACATAGTGTTGCATAGGAGCACCGGATATGTAAGAGAGATGGATAAATTTGTTTTTATTTTCATGGAAGTTGGTGACTGGTAATTGGTTGAAAATAATGATCATATATCCTATTAATAGGTAGTAGTGAGCTAAGTAGGTATAGTTTGGTAAGAAACCATGAGTTATAAATTTAATTCCATGTATCAGAATCATGTTTTGGTTTTGGTCAATATTCTAGTAGATTTAATCCATGATGGGTGATAATTGGTATTTAAGAAAATGATAGACATGGAATGTAAGGTAAGTGCCTATAGAGAAATGATATTGGATAAAATAATTATGTTTCATCACGGAATTTACTACAATGAAACATTTTCTCCATTTTCATTGTTTAAATCCATCCTAATTATAATTCCTATTGTAGATTACATTGACTATGATGTTTTTTATATGGATGAAAAAAATCATTTTTTAATGGTACCATCTAGAAGATTTATATAGGATAAAATAGAAGGGTTTCTAATTTAAAGTGATTCCAAAATGATATTATAGTTACATAGATAAATTAATGGATTGATGAAAGAATCTAGGTCCTAGAACATATGACTTGATGAAGCATTAAATTAATTTTGATTCATTAAGAATTATTTTAATTCATGTGTTTACAAAAGGTTTAGTGGTAATTTGATCATTATCCACATATTATATGTTGATTAAATATTACATATTGTAAATGATATACCAGTCTTACAGTTTGATAAGTATCTCTTAAATAAATGTGTCCATGTGAATGAATTAGGTCAAATATCCTACATTTTGGGGATCAAGATCACTCATGATAGAAAAAGAGTCTTATTAAACTAATATAATGTGAATAAATTGAAAAGATAGAAAATATATTTTTTATGGAAAAATAAAAGAGGGGATTGGTTCATGTTTCAAATGGTATACATATTTATAAGAAACCTTCTCCTCTAATACAACATGTAGAAGAATGAACAAGTAGGATATCATACACATAAATGATATGATCAATTATGTATTCCATTTTAAATAACATAATTTATGTTCCTTATGCACTAATAATGGTTGTAAAATATTAAGCTGGTCTAGGTGAACAAAATCAGTCTACTGTTTATGTTATCTCTATATATCTATAATGAAAACAGATTATGTTCATTGTGTGTGGATGAGATTAGAAGCTAGTCATTAGGGTTTTTAATAAAAAAAATTAGAAAAAGATAAAATTAATTGGATGTTACAGTCATGATATATCTTTAGTATAAATCAATTTTTTTATGAACTTGAAGAGTTAAATGTATCCTATTTTCCCTTATTCTATAGATATGTCACTCCTCCAATATATCCGAATAATATTTTCGGATATGAATATTTTCATAAGAGATTTATTTGGTACCTAGAATTAATGATCCTATCACATTATATTTTTATAATAATATAGTGATATCTATTGGAAAAGATCTAATCTCACACCGATGGGCAAAGAATATACTTTCAAATTATCACCTCAAGAGTGGTTTCTCAAAGAGTGAGGAAGTTATAATAAGTAGAGTTTATATATAATAAAATGTAGATTAGCCCTTTAATAAAGTATGATCCATGTTGAATCATGAATATCATGTGAAATCTAGTGGGATAAAATGTGTTAGAAGCTATCTATAATGAAATTTGGAGTCTATTGGGGTTAGTTCCCTAGAGATATCTTTTACAAACATTATGATTACTTATATTCAATGTTTTTGAATATTAGTAATCTTCTTATCACATCAAGATAGTTCTTCTATGAAAAACAGAATGTGACAATGTGAAAAGATTTTCTATCACAATAAAAGGATATAACATTTCACATCTATTATGAGAACCCATATGTTCCATGACAATACTATTAAATATGTGTTCTATAGCTATATAAAATCCTTATAGGGAGGAAAACTATATAGGATATCATTACTGGAGATGTAATGAACCAAGATTTTATCAATGGAATTTATGTTCTTATAATTATGTAAAAAGTCATACATCACATAAAGATATAAAATTATTCTCTTAAATGATACTTGGATTAGAATTTTTTTTGAAAATAATGGAAAATATTACACATGGACAATAAATAGAGAATAAGATAGTAAGAAAAAAAATTTGGATCCACTTGAACTACATTCAAGAACACACTCACTAAAAAATCTATATAAATAAAATATATTGTTAATAATAAAATTTTCAATTATAAAATGAATATATATATATATATATATATTAAATTTATTGAAAAAATAATTGAATGAAGAATAAATGAAATAAAAAGTATTTGTAATAATTAAGGATCATATACGTTTGGAATATTGACATGACCATTGTAATAGAAGACTTTCCATTTGGAATAGTAATATGGCTCCCATAATAGTAACCTCAATTATGAATGTCTAAATAAAAGTTTCGTATTTTTATAAATTAAAATTTGAAATAATTAAATCATGGTGTAAGTGAATAAATGCTGTAAAAATGATAAATTAAGTGTTAGTATTTTTGGGGAATGTAAATATGTATTTAAAATAATATAATCAGCATGATGATTTAAATTAAAATTTATTTTTATCAAATACATCAAAAAATTAATATTTTTTTGTATTATAATTACGAAATAATTTTATGTGCATTTAATTAATTTTTCTAAATGTCAACAAATAAATTATAATATTAATAAAATTCTTTTATTAATATGTGATGAATTTAATTTCAAATTAAATCTAACATATTTAAATAATTATTTTCATAAAATTGATTAAAAGTTTCAAATATACTAATAAAAAATGGTTATGGTGAATTTTTAGCATTTTTCTAAAATAGTTGAATTTTTTGAATAGTGAAATACAATAATTTTTTATATTTAACATTATATGAATTTCTGAGTGATCGATTTTGTAATCGTGATGTAAGAACCTACTTAATATAACTCTCCTGTAATATTTACTATATTTATCCATATTATTCAATAATATTGATATTCTTGATCCAAAATAAAATGATAAGTAATATAATAATAAAAAACAAGCCCTATAAATACTACCCCTCAACATCCTTTATCCTCACACTATCTAATCCACGAAGCTTGTTAATATTCTACCTAATTACCCTCCAAAGTCTCTTCCCCAACTCTATGAGCTTATAGTCTCAACGAAATAACAAATCCATTTGCCTTCAAGAGGTTCTCAAGAAGACTAAATTCAAGAGGTAAAATTTGCAATACTTTCATTTAATTTATTTTCATTTCCTATGCTCTCCATAACCCAAAATTAAAAAATAAAGTGATATTTAGACTTTAATATATATATACTTTGATTTTTCTAATTTAAGGTCAATCATATAATCTTTTCTCATCTCTTTTTATTTGAAAAATGAAAATATCATCCGTGATATGTTGGTTCACCACCTTCATGGACAACTAGTTTTCGTTTTCCATTACTGCCTTCAAGTATGGTCATAAAACTATTATTATGGTCAAATAATATTTTAATAAGTATATTGTATCTTTTTTCATGTTCTGTAAAAAATTCATATACATAATATTAAATAAAAAACTAGTTTGTGATGATCAGAAAAGCCTCCAAAATAAACAAAGCATTTAGAATTAATGTTTTATCATATGAGTCATCCTTATATCTAAAAATAAAATGACATAGGGGGAAATTTTGTATTTTTGTAGAAAATTAATACAATTAATTTTCACTTTTTTAGAATTACTGTCATTTTAGAATAACATATTCAATTCTATATTAGTGAATTGATTATGAAAATCATGAAAACGAATGCTCCCAAAATGAAAAAAATGAACTATATGACACATTAGAATGGAAATTAATGAACTAAATAATATAAAAAAATTATATAAGAGGTTATGATTTTATCAATTAATGATTCTAATTTGATTATCCTGGATATTAATTTCCTGTGTAGAATACATTCGAACATAATATAAGGGGATTATAGAACCCAATTACTTTCCTTGGGTTATCCCACTTTCATAAAATCCATATGTGGATATTCCCCTAGTTTAAATAAGTTTTCAGTTTATAATTCATACCTCCTTTTTAGGGGTATACATGTTTCTACCATTATTTTTAATCCAAATACAATGATTTTCCAAATATTTATTTTATTTACAAAAAAACATCTTATTATTATGTGTTGTTTTTTATAAAAAGGAAAATGATCTTTTATTCAAAATAATAATCTTCCTTCTCATTTGTGAACCCTAATTTTTATTAATGAATGTATGATTTATGAAATTATTATAAAACCCATTCCATTCGATGGGTTGTTTCGATAATATCATTTTTATATATTATATGTGTCATGGATGATTATGTAAATATTATGATGTGATGGGTGGTCCCATAATTTTATATCCACACACTTCATTAGGTAATATGATGTATCTCATGAGATAATGTGTAATATTCTTTATCAAGATTCTATATTTGTTGAAAATAATTATGTAATGATTATGAACATATTTTATGCATCGACATGTTGCTAGATTTTTTCAATGCTCTAAGTTTTGTTGGACCAAAAATACATTTTTTTCATTTTTATGCATTTCCACATTCAACACCTTTATCCATTGTTTCCCTTATTATGTCAATAATGATTTTATCCTTATGATATGATGGTGATTATTTTTATCACTCTTGTTATATTGATTCATGTCCCTTATCATCCTCTTACTAGAATTTTAGATCAACCCATTTTTTATGTATATCCCCTGGTGACTTCATATACTAATGAAAATGTGAGATTTAGAAGGACAAACAAAAATATTTTGAATAATTCTAGGTTTTATTACGTATAAGTGATTTATGGTCCTAATTGTTTCAAGATACTAAACCTTTGAATCCCAAATTTTAATTATTTTAAGTTATTTTTCATAAAAGATATGTAATAGAGATGTATGAAAAGTAGGGTCTCTATAGTTAGAATCATACCATAGTTTAGTTAAATTGGGAAATAGGGTTAGATAATTTAGTAAAAACCATTAGGAAAAGTCTAAGTATATATAATGATAACGGAATCACGGTTTTAGTAAAATTCTAAATATAGGGATCCCATAAGACATTCATTTAGAGTAAATTCCACTACTGAATCAATTATTTATTAATGACTTGCTGACTTATTTTTTATCATTCATTTTCTATTTTAGAAAAAGGTTTAAATAAAGATAAAATAGGTATCTAAATCATGTGATGTAAAATTAAATGATTTCTCAAATGATATCACTAATTGCATGGGTGGTGGAGTTAAAAACATCATGGAAATTCATACTTAGTTTCCTCACGCTACAAATAATTACTTAAACAATGTGAATCATCCACCTTCTCCCAATAAGATAAAACTAGATGTCTTGTCCATTATGTGTTAATAAACACCAAAATTTAGTGAATCTTTTAATCCACTTATTATTGAACATTGGGTTTACTAAATATATATTATATTTTCTATGATCCACTATTATAAGAAGGAGAAAGTGACTCTATCCATCTATTATTTAGTTTGAGAATCTAATTAGTGGATGGAATTGATAATGTTCATCAATATGAAGGATGAAATAGAAGAGATGGTGTGGGATGTATTTATGAAATTATTTTCTAAAAATTATTTTCATCATAATATTTATAAAAATATTGATATAGAATTTAACGAGCTGATGAAAAAGGAAGGTGAATCTGTTAAGGCTTTCAAAGAAACTTTCACATAGATTGAAAGATTCACCCTGAGTTTTATTATCAAAAATGATTGAAATATAGGTAGATTATTTAGTTGTTTAAAACCAAACTTCTTAAAGTATCTTGATATCCGAGACACTGAGAGTTATGAAGGAGTGGTATGAAGTTCTCTCAAATTGGACACGGAGTTTGGAGAATTTTCCCTTGGTTATGGAGATAATAATAGAATAATGGAGATTCAATATGTTGGGTCAAATAATATGGGGTAAAGAGGATGTAACCACCCACATGTCAAAAATGTGGGAATAAGAATGATGGTAATTGCCTCAATCGAATAGATAAATGCTTCAAGTGTGGGAGAGATGGCCACTAAGCTAATGAATGTCAATGAGACCTGATAAAATAGACAAACATGGTACAGGAAAAGAAGGAACCTCCTAATAAACCACCCATTTTTCAATGTTTCTACTAAAGGAGGAAAGGGAACTATTCAATCCAGTATACAAAAACTCAAGTCCTTGAGGGTAATTAGTGTAAGTAGCCACCAAATCAAAAGTAGTAAGGGAAAGCTTATACCATCACTACAACTGAAGTGGAGAAATAAAATGAATTCATTCAAGGTAAACATAATATTCAGTGAATAATTGAAAAATTATTATTTAATTCTTGATCTATTCATTACTTTATATCCCATATGTTTTCTATAACTATTGAATCAATGTCCTTATACCATGAAGAAGAGATATCTATATGTGCGGAAAACCACTTCCATGAAGTGATGTGATTAATTTTTCATATCCAACATACAAGGGTGTCCATTATAATGAAACTGATGAATAAATAATAAAATTTAAACATCTATTTTTCTTTTTAAAATAAACTCTTTTTGATCTTATTTATTTCCCCCTATTAAAAAAATCAATATTTCCTTCATGTGAATGTTCAGACTACCATCTCAATGAAATTTTGTGGTTCATTTTCAGAGAAGAGTTGCACAATTGGTTTCAAATGTGTATATAATGTATAATCAATATAATTATATCATTTCTATATTTTTGGAGATAATGGAACAATATTTCCTTTGACCAAAGTCAATGCACTAATGTAATATTGAGGTTATAAATCGAACATCCTCAAAATTCCCAATGTGAACTTAAAAAACACAACTAAATAAAGCATGGAATAAATGATTTATATTGAATTATGATAATTTAATATATATATATATATATAATTATTTCTTAATCCTATATAAAAATAATATTATTTTATTAATTGGGTGTGTAGACATTTGAACTAGACAATTCCGGATCGAGGTAACGTGTTTTCATTTACAATATTTTTTAATTTTTTTCACCTTTATATTTGTGTTCTTTTAAATTATTCGTGATTACTATTATTTATGAATAAACATTTTATGATTGTAATTTTAAACTATTTTTTATATTCTTTACATCTTTTTAAAGAAGTAATTTTCAACAATTTCCACTTGGGTTGTCATAAACTTTTTGTGAAACTAAAAAATGAAAAAACTTATATGTATATGGAATCACAAAATTTTCCGAAAATCATATACACAATTCATTGTAAATCATAATAAAAAATATATTATTGTTTTTCATGGTGTTTCATATTCCCAAACATCTAGTATTTTTATGAGTTTAAAAAAAAGGATATTTATTATTATGATTATATTAAAATGGGTTGTATTTTGTTTATGGGTTCAAATAAGATTATGAGATAGAATTTAGTAAGATTATAAATGATATTTTCATGATATGGTACTTAATCATTATATATTATAATATTTCACCCTAAAATATCTCATGGTGATGGGTTATACCAATATAAAGCTCTAATTAATTGTGTATTGAGTTTTCATAAAACATAAAAAGTGAGGGAGATAACCAAGTTCATTACTCCTCTAGAATAAATGAGGAATCAATTATTTATGCATGTGTTAATCATGAGAGAACATGGGTGATGAATATAATTCTCCAACATATCAATATTATTTCTTCTAAATGTATTTTTATTAATATAATATGACTTTCTAAGATATAAAATGCAATAAAGGTGATGGTTTTGTTTCTCAAAGGAATTTTTTTGTTAGTTCCATTCTAACATAGGATTACATCATATTATATCCAATTCATTATAATTTGATTCAAAGGTTTTATTTGAGAGGCGATTGATTTTCACATATGAAAATGTTTCATTTAGGTGATCATTATTGTTTTTCAAATATTTAAAAAATATCAGGTGTTTCATTATATTAAGTTGGATTAGGGAATTAATTTATTATAAAAATTATTAAGATTCATTTTTTCATCACATGTTTTCAAATAATTTTCATATGTTATATGAATGAGTTGATATTTTAGTAATTCCATGTTTTCTATTTGTTTACTCATACAAAATGTTAAAAAAGTGTCTTTAATGAAATATAGGTGTTACCATAACACTCTATTTATGGGGGTTTATGTTGTGTAAAAATATCAACATTCATATATAAATTTTTTACATAATTTTTTAAATATCTAAACTAAAAAGATACTGGAAATGTATTATGGTTACAACATTGTTATAAACCTTTTAATTATGTGTTTATTATATAATGGGTAGATATAGTCAGTATCACAGATAGATGATAAGGTAAATGTGATTCAATCCCATATGAAGATCGCTTAAAGGTGGTAGAAATATTTTTTTATAACCCTAAGAAAGATATCTTTTTTATGTTGGAGTTCATGTTTTTTAATAAGTGTTTCCTTGGAAATGGTTTATTTGTGTTGGTAAAAAGTAAATCTTAAGTCTATTGTTACTTGGACACTATGATATTCTAAAAATAGAAGTATTTGATTCATACTGAGTATTATTACATCCATGTTGATCTCAAGTACATTATGTGTTCGTGTTTCATTTTTTTAAACAGATTGGGACTAGCTCTTTTATTGAAGAAAAGAAAAGCAGAGACCTCTTTTAAATTTGGTAAGAGGAGAACCATTACACGCCAAAGGCCAAGGTACGCAGCCTTTAGAATTAAGGGCACAAAATCCCATGAAATCAAAAGATACTAAGTCCAGAGAAAAGTAGAACCCCTGAACCGAATAGACTCCCCGCAGTCAACAACGCCATCGCACCCAAGCCAAGCAAACCACCAGCTGAAACAGTGCCGCCTGAGATGTCACCCAGAAGCATCATCCCTGAGAACCACCCTGGCACACCCACTGGTCATCCTTTGAAACTCCGTCGCCCTTCCAGCCCCAATGCATGAATCCCACCATCGTCGCCAGTAGGGAACCAACACCAGACCACGAACAAGACGCCACCGTTGAGATCCCGACCAAACCAAGCCAAAAAAACCAGATCTGAAACAGATCTGAATACGGAGACGTTGAAGTCCATGGGGGCCGGAGACGCCATGGGGGGGATCCAGAGACGCCGAAGCAGGATGAAACACCAGATCTGATACAGATCTGAAACGTCGATGGCCACTGAACTGAATCGCCAAACCGCCAGACCAGCGACTGAATCCACGCATAACCAGAGCATCGAGAGTCCTTCAGAACGAAATCCAAGACCCAAATCCACCGTGTTAAGGGAGACACCACTGAAGAAGCCGCCACATGAGATTCTATGCTGAAGAAGCCGCCACGGGGGAAACCTTACAGGGTATAGAGAGCTCCCGGCCGAAGCCGAGAATCCCCTGGAGGATATGCTAAATTGATTATCTATTATGTGTTCATGTTTCATTGTTAAGGAATTATTTACATAATGAGTCTCATGTTTAGATCCATGAAGTAGAACTTTTATAGGTGAATCTCACTTATGAATAAATTTATATTTAGATTTTTTATCTAAAAGTGCAGGTACTATGAAATAATATAATTCACTAGGTTTTTTATTTATCTATGAAATTCATGATATATTAAGTAACATGGGAATCAAAAAATTATATGTGGGAAAAATTACCTCAATTTGTTATGTAATGAATGAAATTTTGAGGATTTAATTTCATAAATGGGAAATAATTTAACAACCTATATATTATTATAAATAGATAAATATGATAATTTAAAATTGTTAATTTTATGTATTCATATTAATCATACATTTATAAAAGATTTTATATTAATTTTTAATTGGAAAAGGAATATTTTATTAAAATAATTTTATTTTCCTTTATTGTAAGGTTTTATAAAAATGTTAACTTACATGATTTAAAAAAAAATTCCATAAAAATTATTTGAATTTTTTAATAAACATATTAAATGTATCTTATGTTTAATTTTTGGTATTTTTCAAAAAGGTTAATTTTGGAATGAATAGTGAAAATTGCTGTTTTTTAAAATTATCTCTTCCTTTTATTAAATAAAGTAATTTAAAATACCTATAATTTTGGAAATTTGTTTTAACGTAATATAAAATCTATTTGAATAAAAAATTATAAATAATTCAATAATAATCTCCATTACTATTTACATTTGTATATGTTAATTTTTATGCATAAAAATGTAATTTTCTAAGAAAAAAATTCTATTGTGTTTTGTGAACTTATATTAAATATAATTTCGACCACGAAATAAAATTTCTTCTTAAAAAAAATACATTGGGTGAATTAATAGGTTTAAATTTATTAATGTTTTCAATTTCATTTTTAGTAATTATAAATTGTAACCATGAAAGAAATGTGTCACCACATTAAAGGGAATATCAGGTTAATTAAAGAAAATAATTTATGATAAGATTCAAAAATATATTCTTAAATATCATTGGAAGAGATTATTTATAACATTATCACATTATATTCAAATTTTAGTCTTCACATTCCAAATTACCATTTGTTGTACACTATATTATTTTTTAACATTGATGAATTACTAAATTTCCTCTCCCCTCACTTATAAAGGGGAAATTATTCTCCTCCCTTTCTAAAACATTTTTATCACTCCTTTTTATCCATTACATTCAAAAGTATATCCTAATAATCCTTCCTCATAACCTGGATGTACCGATCCTTTAAAAAGAATATACCTAGAAGTATTAATGTCTATGATAGAGGATGTTTCCCAGAGAAGATATATATCTGTTAAACGAGTGGTTTTCCGGATTATTTCTTTTTATACCTCTTTAAAATATTCATTATACAAGATTAAATAATAAACTAAATATTTTATATATACTAAAATCCTATTATGAATATGGCAAAACATTTTTTTTATATCCTTCTTCATTCTAAGGGAATTGAAAATGACACTTGTGTTTTTGTGTGGACTACGACCTCCACAATGAAATGTGTTTATTTTTTCATCCCGAAATCAAGTGGCCAAATAAAAATATGAAATAGATAAATATATATTTTTCCTATTAAATAATTATGGTTATATAAAGTTACTATATTATTTATATTATTACCCTTCAATAAATTATAAAATGATAATGTCACTCATTTGTACATGTAGACTACCACGGTCACAAAGTAATGTAATCCATTTTTCATCTCCACGCAGAATAGATAGAAAAATGGACAAAGAAAATGAATATATATTAAATGTATAAAATATTAATAATGTTAAAAAAAATAAAATATTATTTACTTCATTTAGTTTCCATCCATTTGAAAATTTAAAATTCTATTCATATATACAAATGAACTGCCATCTCCAAAAAGAGATATGGTTCATTTTCAGGACTACTAGGCATGGTTAGTTTTAAAAGTGTTTATAAGGTTTAAAAATTGTAATTATAATATTTTTAATAATATTTATTTCATGTAACCATAACCAATTTGACCAAATTTAATCCACGGATGTTATTTTTAGTTTTTAAACCGAATGAATTAAAAATGTAAGATGTGAATATAACAATATGATTATCTAAGTAAAAGTTGTTAAAAATGAAATAAATGGAATATTGATAATGTAATGAACCTAAAAAAGTTCTTAAGAAGGTAGAAACATAATATAATTTTATTACTAGTATGGGTATATATATATATATATGAGACAAGTCAAGGCTCATAGTAAGCGATTTTCCATTAATATGTTATCATAAATTTTTTATGCTCTGTATCCATGTTCATTTCAATATTTCAAGACTAATATTTTTATAAAAAAAATTAAATATAATTATCAACTATTACAGACTTAATTTACCAAGGATCAAAGTTAATTATTTTCAATGTTTTCCATTTGGGTTTTTTTAACTTTTTACAGAAGTTTAAAAAAGAAAGTTTTTTAATATATATGGCATGACTAAATTTTACCAAAATAATAGTCATTATAAATTATAACGATTATTATAGGAGAGAACATAATTTTTCATGGAATATAATGTTCTTTCACTTCTTTAAATTTTTTGTTTTTATGAATTTTCAACAAAAAAATATATTTACCATTATTGTTATTGGAGAATAGAAATATATTTTCATATGGGTCAAGATAATATGTTATTTTAACACCCCGAGATTTTATGAGAAATATTTTTTTAATTTTTTTGATGTATTGTGTTGTATGTTACACCAAGATTATCTTGCACTTTACGCAACACCGTATTAGCTTGTAGTATATGCAACACTATTCTTGTCTTGTGTTACACGCAAGAGCAACCTTCCTCGATAGATTGCATTGTACGAAATACTGAGTTTCACTAAACAACGATATGTTATTAAAATATTATACAAACTAGCCGTAATGAATAGTAATACCCAATTTTATAAATTTTATAAATTTTATCTTTCAAAATGGACTTCATTTTTGGAGTCGGAATATCGAAATTATCCTAGGGTGAATTTTTGGTATTTTTCTGAAAACTTTCAATTATTGATGAATAGTGAAAACACTGAGTTATAGTTTAAAACCGAATTTTTATTTCAATAATTATTTATTTTATTTGAATTTTTTGTAGTTCAAAATTGATACATAATACCTATATAAGTTCAATATAATTCATTTGAGGCATTTAATAATAAATTTAGATATATAAAAAATTTATTGAACTTTTCACCGTCTTTTGCCCACCTCCTAGGAGAATTCGCAAGTTTACATAAAACGTAATTTTACCACTTATATGAGTGGAATTTGAAAAATATAAGGGACACAGTTAATATCAAGGAGTAAAATATTGTTCAATAAGATAAAAATAATTTTTGGTGAATAGTAACCTTTTTACTTTTATTTGCCACGGTTAAAAGCAAATAGGGTAATTAAGGGTAAAAATGATACTATTATGTAAGGACCTAAAAATTTCAAGGAATTTGTTTTAAATACTTTGGAATTTTATGAGTCTGTGGCTTTGGAGGACACTTGATTCTGAGGCCCAGTGTGCCCGAAATCAATTTCCGAAGTTTAGCTCGGGTACGTTCAGTGAACGAACGAGCGGGTTTTTCTATCTTTTGAACCGGTGCTCAGAATTAAAATCTATGGGCACTGATGAACTCGCAACGCCGGTAATTACTTAACGTGATCCTTACCATAGTCGCATTCACAATGGAGGAGAAGATAATTTTGGGGGTTTATCTAAGAATTAAATAAAAAATTATCGGAACAATTTTTATTCTATAAGGTGCTTTTTCCCTCCCATTGGTAGTTAAGGGTGGGGCCCATAGCCGCATAACTACCCTAGTGTGGATGTTAGAGAGGTGGATCCCACACAATCCCCACCATTTAATATCCACCAAACCCTTTGACAACCCCTCATTAAATTGGAAGACCCCCCATTTAATTGCCAACGCATTTAATAAATGAGAACCTTCCCTCTCCCTTCTTTAATTAATTTTCATCATGTTTTATTAAATGTGGTGATTTAATTCTGGGAGTTTCTTTTCATGTGTAATTAAATAATCGGAGGAGCCTATTATTTAATTTTGGGGAGAGCTTCGTTGTGCGAAAGGAATATTGGAGGAGAGCTCTTCAGTTTTTGGAAGAACGCTGACTTCCGACGAAGAACGATGTCCCCTCCGACGAAGAACGCCGATTCTGCAAAGAATGATGATGTGCCACCCATCTTCTTCTCCGTGAAAAGAGAGGAGATGTCTCTTCCTCCTCGGCACACACCGATGTCGCCTACGATTCCCTTCCCCGCGACACCGTAAAACGCGACGCCGACGTCTGACATCAACTGTTGAGGTAGGGGAATTTGTGTATATTTCGTTATGTAAATTTATACCCTCGGCATGGCGTGAAAATGGTTTGGTGATGTTTAAAACCACTAATGCGGTGGGTGAGGACTAACGAACATGTCCGAACCCACCGCTACTTTGTTCTTGCTATGTAGAATAATCGGCGACGACGAAGCGGGACCGAAATGGCAATTGGAGGGCTTCGCAGTGATTTATGGGTCCTGAGATGACTACAGGAGCAAACAAGAGGAAAATTGGACCACCAGAATGACTCTGGTGGCCCACAGAAGTCCCCGATGGTGAGGGTCACCGGCGCGACGGCGCCGGCAACAAGAGGCGGCGACCAGCACCGGCAGGCTGACTGGAGGCGGTGGCGTCCCAACGCGCCATCGGAAGGAGCCCGCCGTAGTGGCAAGGGCTGGATCCAGTGGCCGCGAGGGATCTAGGTGAGCAGCGGCGCCACCCTAGCGCAGCATCCACAGAAAGTGGGGGTCGTGCCACCCGCTCAGCTCGCTGGCCGAGCCAGCGTGCCCCTTGGCCAGGCCGGGACGGGTCACGCGGACCAGACCACGCCGGATGGGCTGGGCCACACCCAGCCAGGCCATGCCACACCCTCCCAGGCCGGACCCAGACCCGGGTCGGGTCGACCTGGTTCAGGCCAACCCAGGGGGGTTGGTCCGGGTCGGATCGGGCCCAGACCCCCACTTCGTACCATTTTCGGTATTTTTCCCATAACATGAGCTACGGACCTCCGATCAACACAATGTCAGTTGTGTATGAATCCGTGGATCGAGATGGTCATTTTGGTATATTACACTTGAGTTTCAGCAAAGTTTGGTTATGGCCGGTTGGGTTCGAACCCGAAACGAACCGGGCCCTTGGACCATAAACGATTATATCCTAAGGACCAGATGTCCTTTTGACGTGTCGTCAATTACATTGGAATCCTTTTGTTGAGACGGTCCTTTTGGCTAAATCCACTTGAGGTTTGGACGCAGTTGGAGTATGGTCGGGTTGGTTTTAGAAAAAAAATCAACAGGGCCCCTGGGATGGAAAAGTCAATAACTCTCAGACAAGGCGTCTGTTTGACGCACCGTCTGTCACGTTGGGTTTATTTCGACGAGACATAACTTTGGGATACATCAACTCTAGAATTAGTGACAACTTATGTATCGAATATCTTTATCTAGGGGCAGACCCTCCCGGAATCGAGCATGCTGTGTGCGAGAACTCTAGAGCTGGTTGCGACTGCGACGATAATGACTGCACTTGGATCCTCCGTGGGTTCGGCAGTGAGGACGACTGTACATGGATACTCCATGGGTTCAGCAGTGACGACGACCATACTGGGATCCTCTGTGGGTTCTATGGAAATGACTACTGTTCTTGTATCCTATGTGGGTCCGGTAGTATTACCACAGTACTTGTATCCTGAGTGGGTCTGGCAGAGTAGCTGGTCTTGTATCCTATGTGGGTCCGACAACTTAGCTATTCTTAAATCTTATGTGGGTCCGATAGCATAGATGAATAAATGGATACATCTGATCATCTCTATCGCCTTACAAAATGTATAACTATGTGAGCTGAGTCTTGATTTTCAATCACTATCATCGATGTGATTGAATTGCTTTTCTGTCTGGACTAGGTTGTGTTTTCCTTTGTGGACTGGGTTGTGTTTTCCTGCGTAGACTGAGTTGTGCTGGGGCTCCATTATTGGAGCCATTTTGTAACTGATGACTAGGGTATATGTATGGTCATATACCTAAGTAGATTAGATTGATACTTTGTGATTGTATCTTTCCTTGTGGTTTATCATTCGTGGATTCTAAGAGACCTTCAGGGGTCTTGGGGTCCCTACTGAGTATCGTATACTCAACCCTGCACAGGCTATGCCCACACTACGTTGTGTTGGATGCAGATGACGGACAACACTGATCGAGGTGGAGGCTTGTGGAGCTGGATGGTACTCGGAGGTGGACCACTTGGCAGGACGTACACGGAGCGGACGGTCGGGCCCAAGGAGCTGAGAAGACTATATGTACCCACCCTTTAGGTGGGATTTCCAGAGGATGACTCGGTGTTGCTATTTTACATACTACTGTTGTACTTTCCTTTCAGTTGTACTGTACTTTTAGTTGGGTTTGTATACTGGACCATTTAATTTTCAGCACTTACCTTGTACCCAGTTTTACTTAGTGCTTACTTCACTTGCGTACTCTATT
This sequence comes from Viscum album, assembly GCA_963277665.1. Lineage (NCBI taxonomy): Eukaryota > Viridiplantae > Streptophyta > Magnoliopsida > Santalales > Viscaceae > Viscum > Viscum album. The sequence goes on from OY728140.1 coordinate 508,149,305, forward strand.
GTGTATGTTACATCATAAAGGCAATGCCTTCCCTTATTTTGGAATATACGCCTTTGGTGCTAGTTTCCATCCCCTAGCCTATGGAAGGTGGGCTTGGGGTAGTCATGGCACGGGCCCCGAGGACGGGTCGTGACAAATTGGTATCAGAGGAGTCGGTTCAAACGCATAACTCAGGACTCTGATAATTTCTTCTCTCTAAAGCAATAGTGTTAAGAGTATTGATTGTGGTTTTCAGTCCAGGGAGTCCAGTGTTAGTGCGGTGGCCGACGTATCCATACACCAGGACCTTGACCTCTGATTTCCGACTTAGTGCACGAAAACACTGATCGCGTGTGTGTTTCCTTTCAAAAGTTTTCTTTGTGATTACTTTGTGTCAGCTCACCAGGTCTACTTTTTGACCATGGTGCACCTGTTTCTTTTAAGGATGACCCCACGAAGGCAGCCAGTTAGGGTTCCTAGTTACGTGCGGGATGGCAGCCCACTGAGCAATAAGGCCTCAGTCCAGGGCCCCATTACAACGGAGGCACCAGCGGTACCACTACCCGCTAAGCCACCGATGCTACCAGCCCCAGCAGCAGAGAGTGCACGTCACCTGAGCGTATTTCATGAGTTTTAGAGATAGAGGACACACAGGTTCCGTAGAGAGATGGATCCTCAGGCAGTGAAGGATTGGATGGGGGCTATCGTCAGAGTCTTCAGACTAGTAGGGACACCAGCATATCTTATAGTGATCCTTGTCACGAGTCTCATGCATGCAGCAGCAGGTAGATGGTGGAGCCTGATGATCCAGGTGCACGATGAGGTATCTCTACTTTGGATAGAATTCGAGAGCCTCTACAGCTCGGAATTTGTTCCAGCCACCCTCTGTGCGGTGCACATCCAGGAGTTACTATAGCTGCGGCAGGGCAGCATGTCAGTAGCCCAGTACTCAGCGAGATTTACTGACCTCTCGTGCTACTCCACAGACATGATATAGGACCCATTCTTTCGAGCCCGGACCTTTGAGTAGGGACTGAGGCATGAGATCATAGCTTCGACAATTCCACTCAGAATCCCAACGTAGGCGGGAATACTGGAGCGAGCCATGTTAGTGGAGAGCTTTCTTGTCGAGAAGCCATCAGTAGCGAGACCCACCGCAGAACGGTACGGAGAAGAGTCTTCTGAAGCTGGCAGTCGACAGATGTTGCAGGGGTCCAAGCGAACTAGGTTGTCAGGTGGGAGACCTCAGGTTATAGGTTCGGATGTGTGGGGCACACGGCGCAGAGCCAGCCTTATGAGGAGCAGACAGTGCTATGCATGCGGTGGGCAGGGCCACATGGCTCGTGACTTCCCTATCCACCATGAAAACGAGCAGCAGACAGTGGAGGGACCTCCTAGGTAGAGGCAAAGGTTCGACCGTGGTGGTCCGCAGGGAGCCAGCAGACACAGAAGAGGAGATCGTCGAGCAGCGAGTGGTAGACGACACTTCGAGGATCTACCACCACCACCCCCAGGAGGTCCGCCCCGACCACAGGGAGCTGGCGGGCAGAGGCAGGCTCAGCTCCAGGCAGTAGAGGCTTACGACCACGGTGCACCCAAGATGATTCGAAGTACTATCTGTGTCTACTCCACCCTTGCTGCAGTTCTTATAGGCACATATGTGAGTAATTCTTTTATTTCAACTGGCCTGTTTCGGAGCTTTAAGATTCCGACAGAGCCATTGGCTTGATCGTTACGGCTAGAGACTCCTACGTGAGCAGACTCGGTGATTACGCATTGTTGCCAGTAGAGTGAGCTTACTCCAGGAGGTGAGATCTTCGGCTGGGATCTTCTTGTAGCTGCGTCGAGTCCTTAGGACGTTGTCTTGGGTATGGAATGGTTATCTATAGTACATGCTCAGATTGACTATATTAGGAACAAGGTGCGGTGTGTCCGCATGGATGGGGCAACGTTCAACTTCACTGGAGAGAAAGGAACCGTCGCAGCATAGGATGGACTCACGCAGAGGATAGGACAGCCGATCACACATCATTTGGCTAGTCTCATCATCGGAGCAGTAGACGCACGGAGTTTGTGTTTTCCTGTAGTGGTGGATCAGTATGCGGACGTTTTTCCTAATAATGTTCCAGGACTACCTCCTCATAGGGAGATATATTTCTATATATACTTGTACCCCGAGACATCACTGATATCTACTCCAGCATATCGGATGGCTCCCACCAAGCTTCGTGAGCTGCAGGTACAGCTAGAGGAATTGTAGGGGAAAGGTTTCATCTGACCCAGTGTTTCACCCTGGGCTTCTCCGATTCTATTCTCCAAGAAGGCAGATGGGAGCATGCGACTGTGTGTCAACTTCCGTCGCCTGATCTAGGTGATCATGAGGAACAAGTTTCTGCTTCTGAGGATTTACGACCTCTTTGATCAGCTCAAGGGAGCACGTTGGTTCTCGAAGGTAGACCTCAGGTCAAGCTATCATTAGCTCCGAGTTCGGGATGGGGATGTGAAAAAGAAGGCCTTCAGATGTCGATATGGCCACTATGAGTTCTTGGTCATGCCCTTCGGTGTGCCCAACACTCCAGCTGTGTTCATGAGTCTCATGAACAGGATCTTCCAGCCCAAACTTGGTCAGTTTGTCAGAGTCTTCATTGACGACATACTGATTTACTCGACCACCGAGGAGGATCACGCCTACCACTTACGGGTTGTCTGGATACAATCCGAGAGCACCAGCTTTATGGTAAGCTCTTGAAGTTCCATTTCTGGCATTGAGAGGTTCACTTATTGGGGCACGTCATCTCAGAGGTGGGAGTAGCAGTGGATCCCATGAAGGGTGAGGCGGTACTTTCTTGGAAGCCACCCAGGAGCGTGACGGAGGTGTGTAGTTTCCTAGGTCTGGCTGGGTACTATCAGAGGTTTGTGCCAGACTTTTCCAGAGTTGTAGAACCACTTACAGCTTTGACGAAGAAGGGGAAACCCTTCGTGTGGTCAGATAGATGTCTGCAGATCTTTTAGGAGCTGAGGCGGAGATTGACCAGTGTGCCCATCTTGACGCTACCAGAGGAGGGCATAGGGTACGTAGTTTACTGTGACACGCCAGAGACCGGACTCGGGTGTGTCCTGATGCAGGAGAGACCAGTGATCGCTTATGGTTCACGGTATTTGAGGGCGCATGAGCAGAACTACACTAACCATGACCTGCAGTTAGCTGCAGTGGTCTTCGCCCGGAAGATGTGGCGACACTATCTGATGGGCGAGCGCTTTACTGTCTACTCTGACCACCAGAGTCTCAGATACATTTTATCGTAGATGGACCTAAACTTGAGACAGTGCTGATGGCTCGAGTTCCTCCAGGATTATGAGTTTGATATTTTCTATACTCCTGAGAAGGGTAGTGTTGTGGCTGATGCTCTCAGAAGGAGATTGGGCATTCAGATACTTGGAGAGGTGGCAGAGCAGTTAGCCGCTTTGCAGATATCCTTTGTGGATAGAGATGGCGCAGCCTATCTTCAGTCCCTCACAGTCACTCATCCACTGCTTTAGCGGATCAGAGAGGCACATCATGGGGATGTTGACTGTGAGGCGCGACATGCTGAGATATCCTCTGGGCTGGCACCCGATGGATTTTTTGAAGGCGGGGACCACATCATCTTCTTCTGGGGTCATACCATGGTACCAGTTTTGATACAGGAGGAAGTGCTGAGGGAGTTTCACACTTCCCCACTAGCGGTACATCCTGGGGTAGGGAAGATGTACCAAGACCTCAAACTACAGTACTGGTGGCCAGGTATGAAGAAGGCTGTAGCAGAGTTCGTTTCCTGATGCCTCACTTGCCTACAAGTGAAGGCGGAGCATCAGGTACCAGCAGGCTTGGTACATCCCTTAGAGGTCCCAGAGTGGAAGTGGGATGGGATATTCATGGATTTTATGACGGGGCTTCCACGTACTTCTAGAGGACACGACTCCATCTGGGTGATCGTGGACCGACTCACCAAGTCGGCCCACTTCCTACCGATCAGAGAGCAGGGCTTTGTAGAGGGCTTGGGACGCCTCTACGTTCAGGAGATCATATGGATTCATGGTGTTACATCATCTATCATCTCTGATCGAGACGTTCACATTACTTCCCAGCTTTGGAAGGGGTTACAGGAGGCTTTTGGGACGTAGCTATGCCTGAGCACTACCTTTCACCCTCAGATGGATGGCCAGACGGAGAGGACCATTAAGAAACTCGAGGACATGCTCTGTGCATGTTTCCTTGAATTTGGTCGCAGCTGGGAGGCTCAACTACCCTTGGTGGAGTTTGCGTACAACAACATCTACCACTCCACCATCGGGATGGCACCATACAAGGCACTGTACGGCCGACGATACAGATCACCTCTGTGTTGGACCGACCTTGGGGAGTCAGCACTCGTAGGACCAGAGATGGTTCATGCTACGATGGGGAAGGTGCAGATCATCCAGGAGTGGATGAGGAATACACAGAGCAGACAGAAGTCCTATGCTGATAGGAGGTGGAGACCATTGGAGTGCAACAATGGCAACCACGTTTTCTTACGGGTCTCACCTCAACGTGGATTGCGGAGATTTGGCTGGGGTGGCAAGTAATCTTCACGCTTCATCGGACCATTCCTGATCCTCAACAGGGTAGGTGAGGTGGCTTACCGCCTGACCCTTCCACCTCAGTTGCACCGAGTGCATGACGTCTTCCACGAATCTCAGCTGAGGAGGTACGTGTACGACCCGACGCATATCATCGACCATAGGTATTTGGACATCGATGATGGGGAGACTTTGCGGAGGTCCCATTGGAGATCGAGGATTGACAGGAGCGAGTCCTATGTGGATGGTCGATACCTATGGTCCCATTCGTTGGCAGCATGGGAACCTCCACAAGAGAAAATGGGAGCGGGAGGCTCAGATGCGTGCTCAGTACCCTCATTTGTTTCCCTAGTTATGTTGTAGCTTTACGGGGATGAAAATTTCTAAGGTGGGAGTAATGTAAAGACCCAGAAATTTAATAAAAAAATTTTTTAAATACTTTGGAATTTTACGAGTCTGTGGATTCTGACGTCACTTGATTCTGAGGCCCGGTGTGCCCGGAATCAATTTTTGAAGTTTAGCTCGGGTACATTCAGGGAACGAATGAGTGGGTTTTTCTATCTTTTGAACTGTAACACCCCAATATTTTATGAAAAATATTCTTTTTAATTTTATTGATGTCTTGTGTTGTACACTACAAGGAGCTTGCACTACATTCATCCCTAGATTGTCTTGCTTTACACGCAATCACGGCCTTCCTCGATAGCTTGTGTTGTACGCAATACCGAGTTTCACTAAACAACGATATGCTATTAAAATATTATTAAAAATAGCCGTTATGAATAGTAATAACCAATTTTTGAAATTTTATAAATTTTATTTTTCAAAAGGAAATTCATTTTTGGATTCGGAATATCAAAATTATCCTAGGGTGAAATTTTGGTATTTTTATGAAAACTTTCAATTTTTGATGAATAGTGAAAACACTAGGTTGCTATTTAAAAACCAACTTTTTATTTAAATATTTATTTATTTTGTTTAAATTTATTTTAGGTGAAAATTAATACATAATACCTATATAAGTTCAATTTAATTCATTGGAGTCATTTTATAATAATTTTAGATATATAAAAATTTTATTGAACTTTTGATCATCTTTTACCCACCTCCTAGGAGAATTTGCAAATTTACATAAAACTTAATTTTACCGGTATTGTGAGTGGAATTTCAAAAATCCTAGAAACACAGTTGATGTCAGTAAGTAAAATTTGGTTCAATGAGATGAAAATAATTTTTGTTGAATAGTAACTTTTTACTTTTATTTACCACGGTTAAAATTAAATAGGGTAATTAAGGGTAAAAATGATATTATTATTAACCTAACACATGTCCTAATTCTATTGGACAAGTTTAATTCGACCAAAAACAACCTTAGGAATAAAATATGACCATTTAGGCCCACTTGGATTAGATTAGGACATTTATTATTAATTTATTTGAAGAAGGGTTAAAATAGTTAAAATCAAAGCTTAATAAGTAAATCATTTTTAAAATAGGGTTATACATAAGATAAATTCGACTATAAATATTCATCAGAAATATATAAATATTTCCTACATAATGGTATTTTATATGTAATATTTATAAAATAAATAATTTACATTATATATGACAAAATGATGATGCAGTAATTATCTTATTAATGAAATATAGATATAATTGATGTTATAAATACCCAAACAAATGTAATTTGAGACTTTTTATGACTTCGACTAATTTTCTAGGTTAATATGCATGTTAGTATTGATTTAATTAACTTTTTTTGAACTAATAATTCTTTTATGATTTTCAAAAAAATCAATTACCAAATAGTGTCAAAATTGACATAAAATAGTTTTTAAAACAAATATTATATTATTAATTGTTATTTTATTCCTAAAAATATATGTATCGGCCAAATGACTTATAGAAGGTTATATATATTAATAATCAACAACTTGGGGTTCTTTTGTCCTGTTATAGTAATTTTGTTATCCTTATAGTGTAAGAAAACAAGCAGACACAGTAAAAGTAAAATTATTTAACTTAAAGTTAAATCTAAATGATAAGGTTAAAATAGATACCTAAACTTGTCTAAATTATATTGTATGAGAGGATTTCGACCCATACCCACCTTAGCTTCGAAATAAATCAGTTTGGAGCTATTAAAAACCGAATATGACTTTATAATAAAATAATATTTTTAGTTTTTTCAAAGGTGCCCCTCTCCTCCCTTATAAAAGGGCACCTCCTCCCTCTCTTCCTCACACCACTTTGAGCCTTCAAGCTCGGCCAAACCTTGAAAAATTCTCTTCTCCACTTCCCTAGAAACATACTATAGGTCTTGGTCTTCTTCAAAAACCAATTTTAGTTCCCTAATAGGAGGTCTCAAAGAGGCGCTTCAAAGAAGAGGTAATGTCTGTTACTGATTCTTTCAAATTTATTTCTTCTTCTACTTCTTCTTCTTTAGTTGTTTCATTATGAAGTAACAAAATTTGTATCACTAATATACTAATATGTTATTATAAATATTAATCAAACCAATTTCACCTTCTATCCATCTTACGGAAAATGAAATCTCCGCGTGTGCGTACGTACGGAATACCGTCTCCACGCCGTGGTGTAATATGTTTTTCCACCAACACCTTAAATGGATGGGTATAATGGTGTAAAGAATAACTATATATGGTTATTATAACATCATACTGATTCTAATATATTATACCCTCCACCCCAATTCTATTCAATAATTATGGGAACGATATCATCGCTCGTGCGTACGTACGGATTACTGTCTCCACGACGCGGTGAGATTCATTCTCCATGTTAACCATACATGAATGATTATAAAGTTTATATAATGAATAATAATAAAATATATGACATAATAATGGTACTGGATTTATTTATATATATATATATATGTATTTCATCTATTTAGTTTCATTCAATTCAATAAGGAAACGAAAACATCGTTCATGCGTACGTACGGTCTACCGTCTCCATTAATGGTGTATTTCATTCCTTTTATTGATCTATAATATATATGTATATGATGAATATATATTATATATAAATCATGTTTTACATTCTTGAATTATGTAAATTAGGATATAAGTAATAATATCAAGAATATCAAGTTGAAACACATACAATAAATGAAATGATTTTACCCAAAACGCCGCTTTAACATAGAATTTACAAAAGAACGGGTAATATAAAGTCATAAGTGAAACATATATGATATCATAACAATGAATATGATTATGTAATAAGTCAATGATATTATTTAAATAATTATAAAGAAGTTTCAGATCCATATGAAGCATATTGGACCTAAGGTAAGGGATAATTTTGCAATCTCATTTTTATCTGAGATCGCTTATACATAAGTATTTACTGGGGTTATATTTTTCATCCATGATCATAAAATGTTTTCCATAAAGTGTTTAATATTCATCCATGTATGTTTAATAGCATATTTACCCCTCTTTGACTTTTACTTTGTGTTATGGAAGGAATCTTTCTTTTGTTTACCATACGTGGTACTTTTTGACTTTTTCGACAAAAGTACGAGGAGAAAGTTTTTTTTAACTTATACGGCATGAACGAATTTTTGACGATTTCATAAAGCATTATTTTCATGAAGCTTACTCTAATAGATTTCATGATTATTTTCAACAAAATCATTTTCTTTTATAATTGAATGACAATTTCAGAAAAGAAAATTATTTTGCGGAAGAAAGGATATTCTCCTCAAGAATTCATTTCAAGTGTTTTATCAAAACTATTTGCCATCTAAGATAACATTATTTCATATGTGTATGTTACAAGTATAATGTATCAATTATTTACATTTTATGATTATTCTTATGATGAAATGATATCCATTTGTTTTATATGGATTATGTTATGATGGCATGATGTTTATGAATCCCAATTTATTACATGGGTTAGGCTATGATGTATGATTTATGATTTTGTGGAACAAGTAAGAATGATTTAATTAAGAGATGGGTGGGACCTATATCTCCCTACAATTAATTGGGTAAAGATTTATATCTCATGGGATAGACATGGCTAGAATGATAAGTTAATCTGGTGCAGTGTTACAGGACTGAAACGAGGAGTGAACTCGATTCAGAAAGGGACTTTGTCCACTAAGATGGTCTTGGAAGCAATGCCTTGGCTACTATGGAAATCATAACATGTACTGAATTGTTGCCACAATTACAAGTTTTATTCACATAATATTTTATCATGGTTGGTGTTCCATTATGATATATGCCTTACGTACTTCCATGATTTATGACTTTGCTCAATATTTTGATGTTTAAATTTCATATTCATGTTTTTTCTTTCAAATGTTTATGGATTGTTTTATGTTATCTATGTTTTCCCTTAATTAGAATTTGAGCTCACCCTTTTTATGTTTTATTTTTCCCCAAGAAATTAATAAAGGTTTTAGGTAAGGAAACAAAAAGGGTAAGATTTTTAATGGAGTTGTTGAAGATCTTTCAACATGATTAAAAGTTTATATTCCAAGTTTCCAGAGACACTAAACTATTACGATAATTGAGTTTTGGTTTTTTTTATGTATTAAGTATTCCGAAAAAGTAATGTATTGTCCATGTACGTCAAGCTTCGGGTCTTTATAGTTGGTATCAGAGGAAAGGTTTAGTCAAACTGTGGAAACTAGGATGCGAAAACGTTAGTGAGATCCCTAGAGATATTTCTAAGGTATGTCTAGGGATGTCCCTAAGGTTAAGTATAAGTATAGGTTATAGTCCTAGAATTACATTAAAGATATTAGAATTAAACCTAATATGTTAGATATTGAAGTTACTCCCCCTTTATTATGTTGTTTTACTTATCATGATTTTTTCCTCTCACAGAATTCTTTTTGTTTTTTAGTCAATGGAGGGAACCAGAAGGAATTCAGCTAACATTGAATCCAATGGAAAAATTGGTGACTATGAGCAACAAAATTGCGTAATGCCTAGAGAGAAAGATATTGTGATTATGCTGAATCAGTCATCGCGATATATGATTAACAAGGTGAAATTTAGTGGTATACCTAATTCATCAAATAAGAGGAAGATAGAATTTTATGCATGTTCGCATGTTGAGGAGCATAAAAAAGGAAGATTGAGATTTCTAAAGAAGGGAAGAAGAACCTTGAGGAATACCTCAAATGGAGAGACAAATGTTATCTGTGTGGAGAAAAGGGTCATAGAGTGATAGACTGTTATGGAGTTTAATTTCTTCTTTGTGGAGAACATGGGCATTAACCAACTCAATGCCCTGGCCTAAAAAGTTACTTCTAAATCAAAGAAGGACTTATTCTAGGACAATCATTGAAGAGGATGGATTGAAGTGTTTATGTATTGGTATTCACGAATAATGTTTTTGAGGTAATTTTATAGTGTATTAGAATATTTTTGTATTAGTCTATTGTGGTTTTCAATAATTTTATGGTACCGGTAACCATGAAAAGTGATTCAAATATTTTGGAAAGCAGATGATATGCTCATAATAAAGGGATAAGAAGATAATGAGATGTTTGATTGTATTCATGAGCTCATGATTGATATAAGGACTAAGTGATATCAAGGTTTGAGTATATAGACTTTTGAGGATTTTGGTATGTTGAAAGTGTTAACTTTTAACTGCATTCATGTTTTCACTAAGGTTCAATGGGTATTCATTATTCAAGTGAATACATGATTAATGTATTCACATGTTTTTAATTTGACCAACAAGATATATCTTATGATATATGGGTGATAAATGATGACATTCACGTGATTGTTATGTGAAATTTCAAGTAATCATTTTCTTTATACTATGAGCTTGGACCGAAGTATTTTAGATAAGACTAAAGATTGGAATGGATTAAGTTGAACATAAGTTAGTATTGTTTAAGGATAGAAATTTTTTCGATATTATTGATGGGATGTTATAGTAATATAGTTTTAGAAAAAGGACAACCTGAAGGATGGGCGACAGCCCATCGCGTCGGACAAGGCTGTGGGAATCGAACCCACAACCGAAGTGTGACTGGCCTTTATCACCTACCACTGGCCTACAGGATGTCCCTGGTTAGTAGAAACTAGTTTTATTTTATTAAGCGGTATGATATATGAAATATAAGTTCATTTCTGTAATCGTATATGATTAACCTCACCATAGATGGAATTATGTATATTTGATAACTTTTGATAACCTTTTGTTTGAAACAGATGGAATGACCCATCATTCTATCACATGACCTGTTAACACATCATGAGTAATAAATTAAACTTTATTTCTTTAGGGGATGAAGTGGAAATTGTTCAAAGCACAAACAACAGTGAGATTGAGCCAAAATCAAGCAAGTATTTCTTCTAATTCAATTTTTTCAACTTTAGGGAAATGATATTGAAAACCAAAAATGTTGTCCTAGTTCTCTTATATCCGATGAATCAGATGGTACCTTAGATCATCACAAATTTATGCTTTGTGATTGATGGATTTTTCATAGCCATGTTTTCTACCACTCTCCGTCAGAATTTGATGGTTATATTTTTCTTCCATATCCATATTTTCACTTATGTTCTCCTATATGGAAACCCAGTGATGAGTTACTTTGGGTAATTGTTACATTTATTACTTTAGTTTTTAAAATTAAGTTTCAGTAATCTTTTTTACGATGTGGGTTTCTATGAATAGTAAACGATTTATAACCTTGACGAATTTCGAGGGCGAAATTGTTTTTAAGGGGGGTAGAATGTAACACATCGAGATTTTATGAAAACTATTCTTTTTAATTTTATTGATGTCTTGCGTTGTACACTACAAGGAGCTTGCACTACACATATCCCTAGCTTTGCTTACTTTACACGCAATCGCGGCCTTCCTCGATAGCTTGCATTGTACGCAATACCGAGTTTCGCTAAACAACTATATGCTATTAAAATATTATTAAAACTAGTCTTTATAAATAGTAATAACCACTTTATGAAATTTTATAAATTTTATTTTTCAAAATGGACTTCATTTTTGGATTCGGAATATCAAAATTAGCCTGGGGTGAAATTTTGGTATTTTTTCTGAAAATATTAAATTTTTGATGAATAGTGAAAAAACTAGGTTACTATTTAAAAACTGACTTTTTATTTAAATAATAATTTATTTTGTTTAAATTTATTTTAGGTAAAAATTGATACATAATACCAATATATGTTCAATTTAATTAATTGCAGTCATTTTATAATAATTTTAGATATATAAAATTTGTATTGAACTTTTGATCGTCTTTTACCCACCTCCTAGGAGAATTTGCAAATTTACATAAATCATAATTTTACCGCTTTTGTGAGTGGAATTTCAAAAATACAAGAGACATGGTTGATGTCAGTAAGTAAAATGTGGTTCAATGAGATGAAAATAGTTTTTGGTGAATAGTAACTTTTTACTTTTATTTACCACGGTTAAAATTAAATAGGGTAATTAAGGGTAAAAATGATATTATTATTACCCTAACACATGTCCTAATTCTATTGGATAAGTTTAATTCGACCAAAAACAACCTTAGGAATAAAAATGACCATTTAGGCCCACTTGGATTAGATTAGGACATTTATTATTAATTTATTTAAAGAAGGGTTAAAATAGTTAAAATCAAAGCTTAATAAGTAAATAATTTTTAATATAGGGTTATACAAAAGATAAATTCGACTATAAATATTCATTATAAATCTATAATACTTTCCTACATAATGTTATATTATTTGTAATTTTTAGACAATAAATAAGTTAATTTATATATGACATAATGATGATGCAGTAATTATCTTATTAATGAAATATTGACATAATTGATGTTATAAATACCCAAATAAATGAAATTTGAGACTTTTTATGAATTTCAATAATTTTATAGGTTAATATGACATGTTTTTATTGATTTAATTAACTTTTTTTGAACTAATCATTTTGTTCTGATTTTCACAAAAATCAATTACCAAATAGTGTCAAAATTGACATAAAATAGTTTTTAAAACAAATATTATATTATTAATTGTTATTTTATTTCCAAAAATATAAGATTCGGCCAAATGACTTATATAAGGTTATATATACTAATAATATTCAACTTTGGGTTCGTTTGGCCTGTTATAGTAAGTTTATTAACCTTATAGTGTAAGAAATCAACAAGAGAAGGTAAAAGTAAAATTATTTAACTTAAAGTTAAATCTAAATGATAAGGCTAAAATAGATACCTAAACTTGTCTAAATTATATTGGATGAGATGATTAAGACCCATACCCACCTTATCTTATAAATAAATCAGTTTGGAGCTATTCAAAACCGAATATGACTTTATAATAAAATAATATTTTTAGTTTTTTCAAAGGTGCCCCTCTCCTCCCTTATAAAAGGGCACCTCCTACCTCTCTTCCTCACACAACTTTGAGCCTTCAATCTCGGCCAACCACTGCCAAATTCTCTTCTCCACTTCCCTAGAAACATACTAGAGGTCATGGTCTTCTTCAAAAACCAATTTTAGTGCCCTAAGAGGAGGTCTCAAAGAGGCGCTTTAAAGAAGAGGTAATGTCCGTTACAGATTCATTCAACTTTATTTCCTATTCTACTTATTCTTCTTTAGTTATTTCATTATGAAGTAATAATATAAGTATCACTAATATACTAATATGTTATTATAAATATTAAGCAACCCCACATCACCTTCTATCCATCATACGGAAAATTAAATCTCCGCGCGTGCGTACGTACGGAATACCGTCTCCACGCCGTGGTGTAATATGTTTTCCACCAACACCTTACATGGATAGGTATAATGGTTTAAAGAATAACTATATATGGTTATTATAATATCATATTGATTCTGATATATTATACCATCCACCCAAATTCTATTCAATAATTATGGGAATGATATCATTGCTCGTTCGTACGTACGGATTACCGTCTCCACGACGCGATGAGATTCATTCTCCATGTTAACCATTCATGAATGATTATAAAGTTTATATAATGAATAATAATGAAATATATGACATAATAATGCTACTGTATTTATGTATATATATATTTATGTCATCTATTTAGTTTCATTCAATTCAATAAGGAAATGAAAACAGCGTTCATGCGTACGTACGGCCTACCATCTCCATGAACGGTGTATACCATTCCTTTTATCGATCTAGATTATATATGTATATGATGAATATATATTACATATAAATCATGTTTTACATTCTGTAATTATGTAAATCAGGATATAAGTAATAATATCAATAATGACAAGTTGAAACACATACGATAAATGAAATTATTTTACCCAAAATGTTGGTTTAACATGGAATTTACAAAAGAACGGTTAATATAAAGTCATAAGTGAATCGTATATGATATCATAACAATGAATATGATTATGTAATAAGTCAATGACATTATTTAAATCATTATAGAGGTGGTTTGGATCCATATGAAGCATATCGAACTAAGTTAATAGATAATTTTGCAATCTCATTTTTATCCGAGATCGCTTATACATAAGTATTTACTGGGGTTATATTTTTCATCCATGATCATAAAATGTTTTTCATAAAGTGTTTAATATTCATTCATGTATGTTTAATGGCATGTTTACCCCTCTTTGACTTTTACTTTGTGTTATGGAAGGAATCATTCTTTTGTTCATCATACATGGTACTTTTTTACTTTTCTGACAAAAGTATAAGGATAATGTTTTTTTAACTTATACGGCATGAATGGATTTTGAAGATTTCATAACGCCTTATTTTCATGAAACATCCTCTACAATATTTCATGATTATTTTCAAAAAAATCATTTTCTATTATAATTGAATGAAAATTTCAGAAAAGAAAATTATTTTGCGGAAGAAAGGATATTTTCCTCAAGAATTCATTTCAAGTGTTTTATCAAAAATATTTTCCATCTAAGATGACATTATTTCATATGTGTATGTTACAAGTATAATGTCTCAATTATTTACATGCTATGATTCTTCTTATGATTAAATGATATCCATTTGTTTTATATGTATTATGTTATGATGGCATGATGTTTAAGAATCCCAATTTATTACATGGGTTATGCTATGATGTATGATTTATGATTTTGTGGAACAAGTAAGAATGATTTCATTAAGAGATGGGTGGGACCTATATCTCACTTCAATGCATTGGGTAAAGATTTATATGTCATTAGATATACATGGCTTGAATGGTGAGTTAATCTGGTTCAGTGTTACAGGACTGAAACGAGGAGTGAACTCGATTCAGAAAGGGACTTTGCCCACTAAGGTGGTCTTGGAAGCAATGCCTTGGATACTATGGAAATCATAACATGTGATGAATTTTTTCCACAATTAAAAGTTTTATTCCCATTATATTTTATCATTGTTTATGTTCCATTATGATATATGCCTTATGTACTTCCACGGTTTATGTCTTTGCTCAAGATTTTGATGTTTAAATTTCATATTCAAGTTTTTTGATTTCAAATGTTTATGGATTGTTTTATGTTATCTATGTTTTCCCTTACTGAGCATTTCAGCTCACCCTTTTTATGTTTTATTTTTCCCCAGGAAATATGGAAATGTTTTAGGTAAGGAAACAAAAAGGGGAAGATCGTTATGGGAGTTGTTGAAGATCTTTCAACATGATTAGAAGTTTATATTCCAAGTTTCCAAAGACACTAAACTATTAAGATCCTTGAGTTTTGGTTTTTTTGTTATGTATTAAGTATTCCAAAAAAGTAATGTATTGTCCATGTACATCAAGCTTACGGTCTCTACATGAACCGATGCTCAGAATTAAAATATGAGGGTACCGATGAACTCGCAACGCTGGTAATTGCTTAACGCGATCCTTACCATAGTTGTGTTCGCAATGGAGGAGAAGATAATTTTGGTGGTCAATTTAAGAAGTAAATAAAAATTAGTCCGAACAATTTTTATTCTATAAGGTGGTTTTTCCATCCCATGGGTAGTTAAAGGTGGGGCCCACATCCACTTAACTAGCCAAGTGTGGATGTTAGAGTGGTGGGGCCCACACGAGCCCTACCATTCTATTTCCACCAAACCCTTTAACAACCACTCATTAAATTGTAAAACCCCCCATTTAATTACGAACGCGTTTAATAAATGAGAACCTTCCCTCTCCCTTATTTAATTAATTTTCATCATGTTTTATTAAATGTGGTGATTTAATTCTGGGAGTTTCTTTGTATGTGTAATTAAATAATAGGAGGAGCCTATTATTTAATTTTGGGGAGGGCTTCGGTGAACAAAAGGAAGATCAGCGGATAGCTCTTGAGTTTTTGGAAGAACTTCGACTTCCGATGTAGGACGACGTCCCCTCCAACAAAGAATGTCGGTTCCGTGAAGAATGACGACGCGCCACCCATCCTCTTCTCTGCGACAAGAGAGGAGATGTCGCTTCCTCCTTGGTGCACTCCGACGTCGCCTATGATATCCCTCCCCGCGATGCCGTCTACCACGATGTTGACGTCCGTCATCAACTGTTGAGGTAGGGTAATTTTTATATATTTCATTATGTAATTTTATACCCTCGGCATGGCATGTAAAATATTTTTGTGATGTTTAGAACCACTAACGCGGTGGGTGCGGACTAACGAACAAGTCCGAACCCAGCACTACTTTGTTCTTGATCTGCGGAACAATCAGCGACGATGAAGTGGGACCGAAATGGCAATTAGAGGCCTCTACATTAATGTATGGGTCACGAGACGACGGCAGGCACTGGCAAGAGAAAAATCGGACCACCGGAATGACTCCAGTGGCCCGCGGATGTCCTCGGCGGCGTGAGTCGGCGGCACAGCGGCGCCAACGGCCGGAAGCGGTGGCCGACACCGGCAGACTGCCTGAAGGCAGTGGTGCCCTGGCGCACCGCCGGAAGGAGCCCACCATGGTGGAAGCCATAGTAACGAGGGCTGGAACCCTCGACACGCAGGATCCAGGAGAGCAGCGGCGCCACCCTAGCGCCGCGTCTGTGGAAAGTGGGGGTCGCGCCCCCCGCTCCCAGTCGGGCCGGGCCGGGTCACATGGACCGGGCTGCACCATCTGGGACGGGCCATGCCGAGCAGGGCTATGCCCTCCCGGGCCGGACCCAGACCCGGTTCGGGCAGACCCAGGGGGGGTTGGACCGGGTCGGACCGGGCCCAGACCCCCACTTCAGACCGTTTTCAGTCTTTTTCCCATAACATGCACTACGGACCTCCGATCGACACACCGTCAGTTGTGTAGGAATTCTTGCATCAAGATGGTCATTTTGATATATTAAACTCAAGGTTTTATCAATTTTTGGGTATGTCTAGGTTGGTTCGAACCCGAAACCAAACGGGCCCTTGGAGCGGAAACACTTATATCTTAAGGATCAGACGTTCGTTTGACGTGCCGTCAATTGCGTTGGAATCCTTTTATTGAGAAGGTCCTTTTGGGTTAATCCACATGAGGTTTGGACGCAGTTGGAGTAAGGTCGGGATGGTTTTAGCTTAAAACCCAATTGGGCCCCTAGGATGGAAAAGACAATAACTCTCAGACTAGGCGTCTGTTTGACGCATTGTCTGTCGTGTTGGGTTTTTCTTGACTAGATGTAACTTCAGGATACATCAACTCTGGACTTCATGAAAGATGATGAATCGACTCTCTTGCTCGAGGAGCGGACCCTCCTAGAATCGAGCATATTGTGTGCGAGAACCCTAGAGTTGGGTGCGACTGCGACGATGACAACTGCACTTGGATCCTCTGTGTGTTTCACAGCGAGGACGATTATACTTGGATCCTCTGTGGGTTCGGTAGCAACAACGAACGTACTGGGATCATATGTGGGTTCTACGGCGATGACTACTGTTCTTGTATCCTATGTGGGTCTATCAGTATGACCTCTTTACTTGTATCCTTAGTGGGTCCGGCAAAGTAGCTGGTCTTGTATCCTATGTGGGACTGACAGCTTAACAGGTCTTGTATCCAATGTGGGTCCGACAGCTTAGATGAATCAGTAGCTACATCTGATCATCTCTATCACCTTACAAAGTTTATACCTGTGTGAGCTGAGTCTTGATTTTTAATCACTATCATCGATGTGATTGACTTGCTTTCCTGTGTGGACTGGGTTTTGTTTTCCTGTGTGGACTTGGTTGTGTTTTCCTGTGTGGACTGATTTGTGCTGGGACTCGAGGATTGGAGCCATTTTGTATCTGATGACTAGGGTATATGTATGGTCATATACCTAAGTAGAGTGGATTGATACTTCGTGATTGTATATTTCCTTGTGGATTATCCTTTGTGGATTCTGAGAGACCTTCGAGGGTCCCGGTGTCCCTACTGAGTATCGTATACTCGCCCTTGAACCGGCTATGCCTGCACAACGTTGTGTTAGATGCATACGACGGACAACGCTGATCGAGGTGGAGGCTTGTGGAGTTGGACAGTACCCAGAGGTGGGCCACTTGGTAGGACCTATATGGAGCGGACGACCGGGCATGAGGAGCTGAGAGACTATCTATACCCACCCTTCAGGTGGGATTTCCGGAGGACAACTCAGTGTTGTTGTTTTACTTACTGTTGTTGTACTTTCCTTTCAGTTGTACTGTACTTTCAGTTGGGTTTATATACTGGCCCATTTATATTTCAGCACATACCTTGTACCCATTTTTACTTAGTTCTTACTTCACTTGCGTACTCTATTGTGTATGTTACATCATAAAGGCAATGTCTTCCCTTCTTTTGGGATTTACGCCTTTGGTGCTATTCGCTAGCACCTGGCCTAGGGAAGGCGGGCTTGAGGTAGTCACGGAACGGGCCATGAGGACAGGTCATGACATATTATTACCCTAACACATGTCGCAATTCTATTGGATAAGTGTAATTCTCCCAAAAACAACCTTAGGAATAAAATATTACCCTTTAGGTCAACTTGGATTAGATTAGGACATTTATTATTATTTTATTTAAAGAAGAGTTAAAATAGTTTAAACCAAACTTCAATAAAAAAATTGATATAGGGTTATATATAAGATAAATTCTACTATAAATATTAATTATAAATCTAAAAATATTTCCTACATAATGGTATTTTATTTATAATTTTTATAAATTAAATAATTAAATTTATTTATGACACAATGGTGATGCATTAATTACATAATTACTGAAATATTAAAATAATTGATATTACAGATACCCAAATAAATGTAATTTGAGACTTTTTAGGAATTATACTAATTTTCTAGGTTTATATAACATATTATGGTTGGTTATAAGAAATTGTTTTGACGTAATAATGCTGTTATGAATTTAGAGAAAACAAAATACCAAATAGTGTCAAATTTGACATAAAAATGTTTGTAAAAAATATTATATTATTAATTAATATTCTATTCCTAAAAATATAAGGTTCATCCAAAAGACTTATATAATAATATCTATGACATTAATTAACCAATTGGTGTTCTATTGGTTGTTTATAGTAAGTTTATTAATAATATAGTGTAAGAATACAAGAAGACATAGTAAAAGTTAAATTATTTAACTTAGAGTTAAATCTAAATCATAAGGTTACAATGGTAACCAAAACATGTCTAAAACCTGTTTTTTGAGATTATTTAGACCTATACCCATTTTATCTTTAAAATAAATCAATTTTTAGCCATTTTAAACCGAATATGACTTTATTAAAAAATAATATTTTATGTTTTTTCTAAGGTGCCCCTCACCCCTCTTATAAAAGGGCACCTCCTCCCTCTCCTCTTCAAACGAATTTGAGCCTTCAAACTCATCCAACCCCTACCCATTTCACTTCTCCACTTACATAGAAACCTACTAGATATCCTGGTCTTCTTCAAAGACCTACATTAGGGCCCTAAGTGGAGTTTAAGACGAGGCGCTTCGAAGAAGAGGTAATCTCTTCTACCGATTCATTCAAGTTTCTTTATTCTTTTACTTCCTCTTATTTAGTTGTTTAATTATAAAGTAATGACATCAGTATAAATAATATACTTATCTGTTATTATAAATATGAAACAACCACATTTCACCTTCTATCCATCCTACAGAAAACAAAATCACCACGCGTGCGTACGTACGGAATACCGTCTCCACACCGTGGTGTAATCTGTTTTTCCACCGCCACCTTACTTTTATGGGTATAATGTTGTAATTAATGACTATATATGGTTATTATAATATCATAATGATTCTGAGAAATTATATCATCCACTCCAATTCCATTCAATAATTATGGGAACGATATCATCGCTTGTGCGTACGTACGGATTACCGTCTCCACGACGCGATGAGATTCATTCTCCATATTAACCATTCAAGAATGATTATAATGTATATATAATGAATAATAATAATATATTTGACATAATATTGCTAATATATTTATATATATATATTTCATCTACTTACTTCCCTTCATGTCAATAAGGAAAGGAAAACAGTGCTCATGTGTACGTACGGCCTACCGTCTCCATGAACGGTGTGTTTCATTTCATTTATCTATAAATTATATATATATATACTGAATATATATGATATATAAATCATTTTTTTCATTCTTGAATTAAGTAAATCATGATATAAGTAATAATAATATCAAGAACCACAAGTCCAAACATGTACAATTTTACCCAAAACGTTTCCTTAACATGGAATTGACAAAAGAACAGGTAATATAAAGTGATAAGTGAATCATATATGGTATAATAAATATTATAATGGTTCTGTTACAAGTTAATAATATGTTTAAACCCACTATACATGAGTTTCAGACATGTACGGAAAAAATTGGACCTAAGTTAAGGGATAATTTTTCAATCTCATTTTTATCCGAGGTTGCTTATACGTAAGTATTTACTAGGGTTATATTTTTCATCCATGTATAAAAAAAAGTTTTTCATAAAGTGATAAATATTATTCCATGTATTTTTAAAGTCATTTTTATCCCTCTATGACTTTTAATTTTTGTTATGGAAGGAATCTTTGTTTTTTTTACCATACGTGGTACTTTTTGACTTTTCTGTTAAAAGTATGAGGATAATGTTTTTTAACTTATATGTAATGAAAGGATTTTTACGGTTTTATAACGCCTTATTTTCATGAAGATTACTCTACAATATTTCATGAATATTTTCAACAAAATTCTTTTCTTTTAAAAATGCATGGCATTTTGTGAGAAAAAATGATTTTGAAGAAGGATATCTTCCTCAAGAATTCATTTCAAGTGTTTTATCATAACCATTTTCCATCTAAGATGACATTATTTCATATGTGTATGTTTCAAGTATAATGACTCTATGGTTTACATGGTTTCACTTTTCTTATGATGAAATGATATCCATTTGTTTTATATGGATTATATTATGATGGGATGATGTTTACGAAACCCATTTTATTCTTTGGGTTGTGATGAATGATTTATGTTTATGTTGTGGAACATGTAAGAATGATTTCATTATGAAATGGGTGGAAACTATACCTCCCTCCAATGCATTGGGTAATGATTTATATCTCATGAGATATACATGGCTGTAATAGCATGTAAATCCATTACAGTAATACAGGGATAGAACGACAAGTAAACTCGATTCTGTAATGGACTTTGTCCACTATGATGGTCTTGGAAGCAATGCCTTGGCTACTATGGAAATCATAACATGTTCTTAATGGTGGTCACAATTACATGTTTTATTACAATTCTATTTTCTCATGGTTAATGTTCCTTTTTAATCTATGACTTATGCACTGCCAAGATTTATGTCATTACTCATGATTTTGATGTTTTATGTTCCTATTCTTGCATTCAAATGTTTAGGGATTGTTTTATGTTCTCCATTTTTACCCTTACTGATCATTTGAGCTCACCCTTTTTATGTTTTCTTTTCCCTAGGATATAAATAAAGGTTTTACGTAAGAAAACCAAAGGGGAAGATCTTTATGGGAGATTTTGAAGATCATTCACCCTGATTAGAAGATTTTGTTCTGAGTTTCCAAAGACACCATACTAATACGGTCTTTGGGTGTCTGTTTTTGTAATGTATTAAGTATTCCGAAAAAGTAATGCAATTTCTATATACATAAAGTATTGGTCTCTATATTTGGTATCAGAGCAAAGTTTTAGTTAACCTTTGGAAACTAGGATGTGAAAACATTAGTGAAATCCCTAGAGATATTTTTAAGGTATGTCTAGGGATGTCCCTAAGGTTAAGCATAAGTATTGGTTATAGTCCTAGGATTACGGTAACGATCATAGAATTAAACCTAAGATGTTAGATTTTTAAATTACTCCCCCTTTATTATGTTGTTTTCCTTGAATGATTTTTGCCTATTACACTTTTATTTTTGGGTTTTAGACGATGGCTGGAACCCGGAGGAACCGAGTTGATCATTGTAATGGGAAATGCAATTATTTCCCTTTTGAACAAACCATTTTTATGGGAGATAGAGTGAAAAATATTATATCTATACTTATACAAGCTATGAATCATTCTGGACTTCTGAATGAGAAGAGAAAGGAACAATATTCTATCGATTCCTTCATGAGGCAACATCCACCTTCTTTCAGTGGGTCTTTGATCCACTTGTTGCTGAACAATGGATCAATACCATTGAAAAGATATTTTACAAACTTAGATGTTTTGAACATGAAAAAGTCATTCTGGTTGTTTACCATTTAGAAGGTGAAGCAGAATAGTGGTGGACTCTAATTAAGAATACAATACCCAAAGGGAAATTGAATCCATGGAATGGGACTAGTTTAAGAACATGTTTTACAATAAGTACATCACTCGTATTCTTCAGAGAAAGATGGAAAAAGAGTTCCTTGAGCTTAAGAAAAAGGATGATGAATCTGTTGGTACATATGAAATTTTTTTTACAAGGCTTGCAAGGTATGAATCAGGATTTATCATCCAACCCAAAAGTAAAGTTGATCGATTCTTCCGTGTCTTAAAACCAAGTCTTTGAAGGGCATTAGCTATAAGAGACTTCAGTAGCTATGAAGAAATTGTGCGTTGTTCTATCAAGGTAGAACTAGAAGATGGTTTTACATATCCATCTCATGGTTTTGACAAGAAATGAAAGTTGGAATTCAAGGAAAAATATCATAACAATGGTGAAAAGAAGGTGGATTTTTATTTATGCTCAAAATTGTGGAAACAAGCATGGTGGAGATTCTCTAAAAGGTACTAGAAAATGTTTCAAGTGTGGAAAATAAGGTCATCGAGTAGTTGAGTGTGGATGTAATGGAAAAATGTTTCTAATGATGTGAATAGAGAAAATACTGTAGAGAACGCTCCACCAACACGTCAATGCTTCAAGTGCAAGGAAATGAGGAATTATTCTAATAAATGCCCTAATCCAAGGGTTAATAATGATTTACGTTAGAAACCTCTTAAGTAAAAGGACCAAGGGAAGTCATATTCAATCTCTATTTGTGATGTTGAGTATGAAAATGATGTTGTCGAAATATTAAGTGTTTATGTAATGGGATTTCAAAATAATATCATGGAATAACATTTATAGTGTCGTGGAATTTTGGAATGTCTATGTATTGGTACCGGTAACCATGAAAAGTGATTGAAATATTTTTAGAAAGCAGATGATATGGACATAATGAAGGGATAAGGAGAAAATTAAATGTTTGATAGTCTTAATGAGCTCATGACTAATATAAGGACAAAGTTATATCATGGTTTGAGTATATAGAAATTTTGGGGTTTTGGTATGTGGAAAGAGTTAACATTTGACAACATTCATGTTTTCACTAATGTTCAATGGGTATTCATGTTTCAAGAGAATGAATGATTAAGTTATTTACATGTTCATTATGTGAACAACAAGATATATCTTATGATATATGGTGGATAAATGATGGTATTCACATGCTTGGTTGATGACATTTCTAGTAATCGTTGTCTTTATAGTATGAGCTTGGATAGAAGTATTTTGGATAAGCCTAAAGATTTGAAATGGATTATGTTAGATATAAGATAATATTTTTTAAGGATAGAACCTTTTTCTTCGATATTATTTATGTAATTTTATAATAGTGTAGTTTTAGAAAAATTAAAACATGCAGTACGGGTGACAACCTATCACGTCAGAAAAGGTTGCAGGAATCGAACCCACAACCGAAGTGCGACAGGCCTTTATCACCTACCACTAGCCTACAGGAAGTCCCTGGTTCGTAGAAACTAGATTTATTTTATTAAGCAAGATGATAGATGAAGTATAAGTCCATTTTTGGAACCATATATGATTAATCTCACTACAGATGGACTTATGTATATAACTTTTTCTTACTTTATGTTTCAAACAGATGGAATGACCTATCATTCTATTGAATGATCTATTAACACTTCACGAATGAAAAATTAAACTTCATCTCTTTAACATATGAAGTGGAAATTGTTCATGGAATGACCAATGGTGATATTGTACCAAAATCAATTAAGTATTTCTTCTAATTCCATTTTTTTCAACTTTAGGGAAATGATCTTAAAAACCAAAAACATTGTCCTAGATGGTACCATAGGTTGTCAAAAATTTATGGCTTTGTGATTTTTGGCTTTTTCATAGCCATTTTCTCTACCACTCTTCATCAGAACCTGATTGTTAGATTTTTCTTCCATATCCATATTTTCACCTATGTTCTTTTACGTGGAAACCCAGTGATGAGTTAATTTGGGTAACCGTTACGTTTCATACATTAGTGTTTAAAATTAAGTTTTATTATTTCATTTTACGATGTGGGTTTCTATGAATGAAACATTCAAGTAGTAAACCATTTATAACCCCGATGAATTTCGAGGGCGAAATTCATTTTAAGGGGGGTAGAATGTAACACCCCGAGATTTTATGAGAAATATTATTTTTAATTTCTTTGATGTCATGTGTTGTACGCTACAACAAGATTATCTTGCTCTATACACAACACTGTATTAGCTTGTAGTATACACAAAACTATTCTTGTCTTGTGTTACACACAAGAGCAACCTTCCTCGATAGCTTGTGTTGTACGTAATACCGAGTTTCACTAAACAATGATATGTTATTAAAATATTATATAAACAAGCCGTTATGAATATTAATACCCACTTTTTGAGATTTTATAAATTTTTTCTATCAAAATGGACTTCATTTTTGGATTTGGAATATCGAAATTAGTGTTAGGTGAATTTTTGGTATTTTTATGAAAACATTCAATTTTTGATGAATAGTGAAAAACACTGAGTTATAGTTTAAAACCGAATTTTTATTTAAATAATTATTTATTTTATTTAAATTTATTTTTTGTTAAAATTGATATATAATACCTATATAAGTTCAATGTAATTTATTGGATTCATTTTATAATAATTTGAGATATATAAAAATTTGTTGAACTTTTCACCGTATTTTACCCACCTCCTAGGAGAATTTACAAATTTTCATAAAACTTAATTTTACCGCTTCTGGGAGTGTAATTTCGAAAATATATGAGACACGGTTAATAAAAAAGTCTAAAATGTGGTTCAATAAGATAAAAAAAATTTGGTGAATAATAACTTTTTATTTTTATTTACGACAATTAAAAGTAAATAGGGTAATTAAGGGTAAAAATTATATTATTATTACCCTGAAACATGTCCTAATTATATTGGATAAGTTTAATTAGACCAAAAACAACCTTAAAAATAAAATATTAACCTTTAGTCCCACTTATATTAGATTAGGACATTTATTATTATTTTATTTAAAGAAGAGTAAAAATCCTTAAAATCAAAGTTTATTAACTAAAACATTTTTAATATAGGGTTATACATAAGATAAATTATACTATAAATATTCATTAGAAGTATAAAATATTTCCAACATAATTTTATCTTATTTATATTTTTTATACATTAAATAATTTTATTTATTTATGACACAATGGTGATGCAGTAATTACCTAATTAATGAAATATTAAAATAATTGATATTATAAATACCCAAATAAATGTAATTTGAGAATTTTTATGAATTAAATTACTTGTATAGGTTAATATAACATATTAGGGTTTTATTTATGAATTTTTTTGAAGTAATAGTGTTGTTATGAATTTAGAGAAAACAAAATACCAAATAGTTCCAAAATTGACATAAAAGTGTTTTTAAAACAAATATTATATTATTAATTGATATTATATTCCTAAAAATCTATGTTTCATCCAAAAGACTTATATAATAATATATATAACATTAATGAACCAATTGGGGTTTGATTGGTAGTTTGTAGTATGTTTATTAAGCATATAGTGTAAGAATACAAGAAGACATGGTAAGAGTTAAATTATTTAACTTAGAGTTAAATCTAAATGATAAGGTTAAAATGGTATCCTAATCTTGTCTAAAACCTATTGGTTGAGCATATTTCGACCCATCACCATTTAATATTCTAAATAAATCAATTTGGAGCCATTATAAACCAAATATAACTTTATTATAAAATAATATTTTAAGTTTTTCCTAAGGTGCCACTCACCCATCTTATAAAAGGGCACCTCCTTCCTCTCATCTTCACACAAATTTGAGCATTAAATCTCATAAAATTACTTCCAATTTCACTTCCCCACTTCCATATAAGCCTACTAGAGGTCCTGATCTTCTTCAAAGACCAACTTTAGTGCCCTAAGAGGAGGTTAAGAGGAGGCGCGTCGAAGAAGCGGTAATCTCTTCTACTGATTCTTTGAAGTTTCATTATTCTTCTAATTACTTTTATTTAGTTGTTTCATTATAAATTAATGATGTCAGAATAACTAATATAATAATATGTAATTATAAATATAAAACAACCCCATTTCACCTTCTATCCATCCTATGGAAAACGAAATCACCGTGCGTGCGTACGTACGGAATACCATCTCCATGCCGTGGTGTAATCTGTTTTTCCACCACCACCTTACTTGGATGGGTATAATGGTGTAAATAATAACTATATATGGTTATTATAACATCATACTGATTCTGATCTATTATATTATCCAATAAAATTCTATTCAATAATTATGGTAATAGTATCATTGCTCGTGTGTACGTATGGATTACCGTCTCCACGACGCGATGAGATTCATTTTCCATATTAACCATTCAAGAATGATTATAAAGTATATATAATGAATAATAATGATATATATGACATAATAATGCTACAGTATTTATGTATATATATATTTCATATACTTACTTCCATTCAAGTCAATAAGGAAAGGAAAACAGTGTCCATGCGTACGTATGGCCTACCGTCTCCATGAACATTGTGTTTCATTTCATTTATCTATCTATTATATATATATATATATACTGAATATATATGATATTTAAATCATTTTTTACATTATGAAAGTAATTAAATCATGATATAATTAATAATAATATCAAGAACAACATGTCCAGACACGTACGATTTTACCCAAAATGTTGCCTTAACATGGAATTGACAAAATAACGGGTAATATAAAGTCATAAGTGAATCATATATGATATCATAAATATTATTATGGTTCTTTTACAAGTTAATAATATGTTTAATCCCGCTATAAAAGAGTTTCGGACACATATGGATGAAATTGGACCTAAGGTTAGGGATAATTTTTCAATCTCATTTTTATCAGAGATTGCTTAAACGTAAGTATTTACTGGGGTTATATTTTTCATCCATGTCCATAAATATGTTTTTCATAAAGTGTTCAATATTATTACATGTATGTTTAAAGTCATTTTTACCCCTATATGACTTTTACATTGTGTTATGGAAGGAATTTTTCTTTTGTTTACCATACATGGTACTTTTTGACTTTTCCGTTAAAAGTATGAGGAGAATGTTTTTTAACTTATATGGCATGAACGAATTCTTACGGTTTTATAATGCCTTATTTTCATGAATCTTACTCTACAAGATTTCATGAATATTTTCAACAAATAAAATTTCTTTTAAAATTGCATGGGATTTTGTGAAAAGAAAATTCTTTTGAAGAAGAAAGAATATTTTCCTCAAGAATTAATGTCAAGTGTTTTATCAAAACCATTTTCCATATAAGATGACATTATTTCATATGTGTATGTTTCAAGTATAATGTCTCTATGATTTATATGGTTTCACTTTTCTTATGATGAAATGATATCCATTTGTTTTATATGGATTATTTTATGATGGGATGATGTTTATGAAACCCATTTTATTCTTTTGGTTATGATGAATGATTTATGTTTATGTTGTATCACACTTAAGAATGATTTCATTATGAGATGGTTGGGACCTATATCTCCCTCCAATGATTTAGGTAAAGATTTATATCTCATGAGATAGACATGGCTATAACGAAAAGTAAATATGGTATAGTAATACAGGGCTGGAACGACAGCTAAACCCGATTCAGTAATGGAATTTGTCCACTATGATGGTCTTGGCAGCAATGTCTTGGCTACTATGGAAATCATAACATGTTCTTAATGGTTTCCACAATTACATGTTTTATTCCCATGCTATTTTATCATGGTTAATGTTACTTTTTTATCTATTCCTTATGCACTTCCAATATTTATGTCATTAGTCATGATTTTGATGTTTTATGTTCATGTTCTTACATTCAAATGTTTAGGGATTGTTTTATGTTCTACATGTTTACCCTTACTGAGCATTTGAGCTCACCCTTTTTATGTTTTCTTTTCCATTGGATATAAAGAAAGGTTTTAGGTAAGAAAACCAAATGGGATTATCTTTATGGGAGATGTTGAAGATCTTTAACCATGATTCTAATATTATGTTCTGAGTTTCCAAAGACAGTAAACTAATATGGTCTTTGGGCGTCTGTTTTTATAATGTATTAAGTATTCCAAAAAAGTAATGTAATGTCTATGTACGTCAAGTATGGGTCTATACAGTTATGATGAAAATTGAAATATTAACATTATGTTTTTCATTATATGGTTTGTGAGAATTATATATGATGATGGGTGAGACAAATACAACTCTTGATGATGGGAGTCCTGATATAGATCTTTAATGATTTGGGTAATGAATAGTTTTAATGTTGAGAAATGACAGAGATAACCGTGTTGGTTATTCCTGTGGAATAAAATGGGATTCAATTATTTTTTAATGGTTTAAACATGAGTGTTTATATGTTTTTTATTTGATTAATCAATCATAGTGAACAAACCTGAAATTCCATTTAATTGATATCTGAACAGATTCCCTACTAACCAGAAGTGTGTTCCTAATCTCTATGGGCCAACCACAAGAAACTGGGAATCAAGAAATAAACTATTGGATATATTTCACCCCTAAAATATTAAAATAATATCTTAAAATGTATAAGCATCATTATATATATAAATTAAAATTTGCATATTAAAGTACAAAGAGATGGAAATAAAACTAAAAGCGGAACATAACAATCAAAAACCATCTCCCGGTGGTCCCTAACCATCATCCATGTCCCAAATCACCCACCCTTGGTCACCCAAGCACAAACCCACAAAGGCATTTGAGAGCACAAACACAATCTATAAGATCATAAAAGGCTAAAAACATTAAAAGGTACTAGAAAGGTGTGAGCTAAATATCCCATTAGGATTCAACCAATGATTCTATTTATTTAATTCATATATTAATTCAAATATGAAAAAAGAGGAGTACAAATAAGAGAGTAATAATATTAACTTAAAAATATATTTTTAAACATTTAAAAATAATTTATTTAACTAAAAATGCGACACATTCAATTTTACCATTTAAAAACTAAACATTTTCTTGAAAATATTTTTAAAAAAATTCCCAAGATAAATTTAGATAACAAAGAAAAGATAATAATATTTAGTGATATGAAGAGATGATTAATAGAAAATAGAATATATTAAAGGTACATAATAATGATAAATGAATCAAGAAAGGAATATCTAGTGCCAAATATTTACAATGAATGATATCTTGTATCAGGTACCATCAATATGAATATCAGGGGTATAACCTAGGTATGATAGTGACTCCACATCATAATACATACTTAAATTACAACATGAAAAATTTCCGAGATTACGTGTAGTTTGATGGGTCTCACGCATACTGGTTTCACTCACACACGCTTTCCTCACCTCACATCTACAGCCTACACCATTTGGGTTCTTTATAGATTCACTAGAAAAGTGTAAGTCCACTAGTGAAGTATATATCTAGGTCATCCCATATAACTATATAGGTTCCCCTGATGAGTCAAAAGAAGGGAGTGACATAATTGAGTTATGGGGATCACACCAGGATCCTTATCAAATAAGGGCATTTTCCCTAATATCACAAATCACACTAAACCCCAAATTACATCAGTGTCAATAATCCCTTTTTAAACACCCAATAGTGGAAGGTATAGTAACCAAACAAGTTACATTGTGGTATTATTACAATAGAGGGTCTCATAAGGTTATAACCAAGATGTTAAGAATCATCAATTCAATTCAAATCCATTTAAATTATTTAAACATTTAAAAGGGTAACCAAACTGGCTTCTTTTACAAAATCATCCTTTTAATTCCAAATATACCTTTAAAACAATTATTTATTTCAATGAATCCATAAACCATTAAAAATAATTATTAAAAATTTACTTGGATTAAATACATTTCAAATCCTAGGTTTACACCCTCTTTCCATGTGGACAAATAATTTATTTTTAATAACCCATGAACACCCATTCCCACAATTGTAAAATCATTCAAAGGTGGTTATTGGTCATTTAATAAATTCAGCCATTTTTTAACGACCTGAATCCAGAGCCACTCCACTGGTGCCCCATACCCAGTTCACCACATGACCTCAAGCCCGTTTCCCCAAACACCAGAGGCTTCTGACTAGCAGCGAGGGCCTTGGTGAGTTGGTGGGGAAACTATGCCCTCATTCGGTAAGGTATACATCAGAAACAAAATAGTCAATAGCTGAAACAGTAACAACATGCATAACAACAGAAACCAAACAGTGGAAGCGATGAATATATATATAAATGATGATAATAATGTAGCAGGTACAAGTATCTATGGAAAGCAGGAAACACCACAACGTGCTGGAATACAACTGAAAACAAAGTGCAAAGGAAAACAAAATAAACTTCTCAGCATCGCAAGCCATGGCTCGGTCCCATGCTCTCAGCTCCAGCCTAATCAAGAACCTGAAGTAGAAGGGCGCTTGCCCTTATCTATACCTACAACAACATAGTCTGTTTGGGCCCCAAAGCATGGACCAAACAAGGTGTGAGATACAATCCCAGTAGGCAATCACCCAAAGATATGTGCCTAACAGTCAATGAATATAAGGCAAGTAATAAAACAGGAAGCATTAAACACGAAAGCACAAATAGCTACAATCCACAATTCTAATGAATAAGCTACACAAGAAATAGTGAGCAATAAGAAGAAAACAGGTAACCCTCTAGGTAGATATCATATCCTAACCCCTATGGTTCAACCTATAAGTACTAGAAACCCTCTGGGAGACACACACAGTCTCACCCCTCTGGTTCAACTATGAAATTAATAGACTCTCTAGGGAATCACTTGCCGTTAATTCCCCCTATAGTCTCGTATCGTGCTAAAGGCTCTCTAGGGAAGCACTCAACATCTATTCCCCCTGTGGCCCGTGTCGAGGAACTACAGACTCTCTAAGGATGCACTCAACATCAACTCCCCCTGTGGTCTCGCATCATAATTAAAAGACACTCTGGAGAAGCCCTTCCATCAATTCTCCCTTAGGTCTACTACTCTAGGTTATCACATTCCTGAGTGAAACTAAACATGCTCAGTGTGCATGCATCGTCCAAGTAAACCTCAAGAACTACTCGGCTATCAACTAAGGCTCAGCAGCAAAACAAGGTAGTAGTCCACATTCCTACAACTAGGCATGGAAACTGGCAAACACCTAATAATCAAACAAGCATGGCAAAGCAACCTGAGCACAAAATAAATTACTCTACTCACAAGCATCACCCTCTAATAAAGTAATCAAGTAAAGCAGGCAAGAAGCAGGGCAAAAACGGGAAACCACCAATTCCCCGATCAAAGGAATTGGTGTAATTTTCACAAATATCCATCAAAATTATACAGAAAGGCACAAACCACCAACCTCGATCCTAGAAGATCGATATACGTGAATGATGACGATGGATTCCCCTTATAACGACATAGATCTGAGAAAGCACACAAAACACACAACCTACGATAACTTGAAAACTAGGAGGAATCAAGAAACAAGACTCAAGCAGAAGGGAGAGCTCACCGCATTGATTCTAACGTAATCGACCGCGCTCGAATTGGAGAACGGACGAAGAGGCGGAAGCTCATCGAAGATACAGTCGTACGGGTCGCTCTCAGATGAACTAGACCTAGAAGAAGATGAATATCGCGATCAGGCACGACCCCGGTCTATTTATTAAAAAAAGAAAAGTACACGATGTGTATTTCTAAAGTACATGACGTGTAGTGGGTTTTCCATAATCCGCTAAAAACAGCCTCCATGTCACCCCTGCACACCATGTATGTAGCTCGGGCACAGCCAGCACATGGCTTCGAGCCGGAGAAGAGTACACGACATGTACTCAGAAAGTACACGGTGTGTACTTCGAAAATTTCCACAAAGTTAATTTTTCTTAAAAACACTAGAAAAATGAAAACATACCTGAAACAAAGATATGGGTTCTTAAAAACTTCCCCCCTTAAATAAATTTGTCCCCGAATTTCCCTAGAGTGGCGTAGAAGAAGAATCCCCGAACAGCTAGAGCCACTGTGATCGTACATCGGCCTCCCTTTCCCAAGTCTCGTCCTATACTCACCTGTACTACCATAGCACCCATACTATAGGAACAGACCTCCCATGGAGAACCATCGTACTGCGATCAACAATCTAGATAAGATACTCCTCAAATGACGCATCCACTTCAAGATCAACCTCCTCAGGTTGAAAGACATAAGATGAGTATGAAAAGTAGCATCGGAGCTGAGAGACGTGGAAGACGTCGTGCATGGCACGGTACCTCTGAGGTAGCTGCAACCGATTGGAGACCGACCCTACTCTCTCCAAGACCTCAAACAGCCTGACATACCACAGTGAAAGCTTACCCTGTCCTCGAATCCTCTTGTGCCCCAACCTCGGTGCAACACGTAGGAAAACCTTATCCCCGACCTCGAACTCCAGAGGTCATCTCCGTTGGTCAGCATAAGACTTCTGTCAAGACTGTCCTCTAGCCATCCTCTTCTAAATCAGCTCTATTTGTTCTGAGGTCTCCTGAACAAGACGAGCTCCCAGCAAAGCTGCCTCTCCTGCCTCCTGCCAGCATAAGGGTGATTGGAATGGCCTGCCATACAAAGCCTCGTATGGTGCCATCTAAATGGTCGCCTGGAAACTATTGTTGTAGGTGAAATCCACCAGAGGGATATTCTTATACCAAGAACCATAAAAGTATAGAATTCAAGCTCAGAGCATATCCTCAAGCACCTGGATCGTGTGCTCGGACTGGCCATCCGTCTGGGGGTGGTATGCTATACTCAAAAGTACCTGTGTACCCAAATCCTTTTGAAGTCCCTGCCAGAACCGAGAGGTAAAGCGTGCATCCCTATCTGAAACAATGGAGAGTAGAAATCCATGCAAATGAATGATTTACCTGATGTATAGTCGTCCCAGATCTTTGACACTGAAGGTCTCCTTGATCAGAAAGAAGTGAGAAAACTTCGTGAGCCTGTCGATGACAACCCGAACATCATCGTTCCCTCAAAGAAATCTCAGCAACCCGGTCACGAATTCCATCACAACATTGTTCCACTTCCACTCCGGAACGGGTAACTGCTGTAAAAGGCCTACTGGTCACTGATTCTCTTCTTTCGCCTGCTGACAAGTAGAACATATCAAGACCAAACCAGCAACATCTTTCTTCATACCTGGCCACTAGTACTGGCGATGAAGATCACGATACATCTTGGTGAGACCAGGATGAACTTCCCAAACAGAGGAATGAAAATCCCGCATCAAATCCTCGCATATGTATGCTGGCACCCATACGCGTCCCTGGAAATGATAGATCTCATCCTTTCCCACTATCCATAAAGGAAGAGTGTCCTCTCCTGACACACTCTCCCGCAGGACTAAGCCTTCTGAGTCTGATAGATGCCTCATCTGTACTCGATCAAGAAGTGTATAAGTAACAGCTACAGAAGAAAGTAAAGTATGTACCTGTCTGTCATGCACCTCTAAACGCATCTCAGAGAACATAGCCATCAGCTGTCACTCACTGCTGGCCTCCTGAACCGCTTGAACCTGAGTTCTCCTGCTCAACGCATCTGCCACTGCATTGCCCTTTCATGTTGTATAGGTAAGATAGATATCAAAAGACTAACGATACTCGACCCACCTGTGCTGTCTCAGATTCAGATCATGCTGAGTGAAGATATACTTGAGACTCTTGTGGTCAGTGAAGACCACAAAGTGATCTCCCAAGAGATAGTATCTCCAACAGCATAAGGAATAAACAACAGCTACCAAATCTAGATCGTGCATAGTGTAGTTCCTCTCATGTGGCCTCAACTACCGAGACCCATACGCAACGAATCGATCTCCCTACATAAGCACAGCTCCCAGCCCGATACCCGAAACATCACAGTAAATAGTGTAGCTCTTGCCTGGCTCTGGCAAGACTAGTATCGGTGTTGACATCAACCTCCCTTTCAGCTCCTGAAATGATGACTCACAAGAATCTGACCATAAGAACTTCGACCCTTTCTTGGTCAGACCTGTCAAAGGTGGTGCTAGATGAAAAAAGTCTTGAATGAAGCGTCTATAGTATCTAGCCATCCCTAGGAAGCTCCATACCTCAAACACATTCTTCGGCTGCTCCCAGGAAACTACATCTCTCACTTTCTCTGGGTCCACAGATACTCCTACCTCTAAGATGATGTGACCCATGAAGTGAATCTGATCCATCCAGAAGTGGCACTTTGAGAGTTTAGCATAAAGTCGATGCTCTCTCAGTGTACTCAGAATGATCTCAAGATGTGTGGAATGGTCGTGTCGAGTGTGAGAGTACACCAAGATATCGTCCATGAAGACCACAAGGAATGAGTCCAAATAAGGATGGAACACTCGGTTCATCAGTTCCATGAAAACTGATGGTGCGTTCATGAGACCGAATGGCATGACTTTATACTCGTATAGACCATACCTACTCCTGAAATCTGTTAGAGGTATATATACCGGTCTAATGCGCAACTTATGATAACACGACCTCAAGTCGATCTTCAATAACACCCGGGATCCTCGAAGCTGATCAATGAGGTCATCGATCATCGAGAAGGGATATCAGTTCTTGACTATCAACTGGTTTAGCTTCTAATAGTCCACACAAATCCAAAGGGTACTGTCTTGCTTCTTCGCAAATAGGATAGGTGAACCCCAAGGAGAAGTACTGGTTCGGATAAAACCCTTTTCTTGTAACTCCTCCAACTGCTTCTTGAGCTACTGCAACTCAGGTGTGGCGATTCTATAGGGAGGAATGGACACCGGTTCTGCTCCTGGACTGATCTCAATAGAGAAGTCTACCTCACGCTCCGGAGGCAAACCTGAAAAGTCCTCTAGAAAGACATCCCTGAATCGATCTACCACTGGAGTAAAGTCCAACTGTGGAGTCCCCTGATCATCCAAATAAAGACTAACAGTCTGGGTTGTCACCTATCCTAGCCCATGATGCTCGAGTCCTGTTCGACTCGCCCGAACATCCCATTCACCTCTATGAAGAAAAGACTCACCCTCTGGTGAAACGAAACTCACTCTGCGGTGATAACTGAAGGACCCTAGGACACCCTGATAGGGGAGGGGTGAATCAGGGTGAAAATATTTTCTTTTAATGTGATGGATCTTGTTCCCATGTTGGTAGGAACTTTTTGAACCTATATGATGAATATGATCATAATGAAAACATTCACATGCACAGAGAAGACCCGACACTTTTTACTTGGTTCACCACTAAGGGCTACATCCCAGGAGCATATGCCGACAAGTTGTCGGTCATACCAAATTCCACTAATCATCTCTATCTGTGGATTACAATGGTTTGGGAACAATCACTCTATTCCAGGCTCACTGCCTTTACAAAGGTTTAGGGATAGCTCACGGCTTCCCTCAGGTCACTCCCGTTGACTCCCCCTGGCTCACTACCCTTAGTTAAGTCACACTCAGTTTATAGACGTGAAGGTATCTTCAACACTGCATAAGAATGCATCCTCTATTGTATGTAGATGCTCTTTTGAAGTCCAACTCTCACCTGAAGATGAATATCACTTTGCGCTAAGGGTACCAGATGATACTCCAACTTTTGTGCAGCTTCAAAAGGATGAATGTACTTTAATAATCCTGGCGTGCTTCTCCAAGCTCTGGCGCGCAAGTTTCAGGAATAGTGCGCAAGTCACTTGCGTGGTACAAACTCAGTGCACAGGTGACTCCAAACAACTTGCACGACACTGCCTCTTTGAACTCCAAACTTGTGCGACTCAGCGCCTCTAAATCACAAAACACTTTGGACGCGCAGCTAAAAGCTGGCGCACAACCTCTACTTGCACGACCCAACAACCACTTGCGCGACTCAACCACTTGCGCGAATAGAGCTCCAAAAATTTCTAAGTCTTGAACTTCATTCCAAATGAGGAGGGGGTCCTCTATTTATTGGAAAACTGGACCCCCTACGTGGCGGCGCGCAAGTCTTCCCTCGGCGCGAAAGTTCTGGTGCCCAACTCATCCTCCCTAGCCTCTATCGCGCTACTCACTTGCACAACCACACAAATACTTTCAAGACCTTATTTCCTTTTCCATATTTTGATGTTATGATCTTGAAAAACAATAGGTGCACAAGGTTCCAGTCCTCCTAGGCATTGGAGTGCAAGTCTCTTCATGGCGCGCAGGTCACTTGCGCAACCAGCCCAAAACTTGCGCAGCCCTTATCCATTTTCCATTTTCATATGTTCTGATCTTGAAAAACATATGGAGCACAAGTTTCCTCTTCATCAAGTACACAGTGTGGAAGTCTCTTTTCCAAAAACACTTTTCTCCATTTGTCGATTTTTAGGCCCAAAAATTTGGCAAATAATGGGAAATGGCGCCACCTTATATACTGTTGTCTACTTGAACTATATGAACACTTTGTTGGTACACATTCTGAAATTCAACTGAGGATTGAAAACAAACACAAATCATACTCCAAATCATGCATAGAAGACCATGGTTCCAACAATAACAGTCGACGACGGCCTGGAAGGAAACCATCCAGTCCATCCCAAGGATGACATCATAGATAGTAATTTCTAGAATGTAGAGATCCCATAAGAAGCAATACCCTACAACCTCGAGAAGTAACTCTCTACACTGGCGTACACTAGACGTCCTCGTCCCCAAAGGTGTTTCTAGTGTCAACGAGTTGGCAGAAGAAAAGACACAGAGCCCAATGCTCTCCACAGAAGCAACATAGATAAAACTATGCGTAGCACCAGTATCAAAAAGAGTTGAAGATAAAACTGGGGCTACTAAAATAGTACCTAGAACTAGAGAAGGGACAGGGTCCCTCTCCGACAAAAACTACTCCATGGTGAAAGACTGGCCTGCACCGTGGCCCTGCACCCCTGGCTGCCACTCTGAGCTGAACCTCCCTACTGGTGCTGAGGGACTGGTGGCTGACCGCCACAACCTCAACCTCCACCTCAGCCCAAATGGCCGGAAGAACTCCAGTTCCCCGACTGCTGAGAAACCGGCGGTGCTTCTCCTAAATGAGGAGTCATGGAAGAACCCCGGTCACTAGCTGCTTGTGAGAAAACCAGGGAGAAACGATGAAGGTGACCCATCTTGCCGCAAGTTCAGCACTCCATGGGGTCCCTCTGGCACTTCGGCCTCGTGTGCCCTAACCGGCCACACTGGTATCATGTCACCTGGTTGCCTAACGATGCATCACGCTTCCTCGGGTCACCGCGCGTAGATTCTCTATGGTGCTTCTTGCTGTCATCTGGAGGAAAACTAGCTTTGGAAGCAGAACCTCCCTAGCTCGTAGCTCCAGAGTCTCTCAGATTGCCCTCCGTAATCAGTGCCTGGTTGACAAAGGAAGTGATGGAAGTCAGTTAGAAGATGTTCACCTGTGAGCGGATCTCCCGCTTGAGATCATCCTCGAGCTTCCTTGCCAGGAACACCCCACTCCCATCCTGGAGGGGTGTGAAATGCTGCATATTAGTGAAGTGAGAGGAATACTCCATGATAGAAAGAGTTCCATGATCTAAGCTCATGAACTCCTGGGCTCGATCGGCCCTTAGGGTCTCCAAATAAAAGTATTCATAGAATATGTGCTGGAACTCCTACCAAGCCATAGCCTGCTGATGACCTGCCTATGAGATGAAGTCCCACCACCTCTTGGCGGAGTCTCGGAGCATGTAGGTGGCGAGCTTGACCCACCTCTCTAGAGGCGTCTTCAGATGCTCGAAGATAGTCAGCATGGGTTCCAGCCATGACTCTGATGTCTGTGGTCCCCCTTATCCTGAGAATGTGGGAGGATGCTGCTGCTGGAAAACCCACGTCAAATCTGCCATAGGCGTGCAGGAGGTGGCGCTCCCTGGAAGGCCTGCATCATCTCATTAAACCTTCCCTGAACTGTGCATATGTGCCTAAAACTGGTATGACAGCCGGTTCCAAGGCTGGCCTGACTGTAGGATCGGTAGAAAGTCCCTGATCAGCCATATCGGGTGTCTGATCACTGCCTGATGATAGACGTACGACTGGAGGATGTCTCAGAGGCATAACTCTAAAAGATCAAAGAACACCTTAGATCCGGAAAACAAGGACAGAGAACACAAGAGTACAAAATGGAATCAAGGGAAGAAAAACACACAAGTTTTCAAAACACGACTACATGGCGTGTATAAAAACTACATGGAATGTCTTCTTGAGCCACATACATGGGCGTGTTCTCCTTCCCTACAAGTCGTGTACACCTCAAACAACATGGCGTGTTGACCCCACACATGGTGTTTACTTGAAAATGGTTCCCCTGCCTGAGTCTCTTTACATAGCTAACCCACATGGTCCGACTTAACCCGAGACTACATGGCATGTTCGAAACAAAAACGGCTTGTACTAGACAACGCTTCGGTGGCCTGTGTTTTTTAGCACACGGATGTCTACATGGCTGAACCTTACACGGCGTACTCCAAAAAAACACGATGTGCATAGGAAAGTTGACCCCGTCCCATGTTGTTCGTGACACGTCCGGGTACCTGGACAAGACTACACGACGTGTTTAGAGAAAACACGGCATGTGGAAATGAAGGTAAAGTCAGCCCATGTTGTTAGTGACACATTCGGGTACCTAGACAGGACTACACGAAGTGGCCCCTCTTGACACGACGTGTTCTACCTGAGCTTCCTCGACCAGTGTTGTTAGTGACACGGCCGGGTACATGGCTTCGAACTTACGTGGTGTGTACCTACCGTACACAGCGTGTTCCCGAATTCACTTTCACGACACCGTGTTCTTCCCACACGGTCAGTGACATGGCCTGAAAACTACTCGCCTTGTATACAAAGAGTACGCACCATGTATTCTTGGTTTTTTTGGGCAGTAGCTCATAAACTGCATAGAATTCCAGAAACACTAAAAACATGGGAAAGAGGTGCCAAATTCCGATCCGTGAGGGCCCATAACACCTCAAGAACCAAAATTTGGTGTGAATTTTATGCATGGAACAAAACAAATAGTTTTCTAACATGACAGCAGAGAATCTATCAAGCATCTATCACAACAACATGCAATCACAAATGCACCCTAGATGGCATGGCAAGAATGCATGGCATGTGATTTCAACAAGTGCCTATATGATGCATGAGATGGCATACCCTCATCTCATCAGGTTGCGACAGAAATAGAACCCAAGTATCAAAACTATAATAGAAAAAGTCAGGTGAATCACTCCAGGTGAACTCATATCAACCATAAAATCTCAAAACCATAAAAACTACAATTAACGAGGTAGTATGGATTTTCCCTGTACATGGGTTAGCTACTCCAGAGCATAGCTTAATGCCAAGTACCGAATCTGTCCTATCCCTAGCTAAAGTCTCCTAATAGAAAGAAAGGGAAAAGAACTCCTCTGATACCACTTTGTAACGACCCGAATCTGGAGCCCCTCCACTAGTTCCCCATACCCGGTTCACCACATGACCTCAAGCGTGTTTCCCCAAACGCCAGAGGATGCCAACTAGTAGTGAGGGCCTTGTTGAGTCGATGGGGAAACTATGCCCTCATTCGGTAAGGTATACAGTGGAAAAACAACAGTCAATAGCAGAAATAGTGACAACATGCATGACAACAGAAATCAAATAGCAAAAGCAATGAATATATATAGCAATGATGAAAATAATGAAGCAGGTACAAGTATATATGGAAAGGAGAAAACACCACAACGTGATGGAATAAAACTGAAAAAAAAGTGCAAAGGAAAACAAAATAAGCTCCTCAGGATCGCGAGCCACGGCTCGGTCCCATGCTCTCAGCTCCAGCGTAATCAAGAACCTGAAGTAGAAGGGCGCTTTCGCTTATCTATATCCACAACAACATAGTCTGTTTGGGCCCAATAGCATGGCCCAAAAAGGGTGTGAGATACAATCCCAGTAGGCAATCACCCAAAGATATGTGCCTAACAGTCAATGAATACAAGGCAAGTAATAAAACAAGAAGCATTAAACAGCTACAATCCATAGTTCTAATGAATAAAGTACACAAGAAAGAGCCAGCAACAAGAAGAAAACAGGTAACCCTCTAGGTAGCTCTCACAGCCTAACCCCTATGGTTCATCCTATAAGTACTAGCAACCCTCTGGGAGGCACACACAGTCTCACCCCTCTGGTTCAACTATGAAATTAATAGACTCTCTGGAAAAGAACTCACCGTAAATTCCCCCTATAGTCTCGTATTGTTATAAAGGATCCTTGGGAAAGCACTCAACGTCTATTCCCCCTATGGCCCGCATCGAGGAACTACAAACTCTCTAAGGAAGAACTCAACGTCAATTCCCCCTATGGTCTCGCATCATAATTAAAAGACACTCTGGAGAATTCCTTCTGTCAATTCTCCCTTTGGTCTACTACTCTAGGTTCTCACAGTCCCGAGTAAAACTAAACATGCTTAGCGCGCGTGCATCATCCAAGTAAACCTCAAGAACTACTTGGCTATCAACTAAGGCTCAGCATCAAAACAAGGCAATAGTCCATAATCCAACAACTATGTATTGAAACTGGAAAATGAATAATAAGCAAAACAAGCATGGAAAAGCAACCTGGGCATTAAATAAATTACTCTACTCACAAGCATCAACTTCTACTAAAGAAATCATGAAAAGAAGGCAAAAAAGCATGGAAAAACAGGAAACCCCCAATTCTCTGTTCAAATGAATTGGTGGAATTTGCACAAAATATCCATCAACATTCTATAGAAAGGCACAAACCACCTACCTCGATCCAAGGAGATAGATATATGTGAACGACGACGACGGATTCCCATTAGAACGACGTAGATCTGAGAAAATGCACAAAACGCTCAACCTATGATAACTTGAAAACTAGGAGGAATCAAGAAACAAGACTCAAGCACAAGGGAGAGCTCACCGCTTTGATTCCAACTCAATCGACCGCGCTCGAAGCAGAGAACGGATGAAGATCCAGAAGCTTGTCGAAGATCTGGCCATACAGGTCACTCTTGGACGAACCAGAACTAGAAGAAGATGAATATCGCGATGAGGCACATCCTCGGTCCGTTTAGTAATAAAAGAAAAGTACACAGCGTGTATTTTTAAAGTACATGTCGTGTAGTGGGTTTTTCTGTACTCTGCTAAAAACAGCCTCCACGACACCCCTACACACCGTGTGTGTAGCCTGGGCACTTCCAGCACACGGCTTCGAGCTGGAGAAGAGTACACGGCGTGTACTAGGAAAGTACACGACGTCTACATCGAAAATTTCCAGAAAGTTCATTTTTCTTAAAAACTCTAGAAAAAGAAAAACATACATGAAACGAAGATCCAGTTATTACAATTTTAAACTATTTAAAAATCAAAAAATAGTTCAATTGATTTAATTCAAATCATGGAGGATAATTTTATACATCAAAACCTAGGACTACTCCCTCAATTCTCTGAAAAATCATTGAAATGCACTTTAAAAGTAAATCTAAACCAAGATGGCATTAAAAAACTCACAAAAATTAAAGAAAGATCATGATTATAGAAATTAAATTTATTCCATCTTCAGTTCTATGGGAAATTGGTCAAACAAAATTTTATGATGAATTTCATTTATAAATTACATAGAATACATGTTTGAAATTAATAATCACATATATATGAATTTATTAAGAAATAATGAATTATAAATCAAATTAAAATCAATGAAACACTATACTAGAATATTTTTAATCCAACTATAATGAATAAAATATATGTCAACTTCGATGTAAATTTTTAGATCTAAGAAGATAGATCTTGAAAGAAGTGATAAGAGATCATAGATCTGAAATACAACAACAATATACCAAGATCCAACAAAATGAATGGCCATCACAACCTTTAGGAAGAAACAATCAAGAGAAGAAGAGAGATGCATGATCATGAAGAAATGAACTCATGGTAAGATGATCACTTCATAGATTGGCACTTATATCTTCTAATAGTTGAGTTCTAGAGAGGAAAATTGGATCTAGAGGGCTCCCAAAAAGCCAATAGATCGATTTAGGTTCCAGTGGGAGGAGTTTAGGGTTAATTATTGGGGTTTAGGTATTTTAATTATAATTATTAAGGGGCTTAATTGACATTTTCACAGTTTCCTGGGTGGGTCTCATGATTAGTGAAAACCAAGAACATAATCAAGTGAGCTATATAGATCCCCTGGAAGAGCAACACAATTTGGATACATGTAGTATTTAACCGTGTGCAAACTATGTGACCGCCATTTTTCCGAGTTTCAAACCTTGTCAAACCATTCTCAAATTTTTTGAAAAATGGTCAAAGGTCCAAAAAAGTAAAAATTATGGAAAATCATCTGAAACAACCCTTAAATAGATCCAATTTTTGAGTACTAAAATCAATGGGTTAAAATTCATAAAAAGGTAACTGGATTTTACAACCTCACTACCATAGGAATTTTTTTCCCCGGGAGCTTTCTAGTCTAAAAGATAGAACATGATGAAATAAAAAGATATCCATCACTCGTCTTATTATGTAGAAGGTCCATGGCACAAAATAGAGACTCACACAAAGTTTAAAAACTCACAAACAGCTCTAATATCAATACACCAAAATCATGAAACAAATCCAAAATAGAGAAATTCTAGATAACATCCATAGGCTTCCCCATCATTTAAATATTTTCCAAAATGGTATAACATAAGAAACATACATCCCCTATAACAAAAGAATATACATAAACCACTCACTAAGGAGAAAAATCTATGATCAAACATCTATAATAAAAGAAAATAAATGATAACTACTTCAACCATGGGCATGTACATAATGGTAACTCAGGATTTTTTTTCAAAATAGATCCTCATACCTTGATGAGCACATCAAAAGAAATGCCAACACCACAAGGTGCATGGTCTAAAAAAACCACATCATCCTAGATACTTATATACATTGCCAAGCTCTACACAATTAAAACTCTATGTATCTCAAACATCTATTTCAGCACACCACGTGGAACTACACTCTCACAAGGTAGATCACCCAATATATCAAAACTCAACTCTAACCATCCATTCAAAACAAGGGGAGACCAAGGAACAACAATACATATCTCAAGAAAAGGAATAAATTATTACATCAGCAATCCAAAAATGAACCAAACCCTAGTCACCAATATATCATTCACAATGATAAAAAAATAGGTTTCCAAAATTGAAAATCCACGGGAATAAAAAATCAAACAGTTTCTACTCCAACATTGGAAACAAAAAGCTATATCAATTTCAACCAAATTCTCTAGCCGAACACCAAAAACTAAAATCTCCTCCACAACATGAAAATATACACTCCATGTCCTATTTTCGGATCCCTATTATCCTCAATAATCATCTTCCCTACCAGTAGAAGATGATATTAATGACTGAAACATCCCTTTTCATTCTATCAACTTACAGAACCTTTGAAGGTGAACTTGATGTCCACACCATGCACAAACCATTGAATATTTCCAACAAAGACACTAATAAGGACTAGATTATTCACACTATAAACAATTTATTTTCCTCTTATTTTCTTGATAATTATTTCCTTTATCAACCGTGAAAGAGATATTTTGGCATTCATGATGTTTTTCTAGATCCACTTCATCCAAGAAAGTCTTATCGGGAATCCCTGAATAATAGATCAAACAGTCCCTAGGAATAGGGTTAATATGTATGAAAAAGATATTTCATAAATAGAGAGCCTTAAAGAAATCATTTTTAACAATCCCTTGTATAGAACACACTAACTATGAGAATTTATTAGCATACACCACGTCTGATAGCTTATCTTGACAAAAACCCAAGAACTTAAACACATTATCCTTCTCCACATCCTCATGATATGGTGACCTAATGACGATTGACTTAAGGAATTACCAAGATATTAATTAATGAAGAAATTATGGAACCATAACTTCCCATATCTATGGTCTAGATCCCCAAATTAAGGAGTCTATATACTAGACATTTAGAGTATCAGGTGTATCAAGGGAATAAAAAATGCCATCAACTCCTCCAAGCCACATTACATCCTTAAAAAACAATTTCATCACTTATATATAGGTGGATATAAAAACAAGATTACTAAGATGGGGTTAAAAGTATTTAATCTCTCTAGATCCACCACTAGATATGGAGTCTGGGTCGATTAGTTGACAAGAGATTCTACTTTTAGAAAATTCAAAGAACCATTCCAAAAAAAGGA
Source organism: Viscum album (assembly GCA_963277665.1). NCBI lineage: Eukaryota > Viridiplantae > Streptophyta > Magnoliopsida > Santalales > Viscaceae > Viscum > Viscum album. The sequence goes on from OY728140.1 coordinate 508,193,929, forward strand.
CCGATGGAGGGAAATTGAATCATTCTTGATGAATTTTTGGAAACATTATTGAAAAAAAAACTAATGTCATATCAACTTCGGTATAATATAAATATAAAAAAAGACCGAAACTTTCAAACAAGCCACAAACCACCTTATCAAATCATCATTTATTTCAAAAATAGCCAATATTTCCCCATTTATAAACCATCACTTTTCCTTTTTAAAATGACAAACATTTATATAAATCTCTCAATGTTTCAAAAAAATTTCATCATCCCTTTTAAATTATTCTATGGTTTCAAAAGATTTAACCTCATTTCCTATCATCATAACCATTTCTCATTAAATCCGTTTAAAAACAAAATTTATTCTTAAAGAATTATTTTATCACATCATAAAAGATTTTTTGAAAATAATTTTTCCAAGCCATGCATTTCATAAAACTCACATAATTTTAATTGAACGCACATATCCGAGGAACTCAGAAAAAATTGTTTTATGCCAAACATATAGATTTCACAAAGAAATTTTAATCATTAAAATGGGAATAAAGATAAAACATCCCATATTGATAACCCACATAACTAACCTCACATAATTGAATTAACGTGTAAGAAAGTGGACTTTTTTAAAGTTTATATCCAAGCTTTAATTGTTAAAGGCCTTGTTGTATGGAGTGGTAAACTGCATACCAACCTTACAACTGTGCATGGATGGATTTAAAGATCAATCACATTGATTTCTCACAGTTTATCATATTGAGAAGATATGGTTAGACTATTTCCATCCTTATATTCCAGTTCAAAAACTCATAAGAGATTCCACAAATCAAAGATGGTCTCATTGGGAATCTAAATCTTATTTTTCATTAAGAAACCAATTACAAAAAATGAAATACCCTAATTCCAACATCCCAAATAACTCAAGTCTTATCAGGTGGAGGTGGTGATCAAAAACTCACTCAGAAACTACCTCATGAGCCCCAAAACATTCTTACTCTCATTTATACCATGACTCGCCCTAAATAACATAATCATTTAAATTTTAATTGATTCCATTTATGTAAATACCTACTCTGGTGCCATTTCTAAAAAACTACTCCGCAATACCATCTAAACCAATATTCAAGCCGATTCTCCACTAACCCAATGAGAATTCACGATCACCATGGGTCGGTGAAAAGTACCTAAGAATCATTAAATAACTATTGGGAATGATTAAACACTCAAAATATTTCAATATCATATTATAATGCAGAAACATCATCAGATATAAATATATATATATATATATGAAAATACAAAGAGTCAGTAAGAAATCTAAAAGCAAAACGTTAACACCAAAACTCATGTTCTGGTGGTCCAAGACCACCCACCATGTCCCATGTCACCCACCCTTGGTCACCCAATTATTAACCCATAAATGAAGACGATATAATGAACACCTTATATAATATTATAAAATGTTTCAAACCAAAAAAATTTACAATAAGGGTGTGAGCTAAAGGGCCTAGTAGGATTCCACAAAATATTCTATTATGTTACTTCATATGGTAATTAAATTATGAAAAATGAGGATTAAAAATATGTTAATAAGAGTATCAGTTTGAAAAATATAGTTTTAAACATTTTAAAATAACTGATTAAACTAAACCTATAAAACATTCAATTTCTCCATTTAAAAACTAAACATTTTTTTAAAAGTTGAGAAAACCATTTCACAAGATAAATTTAGATAATATTGTAAAAAATAAGAATATACACATAGTGTGGAAATATGAACAAGAATTATTAATATATATTCATGTTTCATAATAACAATACATGAATCATGAATGGAAACTCATGTGCCAAATATAGACAACAAACACTGTCATGTATCGAGTATCAATTATATGGAGGTCATGCATATAACCTAGGTATGATATTGATTCCACCTAATAATATCTAATCAAATTACAACATGAATAATTATTGGGCCTACATCTAGTCTCATGGGTCTCAATTAAACCCGTTCCAAGCACACTTGCTTTCCTATCCACATTTTCATATCTTGAACCCTTCACATTCTCTATGGATCCACTAGAAGGGTGTGACTTTTCTATTAAATCAAATTTCTAGTTCAGTACATCTAACATTCTAGGTTATACTAACAAGTAAGAATATGGGAGTTAGATAATTGTGTTATTAGGATCACACATGGATCCTTATCAAACATGGGTGTTGGCCCCATTGTCATTTCTCACTCTCACCACCAAATTAAATTAAAGTTAAAAATCCATTTAAAAAAAATTAGCAATTGGAGGTAAAATAATCAAATAAGTTATATAAAGAGATTGTTATGAGATAGGATTTTCGTTAGGTTCCAACTGGACAATATAGTATCAGCAATTCTAATCAAATCCTTTTATATGATTTCAACATTCAAAACGGGTAATCGTAACTGCTTCCATTCCCAAATCATCATTTTAATTCCAAATGAACATTTAAATTAATAATTTATTTCAAATAATCCTAAAAAAATTTATCGGAAGAATTAAAATTTTAAAAGGATTGAATTAATTTCAAAAAATGGGTTTACACCCTTTTCTATGTAGATAAATCATTTATATTAAATAACACAAGAGCACCCATTTCAAAAAAAGGGTAAAATCATTAAAAGGGGTTTCTAGGTTATTTAATAAAATCCTAACTTTCATACTAATTATATAACATAACATAGTTTAATTTATTTAATTCCAATCAGGGAGGTAAATTTTATTAATCAAAACCCAGACCAATGCATGTTATTCGACCAAAACATACTTTAAAATATCTTTAAAAATAAATAAAAATAGATATGGCATTAAAAAATTTACAATTTAAGATCTTGAGATTTGATTGAGATGTCTCAGGATTTTTTACACGTACAATTTTTCCTTTTCTTGAGATATTTTTATTTGGGTTATTTCATTGGAAGTTTGTTGGTGAAATTTGAGAAAATTTAAAGGAGGAGAGGTAGTGCATTGTTGGCACATAGTTTGACCATAACATGGGCCCCATCTCAAGAAACCATAAAAACTGTAGAAGAGGGTATTTACATGGATGGATCATGGTTTTTAAAACAATTTCACCTATTAGGAGAAACCATTCATCCCCCCCTAAAAGAGGCACACGATTAAGGTGCATGGTTTGGAAAATAGTGCTCCCCTGCCCAGGAAACCTTGTGTGGGTTTTTAGTTAACCCTTTTTTTAAATTCTTAAACACACTATTTTAACCCCTAGTAATCCCTATATTGACCTTAAACATTATATCTAGTTTTTGGAGGCTCCTGAATGCATTATAGGGGAACCTAACCATCGTTCCATGAAAATTGTATGGAAGATTGAGGATCTTCACCTCCCCGGGAATGTGTTTTCTCCCCATTAAGAGCTCCATCTTTATCTTAATACACTTCCTAGATAAAAAGGGATGTTTATTTGACTTTGGTTCCATATCTATATTGAGGTTTTTTAGATCTTTATTTTTTTGATCTTGGATCTTGGTTTCAGATATAGATATTGTTCTTTGTCATGATTTGGTGGATCCACATCAAATTGGATATAATTGTTGGAAATCATTCATCTTCAAACATGATGTTGGTGGTCTATTAGTCAAATACCAAATTAATTAATTCAATTACATGTATGTAACTATATACTTTTTATTGGAAGATTAGAAATTGAGTTTTCTGAATTGAATTAATTAAATTGTTAAATTAATTAATTAATAAGAATTTTTTTTTATGAAATTGATTGAATTGGAAGAATTAATTGTTTAATTAATTATAATGATATTGGTGTTTTTGAATATTAGTAATTAGTTTTTTGAATAAATTATTGGTAATTATGGTGTTTATGAAAATTATTGAGTTAGGATAATTAATTATTTAATTAATTATGGGGATATTGAGAAAGATTAATCAGATAAAATTATTAGTGAAATAATTAATGGATATCTTTGTGCTAGTGAAATTGATTACATTGGAATAAATAATTATTTAATTAATTAATGGAATTGTCTTGATTAACTAATTTTTGAATTAATTAATGGAATTAATGTGATTAATTAATGGTTGTATTAATTAGTGGAATTTATGTGATTAATTTATTATTGAATTAATTAATGGTATAGATGTGACTAATTAATTATCGAACTAATTAATGGAATGATGGTAATATGGACTTTTTACATTGAATTTATTAATTGGTGAATTAATAAATTGGTTGTTATGGTACATGTGATATTTTGATATGTGTGGTATTTTGGTATATCAGTTTTTATGATACTTTGATATAAGTGATTATCATGTGTGGGAAATGGCATGCTGCATAAAAATACAATAGTGATAATTGAGATGATATTTGGTAATAATGGACTTTACATATGAATTTAAAAGATAAATGGTAACAATGGAATTATTATATGAATTGTGATTATTAACAGTAACAATAAAATTCAGATATGAATTGAGTTGATGAATGGTAACAATGGAGTTTAGATATTATTTGAGATGATAAATGGTAACAATTTTATTCAGATATATGAGATCCCTAAGGGATTATCTAGACCCTGTAATGGGCTGAATTAGGTATTGAGATTTTGTGTGTCCATCGGAACCTCAGAGTTATGTGGTTTAATAAAGAGTAATTTAATAAATGTAAAAATTTTACTTTATTGGTTTTACTTGTTCTTTATAATACATCATACAATGTTATTTAATGGATATTGTTTTACACACCATTAGTGGTGGACTACTGGTTTGTACTCACACCCTACTTAGGCTTCCCAAATAGTACTCGAATATATTTCATGTTTGTCGGATAAGGGAAGAGAAAGGTCCATGTATTGGATGATTGAGTCAGGATGGATCATGGATGAGGGATCCATGCATGGAATTGGGGCCCTCTTTGGAGTTGACAGTATCATTATTTATTTTGGTTTTTTCATATTTACACATTATATGTGTAACATCCTGGGTCTGGACGCCAATCAATTGGTGCCCCAAACCCATTTGGCCACATGGCCTCGAGTGCATTTCCCCAAACACCAGAGTCTACCAACTAGTAGAGAGGGCCTAGGATGTAAAAGTGGGGAAACTATGCCCTCATTGGTAGAGTGTAACACAATGAAATAAATAATAACAATAGTGGAAGTAGTAACCTCATGAAACTAATGTATCAACTGAAGAGTGAATGATAAACATAACCAGAAGGCATATAATACTGAACTGATGCAGAATGTCACATGTCCCATGGAAACAAAAAAAAATAGGATACACTTCAATGAAGTACAATATAATACCAAGGTACAACAATACTAAATGAAACACAGTAGAATCACTATTATTATATTGGTCCCATGCTCTCCTGCTCATAAGCATCAATCAAGTACATGTATAAGGAGCCTTTCCCCTATTGACACATTCAACAATGTAGTATATTTGGACCCAAATAAATGACCCAAATAGAGTGTGAGAAATAAATCCTAGTAGGCAACCACCTAAGGTCTATTCCAATATTTCAATGAGTATATGCAGTAGTTGTTTATAGTAATTAAATGTAGCAAACTAGGTGGTACTCAAGGTAAAAAATCCTACAAGTACTTGAATTTTTTAATAGAGTTCACTATGTTTGTTAGCAATTCATTTACCTGAAGTATTTAAGTTTAGGAATTCATCCAAAGTTGGACATTCCTCAAAACAATGTAAGAACAACAGAAGTCTCAGAAGACCTTCTATAAAGTATGTAAAGACTAAATCCATGATTTTTATTTGGCTTGGCAGACATTTCACAATTCATTCCATTGGATCATTTAAGTATAACCTGAGTCCGTTCTTCAGATTCCTAAGTTGGAATTCAAGTATCACTACATGTGTAATTTTACCAACATCCTACGAGTCCATAATCATTTTTCCTACTAGGGAGCCCCGAGTATCACTCTTGATTTTGGTATAAGTTCATGCGAGTCCATCCTCAGTGGTCCTACTAGGGAGCTCCATGGTATCACCCTATGTTTAATGTATTATTATTTCAATTTAGTCCTTCCCTAGTGGTCCTACTAGGGATCCCAAGTATCACTAATGAAATTTAAATCAAAAACCTCCCGAGTGCATCCATGGTGTTCTAAATTGAACCCATATATCACCAAACGTGCAAGGTACAATAGTCTTGCGAGTCTGTTCATGGAATTCTAAGATGAACTCATGTATCACCCAAAGATACTTACCATTTACTCCTAAAAATCAATATAAGATTCCAACTTCCTTAAAAAAGAAAAAACACTACATAGAAAAATGGGAAAACACAATCCCAAATCCATAATCTAATTACATACAATTCTAATGCAATAGAAATTCTAGACAGTAATCAACTTTATTTTTTAACAACCCTTAAATGGAAACAATGTCATTCCCACAAACATCCTAGGCCGAAACGGATAAATAAATTATCTCAGGGAAACGCACTTTAGGGTGGCCCTTAACCAAACAACAAATCCGAATATGATTTAATTAATTGAATTAACTACCAAAACAACATTAGGTAATAATAATGTTCAATTTATGTTCTATGAAAACTCCCTAACATGCATGCATGGCACAATGTCACATATAAACACCTCAAAATTTAATGAGAAGAACAAGACCACCTACCTTGATGTATTATGGCTCTCCTCGTCCAGCCTCTACTTCCAATACAAGCTAGAATGGTGTAGATCTATGAAACAAGGATATTTAATCAGCCTGAAATAACTTATTTGAGATAAAAAATCACAAATAATGACTCAAGATTAATCGAGATATTATGGATTGGGTTCCAACAAGCCCGACGGTGATTGATTAAGAGTTTGGATGATCAACCGGGAAGAGGTTGAAGTTTCGGCACACCTTTTGAGGTCCCCACGAGATCCCTCTGTCCAATTGACCGAAGAGTGAGTCTACTACTCGTTTTAAGTGAAAAACACAAATTACATTTCATATAAGTCCATATAAAAGGATTTTACATCATTTTACTGTTCATTTGGTGGCCTTTTTTCACTGACATACTTTTCAGGACCTGCCAACATGACTACCTAGCGTGTACTAAGAAGTACATGGCATGTAGTTGGGTTTTCTTCTCTTTTTTACTGACATTCCCACACACCATGTATTCCCATCATACATGGAAATACTACACGGCGTGTACTTATGATTATATAGCATGTAAACTTAAATTAGACCGTGTGATAGAATGATTTCAGTACTTTCCTATTTTTCCCTAGTTTTCTCAAAAACAACTCAAAGGAAAAAATAATAAAATAAAATCGTACCTCAATGTAAGAACCAAGTTCTCATAAACTTCCCCAGTAAAAAAAATTCATCCATGAATTTCTCTTCCAATGATGGTGAAGGAATATATCAGAGAAACTCTGGCCACTGATCATGTATGTCAGCCTCCCTCTCCCAAGTCTCGTTCTATACTTTTCCATGCTACCATAGCACCCGTATGAGAGGAACTGATCAGCCTCAGAGAACCTTTGTGATCTTGTACACTATATGAATCTGATTCTCCAAAAAGGATTTAGCAACCTAAAGCTCAAAATCATAGGTCTGAAAAATGTGAGACAGGTCTGAGTGATAGAAGCGTAGCTGAGATATATGGAATACGTCATGCATGGGTCAGTACCTCTGAGGTAACTGTAATCGATAGGAAACCGACCCGACTCGCTCTAGAATCTCAAATAGTCCAACATATCTCGGTGAAAGTTTACCTTATCTCTTCATCCTCTTGTGTCCTAATATCCGGGTGACATGTACGAAAACTCAACCCTCCAACCTCAAACTCTAGAGGTCATATATGGTGATCTGCGTATGATTTCTATTGAGATTGCATAGTAGCGATCCTCTTCTGAATCAACTAAACCTGCTCAAGGGTCTCTTGGACAAGACAAGGTCCCATAAAAGCTGCCTCTCCTCCCTCCAGCCTACATAGGGGTAATTGGCATGGCCTCCCATACAAAGCCTTATATGGCGCCATCTGAATAGTAGCCTAGAAGCTATTATTATAGATGAACTCAACCATGGGTATATGATTCTCACAAGATCCCCCAAATTTTAGGACACATGCATGCAACATGTCTTATAGCACCTGTATTGTACGATCTGACTAGTTATTAGTCTGAGGGTTGAATGTTGTGCTCAGAAGCACCTATGTACCCAGCACCCTCTGAAGACTCTACAACAAATGAGATGCAAAGTGGGTGTCCCTATGTTGAATGATAGAACGATGGACTCCATGAAGTTGTTCCACGATTTGGATATGAATATTTTTTATATCATCAGCACTGAAGGTCTCATTGATCAACAATAAGTGAGCGACCTTCATAAGCCTTTCAACTACGACCCACATAGTATTTTTCCCTCTAGGCGACCTCGGTAACCCCATCATGAAATCCATTGTGAAATCATCCCACTTCCACTCAGTTGTGGGTAGCTTATTTAAAATCCAACATGGACACTAATGTTCCGCCTTCAACTTTTGACAGGTGGAATATCTCGTAACAAAACTTGCTACCCATGCATCATACCCAACCACCAGTACTTGCAGCTCAAGTCACGGTACATCTTGGTGACTCCGGGATGCACTGCCTAAGCTGAAGCCTAAAACTCCTGCATCATCTCCTCGCGTATATCCTATGGAATGCACACACATCCATGGATACACAGAACATCATCATTACCAATTGTCCATCTAGGAGGAGGTTCTTCACCTACCATACTCTCCCATAGAACTAGGCCTTCCGAATTTAATAGTTGTCTCATCCTCACTCTATCCAGTAGAGCATATGTAACAAACAAAGATGAAATATAAGTTTGTCCCTGACTATCATGATCCTCTAAATTCATATCAAAGAACAAATCCATAAGCTTCCACTCACCACTGGCCTCCAGCACTGCCTGTATCTGAGTCCTCTTACTCATTACGCCAGCCACTGCATTTCCTTTTCCAGACATATATGAAAGATAAAAATCAAACGAATGAAGGTATTCCACCCAAAATATCTATATCAGATTCAAAGCATACTAATTGGATTTGTATTTGAGACATTTGTGGTCTATTTATACCACATACTGTACTCCCAATAAATAATGTCTCCAACATCATAAATCATGAACATCTACAGCTAACTCGAGATCATGCGTCAAGTAATTCCTCTCATGTGGCCCCAACTGCTGAGACATGTATGCAAAATCTTGATCCCCCTACATAATCACTACTCCCATCCCAATACTTGACGCATCATAGTACATAGTGTAACTCTTTCCCTGCTTTGTAAATGTCAGTATTGGTGCTGAAGTCAACTATCCCTTCAACTCCTGAAAGGTAGCGTCACAAGAATCTAACCATTCAAATGTCACACCTTTCTTAGTCAAGCCCTTCATTGGTGCTTCTATTCTTGAGAAGTACTATATAAAATGCATTTAGTAATAATAAATCCCCAAGAAACTATGCACCTCAAAAACGTTCTTGGGCTGCTCCCAGGTAACTATTTCTATTACCTTCTCTAGGTCCACTAATACTCCAGTATATGAGATGACGTGACCCCAGAAGTGAATCTGATCTATCTAGAAGTGGAATTTTGAGACCTTATCATACAATTGACTCTCTCTTAGTGTATTCAAAAAGATATTAAGGTATTCGGAATTTTAGTCTTGATTGTGAGAATACACCAAGATATCATCAATGAAAACCACCAAAAAAATATACGTAAGGATGGAACACTTGGTTCATCAGTTCTGAGTAAACTTCTTGCATGTTCATGAGACCAAACGGCATAACCAAGTACTCATAGAGACCATACCTACTAGGAAAGGTTGTATGAGGAATGTCTACTAATTGAACATGCACCTAGTGATATCCTGACCTTAGGTCAATATTCAAGAACACTCAAACTCCTCGAAGTTGATCAAATAAGTCATCTATTCATTATAAAGGATATCATTTTTTAACCGTTGATGCACTCCAGTCATAGGGTATCGAAAAACAATTATTTATATGTTAAAATTCAGTAATTTGGTTGACCTAAGATGTATCCCGAAGAGGAGTTCATACAAAATAGATTGTCACTTATAAACAATGGTAAAAATGGTGAGTTTGATAAGAAATTGATCTCATGGAAATTCAAATTCAAATAATTGAAAAACTAAGATATTAAAATGTTTATTATTATGGGTTTGGTTTTCCAATTGTAATTCTATCCTTGTTCAATTTAATTCAATAATCTTCTTCTTATTTGATTAAAGTGAGTTTCCATAATCGTTTCCTCTCACTTCCTTGGTGAAACTATGACAGTGAGAGAAAAATTTAACAAGATCTCAGTTTGGTCAACTCCCCTTCCATGTCAAAAATAGTTATATTGAATATCGTCAACTGATATTGGAAATACCTGATAATGTATTTTCTATCCCAAAAAATCAAGAATATTCACGTCCCCTTTTACACGTACTCATGATTGTCGAGTACTTCACCACTAATCTCTGGTTTATTCCATCATATATAAACCAGAAATTAGTGGAGGGAGATAATTATTTTTTAAAAAAGGAAAAAATCAATAACTAAATTAAAAATCAAGATAGATCAGTCTTGATAATAAAATATACTATGTGAAATTGAAAAAAAAAATGAATAAGAAAGAAATTTCATTTAATTACATCCAAGAACTCAAGAATTAAAAAATAGAAAACCAACCCTTCCCCAATCACTCCAAAGGTTTATCCCACCATGGTAAGAGTAATAGAGATGAATGGAGAAGAATGAGACATCAAAAAACTATTGAAAAGAAAATAAATAAAATAGAAATCTAAAAAGTTCTCTTCCTTGGTGTCCCAGAAGGAATGATATAGAATGAGAGATGCTTTGAGAGGGAGGGTCTCTCCTCCTTTTATATCCATAATTTGGACACTGAATGTTGATGCATTTTAACCTTAATAAATTAAATCATCACGTGATTACCTCTTTTTTAATGTTGTTCATAATTATATTGGAAGGCTCCCCTCAAAATCTCATCGGATTTGGAAAATTATTTCGAGAGTTATGCCTATTTTACTCCGACCATTTATTCTGCCCAGTTAGAATCTCCAAATCGAAAACCTCCAAAATTGGATGCCTAAATTACCCCTTAAAAGGCCAATTAACACGTCCTATCCTTCATGAAATTTGTTCCAAAACCTCTTTTTCATCCACCCACTGAATTTCGTAGAATGTGGGACCACCATGAACGACGTATGTACCCCACACAAAAACTGGACAGATCTATAAAGAGTTGTCTTGGTCCGACTAGTGAGCTTATTTAAAGCTTCCATATGGTCAATTCAACTTTTGGTCTAAAATGTTTCAATGAAGCCCTATATATTTAGAATATGTAAATGAAATAAATTTTAAATTCGTATTAGTTTATAAAATTTTATGGCCAAAATACATATTTTATTTAAAACAGTTACAAATATAAAATGGTTCATTTTTACTATTAAGCTCAAAATATTACCAATATCATAAAAATGTAGAAAATTATCTTAAAGTAAAAATTTTGTGGGTTTAAAAAAATTAAATAAAATTTAAATTTAATTGAAAATATTTTCTCTATCCATTCCCCCACACTTATCCCTTGGACTCCTGGATAAGTAAACATCAAAATCAAATCAAATAAAATCCAAAACACATACCAATGAGATCTACCAAAAAATTTACTAAGAAACAAAAATATATCATGACTCATAAAAATAATTATTTCATGGTCTCCAATTTATATTATTTGATTTATTTCCACTTGATTTCATATCCCATGAACACAAAACACCCACCTCAGATGATTCTTCTCTCATATCACAAATACAAATGTTTAACAAGGATTTTCTCATCCAAACTCACACAAAAGTCACCAAAGGCTTGATAAATTGATACTTCTCCACCCGATGTGATTCAAGGACATGTGTTTCTCCTGAGAAATTTCCAGGGTTATTTTGTGGCTTTCAGTTGGTAGGATTTAGATGTTAAATATTCTAAGGCCGAAAAAGGAGGGTTTTGCTCTTTTTTAAGGAAAATTGAATGATTCTAATTTTCACTAAAGAATGGTCTCCTTCTCTTTAATTTTTTGTAAAATAAGATTCATCATCATGAGAACTCAAGGAATTTTCATTCCATTAGCATTTTACCAGAAAAAATTTCTTCTCAAACATTGTTTTTCCTAAAAGCTCCAAATTAGTACAAATTTCTTTTTTACATTGGAAGCTTCATAAAGGAAAAGCTTCTTTTTACATTGGAAGCTACAAAAAGGCACAACATCTTTTATCATGAAATCTCCAGAAAAGGCACAACTTTAAAAAAATGAAATCTTCAGTAGAAACATCATCTCTTAAAAATTTTAATTTCCACCCAAAGTATCACCAAATGAGGTAGTACACCACAAGACATATTCCCACACACATAAGTTCTACAAGATCATGCAATTTCACTTAAAGAGAATGTTGGATAAAGAAAATTGGCTTGTAATGTGGCTAACCTAACAGGTTTTTCATGGATTCTAAGGGCTACAATGATTAATGTATAATCCGGGCCATAATAAAAAGGATTATTTTGAAAGGGAGGCTTAAAACCCAATAAATGCATCAATTATTTAAAACACAATTACCTCAAACCCTCATGTTTTGAAAGGAATAAATCAAATTCTAGATGAAGAAATCATGGTATGGTTCTCTCAAGAAATGAGGTGAATGTAAAGAATATGACATCAATGGGAAAGAAGCCTCACATGAATGTGATTTAAAAAATAAAGACATTGATATGTGGCATGGGATTTTAAAAAATTAGAGTACGTTTCATGAAATTACAAAATATTTGAACTTGAAACAAATTAATTTCAGCATTAATTTAAGCTTAGTTTGATGAAATAGATTTTTTCACTCATTAACATGGGTTTGAAAACTTTAAATGATAATCATTTTAGTTCAAAAGTTTCAAAAACAAACTACATTCTAAAAATAAACACAAAAATATTTGGAAACCCAAAAATTGTTTTTATAAAAAATTTAAACCAAATAATAAATGAAAATACAGAACTATAAATGTTCCTTACCCCACACTTAATTGATTTAGTGTCCTTGGTGCATTCAAATGTATTTAACATGTAACTATATTTTTAAAATTAATCACAAAAGGCGAGCAAGTGTAATGTAAAGGTACGACCGGACTTATTGGTAATTCAACATTGAGTTAGGCTCTTAAGTGTTGCTCTTTGAAAACCTAAAGAGGTAAAAACGAAAACATAAGAAATTTATTAAATGAAATTAAAATATAATTTTAATGAGAAAAGAAGGATAAATATTGGTTTAATAACCCATGTGGGCCCTGGGTTTTGACTTCCTCTAGATGGGAAGTTCTAAATAGTTGTCCCAAATCTGATGGTGGGTTTAGTTTCTTTATCATTAACCAAAAAATTATTCTTTCTAGCATGAAACTTTTTCTTTTTGTTGAGGACTCTAAGTATAAAGCACAAAAAATTCACCCCCATGATAATTAAATAATATTTGAAATGTGGGGTAGGATAATGAACGAGTCATATTCCTTTTTGGTTTCCACTTTAATAACATCTTCCTTATGATCCCATTGTTGTTGAAGGTATTTTACATCAATAGAAAATCAAAGGGAATGTCAAAATGTAATTCTATTTGAACAAAATTAAAGCATGAAGAATAAATATCAATTGCATCACCTTTAATGTGAGTATCATGCATCTCATTTTCCTCAGGAAAAGCCACTACTGTATTCTCTTAAACTCCTTCTGATATGTGTTCAACAAGCTCAGGGGGCTCTAGATGATCTTCATTAGGTGCATCTTCTTTTTCTTCCTCAACCACCAAGGCAAAAGATGTGTTGACAGAATCTGAAGATTTAAAACAATGTGAGGTGATACACAATTCATTTCTAATGAAAGTAGAAGACAATGAGTTCAAAAAAATATCATCTCCCTGATTTCTTTCGACATCAATCTATTCTTCAATTGAAATCACCTCTTGGATTTGAGTAGTAGAAGATATAGGCATTTAGTCCGGATCCTCTATTTTTCTTCAAATTCCTCCACATTAGTGCTTTCTCCTTTTTAATGGTTAGAGATCTTCTTCATTTGGGAGGTGATATTTTTCTTCAAACTCATTCTATAACTCATTCAAATCTTTTTTATCCTCACCATGTAACTTAGGATCTAATTTCTCTTGGGTAGAAAAGGCATATTCTATTGGAATTCTTATTTGACCCTTTAGTCCTTCAATAGACTCTTTGAGTTCCTTCACATGAGATTTGTTATACTCTAAAACATGTTTTTATTATTGTTGATGCACCTGTGAGTATTCATTTTGTACCTCAAATATTTCTTGATAAAATTATAGAAAATACACCTGGATTTTAATTAATTCTCTGGCCAAACCCTCCAACACTGGGTATTTGAGGTTTCCTTTAAGGTTTTGAATGAGATCCTTGAATTCATCCTCTTTGATGATTTGGATTCTAGATCCAAGAATTTTCTTATCCAAGAAAGAAATACTATAATCTATAGACCATGGTGATTTAGATATTTTTTCGTGAACTTGTGGGTAATTTTTACATGAATTAAATAAATAATCATTTGAAAACAGCATGGTAATGTTTTTTTATTTTTTTTAATTTTAAAAAGGTCTAATATTTTCAATTTGATTGTGGTACTACCTCCCCGGAAACGGCGCCAAGTTTTACGCAAAACTATCATATGGCATGGAAAAACAATTATTTTCAAAGATAAAATGCAGTAATTTGGTTTACCTAGGATGTCTCCCGAAGACGAGTGCTCAAAAAATAGTTCTTCATTTTTAAACAAGGGTAAAAATGGTGTGTTTGATAAGAAGATAATTGAATGGAAATTCAAATTCAAATGATTGAAAAACTATCATATTATAATTGTTATTATGATGGGTTTGGTTTCCCAATTTTAATTTTATCCATGTTAAATTTAATTCAAACCTATTTTTCTTAGATGATTAATGTGAGTTTCCCCAATCGTTTCCTCTCACTTCCTTGGTGGAATTATGATGGAGAGAGAAAACCTTACCATGATCTTAGTTTGGTCAACTCTACTTCCATGTACAAAATAGTTGTATTGAATATCCTCAATTGATCTGGGAAATAACTGATTGGGTCTTTTTTATCCCAAAAAATCATGAATATTCACTACCCCTTTTACATGTACTGATGATCGTCGAGTACTTCACCACTAATCCCTAGTTTATTCCATCGTATATAACCCAAATATTAATAGAAGGAGATAATGATTATTTTACCAAGGAAAAAATCAATAACGGAATTAAAATTCAAGAATTATCACACTTGATAATAAAATTATCTATATGAAATTGAAAACAACATTAAAGAATAAAGAAATCTCATTCAATTACGTCCAAGAACTCAAGCATTACAAAATAGAAAACCAACCCTTCCCCAATCACTCCAAAGGTTTACCCCACCATGGTAATAGTAATAGAGATGAATGGGGAAGAAGAAATAATTAAAAAACTATGTAAAAGAAAATAAATAAAAGAGAAAGCCGAAAATCTCTCCTCCTTAGTGTCCCAGAAAGAATGATATGGAATGAGAAATGCTTTGAGAGGGAGGATCTCTCCTACATATATAGATAGAATTTTTTCCCCCGAATAATGATGTGTTTTATCCCCATTAAATCAAACCTTAACTTGTTTAACTATTCTTGAATGTTGTTCATAATTATCTTGGGAGGTTCCCCACAATATATCATCGGATTTGGACAAGTATTCCAAGAGTTATGCCCATTTTACTATGAACATTTATTCTGTCCATTCCAAATCTCCAAATCACAAACCCCGGGATTAGGATACATTAATGACCATTTAAAAGGCCAATTCATGCATCATCACCTTCATGAAAGTTCTTCCAAAACATGTTTTTCGTCCACCCACAATCTTTAAGAGCATGTTGGCTAACCATGAAAAACGTATGGACCCCACACCAAAACACAATAGATCTGTAAACCTTTTTCTAGGTCTAACTTGGGAGCTTCTTCTGATATTCCATATGGTTGATTAAGCTTTTGGTATAAAATGATTAAATGAAGACTTGGATATGTAGAATATTTTAACAAAATAAATTTTCAATTTGGAATATATTAAAAAATGTTATTTACAAAATACATAAATGATTTAAAATAGTTAAAAATATGAAATGGTCCATTTTTACTATTAAGATCAAAATATTACCAATATCATAAAAATGTATCAATTTACCTTAAAGTAACAATTTGGTGGGTTTAAAATAATAAAATTAAATCTAAAAATAATTTAAAATATTTTTTCTATCAACCATCTACTGGTTCAGTTTCTGATATTCCACACATAGCCTAAGGGTACCATCTGCCTTTATTAACAAAAATGACAATCGAACCCCAAGGAGAAGTACTGGGTTGGATAAAACCCTTAGATTCCAGATCTGCCAACTGCCTCTTAAGCTCTTGAAACTCTGTCGTAGCCATTGTATAAGGAGGAATGGATACCGGTGCAACTCCTGGAACTAGATCGATAATGAACTCCACATCTCTGACTGGTGTTAAGCCTAAAAAATCAACTGGAAAAATGGACCTAAAATGTTCAACCACTAGAGGAAATACCATATGACATGTTCCCTAGTTATCTAGATATAAACTCTCAATTTGGGCTATCATCTCACCCAGCCCATGATGCTCGGGTCCAGCTTGGCTTTCCTGAACATCCCATTCACCCTTATATAGAAACTCTCTTCCCTCTAGTGATTAGAAACACACCCTGAGATGATAGAAATAAAAAAAGGATAAAAAAATCCTACCATCCCATTCTAAGAATGAAATAAAATCTCTTCAACTCTAGGAAATATCAGTTCCATATAAAATTACACACATAAATCTCAAGGGGGAAATCCTTTCACTGATGCACACCCGTCGTTCTAATCCCTAATAGAGTGTATAGTGTCATAACATCAGAATATGTTTTAACAAAGAGCCCAAGGATTTTCACAAAGGCCACTGATATAAAACTATGTGTATCACTAGTATCAAAATGTGAGGAAGATAAAACATAGGCGACTAGTATAGTACTTCATATAGTTGAAGGTCTAGGATCATACTCATGTTGGGTCTATTGCACGACATATGTCTGACCTGTACTGTAGCCCTGAGAAACTACTTGGATACCCTGAGATGACCCTCCCAACAATTGTTGAGATCCTAGGGTCTATCTTCCATAACCACGACCACCACCTTGGCATGAACTCCCTGACATATCCTAGTTTCCAAACTGGTGAGAAGCTACTGAACCTACTCTTTCATGTGGAGTCTATAAAAAATATCTCTCACTAGTCACTGGTGGAAACATCCTGTAGAATCATTGTAGATGGCTCATCCTATTGTAATATGGGAACTCTAGTGAGTTATTCGAGCACTAGGGCCATGTATTCCCTGGCCTACCACACTAGTAGCACCTCACCTATTTACCAGATGAAAGGTTCTAATTTCTACCATCACAAAGAGAGAACTCTAGAAGACACTTCTTCTTGCTGGTTGAGACAATACCAGAAATCGGTGTCGAACTGCCCTAGATCTCACCACTAGCATCCCGTAGATTTCCCTCAGTGATAAGCACCAGATTCACAATAGTAGAGACCGAAGGATACCTGAAGACATTCACCTATCATCGGATGTCGAACCAGATACCATCCTCAAATCTTCTAGATTTTCATATTTAATCTCCCTTCAGAATAGGTGAAAAACAGTGAAGCTCAGTAAATCGGGAAGAAAAGTCCATAACTGATAGTGTTCCCTGCTCTAGGTAAATGAACTCTGTGGCTTGGTCATCCATCAGCATCTTGGGAAAATAATGATCATAAAAGGCCTCTTGAATGTCTTCCCATGTCATATCAAGATGATTCCCTACATTAGTGATAACATCCCATAATCTCTCTGAAGAATCACGCAGCATATATGTTGTGATCTTTACACTCCTCTCAAGAGGAATCTCCAGATGCATGAAGATAGTCAACACTGATTCCATCCATGATTCCACATATTGTGGTCCACCATTCCTTGAAAAACTAGATTGATACTGCTACCGGAATATACGCATCAGCTCTTCCATAGATGTGGAATCCTGTGGTTCTCCCTGAGAGGTTTGCATGAACCTCACAAAATATTCAAGGAACAATGCATCTACACCTCCATCTGGTATAACAGTTTGTTCCACAGCTGGCACAACTGGAGGATACATTGATAGCCCATGGCCTACCATCTCTGGAGTATGATCGTTTCCCCTCTCCTGGCGTACAGCTAATGGTCATCATGGTGTCATGAATCTACAAGGTCAAAAAAAACCATAGTTCAATCTCATCGTCAAAAGTTTTCCTTTCAAGAGTTCATAAAAAACAGGAGAAAACCCTCAATATTTGGAAAAAATGGAATACATGACGTGTAAAAAGATTACATAGTGTATACCATTACACAATCACATGGTCATGTTCTACTGCCTTCCTGGTTGTGTATCAACCACAAATATACAGTGTGTTCCACATGCATGTGACATGTAAATAAGTATGTCCTACTAGCCATGTACTCGCACATGGCCAGGTCCACACAGGTTCTTCCTGGGTAGGCTACACGGTGTGTACTGAAAGTAGATGGAGTGTTTTGATCAAAACCCAACAGCCTGTGTTTCCCCTCACAAGGACTATTACATAGTTAGCTATGACACATCATGTACTTATGGTACATAGAATGCACATTTTTTAAACTTGGAACACCTTCTTCCCCGAATAAAAAGAGCACATGACATGTTAGGCCAAACTACACATCATGAAAACTAATTTTTTTAGGATAGAAACTTCATATTTCTTAGAAAACCCTTGTTTAAGTAGATAAACCAGCCCATGGTATGCCAAATTCTAATCGATGAGGGACCATACTCCCCTCAAATCAATGTTTGGCCCCCAAGAATGATATATTACCGTACAATTCTTTACAAAAGGCTGAATCATGATCCACAAAATTCTGATCCAAGAGGGCCCATATACCTCAGAGATCAAAGTCTTGCACCCATCCAATTTGAACCATATCACGTACCAATTTACCTATCACAACAATAGGTATATCTATCCAAGTACTATCACAACAACAGGCATTTCTAGCACAACATATATCACAGTAGCATGAAATATCTAATGCATCAAATATGACATGGCATGTGATTATAAAAAGTTTCTACATGATGCGTGAGATGTAATACCATCATCTCATCAATTTTCAACAAAATACAACCAAAATGATGTCAATAATAATAGCACAAAACAATCATGTCACCCAATGGTGAAATCAAATCAACTGTAATAGCTCAAAATCCAAAATAACAATTTAATTCGATGCAATTTGGATTTTCTTTATACACGGGGTAGCTACTCTTGGGCACAGCTAATTACCAATTTTCATATCCTTTATATTTTTTCCAAATCGTTATCAAAATTGAAAATAAATTACCCTCCGATACCACTTTTTAAATTATTGGGTCCGAAAGCCACTCAACTGGTGCCTTGTAACCATTTGGACACATAGCCTCAAGCACATTTCCCCGAACACTAGAGGCTACATACTTCCAGTGTGTTCCAAGGGTGTGATAGTGGGGAAACAATGCCCTCATTGGAAGAGTGTAACAAAGAAGAATAAATAATAACAATAGCAGAAGTAGTAACAGCATGCAACTAAAGTAAAAATTGAAGATAGAAAGATAAAGATAACCAGAAGGCATATAATCCCAATATGATACAACATTTCACATGTCCCATTGAAATAGTGAA
Source organism: Viscum album (assembly GCA_963277665.1). Lineage (NCBI taxonomy): Eukaryota > Viridiplantae > Streptophyta > Magnoliopsida > Santalales > Viscaceae > Viscum > Viscum album. The sequence continues at coordinate 508,213,830 of OY728140.1, forward strand.
AATCAGATACACTGCAATGAATTACAATATAATACCAAGTTACTACAATACAAAATAAAACACAACAGCATCACAAGCCTTGGCTTGGCCCCATGCTATCCTGCTCTTAAGCCACAATCAAGAACCTGTAAAATGAGATTTTCCCCTATCTACATGTACAAGAATTTATTCTTTTTGGGCCCAAAAACATGACCCAAACATGGTGTGAGAAATTAATCCTAATAGGAAACTACCTGAGGTCTGTTCCAATCTTTCTGTGAGTATATGCAGTAGTTGTGTATAGTAATGAAATTCCACAAACTAGAAGATACATAGAGTAAATAATACTATAAGTATTTTCATTCTTATAGAGTTCACTATGTTTGTTAGAAATTAATTTAATTGATGTATTTAATCCTTAGAATTAGGCATAAGCTAGACATTCCCAGCAACAATGTAAGAACAACATAAGTCTCAGAATACCTTCTAACAAGTTAGTAAAGACTGAATCCAAGCTTGTGATTTGTCTTGGAATACATGTCAGAACTCATTCCATTCCATCATTTATACATATCTTTAGTCCGTTATTGGGATTCCTAAGTTGGAATTAAAGTACCAAAATAGGTGTAATTTTTTGACATCCTACGAGTCTGTTCCCAGCGGTCCTACTAGTGAGCCCTGAGTATCACTCTCAACATTGGTATAAGTTCATGTGATTCCCTCCTCAGTGGTCCTACTAGGGATCCAAAAGGTATCACTCTATGTGTAAAGTATGATTATGTCAATTTTGTTTGTCCCTATCAGTTATACTAGGGAGCCCAAGTATCACTAATGACATGTAAATCAAAAGCCTCTCAAGTTTTTCCATGGTGTTCTAAATTGAACTCATGTATCAACCAAGGTGCAAGGTATAATAGTTTTTTGAGTCTATTCACAATGTTATAATCTAAACCCAAGTATCACCCAAATCTATTTACCATTTACTCATAAAAATTCAATATAACATTCCAACCTTATTAAACAAGTAAAAACACTGCATGGAAAAAGTGGAAAACATAATCCCAAATCCATAATCAAAATACATAAAATTCTAATTGAATTGAAATTCTAGACAGTAATCACCTTCATTTTTTAACAACCCTAAAAGGGAAATGAAGGCATGCCCATAGACATCCTAGGCTAAAATGACAAAAAAAATATCCAAGGGAAACGCACCCGAGGGGTGATCCTTAACCAAACAATGGAGCCAAACATGGTTTAATTCATTGAATTCATTACCATAACAACATTTGGTAGTTATAAGGTTCAATTTCCTTTCAATTAAAACACCCTAACATTGGTGCATAGCACAATGTCATATATAAACATCTCAACAATTAATGAGAGGCATGATACCACCTACCTTGACGTAGTATGGCTATCCTCATCCAGCCTGTACTTCCAATTCAAGCTATAAAAATGTATATATATGAAACAAGGATATTTATTCAACCTTAGATAAATTATTTTAGAAACAAAATCACCAAGAATAGCTAAATAGTAATTGAGATCTTACCATTTGGGTTCCAGTGAGACCAATGGTGATTGATTCAGTGTTTGGATAATCAACTTGGAAGAGGTTGATGTTCTGGTGCTCCTCTTGAGTTCCCTGGGTGAGCCCTCTATCCAAATGAAAGATGAATGATGATACTACCCATTTTAAGAGAAAAAAAACGAATTACACAGCATGTAAGTTCATATACATGTTGTTTACATAATTTAACTATTCATTTGGTGGCCATTTTGCACCGACTTACTTTCTCAGACCTGCCGACATGACTACACAGCATGTACTGAGAAGTACACGACATGTAGTTAGATTTTCCTTTATTTCCAACATTCTCACACACTTTTTATTAAAATAATACGTATACAAAATATATATAATGTACCTAAAATTATAGGGCATGTAACCCTAAATCAGCTAGTGTGATAATATGATTCCAGTACATGTCTAGTTTTCCCTTGTTTTCTCCAAAACAACTCAAAGGAAAAATAATAAAAGAAAATTGTACCTCAATGTAAGAACTGGGTTCTTACAAAATGTATTTTCATGACATATCAATAGTTTATTTTTTTTATTATATTTTCTGTTTTTTTTTCATCATGTGATTTTGGTACTATTCTAGTTATGATTTTGTCACTTTGGTATTTTTAGATGTTTTTTTATTTATTTCTATTATTTTTATACTTTGGTAAATGGATTATAGTCTCCACATAATCCATATAAGACTCTCTCTATGAATAGAAAGCCTCTAGAATATGGGGACTATACAAATGATTATGTAACTAACCATCTTAGGTCATAGGTGTGTGGTACCTGGTTCGGTACGTTACAATGTCTTATCAATAGAATTTCAATACTTTTCCTTTTGACTTACTATTTGGGAAAGGTAGAAAATGAGAATATAATGAGTTAGGGCTTGGTTAAGAATGTTTACATTGGTGTATCTAATCATTGTACAAGTGTTAAATCTAGCTACTAAGGGTGGGATTTTTGTAATTGATGTGTGTTGTTACAGTTGATGATATTCCAACTCAGGTGATGCACTTATTGCGTGATATTATTATTGTTTCTATGTTTTTTAAAATTTTACTCTTGGACCGATATGGAAGAAGAGTTTATTATACCTGAATCACTCTAGGAACTCAGGATTATTCTGTGACATGTATCATTTTAGGTATGCATAGGAAAACATGTTCTTTGGGTATGTGTTGAAAATTGATATTTTTACCTTGATTATGAAATTGAAATTGAAAAACATTCATAATGTGAAATTGAAATTGAAAATTCATGAAATGTATGACTAAATGGGGTTCTAATATTAAAAATGAATAGTTAAAATGAGTTTACCCATGTTAGCTAGGACCTTAGGCTTGTGATGGATAAGGGTAGTGATGGAACATTCATTTTAACAGTGTGTTGGGGTTTGTGGGAATGACTTGTTATGGGTTTTTTAATTTCCTCTTATGTAAGTGTCTAAATTTTGTTTTATGTGTCCAAAGATGTTTTTTTATTATAGAGATATTCCTCCATGACGATGCTTTTTGATAGGAAAATTGGTAGTTATGGAAGTAAATGAACCACCGATAGTGGAACTTGAGGCATCAATAGTGATGAGTGGGGAAGTAGGAGAGCAGTTTTATGAGAAAATTTCTATCCTCATGTAGTTTATAAAAAGAGACCTAGAGTGGGTTGTAAATATCATGTTTGATTTAAAGAGGGAGTTTCAATTACATCACCCTCTGAATTTGACTAGAGATAGTGGACCTGTGTTGGTAGAGTTCTGGATTGAGTCCATCTAGACTATACTTGACCATTAAGAGACTCCTACTATGAATAGGGTCATGTTTTATTCTTATATGCAATGAGTATTAGTAATGTGATTCCGGAATTTTCTGGCTTAGATTAGAAAATATGATGGAATGGTATGGAAGGAATTTTAGTATAAGTTCCTAGAGAACTTTTATCCAGAGACATTAAGGCGGGAGAAGGAATTTGAGTTCATGCAGTTGAGTTAGGGGAGTATGTCCATGATGGAAAACATCAGATTTTTATCGATTTTCAGTGCTTCTCTCTAGAACTGGTAGGGGATGAGACAGTTGTATAAAGATATTTCCAAGATGAAATTAAATACCATTATTTTGATTAAATAAATTTACTGAGGTGGTGGATCAGCCTATCATAGCTTAGTGGAACCTGAAGGAGGATTTTAGTGGGGGAAATGTGGATTCTTATAGATGATTATGAGGTATTTCTTTTGATAGCATGTTGTATTTCTATAATAGTGTTCCCCAATGGTATATAAAAATAGTTTCTAGGGGAAAGGACTAGTTACTCGTCATATTAGCCGAGTTATGTGACACCAATATGGTAGTCTAGGATACAATAATAAACACTGTACCAACCACCAATAGAGTTCCAATCTTGTAGCGGGATGGGAAATATATATAATTTCTTTAGGAACACACAATATATGGGTAGTTATAGTAGAGATAGACAAAACCTAATTGTCAGAAGGGTATCTTCTGCATCGCATCAGACTGTCAGCTAGAGTTCTAATGGCCATGGTGGTATAAGTATTGGATGAGGTTCTTCTAGGAAATAAAAGATGTATTAGTAGAGTGGTGCAGCTTGGGAGACTAAGTTAGTATCATTAGGAGGATGTGAAGAATGGTTTCATGTCATTTATCTTACATTTGTGGATATAGAGGCTAGACCCACAAGAGTTAAAGTTACTATTTTTGTAGCTTAGATGTTATCTAGTGACTTATTTGATATCGGTTCCTCTAATTCAATTATTTTTCATAAATTGTAAATGGATTGGTCCTATCATTGGAGTTTATGAGTTGCATTTTGATGATAGATTCATTGTTGGGAGTACAGTCTAGGGATGTATCTTTATGCAAGGGGTGTGATCTTGATATTGGAGAGTATCATTTTCTGTGGGATATTTACATACATGACATGTTAGGATTTGACCATATTTTGGGTATGGACTAGTTAGGAGAATACTAATTTTACATTGATTGTTACTAAATAAGAGTGAATTTTATGTCTTATAAGGGTGAAAATTACATTCACCATGGAGGTTGGGATATACAGGTGGTCTATGTAGGGCTAGTTCATTAGAAATTAGGAGAGCTTACTGCCCAAGTTTCTTGTTTGTTTCTTGATGTTGGGGGTGACATGCAGAATATATTTACACCCATATTTGATCATTTTTGGGCATGTTTCCTAAAGACTTCTTAGGGTTTTCACTTGAGATATATGTGTATTTAATGATTTATCTCATTCTAGGAGCCGAGAAACTCTTTATGCTACCATATAGAATGGAACCTATAGAACTTCAAGAGATCAACAATTATTTGGTTGATTTGGAGGATAAGGGATTTATCCATCTGAGTACACCACCTTGGGTCTCTCTAGTTTTGTTTGTAAAGAAGGATAAAAACACCATGAGAATATGTATTGATTACTAGAGGATAAACCAAATGACAATGAAGAACGTGTTTCATCTTCTATGTTTCGACAGAAATTTTCACTAGTTATGGGGATCCTATTTCTTTAAAATTATTGAATTGAGATTAGGGTATCATTAGTTGAGAGTTAAAATTTCTAATATATTGAGAACTACTTTTAGAAGAAGGTATTTACTATATGATTTCATCATAATTTTGTATGGTTTGATGAGTATAACATCACTATTTATGGTCTTGATGAATAGAATGTTCCATACATACTGATATCAATTTGGGGAAGTCTTTCTGGATGAAATATTTGTGTACTCCAAGACTCAAGATGATCATTCCAAACATCCTGATATTGTTTTTATTACATTGATAGAGAATCAGCTATACTCAAAGATATATATGTGTCGATTTTGGATTGATCATGTACACTTCTAGGTTCACATCATCTTAGAGTAAGGTGTGTCAGTGGACCTAGAGAATGTGCAGGCAATTGTATCATTGGAGCATCCCAGGAATGTTTTTGATATCCATAGATTTTTTGGGTTGGTTAGATATTACTAGAGGTTCATCCAGAAACTATCCCATTTAGAATCACTACTTTCGAGCTATAACAAGAAGGGGATAACATTTTAATGGGAGTAATCATGAGATAGTTCCTTCTAGAAGTTGAATAAGTGTTTGAAATCAGCACCAATCACGATCCTACCCAAGATAAGTGATGAGTATACGATGGTCTATAAATATTATGTGATCTGACATGGATCAGTGTTGATGAAGGGAGATCGAGTAATGGAATATAGGTCTCAATATTTGATTCTACATAAAAATAACTACCCTATGTATGACCTTGAGTTGACAACAGTGGATTATGCTTTGAAGTGTTGGTGGAATTATCTATTGGGAAAAACGATTATTGTGTATATGTATCACAAGATCATATAGTTTATATTTTTTTGAAGAGATATTTGAATCTAAAAATGTAGAGTTGGGATGATTTTATATATTCATTTGACATTGATATAACATATACATTGGGAAAGAATAACATTGCCGATGATGTTTTGAGCAGAAAAACATAGAATCTGGCAATTAAGGAGTCCAGTGTTGATTTGAAGACGATGAATTTACTATTTTAGATGCCTACTACTGTATATGAGAGTTATGAAAATATGGATCTTATAATAGTTTTAGTGGATCATATACTTTTGAATAGAATTATATATAGTAAGTATGAGGATCCATAGTGTATGGCCTTGAGGGAAAGCCTTGATGGTGGGGAGTCACCTTATGATTTTACTATATATGAGGATGAGATCACCCATGGAATGAATTGGGATTTTGTTCCTACATGTATATGGGAAGATCTAATGCATGAATTCCGTGCCTCAAAGTGGGAAGTGAATCCAGTTGTAACTAAAAAGTATCATGGCCTCCGTCAACTGTTTGGGTGACCGATCATGAAAAAGGAGAAGGTACGGGTCATGGAGAAATGCTACACCTTTCAACAGGTGAAGGTCGAGCATCAAAAACCTTATGTTTTTATACATCCATTTACCATTTCAGAAATGATTTGGGATGACTTTACAATGGATTTTGTGGTGGGTCTCCCATGGAAACCCCACAAGAATGATTCTCTTTGGGTGGTTATAGACTGTATGAGAATAGTAGCGCATCTCTTTCCTATATGGGAGACTTTATTAGTGAATAATTTTGGATATATATATTAATATATATATATTTGTGAAACAGTTCATATTCATAGTGTGCCGTAGACTATAGTTTTAGACTATCACTCATGAATTAAATCGAGCTTTTGGTAGGTCTAGTAGAAATTTATTGGAACACGGGTTTTATTGATTACATCTTTCCACCCACATATAGATGGGAAATCAAAGAGTAATATTTAATTTCTTGAGGATATACTTTAAGAAAGTGTCAAATACTTCATTGGGTCTTGGGAGACACTCTGGGATTTTGTGGAGTTCACCTATAATAATAGTTATCAAGAAACTAATCAAATGACAACATACAAGGATCTTTATGGTAGGCCATAAAGATCACCTCTATGTTGGATAGAGGTAGGCGAGTCAGAGTTGGTAGGACCGGGTCTCATCATGTATATATTAGAGCAAGTTTGGATAATTCAAAATGATGTGGATACATCTTATAGTATACAAAATTCATATACTTATTGATGATGATGACCCCTTTAGTTTTCATAGGTTGATAGTGTATTCTTTCATGTGTCTCCTAGATTGGTTCACCACCAGATATGGAGGTAGGGGAAGCTGATCATCAGGTTTGTTGGATCATTTGAGTTTGTGAAGAGAATCAAGCTATTGGAATACTGATTAGATTTCCCACACAGATATAGTAGAACACATGATGTTTTTGATGTTTCACAACATAGGCGGTATCACCCCAACCCTTATCATGTGATTGATGTAGATGATGTTGATCTTGAGATAGATGCATCTGTTGAGGAGTATCTAATACATGTGTTGGATCACTGTGAGAATGTGTTTTGGGGAAATTCCATGCAGATATTTCATGTATTGTGGTGATATGTACATGTTAAAGAGGAAAATTCAGAGAGATAAGATGCTATTTGTGCTCTAGGCCCCAATCTTTTTGAATTGTAATCTTAGAGATTTGTGGGAGTATAGCTCGAGGATGAGCAATTATATAGTGGGTGGATTTTAAGATCCCAATATTTCCTAGAGATGTCTTGGGCCTATTTACAGGTACTCTTTTCTCTTATTTTCAATACATTTTGTTTGGGTTATTTCTTGGGGAGTGTGTGGGTGGAATTTGAGAAATTTTCAAGGAGGGGAAGTGGTGCACGATTGGCACATAGTTTTCTGAAATCGTGCACCCCAGCGTAGCATACTATGTGAACCCTGACATAGGGGATTCATACATATGGTGCACATGTTTTCAAATCGTGTTCCCTATTATATGAAACCATGCACCCACCCCATAGAAGAGGTGAACGGTTAAGAGGCATGATTTGGAAAACCATGCACCCCTACCTAAGAAATATTGATAGGGGTTTTAATTAAAATAATAATTTTTTAAAAAATTCCTGATCCCGCCGTATTAACCCCTAGTCAACCCCATCTTGAACCTAAACATTCTCTCATATGTTTTGAGGCTCTGAAATGAATTCTTAGTTCTCCTGGCCTCCGTTCGTGGTCGATCAAAGGGTGTATTGATGATATAAACCTCATTAGTTATTTTTTTATTCCTATTTTGATCTCTCTCTCTCTCTCTCCTGATCCTCTTCCCATATTATAGAGGGTTGTTTATCCATTATTGGTTCTAGATCTAGATCAAGGTTTTGTAGATATTGATTTATTTGATCTTGGATCTAAGATTATGATCTAGATCATGTTCGTCATCATGATTCAGTGGTTCCACATCAAATTAGTAATATTCATTGGAAACTATTCATTTTCAAACATGACGTTGGTGGTCAACTATTCAAATCCCAAATTCTTGATTTCAATTACATGTATGTAATTATAGGATTCTTTTTGGATTATTAATAATTTAGTTTCATGAATTGGATTAATTAATTTGGTTAATTGATTAATTAATGTAAATTGTACTTTTTATGAAATTGATTGAATAAGAATAATTAATTGTTGAATTAATTATAGTGATATTGGTATTTTTGATTAGTATTAATTAGTTTTTGAATTAATTATTGAGAATAGTTATGTTTAAGAAATTTCTTGAATAAAAATAATTAATTTTTTCATTAATTAACGGGATATTAAAATTATTGAATTAGATTAATTGATTTTTTAATTAATTAATGGATAAAATTATGGTTAGGAAATTTATTATATTAGGTTAATTAATTGTTTAAATAATTAATGAAATTAGGTTAATTAAATAAATTTTGAATTATTTAATGTGTTGTTGTGGTACATATGATATTTTGAAATATTTGATATTGTGATATATGTGATATATTTATATTTTTATATATGTGATATATTTATATTTTTATATATGTGATAATCGTGTGTGGGACATGGTCTACTACATAAAACGCCCATAGTGAGAATTGAGATGATTAATGGTAACAATGGAATTGAGATATCTATTGAGATGATGAATGGTAATAATGGTATTCAGATATGAATTGAGATGATGAATGGTAATAAGGTAATTTATATATGAATTGAGATAATGAATGGTAATAAGGGAAATAAAATATGAATTGAGATGATTAATGGTAACAATGGAATTTAGATATTAATTGAGATAATGAATAGTAACAATGGAATTCATATATATGAGATTCCATGGGATAGTTCATACTTATGCATGGAATGATAAAGGTATTATGAGTTTTGGGGTCTATAGGAGCCTGGGATTTATGTGGTTTTTTGAAGATCAATTTAATATATCTAAACTGTTTACATTATTTCTTGTACTTATTATTTATAATATTGTATACATTGTTATTGATAGGGTATTATTTTAGACACTGTTTCCTATAGAGTTGTAATCACACCCTTCTTAGGCTTCTTGGTTAGTACAAGAATAGATTTCATAGATGAAGGATGGGTTAAGGGAAGGATAACTATATTGGATGAATGAGTCAGTATAAAGAATGTATTAGGGAACCGGACTTGGATTCAGGACCCGCTAGGGAGTTGTCAATGTCTTTTTTTATAGTGGGTTTTCTATATTGACACTTGAAAATATTGGCATGACATATATACTGATTATTTTTGGATATTGTATTTCCCCTTTTTTTAATCATGTGATTTTGTTACTATTCTTGTTACGGATATGTCATTTGTATATTTTTTATATTTTTTATTACTTTTATTTGTTGATCTACTTTCATAAAGAGGGTATAGTCTCCCAATGATCGATATTAGACCATCACAGCTAGTTAGCAGACTTTGGTGTATGGGGAGGCATGCATGAGTTCAAGCAATAGACAGTCATAGGGAACTATTGTGGGGAACCCAGGTCGATATTTTACACAAAAAAGGTATTAAATATCAAGATTATATCCATTAAATTCAATCCATGTTAAATTCAAAGGGAAGTTTGTAAATGGTTATTTAATGGGGAATTTCAAGGATAAATTATATAGAACACATGTCAAAAATTTATACACATACATCTACGAATTTATCATGAGGCAATAAATTAAAAATTGAAAAAAAATCTTAAAAACACCTACTTGGAATTTTTGGAATCCAATCGGAATGAATTCGAGATGTGACACCTTCGATGTATATCACCCGATATGAAAAGATAGATATTCAATGATGGGAGAAGATATACTAGTTTTAAATACCATAATAATCTACCAATGTCCATTAAAAATCAAGTCCATAAAAACAATTTATAAAAATTAATCAAGATAAGAAGGTAGATCCATGATCAAGAAGAAAATAACTCACTGAAAGATGATCATTACTTCGATCGGCACTTTGATCTGCTAAGAGATTAGGTATGGGGATCCAAAATGTCTCTAGAGGGATACCAAATTCCAAATGATCAATTTACGTTCAAGTGGGATGTTTTTAGTGTTATTTAGCAGGTTTTGGTTTTTTAATTACAATTTTTGAGGCATTTAATTCCCATTCACAATGATTCCTAGTAATGTTTCATAGTTAGTATTAACCATGTTCCTAATTATGTTCCCCAAAAAGATCCCTTGGAAGAGATGCACACATGTACTGTACACATAGTTTAACAATGTTTAAACCATAAAACTCCCTTCTATCCAGGTTTCAAACTTTTTCAAACCATGATCAAACCATGTGCAAACCTTATACATGACTAAAACCTTCAAAAAAAAGTACATAAAAACTCTAGAAACGTATTTTGAAGAGATGCAATCATTGGGTACTCATATAAAAGGGTAGAAACACAAGAAAAATATAACTAGATGTTACACCCTATTACCTATATGTTTTTTTGTCAATTTTTTCAGTAAATTATTTTATTTCTTGTGTTATGGAATGTTTTGAAGGGGAATGGTTTATTTTTCAAAGTGATGTTTCTATGAGTTCCCATTTTCTTTAGGATCGCTTCCTGGGTTTTCTAAAAAATGATAATGGGTCTCAAATATTTCCTTATAGAAAAATTTGAGATTCACATGTGTAAATTATTTCTTTATGTGCTCAATGTTTTATTTTGAATAAGGTAATCCTTTTCATGGGTCTCATTTTTTCATTGGGATAAAGGTTTTCATTTACTTTGATATCCATTTTTTCGATGGAAATATTTATCATTGGAGTTAAGGATGAGTATCATTATTTAGAATATGATGATTTATTCTTGTATATCTTGTGTTAAATAAAGGAAAAGTTTCTTGGAAGAAAGAGTATTCTAAATTTTAAGTTCATTTTTATGAAAAAATGTACACTTTATTAAAGTGTCCACTTTATTATGTAAATTTTTACCTTATTTTCTAAAACTCTAAAGTGAGACGATATGGGAAATGTAAGAATGTGAAAAACTATTTATAAATCATTAAATTATGTGTTGATTGGGTGATATGTCATTATATAAACTATATAATATTTTGTATGGTGTGTAATGTCAATATTAGTATTCAAACATGAAGTGGTAATTGAGTATACAATATGTAATGTGTGACCAACATGGTGTAACTAAAATGATGTTTTCATTGTAAACTATATATTGGTCTTATCACATGTTCTCCTTTATACATGGTGTGTTAATATGGATGTAGAAAATAATTTTCCTCTAAATAATTATTTTCATCTATTTTTAACAGCTCATCCAAATTATACTAAATTAATGATTTTTTAGGTGCTCAAAAATTTACCAAAACATTATCATAAATATTAATACTTTTTTTTGAAACTGTTGTCTTCCCAGTACAAAATTCACTATGTTTTAACCATAGTGAACTATACATCACATGTATGAATGTATAGATAATGATAACCAATATAATTTTCATATAAATGGATAATAATATATCAATTATGGAAAATGCATGCATTTCATAATTGAATAAATAACGAGGGAATGTGAGTATTTTTTGAAAAATCCTTGTGAATGTTTAATGAAAACATTAAATTTCCACTTGTTTCTTTGAATTAAAATGGTATAGTATGTGAGAAAAATGATTTTTGAGAATGTTCAATCATATGGATTTTTTTACAAACCGCTTTTTTAAGGTTCAACCCATTAATTTTTTTTAATTCCTTGTTCAAAAAGAATCTACAAATTTTTATAAGAAAAATATTCTTCACACTATATACAAATTGTGGTTACTTCAATGATGTTTCTTACATATTTACAATACCACTAAATTTTAACAAGGTCAGAACACACTTCTAAATTGTGCAATTTTCCCTAAAAGTATCCCCAACTGTAAAAATATAGTTTAATAAAATTATTGACCCTGTAAAGGAAATTCTTGAAATTATTCACATTTATTCAGCTCTTCATATTAGGAGAGAAATTATTTCAATATTAAAAGGACACATGATAATATTGGTCAATCTTCATGAAAGTTGTTGTGAGCTTAACTATTTATTGGAATTTTCACAAAACTTCACCATTATTTGTATGCCTCAAACTCTAGGTTTCTCTTACTAAAGTATTTCATATGATTTGTAAATTGTATAACCTAAAATTACGTAATTTAGATCATCAATGCATAACTAGAAATACTATTGTTTACCAAATTCCTAATGAGATGTTAAACCAGATAGCACAAAGCCTTACATTGATTAAAACTACTAGGATCTCTACTTATGGTCAAGTATCATTCAATTTTTTAATGTCAAGCTACACAGTTGGTGTGTTAAGGAAAATTATAATGAATAATCTATATGGATTTAAACTCAATAGTATACTTAATATTCTTCCCAGATAACTATAAATTTCATGGTAAGCCATTATGTTTGGATTTTGAGATAATGGTTAATTTCTAAAGGATGAACATTATATACTTGATATATGTATTTACACCATATATCTCCAAATACTTATCAATTTGTAAAGCATGATAAACTATATGTTATTCCAAACAAGTATGAATTTAGGTTGAAAGACTATTTACTCAATGATGAACTCAAACAACATATAATTTCATTCTTGAATGGAATAAAACTACATTAATAATTTATCATGGAATATTTTTTTACTTATTTCACATGGATTTAATTAGTATGATTTCCCATCAAATTATGTATGTTTGATTTTTTTTATTATGATACATAGGAATAATTTTGGGGGAATAATCCAAATAATGAGTAAAAAAATACTTCTTAAATCATTATTACTTTCCTAGATGTATTCAAATTCAATAATAATTGTTCATTCCTTCATATATAAAATTAAAATTTTAATAATACCATAATTTTAAATTATACTATAATTTCCCACACTGTTTAGATTAGGTGTAAGAAGAAACCACATAAGGGTGTGGCTACCTCAACTTTATGAAGATGATTTCTATGTATGGAATACCTAAGAAAAGAAAACACATAGGTGTATTAACCAAAGTTGATTGTTTATACATGTTAATTGAAAGATCTATTATAAACAGAATTAAATATAGTGCCTAGATTACAATGATAATAAGGATTGAGGGACCTATGTGGTGTAGGTAGAATGAAAGATCCCATATGAATTTTATGTGGTGAAAATCACCCCCTTTAGTGTGTATATATACCACACTCATATGAATGAATTTTATAGGGGTGGAATACCTGAACAAGGAAATCCATGATAGAGCATCCCAAAGTGAGAAATATTTGTATATGGGAGGTATGGGCTATTAAATATTCCCCATTTAGTTCCATAAACCTAAAATCTATTGGAAATGAGTTAATAAAAAAGGCTTTTATTTGTTAGATGATGGAAAATATCCATGTGTGTGATGAGAATAAACACATTTGTTGGTCATAGGACATTGGATGTGTTTTGAAATAAAGATATAGTAACACATGAATCATGTATACCTATGTCTGTCAATGTTAAACCAATTGATGAATTTGGTGGTTATGAGTTAGTGGACAATTATTTTTGTACATCATGAGTGTACCTATTCCTAATGGTTATAATAAAATAAATTAGTTTTCTAGTGACTATATAATAGAAATAGATTCATCTACATGGTGAATGTATGTAGTTTTCAAGAAATAATACATTACTAACTCCATAAATTTCATTAATCTATAGTAAAAAATTCATTATATCCAACCTAGAAATAGGTCAATACAGATACTTCATGCCTTCACATCCAACTTCAACCTTTTTTGTAAACTTCATTTCTTTTAATCTTGTGTTAAATGATGAAATAAACCTCATGAATTCCCATAAATACATAAATTATAACATAAAAATCATGATGTTATTTATAAATGTAACCTATATTATAAATTTAAATACATTCATGTGTGTATTTAAATGACATCATCTCCTTAACTCCCTTTCTAGATAGCATTAATCAACTATGTAAATAATTCACCCCCCGGAAGTTTTTTAAATAATAGAGTTCCATAAAATTTGGATTTAAATTTTAGAGTGATCTATGAAACCTTATATTAATAGTTTATATCCATTATTGTTATAAGAATTTATATTTATCACAAAACACTATATGAAAATCACTCATTAACTTAGAAGAAGTTATTTTAACTATTATGTTGGTCTACATTGTAACTAAACCATGTAAAAAAAAGAAGGAATTTGGGAAGTATTTTATGAATATGTCTTAAATATAAATGGTCATAAAATTTAAATTAAGGCCCTTTACCAGATGTTATAACCTCCCACTGTAACACCACAATATTTCCTAGTAAGTGATTTTCTTTAAAGTAATTCAATAGTTGGTGCTTCACGCAACACTGAGTTAGAGCGCACCACGACTTAACAAACTAGTCGTTCAAAAGTGGTTATGAAGAGTATTAACTGAATTTTGAATTTTATATACTCCATATAATTTTATAATCCATATTATGTGTTTTTCAGACATAATATGAGAACAAATTCATGTTTTCAGATAAAAGAAGTATTTTTCAAAAAAAATGCAATTTCACCACCTTCTAATGGAAAAAACCTTTTTAAAACCAATATTTGACACTTTTATATATTCAATTTAATGAAATTAAATTCTTCTTTAATATTTGGACATAAAAATTTATTTTGGATAAATTTTTGGTACTTTTCTAATAACTTTTATATTTTGATGAATACTGAAAAATACTAAAATTAAATTGAAAACAACTTTTTTAGATTAAAAAAATTTATAGTGTTAAATTATTTATTTTAATGGTTTGGAAGTATAATTAGATTATATTTTTATCATTTAATACAATCTAAGTGAATATAATTAATTTCACATTTAAATTTGACATAAACACATGTAAATATTTTAATAGTTTTTACTTTTTAAAAAATCCACTTTTTGGTTTTGACAATGGGAATTGATTTTAAATTAATTAATTCAACTTCTGTCTTTTGAATTTAGTGAAATACAATTCCTTTTTGAATTTGAAATATCAAAATTTTCTTAGGGTAAATTTTTGTTATTTTTTTGAACACATTCAATTTTTTATGAAGAGTGAAAAACACTACGTTATAGTTTAAAGCCGACTTTTTATATAAATAATTATTTATTTTATATGAATTTATTTTATGTAAAAATAGATTTATAATACCTATATAAGTTCAATGTAATTCATTGGTGTCATTTTATAATAAAATTAGATGTATAAAATTTTATTGAACTTTTTACCGCCTTTTACTCACCTCCTAGGAGCATTTGCAAATTTACATAAAACATAATTTTACCGCTTCTGTGAGTTGAATTTCAAAATTCTGAGAGACACGGTTGATATGAGTAAGTAAAATGTGGTTCAATAAAATGAAAATAATTTTTAGTGAATAGTAGCTTTTTACTTTTATTTACCATGGTTAAAAGTAAATAGGGTAATTAAGGGTAAAAATGATATTATTATTACCCTAAAACATGTCCTAATTCTATTAGATAAGTGTAATTCAACCAAAAAAAGCTTAGGAATAAAATATGATCCTTTAGGTCCACTTTTATTAGATTAGGATATTTATTATTATTTTATTTAAAGAAGAGTTAAAAGAGTTATAATCAAAATTTAATAACTAAAAAAATTTTAATATAGGGTTATACATAAGATAAATTCAGAAATAAATATTATTTAGAAAGATAAAACGATTTCCTACATAATGGTATTTTATTTATATTTTTTAGAAATTATATAATATAATTTATTTATGACAAAATGATGATGCAATAATTACCTAATTAATGAAATATTAAAATATTTGATATTATAAATATCCAAATAAATGTAATTTTAGACTTTTTATGAATTCCAATAAATTTATAGGTTAATATGAAATGCTATGGTTGGTTACATGAATTTTTTTTAAGTAATAATTCTTTTATGAATTTAGCAAAAACAAATTACCAAATAGGGTCAAAATTTACATAAAGGAGTTTTTAAAAAAAAATTATTTTATTAATTGATATTTTATTCCTAAAAATATAAGGCTCAGAAAAGGGTTTTAAATATTATTATATATGTCATTAATGACCCACTTTAGGTTCTCTTGGAATATTATATTATGTTTATTAACCATATAAAATAAAAATACAAAGAGACATGGTAAATGTCAAACTATTTAACTAAGAGTTAAATATAAACGATAAAGTTAATATAGTAACCCAAAACATTCTGAAACCTATTAGTTGAGTGGTTTTCGACCCATACCCACCTTATCCTTTAGATAATTCATTTTTATCCATTAAAAATAGAAAATGATTTTATTATAAAATAGTATTTCTTATTTTTCCTAAGGTTCCCCTCACCCCTCTTATAAAAGGGCACTTCCCCTTCTCTCTAATTCAAACCATCAAAGCCATTTGTCTCGGCCAACCCTTCCCAAATACCCTCTCAACTATCCTCCCTTCATCCTAGAGGAATTCCTTTAGTCATAAAGACAACCTAATGATCCATTTTGATCAAATCAAAAGGAATAACCCGAAGAAGAGGTAAATATTTCATCACCTCTTTCAGGTTCCTTTCTTCTTCCACTTCATCTTTATTTGTTGTTTACATTCTAATATAATAAATCCAGTATCTTCTACATATTGTGATGTTATTATAAATATGGTACAACCATATTCATTATTCTATCCATCCTTTGAATGACATGTCACCATACGTGCATACATACAGCTTACCGTCTCAACGTTGTGGTGTAATTGTTATTCAATACATTATTATTTGGATGGGTATAATAATGATGTATAATTGATGTAAATAATAAATATAACATGATAATGATTCTGTATATATTATATATCATCCAATTATATATTAGTTTAATATCAAAAGAATGATATTGTCACTCGTGTGTACGTACGGATTACTGTCTCCGCGAACGAGATGAGATTCATTCCCCATCGTATCCATTCAAGACTAATTTTCATTAGATGATTAAAAAAAATTTAAAGAATTAATATAATTCTGAATATGAATAAGATACATCCTATCCATAACAAACATTACTTACGTAACAATGTATATAAAGGAAAACGAATCAGTTAACACATGAAACGACAATAATAATAAAATATTATTAACAAAGAAATATTGAAATATCATATGTGATATAGTATTAATTTATATTATTATTTGATAATTTAATAACAATTATTTCACAATTATAGAGGTGTTTAACCTACCCTCGACCAAGGAAAAGTACAAAGTAAGGGGTTTTTTTATCTCACTTTTAATTCTGTGAGATTTGCATTGTTCGTCACTTATTTATTGGATGTAGTGTACTATGTACTTAAATTTAATATATATTATCATGATTCTATTTATATTCATGTTATTATGTGATTAATTTGGTGTTTATTAACTTTTGGTCATACGGCTTGATTGATTACAACAAAGTAAGGGTTTTTCATCTCGCTTTTTATTCCCCTGAGATTCATGCTATATTGGCCGCTATTTCCTTTTGTGTGGTGTATGTATTTCCCATGATTGTATTCATGGTGCAATATACTTTAATTTATGGTTATTTACATCTTCATTGTATGATACTTATTTCATGGTTTGTATGTTTCATAAGTTACCAATTCAGTAAGGGAATTTCAAATTTCAATTTCGACTCATTGGGATTTACGCATACTTCATTGATTATTTTACTCCAATATTATGTGTGGAATCACCATTTATTATTATGTAGTAATTTTCACTACCCTTTTTGTGGATATACATTTGATACACATAATCACTCCATTGATAATTTCTTAATTCATTGTTATAAAATTGATCTTAACTCAATTTCCATTCGTTGAGTTAAACATCTTAGTCATTGGTATTGTTTTTACAAGAATATGTGTGAATGTCCTCTGATTGATTTACACTGAATATCCAATCATATTAAGTTTATTTATATTTTTCATAAATAATTATGTCCTTGATTTATCCTTTACCTAAGGATACTGTCTTTTTAAGGGATTTCATCTCAATTTATATTCCTTTGAGACTTCTTTATTGTTATGAACCAATTAACTTTTATATGGTGTATATACTATCCTTTGACATAGTATATCATGAAATCCTTTATTATCAATATATTTTAAAGTTTTTATTACCTCAATTAATTTTATCCAGGCATCTCTCATTTGGTTAGGAACTCTAACTAAAATATCATTTTAAATGTTTAAAAAAATTATTCTTCTAAATCAATCTTGTTAATGTCCATGTTTTAAAAATGGTTTTAAGGATTTATTTATATGTACATTAATGTTTTAAAATTAAAATTCCTTTTAAGTGTTTCAAAGTGGTATGGGAGACTTTGATTCAAAAACCTATTTTTAAACGGCTTCTTGAAAAATAGTGTGACTTTTAAATGATTTCAAGAAAAAGGGGAATATTTCTCTCAAATAGTTTTTATGGCTATTTTCAACTATGTCAATATCATTCAATATTCTCGATTGAGATTAATATGTTACAATAAAATCTTCCATATTTTATTGAATGAGTTATGTTTGACTGTGGATGTACTATTTTTACACCATTCATGCTTTATGGATAAATTATTGTCATTTCGTATGCTAGTTTTAATACGAATGTTTATTTTATGTTTCAAACTTTTCATATGAGCAATGCATTGGACTTAGTAACTGACAGGTGGAGCCATCTATAGCTCCTCGATGCATCGGTAGGTATCATGAGATAAACTAGTGTCTTGGCACAAGGCCTTGACAAAATCTTATTTGTAGTCTTGGCACAAGGCCTTGACTATGTTGTTATGAAATTCTGGCATTATTCATTCCATCATTATGAAAGTGGCTATGGATATTGCATGTGATTATTTGACCAGTAGAATATCCATGGGAATAATTAAATGGAATTATTTGATTTTTTCATTGCCATATTATGTTGAAGTTAAAGTTTAAAATGCTTTTGTTTTAGTCTTATATGTTGCCTTAAATGTTTGAGCTTATTTATGAAAGTTTCCGCTATATTGTTATCTTTACTGAGCAACTGAGCTCATCCATTTCTATGTTTTATTTTTTCTAGGATGAGAAGAAGTATATTATGACTGACCTGCAGATATAGTCTATGGGATCTCAGTGTTTTCTATTGGAACAATTTTTTTGTAGTTTTCCATTTTATGATGTAATGTAAACCTTAGGAATGTATCTAGTACTTCCAATGCTACAAAACTAATCGGTCATTCGAGAGATGATCTTTTGTGATCATTAAAATGATACGTAATAATGTACCGACTCTGGACTTCTGGGGTCAGGGAGTTACACCCATTCTTATTATTTTGACAAGTACAATACTACTCAACATTAATTCCTTATAATGGAATAATGTAGAGAAATGGGAAGAAATATTTAAAACAAAAATTGTAGACTTGATGAAAAATTATTTATCATCAAAAGTAAATAATTTATCATGATTCTATATGTGTTATACTAATTTCATTATTTCTTGTTTGAGATTAATAATAAAATATTTATCCCAATTATTGTTGGAAATAATCTAGTCATTATATTGGCCACCAACTACCATGTGGATACTATAATGGCGACTATTGGCCCCTCATGTTAAAAACACCATATAGTGATTTTAGAAACTATTTCCATTGTTATAGCTAACAATATGACTACTATATGAAATTCCTATTCTCATTCCCTAATGATTCATCATCATAGTGATATGGTGGATGTGATAGTGAATGGCAATATTTTAGCAGATATACTTTATATATATAGACTGATATTTTTCATATATAAATATCAAACATTATTAAATTAATATTAAATACATAAAATTACGATCCAAACTAGAACTATAAAGGCCTGGTGTCTTTGGAAAAAACAATATAAAAAAGTCTTTTTCTTAATATATCTATATATTCTCCTATAAGGTTGATCAAAACTAGATCCCTTCTTAGACATATAAAATATAAAACCATTATTTATAACATGGGGAAATGAAATTTATAAAAATTAGTGATCGCGGATACATAGTATTGGTAAAAAATATAAATGATAAATTATTCATAAAATGGATACAAGACTATAAGAAACCAAACCTTGCATATCCTATATCGTAATCTTTAGATGTTTCATAAACCATGGTAGTTCATAATACATGAATCATAAAGGGATCAAAGAACAATAATGTTGATAATATAACATTTTTATAATATTATTTCATCAATTTGGGGGCTTAATGTGTGGAATAATCATAATCATATAAGTGTTAAGACATTACATTCCCCCAAAACATTCCAAACATGATAGAATTTAGAAAAACACATATGTGCCTTCTTCAGGATTGGGATAAACTCTAGCATACCTTATTTGGTGCTTTGGATGTCCTCCATTGTACCCTTTGAGCTCATAGAATATAAATATTTAAAAAATTCATTATATATATATATATCATTCTAGGTCCACCCACCGCGTATTTAAAATCTTTCAAAACTATGATTCAATATTATAAAAATAATAAACATAAATTAACCCATGGAAAATAAAATAGTTTTCTCAATATTTCAATATCATAACCATAACCCATATAAAATAATAATAAATATGGTGTCACTGGAACATATCCCAGTTAAATCCTAAGACACATGAAAGAATTTTATCATAGATGAATATTCCCTTTAAAAGGCTACAGGAATGTTTCCTGAGGAAAATAACCATTTCAATTATTAAATCAAATATTAAAATAAACAAAAAAAAATCACGTATATCATGGAAACAAATTTCATTTAAAATAACATTTTAATAATGTAAAGACTAAAAATTAAATCATGGATTAGTTATTATGGTGGGAAATTCCATTTGTGACGTGTATGTTAAAGTGATGACTCCTTTCACATTCTCAGTAAAAATTCAAAAGTACCTCATTTAGAGAACATAAAAAATATTTCTTTTAAATATTTATTTAAAAATAAAAACATATTTAAAAATTACTCTATACAATGACTAATGAATTTAAAAAATTAAAAACATTTTTAGAAAACATGGATATGGAAGTAAATGGATTTTTTATTCATGATAGAAATAAAGTTGAGTTCATTAAAATTATACGTAAGGTATAATAAGTACTTAATTTCAAAAAAAAAAATTAAAACATGTATTATCAAGAAATAACTATAGGAGAATAAAATTAATTAAATTCATGAGAGATATGTCCTGAAATATATTTATCATAATCATAATCATAAATAATGTCAATAAACACTTAGATTGTAACATAAATACCTTACCTCAAATTCTAATAACTTTGAAGAATATTTGAACACATTTATAATAAATATAAATTAATAATAATTCATTATAAGAGTCATTTACTTACTTATAATATAATATATTCTCAACTTATAAAATTTTATAACCACATTTATTAATAATTCCTTGTTAAAAATGTCATTTTTGAGGGTTAAATGTTTTGTTTTCTCTGAGAATTTTGGTTTAGTAGTTCTTCTCCATGTACTTTGATCATGGTTTCATCATTTACAGAATATTAATCAGTATATAAATATAATATATATTTTTTATATATATTTTTATAGTCATTCAAAAGGGTAGATATCTGAAAATGAATTACATTGTTAATAAAGATGATACGTCAAAGGAACACATGAATGTTGTTTTCAATTTCCAATAGTTGTAAAAATGAAAGTTAAATAATAATTTACCTTTTTTTAATCATTATTATGTCATATATATTATTAAAATTCATCCTCATTACCATCCATGTAATGTGGAAATGAAAAACAAATCACATCACTTCGTAGAGGTGGTTGTTCACATGCACGCATGAGCGACGTTATCATTTTCCAATGGGTCGGGAGGTATGTAGGTAGATATGATAATATAATTAAATAATCATAATAATGTCATAAATATAATTTATAAATATTAAACCCTTAATAATACACATCCATGGTTTATTTTTATGAAAATTTAACTGTTTCTCTAAGTGGAAGTCGTAGTCTGTGCATTTGAATGAGTGATACATTCACTTCAATTTGATGTAAATGGGTATTTAATGGTTTTTTCATGATCATGATAGAGAATATATATATTGAAGATAACAAAGAAATTATTTAATATTGACTAAAATATATTTATTGAAGTTATAAGAAGAAATGAATTGGAATATTTTGAGTCCGATTATTACATATTCTTCAGGTGACCCCCATTTAATCATTTTTTAAGGCTCATTGGAATGATATTGTTACAAGACCAATTACTCTATTTTAATACTAGGTTATTTTATATTCTAATTATTCAGGGTTTATTTGATCTATATGGCTCAAT
This sequence comes from Viscum album, assembly GCA_963277665.1. NCBI lineage: Eukaryota > Viridiplantae > Streptophyta > Magnoliopsida > Santalales > Viscaceae > Viscum > Viscum album. The sequence goes on from OY728140.1 coordinate 508,236,700, forward strand.
TTGGTATAATAAAAATATATAATATTTTTACTTTAATGAAGAGGAAAGTAACAGCATGGGAATTACTAAAAAGATAAAAATATAATTAATTAATTATTTATTAAAATTCTTCTAAACAGATACATATTTGAATAAAAACATTTAATGGAATAAATATAATCATCCAATGATATTTAGATTAAACAAATCTATATAGTCGTATTTAAATATATTGATCTCTTAGATTTAATTGATAATCATGCCAAATTTAGAATTGTTTAATTGGTTTTGTGATTTCTGAGAGGATGTTACAAATATTTAGAAAATGAAAAATAAGAGGTGATAAAAGAAATTTAATGATACTTAATCTCATGTTGAGATGTTTCATATAATGAAACTGGAGATTCAATGTAGAAGGAGATGGAGAATGTGGACAATGACCAATTTAGAAGCTAAAGTAGAACACTAGAAACGGGGCATAGAGGCATTTTTATGACACTAAAGTCATTTATGTCATGAAATGCATGTGAGAAATGTTATTATAGAATTAACTATGGAAATTAAAATTTTTACATGAATATGTATTACATAATTAAAAACTAAAAATATATGATTCATGTCATAAAAATTATCTATATTACATGTTTGTTGAGATAGGAAATATTTAAAGATGAGGCCTAGAAGATTAGAGCCTAGTAATCTATTTGTGACATGATCTTTTCAAGTGTAGTGTATTTAAGTAGATAGAGACATAGAATATACATGTTTTAATTCCAAATTTTGTCATAAAACTTTATTTATCATCCACATTAATAAACTGGCTCGATGGTTGTTATAGGGTCCTTTAAATTCAAAGGTGGAACTTCTCCACACAAGAGATAAAATATATGTGATGGAAAAAAAATAAAAGATTATAGTGCATGGTCTAGGGTCCTATTGCTGCTTCCATTATTCACTATCATGTAACAATGTAGTCTTTCCTCCATGAGACTAGCCTGAGGGTGTTGTTCCACTATGTCAAGTGATGTGATTGTAAGGTGAATTACTGTGTACGGAAGATTTTATTTTTTATTCATGTTTGGGTTGTTTCGACTATTTTTATCAATTATAAAACTTCTGTGTTTTTCATTTTATGACCATTTATTTATCAAAAGAGTATCATTCATTTGAATCAGATTATTGAATTAGTTTTCATTCAACTATTATGCAATATTAATCGATTATTTTAAATAGGATTTTGAGTTAATTAAACTTGTAATCAACCCATGCACATGATCATAAAAATGGTGAAATAATTTAAATTCCATATGGCACCAATAAAAGGTTCCCTAAGACCCAATTCTAATAAAAAATATGAATTAAAACACAATAATCTAAATTCACGTCGCACAAACCTGAAAATCATAAAACATCATTTTTTTTATTTTTTTACTTCAAACCCAATTTTATTTTATTCTATTATTTATATCCCTTTAAATAATCAATAAACTGTATATTAAATTTATCAAATTAATCAAGATCATGTTTGGTCGCCCTTGTGCATTCGACACATAGACATAACAGTTGTATCATTTTTACAGTTATGTTGTTTGAGATTATTAAATTATTATATTTTTTCAACAATGTTGGAAAAATTGATTATCTATGGGTTTTCAATCATCTAACATATCATCTAGCAATATTTTTTATGTTTTTTAAATTATTTAACAAAATATTAATTTATATTATATATCAATATTATCATTTTTACATAATTCAATTAATTTGAGTTTATAAATAATAGATGACAATAAAATTGGAATGTAATTTACAAACTTGCTATTATTTAATAATTGTTTATAAATTTTTCAAAACACAATAATTTACCAAAAAAATATTATTTTATTATTTTAAAATTCTATTTTTTTATTTATATTTTAGTTGAATTAATATTGTGTTGGTTTTCCATAAGAATTTATTTAAATTATTCAGTGAAAAAAACATTTACTATGATAAAAAAAAATATATAAATTTACAATAAATTTTTTGAATATAAAATACCCACTTCTTATCCTAATGTAAAAAATTTAATGATATTTATGAAATTATAGTGACAATTTGTATTTATTCATTTATTAAAGCTACATAAACATCAAAATCAGAGAAAATTAGCACCATGTTCCCATATATTCATTAAATGGATGTAAAGTACTTAAATCCACTCATCCAATAGGATAAATGGAATTTTTAGAGAAATTTTAATGCATTATCCTAAATTTTTAACCATATTCTACCAATATTTTACCCATTTTACCTTTCCAGTGTGAATTGTTTTAACAAAGATTACTATGCATAACTGAAAAAATTAAAGGGGCCATATTAAAGAAAATTAATTTCTTTATTCTAAATAGAGAATACATTTTTGAACATTCAATTTTGATGATAACTATAATTTCATTTTAAAATATTCATGTAGAATGAGATGAAAAAATGTTTTTATGAAAATGATTTTTTATACATAAAAACATGATTTTATTCTTAACCCATGCCTATATAAACATTATAAAAATGTTAAAACATATGATTAAAAATATAATATATATATATATATAATTAAAATTAGTCACAAATTATGATTAATTTATTTTTTAGGATAAACACACATTGCATGCTTTAAAACAATTTCTAGAAAATAAACCCTTTCATATCAAATTGATTTTCAATTTTATGTATAGTCAATCGATTACAAGTGGATTTATTTTATACTTTTTTAAACCATAAAATATTCACAATTTATTTAGTCTTATATATACTATCTAATCCGACCACTATGCGATCACTGTAACATTAAATAATAATATTTCAATAGTATAGGATTTCTTGTTTAAACTTAGTGTTGCATGAATACAGAGATATAAAAAATATGTTTACTTATAGAGAACTGTACAACTAAATCTATGTGTTTCATAATCTACCTCTCTAAAAATGAAAGTTTATCTTTAAATTCCATCACATTGATATAAAAAAATAAATATTTCTCAGTTTCATGATATACTTAGGTTCCCATGTACCTTCTTAAAATTTATGATTCCTCCAAAGATCATTAACAATGTGAGTATCCTTTTTCCATATAACATTATCTCTATGATCAATGGTTTTATGGTAGAACCTTGTACAAGATATTTTATATACTCAATCAATAATATTGAATGGTTAAATATACTAGGGACTCGGTATTCCTTTATTTACTAATTTCATAACCATTTTTCTAAGATAAATTCATTGGTATAACTTCTCACAAAATTCAAATTCAATATTTTATGGATGATTTTCACCATAAATTTTCATTTAACTCTATGATTATTTAATATGATGCTAAATTTATTTGACATTCTCTGTCATTTCCTCACCATGCATAGGCCACAATTGGTTTATTTACCCATCTTTATCCCAAAATGATGGCGTTATACACATTTTTCTATATAGTGATTCAAAATGAGAAATTTGAATGCTTGAGTGATAGACATTGTTATGAGAAAACTATAATCAAGGAATTTATTCATCCAAAAAACCATTAAAATTCTTAGAATAATATCATAGAATAACCACTTGATTTTGAAAATCTCTATTAGACTGAAATTTTGTCTAAGGATGATAAGAATTTCCAAAACTAAAAAATATATCCAGATCCTTTTGAAGACCTATCTAAAACATTGAGGTAGTCCTCATATCCTTGTCAAACACAATAGAATGTGGTTTTTTATTCAATCATACCACATCGTAAATTTAAATTTTTTCATGTTGATTAAGGGAGAGAAATTATTTGCTAGTAATTATGTGTGATGAGTTTGTAATGTGATCGACTACCAACCAAATATAACTGTATCCTTTGGAAATTTACGGGATTTTGATGATAAATTCCATGGCAGGATTTTCTCATTTCCATTCTGGTGTGGTTAGTGTTTATAATATGCACTTATACTTCTATCCCAAATTCTTACATTTTTTATATTATTAACACTGATATACATACTCTACAATCCCTTTTAATTATTTCCCACCAAAAATACGCTATCAAATCTATTTTCAGGTCATTATTGCAATGATGAATAAATAATAATGAACCATGAGACTCATCCAATAGCTCCACCAAATCTGGTATGAATAGAACACATAAATGGTTCTTAAACCATACAATTTCATCATAATAAAGGCTGAACTCAAGAATAATTATGATCTTCTTCTATAGTTCCACATCTTCCTTTTTTCACTATTTAATCCTCAAATGGATAGATGGTTGAACACTCATTTAAGAAAGATAATCTTTCAGCCCTACCTTCATGATATACAGATCCATACATTGAAAATATAGAAATATTGAGTCTTTTTTATCCTCATGATATATAACATAACATGAACCATTAAACACAATGCATTGGCCACCTTGTTCTATTTACCTAGGTGATAATTTATTCAGTATTTATAAATAGTAATCAACTCCAACCATATTCTATGGCATGTAATCAACTTTTTTTAGTGATTAGATACATTATTTTTCATTATCTGTATATATACCACACAATTCTTCATAATGATAATGCCTTAATATACTTAATGTAAAAATTAAATTAGTTAATTCCAACTCATGAGTTGGGTAATTTTTTTCAGGATAGATTAATTAGTATGAAGCATAACCTATCACCATGTAATTATGAATGAGGAAGAACCCCATTCCTTTCTATGATACATCACTATATATCAAAAATGCCTCTCTACAATAATTTATTGAAATTGTAAATCCACTTACAAACCTTCTCTTCAGTTCCCTAAAATTTTCATCACATTAATCTATCTAAAAGAACTTGGTTCCCTTATGAGTTTACATGGTGGGTGAATTATATACCCATTAGATATTCTTTAAAAGTAATCAATAATATCCAGTTCATTTAAGAAAATATTAGATCTTAATCATAGTGGTTGGTCTTGGCCAAGGTTTACAAACAATATTCTATAATGGGTACACTAATAAACCCTCGGTTGAGATGATATGACCCAAAAATGAATCTTTTTATTACTAAAGTTCACACATCACAAATGTTTCACACATATTCTCCTTCAAAAGGGTCATCAGTAAAATCCACAAGTGATCATCATACTCTTCCTTACTCGTTGAATATATATGAATATCTTTTATAAATACTACCACAAACTAGTCAATGTGGTCTATATATACTATATTCAATAAATCCATAAAGAGAGTAGAATAATTTGTAGGAGAAAATGAAATCACTATAAATTCATAGTGTATATAACATATATGGAATTTTTTCTTGGGTGTATCCTCTTACTTGACCCTCAATTAATGATATCCAAAGAATCATCAAATATTGAAAAATAATTTATTTATGTCTAGTTGATCAATCATTTCATCATCATTGGGTAGATGATACTTTTTTATTATAGTGATCATCTTATGTTCTCCATAATTAATGAAAATCCACATTGATAAATATATAAAATTAAATTAATAATAGGTGACCCTTAGGCTGTCACACTTGATTGAATGAATCCATTATCAATATTCTTCTAGAGACTATTATTTAATTATCAAAACTCAATAAAGGAAATTATATATTAATTCTTCGATATATGTGTAGGGGTAGGTATGGTTTCTATTGAAAACTCAAATTCACGATTCAGTGGAAGACTCTGAAACTAATTTGAAAATACACTAGAAAACTCACCCAAGATAGGAATATCAATGAATATTTTTTTTCTATTTATCCATTTTTTATAAACACCACTTTTTATTAGGGACTAGGATTCATAAAATTAATGTTTTTCCATTTAAATAATATATTCATCTGCAAAGTAATAAATAGTCATTTGTTGCTTTAGAATATCCAATGTTACTTACCTTCCTTAGAAATTTATGTGGGGTTTCATAAGATAGTAAATCCATGACTAATAGAACATCAAACTCAATTAAAGGGAGAATAATATTTTTTTTATAAAGAAAATTCCCAAAAAACATCAAATATATAATATTCTTAGACATAAAATGATATCATCATACCAATAGGGGTTTTTAGTGTTAATTCAACATCTATATGTTGAGGTGGTACTGTGATTCCATTAGAAAATTCTTGAAATATAATATAGTGAGTAGATCCTAAATTGAATAATAAATTAGTATTTCTAGATTCGATGGCATGTATACATTTCAACACAACATTGTCAAAACCCTTATTAAAAATATTGATCACAAGTGGCTTCCCTTTTTCTATAGGCTTAATAGGTTATAGGTGTTGATCATCATCATTTTCCTTAGGAATTGATTTCTATTTTTCATAATTCCATTACTCCTTTTATTTGAAACACTAAAGTATGGGCGATACATTTTTTGGTTGTTTTCTTACATTATTGGATAACATCTTTACATAAATTTAGTATTTGATTGAATTATGGCCATCCATTTATCACATACATAGTTTACTAGCCCCCTTAAGACATTTTTCTCCTTGTGGCCTTCAAAAATTCAAGAATAAAGTAAGGAACATCTTCTAACCTCAATGGTTTTTATTAATACAATTTCATTTTAATTACATATTTCATTACATATCAAAACAAATATATATAAGAGTAAATATGTTAGAATTTTCTATAATAATATGGTATTGAATGATTTCTTCATAACTAAAAAAGTATGAAATGAATAACTCACATAGAAAACATGGTTTTTATATACTATTGAATCAATCAATATTACACTCTCATTCAATTATGATTCTTGAAACATACCCTGAAAGTTGTTTAATATTTTTCTTCATATGCACTATTGGATTTATCATCTTTATTTTTTTATATCAAGAAACTCCTTCTTCTTTTTTTTGAAGGACATAAGGAATATAGTTATTAATAATTTACGATATAAAGTAATCCCACTCTATGGATCCAATTTAATATAATTTCATTATGGTTTTAATTATATTCCACTATTAATATTACATTCCATACAAATGATTAATATCCAAAATGGTGTATTCATATTATAAACAATGGATAATTGAAAATATATTTTGAATAGTATTGATTCATTTCTCAACAATTTGTTTATAAATTGATCCACCAAATAAAGGCGGACATTTCCTTATAATGGAATCAAAAGAACATTTTTCCTTGCATTTATCAATTGGAATATATGCATGATTATTGGATTGAAAATGTTTTATATTTGTATCAACAAGATTTTACATTACATATCAAATTGAATTCTTTTACTTATATGGAAAATAATTTAATTTTACATTATCCTTAACATGGTTTATTGTGGTTTCACCCATTAGAAAAAACAAAAAATTATATTCTTAGAAAAAATTGTCATAGTGGGAAACTATATAACCATGATAAATAATATATAGGATGTTAATATCCTAACATATTATTTTCAATCCATGAAACCTTACGATTAATATATGACATATATGATCATAATCAATGAAAATAATTCATTATGGTTTATAAAAAAATATTTAATTAGCCTAAGAATATCATAAGGTGTCTTAAACAAGGTGCATAGTAAGGCCATACTCACCACACACAAGAATGATTGTTGATTTAAACTTGACCAACTCTTTTGGGGTTAGTATACCTGGATTCATCTTTGTGAAAACCATTTTCAATTGTATTAATCAAAGAGGGATATTTTTATACAATAACCACACTCCTTTAGCATCTATAGCATATGATGTTATCCCATTCAATGGATTATGCTAATGGTTTTCACTAAATTATTCTCATCATAGATTCCAAAGGTAACTAAAACAGTCCCTACTACCAACTACAGTGATCGATAATTTTCAAAGATAAATATAACAACTTATTATATGAATTTTCAATATATTACAGTAAAATCCACACAAAAAAACATAAATTTTTAGTTAATTTTCAATCAATGATACATAAACTACTTAATCCTAATAGATATACATTATATGATACATATTTATTCAAAAATATCACTCTTAATATACATATCATTCCAGAAAATCCAATATAAATTTTGAAAATAAAAAATAAAAAATTTGGAGATAAAATTATTAATAAGAGTAAACAAGGGAAATAATAATGATCACATAATAAAAGAATGACCATAAGGGTATGATAAAATAAGCATTACATTTTAAAATCATGCCATATAATATGGGTCATAATAGTACTAGACTAAATATTGAAAATTTAATGGACATTAATAATAAAGGGATAAAATAAAATAACCCATGAGAGCATACAATATTTGTAAGATCACTCTATGAAATAGTTTTATATAGTGATGAATATTAATAATCACAGTGCCTTATGTTAAGTATTCCCACCATTACATTCATAAAATTTTAGGATTAGGATAACAACCAGTGTAACTGATTCGGGATTCTGATAACCTCTTGTTGGAGACAAAATATTGCATGATGGGAAGGAGAGAAAAAGAAGCCTTGCACGCTACCTCACAAAGCACCGACCCGAAGCACCCCCGAGCATCGCGGTCCCGCAAAGCACCGAAGGCGGTACCTCTCCGTGAATGGCCTGACGTTCGCGAGCCCACCGCGAAGCACCAGAGGTGGTACCTCTCAGCAAATGGCCTAACGTTCACGAGCTCGCCACGAAGCACTGGAGATGGTACCTCTCCGCGAACAGCCTGATGTTCGCGAGCCCACCGCGAAACACTGGAGGCGGTACCTCTCCGCGAATGGCCTGACGTTTGTGAGCCTCCCGCAAAGCAACCGCCGCCCCTTCACGCCGTGTGAGTTCTGCTTCACGGTGCCCCTTGCCTATAAATATTGGGTTCCCCCTGAGCCCGAGGGATGTACAATCTGACCATTCGGCTTCTCAATTCCCGAATCGTGAAGCACCCTTCGCCCCGGGAATCATGAGCTCCACGAGATACTTCTACTTCACGTGACGCCTTCGCTTTGTCTCGTTTTGAGCCCCACTTCTGAGAGGGTTTCCCTTCGCGAAGCTCAAGGGAATTCGCGAAGGAGGGGGATTCCCAAGGGAACCCGGGCAGCCACAGAGTGTTTATGCTTCGCGAAACACCCATCCTGGATGAGTGATCCCCGTGCCAAGGCAGGATCGCTACATATCGCGAAGCACACTACCTCGCGGCACCTTGCTTTGCGAGGCACCTCTACTTCGCGAGGTAGTTCTCCGCGAATACTATTCCACTTCGTGAAGCACCCCCCATCCACACCTCTTCCCCATGCTAAGGCCAAGGTAGTCCACTTCGCGAAGCACACTCCTCTACTTGGCAATTCCTCTTCCCGTGCCACCCTCCAGGTTAGCACGATGTGATTTCAAAGTCCCACGGGCAACATCACCCGTAGCATTGCTTCACCTAATGATTCTACGCATAGGCACGCTAATGGCTATCGCTTCTTCGCATATCCATGCTAACGTGGACCCCTCGATGGTTCGCTCTACAACCCCCCTTGACCATAGCCTTATTGGTACCTTCCCTTACCCAAGGAGAAAAGGGTTCCGGTCATGTATGTCCTAGGGGTGCAGAGTGAACCCACTTCCTCTGAGCTATAGGACGTTAAATTGAAAAGCATCATGTCCTTAACACATGACATTAAACTGTGATCCGGCCACGTGCTTCGCACGCAGGGTCCCCCCAGCTCGGACATTTTTTACGCCACCCGTCTCCACAGAGACGGGGTCACCCCCTCCACAAGGGATGATATCCTCCTTCTCGGGGTAGCGTATGTCCATGGGAGAAGGGAAACCACCTTGGTGTAAGCCTCCTAGCCCTTCTTGTGGATGGTAGCACCCATGCACCTCCATATTTCCCTACTGCCAAGGTCAGTGGAGGGCGCGATAGGGAACGAGGCACCTCCCATCATAGTTCCCAAATCCCTCTCTCGCCATGCTTTTCTGCACTTCGGGCCTCCATCCTGGAGTAAGTCCTAGTACCATGGGCCACCTAACGCATGAGCCCCTCTTCGCTTCTCATGGACGCTCCCTTCGTGATGTGATCGTCAGGTCTCTACTGCCTCTTGTTTCCCACACCGAGCACGACTCACGTGGGCTTAGAGTAAGCATTGGCCAGGACAACACCTCGTCCAGCATGATGTTAAATTGTATTCCCTCGTCCAGCATGACATTAAACTGTATGCCCGCGTCCAGCATGACGTTAAACTTTATGCCCCCGTCCAGCATGACGTTAAACTGCACACCCATTCCGAACTACGAGGACTTTGATCCATGTCAAGGCATGGTACGTAGGAAGCCTCCACGAGGTTCAATCCCACCTGTCATTTATTCACGTTGGGTTCATCTTCGTCCCGTATGACATTAAACTGCATTCCAGTCCAATGGTAAGCCGTTGTGACCACCCGAACTATGAGGACTTTGATCCAAGTTAAGTCATGGTACGTAGGAAGCCACCCTGAGGTTCAAGCCCATCTCCCATTGAACCAAGGTCCTTTCTTCACTTCGGTTCGCCGACACCCACCATTAATCCCGATCTACGAGTACTTTGATCCATGTCAAGGCATGGTACGTAGGAATCCTCACAAGGTTCAAGCCCACCACTAGTGGACCTCTGGGTCTACTTTCACGTCGGTTCACCGATGAAGCCCTTTGAACAACAAGGAATTTGATGCGTGTCAAGGCATGGTACGTAGGAAGCCTCCCAGAGGTTCAAGCCCACCACCCGTTGGTCATCCCAACCTTCTTCGCACCAGTTCACCAACAACTGGGCAGCCTAGTGTGTAATCCCCACACCATCTGGACCAAGGTCCTCACTCGCGTCGGTTGGCTGACACCCCCCCTAAACTACATGGTCTTTGATCCATGTAAAGGCATGGTACCTAGGAAGCCTCCATAAGGTTCAATCCCATCACCTGGTCATTCCGACCTCACTCACGTCGGTTCACCCCTGTCCCGCATGACGTTAAACTGTATTCCACATTCCATCTAAACTACAGGGACTTTGATTCATGGTAAGGCATGGTACGTAGGAAGCCTTTGCGAGGTTCAATCCCACCACCAGTAGACCCCCGGGTTCACCTTCACGTCGGTTCATGGAAGATTCCCATCATATCAAGGTCCACCTTCGCGTCGGTTCACCGGTATCATCCCGAACTACATGGACTTTGATTCCCTACCACGGGGATACGTAGGAGGTCTCTTCGAGGCTCAATCCCAACTTCACCGTCGCCCTTGCGATGGTCCCTTGTCATTCCCCCACCACTTCATTCATCCATCCATCATCCACCCTGATCCTCACCTGAACCGTCACATCCCGGTGAGATCATGTCGTTCTGATCCTCTTCACAACATTCAGGAAGCTGCCCATGGGTTGGCCCAGATATCAGCATCCCTTCAAGGGAAATTCGTCAATTTGATTCACTCCAGCTAGTGTTTTGATCAGGCCGGCCCGTCTTCGCTGAACATTAAACTTGCGACCTGCCTCGTGATAAACATGAGATGCCTGAGGAAAACCTCGGATGGCATGCCTTTGGCGTAATCGTCTCTGCTGGACGTTAAACCTACGGCATACCCTATGTTAAACACGGGAAGCTGAGGAAAACCTCAGATATATGTCTATGGCATATAATTCCCCACGTTCGATGTGGGATGCATCGGGCTCCCAAGCCCTCAAGAAGCCCCATGACAAGGGAAAAAAAAGACAGACACGCCAGTTCCCCAGCATCCAGACATGCTACTGATGCCTCGACGTGACTACTCCCCCTACTGAAGGTTGCTGCCCTAAACGGACCCTTTGGAATGTCCTGATAGAAGAAGTGTAATTAACCGGCGCCCATGGAAACATGGCACTGGGAAGAGTCATGAACAACATATTAAATCTATGAGGGAGACCCGGACTATGTGATGAGTTCCGAGGAGGAATCCAAGGAAGGAGGAACTGACATCCCATCATCCCGTTTGGATCAAGGAGCAGACGTCCCTGAATAAAGAGCGAATATCGCCCGCCTTTGGAAAGCGGGAATGTGGGCAACAATGCAGCGCGTCCTCCTCCTCACAGACGGATGAGCGCGCCCCGGCGAAAGCATCAGAAATATAAATGGTGAACCCGACATTAAATTATTCTCCTCAATATGAAGATTAGTAGCGTTCGAGACACCAGTAGATTGACGTGTCACCGGATCCAGATATCCATCACCGGGTCCCTCCAATCAAATGGTGGGCCTGGTGTGAAACTCACCGAAAATTGGGGCAGCAGAACGTGAGGCATTCTGTTCTGCAACATGTTGGTTTGGATCCTTCTTACAGACATAGAGAATGTAATGACGCTAGGGCACTGGTTGTCAACCCTTTTCCTCATAGTGTTGATGTGTTGATCTCTCCGTTTCCCAGGAACCAGGTTTTTGCTATGGAGACGCGATCATCTCCAGCTCACCTACGCAGGGGCAGGGGAAATACCGGCACGGCCGCCCTGCATGGGTTCGCTGCCACCACGACGGCCTCTACATCCATGAATACGGGGCACCCATGTCCCCTCTCCCAGTCAGAGATCATCCAGCGGAGGGTGATAAACAACCTTGTATGCAGGTACGAGGAGGAAGGGGTCATCCCAACTCGGGACATGGCCCGCCTGGACCTGGAGGAATCTAGGCCCTGCCGTCAGCGCTGCCCTAACAGGCCATGCAGGGATCCCCTGCTCCCCACCCCAACGTTCAATCGTTTCAGGTGCCTTTCCCCAGAACGCCTCGATGACTCCTCTCCTTATACTGATGAGACGGGTGATTTCCGGCTCGGCCCGCTCATAGTCTCTATCCAAGGGCTCTAGGAAAGGGCTCCCATTCGGCCAAGTCAACACCGCCGTCCGACTCTGCAGGAAGAGCAGGCAGGCTATGCCCCTGCACCACCTACGCCAGCTCGTCTAACCCGATGTCAGCGCCGGGCCTGGGCTGAGGATGCTCGCCAAGATACGGCGACTTCAATAACTATTGTGATGAAAGCCACCACCGACATGCATCATGGAGTTCCTGCATACACTGAGTAGGGTCACTCCTTCACCCGACCGGGATCGAGGCCTCAGCCGCCCCACGGGCAGGCTGGGTTGACTCTTAGGGTCGCAGGCCTGAGCAATGATTGCCGCAAACCAATCCGCGGTAACGTCACTCCATACGAAGGTCCTCTCTGTATCACCATTCCATAGAGCATGGGCTTTCCTCACTCCGAATCTCATCACAGAGGTATGCCTCGTGATACCCCCATCCTGAAGGAAGACCTGCCCCGCGGCAGTGACACTCGGCACGGAAACCTCTCTTGCGCCCACTATACAGGGTACGGAGTCCCTCCTCCTGCCCCCAACCACCGATATGAAGGCATTGTCCATCCGGTCCTTCTTCAACAAGGGGGTCCTCCCTACGTCCTCTCTGAAACTGGCGAAGGTCCTCCTCGCCCTGGCAACTTGAGGAGTGAAGGTCAGCCTCGCTCTACCCGCACCGTCCACGGAGGTTCTCCCCATGTACCCTTCGACATTTTCCCTAGTGCCCCTCGCACACCGGCCACCTCGAGCGGGGTTCCTCTCCACCACGGCGCCAGCACCGCCCCAACACTACATATTGAGAATCAACATTGTCCCGAAGAGCCACCCGGGGTAGAAGAGCGGGTCATCGCCGCCACAAGAAGAGTCCTGGGAAGGCTTGGGTAGAGATCAGACCTGCCCGTTTCTCAGAGTCTGAAGCGGAATGTGACTTAGCGATGGAACCTTCTCCCCACTCCTTTGTGTCAAGAACTGGGGCAGGGACCAGGCGCGTCAGCCTCATTCTCCTAGAATGCGAGGTCCACTGGATTCCCGCCTCCCTCCGTAGGTACATCCAGGAGGAAGAAATCATGGAAGTTCCATAGGTCCCGACTGTGCAATCACCACTATTGTCACCAGAAGCGCCCTCTACCTCTACCAGAGATCACATGGAGCTATTTTGGGGACCAACAACGGCAGAGAAACGACGTAAACCATCACCGATGACCGCAACTCATGTTCCTGAAGCTGTGGCTATCATCCCATCGTATCGTGATATCGTGGTTTGGTCACCTCACTCTTCAGAGGATGGCCTAGAATTCGGCGGCTGGTCAGCTCGTTCGTTGTATTCTCTGCCGCCAAGTTTACTGTCCCAGCGGTCCACCTCGGTACCGCTACCGGTCCCTCAGCCGCCCCTGGTTGACGAGTGGGGCAATACAGGGCCAGACCCTGAGTCCGAACCCAGGAGCTTCTGTTGCATTCTTGTAGTGGATCACCTCCCGTAGAAGTTCTGGCTGACGGTGTCGCCTGACTTTCATGCACCAGAGTCCCTTACCCCAGAAGAAGCGGGGTGATTTTTCCAAACCCTATGGGCGAGACACTTCCGCCTTCTTTATGAGCGGGTGACGTACCTGAGAATTTGAGAGCACTTTGATGAAATCGGTGAGCAATGTCACCAGATCAATTTGGCCTCACTCCCTGTGGCCCAGCACCCTGAGTCGCCAGGCCATCAGAGCACCCTTTAATGGAAATGTGTTCAGAGTTTCAAAGTACTCCGCAAGTCATTAGGGAAGCTACCCCCCATGTGCAATTCTGTGGCTGGGGACACTATGCCACTCTCCTCTTCAGCCCTATCTGACGGCAGCCCGATTCGTTATGCAACATTGAGGACATGCCCTCAAGAGGGGTCGCGGTCCACAAGGGTGACTTAGTGGAAAAGGAAGACGAGCTTGAATTTCTCGATGGAGAATTACCCTCCGATGGCGTACCGTCATTGGTGGACCCATCAGGGAGGGTTTCCCATTAGTAGAGTAACCTTCTAGGCCTCCCTGTACCCACTGAGTTGCTGGTACTCAGTCGAAATGCCGGTAAGGGTAAGGAGCATGTTGGAATTGTCAAGCACTCTGACCCGTCTGGCTCTATACAAAAAACGGACGAACATCCCGAGAAGGTCACGTTTCACCAGTAGCTTTCTGAGCAGAAGAGGCTGGTTGACGAACTCTTGGCCGAGCGCGCTGCAGAGCGGCGACCCGACTATGGTAATCCCAAGCTGGGGCAGTAGGGGCAGGAACAATTTCCCCCCGGTGAGACTCCTCCAGGAAACCCTGATCAGGCTACTTCCGCAGACCGGGTAGAAGATGGAACTTACGACAAGAGGGCGTGATATGTCTCGCCAAACCCTTCTGAACGACGGGGCAATCTGCAGAATCCAGTCCGGGTTCCCCCAGTCGCCCCACAGGCCGTTCCGCCAGTCTCTCCACGAACCGCCGAAGCCATATACCGTGTCGAAGAACCCAGAAATGCACTTGTGATTAGGGTTCCCCGTCAAGACAGGGACCCAAACCTAGATGATCTTATAGCGGAACTCATCGCCCGCCTCGATGCATTGGAACGCGGCAGGTGGTGGTCCCACTGGATGGCAAGCCATATCCCGCGTGGGTGGATGATATGCCTGCACCCCCAGGTTTTGGGAATCCCACTTTCTCACCCTTCAATAGGACAGGGGACCTACCAAAGAATTTGGCCCACTTTTCTTCCAGGTGTGGCCCCATGCTGGGGACTCCGGCCCAGCAAGAAGCCACCAGGCTCCAATGTTTTGTGCAGACATTGGAAGGTCCCGCATTCGTCTGGTACAACCAGCTCCCTATCAGATCGGTGACCGGTTGGGAGGATCTCTGGCGGCAGTTCCTATAATAGTTCAGATCCACCACGCGAATGACTAGCATTGCAGACCTCTTCAAGTGCAAGCAAAGGCCTGATGAGCAAGTCGTAGATTTTATCGCCCGGTGGAAGGGACTTACATACTCCATTGATATGCCACTGACTCAGGAGCAATTACTGACGATGTGCATAGGGAACATTAAAACGGAGCTAGTACCTTCCCTGATTACCCAGAACTACCCTGGAGGGTTCCGGGATTTCTCAGATAAGGCTCAGTGCCTTGAGGAGGCTCTGCAACAGGATAGTCAGGCACGTTCGTTGCCCCCTATGATCCCATCCAGGAGGACTGCCAGATCCAAACCCACCATGGTGGCCTAAATAGAAGCCCCCAGGCAGCTAGAATTACTGCCAGTAGCACCAGCCCTGCAACCCTGCAGAGGTCCACCACGTCAAGCGCAGGCTCCTGCCCAGCAACGACCGCCTCAGAATTGACAAATTCCCCCGCGCAATGCACCACCCCCACCTAGGCGAGACGATTAGGCGTCGTCTCCTCAGCAGGACCCTCCGGCCCCTCATTAAGGCTAGGTCCCCAGGTCCCCCTATCCGGAAAGAAGACACCAGACTTATTCATTCAATGAAAATTAGGTCCCTGGCTACTTTCGAAGTGCTATAGAGCAAGGGATTGTGCGCTTTCCCGAGTGCAGAAGGCCGGCAGAGGCAAATCTCACCGATCACCCCAACTACTATCCTTATCATCGGATTCTGGGGCACACCCTCAAGCAATGCTATGTGTTTAAAGACTGGATTCAAGACCAGGTCAACAACAACATAGTCAGGTTGGGCCCAGCACCAACACAAGTAGCAGGTGTCTTTGCAGGTTCAGAGATTGGTAGCGACAGTGATGGTGAGTGGCGGCAGGTTCCCAGCCGTGGGTCCTAGAAATACGATGACAGGATGGCTCGAAAAACCGTCTCTCGTGCCCATGGTATCATCCGGGCACACCTGAAGCAGCTGGAACCTTTAGAAGAAGTAGCCAGTACCTCTGCATCGCCTTCACAGTCAACCTCTTCCCAAAAGGGCAAGCAGTGACAGCGCAAGAAGAAACAACATGCTCCGCCAGTGCCGCCGTCATCCTGCACTCTTGGAGACTTTATGCCCCCTGAAATGGGGATTCCTCCTAGAATCCACCCGGTAGTGGATGACTCGTCGAGCGACAGCCAGGGGTACGCTTTGGTTAACACTGTGGAGCTGGTAAAGACCTATATGAACCCCAATGAGGGGGAACTCCAGGCGAACCCCCCTAACGTTTCCAGCTGAAGTCAACGTCGGCGGAACCACAACCAAACTGGTCATCCAGGCACATCAGCAGGCACTTTCAATCAGGTTGTGCATGCGACTGAAACCAGACAATAGGCTCAGCACAGAGCTCAGCACACGCAGACCCATCTAACGCCCTCAGCTCCACCTCCACTGTCGTTTGTGCTACTAGATCAGGCAGGGATGCCTCGTCTGCACCACAGTCAGTCTTGCACAGCTAAGGGCCAATCTCCACTATCCGATCCTAGTCCGGAAACTACTCTCTAGGCTTCAACTAGTAGGAAATGAGATATTCCCAGCACTAGCGAACCGCCGGTTCAACCGGCAGGACACGCTATGCCCCCAACTGCAGAACGATCTCCTGTAAGTAGAGGCTCGCGTTTGGAATGGAAGTATGATGTTCTGAAGCACCTGTCCGGCATTCTAGCAGGGATTTCTATCCATGAGGCCCATCGCCTATCGTCTGAAATGCGCGAGGCACTTGCCGAGACCCTAAGAAGCCCCCTCCAGTTTGAGACGGAGGTCGTGGCCACAGAAGCCTTCCATGCCGAGGTAATTGAGAACGCCGAATGTCAGGGGGTTATCTCATTCTTCGGTGAAGATGGGGAACCTCCTATACAGGGGTATATTCACCCGCTGTACATCAATGGCCACTTGAATGGTGTGGAAGTCTGCTGCTGCCTCGTTGACACGGGTTCTGGAATCAACCTAATTCCGACTCGGACACTGCGAAAGATGGGTCTGTCTGAAGATGATTTAACTCCCTCTGACCACAAAATCCAGGGATACGATGGGACCGAGCAAACCCCAGCCAGAAAGATCCACCTGAAGACTCAGTTCGGTGGCTTAATTGCCAGCACCGAGTTCATGGTCGTCTCTCAGGACACCACCTACAACGCGTTGATGGGTAGGCTATGGCTCCATCTGCACATAAAAGTCCCTTCATCGTATCACCAGTGCCTCAAATACTCAGTCAATGGTCAAGTAGGCGTGATCCAAGGAGATTTGTCTCATTTTGCCTCTTGTGAGGCCCGCTATTTGGATGCTGATTATTACAAGTGTAAGGATATGCAAATCCTAGTAAGTGAGGATAAACCAGCCTCGGTCACATGTGATCCCTGGGCAAGCATAGATGACGCCTATATCCTCTCGATCCACTGATGGGAGGCCACAACCTCCAACATGGGGCAATGTTTTTTTATTTCAAGTATGAAAAGAAGGAATGTTCCCATGTCCAAGCGATGGTGGAAAATCACCCCGTACTCCTACACCAACCAGGCTCAGGTGATCCCGGATCCTCCTACCCCTGTGCGGTACCGGGATGTCAAGCTTATGACAATGGCAGTACATCATATGTGTCTCTTCCGCCGGGCTGGAATCAACCGACTCATGCCGACGCATCACCACTGCTTTGATATCATCAAATGTGGCCCCTTAGGCCGAAGACCAGATGGGATAGGGTCGACTGCCTTCATTGCTGTGGTCTCAATGGTGAGTGAGCCTCCTGATATGATGACCACTGCTGCCCAAGACGGCACCAGCTTCCCCTCAGGCTTTGATAGCACATAAGTATCTCCCATTGCGGGAAATCCCCCCATGAGTGGAGAGGAAGACCTGGAGGATGCTCTCCCCACCTTTGAGGAATGGGTCTCTACCATGGTTTATGAACTGGTACAAGTGAACCTTGGTAGCGAGGTAGATCCGAGACCCACATTGATCAGTGCAGCCATGTCCCTCGAGGAGCAGCAGCAGTACGCAGACTTTCTCAAGCAACTCTATGACGTGTTTTCCTAGAGTTACAGTGAGATGCCAGGACTAGATCCTCAAGTAGTTGTTCATCGTCTGGGCCTCCCGGCAAACCATCATGGGTTTAAGCAACCTCCCAGGAAGATGCACCCTTCTCATGGTGCTATGGTTGAGGCTGAAGTTGACAAGCTTATCAAAGACAACTTCGTTAAGGAAGTCCAGTACCCCAAGTGACTTGCTATAATTGTGCCAATCAGGAAGAAGAATGGGCAGATCAGAGTCTGCATCGACTTTCGCGACCTTAATCGCCATTTCCCAAAGGATGACTTCCCCCTCCCGGTGACTGAGTTATTGATTGATTCCACGGCCAGGTTCCAAGCTCTTTCTTTCATGGATGGGTATTCTGGGTACAACCAGATCCGGATGGCCCCCGAGGACAAGGAGTCCACTACCTTCAGGGCTCCCCAAGGTACCTTTTTCTACCAGGTTATGCCCTTCAGCTTGAAAAATGCAGGTGCCACTTATTAGAGGGCCATGTATCACATATTCAAGCCAATTCTTGGGATGCTGGTGGAATGCTACGTAGATGACCTAGTGGTCAAATCATGTCAGCACCAGGACCATCTCAAAGACCTTGAGAAAGTGTTCGGTTTCCTCCGTTCTTGTCACCTAAAGATGAACTCGATGAAGTGTGCCTTCGGGGTCACCTCTGGGAAGTTTCTTGGCTTTGTTGTTAGATATCGAGGAATTGAAATTGACCCAGAGAAGATCAAGGCCATCAGCCAAATGCCTCCCCCGAAAAATATTCAGGAACTTCGAGGTCTCCAAGGCCACTTAGCCTATATACGCTGATTCATCGCGAATCTAGCTGGATATTGTAAGCCCTTTTCCCGTCTCATGAATAAAGGCGCCGCTTACGATTGGGATGAAGAGTGTCGGACCACCTTCGAGGAAATCAAGCCGTATCTGCAACAACCTTCAGTTTTGATGTCACCTATTTCCAGAAAGACGCTGGTCCTTTACGTGACCGCCCTAGAATGGTCCCTCGGCGCACTTCTCACCCAGAAAAATAATGAGGGTGCTGAGAACAGTCTCTACTATCTCAGTCGCATGCTTCTCGATATGGAGGTCAGGTACTCCCCTACCGAAAAGAGCTTCCTTGCGCTCCCCTTTTATGTACAGAAGTTGCGGCATTACCTGCAGCACCATGAGGTGCAATTGGTCTCTCAGGTAGACCCACTAAATACATCCTAAACCGCCTCATGTTGACTGGATGACTATCACGGTGGGCAGTGATTCTCCAGCAGTTTGATATCTGGTTCATACCTCAGAAGGCCATTAAGGGACAAGCGTTGGAATACTTTTTAGCCGCCCACCCAACCTCCACAGATCATTCCTCAGACCTGGATTTTCTTGATGAGGCGATCCTCTCAGTCGATCATGACGTCCCATGTTGGAAAATGCACTTCGACGGTGCCTCCCGGAGCCCCACCGGTAGGAGGCTCAACGATCCTATTCTCAACAGAGTGGGCCTCGGTATCATCTTCATTACCACGGTGCAAGTCATCCTACCATACTCGTTCCTATTGTCAGAAGGTTGTACCAACAATGAGGCAGAGTACCAGGCTCTCATCACCGGTCTCAAGTTGGCCCTTGAGATCGACGTGCCTCATCTACATGTGAAAGGAGATTCTGAACTGGTAATCAAGCAGGTCAATGTCGATTATGTTGTTAGGAATCCAGAGCTTGTGCCATTGCTGGAGTGCACCCTCTGCCTAATGGCGCAGTTCCCCTCTCGGCCTGAGGTCACCCATATCCCTCGGTCACAGAACGGTCGAGCTGACGCTTTGGCCAGCTTAGCTACATCGCTCGCGAAATCTGAGCAAAATGATTTGATCATACATGTGTCACACCAGAGATTCATTACCCCCATCACCCAAGAGGACAATGATGGCATGCGGGTAAGTCATCTCACCACCGGTCCCTCTACTTTAGGGGTCCCAGGTTTGTCGAACATAGTGGTTGAAGTCGCTCCCAAGTGGAGGGAACCTTTTGTCCTGTATCTCCAAAATGGTTGCCTCCCAGACGACCGGGCCAAGCGCGAGCGAATCCGACACCGCGCGTTGCAATTTACCCTCAAGAGTGGTCCCAGTCTTGAGCAGATCCTCTATAAGTGGAGCTTCGATGGAGTTCTCCTCTGTTTCATTCAAGGAGTAGAGATTCGTCAAGTTATACAAGAGGTCCACGCCGGTTCCTGTGGTGCCCATCAAGCCGGGCCGAAGCTGTCCCATCAAATCCGGAGGTTGGGGTACTTCTGGCCCTTTATGATCCACAATTGTATCGAGTATGCCAAGAGATGCCACGTGTGACAAGTTCACACCAACTTCCTGCATCGGCTGTCGGAGCCTCTCCACCCCACCAAGTACACTTGGCCATTTGCGGTATGGGGACTTGATGTAGTGGAACCATATCCACCGGAAATAGCTCGCTAGTGTAGGTTCATCCTGACTGCTACAGATTTACTTTCCAAGTGGGCGGAGACAGTTCCACTCAAAGAGGTCAAGGCCTGTTCCATCGTTGACTTTGTGAGCTCTAATATTGTCCACTGGTTCGGGGTCCCTCACGCTGTCCTCACCAATAACGGTACCAACTTCTGAGTGGTGGAGCTGAAGAAATTGTATGGAAAGTATGGCATCCGTTCGAACCATACCTCCCGCTATCACACGCAGGAAAACGGACAGATCGAGGCGTTCAACAAAACCCTCTCTAACATTCTACAGAAGATGGTTGTTCAGAACAAGAAAAGTTAGACGGACAAGCTCCCCAATGCCATCTGGTCTTATCGGACGACGATTTTCAACTCTACCCAGGTGACCCCATATTCCCTAGTGTATGGGGCTGAGGTCGTCCTACCCATTGATATCCAGCTTCCATCGTTACGCACTGCAGTCTATGACCAGCAGGCGCCAGATGAGGTGGCCGAAATATGTCTAGATGAATTAGAATCACTGGACAAGAACCGGATTCGTGCCCTACACAATTTGGAAAGACATCAGAATAAGATACCAAGGGCCTTCAATAAGAAGGTTCGCCTCCATTCTTATCTACAGGGAGACCTAGTGCTGGCCCTTCGAGCGCCAATGATCCCCGGTAGGAAACCTCCCAAGCTAGAACCCAAATGGTAAGGGGCTTATATCATCCATAAGGTTTACCCCAACAGGGCGTACTCCTTGGTGACCATGGATGGTGAGAACGTAACTTCTCCCACCAATGCCAGGTTCCTCAAGCAGTACTTCGCCTGATCCGGTATGGTCCAACATGACCTTAAACTGTATGGTCCAACACGACCCTAAACTGTATGGTCCATCATGACCTTAAACTACACTACCATCCCGCAGGGCGATAAACTGCAAAATGGTCTGAGCTCTATGACCTTAAACTAAGATCTCCCCCCGTCCTTACTGCAAGATGTTAAACTGCAAGACAGTCAAGCCTTCTTGACTGAGGCTCAGCCTCAGGCCCCTTGGCCTCCTAGGGCCCCCGACCCCCCGTCCTTATGCAAGACATTAAACTGCAAGTCAGTCAGGCCTTCCTGACTAATGCGCAGCCTTAGGCCCCTTGGCCTTTGTCAACTCGGACTCTCCTATGGGATTGTACGGTGTGGTGTGGGATTACATCCTCATTCACGTCGGGTTACCCGCCATACCGTACATATACACATTTAAGACAAATTTCGCATCCAGAACAACATTGAACTGCGTTTCAAGAACTACGTGTGGCTTGATTCCCATCTTAATGGGATACGTAGGAACGCTTGGACGCCTCGTCTTGAGCCCAACCCCAAGCTATTCTCTCCCACTATCCCCCTTTGGAATAGTTTCCTTGGAGGATCCTTACATAGCGAGGAGTGGGATTTCTTAGCCCCGCTCATACAAGGATTATAAAGGTTGCACCATGTGTCCACTCCTGTTATTCTATCCTTCCACATCCTCACCGCATGATGTTAAACTTATGGTCTTCATGAACTACGTATGGCTTGATTCCCATCCTAATGGGATACGTAGGACTGCCCGGACATTTCATCCGTTGGCCCAGCCCAAATGCCAAAATCTTCCCCTTGGGTCAAGACATATGGCAGGGCGCACACTTTTTCCCCAACTCACGTCAAGCAAGTCTCGACCCGGCTGCACGTCCCCCCTGGAGATGTTCGCCTCTTTTGTGGATGGATACAGTTATGCTTCACCCACTCCTTCACTAGGATTCCATCATCTTTCACACCCGGAGGGACCACCAAGAATGGCCTGGAAACTACGCCCAAGGGCTCTCCTACCGTTACGGGCCAAAACCCCCGAGGGTTTTGGACAACAAATTGATAAAAATCCCACGTTGCGAATTTGGTCAACGGTTGATGCTCATTCGTTGTTCCCACTGCAGGCTAACGCGATATGGAGACTGTGTTTCTGCCATGGTTAACGTTTATCCTCCATCGCCACGCCAACCCCATTAAGCCCAAAATGTCTGTTACACGATTCACATCCTTCTCCATTCTCATCATGTATAGGTGGAGTTTTGAAACACTTGGTACTATTCCTCCAAGCATGTCTGCGTGTAAGGGGAACAAAGCTGTGTCAAAGGTGTCTTTTGGGGCTCTTCATCGACACCCCCTAGTTGGATGTTTCGGGTATTGCGATAGGGATCTTCCCCCCTTGTTTCCCACACCGAGTTTAGCTCACATGGGGTTAGGGATCGGGTCGAGGTCTATGCTTACCTCAAAAGGTGTCATCCAACCATGGTCCGAGCTCTAAAGACTATAAACTATGATCTCACAAGAACTACGTCTGGCTTGATTCCCATCCTCATGGGGTATATAGGAATGCCTAGACCTCCTATCGTTGGGTCCAGCTTGAGTTCAGCGTCCTACCTTTGGGACCTTAACTATGGGACTGTGTGGTGTGATTTGGACTCCAGGTCCTCATCCACGCCAGTTATGTCGCACGACACCATACACATTTCCCACCTAGCATTATCTATGCTATGTCTACGTTTCATGACGTTAAAATGCATGCTCGGTCCTATCATTCGACCCTAAAACTGTGACATTATCGTGCTAGCCGCACAACGAAAAACGGAACTACATTGTGATGACCTCGTTGTAGAGGACATTATGTTGGGTATTGGTCACGTGCCATGCCATTTTTCAACGCCTATCATGGCTTGATTATTGTGGTGACACCAGGGATTTCTACCCTAGTCTTGTCACTTCACAAAAAAACCACTCACCTTAATGGAAAAACAAGATTTATCAAATTCCGCTTCTTTTAGTGCATGGGCCACGCCCGCACTCCCCTTTTTTCCTGGCACTGGTACCTTAACATTCCACCTTTCAGAACAATGTGAGGCTTGATTCTCATCCTTATAAGATACGTAGGAGAGCCCTGGCACTTCCCTGCAGGCCCAACCCAACCTTCGTGTTCGGTCCCTCGACTCGAGCATTTCCCCAGAGAACGCATGGTAAGTAGGGATTAGGTCCTCATTCACGGCGGGTTTTGTAACCACCTTTCCATGTGTCCCTTACTCCCCTTACCCATTCATGGACCGAGTTCTAAGACCATAAACTAAGATCTCTCAAGAACTACGTGAGGTCTGATTCTCATCCTTATGAGATACGTAAGAGCACCCGGGCATTTCCCCGTGGGCCCAGCCCAACTCCCGTCTCCGGTCTCTCGACCTAAAACAATCCGAGAAGCACATGGTAGTCGGAACCCCGGTTCTCACCCACGATGGGTTTTCGTAAATACCCATCACGTGTCTCCTATGATTCCTCCTACCCATGATGTGTTCCGACAAAGAGCCCGAAGTGTGGGATTTTCATAGGGACATTCCCCTCGTCCCATGACCAAGATTCATGAGCTCTCTATTTGGATCCTCATCCTATTCAACATCCAAAAGGACCCTCAGACGACATGGATACTAGGCTTAAGTGCTCTCCATGGATGCTGGACCTAAGGGACCTCCAATCATTTCGGGCCAACATCCCTACGGATCTCTGACAACATTTGTGACATGGTCCCGTGTTTTGAACATGGTCAATGGTCGACCCTCATTTGTCTGTCCCCATTCTAGGCTAACACGATATGGATGCCAGTTTCCGCCACTGTTGAAAGTTATCCTCTATCGTCACGCCGCCATCATTGTGATCCAAATCTCGAGCGACATGATTCACACATTTCCACTTCCTCATGTTCAAGTCCAATTCCAATATATTCGGCTCTATCTCTTCGCGCATCTGGGTGCGTCACATGGTCGTGTTAGTGTTTTTGGGTTGGTATTCCCCAAGCATCCCTTCGCCCTGACCTACCCCCCTTCTTTTTCGGGAAATTCCCACCACTACTTCTTGTTTCCCACACTGAGCATGACTCACGTGGGCTTAGTAGTTTTGGCAGTATGTGTACCAACATGGCTAGGCTTTCCAATCGTCCCACATGACGTTAAACTACGCTTTCAGAACTACGTATGGATTGATTCCCATCCTCATGGGGTATGTAGGAATGCCCGACCGCTCTTCTTTGGGCCCAGGCTAACCCTCACTCTTGGTCCCTCGACCTGGAGAGTTTCCTCCGGGGTTATGTGGTGTGATTCAGACTCCAAGTCCTCATTCACGTCAGTTTCATAACTACCACACCATATGCTCCATGGGATCTTCTCTTTCACTCCATGTCCTATCGTATGACGTTAAACTGCAGGAGTCCATATGTCCTCAACGCATGACACTAAACTGCAGTTCTACCCTGAACAAGTTCAGGATGCCCCATGTTAATCATGGGATGCACTGGATCCTCTACTAGAGAGGATTTCATCTGTCAGTGTTGGTCTATGACTACACTGTGCTTTCAAGAACTATGTGCGGCTTGATTCCCATCCTCATGGGATACGTAGGGACACCCTAGTATTTTTCCTAGGGCCCAGCCCATAGGAATCATTAATCTTATCCTTCCCCTTTTCAGCCCCCCTGGCCAGACCCCTCGCTAGAGAGACCCTGTCCTAAAGAAGGAAGGATCCATAACCAAACCGACACGCCAATCCGGCGTGTTCCTGCCACGAAGATGTAATTATATGAGTGTTGGATTCTGTTCGGACAAACCATCACTCCATATTCCACGCTTTGTGTTCCCCTTATTCGGGCCATCGCCCCCTTTCATGTCTGAAGGGACCCCCTAACGGCCTGGTCTCATGCCGCATCGGCTCACCTACCGTCCTGGGCCAGCGTTCCGGAAGACTGGTCATGTTTGGAAGGACCCCCTAACAGTATGGATGCTCGACCCAGGGTCCGTCAACTGTCCTGGGTCAACGTCCCGAAAGATTGACAGACAACATTTGTGACATGGTCCCATGTTTCGAACATGGTCAATGGTCAACCCTCATTTTTTGTCCCCATTTTAGGCTAACATAGTAAGGATACCTCTTCCACTCCATGGTTAACGACTGTCCTTTATTGTCACACCATCCCCACAGTGCTCGGAATCTTGGGCGTAGTAATTCACGCTTCCCGTTTCCGTCTGTTCGGACTGATTTCAGTGCCCCTGGCATTGCACTGTTCATGTATGAGGGCACGCTGAAGAAATGGTAATTTGGCTATTTTGAGAAATTTCTTCTCTGGCCATGTTTATCCCATCTTTCGGAAATCCGGACTGGTAATCCAAATCCCGAATGCCCAGAGCTTGGTCTCCACTCCTATGTTGGGTGGGAAAATGAGGCAACTCTCTCCTGTTTCTCACATCGGGATTGACCCACGTGAGCTTGGGGAATTGTCTTTGGACGTCCCATAAACATTGTAGGGATGTAACACACCAATTCCAACAGTGGAAATCGTGGATGCTACGACATTCAAAACAAAGAAGGAAGAAATTGAAGCGCGAGAGTACCAATAAAAGTTTTTTATTTTGTTACAGTACATGGGGGTCGACTCCCCCCATGGATGGGTTGACCCCGTCAAAAGATAATTGCAGCTCCGCCACACTTCAGCTTGTGGCGTCCAAGACTTGCTGCCGCTAACTCATCTCCTTCTCCTCCTCAGCAGCGGCGGGGCACAGTTCATCAACCTTGGCTCTAACCCTCTCTACCCCAACCTGAATGGCAGCCATCTTTCTAGAAGCCTGCCTCATATGCTCCTTTTCCTCTTCCAGCTGGGCCTTCAACCGTGAGATCAGCTCAGATTTTGCATTTAGAGAGGCTGAGTGCTCATCGGCACGGGTCTGCAGCTATTGAACCTCGCTTTCATCCTCATGGATCTTCTTGATGTTTGTCTCCTTCCTCCGCTACCATCCCACGCTGAGTCCACGATCATGCTCCCGGATCTTGTCAGTCATAAGTTCTCAGACGAGCGCTTGAGGTCGTTGGGAATCCACTCCCCCAGTGCACAGTTCGCACAGCCGCAAGTGAAGTCTATCCATTTCGTCCATCCATAGCACTTGGGGTGTCCTTGATGAAGCACATGATTAGCTTCCACGACCGGCGGTGGACTATGCTGCTGTCTTCCTCGTCGGAGGCTGTTTCGTCCCAGTCTGCGCGATTGACAGGCTCATACACAGGATACGCCTGCAAGAAGTCCTAGGCAGGATCTGAATCTAGCGTTGAATCTGGCGTGACATCTGGAACTGAAGCAGGTGCGACGGGACTGGGACCGACCGGTCGATCCTCCTCATTGGAGTCCACCTCAATGACCTCGGGCACGACCCTGCTGGTGGTCCCGCCAGTGATGATTTGTGTTGTAGCTCGGGGAGATGGGGGGACTATCGCCACCATCACCAGTATGCCCCTAGGAGGGATGCCACCAGACATCCCGACTAGCCTTGTCGCAGCAGCCCACGCCAGTCCGAGAACTGTACGACAGAGAGGGACATAAACGTTAGTTGGCATAGTCTACATATGACGATAAGGAAACCAGTAGAGGAAACTTACAGAGATCGACCTCCTGGTGCTGCTCTTGAGCCGATACTGACGGGACCCCGAGGCGAGGCCCTTCGTATTCTGTTGGAAGGTCTAGAGATTCCGGAGGAGCCACCTCAGGTGCTCTGGTCCCACCAGACGCAGAACTGGACATAGCCATAGGCATGGGTTCTGAAGGTCCTGCATCATCACCCGTCGTGGGGCGAGAACGAGGCCTGCGTACAAGTTCTTCCTGCACGGCTCGAACATCAGTGAGAAGTCCAGAATGGCCCAAGAATGGACCATATGGAAAGAATTTTGGAATTCTACCTTGAGAGCCTCCACGAAATCGTCGGAATCTGAGCCTTGATCTCTGACCTCACCCTCCTCCAATGGGACCCCTCCTCCAACCTCATCCTCTCAAGAGGAGTCCTTTGATTCTTCCAGAAGGGGGAAGCGCTCCCTCAGATCAGCAGCTGACAACTATGGGGGGACCGTTCAATCCAGCAGTACCCTCACCCAGTCTATCATTGGGTGAGGGACACCACTTGAGTGAACATAATCCTCCAGCTCGTCCATGTATTTCTCTGCCTCCGCCGAGGATGCCATGAAACCAGCCTGGACTGGGCCTATGCCCGGTAACTCCATCCCGAGGCAATTCAAGTGCGCCCACATCTCGGGTGGACTGAGGAATTGTCGGTTGACATCCCAAATGTCCCAGGCCTCCAGGAAGACGGCATCCTCTGCCATGTCGATATGACGTAACCACTTCCCCGAAGCCTGAATGAATATCCTATGAAATCCCCTCAGTGGCCGCCCTCCGGATGGCTCTGATCTTCCGGAATCACCGGATCCACCACTGCTGCCACACCCTCGGCCGGTGGGGGTCTCGCCGCCACGGCAACCCTGCCACCGCGAGAAGCCCTAGCTACCCTCCGACCCCGACCTCGAGATAGAGGAGGCCCACCGTCGCCAACCCGAATAGTTGAATGCTTCAGCATCTCCCCTGTGTAAGCAGCCTCCCAACTAATGGCATACTCCCTCACCAATCCGAAAGTGGCGGTGGATGGAGGTAATGAAATTTGCATCTTCCCATATTCCCATTTAAACATGAGCCACAACTTCCTCACCACACACGGGTGCTCCTCGTGACGCACCTCCTAGTAGACCTGTGGGGTCAGCCGCTGGAGGCGCCGGAACTGCCTTGCAAACAGATGCAGGGTGTACGACTCGCGGAGTGGATCACGATCCACTCGTGCCACCAAAACTCCGCCTCAAAAGGCCAGGAGGTAAGCCCGGTGCTCTCCCATTCCCCGCCCGTCTTCAGTGAGTATCCCCATAGTCAATGGGAAGGGGTGGAAATTAAACTCATCTGACCTCCACACCCGGTTCAGCACCATCAGCACGGTTAGTTTGAACGGGAAGCTCCCGACCGAATTTTGGATGGAGGGGAAGAAGTTTGATACTGGAGGAAAGATAGGGTTTGGATATTAATAGATCCCCCTGATGTGCTCCGCAACCCACCCATACAGGAGGTGGAAGGGCCCGCATATCCGTGGCGGATTCTTGCCCTCGCTAATGTGCCGCAGCATTCTGTACAGCTTGGCGAGCATGGGAATCCCAAGATTGACCCACTACCCCATGTCCAGCATGGATGCCCTAATAAACGAGCTGGGCCACACCCCCAAGCTGGTATCCCTCACTGGTAGGATCCAACCATAGATGAGAGACACAATGAAAGCCGCCAGCCTGACTATCGGCTATTGTTGAGTGCTGACACTAAAACCCCACGTCTTCCATTGGCTGTCCTACAAGACCCTCCAATACAAGTTCTCCTTACCCTGTTGGGCCGCCCTCGGACATGTTCGAGGCCTTGGAGGGAACTCTCGATTTTCTGGGAAATTCCGGAAGCACATGAACCACTTCTTAAAGTTGACATCCCTCACTGTCTCCTTGTCCTCTCCAGGGACGAGTGCCATCAGCACGGACGTCAGTCGCAACATTTTCTCTATATCCTCCCACGTGCTCATGACGGGGAGAAACTCATCATACATGGCCCCCAAGATCAGAACCCATGAAATATGGTGGACATCCCACAGGCTGATGCCCACCTCCTCGTGGTGCAGGTCAAAAGTATTGGTCCTAGACGACTGTATGCTCAGCAATTCCGACATCAGTTGTTTCAGTTGGTAAATGTGGAATTGGGAGGCCCATTCCGCCTCATATAAACCCACTTTTCTCAGCTCGACCCCAAACTCCTCGCATGAGGCGCCTACCTAGTAGGCCCTGGCCCAGTCATCAGTAAAGCTACCACCATGGCGCAGGTCCCACTCATCGGGCCACCCCTTCTTCGGATCCTGCAACACCGCCTTCAGCCTGGTACGGTACAGAGGAGGGTATGCCTCCGGTTGCAGTGGCTTCCCATCAATATTGTTCACATGGTTGTAGAGACAGTTGGCAGTGACGGGTGTGAAGTCCTCCAGTGCATGACCATCGATCCCCCTGAACCATTGGTGCTGACATGCCATGCTCCTAAACCAGCAAGTCGGTTCATCCCTACTCGCCTCAGGGATGAAGACGTCATCCCGCAGCCCGAATCCATAAAAGAGCAGTTTCTTTCACTGCGGATAGTTCTTCTGACCCTCTGATAGTAGTTCTCTCAAAGAGGTATGGTCCGAGTGGATTTGGACCATCTCCCTAAGGCCCAGATAGTTGGCCATCTCATCCCTCCGGGCGGCGTCGGCAATCACCCCCAATACAGCTTCTCGATGGGCCATTCCGGTTCCGACACTCAGAAAGGAATTTTTCAGAACGGATCACGAAGCGGGGTCGCGATGCTCTCATGAAGATTGGTTGCGAAACCAAGCCGCAGAGTCAGACCCGGGCCGGAAAACAGGAGTTCGCTTTGGACAGTCGCGGAGTCGGAGACCCGCGGTTCGCCGCGAAGCTCCATTTGCGGAGAGCAGGTGCGGAGTACGCAGAGCTTAGCAAAATCGAGAGCCCAAAAAGACAAGAAATTCATGTGAAGACAAAAGAGGTCGACCCCTTATTTATATGCAGAAACCCCAGGAGCTTCGGGGCACACCCCGCCCGCATGGAGCATCGCGGCGCGTCTAAATCCCGTGGCCACGGTCAGCACCGCGGGCCCCCTTCGTGAAGTCGCATCGCGGACCGCCGACAATTTTGGCGATTTTCCCTCAGACTTCGACACTTCATCCCTCCGTGGCTCCAAGTATGAGGGGGGAATTTTTTGGTGCCAAAATATTTCACGAAGGGAAGGAGCGAAAAAGAATCCCCGCACGCTGCCTCGCGAAGCACCGACGCGAAGCACCCACGAACATCACGGTCTCGTGAAGCACCAGAGGTGGTACCTCTCCATGAACGGGCTAACGTTTGCGAGCCCGTCACGAAGAACCAGAGGTGGTACCTCTTCGTGAACGGCCTGATGTCCGCCAGCCCGCCGTGAAGCACCGGAGGCGGTACCTCTCCACGAACGGCCTGACGTTCGTGAGCCCTCCGCGAAGCAACAGTCGCCCCGTCGCACCGTGTGAGTTATGCTTCACGGTGCCCCTGGCCTAGAAATACTGGGTTCCCCCTGAGCCCGAGGGACGGACAATCTGACCTTTCGGCTTCTCAATTCCTGAATCGTGAATCACCCTTCGCCCCGAGAATCATGAGCTCCGCGAGGTATTTCTACTTCCCGTGACACCTTCTCTTTGTCTCGTTTTGAGCCCCTCTTCCGAGAGGGATTCCCTTTGCGAGGCTCAAGGGAATTCGCGAAGGAGGGGGATTCCCAAGGGAACCTAGGCAGCCGTAGAGCGTTTATGATTCGCGAAACAGCCATCCTGGACTAGTGATCCCCGTGCTGAGGTAGGATCGCTACATATCACGAAGCACCCTGCCTAGCGGCACCTTGCTTCGCGAGGCACCTCTGCTTTGCGAGGCAGTGCTCCGCGAATACTATTCCACTTCGCAAAGCACCCCCCATCCACACCTCTTCCCCATGCTAAGGCCAAGGAACTCCACTTCGCGAAGTACACTCCTCTACTTGGCAATTCCTCTTCCCGTGTGACCCTCCAGGTTAGCATGATGTGATTTCAATGTCCCATGGAAAACATCACCTGTAGCATTGCTTCGCCTAATGCTTCTTCGCATAGGCACGCTAATGGCTATCGCTTCTTCTCATAGCCATGCTAACGTGGACCCCTCGATGGTTCTCTCTACAACCCCCCTTGACCACTGCCATACTGGTACCTTCCCTTCCCCAAGGAGCAAAGGGTGTCGGTCATGTAAGTCCTAGGGGTGTAGAGTGAGCCCACTTCGTCCGAGCTGCAGGACGTTAAACTGCCAAGCACCCCGTCCTTAACACATGACGTTAAACTGTGATCCGGCCCCATGCTTCGCACACAGGGTCCCCCCAGCTCGAACATTTATTACGCCACCCGTCTCCACAGAGATGGGGTCACCCCCTCCACAAGGGATGATATCCTCCTTCTCGGGGTAGCGTATGTCCATGGGAGAAGGGAAACCACCTTGGTGTAAGCCCCCTAGCCCCTCTTGTGGATTGTAGCACCCATGCACCTCCGTATTTCTCCACTGCCATGGTCAGTGGAGGGAATGATAGGGAACGAGGAACCTCCCATCATTGGTCCCAAATCCCTCACTCGCCGCGCTTTGCCGCACTTCGAGCCTCCATCCTGGAGTAAGTCCCAGCACCATGGGCCACCTAACGTGTGATCCCCTCTTCACTTCTCACGGATGCACCCTTCGTGACGTGATCTTCAGGTCTCTACTGCCTCTTGTTTCTCACACCGAGCACGACTCACATGGGCTTAGAGTAATCATTGGCCATGAAAACACCTTGTCCAGCATGATGTTAAAATGTATTCCCTCGTCCAGCATGACATTAAACTGTATGCCCGCGTCCTGCATAACGCTACACTGTATGCCACCATCCAGCATGATGTTAAACTGCACACCCATTCCGAACTATGAGGACTTTGATCCATGTCAAGGCATGGTACGTAGGAAGCCTTCATGAGGTTCAAGCCCACCCATCAGTTATTCACGTCGAGTCAATCTTCGTCCAGTATGACGTTAAACTACATTCCAGTCCGATGGTAAGCCGTTGTGACCACCCGAACTATGAGGACTTTGATCCATGTCAAGGCATGGTACGTAAGAAGTCTCCCTGAGGTTCAAGCCCATCTCCCATCGGACCAAGGTCCTTTCTTCATGTCAGTTCACCAACACCCACTATTAATACCAAAATACGAGGACTTTGATCCATGTCAAGGCATGGTACGTAGGAAGCCGCACGAGGTTCAATCCCACCACTAGTGGACCCCTGGGTCTACCTTCACGTCGGTTCACCGATGAATCCCTTTGAACTATGAGGACTTTGATCCGTGTCAAGGCATGGTATGTAAGAAGCCTCTCAGAGGTTCAAGCCACCCACTTATTGGTCATCCCAACCTTCTTCGCACCAGTTCACCAACAACCGGGCAACTTAGTGTGTAAGCCCCACACCATCTAGACCAAGGTCCTCACTCGCGTCGGTTCGCTGACACACTACCTAAACTACGTGGTCTTTGATCCATGTCAAAGCATGGTACGTAGGAAGCCTCCATAAGGTTCAAGCCCATCACCTGGTCGTTCCGACCTCACTCACATCGGTTCACCCCCGTCCCGCATGACGTTAAACTGTATTCCACATTCCATCTGAACTACGGGGACTTTGATCCATCGTAAGGCATGGTACATAGGAAGCCTTCACGAGGTTCAAGCCCACCACCAGTAGACCCCCTCGGGTTCACCTTCACGTCAGTTCACTGACGATGCCCATTAGACCAAGGTCCACCTTCACGTCCATTCACCGGCATCATCCCGAACTATATGGACTTTGATTCCCTGCCACGGGGATACATAGGAGATCTCTTCGAGGCTCAAGCCCAACTTCACTGTCGCCCTTGTGATGGTCCCTTGTCATTCCCCCTCCACTTCATTCATCCATCCATCATCCACCCTGATCCTCAACCGGACCGTCACATCCCAGTGAGATCATGTCGTTCTGCTCCTCTTCAAAACATTCAGGAAGCCGCCCATGGGTTGGCCCGAATATCGGCATCCCTTCAAGGGAAATTCGTCAATTTGGTTCACTCCATCTAGTGTTTTGATCTGGATGGCCCATCTCCTATAGACGTTAAATTTGCGACCTACCTCGTGATAAACATGAGATGCCTGAGGAAAACCTCGGATGGCACGCCATTGGTGTAATCGTCTCCAATGGACGTTAAACCTGCGGCATACCCTGTGTTAAACACAGGAAGCTGAGGAAAACCTTAGATATATGTCTATGGAATATAATTACCCGTGCTCAATGTGGGATGCCTCGGGCTCCCACGCCCTCGAGAAGCACCATGAAAAGGGACAAAAGACAGACACGCTAGTTCCTCAGCATCTATACATGCTACTGATGCCTCGACGTGACTACTCCCCCGACTGAAGGTTACTGCCATGACCGGACCCTTTGGAATGTCCCGACAGAAGTAGTGTAATTAACCGGCACCCATGGAAACATGGAACTGGGAAGAGTTTCATCAACAATGTATTAAATCTATGAGGGAGACCCAGACTAGGTGATGAGTTTCGAGGAGGAATCCACGGAAGGAAGAACAGACATCCCATCATCCCGTTTCGATCAAGGAGCAGACGTCCCTGAATAAGGAGCGAATGACGCCCGCCTTTGGAAAGCGGGAATGCGGGGCAACAATGCAGCACATCCTCCTCCTCATAGACGGATGCGCGCGCCCCAGCGAAAACGTCAGAAACACCTCTCATGCACCATCTTTTAGGCTTGGGATAATCTCATGTATAACATTTGAGCTCATATAACATTTATAATTACCCAATTCATTGGAGGGTAGTATAATTATTTGTAAACCAATCACATAATGAAAAAAATAATCATAAGAATTCAGTAAGATCATTAAAACATTCATTTTAATATAACCTATGGTAAATAAAATGGGTTTCATTGATATTTCATCATCGTAAACATAAATAATATAGAGAAAAAATAACGATGGTATTATTGGATCATATACCCAATAAATCATAATTATCACTAAATTATGTTGTTATAGAAGAAAATATTCTTTAAAAATTTACCAGTATATTCCTTGAGGAAGATACCTATTTTTTAATCACACATTAATATAAAAAGATTCACAAATACTAAGGAAAACAATTCCATTTAATAGAACCTAAGAAAAATTTAATAGAATATTTATATCATTTAGTGGGAATTATTATGGGAAATTTTATTCATCTTGTGTATATTAAATCATATATTCCATTCATATTTTCGATAAAAAGTATAAAATTACAATGTTTAGAAAATTTCATAAAAAATAAATTTAAATCATCTTTTAAAAATTGAATCATTTTGAAACTAAATTTAATTAATCATAGTAGAATATTAAAAAAAATTATAATTTTTTTAGTTTACATGAATATTAAATAAAAAATATTTTCATCTGAATAGATAAATAAAATTGATTTTCGTAAAAAATGTATTTTTAATCACTTGAGTACTTAATGTGAAGGGAATGAAAGGAAAAAAATTATTCTCAAGAAATAAAAAAGAGAATAAAAATTATTTGATTATTGAGATATATGTTATGAAATGTTATTCATCAAAAACTTAATCATAAATGGTCCTTATAAACAATGAGATTATAAAAGATATTTGTTACCTCATGTTTGAATTACATTGAAGTCACATTAAAATCATATATAACAAATTTAAATTTATTATAATTCTATAAGAAAATAATATAGATACATATAATTTTATATATTATCTACTAATAACATTTTATATCAAATTTATTAATAATTCCATATTAAAATCATCATTTTCATGTGTTCATAATTTTTTTTTGAGGATTTTGGTTTCTTAGTTCCAGTAATTGTGCATTAATATTGGTTTCATCACCTCCATAATGTAAATAATAATAAAAACTTCATATATATTCATTATGTAAACTTTTAGATTTATCTATAATGTTAATGATAGAAAAATTAATTACACAGTTTATGGAGATGGTAGGCATTACGTACACATGAACATTGTTTTAACTTTTTGGGCAGAAAAAAATAAAGTTCAAAATTAATTTACTTTTAAAAAATCATTATTATAACATTTAATTTATATATAATCATTAAATCCATCCCTATTTCCAACCATGTAATTTAGAAATGAAAAATGATTCACATCACTTTATACTGGTGGTTGCCCACACGTAATCATAAACAACATTATCGTTATCGAATATATGGAAGGATTAAAAGGTAGATATAATATTATAATTTAATTATTTTAAAAATATAAAAATTATCATTTATAAACATTTAACCCATTTTCATACCCATCCCTAAAAAATGGTGATGAGAAATTATTTATATCACTATGTAGAGGTGGTGGTCCACATGTATGCACAAGCGGTGCTTTCAATTCAAATTTGTTCGAAAAGTGGATGGACAATGTCATTTTCCTAATCTTAATAATATTACATATATTTAGGATAATGAAATTATTATTTTATGATTAATAATATGAATTTAAATGTGATATAAGAAGAAATAAATTGAAAGAGGTTGGGTAAGATGATTACCACTTCTTTAGGAGACCTCCATTATATCCTTTCTTAATGATGCTTTAGATGGTATATTAATAAAACTAGAACATATATATTGAGTCTATAGAATTTTAGAATATAATTTTGTACTATAGTGTTGTGATAGATGGCTCAATATGGGGTAAATAAAAGATATAAGTTGTGTACTTTTATAAGGTAGGGAAAGGACACACATAGAATTACAAAAAAAATAAAACATAATTAATTAATTAATATGAGAAATTATTCAAAATGATCATATTTTTTTTAAATTATCATTATTGATAAATATAACAATATTATGAAATTTAATTTTTTTGTTGGTGTCATTTAAAACCTTATATTTTTTTAATCCCTTGTCTAACCGATTTTAATCTTAACCATTATAATGAACCTTTTAATATTAAAGTATTATAATATTACATATAAAGTAAAAATTATCTCATAAATTTCCAAGGGATTCCATTTTAGAATATTTCTCATCCTACATGTCCTCTTGCAATATTTTTATTATTTTTAAATAATTTAATAAAAAAAATTCATCATAAAATATAATTAATATCATTTTTGAAGATATTCATTTATTTTTTAGTTAAAGATAAATTTAAATCAAATGAATTAGAAGATAAGCATTTACCACATTTCTAATATTTTATTTTTATCAATAAAATTAGTTAAACATAATAATTCACCCAAATTTTATTACATTTAGTATTTTTAAATTCATTTTATATATTTTCCTATTAATTTAATAAATATTGTTTTGTCATTGAGTATGTATTTACGGTAATTATTAAAAAACTAAAAATTAGAAATAAATTTATCTGTTAAAAAGTTATTTATTTCTAAAATAATGATTTATATCAGAATTTATCAACTTTTTATCATTATTTAAAATATTAATACATATTATACTGAAGAGATTGATGCTTTTAATTTATTAATTTCTTATATTAATATAAATATTATAATCAAAGTAAAATAGAACCATGTGACCATATATTTTCAAATTGGATGGAAATTGTCAATCCCCACTCATTAAAAAAGTTAAATGAATGTTTTATACAAATATTAAAAACATATCCAAAATTTTTAACCATATATTCTCCATTTTATCTTTATCGAGGTGAAAATAATTTACCAAGAATGCAATTCATAAATTTAAAAAATAAAAGTTTGTTTTTACCAAATTTTAATGTCATTATTCAAAATATGGTATCCATTTTTCATTATTCATGAAATAAATGTATTATAAATTTACTTTAAAATTAGTGTAAAAATCCGACAAAACCTGGTTTTTGGAAAACTACATATTTAAGAATAAAAATTTATTTATTTTCATCTCATCCTATAAACACATTATATTCATGATTAAAAATTTAATTGAATATATAATATATATACATTTTTTAAAAATGAATAAATAACAATGATTCATTTTATTTATTAAGATAAAAACACATTTCCCACATAAAAACATTTTTCTATGATAACAACTATTTTATAAGGAAATTATTTTTATATTCATTTATAATAAATTAATAACCAATAAAATAATATTATACATTTTTTAAAAAAATACATAATTTAGTAATTCCTATTAATACATACTGATCTAGAAGCTAGGTGATAACTGTCACGTTAAATAATGACATTTCAATAGTTTATTTTGATTCATATAAAATAAGTGTTGTGTGTAAAGAAAGATATGAAATATAAAAAAAATAGAGTAAAATATCATTAAATTTCCAATTGTCACATTTTATATCATCAACAACCTATAATACCCTGGAATCATTAAATATATGAAGGATAGTTTCATGATAATATAAAATAAGGGGCCATCCATCCCCCATATCACAGTCGACCCTCCTTTGGATTCTTTTTTTAGAATATGACAATACCTGACAACCATATTAGGAAGACAAATAAGATTCTCAAGTTACTAAGGAGGGTATTTAAAAATTTAAATGGTGTTTTCTATCCACAATGGTTATTTCCACTGTTGTGTGGCCCAATCCTTAATAGAGTCATTATAATATATTTTTATTATCGATACCCATGGATAGACTTAAAGGAACAAGACATGATGGGGGAAATTCACCCCTATATATATGAGGGACTAAAATCCACTAAATATTTAAAATATCCATGAATTTCACCCCATCCAAATTTTGATTCAATGATATTTCACTGGAAGAATTTAGTGGAGCCCCCAGTTACCCTATGAGCATTCCTTGGAACCCACTTTAGTTGACATTTATCCCATAATTAGTGACCACAACCATATAGGTTCTCCTCAAAATAATGTTAGAATCCACCATAGAAATCCTCCCCAATGAGGTAAAAAAATTATATGTGTGTCCTCACATGGTCATTCAATAATAAACTGCCATATAGATCCTCATATTGATCAATCATTAACTTATAAACATAGAGTTTCCCATGTCAAATTAACATCTCCCAATATATGTTATCCCTATAGTTATATTGAAATTATTTATCATATATGTCCTCTCCTAATTTATAAATATTCTCAACAGGTGGAACTATCCTAGTAGGATTTATTTCCCCACATATAGGTATCCACCTATAAAATAATTCCATGAAAAAAATCCCTTGCTATATGGATATCTGAATCAAAATGGTGTCATATATAATCCATTTACATCAATTCATTATATAATCAAGAAAAAATTCCATGAATTATGGTTATTAAGACATAAAGGATAGAGGTACGTAATGACCTTGAGTCCTTCAAAAAACTTATTTTCATGTTGGATGGAAATTCATGATCTACTACATGTTCCTTAATGATTAAGGATTAAAGATATAAGATAATATCATATAATACCTAAATGATCTAAAGTATACTATAGAGGTCTACCATCCTAGATCATAGGAGTGTATTAATCAAAGAACCTTTTTTTGATTAAATATTTTCCTCATACCAAGATTCAATCATCAGACAAGATCATGTATTATTAGTAGCATCAATAGCTAACAATGAAAAATATTATCTATTATATTTTTCATGATAAAATTTATCTTAAATCCATATTATAGATATCAAATGATAGACCCTGGAAAATTTTAAAAATAAAAAGGTGACTCTTCCTCTTCAAACATAGTTGTAAATAATTACCCATTCATATTGTGGATGTTAAATCTTGTCACTATTTTGGATGAGTATGTCAATATTGACATGTGGTATTAGTTATAAAATAAAAAATATAATTAATTTACATTCACTATATCACAAAAAAATATGTCACTCACTAGTTATTTAATAGAAATACATATCACTCTTATAAAATAACCTATTGGAAATGTTCTAGTTATGTAAAACATTTTAATGTATCTTATGAGAAAATATGAGAAGGTAGATCTTGTATCTCTCACAAAATCATGATGCCCATAAACCATAAATCATCATCAATGGCCTTAATGTGTGTGTATATATATCTTTAGAGTTATACAATAAATAATAATGGTGGCTTCCACATGAATGAATCTTGGGAAAAGGGGAAAAGATCCAATTATTTTTCTTATCTACCTTAACAATAAAGAGATCTCAAGTGATAAAATATATATCCCTCTTTACAATTGGTATCCCAGGTGATGTGAAATTTAATTACTTTTGGTTATGCCTCGTGATGTGGTGCAAAGATGAAAATTAACATTCCTATGGACAGATCTTGATAGGTTTTACTATTTTTATGGATATAAATTTTTAATTATATTAAATAATTGTTTAATATTTTCTAATTCATATTTTTTTAATTATATATGGTGATATTAATATAAAAGAATATTTTATAGGAGTTTTGGAAAATTTAAAGAAAATAAGTTTAAGATAAGATGTGATATCTAGGAAATCGTAATATGATTTGTGAGAAACTAAAAACAAAGTGGAAATATTGAGGCAATATGCTCATGGTTAGCCTTAGAAATGTTTAACATATATTTTTCACTTTATGGAGATGAAAAATAGGGGCCACAATAGTCAGGGGTTTTCAATTATTTTTTGAGAAGTAAATGTATGATAGAAAACAATGAAAGATCATTGGTAGAATATCACTGATTGTGGTTGTATACATAAACATTAAAGATAAAATGTGTTCAAGGGTTAAAATGCACATTGTGGTTTAAAGATTAACAGAAACATCATATTCTCAAAAATTATAGGATACATCATTGTTTTGAAACATATCAATAGAAAATTATGATACCATATCTTAGTATATGATGATTGACTATAATTTTGGAATTTATAACATATTTTAAATTTTTTGTCTCCAAATTTATATAAACATTTAGATAAATTTTAGGGAAATATGTATTTTGTACCCCCTGAATTTTGGGTAATTTTTTAATCATATATGGATACTAATTAAATTAAAATTATTTAGGGGAATATAACAAGATATAAGGATGAGTTTTTATTAGAAAAGGAGGATTCCTCTTCAATAGTATGACTTCTTTATATTATTCATTAATTAGAGTACGTAAACAGAAAGGATGATTGGAGGAATACTATTTTTTTATGGATAGAGGGATTAATCTTCAATATAAAACTTTAGTACCACATCAATTATAGTATATTTTATATTACTCATTCATTGGAGTGGTTTGAATGAAATTTTAACCCTCTTTAATGAATAACATGGATTGAGCATATGGTTATTGTGAAAAAATTTGGTGGTTGATGCATTGTTCTATATTTTATAATAAAGGGAATATATTTAAAAAAATTATTTTTATACTCAATTGTGATTTATATAAATATGTTTTTATTTTCAATAAACCACATTTATGCTTCAGTAGTAAACATTACAAGCATGCCTGATATTAGAATCCTAAAACACCACTGTTAAAGACCAAAAATAATGATTCCAATTCTAGAATTCAAAATAAAAAAAATAAAAATTGAAACCATTGTCATTGAATGAACCCACATGATTAATACTAGAACCCTCCATTAACACCTATGGTTTTGAGACCTCAAGTTGTTACCCTTCAACCTATCGCCCCAGTACTAACCTTTTATTACTATCATAAAGACACCCCTAGAAAACTATAAAACAAAAAAACTAGAATTAAAAACATCAGATAACCTTAATCATAGATTTCAATAGGTATTTTAACTACAAAAAGAAAAAAACTTGACGTCCTGGACTTGGATGCCACTTAATAGGTTACCTGAGCCCCTTGGGCCACATGGCCTCAAGTGCATCTTCCTAAATTCCAGAGGCTACCGACTAGCAGCGAGGGCCCATGGTGTGTCTGTTAGAAGACTATCCCCTAAATATCATAGTATATCATAGTGGAAGAAATATAAAGGAATACTAAATAGTATAAGAATATAAATATTATAATAAACAATGAAATAAAACTAATTCAATAGATAAATGAGAATAACAATAACTGTATCAATTGGAACAATGATGATTTAATTTCATGTCACTAGAAACCTAGAAAACATGGATACAAGATAATAGGAATAACATGTTCCATAATGTAAAAGTAAATAAAGTCTACTCCATGAATCATGAGATCCAACTCAGTTATCTGCTCTCAAGCTTCATCCTATTAGCATGCAATCAAGTGTTGGAAGTTGTATGCTTCCCTTTGTCAATACATGCTACCATGTAATATACGCTGGGTACCAAACAAACCCCGAAGAGGGTGTGAGATAAATCTCAATGGGCAACCACAAATTATGTCTATAACATCTAGAATATGTACTGGAATATAGTACTGTGCGAGCATGCGTATATAAAGTAAAGCAAGCAATAATATATGAAAAATAGTTCAGCACCAACTTCAGTCCTTTGTTGGTGTCTGAACATGTACCTAGTTAATTAATTAAGTAATTACCATTTAATTTTAGTAGGTCACATGAGGCATATCCATCACTAACATCACCTCATGATAGTAATTGTAGTGAAGGTCCCAAGACATAATAAGGCGACCTAAAAATGAAGTCTCCTGAGGGAGTTCCAAGTAATAACCATGGTAATGTAATCTCACATAATGATTACTCAGAAGTATCTAAGTCTAACTAAAAGGTAAGAGTGTAATCCAAGAAGCATAATCCAAGGAATTCCACAATATGTCACATATTAAGTCTAAGGTGATCGAACAAAGTAAAATGGGGCTAAGAAAGGATGGGTCCCGATGGGCTTCCACCATGGCACCTAATAGTTAATGATGGATAGAAGGAGTGTATCTGAGGTATCCTTTAATAATGAAAAGGACCCTACAATAGTATATCGAGAATCTTATAAATATATAATAACCAGAGTCTCGGTGGGTATCATCCTAAGAAAACCACATCCTTGAATCAAAATGGGGTTCTTGAGACCCAAAATATTCTCCACTCAGAATTCAATGAAAGAAAAACTCAGTCCATTCCTTTTGGATATTTTAATCAAATAATCATTCATTAGGTTCATTCCTTGTCTTCCATTAGTTTGGATAGGCCAAGTAGCATTGCAACCATTTAATCAAGTCTTAATTAACCATTAAGGTATATTCATTCATAGAGGATCACTCTGCTAACTTCCATCAATATGGTAAGGGGTGCTATAGACATGAAACCTTTATTCAAAATAATTTGATAAGGCCATGTTATATACTTAATTTACTTTCCATTTAATATTTCACATTTCACATTTAAAAATCAATTTAAAGCACTTACCTTAAGAGGTCAAGTGGTGAACATAAATGGTATATTACATTATGTAATTCTCATTAATAACAATCAATTAATTATAAGAAGACTCACATTTAGAGAGGTCAATAAAGGGTCACCCAAACTGTGGATTAAATGTTCCCAAACACTAAAACCGCAATTATGGCATAACCTTCTACATAAGGAGGATGGAGTTGTGGGTGTAAACACTAATAACTAATCACTTATTTGAAAAGAGCATTACCATACAATTCAAAAAAGTATAATAATGGGTTTTAAATTTAATAAAGGCCTTCCAACAAAACTGGTGGGCCCCACATGAATATTCCAAAAAAATAATAAACATTAGGGATAAGTTATAGACCAACAACCATAGGGTTTTATGACTCTTCTCCTCTGGTATTGGCCCTTAATTTGTCCCGTATTGGAGTAGGGTGAAAAATGCTAACATTATGATATCTAGGTAAAGAGAAAGATAGATGAAGAATGACTAAAAATAAATTTATTACTTAACGTTGTGTATACAACGTGACAAAAAGAAGCTTGATCAGATTCCAGATGAATGAGATCTTCTGATCCTTCGATTTGACCTTCAAAAAACTCCAAATTGAGAGGAAAA
Organism: Viscum album; assembly: GCA_963277665.1. Classification (NCBI taxonomy): domain Eukaryota; kingdom Viridiplantae; phylum Streptophyta; class Magnoliopsida; order Santalales; family Viscaceae; genus Viscum; species Viscum album. The sequence goes on from OY728140.1 coordinate 508,280,295, forward strand.
TGGATATTCCCATTGGTTCATGGATTTGGGAGGAAGGAGGAGGATTAATAGATCATTAAGGAAAAAACTAGAAAATTACCTAGAAAAGTAGCATGTGAATGGTTTGTTGACACAAATTTTCATACCATGCCCAAACCATGTGATATGTCTCTGCCCAAACAGTTTGGATGCATGGTTTGATCAAAACATGTTCAATACATGCACGATTACTAGGGGAAAAATTGTCACTCACACGATTAGGCTACACGACCATGTGCCAACTGTACGAGGTGGCTCTATCCAAAAAAACACCATCTGCACATTTTAGAAAAGCATGCAGAATTCAGCACGGTTTACTCTAAACCATGTGCCAAGCCTATTTCCCCTAAAAAGATGGGTTTCGGGATCCAAACAATCCCTGGACACCCTCAAAACCATTACTATCTCACGAGACATCCATATTAGTTCTAATGTAAAGATTTGTACCATAATTTATTGGATTCATACCTGAGTGAAAAATCGGGTTCTTACAGTCTTCCCCCTTAAAAGAACTCTCCCTTGTGTTATCCTTCCAAGGGTAAAGAATCGCTATCTGAGAACAACTCTGGCCATTGGGCACGAACGTTGGCTTTCCTCTCCCAAGTCTCATCATGAACTTGTCTGTGTTGCCATAGCAAATATAAGAGAGGGGAAAACATTGCTTAGAGCCCCTTCGTGCTTTAGTCAATGATGCATACTAGATACTCCTCCAAGGTAGCAATAGAATATAACTCAACTTCATCAGAATCAATTGTATGAGACAGGTTAGCATGATATTGGAGAAGCTATTTGATAACAAAGACATCTTGCATGGCACGATACCTCTGAGATAGTAGCAACTGAGTGGCTATCGGCCTGACTCTCTCTAGGATTTCAAATGGGCCGATGTAATAAGGAGACAACTTTCCCTACATCCTTACCAATTTATACCCTATCCTAGGCGATACCTGAAAAAAAATATGATCCCCAACCTTGAACTCAAGAGTCCATCGACAGCGATCATCATAATATTTTTTCTAGATTGAGCAGTATTCATATACTTCCTGATTAGTTGAACCTATTATAAAGTCTCCTAAACAATAAAAAGACCTAGTTGGGCTGCCTCAGCTTCCTCTAGTCAGTACAAGGGTGAGCGGCATGTCCTACCATATAAGACCTCAAAATGATCCATCTGAATTGTCACCTAAAAACTATTATTATAAGATAACTTGATGAGAAGGATATAATTCTCCCAATAACCTCCAAAATCAAAGGCAAATTCTCGGAACATATCCTCTAGAACCTGTATCATCTGTTCCTATTGTCCATCTGTCTGATGGAGAAAAATTGTGCTTAGAAGAACCTGAGTCACCAAAGTTTTCTGCAAACCCTATCAGAACCATCAAGTGAAATAAGAGTCCTGATCTGAAACAATAGTACGAGGACACCCATGTAGTTTTAAGATCTCACAAACATACAGTCTTCCTATTTCATCAACTGAGAAAGTCTCCCGAACAGGAATTAAGTGGGATGATTTTAGTAGTTGTTCAATGAATACCCATATATCATCACAACCCCTCAGTGACCTTGGTACTCTGACTACAAAATCTATGGAAACAACTTCACATTTCCATTCTAGGACTGAAAGTGGATGTAACAATCTTGCAGGTCTCTAGTGCTCCACCTTCACCTAATGATAGGTGGAACACCTATTTATGAACCCTACAATCTCATGTTTCATTCTAGACCACCAGTACTGGCATCACATATCTCAATACATATTTGAGATTCCTAGATAAACAGCCCACTGAGAAGCGTGGGAATCTTTTACCAACTCCTATATTATCTCTTTAGGAACCTAGATATTCCCACATAGATTCCAGACATTTTATCTATCCATAGACCATTTTGGAGGTGATTTATCTCTGGTTATAATATCATAGAGAACTAAGCCTTCAGGATTTAAAAACTGCCTACTCATCACCTTATCAAGGAGAGAAGAGGTAACAATTAAGGCTAAGATGTGATACTACTCATGACTATCATGAAACTTCATATGAATTTTAGAAAATATTTCCATTAACTTCCATTAATCACTAGATTAATTTATGTATTATGTTTTAGTTCTTCAACTCAGTGCATCAAAGATCACATTTACCTTTCAAGGCATATAGGCATGCTCAAAATCAAAGGATTTTATATATTTGACCCATATTTGTTGTCTAAGTATCATGTCATACTGAGAAAATATATACATAAGTCCTGTGTGATCTGTATACACCACAAAGCACTCACCCAACAGATAATGTCTCTAGAAACGTTATTCATGGAAAACTACTGCTATCTAAAGGTTGTGTGTTGGGTAATTTATCTTGTGAGGTATCAACTATTGAGAACCGTATGCAATGAATTTTTATTCTTGCATGAACACTACTCCAGGGACAATTCCTGATGCATTTCAGAAGACAATATAACCTTTTCTAGGTTCTAGAAGAGTCATAATAATTTCTTATACAAGCTTCCCTTTCATATTCTGAAAGGATTTATCACATGCTTCAGACCAAGTAAACTTAAAACCCTTATTTGTAAGAACAGAAAGATGTTAATAAAGATGATAAAATTCTTGTATGAAATGATTGTAATATCCTATGATCCCTAAGAAACTCATGATGTCAAACACATTCTTGGGATGTTCCCAATAAACTACAACACTAACCTTTTTAGGGTCCACAGATACTCCTGATTATAAAATAATATGACCTAATAAGTGGACCTTGTTGATCCAAAAGTCACAATTTGTAATTCTGGCATAAATTTGATGCTCTCTTAGTCTACTCAGAATGATCTCAAGATGTTTGTCATGGTTACTACTAGTGTGAGAATACACCAAGATTTATTCTTCAAATACCACTACAAAATATCAAAAATATGGGTAGAATCCCCTATTAATCAATGCCATGAATAAAAGCTGAATTCATAAGACAAAACAAAATAACAAGATACTCATAAAGACTATACCTAATATAGAAAGTTATAAGTGGTATGTCTTTTGGTATGACTTGTACCTGATGATCACCTGATCTCAGTTTGATCTTTGAGAATACCTTTTCCCCTCAGATCTGGTCAAAGAGATCATCTATTCGAAGAAGTGGATACCAATTCTTGACGTTAAGCTAGTTCAACCTTCTGTAATCCACAGATAGACAAAGATTTCCATTCTCCTTCTTAGAAAAAATCATGGGTGAACCCCAAGAAGATATACTATGTTGTATAAATACTTTGGCCTCTAAGTCCTCTATCTGTCGATTGAGCTCCAAAAGATCAGTAGGTGTCATCTTGTAAGGACGAATGGACACCAACACTACTCCTAGAATAAGCTCAATTGTAAAATTCACCTCTTTCTTAGGAGTTAAGCTAGAAAATTCATTAGGAAAGAATTCCCTGAAACGATCAACTACTGGACGGAAATTAGTTTGAAGCCAACCCTGATCTTCCAGGAAAATATTTTCAATTTGGGTAGTCACTTCACCAAGACCATGATGCTTCGGTCTAGCTCACCCATCCTAGAGATCCCACTCACCTTTTAAAAGATAATTTCTATCTTCTTGTGATGTAAAAGAAACCCTATAGTGATAGCAGTCTACAAAGTCATAATAATGTACTAACCAGTCTATCCCAAGAATGGCATTGATACCCGTCATCTCAAGAAAACAATATTCAACAAGATATGGTAACTTCCTACCTCAAGGGGATAGTCCCTGCACTGGCATATTCCCTTTGTATCTATTCCCAATTGTCTATCTAGGGTCATTACACCATAGTGATATTTTATCTCTAGTCCATGAATTTCCAAGATAAATATAGAAATGAAAGAGTTTGAAGCACCAGTATCAAACAATGCAAGGACAATAGTGGTGGCTACTAGAATAGTACCTCATACTATAGATGGTCCCACTGTTTGATCCTCACGTATCAACTGTAAAGCATGCAACTAACCTGATCCAAAACCCTTTGCAACAGATGGAATTCCATGATCATGACTGTTCTGTTGGCACTGCTGGTGATCAGGGGTCAGACTTCCACAACCATAGAATTCTCCACAACCAGACCTACCAGTTCTATTCCAACTCCCAACCTTATGTGGCGCAAAAGAACTCACTCCTATGGGTGGAGCGGGTGCTGATATTTTTTTAATCGAAGCTGGTGGAAAGGTATTTCAAAAACTCTGAAGATGACCCATACGTCTGCAATCCCGACACTCAATGGGGTCTCTATCACATTGGGGCTTCTTATACCATGGTCTTCTACACTTATGACACACCACAGAGCTATCAAATTGAAAACTCTGGATACCACTTCCCTAATAAGAAACCTCAAAGGAACATTTCCTACCTCCAGAAGAACTACTGGCTTGACATGGCACTGATCCTTTAAACCTGATACTAGTGCCTTACCTCATGTTACATTCACTGATAATGTCCAGATAAACTATTATAGAATAGGTAGGAGGGACAAATAAATTCACCTGAGTTCGGATGGCATACTAGAGCTCATCCTCAAAACATCTAGCATGGGAAAGTTCATCACCAGCTAGAAGCGGTGAAAATAATTTTCAATCAGTGAAACATGATGAGTATTCCATAACTGATGTAGAATCCATCATGAGATTCATGAAATCTCTAGCATGGTCCACTATAAATGCCTGAGGAAATAACTGATCATAGTAGGCAGTCTAGAAATCAACCCATAACATACCTTGATGACGACCGGCCTAGGTAACCACATCTAACCATCTCTTGGACGAATCCTGAAGCATGTATGAAGTAGGATTGACTCTCTTATCTGGAGTAATTTCCAGATGCTCAAAGGTAGATATCATGACCTCTATCCTAGACTTGGTAGCCTAAGAAATTCCATTCCCAGAAAAAGTAGGAGGATGCTGCTACTGGAACTCTCAGTTCACATCAGCCATCGTAGGTACAACTCGGGGAGCACCTTGCATGGACTGCATCAAGAATAGGAAAATATCACAGAATTTAGAATCTTTTCTTGGATTAGATACAATATTCAGTGCCTCATGTCGAATTCCTGGAAGTAAGACTAGTAGCTCAATTCCCTCCTTGTTCGGAGCATGATCATCACCACCTTCCTAGAGAACGACATGAGGGAGTCGTGGTGGAATTTGTCTACAAATGTCAATCACACGCCTCGGAAAAGGAATAAAATAAAAGAGATAGCATTCCTAATGAAATTTGAAAATAAAAAACTCACAACCCATGGCATACTACCCCAACTACCCATTAGACATCTAGGTATCAGTAAGTCCTCAAGTATAAGTTTCAAATCATTTTGAAGTTAATTTTTTGGTTCACTCCTTTACCATTTATAGACATGAAAATGCGGGATAACGATGTAAAACTAATTCATTTGAGATTTCAGGCCCCTCTTTATAATGGATAGTCCTTTCTGATGAATCATTTCCAATTCTCCTATAACAATAAATGACACTCATTTCATTATATCATAATGGCTTAACTCGGTAAATTACTCATCCCAACCCATGAGGGCCCATACACCTCATGAATTGAGATAGGTTATTGCACAATTGTATCCAATATTAGTACAAGTACACGAAACTATCACAACATCACTCAAAAATCACAAGCATATCAAGCAATGAAAAGCAGTGAAATGCACCTATATGGCATGGAAATATGCATGACATGTGAATTCTAGGTGCCTATAATGATGCATGTAATAGTGATCCTTACCCTTATATCATCGGGCCAAGAATAAAATAAATTCTCAAAATGTAATAATAAACAACACCACACAATACGTGTGTCAGCCAATAGTGAAATAATATCAACTGTAATAGGAAAAATAGAACAAAAATTGTAATTTAGGAATATTGGTTTTTACCCCGAACATGGGTTCACAACGCCCAAGCATGGCTTCTAACCAAGTCCAATGTGTTCTTATTATCCAGTATATTGTCTCCAAATAGTAAATCAAGATAAGAAACTTACCTTTGATACCAGTTTGTGACATCTAAATCCCGGATTCCACTTAATGGGTGCCCCGAGCGTAGTGGGTCACATGGCCTCAAGTGCATCTTCCCAAATGCCAGAGGCTTCCGACTAGAAGCAAGGGCCTAGGGTGTGTATGTGGGAAAACTATGCCCTCATTATCAGAGTATAGAAAAGTGGAATGAATATAAATGAATAGTAAATAAAGGAATCAATATAAATAATATAATAAACAGTGGGTGAAAACTAATACAATAGATAAATGAGAATAACAATAACTCTATAAAATTGAACAATGATGATATAATGTCATGTCACTAGAAAATTGTAAAACATGGATACAAGACAATAGGAATAACATGTTACACAAAGGAAAAGGATACAAATTCTACTCCAAGCATCCCTAGATCCAACTCAATCATCTTATCTCAAGCTTCATCTTATCATCACATAATCTAGTGTTGGAAGTAGTATGATTCCCTTTGTAAATAACTACAAACATGTAATCTACTCTAGGTACCAAATGGTTCCCAAAGAGGGTGTGAGATAAATCTCAGTGGGCCACCACCAATGGTGTCTATAATATCTGGCCCATGTAATGAAATATAGTAGTGTGCATGAATGCATATATAAATTAAATCAAGTTGTACAATATGACATAATACCCCAATACCTACATTAGCCCATGGATGGTATCTGGACATGTAACCAACACATTAATTAATTAATTGCCATTTAATTTTAGTAGGTCACAAAAGGCATATCCAGAACTGGCATCACCTCATGAATGTATAAGTAGTGAAGGTCCCAAGATATAACAAGGAAACCAAAAAATGATATCCAGTGAGGGAATTCCAAGGTAATAACCAAGGTAACGTAAATCTCATGGAATGATTACTCTGTAGTATATGAGTCTAGCTAAGGGGTAAGAGTGTAATCCATGTAGAAAAATAATAGGCATTCCACAATAAGTCGCCTACCTAGTCCAAGGTGAACGACCAAGGTAAAATGGGCCTAAGTAAGGATAGGGCCTGATGGGCATCCACCATGGAACCTACTAGTCGATGCTGGATCCAAGTAGTGTATCTGATGTGTCCTGTAATAATGAAAAGGACATTATGGTAGTATACTGGGCATCTGAGGAATAGACAAGAATTGAAGTCTAGGTGGGTATCAACCTAAGAAAACCATATCCTTGAATTGGAATGGGGTTCCTGAGACCCAGATTATGTAGGATCGAAATAGTTATGTAGATGCTCAATTAACAAGAGGGGGGGTTAATTGTACACTTTAAAAATTCCTTTAGAACCTTTAAAGTTTTCCTTAAGAAAAAAAAGGGCTAAGTTTAATAAAGTTAAACTTAAGCAAATTCACAACACCTCTAATACCAAACAAAACTTGGAAAGAGATTCCAAAAGTAGGTTCCAGAAATATGGTTCTGGAAATTGAAACTTAACAAAAGATTACAATATGATATTCTACCTTAAAGCGTATAGAATCTAAATGAAACAGAGTACAAATAAGGAAGTATAAGAAAGTTATACATTCCTTAAAATACTATATACAGCGGAATATAAACAAGTAGTAGAACTACAAGAAACGAGATATAAGTCTTTTAACCCAAAGAGAAGGATATCCAACATCCTTGGATAAAGGTCCCTTGATTTATACTTTCAAGAAAGTCTGTCTTACCCACACCAGGGTAAGCCCTCGATACGAAGATCGGAGTCTCTATCTTGCTATCCTCGCAAGCCATCAACTTCAAGGTAGTTGGCAACCACTATCTTCCTCAACAAGGAAGCCTTCGAACTTCAAGGTAGTCAGCACCTATGTCTTCCTATCCCCGGAAGCCCTCGAATGTAATCACCAACATTCGGAGTCGCACGAAGCTTTGAGAGGTAATAAGAGCATCTCTCTCTAGAAATCACTTCAACGGCATGAATGCACAAAACCAAGTTGTTCATCCATCTGTTATGATCTCTTTCAAATGAGCTCCTATTTATAGGTAAGGTCGGCTCCTTCTCCAACGGTCATATTTTCCTTAAAGATCGGAGGGACCTGTACACGTGTCACTTAGCCAATGGTTAGTTTATAACAAAATAGATGACATCATTTTATAACAAAACAAGTGTAACAGAATGTACGACACCGTTTAAAAAACTAACTCAAAAGTTCGGAATGAAAACTTCGGAGTGAAAGATCGGAGTGTAAATAAATACGGAGTGTACAAAACAAATATGATCAGATTCTATTTCATAGGTGAATTCGGAATGAGAATTCGGAATGAGAATTCGTCATTAGAATTCGTAATGAGAATTCTTCATCAGAATTCGTAATGATAATTCCTCATTAGAATTCGGAATGAGAATTCGTCATCAGAATTCGGAATGAGAATTTTTCATCAGAATTCGGAATGATAATTCCTTATCAGAATTCGTAATGAGAATTCTTCATTAGAAATCGTAATGAGAATTCGTTGTTGAACTTCATAAGGATTCATATCCTGAGTCTGGAGTAGAACTTAAGCAGAGTTCGTATCCGAAATTCAGAATGAAACTTCCTTACAGTTCTTATCCAGAATTCGGATCCTAAAACAGAATGCTTCATATCAAAGTTTCAACGATTCCGAGAAAATAGAAATGAATCCGAGTCTCATACTTAAGAAAGAAAATATGATAAGGATAATTTTTCTTATAAAAGCGATTTTCCTTATAAAAGCGATTTTTCCTTATAAAATCAATTTTTCTTATAAAAGAAATTTTCCTTATAAAAGCAATTTTCCTTATAAAAGCAATTTTCCTTATAAAAGCAATTTTCCTTATAAAAGAAATTTTCCTTAATGATAAGGTGTTTCTGATTTTCAAAACAAGAAGGAATGGAAAAAGTCATAAGGAAAACCTTATTGACTCAACAATCTCCACCTTTTTGGAAAGCACAAACATCCTTACAAAAAAGAAATTCAAAGAAGAAATAAAAACATTAAGGCTTATCTCCCTTGGCTTTAAGGAAATTGATGAATACAACTAACTCCCCCTTAGGCTTTGAAACACTAAGGATCGTATTCTAGATTTCCGGAGTGACATTTCATTACTATAAAGAAAGTCTTCTTTAATGAAAAAACTCCCCCTTAGATAGACTCTTATTAGAGTTCTTTTTCCTTTAAGGATCTTTTCCTTCTCCCCTTTAGATAAACTCTCATTGGAGTTCTTCTTTTTCTTAAGGATCTTTTCCTTCTCCCGCTTTGTGATTTTCAAAAACAAATCAAGGGAATTGAAAAAAATAACAAAGTAGCTGAAAAAAATACTAAAAACAACAAAAGAAACAAGAGGCACAAATATCATTAGGTTTAAAATCTCGGAAAAAAAAAATTAGATACAACAAAAAGATCGGATTTAGTCATTTCGGGTCTTTTTCCTTCGACATGAGCCCCTTAAGAATAGTCTTGATCTTCTTCAAGTCTTTATGATCTTCTTTAGCTTGCTTCTCCAGGACCACTATTCTTGCAGATTGAGCTTCAATTTTTTCTTCCCGAGCTTGAAGCTTTTCTTCCTGAGCTTTGATTTTTTCTTCCTGAGCCTTCAACTTCTCTTCAAACTCAATCCGATGATCTCTTTTAAATTTCCAGTTCTGAGAAATAAAATTCAACTTCCCATTCAGATCTCTGACTTGTTGAATCCGGAAGTTCTTTTCATCTGTCAGCTTCTCTTCAAAGGATGAATTCAGCTAATTTATCTTTCTGTCCTTAGTCTCAAAACATCCTTGACATTGTCTTGAAATTCATCGAATAGCCTCATTTCTTCTACAGTCTTCCTCGACCGGTATGTCATTATCTTGCAAGATTTTCTATGAGCTTCGTAGCAAACAAAAAATGTTTTAAACTGAGCCTCAATCTCAACACACTTGTCCATAACCATAGATACAGAGTCTGATTTCTGATTTAAAGCATGTTGGAGCATCTGGAATCTTGAGTCAATACTTGAGAAAGTCGGAATGGTTCCCACCAACTTCTTTAAAGACTGAACAACAAATTCATGGCCCACCGAAGATGACTCCGAATCCGAGACTCTACATGGAGAATTTTCTTCTTCAATAAGGTCAAGATTTTTCTTTGAAGAACTACCAACTTCCTTTCTCTTCCTCACTTCTGAGCTCAGGGTATCAGCTAGAATTTGCTTTCCCTTGTCTTTTTTTGGAATAGAATCCTGCTCCGGAGTTTTCTTCTCACTATCAGAAACATGGACAACAATATCTTCCTCATCAGGAACTTTCTGGGCACTAACCTCTATGTTTTCCATCTGAGAAATATCATGTAGAAGTTTTTCTTCCTCTCCATGATAAGCTACTTCTTCTTCTCCTTTCTCTTCTTCCATTGCTGGAGTAACTAGCTTCGAAGATTCAGCTTATGAAGTTCGGAGTGATAATTATTCCAAAGGTGTCCCTTTATAATCATCTACTTGTTTCAACACATCTCCGGTTTCACCACTTCCTTCAGAAACATGTTCTTCTTCTTCCACTTGCTCAACTTGCTCAACTTCCTCAGCAGTCTTAGCAACAGCTTCTTCCAGAGCAACGAAATTTCTTCCTGGAGTCTTAGGAAGAGATTCCAAGGAGAATGATCTCAGAACAGGAATAGTTACTGAAACCATCTCATTGAATTTCAACAAAGACTGAGCTACCTCAGCCTCAAACATCTTCTTCTTGAGATTCTTTTCCTTTACTTGTTTTTTAAGCTCATCAGCAGTTCTCTCCTTCAAGGCCTTAGCCTCCGCAGGGTCCAAACCGAATTGAGGCTCCCCTTGCACTCTCTTCTCTTTCATCTCCCTCCATTTGGAAACTACCTCATCTCGGTATGATTTCTTCTTCATTGGTTTTGGAGGTGCGGAATGGACTTCCTTAGACTTGGGATTCTCTGCTTCTACTTCCACTTCTTTTAACTTTCTCTTCCTTACTGGCTTAGAGGATTCCAGATCAGCAGCTTTTGGAACTGTTTCTTCTTGAGCAGGAAGATCAATAAACTGTCCAGACTTCTTGTCAAAAGCTACATCCATTCTCTTAAGAGTACCATCGCTCACCAGCATAATCTTTCAAACTCTTGGCTTTGATTTCCAAGCCTCCTTGAAAGACTCAAGACACCGAACTATCAACATGGAGGGGATTGCTGGATACATAATAATCTGAGCTCTCATATTTCCTTTCTTCAAATTCTCAAGAGTGATAAGAATGTGCTTCATCAAATTAAACTTCCTCAGATTTATCAGAAAATCTAGGATGTAGATCTCACTCTTCTTCAAGCTGTCTTTGTCACCTTTCCTCAGTACGATAAGATCCTGTACCCATAATTCCAGAATCCGGAAATTTGTATATAAACTAGCAATCTTCAGAGCCTTGTTATCAGCCAGTCTGAGAGTTTCTAAGGCTTTTTCCTTGTCGAAGCTACCCTTAGAATCCGGCAAGACATGAGAAATAAACTCAGCTTCACCTTCATTATTCAGTCCTACCAATTTGGCTTCCTTGGCATATGAAAGTTTATAAGTCTTTCCATAAGACTTAAAAGACAACTTGTCCTTTCCATCTTCCTGAAGAAAAGAAACTGTCTCATAGAATTCAATAAGTAAGTCTAAATACACTTCATCTTGGTTCCCGGGTTTTGACACTGCAACATCTTCCCAACCATTAAGCTTGATATTCTTGGAAATAAGAGAATCATACTTGTTGAAGAAATCCAGATGAACCAGCCTCTCTCTGTAAACTAACCACTTCGAGATCGGCTTAGATGAAGACATATCTTGAGAAGCTACTTCCACAGACATTCGTATTTGAAAACCTCTGAGAAGTTCGGAACTGAGAAAACTGAAGTTCGGAACAACCTTAAAAGAGAGAGGTAGAGATTCAGGACGGGAGAGCTTGAGAATCGATGTGGGACAAGTATTTGGGTCCCCTTTATATAAGAAATGAAACGACAGTTCAGCTTCCTTGGTTGATCGAATGGTTGTGATAAGCTGAGATCAGATCTGACGGTTGAAAACCAATTCTCTAGAAAACATGAATCCGATATTTTTGTGGTTTTTTATTAAAACAAGGAATTAAGAAAAGTATAATCCAAAAAAATAATATAATATAATGCCATCATGTAAGATATGACTATGAAACCTTGGGTTAGGAAATCATACCTTTCAGATTGGCTTAGGAGGATTATTCGTAATTAGTAACATTTTTATGAAAGAAAAAAAAAACTTTACTACGAAATAGTTTACAAAACTTATTACGAAAAATAAACTCAATATGAAAAACTCAGTATGAAAAACAAACTTAATAAGGAAAAACTTACTATGAAAAAAAAACTCAATAAGGAAAAAAAACTTAGTACGAAAGTTCCATAAAAAATATGAAGGATTCGGTATGAAAATCCTGTTATGAAAATACCAGTATGAAATTTTCTATTCCGGAAATTTTCAATACGAACACTTCCATTCCAGAAGTATTCTGTACGAACATGTCCATTCTGGAAAAATTGTAGTTCCGGAAATCTCCATTCAGGAAATCTTTGTTCTAAAAAGTTTGAAAACAAATTTTTGAAAAACATTGCTATTCTATCAAGCAAATCTACTCCCCCTATGAAAAGGAGTGTGTTGCTGTAAGGAGATTTTTTCAACAGAAAGTTAATTAAGAAGGATTACCTTACGGTTATCATTCCTAACTTCTGTTTAATATATTCAAATCTATCATAAGGCAAAGATTTTGTGAAAATATCAGCATGTTGATCTTGCATTCCAATAAACTGAAGAATAATATCTCCTTTAAGTGTGTGATCCCTAAGAAAGTGATGCCTAATATCTATGTGTTTTTCACGGGAGTGATGTGCAGGGTTCTTAATAAGGGCAATGGCACTTGTGTTATCATACAAAATTTGAGTTTTAGTAAAACTCAATCCATAGTCTGTGAGTGTGTGTTGCATCCACAACACTTGTGCACAACAACTTCCAGCTGCTACATATTCAGCTTCAGCAGTGGAGAGTGCTACAGAATGTTGCTTCTTGCAGGACCAAGAAACTGAAGAATCTCCTAAGAAATGAAAAGTTTTGGATGTACTTTTTCTATCCATTCTACATCCACCAAAGTCAGCATCACAAAATCTTTTTAGAACAAAATCATTTCCAGAAGTATAAAATAATCCTAGATCCATGGTTCCCTTAAGGTAGCGAAAAATTCTTTTTACCACCTTTAAGTGAGATTCATTAGGATTGGATTGATATCTTGCACATAAGAATACTGAAAACATTATGTCTGGTCGACTAGCTGTTAAGTATAGTAGACTTCCTATCATACCTCTAAAAGATGTTTGATCTAATGGTTTCCCAGCTTCATCAAGATCTAAAGAGTTTGAGGTACTAATGGGAGTACTTATACTCTTAGTGTTGTCATAACCATATTTTTTAAGAAGATATTTAATATACTTATGTTGAGATATGTAGGTTCCTTCTGGTTTTTGAGAAATTTGAAAACCAAGGAAAAATGTTAACTCACCCATCATACTCATTTTAAACTCAGATTTCATTAGACTAGCAAAAGAGTCAGTCAAAGATTGCTGAGTTGAACCAAATATAATGTCATTAACATAAATTTGAACAATCAAAACATTTTTCTTATCTTTCTTTATAAAAAGGGTTGGATCTGCATTTCCCTTAACATAGTTATTTTGAAGCTAAAATCCAGTGAGTCTATCATACCATTCTCGTGGGGCTTGTTTAAGGCCATACAAAGCTTTGGTAAGTCTAAAAACATGATCCGGATGTTTTGTATCTTCAAATCCAGGAGCTTGTTCAAAAAAAACTTACTCTTGAACATAACCGTTAAGAAAAGCACATTTCACATCCATTTGAAAAAGTTTGAAATTAAAGAATGCTGCAAAAGCAGGTAGAATACGGATAGATTCAAGTCTAGCTACTGGAGCATAGGTTTCTTCATAGTCTATTACCTCTTGTTGATTATAGCCTTTAGCAACACGTCTAGCTTTATTTCTAACAATGACTCCATTTTCATCACATTTATTTATGAAAACCCATTTTACTCCAATAACAAATGTTTCCTTAGGTCTTTCAACCAAGGTCCAGACTTTATTCCTTTTGAATTCATTTAGTTCATCTTGCATTCCTTTGATCCAATCATCATCTCCTAAAGCTTCATCAGTGCTTTTAGGTTCTAATTGGGAAAGAAATGCTAGATGTTCTACTTCATTTCTTAAGGAACTTATAGTCCTTACAGGTTGATTTACATCACCAATGATACTATTACTGGGATGATTCTTAAGAAACACCTGATTTGGGTTTTGTAAAACCTGTTCATTAACATAGGGTAGAAAATCATCTGGGGTAAGAGTTTTAGAAGTATCTTCTAGAACATTATCCTTATCAGAAGGTTCTTCTATCAAAGGTTGATAATTAGTTTTTGAAAACACATCCGAAGATGTAGGTTGAGGTGGTTTAAAAACAAAAGGATCTGTCTCATCTAATTTTACATGTACTGTTTCCTCAACAGTGCAAGTATTTTTATTAAAAACTCTATAAGCCTTAGATGTTGTGGAATAACCTAAGAAAATTCCTTCATCAGATTTTGGTGCGAATTTATGTAAGTTATCTTTAGTATTCAAAATGAATACTTTACAACCAAAAACCATGAAGTAAGATAGTCTTGGTCTTCTTCCATTCCATAACTCATAAAGAGTTTTATTAAGAAAAGGTCTAATCAGAACTCGGTTTATAGTATAACAAGAAGTACTTACAGCTTCAGCCCAGAAATGTCTAGCTATAGAATATTCACTCAACATGGTTCTAGTTATCTCTTGAAGAATTATATTTCTTCTTTCAAATACACCATTCTGTTGAGGAGTTCTAGGTGCTGAAAAATTGTGAGTAATACATTTTCTACTACAAAAAGTTTCAAAATCATAATTTTGAAATTATCCACCATTATCACTATGAATAGTTTTCAATGGAAGGTTTTTCTCATTTTTAACTTGAGATCTAAAACTTTTGAAATAGGAAAAAGCTTCAGATTTCATTGCTAGAAAATAGACCCAAGTAAATCTAGTGTAATCATCAACTAGAAGAAACACATAATATTTGCCTCCAATACTTCCTGTTTGTGTTGGACCAAAAAGATCCATGTGCACTAACTATAATACATCGGTTGTTGAGACTTCACCAATTGACTTAAAACTATATTTATGTTTCCTGCCATATTTACAAGGATCACAAACTTTAGAAGAATCAAACCTAAGCTCCGGTAGATCCTTAACTAGTTTCTTCTTAGAGATTTTACATAGGTTTCTAAGATTACAGTGTCCTAGTCTTCTATGCCATAACCAGGAATGATCTTCCATTGCACTTAGGCAAGGTAAATCTTCACTCCTGGGGTCTTCTAGGTTCAAAGTGTAGACATTCTCTTGCCTATTTGCTGAGATAATAAATTCTTCCTTGGAATTGTGATCTAAACACTTATCATTCCTAAAATTAACAAGGTAACCTTCATCACATAACTGACATATGCTAATGAGGTTGTGCTTAAGACCCTTAACAAAAAGAACATTTGAAATCAAAGTTTTACCAAGAAGAACAATATTACCAATACCAACAATGTCTCCCTTAGCATTATCTCCAAAAGTTACCTTTCCTCCTTTCGTTTTGATAATCTTTTCAAAATAGCTTTTGTTACCAGTCATGTGTCAGGAACATCCACTATCCATGTACCATGTATTGTTGCTGGTACTCTCTTTATTTTCCTGAAATCAAGAAGAAAATTAGACTTTCGGAATCCAAACTTGTTTGGATCCGAGATTTCCAGATAATAAAATTTTAGGTACCCACATCTTCTTAGAAAAGTAGGCTTTGTGAAATCCTAGAGATTGGGTTTTGTTTAAGGAACAACTCTTTGCCCAGAGACCACCACATTGACACTTGGTACAAAATGGGGCACTTTGAGGAACAAAATAATTGTTACTAAAAATTGATTTTGCATGGGTATAACCAAATCCAAATTTATTTCTTAAAGGTCTTATTTGGGAATACATTTTATCAAAATTTTCCTTACCATGGGTAATGTTTGATAAACACTTCTTTAAGGAAAAAATTTCGGACTTGAGTTTTACAACCATGTTTTTATCCTCAAAATCATTAGTTTTTGAACTAGAGTTAGGCTCGAAAACATTTTTCTTAGAAATTAATTTTTTCTAATTCTTTAGAAAGTTTGTTCTTCTCAGAACTTACTTCCTCAAGATTTTTTGAAATACTTTCAAAATCAGTATTTTTCCTATCAAGATCTTTATAAAGTTCTGATATCTCTTTCATAAGAATAGAATTCCAAGAGTTTGCCTTATAAAGTTTCTTATTGAGTTTGGAATTCTCAATCTCAAGAAGTTCAGCAAACCTAGAGACTTTTTCATAAGTTGGTAAAGTATTTTCTTCATCAAAAGAATATTCTTCATTAGAAGAGTTATAATACATACTATCATTAGAATTTAAAGAAACATTGGTCCATGATTCAGCATTTCGTACCTTAGCCATAAAAAAATGATTATCAATAGGTACCCTGGCTATAAGACCAAGATTCTTCTGCCTTGAAGATTCATAATCAGAAGATTCATCTGAAGAGTCACCACCACTTGCACTCCAGGTGTCATTGGATTTCAGAACATTCTTAGCTTTGGATTTATAATACTTCTTTCTGTTCCTGTCTGAATGCCTTTCCTTCCTTTCTTTCTTTTTGAGCAAAGGGAGATATGGTCTAATATGTCCAGCTCTCTTGCATTCATAACAAGTAACTTCTCCATCTTTCTTATCTTTCCTTTCCTTTTTCTTATACATAGATTGAAAATTTCTCTGTCCAGCTATCTTGTTCATTCTTCGAGAAAGATTAGCTAACTCATTTTCAGAGACTTCACTCTCACTAGATTCGGATTGGAAAATAACTTTCTTAGACTTGGATCTGGTTACTCTCTCAGGAGTCTTGACTTTCATCTGATTTGAAGTTGTAGTAAAAGCAACAGTACCATTTCCATTCTTCTTTTTGATGTTGTCAGCATCTCTCTTCATTCTAGTTTCATGTTGTAAAAGAGTTCCAAAAATCGCATCAAGAGTAATTTGAGTGACCTTCCTATTCTCATCTATAGCTGTTCTCTTTGATTCCCACTCGTTGGGCTTAATATCAATTATCTTATCCACAAGAGCTTCATCATCTAGACCTTTCTCTCCCATAGATTGTAGACTGTTGACTATAGTCATAAATCTCTGTTGAACTTTACAGATAGGTTCTCCATCAGGAAAGTTGAAGCCATGATATTCAGCTCTAAGCATAGCTCTTCTAGTCTCAATCACCTTAGAAGTTCCAAAGTGTGTAACCTCTAACTTCTTCCATATTCAATTAGCTGCTTCACAAGAAGAAATTTGGCTATATATATTTCTTGTCATTGAACAAATTAAGTTATTTTGTACCTTATAATTGAGTTGATATTCTTGCTTTTCCTGGTTAGTAAAAGTTCTAACTTCCTTGTCAGGAATTTTATAATCTCCAGTAAGCATAAAAAAGTTGTCCACTCCAGTATTGATAACAAAAGTCTTCATACAATCTCTATAGTATTCATAATCATTACCATCAAAGATTGGTGGTCTTGTAGGATTCAGATTATCAATTGATCCAACATTAACTCCTGTCATACTTAAAATAACTTTTGCACACACAAGCTTGTTAGTAGAAAAGATTCGTAATAACAAAGTTTGGATTGAGAAAGTTCGGAATGGGAAAAGTTAGGAATGAAAAAGTGAGCAAGAAAAAATTATTCGTAAGTATAAGTATTTCAAAAACCTGCTATGATACCAAATGTAGGATTGGTATAGAGTATGAGGTTTCCAACCTTTGATACCAATTGTAGGATCGAAATAGTGATGTAGATGCTCAATTTAAAAGAGCGGGGGTGAATTGTACACTTTAAAAATTCCTTTGGAACCTTTAATGTTTTCCTTAATAAAATGAAAGGGCTAAGTTTAACAAAGTTAAACTTTAGCAAATTCACAACACCTCTAATACCAAAAAAAACTTGGAAAGAGATTCCAAAAGTAGGTTCTAGAAATATGGTTCTGGAAATTGAAACTTAACAAAAGATTACAAAATGAGATTCTACCTTAAAGCGTATAGAATCTAAATGAAACAGAGTACAAATAAGGAAGTATAAGAAAGTTATACTTTCCTTACAATACTATATGCAGCGGAATATAAACAAGTAGTAGAACTAAAAGAAACGAGATATAAGTCTTTTAACCCAAAGAGAATGATATCCACCAACCTTGGATAAAGGTCCCTTGATTTATACTTTCAAGCAAGTCTGTCTTACCCACACCCGGGTAAGCCCTCGATACGAAGATCGGGGTCTCTGTCTTGCTATCCCCGCAAGCCCTCAACTTCAAGGTAGTTGGCAACCTCTGTCTTCCTCAGTAAGGAAGACTTCGAACTTCAAGGTAGTTGGCACCTCTGTCTTCCTATCCCCGGAAGCCCTCTAATGTAATCACCAACATTCGGAGTCACACGAAGCTTTGAGAGTTAATAAGAGCCTCTCTCTCTAGAAATCACTTCAACAGCAAGTATGCACAAAACCAAGTTGTTCATCCATCTGTTATGAGCTCTTCCAAATGAGCTCCTATTTATAGGTAAGGTCGGCTCCTTCTCCAACGGTCATATTTTCCTTAAAGATCGGAGGGACCTGTACACGTGTCACATAGCCAATGGTTAGTTTATAACAAAATAGACGACATCGTTTTATAACAAAACAAGTGTAACAGAATGTACGACACCGTTTAAAAAACTAACTCAAAAGTTCGGAATGAAAACTTCAGAGTGAAAGATCGGAGTGTAAATAAATACGGAGTGTACAAAACAAAGATGATCAGATTCTGTTTCATAGGTGAATTCGGAATGAGAATTCGGAATGAGAATTCGTCATTAGAATTCGTAATGAGAATTCTTCATTAGAATTCGTAATGAGAATTCCTCATCAGAATTCAGAATGAGAATTCGTCATCAGAATTCGGAATGAGAATTCATCATCAGAATTCGGAATGAGAATTCCTTATCAAAATTCGTAATGAGAATTCTTCATCAGAAATCGTAATGAGAATTCTTTGTCGAACTTCATAAGGATTCATATCCTGAGTCTGGAGTAGAACATAACCAGAGTTCATATCTGGAATTCAGAATGAAACTTCCTTACAATTCTTATCCAGAATTCGGATCCTAAAACAGAATGCTTCATATCAATGCTTCAACGATGCCAAGAAAATAGAAATGAATCCAAGTCTCATACTTAAGAAAGAAAATATGATAAGGATAATTTTTCTTATAAAAGCTATTTTCCTTATAAAAGCGATTTTTCCTTATAAAAGCAATTTTCCTTATAAAAGCAATTTTCCTTATAAAAGCAATTTTCCTTATAAAAGCAATTTTCCTTATAAAAGCAATTTTCCTTATAAAAGCAATTTTCCTTAAATATAAGGTGTTTGTGATTTTCAAAACAAGAAGGAATGGAAAAAGTCATAAGGAAAACCTTATTGACTCAACAAATAGTTCTCCACTTAGAATCCATGGAAAGCATGAGTCAGTCTAATCCTTTTTTATATTGTAATCATGTATCATTCATTAGGTCCAATCCTTGTCTTCCATTAGTTTGGATAGGCCAAGTAGCATTGAAACCATTTAATCAAGTCTCAATTAATCATTTTAGGTATATTCATTTTTAGAGGTTCACTCTGATACCTTCCATAAATATTGAAAGGGGTGCAACATACATGAAACCTTTATTCAAACTCATTTGATAAGGCCAATTTATATATATAGTATACTTTCCATTTCACATTTCATATTTCTCATTTAATAATCAATTTGAATCACATACCTTAAGCAGTCAAGTGGTGAGCATACATGGTACATGACATTATGAAATTATCATTAATAATAATCCATTTATTATAAGAATACCCACCTTTACAATGGTCGAGTAAGGGCACACCCGAATGGTGGCTCAAACATGTCGAAACACAAAAAAAATCAATCATGACATAACCTTCGTAATGAGGTGTATTGAGTTACAGGTGTAACCACTAATAACTAATCACATATTTGGAAAGAGCATAGCCATACGATTCTAACAAGTATAATCATGCCTTGTAAATTTAAGAAACAGCTTCCAACGAAATGAGTGGGCCCCACACAAATATCCCAAAAACAACAAAATTTAGGGATAAGTTATAGACCACCCACCTTAGGGTTGTGCAACTCTTCTCCTCTAGTATCGACCCTTGATTTTCCTCGGATCAGAGTAGATATAAGAAAAGGTGAAAAATACTCACATGATGATATCTAGGATGAGGGAAAAAGATAATAAGAACGGATAAAGGGGACTCAAATACTTACTACTGTGCATCCAACGTGATAAATGGAATCTCGATCAGATGTTGAATGAAGAATATCTCTTGATCCCTAGATTTTGAATTCAAAAAGCTACAAAATGAGATGAAAAGGGGGTAATTCCATTGGTTCTTTTGTTAGGAATGAAGGAGGAGGATTAATAGATAATTAAGGGAAAATGGGAAAATTACCCAAAAAATTAGCATGCACATTTTTTTTCCTTATGGTGTGTCAAACCTTGATCAAACTGTGCGAGGCGAATCTACCCGAATGATTTGGCCGCATGGTTTGATCAAATCGTGTGCTAGCCATGCATGGGTACCTAGGGAAAAAGGGGTACTCCATTTTTAGGTCACACAGTGAGGAATGAACCATGTGAGGTGGATCTATCCAAAAAAACATCATCCGCACAGTAATGAAAACTGTGTGGAATTCCTCACGGTTTAATCTAAATCGTGTGCCAATATTTTTTTCACTAAAAAGATGGGTTCTGGGCTCCAAACAAGCCCCAAACACCCTCTAAACCTTTACTAACTGCCTAGGAATCTATATTAGGTCCAAATTAATGATTTAGACTGAAATATAGAGGTTCCATACCTGACTAAAAAATGGGTTTTTACAAAAATCCAAAAAATATATGAACTGTGAAACTATCGTGGTCCCCTCCTAATAAGATAGTTCCAATAAAATCCATCACTCAACAAAGTGATCCACTAGAGAAACGAAAAAAAATTCCAATATAAAACCCTACAGGAGAGTACCAGGCCACCCAATGTTGATTCTTCATATTATTATTCATTAATTATGAAACTGAAAGCCACCACACAACACTGTGCTAATTAGAATGTCTCTACTTCCTTTGCATTAGAATAAAATGTTGGATAATCCCCTTAACAAATACTCTCAAATTATATTGAAAGGGATACATTAGGAACAACAAGAGATATTAAAATAATAAAAAACTGACACCACAATATCATAGGAATAAATAATTGAAACCATACAGCTCTTGGTAAAAACAAACATAAAATACTAAGATAAAACATGATGACAAAGAACAAATAATTTCCCAAGAATAATCATCAACCATCCATTATATGTGATCCTAAGACACTATGAAAGAAATAATTACTAAAAAAATTATATATAATGTGATGGATAATAAATCATGATCAGAATGAAATAAAAAATACCTAATACTATCATATATGACCACAAAATAATTGCATTGAAACAAAAAACCACAAAACTAGGGTAGTCAAATCACACAGACTAGTTCTCTTCTATTGCCATCCCAAGCCCCCATATATACCATCAAGTAAGACCAATATGGGTCTTATAATGATTTTAATAACAAATATTATAGTATATGAGGAAAAAAAGTAATCAATAGTAGAAAACTATTATCCCAAATAATACGGATCCATGAAATCATGATTAATAGAGCCTAGTGATAAGATGAGGGTTATATAAGAAACCATTATGATACATGAAGGTTTAAGGGAATTTATGTTGTTTGAGGATATACAATGTTTATAAAAAACCCTTATCACCTAGATCATTGAGAGAGAGCCCACCAACAAGATCATGGAACCACCTTGATGATTTCAATACAAGAATATATATTGTTTCAGTGATAAGGTCGAAATAGTTTGATATTAAATTGTAATTAGTGTTATATATATATTAATATTTTTATTCAACAATATTTATTTGATTATATACAAAATTATATTCTCCATTTCCATTTAATGCAAGAATTGGTAATGTTATTTAATTATTAACAATATAATTATTTTTTATATGCTATGTCTATAAATTGTTTTGGATAACCTAGTTACAATATTATTTGATGTTAATTGTATTAAAAATATTATAGTTTAATAAATAGAAAAAAACATAAGAATGTAATTTTTATCCAATTCCATCAAAATAAAATAATTTATCCAAACCATTAGAATCTGAAATATCTTGTGACCCTAAATTAATGAAAACTTAATACAATTTTAACGTTATTTTTTTATTTTATTATTTCATGGCCTAAGTCAATCATTATCATATTAAGTATTAAATTTTCAATACATACATATATATATATATAATGACAAGGATCATTATTCCATGTGTGTTCATCCTCAAACATAATATATAAAACATATTACAATGTTATTTTTAATAAAGATAAATAATACATTCAAAAATTAACTCGTATTGAGACTAAAAATTTCCTCACTAGCAGTCACCTACCAATCTAATAATCCAATAAGATTTATTCTCAAAGAGATAAAATAGTTACTAGTTAAGACTCCTGAAAAAATATTTTTTAGATCACCACTAAAATGGTTGACGTCTACTAGTAATAAATAGTTCTTGATTATGACTTTTATATAACAAAAATAATATAGTTTAGAAGAAATAAAAATAGGTGATACCTCATATTTAGATCATTTTTGAATTTAAGAATGAGAAATATGAATGGATATTGTATCCTTGTCTTAATAATAACACAATGCAATAGAGATGGATATATTTTTATACTAACTTCTCTTTCCTTTCCAATATCAAGGAAATAGGTATACCCAAAAATTAGTTTACTAACTTTAAGGAAATAAATTTTTAGTATGATTTTCTATCCTAAATATGACTAATTATATATCACCTCTACTCGTGTAGAATTCATTGATCTCTTGATTTTATTTATTTAGTATTTCCTACCACACAAATAATATTGTGTTATCTAATGATATAAAATTTAGTAATGAAGAAAAATTACAAAAAAGTAATGATTTTTATTCCCCATAAAATGTTTGTCATGAAGATGGACCATAACAATGATTTATATGGTTCTGAAATTGATGACTCGTTATATTTCATACACACTAACTATGACATTGTGTCACTACATTTAATATCAGTGAATTTCATTTGAATTAGTCCAGTCAACACCAAAGAACCTTATATTAAAATGAACAATACATAGAAGATCCATTATTAGAAAACACTCCTTGACCAATGTCATAAAATGATGGTGTGAATAAACAATTTCAAGGTCAAGATTGAGAATTAATAACCCCACCCATGATACCACTATAACATTAGTAAGTAATAATCCAAAAGGTTAATGGAACTTTTTTATCATTATATATATGGTTCTTGAAACCACTGAGTCCAATTTTAGTGATGAGAAAATTTTTAGTTCGATGCAAGAAATTTGAGTCCATTAGTTATATAATAATGAGTGAATATGAACCATGTTCCATGATATATTAACATTTTGGTGAATTAAATAACTCATTTAGTGTATATAATTCAATAAGAAGTATATTGTAAAAATGTTACAGTCAATATAGGTAATCCAATCAATCCATGATAAAATCGACATATCAATTTAATCTCTTAAACTACGTAAAATCATAAGTTTAATCCCTTTAAAAATATTTAATCCATACATTTTTTTATTCCCCCATATAAATTATTTAAATACAAAAATGTATCATATATTGATGTAGTTTTATCCATGACTACTTAACTATAGTTTCTTTAAGATTGAAATAAAATTTTACATACAAAGAAGAATCCCTCCCCCATATTGTGGTATTTGACTCGTCCACCCTATATTTTTAAAAAATTTATCCTTTTATAATCTTGTGGAATTGGTTAACTATATATGATAATTATATATTTCAAACCCCATTATTTTATACTACTACTAAATATAAATAAATTAGATGTGGTGATGATATGATGAATCATTTCTACTTCAGAGTTCCCTATGATTTCCTTGTCTGTTAGCTTTTCAACCTAATTTAGCACTAATTGGTTCGGTCTTGCCCTAAAATTCCTCTATTAGATCAATTGAAAAATAATAAATATTAGAATACATGACCTATATAACTCTAAACAATTGGTATAGTAATTGTTTGATGATTTCAATGATTAATAGGAATGCCAAATATACTCCTTGGAGATACAACTACTGTAAGAGTATATATTATGATTTTGAGTAGAGGATGACCAAAATTAGTTAGTTTGGAAAATTTGATTATGAATTTCAGTAGTTTACTAAAACATACCAACATATAGATAATGTCTTACAATTTTTTACGATGAAACCCCATCTATAACATCTCTCATAAATGAGAAGATTCTATAAGGTATAACTAGATACAATCACATCTTTACTAGAAATTAATTTAACCTCATTCCCTAAATAGATTAGGATATATATAACACCTCATAATTTCCAAAAATAACTATATAACCTCCCATACTCATCTAATAAAGATACTTTTTGGAAGAAGAGGTTGATATATTTTTTAAATATGAATAATAAGGTTTATTACTTATTTCTTAAGTAGGTTTGATGATATTTTTTTTAATTTAATAAAATGTTAATGGATATTCTAGTGATCTAGAAATCTTGGGTGATATATTTCAAATATATCTACAATAATAATCCATAAAATGTAAAAAAAATCTAGGATTTATTATTTTATTAAATAGTAAATTAACGATACGTATATCTATGTAAGTCAAATTGTAACATT
The DNA here is from genome assembly GCA_963277665.1 of Viscum album. NCBI lineage: Eukaryota > Viridiplantae > Streptophyta > Magnoliopsida > Santalales > Viscaceae > Viscum > Viscum album. The sequence continues at coordinate 508,305,316 of OY728140.1, forward strand.
ACTATCTATAAACTATATTAATATAAGAGGAATATGAAAATATTTTTCTCATGTACATGTCACATCTAAGGAATGCCTAATTGTCATAGTCACATTCTCTGATACTTTTTCGGTTCTTATATATGAAACAACCACTCCAAAGACCTCCTTGATTTTAAAAAAACTTATGTTTATCTAGAAAATTGAAAATATTTGAGTCCCTAAATGTACCTAATACTATTCAAACAAATTTATACATAATTCCCACTTATTAAGAGTTTTTTAACTATCAATGAAAATTGAACAATACTCTAATGAGTACCCAATTATATTTATGTCAATATCATTAATCAATTAGATATGTATGAAAAAATATGAATTGAAATATGAAATTGTGTATCCCAAAAATTCACATGTATGTTTCAATAGAAGAGGAATAAATATTCATGGTACTATTATAAACTGGGGTATCATTTTGATCAAAACATTAATATTACCAATACATAAAGAAATATAATATTGTTAGATCAATATGATTTCTAAAATTAAAAAACCCCATATAAATGACTTTATAATAACATTTTATTTTAAAAAAATTATCACAAAAATTATTTCATTGTTAATTATATAATAATTTAGATCATAAATATGATGTGATATAATCTCATTAGAGTAAACCCACTTAGCTCTAAGACTTGGTAATTTTTCACTTATTCAAATAAGTAATGGAACCCCATGATAAATCACAATAAAATTATTTAGGTTTTGCGATGGAAGTGGATATCACGGAGGAATATCATAAATAGGATATAACAATCAAATAATTTATCACTTTTATCCACTTTTTAGAGGATGTTCAACAAGAAGTTGTGTATGGACCCATTGGACCCATTATGTCTCTATAAATCTCAATCACATGAACATCAATAATTTTTTGGTAGATATTGTTCCTAGGATAAAACCCATATTTTCTAAGAAAATATGTTCTCTTATATATATAGAATCTAGTCTAGAACCATATTGTATTATATTCTGAATAAAACAAGTGACTAGAAACCCCTATGTAAAATTTGATTAAAGTACCAATTTAAAGACATTGTTTCCCAATAAAAATTTATTATTTTACATTATGATACAACATTCATTTATATACTCAAGATACCATGATTCATTTGTGTATATACATCCCTTTATTAATTTACCAATGACTATAGTAATATAATAATGAATAATTATGACTAGTCAATGGTTAAATATTTAGTTTTTATATTTTTTAATTATTATAGATAAAAATTGTGTATTATAAGAGTTAGAAAAAATACTCAAATAATGGAAAAAAATGAATGAGGTTGATGACAATGACATAAAAGGTTCCTAATATAACCCCTAACATTATGTATAATGGATTTTTTCACTATATATCCAATAAATTAATGTAATGTCCCTTTATTTTTAAAAATAACTGAACTCTATTAACCATGTTATGAGACCCCTTATTAAAATTCATCTCATATGATTAATTATGAAACACATTATTCATGGAATCTATATTTGGGGATTAAAATTGAGTTAAATCTTAGCTCTCTATACATATAAATCCATTATTAATTCATTTTTACTAAAAAATATGTTTCACCATTATATAGTCAAATTAAATAATGAATTTTTTGCATAAAAAGATAATCCCGATAAAAATTCATAGAAATTGGGGTATATAAGAGCTCAATATGATCTGAGTGGAATAAGATGTCCATTCACTCATTTTTCATTAACATATCCCTAATGATAAGGATTAAATTAGTGTAATTTAGTCCTTGTATGATGTGGCTTATCATCATGTGGAACACTTGACCTTAACATGATGACCTCAAATAAGAATATCCCATGTATTTTAAATTTATAATTCTATAATTGAATTATTGATAAAATTATATTTATTATTCAAATAATACCAATGGATTAGACTAATTATCCTGACCAATCTATTTGATGATAAACATTAATACATCACATTTCTTAAGACTCCCTTGTTATTTTTTTAGGGAATTACATAGAGATACTGATATTATACCCTTAATGATATTTTCATCACATGTTCCAACTAATTAGCCTTATTAGTTACAAATAAGTATCTAAATAATTTAACCCATCTCTTAGTTCCTTAGTGGATGATGAAATAGATAATATATTCAAATTATAGTTAACTATATTGATCCAAATTCCAAATATATAATTAATAGTATCCTAATCATTAAGAATAATGGGAGAATTGAAATTAATATCCATTCTTCTATCTCAACATCCATCATCCGAAGAGTAAATATCTTATTCCAAATATAAAATTAATGATTGTGGTGTAAAATGTCATTAATGGCTTCAATTTTAGTGGTGGGTATTCTTATTATAACAAAATTAAGATGGATCCTAATATTGAGGAATAAATATTATTTAAGGTGCCACAATGATTATTCTATTACCAAGTAATTCCATTTTAAATATGGTTTAAGAAATGTATCTAGGTGAAATACACTATATTTTTAAGCCCGTTATATAAAATACCATGGAGTGATACATGAATGAGTTGATTTTCAAATTACATTATTGTCCTGAAATATTAAATATTGAGATGGAATTTACAATATTATGAAAACAAATCTTGATGATAATCTTACTTCATTATGAATTTTGTATAACCTTTGGGAAATTTATTGGGTATGTATTCTGATACCGAGGAATAATGTTTGAATCTATTAAAAACAAGGAATCAATTCAAACACTCCTAAATATCCTTCCTAAATTAAGAGGCCTTTATGGACAACTTTCCAAAATTTGGTGGTACATTATAAACATAACTACTATGTGTCTACCTTTCATACATATAATGAAAAATGGTTTGCAGTACTAGCGAGATAGTGATTTCAAAATGTTATTAGAATACATTATGAAATAAATCTCACATAATTAAATACTTATTCCACCCATGGAAGGATAATCACTCACATTACATGTGATAACACTAATGAAATAAGTTATTTAAATGTTTTTTAGAAGAATAATGAAGTCATGGAATTCATTATTTTAAATATCTAATATTTAAGGTCTTTCTTATATACATTATTATGAATAAGAACTTCCTTAACATGATATTTTTAGTATAAAATTAAAACAATATTTTTATCATCATCATAACCATTATATATACTAAATTTAATGTGTAATGTATATCATACATTTTTTATAAGGATGAGATGATTAAAAAATTTGGAATTGACCATTCATAATTTCTATATATTGTTTGTCCCATAAAAAATAATCAAGGTACAGGAATGTGTGGTCATACTAGAAGCATATAGAACACGTAATAATTTTTCCATTGATATTTAATTTTCTATTGATGTTGTCTTATTTATCAGATAAATAACCCATAACTAGGATATTTATTTTTTATGTGTATACCATATCTAAATCGATATGAGAATATATAATTATTTGATTAATTCGGTTTGGAAAGAAAGTCATGTTTATTATTCATGAAAAGATACCATTTCCATATTATTTCTTTTTGTTAGAGGGTTACAAAAATAATGAGACATAATGAAAATCTATAATATTGGGTCATGAGTTGGCCATGTAGGTTTTATTGGTGTTTTTCATTGATAAGGGTAACTTAATTTTAGTGATAAAACTAATTATTTGGAATTATGACTTAAAGAAATAGGAACCAGTACCCCAACTAGAACATTCTAGTTAATTGATGTCAGTGTTTCCCAAGAAAATATCTTGGTTCTATTTCCAACAAATATAAAATATAGAATAATGATAACTTGAGAATGTGACCATTAATCTTTTTAAACTATAATATGATGAGGTTATAATCAATATGGTTCATTAGAAAGTGGTAGATAAATTTATTTATAATGAACTATAAGTTCTAGATGTCATTGGATCCACCTTATCTCTCAAAATATCATATTCTATAAAAGGGTATCAAACAATTGATTGGATGTACCCAATATTTAACTACCTTTATAAGGGACTCTACCTCATGGTTAAGCTATATAGAAAACAATATTGAGATCTTCAATTAACTTTATTCCTTGTGATGGCCTAATTTCAATACATTCCTATGTTAAAATAGCTTCAATATGGTACATCACTAGTGTATTAAAGGATTAGAGATTCCAAATGTATTAAAATTTTTCAATACTAACACATGTGGTAACTATTATAAAAAAGAAATATGTCTCTCCAAATTAGAAGGATTTGGTACTTTTCCTATCTATGATTCCCAAATTCATGGAATTTTAAACAAGTGTCTTGCATGGAAATTTCATTCCAAAAAAATCATCAAACATTATTGTTTCTATAAACTACCAAATAAACATATAAATTTTCTATTTGTGTATTTGATTTCATTATACCACACCTACCAATGAATATTTTATTGTTTAAATTCATATTTACTATAATTAAAATGTTATAAAAATTGGATTATTTAGTACCATATAATCATTTATTAATGAATTTCATGATCACATCTTAAAAGTAAAATATCATAAATTTATTTAATGATTTTTATGCTATACATTTTGATAATGGAATGAATTTTTGTGCATATGATTTATGGATTTTTTTAATCAGTATTCAAGAATATATACAATTATTTGTCCCACTATCATGTTGTTTCCAATAAAAATGTCATCCCACTTATAAATACCATATCCAAATTCTTAATAAAAATAGTTGATAAAGAACTCAGTACTTGGAAAGATAAACTCCTAAACACACTAGGGTCCAAACACACTACTTTATATGACTCTACTTAGAAGGATATATATTTAGTACAGTAAAAAATTAAATTAGTTTTTTTAATCAATGATTTTCTACCCTCACTCAAAATTTTTACTTGAAATTAGATGAGTATAAAGGAATGGTTGTATGATTAGATATATGTTTTTATATATATTGAGGAGAGGTGGCTAATATAATTAAATAACCTTATGTTTTATCAAAATCACATGACCTAAATACATAAAAAAATATGACATGTGCTCATTTGTTCAAGAAGAATGGATGTTATTCTTACATAATAAATGATTCGATGAAGAAATGTCAAAATATCTTATCGAAAAATGGAATTCCCCTTTACCATATAGAAATTTTACTCCAGTTTAGTATAATTATAAATCCCCTTGGATGGAGATTGAAATTTACCTCTTATAAACACGTGATTTTTTGAGAAGTAAGTCACATAATTCTTTATATCTTGGGTCATGGTACATATAGAATGACATTAATATGCATGACATACCATCATTAACATATAATAATAGATTTTATCATGTATTTTACTTTCCATATGTTTCTAGAATATTGGGTATGTAGGTCCTTAGTGCATAAATATACATTATATGGGAATGTTTCACACTACATGATCAAAAACATAATGGTATATTCATCCTCATCATAGGATTTTTTAAACAAGGTAACCCTAATAATCCTCAATATAAGGCTTTTTTATTATTTATTTTTTATGAGTTACCACCATAATATGGGGATTTTTTCTTAATACCAACAATCCTACAAAATTATATTGGTTCAAATTCCTTTTTAGTGGCCCTAAAACTAAAATTAACTTGACATTTCTTACAAAATATCCTAAGAATTGTTAGTGAAATTTGGCTTCCCAAATAACCATTAATGACATGAAACACTCTCTAAATAAAAAAACAATATAAACTATTAATAAAATTCTAATTATTGTCACATGATGCTAAAAATCCTGAAACAAAACATCTTATATGTGGAACTACTTTTCTTGATGGAATTGGACCCCATAGTCTCATTATGTATCTCTTACTCTTTATTACTAATAAGAATCCTCTTTATTTAATTTTTATCAATTCCAAAACTAAGTTTATCTTTGCTTGATAATAATTCATGTTACAATTTTTAAATTTTACTTATTAATGAGTTCATTATATTATGAAAACACATGTGTATCAATACATTTCAATTAAATTGTAAACCCATTAACATCAATGATAACTTATCATAAGATGAAGCACCTCTTTTGGATAGTATTACGTTTGACATGAATATTAATTTTTTATATGAATATATTTTAACACCCAAACATCCAATATTGGGTCCAACCACTCTCTCTCTACTAACCAATATACTGTCACAACTAATATGTTTGTGTGTTCTATATATTCTAATTTAGTTTACATCATACCATTCAAGATTGGGTCCCATTATTGAATCTTGTAATCATAGAGTCTCACCCCATATTGGTTGGAACTTAATAATTATATAATTATACATTAATTAAAATATTCATAGTATAAAAAAATGATAAAACCATTTATATTAGGACTATTTGTGATTAATTATCACTCTATTTTTTATTTTTACCTCGGTTTTTTATTCCTATCGGTTTCATGTTGAGTTTGATTTTCCACCTCACACCAATGTGCCATTAATTTTCTCTCCACCTATATTTAACTCATATTGGTGAATCACCATGAAAAAATATATTTATGTAATCATTTTATTAATAAACATTGTAATTATTTGTATAATGTCCGACTAATTTGGAGGTTTTGTTTTATTTTAAATTCACCCACTTTATTATTAATTTAGATTTTTGGGGGGATTAAATTAGGTGGGCATGTTAATTTAACATATATCAGTTAAAAATTAATATTATATATTGGATTGAAAAGGATCCCAGTTTAATTGTGGTATTATCCTAGTAGAAAACATTATAAGAGAGGATAGGGAGGAATAAGTCCCTAGGTCCCCATTAGCCCTATAGTGGTGGATAATCCAACTTCTGATGTCTTATCAGTGTTCTTTTGAGAACCCAAAAGGTTTAATATAATATACCTAACCCAAAACATTAAATGTATTACTCTTTGTAAAATATAGGACATATAAAACCATTTAAAAAATAAATTTTAATTTCCACCTAAAGAGTATAAATATTCATTTCCCCAATTTAATCTTCTATACTATTTTTCATCTCCTCTCATCTTTTAATGTCCAAATATAATACTTATGAATGAAATATTAATATGTAGTTAAAACTAATATCAAGATGCAGTCTATATTAAGTTTCATTGGTACTATATTCTACCTTCATCCCTAATACTAAAATATTAGTGTTTTTTTTATTTGTTACGATTGGGAGGACTGATATTGAATAATCCTACAACCGTCAATTAGATGAATCTATGTGATTTATAGTAGGTGTTCCTCAATATTCTTAAATTTTTTTAGGATAGAAAATGAACTTCCCCAATATTTTTAATACATAGGTTTACATTTCAGTTTTTATTATCAAATTTTGATATTTATATGGTCTTTTTCTAACTCGGGTTAACTATTTGGACTAATTTGAGAATGGTCCACTATGTTTAAATCCATATTTCATATGTATTAGGGACTATGTGTATAGTGTTGTTCACCGTGAAAATTGATCTTTGATTTTGGAATTTTGAGTTTAGATAGTGTCAAATGTGTGGTCGTAATTTCTGTTATGGATTCATTTTATAGACATTATGATAAAGGAAGTAGTTTATAAACCATATTTATTCTTGTATTTGTATGGGGTTTTTTGAGAGTGAGCTTATGAGAATAGCACATTAAATGAATGAAATGGACTATAGGTGGGGTATTTATAAGGGTTTTAATGGCCATATAAGTGTTTTAATTTTTTTTCTCATGGAATCCAACAATTATTATGATACAGTAGTAGTCCATTTTGAGAAAACTATTTGGTATTATGTTCCGTGTTTTAAATTTGTAACATGAGTTATTTCAGGAAGAATTTTTGAATGATCCTTTTAAAACATATAACACTCCATAAATGAAATTAGGATTATGATTGGTAAAAATATATAGAACATTCAACCGAGATTATCAAGGGTAAATATGAATAAATAATAATTTTATTTAGGTAAGTAGAGAATAAAAGTAACCCGAATGAAAATGGAGGTTCTGGTAGAAAACCCTTACCTTAAGTCTGAAAGTGTTCAACACATGATCTTAATGACCAGAATAATATAATTTAGGTTCATAATTTAATGATTCCATAACCTCATATACATATAATTGGTTTATTATAAACTTATTAGGTTTATTCATGGCCTTTTTATGGGTTAAGAGATTCAATTTCATTGTTTGCGAGTGTTTTCTTCCTTGGTTTTCATGATCAGTTTACTTATATTCATATACTGATAAACATGTAGAATTAGAATGGTATTCTAGAATTGAATTTTTATGTTATTAGTGAACAAAAATAATATTAAATGGTCATAAAATTAGTTTGGTTCTTGGGATTGAAGATGAATCGTCATATACAACTTTAATAAAATTTGTTTGAGTTAATTGGATGTTCTTGATCACAATGAATTTATTTGGATTTATAAATTAATATCAAGTTTAAAAAATGATTTTGACTATTAAATAATTTATAATACATATATTATTGTCTTTTTATACCATAAAAATGTTTTAATGACCATAATTGAAGATGGTAATAAAAAAGGAAAACCCATCATCCCTGAATGTGATAAATTAACACAACTCGGATGGTGTTTTCATTTCAAGTATAAAAGAAGGGGAAAAGAGTGATGGTGAAAAATATTTCCTTAATCATAAAAAAATTCTAGTAAATTTAAGTTAATAGATTCATCACAACATTTTTATGAAAGTATGTGAGGAAAGAATAATAAAAGAAAGGTACTTGAAATAAAAGAAATGAAAAGAGGAATTTACCTCTTGAAGTAATATTCCTTGAGAGCCTCTTTAGGGGAGAGGTTTTGTTCTTTTAATGATACCAAGGGGTGATAGATGTGGGGTAGGATATTGGGATGAGAGTTTAACTGAATTTAGACAATTAAAAATTCTTGAGAGTAGTGAAGGGAAGAAGGGGTGAGGGGGTTTTATAGTAGAAAAGATGAGTGATTTTTTATTATCTTTTTCAGTATTTTATTATTTTTCTCAAGAAAATAAATAGTTTTGATTATTTTGACCAAAAATAGTAATATTTTCATTTTAGTTCAAAAAAATAACATTTTACATCATCAATGACTCAATAATGACGTAGAAATTCACTTAATTATCATTTTTCATAAATTATCAAATTTCACTATTCACCAAAAATTCGAGTATTTCAGAAAAATACCAAAAATTAACCCTAACAGTTTTCTTATGTGTAGAATTAATAAATGGACTCCATTTTAACAAAATAATTTTTTAAATAATATAAATTTAATTTTTAAATAAAATGATTATTTTCTTGAAAAATACAGATTTAAATTCTAAACTGATTTTGTAATACTTTCAAAAAATAACCAAGGTATTATTAAATTATCCTAAAATTATTGGGAAGAAAATATTTATTTAGGAATAAATTTAATGAAAATAAATTATATTTTAAATCAATTTATTATTTTAAATTATAATTAAATATTTATTACTCACAAAAATACCAACACTTAATTATTAATTTGTAAAATAGTCTATTTCATTTATACGGTGTCTAAATTTTATTTATACCATCATTGGTGTGGTTACTATTCATAAGGGTCATATTAATATTCATAAGGGTGTGTTACTATTCATAAGGGTCAAGTTACTATTCACAAAAAATGTAAGTTGATCTTATCAGACTCTAAATATCTTACTAGATGCAACTGTGCATGTTAGTTTTTCAAAATTCAAATCATAGAGTATCTAAAATTATGTTTACTAGCTAGGTTATAACAAAGTCATGTTTTTTAGAGACTCAATGTTTCATGAATTCAATATTAAATATATTTTCAAAATCTTGGGTTGTTACATTCTCCCCTCCATACTAAAATTTCATCCTTGAAATTCACATAATGTTACCTTAAAAAAGATTTAAGTATGTCGTCATCATAAGCTCCTAAGGATATCATGTATCCTCTTTGATTTTATGATTTTTTCAAAGTATTTGTACCAGTCGAGTTTTTTGATTCATCAACACATGTTCATTACTATCTAGAATCAAGATAGGCTCTTCATAATATGATAGGTCAGGTTCCAATTTGATTCATTTAGAAGTGAGGATATGTGTTGGGTCTGGCATATACATACTCAACAATTAGACCTGGAACACATTTTGTACTATCCAAAGGATAGGAGGTATATCCTATTGATATGAAATAGAACCAATTCTCTTTAGGATTTCAAAAGTCCCAATGTTCCTTTGTCTGAGTTCCCCTTTCTTCTCAAATCATTTAACGTTCTTCCATAGGGATACATTCAAGAAAACATGATCTCTCACTTGGAATTCTAAATACTTCCTTAAATTATAAACACATATATTTTTCCTTATTCAAACTGCTTTGATATGGGTTTGAATAGTCTATACCGTTGTTGTTGTTTCCTGCACATGCTTGGGACCGAGAAGATTCTTTTCTCCAACTTCTTCCCAACAAGTTGGTGTACGAAATCTCTTTCCGTACAATACTTCATATGGTGCCATTTGAATACTAGAATGGAAACTATTATTGTAGGAAAACTACACTAAGGGTAAATATGGATCCCACATACCCTAAAAGTAATGTGAACATGATATCAACATGTATTCTAAGGTTTGGATCATCCTTTCTGAATGCCTATCAGTTTATGGGTTCTAAGAGATACTCAAATGAAGATTAGTATCCAATGATTTCTAAAGAATTTTCCAGATTATCGATGTATATTGTGGATCATGATCAGAAACAATTGAGAGAGTTTCTCCATGAAGTCTCACAAATTCATTAATATAGAGCTGTGCAAGTTACTCTAGTAGAAAATATTCCCTTATAGTGATGAAATTTTCAAATTTTGTAAGTCGATTAATAATTACCCATATTTCATCATTATTTCTTAAAGTTTTTGGTGATCTAGTGACATAATCCATGGTTATGTCAACCCCTTTCTATTTAGTAATAGGTAGAGATTTCATGAATCCTCTAGGATGTTATCGTTCGACCTTAAATTTTTTACAGACTAAGTATCTTGATACTAAATCATCAATTTGCCACTTCATGTGGTCCCACCAGAAATGTTCCTTCAAATATCTATACTTTTTAGTGCTACTCGGGTGTATAGAAAATTTTGAGATATGGGAATCATCCAATAACTCCATTTTCAGCTTAGTTATATAGAGAACGCATAACCCCTTCCCAAATTTCAGAATTCCATCTTCACATAAGAATCCAACAAACTACCCATCTTTTAGAGCATTAATTTTATTTTTGAGGGTTCTTATCATCAGGCTGAGAGATTTTAATCCTTTCTAATAAATATGGTTGGGAAACCAATTGAAAAAGTAATTATTCTTCACCTTCTTTGATAATTCCCATGTCCATCATTATTAGATACATGAATACGGGATCCTTTTAAATCCTCATTTTGTTTAAAACTCTATGATCCTTCTTGATCAATGCATTAAACACCTTATTTTCCTTTCCTATGTGGTAGTTTATGTACTGATCATAATCCCTGAGTAGTTTCAGCCATCTCCTTTTCCACTTGTTGATTTTATTCTGTGAGATTATATACATCGGACTCTTGTGATCTGTATATATCTCACATCTATCACCATAGAGATAGTGTCTCCATATTTTTAGATCAAATATTACAGAATATAACTCAAGATCCTGAGTAGGATATTTTTTTCATGAATTTTTAACTGACTTGATGCATAATAAATAACTATATCATTCTTAATGAGTATACAACCAAGTCCCTTAATTGATGCATCACTATATATCACAAACCCCTCATTCCCCAATGGTAGAGTTAGGATCAAATAATTCACTAATATCCTCTTCAATTCATCCAAAAAATACTCCACATTGTAGATCAGGATGCTCAATATAGGTAAGGTTACTCTTCACAACTAGAGTTAGTTATCACATTATAGTTATAAGTTACTCATCACCTTTCATAACATCATAGAAAACCTTTTTATCTTTCATAAGAGGGAAATCCCTACATGGGATACACGTGTTCAAGTAGTTTCCATTCCTTCCACTGGGTGCCATTTTTAAATAATTTCATACACTTTATTAGGTTATGAATCATAATTTATAATCTCAATATATAAAAATACTTATCATAAATTGAAATCAGATGCATGGCTAATCCCATGATCATAAAAGTAGTTTCTTTTATGAAAATTTTACATTTAAATCCTTCATAATGGATTGTAAATAAAAGGTGAATTTTTCTAAGAATATCCCCCAAGAGTGTCAAACCAGGTGCATAGTAAGGCCCATTTCCTTGTACCAGGATACCGCAGGTCAAACCTGAAACTCCATGTCATAGTTTTTACTCTTATGCAAATCTGTTCCAGAACCACGTCCACTTGTAGTATCCAGACATGGATGTATTTACTAGAAATATACACATAATATATTCCTTAACAAAATAATAAGATGTTCTTGTATATTTATCCCCAAATACTTTATTAGGGTTTTGTTCCCAAATATATGTTTTCTAAATCTATTTTTCAACTTTTATACTAAAATATCTCTGATACCAACTGTAAGGACCTGACCCTAATTTCCTGGAGATAGTGCCTTATTTTATTACATTTTCATATAAACAAGGAATATTCATCCCAATGGACAGAGTAGTTTACTAGCTTTAGGAACAAGATACATACATAAGTTCAACATTACAACTTGAAACAAAATACAATATGGAAATTCTTTTAAAAACATACATATTTCCTAGGTTATCCCAGTAGGTCATCCATAAAATACTTCATCACATCCTAGGAAAGACAAAACATAAGAAAGCGGTGAGATCAAACACACAATAAGGGTGAGAAATACAGTGGAAGCATAAATAATAAAGCAAGGTGAGTAACTAAAAGTACGCATTCCATTAAAAATAAACTTGAACCTAATATATAAGGAATAAGAGCTGAATAAATAATTCCATAATAAAATATAATCATGGGTATTATATTAGTATAATGACCACATGAACTATAATTACATGTTTCATAATTAGGAAAAGCATAACGTGAGGCATCATAAACATACCATCAAGTCATCTTGCCAAGACCCAAAATAACCATTTTATCAAGGCCTCGTGCCAAGACCTAGTTTGTCTCATGAGAAATACCAATGCCCTGTGGGGCTATAGAGGGACCCACCCAACACTTACTAAGTCCAATTTATTCCTTATATGAATGGGGATAAACATAAACAACATATACATTCATATTGAAACTAATATATGAAATGTATAAAACTTTCCCCGAACATTTATCATAAACACTGACCATTCAAAGTAAATTGGTGAATGGTCTTAAGATAGCAAATTCATATTCAAACTAATAAAAAACCATTCAATAAAATGTTTTATATGATAACACAAAATATTAATCCTAATAATACATAATAATCAATAAGAGTGTTGAAATAGATGAAGATACTATTTATTAAATCATCGAGTATTTTTTTTATATAAATGCTCTTTTACTTTGAAAAGAAGAGTTATTTTGGAAAAATATTTTTATAAAACCATAAGTGAAGTATGATATTATTTTCATAATAAAATGAGTTATTTTATAAAGATAATGGTTTCTATAAACATATTATAGAGTTCCCTTTAAAATAGGTAATAATTTGAGAGGTTCCCTTGATTTGGGTTTGTATTTCAGGAAACTTTTTCTAAAGTTCCTTTTAAAACATATAATTATCCTTAAATGAAAGTAGGATTATGGTTGGTAAACATATATATAAAATTTAAAATTAATTTATGAGGGGTAAATGTGAATAAATAATAATTTTATTGAGGTATGTATTGAATAAAAGTAACCAGAATGAAAATGGAGGTTCAGGTAGAAAACCCTTACCTTAAGTTCGAAGGCGTTCCTCGCATGATCTTAATAATCTGAATAATAAAATTTAGGATCATAATTTAATGATTAAATAACATCCTTTACATGTCATTTATTTATTATAACCTTGTTATGTTCGTTCATGGCCTTTTGATGGATTAAGAGATTCTATTTCACTTTTGGGAGTGTTTTCTTCCTTGGCTTTCATGATAGGCTTACTTGTACGGGTAAACATGTAGAATGATAATAGTTGTATAGAATAGAATTTGTAAGTTATTAGTGAACAACAAAAATATTAAATGGTTTTAAAAAATTTCTGTTTATTGGGAGTGAAGATGAATCATTGTACAAAAATTTAATGAATTTTTTTTGGGTTAATTGGTTGTTCTTGATCACAATGAACGTATTTTTATTTATAAATTAATACCATGTGTAAAAAAGGATTTAAGAACCTTAAATAAGTTTTAATACATATATTATATTTTGGTTCAACCATAAAAATGGTTTTAGGACCATAATTGAAAATGGTAATATGAATTGAAATCCTTTTATCCTTGAATGTGATAAATTAAAACATCTCAGATGGTTTTTTCATTTCCAGTATAACAGAACGGGAATGGAGATATGATGAAGAATTGTTCCTTTATAATAAAAACAATCCATAAAATGTAAGGTACTGGAGTTATCACAGCATTTTGATTAAAGGTAGTGACTAAAGAAAAAAAAGGAACCTGAAATAATTAAATGAAAAAACAAATTTACCTCTTGAAGTAATCTTCCTTGAGATCCTATTTAGAGGATAGTTTTTGGTATTTTTATGAGACCAATGGAAGATTGATGTGTGGGAGGATATTGGTAGGAGATTTGAACATAATTTAGATAGGTAACAAGGCTTGATAAGAGTTAAGAGAAGAGAGAGTGATGTGGGTTATATAGTGGAGGAGAGGAGTGATTTTTGATTATCTTATTCATTATATTATTATTTTTCTCAACATAAAAAATATTATTGATTATTATGAACAAGAATAGTAAAATGTTAATGTGATTATAAACCAATGGTCATCTACACAATCTATAACTCAAACATGAGGTAGAAACTCACTTAATTAACATTTTTCATAAATTATCAAATTTCATTATTCACCAAAAATTCGAGTATTTTAGAAATTTCCCAAAAATTCACCCTAAAACTTTTTTTCCATGTAGAATTCAAAAATTGGATCCATATTGGCAAATTAATTTTCTAAATAATATAAATTTTGTATTTAAATAAAATTATTATTTACTTGAAAAATACAGATTTAAATTTAACCCCCCCTGATTGGCCCGAAGGCCTTCTTTTTTATTGATTTTTGATAACCCCCCCTTTCAATGGATAAGGGGGAACTCTTATAAGGCACGTAGGCTCGGAGATTAAAAGGTATGTAGGCTTAGGAGATTAAATGACCCGAAGGTCTTAGAGAATTTAACCATACTATCAACAAGGAACTGCCCCTCCCCAGCATCTACATCATGATAGTATCTCTCCAACTTTGCATGGTCATCTGGCTAGGCTTCCCATGCAAGAATATGCTGGTCCCGATGGAATAGCCATACCCTCTCATTCTGAAAAAATCCATTTGGCTATACTCTGGTGATTGCACCTGCTCTGAATCCTCTTCTGGGGATGCTCCTTTTTTGTAGTCTGTCTGGGGAAACTACATGTGGCCTGAAGGCCATTAGGTGGCTCTGAGGCCTTAAAGGTGGCATGAAATCCCCACTGACCCAAAGCTCGGGGTGGCCCGAAACCCTTAAGAACTCCAAGCCCAAACTGGTGGCCCAAGGTGAATAGTACCAACTACTACAGTACTAAACTGTACCTACTACAGTACCCGCACAACGTATAGTTCTGCTACAGTACCTGTATAGTGTACAGTTTTCCTACAGTACTGCACCATTTATAGTTCTGCTACATTAATGCCACAGTGCCCTGAAAATATGCCTCTACCTGGTTTTGAACCCGGATCTTGTGGATGCACTTAAGGACACCTCACCAACTGGGCTGAGGCTCATGTGCCTTAAGACTGATTTTATAATATATTAAAAAATTAACCAAGGTGTTATTAAATAATCCTAATATTATAGGGAAAAAAAATATTTATTTAGAAATGAATTTTATGAACATTAATTTTCTTTTAAAACAATTTATTAATTTATAATTTTAATTAAATATTTATTACTCACAAAAAATACCAACACCTAATTATTAATTTCTAAAATACTCTATTTCATTTATGTTGAGCAAAGTATTATTTTCAACAATACATGTCAATGTTATTTAAAGGGGGAATTTATTGAAAATAATACTCTGTCACTTTATGATAATTTTGATGCGAACAAATACCCTTAGTTATTTTCTAATGATTTTATTTAGTATTTTTCAGGAATTTATTAATTTATATTACTCTTGAAATAATGAGAATTTATTACTTATTCGGAATCTGCTTTAGCGTGTTCTGGAATCACTGTTCATACCTTACGGAGATAAATATAGTGAGGAATCTACTTTAGTGCATTCTAGAATCACTATTCATACCCTACGTGGATAAACATAGCGTAAGGATGAAAAGCGTGTATACTTTTTGAGATAAGAGAAAAGTATGGTTAAACAACCATACGTTTTCAGCAAATTATGGAAGTAACCTTACGTTAGGAAGGAACCTTACATTTTGGTTTTCAGAAAAGTATGGAAGGAGAACCATACATACATTCTAAACGTTACGTTTGTTTCTCAAAAGTATGGTTCATCAATATTACGTTGTCAACCCTATGTTTGTGTTCAACCTTACGTTGTTAATCTTACGTTTTAAGACTATGTTATTAACCCTACGTTTTGTGGCCACGTCATCATCCTTACGTTTGGCATCGGAAATTTTGACAGACAATCTTTATGTGCAATGATTAGTAAGCCGATTTTTGGGAGGATTTCAAGCCAGATTTAAAGTCATTTTTTAAATTATGACTTTGAATGATTCAAATTCAATTTTTTAATGGTTTTAAGATCGAATTAAAAGGAGCTTTTTAGGCCTAGTCTTAAGGGATGTTACGACTTCTCTATAAATTAAAATTTTTTAATATCGCAAATCAAAAGGCGACTTTTATGGATCTAAATGTGCATGAGATATGCTTATATTTAATATATATATGTTCTCTCTAAAACACCAAAACAAGGTTTGTATGGTGATCGATCTACTATTGAAAAAGTTGGAAAACAGAGATTGCAACTATTCACGTTGATCTGCTGATTCAAGAGGAGCATCAAAGCTTTGTTTGTTCAAGAAGAAGGAACTCGATAGAAGATTCACTAGTTTTACATTGAATATCTACTGTTGATCAACTACTTCTGAAGTTGTGAACTATATCTTTATATCCACTGCACCTGGATCAACTAAGAACTACTTCATCTTGAAGATCAATATTTATAGATACTTCGATCAATCTACTGTCAATTGCATTCGGTTGCAATTGTGAAGACTAACTGGCAAAAAAAATTCTAAAATTATATTTATTATTGAGTAATCAGCTTCTCCTTCTAAGCTGTGTAGGTTCGTGTTTGAACCAGAAGGCTTTGTTTTGCCTTGGATTTTAAAGGTATCAACTGCCTGTACTCAGTTGTGAATCGGTCTATGGAAAAGAGGACCAGAGAGTGAAAATCACCAAGCTTGTGGAGTTGAGTGTTGGTGGAGTGTACTAGGGGCCTTCTGTTCCCCGAACCACTATACATCTTTGTGTTCTTGATTTTACTTATTCCACTGCATGTTCAATTATGATAAAATATAAAGGACAGAACTAGTTCAAGAAAAGAGTTATCGAAAAATTGCAAAATACACAATTCACCCCCCTCTTGTGTATAATCTGTAGATTCAGATCCAATAATTGGTATCAGAGGAGGAGCTTCTGATAGAGCCTTAGAAAGCTAGAAGTATTTAAGGATTATACAATAGAGCATCATGACTGATACAAGAGAAGGGATATTGATGGTTAGAGCACCATATTTTAATGGAGACAACTATGGTTTCTGGAAATCGCGCATGATAATATATCTGAAAAACCTCGGATATAGAGTCTATTCTTAGATTCTGACTCCATATGAAATTCCTGAAAATCCTGAGACATGGAGTGCTGCTATAGAGGCAGAGTACGATATGAACTCAAAATCTATGAATGCAATTATCTATGGTCTAGGACCAGATGAATTTAACAGAGTATCTCAGTGCTCGACAGCATATGAGATGTGTCAAACAATAGTTGTGGCATATGAAGGAACAGATAATGTGAGTCAAATGAGATATGCAAATGCCTAATTGAAATTTGATTCTTTCGGAATGGTTTAAGGTGAGAGAATTACCCAAATAAATGGGAGATTGAAATAAATTGTCAATAACATAACAACTCTAGGAGAACCTATCAAGCAGGCTGATCAAGCATTAAAAGTACTGAGAGTATTTCCTACTCGATGGAATGGTATCTCTACTGCAATCAGACAATCAACACCTGTCAAAGATCTAACTATGAGAGAGCTGATTGGTACACTGATGATGTATGAAGCTGAAATGAAAGATGAGGCTAATGAACATAAAGTGTTTATCAAAAGAGAAGATACTGCCTTGAAGGTAACTTTACAACAAAAGAATAGAAATATGAAGGACAAAGAAGTCAAATCTAAATCATAAAGCTCTGACTCATCCATCTCAGAAGAAGAGTTGGCTCAACTAGCCAGAAAATTTAGAAAATTCTACAGGAAGAAAAGGGGCTTCAAAAAATCCTTTAAGGGAGATAATAAGGAAATAAGATGTTATGAATTCAAAAAGATGGGGCATATCAGACCAGATTTCCCACAATTGAAGGATGCAAAGAAAAATAAATTCTTCAAAAGAAATGATTTTGAGCAGAAAGACAAGAAAGCTATGAAAGCCACATGGAGTGTATCTGAAGACTCCAGTAGCTCTTCTGAATCAAGCTCAGAGAAAGAAGAAGTCAATCTAAAAGCAAACATGTTTTTTATGGCAGATATTGATGAGGTACACTCATATTACTCTTCTGAATAAAATTATGAATCAAGCTACACAAATGAAAAACTTTCAGCCTACTACAATATGCTTGAAGAAAGATATGACTCACTATTTAAGAAACATAAGTCACTAAAAAATATATATAAAGCCATTTCAGATGAAATAGATACAATTCTGAAACAACATAAGGAATTAACTAATAAATACAATTCGATTAACACTGACTATATTAATTTTGAATCAAGAATAAAAACACTACAGGATGAAGTAGAATCTTACAAAAAGGCTACATTGGTTTTTACAAAAGGAGAGAATTCATTGAATGAAATTCTTGGAAAAAATATCATTAATAAGGAGAGATTTGGAATTGGCAGTAATGGAGAAAAACCAAAGCTATATAAAAATTATTTTGTTCCTAGCACTAAAAAGGTAAATTGTAATTTTTGTGGGACAAAGGGACAAGTAGCTAAAAACTGTTTCTTAAGCCAAACTCAAATTTGTGGTATTAAGAAAGCCTATGTTTCAAAAGACTTATATGATTCAGCTAATTTTAAATGAACAAATCAAATCTGGATACCCAGATCATTGTTAGCTAACACCCCTGGACCCAACAAAATATGGGTACCAAAGCAATTTGTTTGAATGTCTCTGTAGGTAGCAGGCCACCAGAGAAGAAAAGTTATATGGTATATGGACAGTATCTACTCAAGACATATGAGTGTAAACTCATTGAATTTTTCTTCACTCACTCAAATGGAATGAGGACTTGTCACATTTGGTGATAATGCCAAAGTAAAAATCTTAGGCGTTGGAACTGTTGGAGATCCAAAAACAGTCTCATTCAACAAAGTACTTTATGTACAAGGACTAAAACACAATCTGATAAGTATATCTCATCTTTTTGATGATGGATATACTATTGATTTTACTAACAATTGTTATACTGTTTCTAAAGATAAACTTCTTAAATTTAAATCACCAAGAACTGAAAATGTCTATACTTTAGATTTAAATTCCTTGTGTAAACAACAAGTAAACTAATTGACTGCTTTTGTAAGTGAATCCTAGATCTGGAATAGAAGACTTGGTCATTGCAATGTATATTTTTTACATAAGTTATCTAAGAAACATTTAGTTTCTGATTTACCTAGTCTCAAATTTGAAAGTGACAGATTTTGTGATGCATGTCAACTTGGAAAGCAACACGAATCATCCTTCAAATCTGTTAACAAGGTTGCTACATCTAAACCTCTAGAACTTATTCATATGGATTTTTTTAGACCTTCAAGAGTAGAAATCTTAGCTGGTAAATTATATGTATATGTTTTAGTTGATGACTATCCAATATTTACGTGGATTTTATTTTTGAAATTTAAAAATGATGCATTTAAGTTATTTGAAAGTTTCTGCAAATCTGTTCAAAATGAAAAAGGGTTCAATATAATCCCATTGAGAAGTGATCATGGCAGAGAATTTGAGAATCTGTAATTTAATTCCTTTTGCTCAAATATGGGTATTAAACACACCTTCTCTACACCAAGAACACCTCAACAAAATGGGATTGTAGAAAGAAGAAATAGAACTATTCAAGAAATGGCTAGAACTATATTAAATGAATATATCCTACCAATATGTTTCTAGGAAGAAGCTTTGAATACAGCTTGTTATATAATTAATAGAGTTTTAATTAGACCTATTTTGAAAAAGACACCCTATAAACTATGGAATAACAGAAAACCTAAAGTAAATTACTTTAAAGTTTTTGGATGCAAGGTTTACATCTTAAACACCAAGTATAATCTTGGTAAGTTCGATTCAAAATCTGATAAAGGTATTTTCTTAGGATATTCTGCTACCTCCAAAACATATAGAGTTTATAATAAGAAGTCAAGGATTGTTGAAGAATCAGTTCATGTGAAATTTTATGAATCTGATCCCTTTGAGAAAAGGACAGAACAAATGGATGAACTTGACTCTAATGATAACATGATACTTGGGAATTTAAATAATGATTTTGAAAATGATATTAAAGAAATTCAGCCCAGTTCAGAGGAACATGATACTGAATAACCTTTAAATATATTACCTAGACATTCTAGAACCCTAAAGAATCACCCTTTAGAAACTGTAATAGGTGACCTAGAAACTGGTGTTCAAACTAGAAGAAAAATAGAAAACTAAGTGGAATTCTATGCCTTCCTATCTCAACAAGAACCCAAGACTATAGAAGAATCTTTAGATGATGAAATCTGGTTAATAGCATTGCAAGATGAATTAAACCAGTTTAAAAGAAATGAAGTTTTGGAATTAGTGGAAAGACCTAAGAATTATCCTGTAATAGGAACCAAGTGGGTCTTTAGAAATAAACAGGATGACCATGGTACAATGACTAGAAATAAATCAAGATTTGTAGCTAAAGGATATAATCAAGAAGAAGGAATAGATTATGATGATACTTCTGCACCTGTATCTAGGTTAGAATCCATTAGAATCCTTTTAGCCTATGCATCTTATATGAATTTTAAATTTTTTCAGATGGATGTTAAATCTGCCTTTTTAAATGGTTATTTAATGGAGGAAGTTTATGTTGAGAAACCTCTTGGTTTTGAAAACTCTCAAAAATATGATTCAGTTTTTAAACTTAATAAAGCTCTTTATAGCCTTAAACAAGCTCCTAGAGCTTGGTATGAAAGATTATGTTCTTTTCATTTGAAAAATGATTTTTCTGTTGGAATGGAAGACCCAACACTCTTTAAGAAACCTGTGGAAAATAATGTTTTATTGGTTCAAATTTATGTTGATGATGTAATCTTTGGATCAACTAATAATACTCTTTGTCATGAATTTTCAAACTTAATGCAAGAAGAATTTGAAATGATTATGATGGGAGAATTAAATTTCTTTTTGGGTATTCAAATATTTCAAAAAGATTTTGGAAATGCTTTAAATCGAAGCAAATACATTACTGATTTACTTAAGAAATTTGGACTTAAAAACAGAAAGCCATTTACAACTCCTATGTGTACTAATGTAAAACGTGATTTGGATGAAACTGGGAAATCAGTTGACAATAAGTTATATAGAGGTATGATTGTTATTTTGTTATATCTTACTGCTAGCAGGCCAGATATAATATATTCAGTATGTCTTTGTGCTAGATTTCAATCAAATCCTAAAGAATCCCATCTAACTGCTGTTAAAAGAGTTTTTAGATATTTAAAAGGAACTGTTTTTTAATCTCTTCTTTATCCAAAAAATTATGATTTCAATTTTATTTCATATTCAGATGCTGACTTTGGAATTTTTAGATTAGATAGAAAAAGTACATCAGGTATATGTCACTTATTAGGAGATTCTTTAGTATCATAGTCTAGTAAAAAACAACATTCAGTTGCCCTATCAATAGCTGAGGAATAATATGTTTCTACGAGCAGTTGTTGTGCACAAGTGTTGTGGATGAAAAACACTCTTATGGAATTTGGATTGAATTTTAATAATACACCTATTTTATGTGATAATACAAGTGCAATTAATATTTCAAATAATCCTATTAGTCATTCTAGAACTAAGCACATTTATATAAGGCATCACTTTTTAAGAGATCATGTTATTAAAAATGAAATATTTTTAGAATTTATAAATAATGAAATTAAATTAGCAGATATTTTTACTAAACCACTTTCCACTACAAGGTTTGATTTTATTAAGGGGGATCTAGGTTTATTTAATTTTAAATAATTTTTATTTCTCTTTTTCTTTTATTTATGTAAATTTTATTTTGTTTATTGAATACTATTTAAGATTTTCTTTCTTTCGCCATATTCAAATTTTATTTGTTTTAAATATATGTAATGATTAGTGATTACATGGGAATCAAGGCTGTCAGATCCTTTTCGACTTCTAAACCCTTTTGCTTCTATCGAAACCCTTTTGAAATCCAAAAATCGCACTTCCTCTTCTAAACCCTAACCTTCTAACCTCTAAAACCCTAACCTTCAAACCTTCAGAGACTCTCGCAGAAATGGTATGGATTAAAAGAGCCGGTGAAGCCAAGCCAAGCAATGCCAAGAGACAATGCACCGAGGGAAGAAAAATCTTACAGGGCATGGTAATCAATCTCGACTGGTTATTTCAGAAAAAATATGTTGCTGAAGCAAGCGTTGTCGTTTCAGAATCTTGAACAAATGTTCAACAGTGAGAATACGGAATTTCTATATGAAGTATAACATAGATACTTCTTCAAATCTGTACAGTTTAGTCTGGGAGATATCGAGGACAGTATGTTGGCTAAGATGGAGGATATGGATTTCTTAATCTCTTCAGTAGAGATTAGTCAGATTCTCAACTGCCCTCATGGGGGAGTTTTTCATTTTGATTTGAAAAATATTGGAGATTCTGTGCATAAATCCGAAGACATCATGTCTTTTCTTTTTGGTACTAAGATAATAAAGAAAATGTTTGTCAAGGATTTGGAGCCTGATCAGAAGATTTTGGTCAAATTTATTCAGACTAGAATAGCTCCATGGATGGAAAAAATGGAAATGATTTTGTACCCAGATATGTATATAATGTTTCTTTTGTTAAGAGATATTAAGTTAAACTTTACAAGATACATGATAAGGTATCTCAGTTATCGTTGTCAAAGCGAGGCCCGGATGAATTTCTACCCTTATGGTCGATTTATTTCTAAATTGTTGTTTAATAAATACATGGTGAGATTAGTGGATGCTCAATTTAACTGTCATCACAGTAATACGTTTAATGCTAGAACTTTAAGGAAAGTTGGATATTTCTAGAGCACAATTAAAGGAAAAATTTTACCAGTAGGAGTTGAGAAAGACTCAGAGAGTGCTCAAGCTCAACCTGTTAAGTCCAAGGAGGGACAAGCTGAATCCAGAGTCAGTAATGTACCAAGAAGGATTCGCTTTGAAGTGGCAGATGTTGAGGAAGATAGAAGTCAGGAGGGACTTCAATCAAAAAGAAAAAGACAGTAAATGATGAAGTCACTTCCCCTACTTTGGAAACAACCACAGAATCTTTATTTTCTTCTTCTTTTGTAAGGGAAGCAGTTGTTGATAAAACCATGGAAGATGTTACTGAAATAACAACACCAGTAGAGGGATAAGGAGTTCCAAAAAAAGCTCAAAGGGAGAATAAGGAACATATTGTAGTTAATGTTGAAGTTTCACTTCAACAGGAACAAGAGATGGAGGAAGTGCCTGGTGAAGAAGTGGCCAGACCTGAGGAAACTACTGAAAATATTGTTATTGAAATTCTAGTGGAAGACAAAGATGCAGATGAATGTGATGAGCATGCTTTTGAAGCTCAAACAGAGGTACTTCAAGAGAATTTTTCTGTGGAGGAGTTTGAAAACTCTAATGAAAAATCTATGGACCAACCCTCTCAGGATAGAGAAAAGGAAAATTTTGATACTGAATCATTGCCTTTGGTACTGCTGCATCAACCTGAGACTGTGAATCAGGCACAGGGTGCATCTGATTCAAGGAAAGAAGAAGTTGAAGAATAGTACAGAAAGGTATCTCAGTTGGAATCTGAGAATGTTTCTCTGAGAAATTCCTTAGATTTAGAACATTTAAAGTTTCAAAAGCTGAAGGAGTGTATAATTTCAATGCAAGAAGTTCAAATTTTTAAAAAGGATATGCTGACTGCTATTACACAATTGAAATCTGAAATGTTTATGAAGTCAGATTTATCAGATCTGAAGTTGTTTATGGAGAATCAATTTGCATCAGTTGCAAATAATGTTGTTAGCGGATCAGGTACTTCACCTGATTTAATCAGAAGTTTTTAGGATATCACAGTTGTGATGAGAAACATGAATGATAGGATATAAGATCTTTAATGTAATAGTGATCCTTTGTCAGTGTTGCTGGACAATCAGATGTTCTTAGTGGATCAACTAACATCTAGTGAGCCATCGATCAAAATTCTGTTAAATCAGTTATCAGAGAAGCTGTCAGTATTTGTTGAAAAAGAGGAACAGATGCATGATGTCACGACCCGTCCTCAGGGCATGTGTTGTGACTACCCCAAGCCTGCCTTCCATAGGCCAGGGGCTGGTGACTAGCACCAAGGCGTAATTCCCGGTAAAAAGGGAAGGCATTGCCTTTGTAAAGTAAACAAACACCACAGAGAAATCAAGCAGAAGTAAACACTAAGTAAAAACTGGGTACAATAGTGAGTGCGGAAAAGTAAGTGAGCCAGAATACAAACTCAAACTGAAAGTAAAGTACAACTGAAAAAGGGAGTACAACAACTGAAAATTAAAGTCGCAGCCTCGAGCCATCCACTGGTACTCCCACCTGATGGGTGGGTACAGATATCCTCCACAGCACCTCGTGTCCAGCCGTCCACTCCGAGTACGTCCCACCCAGTGGTCCACCTTCAGGTACCATCCTGCTCCGCAAGCCTCAACCACAATCAGTGATGTCCGTCGTCTGCAACCAACACAACGTAGTGCGGGCATAGCCCATGCAGGGTTCAGTATAAGCTACTCAGTAGGGACCCCGAGACCCCCGAAGGTCTCCCAGAATCCACAAAGGATAATCCAAAAAGGAAGATACAATCATGAAGTAACATCTGTCACGACTTAGGTATATGCCCATATATATACCTAAGTCATCAATTCTCGTTCGTCTCCAACATCAGAGCCCAAGTACAACCCAGTCCACACAGGAAAACACAACCCATTCCACACAAGAAAGAAAAACGTAATCCACACAGGATATCAAGTCAAACTTATCGAAGATAAGGATTGAAAGTCAAGATTCGGCTCACACAGGTATACATCTTTGTAAGACGATAGAGATGATCAGATATTGCATCGATTCATCTAAGCTGTCGTACACACACAGGATCGATAGGTACTAACCCCCACAATGACCCACAAAGGATCGATAGGTAACTAACCCCCGCAATGACCCACAAAGGATCGATAGGTAACTAACCCCCGCAATGACCCACACAGAATCGTACCCACACTGGATCTGTAGGCGCTGGCCCACACAGGACCGTTGAGCGCTGACCAGCACAGGATCTGACCCACACAGGATCGGTAGCACTAATCCATGTAGGATCGCAGGGGGCTGTAGTCGTCGTCGTCGAATCCACGGAGGATTTCTGCACAGTCATCATCATCGTCACAGTCGCAACCAGCTCTAGGGTTCCCGCACACAATAAGCTCGTTCGGGAGGGTCCGCTCCACGAGTCGAAGGGCTGATACATCAACTGACACATAGTCTGGAGTAGAAGTATCCAAAAGTTCTGTATTGTCAACAGGAACTCAACGTCACAGACGGCGCGTCATTCGGACGCCCGGTCTGAGAGTTATTGGCTTTTTCGTTACAGGGCCCCTGTTGGTTTTTAAGTCAAAACCAACATGACTGCACTCCAACTACATCCAAACCTCGATCTAAGCAATCCAAAAGGTCCATCTCACTAAGAGGAATCCAACAAAGTCGACGGCATGTCAATCTGACGTCTGAAGCTCAAGTTATAAGCATTTCCGCTCCGAGGGCCCGGTTGGTTTCGTGTACGAACCAACCTGGCCAAACCCAAAGTACTCTTAAACCTTTAGTGTAATATACCGAAATGACCGTCTCGATCTAAGGATCGCTACGCAAATAATGGTGCATCAATCGTAGGTGCTTAGCCCATGTTATGAGTAACAGACCGAAAAAGTCCGGTATTAGGGGGTTCGAGCTCGGTCCGACCCGGCCCGGTACCCCCTGGGTCGGCCCGAACTGGGTCCGCCCAAACCGGGTCGGTCCCGACCCGGGTCCGGGTCCGGCCCGCTGGGGCGCGGCCCATCCTGGCGGTCCGGTCGGGCGGCTCGGCCTGGGCAGCCGGCCCGGCGTGCTGGCGCCAGCCAGGTGGCTCGGACGTTCGACCGAGCAGATGGGGGGGGGGGGGCGCCTGCCCCCTGTTTCGTAACCACGTCCCCCATTATGGGGCAGCTGATGCTGGCCAGCCGGGGGTTGTAACCCCCGGCTCTTCCGGTATCTAGCCGGCCCGCTCTGGCTAGCCGGCTGTTGCCGCCACGGGACCGGTAAGGGCCGGTCCCCCTGCTCCGACGTCGGTGGCCCGGAACCGCCCGCCGGGTCCCCTGCTCCGTCGCGGCCTTGGACCGTCCGACGAGGCACGACAGCGCCGCGCCCCTCCGCCACGGCCCCGCTCCAGCCGCGGTGTCTTCGGGTTTTTCCGGCGCGGCGCGACGGTGCCACGGCTTGGTTCGATTTTCAAATGCGCGTCGCAACGGCGCCGCGCATCATTGTTGCTCGTTCCCGCATGGTGCGACGACACCACGTCACTTTCCTTCGAACCACAAAAACACAAAAAAAAATAATAAGGGAAGAGGGTCGGTCGTGTTTGTGCGGTCCGGCCCCCTCCTGTTAATCGATAGCAAGCGGAAAAGTTTCACGAAGAACGAAAATAGAAGTAATCAGGAACAACAAGTTAAATAAACCCCTACCTCATCGAAATCGTTGAGCAAGGGTTTGTCGCAGAAATAACCGTCGTGGAAGAAGACGTCGTGGAAGGAGAGAGTCGCGTCACGAAGAAATGATTCGTCAGTGTCACGTCGTCTATCTCTAAGGAATCTGGCATTCTCTGCATTCTTTGCGTTCTTCGTCGAAGAAGAAGAAGAAGTTCTTGAAGCACCTCAAATTTTCTCCAAAAACTCCCACAACAAGATTCCAACGAAAATAAAATAAGTTCATCACTTATTTTATTAAGATAACTTAAGAAATTAAATTTAAAAAGTTGAATTAATTCCCTCAAATTAATTAAATCAACATGACTTAATAAATGGATGGTTATGGAAGGTTAGGGATGATGAAGGGGTGGGGTTCGTGTGGGCCCCACCACTCTCATAACCTCCCATGGAAAGTTGGGTGGTTACCCCAACTTCCACTCAATGGATAAACAACTTAAAAGAAATAAAAATTGTAACTCAATTTTTATTTTATCTTCGACAAATTTTTAACAACTACTCCCGTGAAAACGCAACTCCGGAAAAGGTGTTCCTAAGCAAAGATAGGCGTTGCAAATTCATCGGTGCCCTCGGAATTCGATTCTGAGCACCGGTTCAAAAG
Source organism: Viscum album (assembly GCA_963277665.1). Classification (NCBI taxonomy): domain Eukaryota; kingdom Viridiplantae; phylum Streptophyta; class Magnoliopsida; order Santalales; family Viscaceae; genus Viscum; species Viscum album. The sequence continues at coordinate 508,333,338 of OY728140.1, forward strand.
TTAAAAAAACCTGCTCGTTCATTCACTGAATGTACCCGAGCTAAACTTCGGATAGAAATTATGGGCACACCAGGCCTCGGAATCAAGTTCCGTCAGAAACCGCATTCTTGTAAAATCCCAAAGGAATATTAAGGAAAAAATTTCCCTTGAATTTTACAAGTCTTTACAAATGAGTTTTTTAGAGTCAATTTAATTGAGGATATTCATATGACTCAATAGAACAAAGATCTCATTATCAAGCTTGGAGATGGGATGATGAAGAGACTTCAGGAATAGTTTACAGAAATCAGGTCTGCAATTCAGAGGAGATAGAACCTGTTGCCTATCTTAACCAAACCTTGATTCCTGTGTATATCATTGTCATGTATATGCTGCTGTTTTTGAACACAAATTTCCTTCATTGTTTTTTTTTTCTTTCATTATGTCATTTACTGACTTTATTTTTGATATGCCAGTACTCCAGATTTAATTATTGATAAATAGTTCAAAATAGAATTTACTAACAGTTCAGTGAAATATTAAAAGTGTTAAAATCCATGATTTTTCTTTCTTTTTGATATCACAAAAATGGGGAGAATTTGGATAAGCACAACATCAAAACCATAACATTTTATTTAGGGGGAGAATTAAATGATATGTTTGGTTTTATAATTATCTTTTTGGTGGAGAAGTTTTTGTTTAACACTTTATAACTTTTTTTGAAAGTTAATTTTGTTTAAATTATTTTATTTATTTTATGGGTTTTGTGATCATCAAAAGGGGGGAGATTGTTGAGAAAAGTATTGTTTTTAAAAATAGATGTTAATGTTATTTAAAGGGGGGATTTATTGAAAATAATACTCTGTCTCTTTATGATAATTTTGATTCTCACAAATACCCTTAGTTATTTTCTAATGATTTTATTTAGTATTTCGAAGAAATTTATTAATTTATTTTACTCTTGAAATAACGAGAATTTATTACTTATTCGGAATCTGCTTTAGCGTGTTCTGGAATCACTTTTCATACCTTACGTGGATAAATATAGCATGGAATCTGCTTTAGCGTGTTTTGGAATCATTGTTCATACCCTACATAGATAAACGTAGCGTAAGGATGAAAAGCGTGTATACATTTTGAGATAAGAGAAAAGTATGGTTAAACAACCATACGTTATCAGAAAATTATGGAAGGAACCTTACGTTAGGAAGGAACCATACGTTTTGGTTTTCATCAAAGTATTGAAGGAACCTTACGTTAGGAAGGAACCTTATGTTTTGGTTATCAGCAATGTATAGAAGGAGAACCGTACGTAAACGCTAAACGTTACGTTTGTTTCTCAAAATTATGGTTCATCAATCTTACATTGTCAACCCTACGTTTGTGTTCAACCTTACATTGTTAATCTTACATTTGAATACTATGTTATTAACCCTACGTTTTGAGGCCATGTAATCAACCTTATGTTTGGCATCGGAAATTTTGACAGACGATATTTATTTGCAACGATCAGTAAGCTGATTTATGGGTAGATTTCAAGCTGGATTTAAAGTCATTTTTTAAAGTATGACTTTGACTGATTCAAAGCCGTTTTATTAATGGTTTTAAGAACAAATTAAAATGATCTTTTTATGCCGAGTCTTAAGGGAAGTTACGACTTCTCTGTAAATTCAAAATTTTGAATATCACGAATCAGTAGGAGACTTTTATGAATCTAAATGTGTAGGAGAAATGCTTAGCTTTAATATATATATATGTTCTCTCTGAAACACCAAACAAGGTGTGTATGGTAATCGATCTATTATTGAAAATGGTGGAAAATAGAGATTGTAACTATTCACATTGATCTTCTGATTCAAGAGGAGCGTCAAAGCTCTGTTTGTTCAAGAAGAAGGAACTCGATAAAAGATTCACCTGTTATACATCGAATATCTACTATGGAACTACTACTACTGAATTTGTGAAATATATCTCTATATCCACTGCAACTAGATCAACTCCGAACTGCTTCGTCTTGAAGATCAATATTTCTAGAGACTTCGATCAATCTATTGTCAATTGCATTCTGTTGCAGTTGTGAAGATCAACTGGAAAAATTCTTTCTGAAATTCTTTTTATTCTTGAGTAACCAGCTTCTCGTTATAAGCTGTGTAGGTTCATGTTTGAACCAGAAGTCTTTGTTTTTCCTTGGATTTTAAAGGTGTCAACTGCCTATACTCAGTTCTGAATCATTCTGTCGAAAAGAGGACTAGATAGTGAAAATCACCAAGCTCATGGAGTTGAGCATTGTTGGAGTGGACTAGGGGCCTTCTATTCCCCAAACCACTATAAATCTTTGTGTTCTTGATTTTAATTATTCCGCTTCATGATCAATTCTGATAAAATATAAAGGATAGAACTTGTTCAAGAAAAGAGTTATCGAAAAATTGCAAAAGACACAATTCCCCCCCCCCTCTTGTGTATAATCTGTAGATTTAGATCCAACAATTTATAAGGTGTCTAAATTTTATTTATACCTTCATGGGTGTGGTTACTATTAATAAGGGTCATATTACTATTTATAAGGGTGCATTAATATTCATAAGGGTCATGTTATTATTCACTAAAAATTTATGTTGATCTTATCAGACTCTAAATATCTTACTAAAAGCAACTGTGTATGTTAGTTTTTAGAAATTCAAATCACAGAGTTGGTAAATTTATGTTTACTATCTAGGTTATAATAATGTAGTGTTTTATAGAGACTCAGTTTTTCATGAATTCAATATTAAATTTATTTGAAAAGTATTGGGGTGTCACATTATGCTATTTGATACATTACTTACATGGAAGGCATTTTATGGTTTTCATGGACCACAAAATCCACAAGTACATATTTACATAGCGTGATCTGAACATGAGGATGAAAATACTGATTGAGTACCTACATTATTTTAACTTTGAGATTTCATATATTCCTGGTAAATACTAGGTATTTGTTGATGCAATGAGTAGGAGAAAATAGATACATGAAGTTAAACATGCCAGTAGTGAGTTAAATCTCACGGAATTGTTCTCTGAGATGAACTTGGATGCTTAGGACAGTCTGGGGCAGAATTTTCTATAATCCTTAGTTATGACCTATACACTTATGAATAGAGTAAGTTTGATGCAACTATCAGATTCTGAAGGTCTATTCCTATAAGATATTATGGTAGATGAGGACCCTCCTCGTGGTTAGACCATAGGGAAATATTAGATTATGAGTTTATATTGTTGCGTATGGTTTTTAGAAGACAAGAATGTGGAGTTGATGTGATAATTTCATGATTCATCTTGGCAAGTGATCCTCAGTGTCACCAAGATGTATTGGGAGTTACATTTCCATTACTAGTAGCCGGGTATGAAAAAGAGATATAGTTGGTTTTGTAATGAGATATTCCACCTGTCAGCAGGTGAAGGCAGAACACTAGTGACCAGATGAACTTTTATTGTAGATTCCCATTCACAAGTGGAAATGGAATGATTCTAAGATACATTGTTGATAATATTACTAAGTTAAAAATGAGGCAATGATTCCCTGTGGATTTTTTTGATATGATCACAAAGGTTTCTTATTTCCTATCAATCAAGGAGACCTTTTTAGTAGATGGTCTTGGAAGATTTTATTTCCATGAGATAGTACGAATTCATGGGATCTCTAATTTTATCATTTTATATAGGGAATCCAAATATAGTTCACTATTTTTGAAATGTTTGGAGAGGTTATTGGTTACACTGGTACTCTTGATCACATCATACCACCCTCAGTCTAATGGCTAGTTAGACTGGATAATATCGGTGCTTTAGGACATGTTGCTGGCATGAGTCTAGGATTTTAGGGGCTCCTAGGAGAAAAAGATACCCATTTTTGAATTCCCCTAAAACAATATATTCATTTCACTATTTAGATGGTACTTTATGATTCTTTGAATGTTAGTTCATGCTGATCACCAATATGATGGTTAGAGATATGATAAGAACGTATGCTCTGACCTCATATCATGTGGGAGACTGTGGAGCTGGTTCATTTGATTTGGAAATGGATGGGTACTACATAGTCTCAACCAAAATCTTATTCCAATAATTTTAGAAAATATCTAGAGTTAGTATTATAGGATCAGGACTTCTTACATGTTTCACTGAGGCTAAGAAACTGGAGTATTATGAGACATGGTAATATTTCACCCCGATATGTCGGGTTGTTTGAGATTCTAGATGGGGTGGGGCTGGTATCCTATCCACTGTAGTTACCTCAAAGGTACCATTCCATGCATGAGTCATCCCTATATCTCAGTTGGTCCATTATCATTCAGAACCATCTCATGATGTTCAACCTGATAAGGATGAGTTATAGATAGAAGAATACTTTGAAGGGAATCATGTTCTTATTGTGCATTATAGCAGAAAGGTTCACAATGGTTGGTCAGTTTCTATAGTATGGGTTCTATGAAAGAATTTTCATGTGCAGGAATAGGCATGGGAGTGGGAGGCCAATGTATGAGTATTGTGGCTAGATTTTCTTACTGATTATGCTTTACCACCCTTGGAAGGGAAATTCTATGAAAAATTTCTTTAAGAGATAAGTTAGTAAGAACCCAATTCTTTCTTGAGCTATAGAATCTTTTACTTCTATCAATGTTTAGTTTGAATTCTTAGTTATAGTATAATATGAATTCCCACTAAGTTCACAATAGTATCAATGGTTTATAGGTCTTGTTCGGAGATGAGAACCAAAATTTTGGGGTCAAACAAGTTTGTCGCATGGTTAGTATAAACTATGCGGGTCATTCTACAAGATTACTACTAATCATGAAAGGCTATGAAGAGATTAGAGGGAGCCCATATAGTTTTAAAAACCATGATATTTGTGGGGTAGGCCTATTCAGATAATTTTTATGTTCCTGATAGTGGGATGAGTCATCGTTTGCATGTGGCTTGTCAAACTACACACATTAATCGTGCAAGATTCCTCCAACAACATTCGGTAAAAGGTTGGGGCGCAGTTTGGACAATCATGCAACCAAACAGTGTGACCAAGGGTTTTTAGGGAAATATTTCATTTTATTTTATTTAATATATTAAATATAAAACTATTGCTCTTTCTTGCTATTGAAAATAACACCTTCATTGGGAGAGGTTTTTGAATCCCTTTTGTAGACAATGATCACATTTCTCTGCCTGAAATCAAATTCAAGATTTGATCCTCTCATTGTATCAATGTTAGTGAGTTTTCCAAAAAAATGTAATTCCTCTTTCTTATTGGTACCATCTATTCTATTTAGATGAAATCTATTATGCCCTAATTTCATATTATTCAACTATTCTTCATTTTTTCCCTAATTTGAGTCAAACCAAGAGCTAATATCAAATGATCACTCTACTAGAGAGCTATGGTAGTTGTTCTTATTTTTTCCATCAATGTCAAGGAGTTTATATATATGAAGTTGTGTTATGTGACCATTTTTCTGAGTGATTCCTTGAAAATAAAATTTAATCATTGATCAAAATGAATAAATATGACCTATGTAATTAATGAGACTGTTTGATAATCATTAAAGGTTATTAATATTTAATTAGAACCATCCATGGGTGTGTTTTTTAATTAATTGGACCACTATGTGTGGAATATGATTCTAAATACATTTTAGGCATGTCGTTTACCCCTTTCCATGGGGTTTTAGATGATAAATTGTAAATTTTAATTTTAATTCTAATTCAATTTGATTGAAGGATGGGAATGGTATGACCATCACCTTAGTCCCTTCCTAGGGAATTTATTTTTTTAAACATGATTTCCTTCTTATGTTGATATTCCCATGTGAAGAAATTAAGAGTCAATGACCACTGATCATTTACATTCCATGAGACACCTTATTAGGTCTGATTTAAATTAATTGATCATGGTGATGAACTTGAATAATTAAAAGGTTTTGATTGAATTTTTATTTGTTATATTCCTTGGGTGAATGAAGTATTATTAATCAAATTAGATAGATAGACTCATTTGGATACTACCTTACTTATGATTGAGTGACACATGGAATACCTAGTGGATTTCCAAGGATAAACTCACGGGGATGGCTACTATACAGCATAGTGATACTTGGACACCTTATAGATTTCTAAGGAATTGCTTTGGGGGAATTTGACCACATACTCCATGGGTAATACTTGGGCTACATTAGTGAACTTCTAAGGATGGTATCTAGTGGAAATGATGGTATTTAATACCCAGAGTGATACTAGGATTCCTTTGAGGAATGCCTAGGATGGGATTGTAAGGTTCTTGTTTCATAATGTTCATGAAAAAATGCCTGTATTCCAAATAAAGAATTACCAGGATGGTTTCAGGTTCATAATTGAATATTTAATGAGTTTATATAACTAAAAAATCTAGAAATAAAAATCCCAAATGTGGATTCTATTGTTTTCATACACATTGTTGATGGAATGGTTAGGCATCTCGTGATCAATTGCTCTTACAAGGAATGGTGGGTTTTGATATAGTTCAAGAGACTTATTTATTAAATGAGATTTAATAATTAAATAAACATGAAAATAAATTGATACAAGATTTCATATTTATTCAAAAGATTTCGGATAAGACTTAAGTAGGTAGCTTAGTACGATTGTCTACGGGTCCCAGACGATTATGGGTTTTTAATATTCAGTAATTACATTACATATAATATTACTTCCTATACACTTTTATTATTATATATGAAATTACTATATGTCAATTGATCTTTGGGTGGTTGGCTACTGGGATTTTATCCCACATCATGTTCAGGCCACCGATGGGTACCTGTATGGGCTATATGATTGTAGGTATGGACAAGAGAAAACCCCCTACTACAGGTTTCTAATTTTCTCTAAAGATTAAGGGAGTATAGGACCGAGTTGAGGATCAAGTTTCTAGATGGATATTTTTTGGGATTCTTTTACATTAGATATATGTATTGTAATGATTCCTTATATAACTAATTTGTCTCCTTTATAGACATGTTCCCTAATATGTATGATCACCATTTTGTATATCTGATTCCTCATGGTACTTTTTTATTTATATATGTCTTTCTATTTTCTATTATTTGATATATTTAATGTTTATTCTACTTATTCTTTATTTTATATATGATGTTATAGAATATGTTTATGAGGGAATAGTCTCCCCACAAACACACCCTAGATCCTCGCTGCTAGTCGTTAACCTCTAGAATTTGGGGAGATGCACTTGGGGCCATGTGGCCAACCGGGCTCAGGTAACCTTTCAGTGGAATCTTGGTTTGGGGTGTTAAAAAGAGCCTAATTCATGTACATAAACACATAACCATAGAAAATTAATATTGAAGAAAAATTCTAAGTGAAAAAGTAGATAAATTATTCACATGTGTAAATTTTCATGTTTTTATCCATCAAGGAAGAGGAGAAGGAAGTGTAATTAATGTAATTTGAAGAAAATTTTGTGGATGATGTTTACTTATTTGATCTGAAGTGAATATCATTCATTTTAAATTAATATATTATTCTACTAACTATAATAGGAATTATAATTCTTGGTTATTATTCACATAACATTATAATTATATCTATTTGAACCTCAAAGACTATCCTCTTGATTTTTGTGGTTTCATTTCAAATTAGATATCTAGATTCCATTCAAGACATCAGATATAATGAATCTACATGAGTTTGAGATTAAATTTAATTATGTTATTATGGGTGATGATGAAAATGAAATTAGGTTATGTTTCATCTTAAGTGGGTTAAATTTAAATGAAATTTAAAATGATGCGAATGAAATTAGAGAGTCTATAATTAGAATTATACAGGAAGATCAATTGAAACACTATAAATAACACAAGTTGTGTGTTTATGGGATTATAAGTTATGAATTTATGTTTATGGGTAGGTTCATCTTAATACATCCATTATTAGAGTACAGATAATGAATTATTTGATATTGATATTTTTCTAATGGATAATAAATGTTTTATATTCCATGGAATTTGATGACTCTAATTTTGAAATATATTTTCTTCAGTTTTTTAGTGATTAATTACAATTATATTCAAATTTTATATTATTTATTTTAATATATGTTAGAAAATATCATTATTTTGTAATTAAATTAGTTTTTATAATTTTGGAGGTTTTTTGGAGATATTTTGTATAGATTATAATTTTGAAAAAAGAATCCATTGTATATAAGGGTCACATGACCATGCATAAAAGCCATCCTATATGGTGAATATTAATTTTTAAAATTTAGACTCATGGAGTGTGATATATAAACAAAACATAAGTTAATTTGTTAGATTCCTTATCATTGATTAGAAAAATCTGAAGAATTCTAGTGTAATGATTCTATATATATGTAATTGTGTTATATGAGTGTCATAAATGTTATTTATATTCCCTTAGCCCTGTGAAAATTTTAGGTTTACTCAAGTTATTCCATGACCTAGAGCTTTATATTGTAAGGTTTTATATTTGTAAAAATTTAGAAATTCTCTAGGCTATAAAGATTATACGTGGGAGTACTTGTCAGAGTATAAGGTTATGTAAATTTCATCCATTATTTATTTATAGAGAAGAAAATATATCATTCCAAAATAGATCAACCATGGCATGGAGGGTCATGAAATGGAAGAACCATTGAACTGTGGTTACTAAAACCTCACACTGCAACACTGCTTTTCACTACAACATTCTCAAGGGTGTTTCAAAGATAGTAAATAGATGGAAAATTTTCATAGAATTAATGAGTCATGATCTTGATGAGGTTAAAAATTCCATAAAAAATATTTCCTCCTTTTTTTAGAAACCCCATTTCACCATGGATCTCGTAAATTATTCACGGAAAATATATTTTTTTAATTCCCCACATGGTAATAAGCTTAGTTGTATAATTTTGTTGATAGTACTTTTTAATCATCAAGTGATAAATATTTGAATAGGTTCCAGGTTTGAAACTCATGGAGAGAGAAGAGATACCAAGATTGAAGGCATTATTAGAGATAAATTTCAAGGGTAGAAGAAAACATTCTTTGATAATTTAATGTTTTGATTTGTATATTTCGATTAAGATTACAGTTTGAAAGGTATTGATGTTTCACTCCCTCCTATTTATTATTTCACTTAATTCCCTTTCATTTAGTATGTGTCTTCCATCCCATAATGTTAATATATCATTTTTTATGGATGAACAATACATTATGAGATTGTAGTCACTTAAGGTAAAAATGATCTATAGTAGGAGGATGATGTTTTTATTTTAATTATAAATTTTTTCTATTAATATATTTTATTTGTTTACTATCACATTGTGACTAAATAAATCATATCCTTTAGTCTCATAGAGATAGTGTCAGTGATTGGGGAATGACCTATAATATGAAATGATATTATAAGAGAGATAGATTAAACATTAATTATCCATTTTTATTTTTATATTTGAATTAATTAATTTATGTAAAAATAGGATACATCATGAAAGGAGTTGAAGAGACCTAGGTAGTTATAATATAAGCTGACCATGGGGACTGGTTTTTTATATAAATATTACAATTAAATATCCTTACCGATTCAAAAAAAACAACTTCAATAAAACATACTCAAAAATAAATCCATCATATTTCTTAATATTATAATGTTTTAGTTAATCCATGTTTGATTTATTCTCTAATTAGATTCTAAATCTATCACTTTTCCGCAATCTTTTTCTTAAACCATTATTCATCTATATATTTTTTCAAATAATTGATCAGGAACTATCCATTAGTTTAATATCCCTTATTATTATAGTTTTTTGACCTTTGTAATTTTAATTCTATTACTACACCTTTATAATGTTAGTCATTATGGTTATATGGTTCAACCTGTAATCACTGACCAATGACCTCAATAGGCAGTGATGCTTGTAAATGTGTCATATTCCAAACTATTCAGATACACTTCATGGAATTGTTCAAAAATAGAGGGACTTCTAATTGTTATAGTAACCCATTATTTTTCCTTACCAAGGGATTGAATATGATTCAATATTACCATGATTCAAATGATAATTATGTGTATTTAGTTGTATATTAAATGATATTTTTTGGAATAATATATAATGATATTCTATATTTACAGAATGACTCTTTCCCCCAACATTTTTAGAATTAAGTGGAGTTAGGGTTCATGGTGGCTTAGTCAGTTCAGGACGACACAACTTCTGTGTATGATTATATATGTATATATATTTTATTTAGTATTTGAAATAAAATATTATATAAGATTTATTTAAAGGGATTATTAGTGGTGTATTATATGGTTTCAGAATCCCACACTATATAAAAACTTTGGTGGGTGTGTTGAATTTACTATCAAATATTATTAGAAGGAAAAATACCATTTATTAGGTTTCTAATAATAATGATCTTATCATGTAGATGAAGGGGATACTGGAAAATATTCTATGAACTTTTTATAGTGGATCCTCAATAATTATTTTATTGTTTTTTATGTTATAAGTATTGATATACAACATATATTGGGACTTTTTTGAATTTCCATATATATTATCATGGGTTCATTTTTATTATTCCATATGATGTTATATATACTATTTGTTTACAAATGTGAATACATTATATGATCACTATGGATTTACAATTATTTCTACTTTTATATAATTTTTTGATATGATATTGTGTATATAGTATCCTGAATATTTTATATTGGATCGTAAAATTATGTTAAAACATATTTTAAATGCGGATAAATGCATGAAATTATGGGGCCCTTAAGCTCGATCCCAACATCCCAATAATAAGAATTAAATAATTTGTATTTAATACCATTTATTCATATTTTAAGATTTTAGGATTGGTATATGGTTATGTTTTTTCAACACATATATAGAATACACCTATGTTAAATGGGTTTTCAAAATGATGCTATTATTTATTATGATAATGGTTTCATAGATTATTCCTTTTGGATATATTTAGTTATGATTTATTTATTTTAGGTTGGTCTGATTTGGAATGAGCGTGTGAGTACATACACATATTTTGCACATTGGTTCACATGATATGTGTTTTTTCTCAAATTTTGAAATGGATTTCCAAAGGGTTTTTAAGTAATTAAATTCCAATGATTATTTATCGAATGTTTTCATCAATAAATTATTAGTTTCATACAATTAATTCAAAAATGTGGGTGATTTATTTTCAATAACTATTGTATTGATGTCACTATTATAATTATATAGGTACCTATTATGTGACCAAATCCTTGAGGTTTTAGTGAGTCATATTGCTTTTTTGTTTCATATAGTGAGTCCATAAAGGGATATTTTATAGAGAAAGTTAGTTATTATTCAATGTTGAGTTGGTAGGTTGGTATGATTTTCATATGAGGGTAATCTATAATGTTTTTAAAATTATGAAAACAATTCCTTTTAAATATCACATGGATTATAAGTGTGATAGAGTTGAGTTAGCACCTAAAATCACTCATACTGATCATGATGATGGATATAATTATTCTTCGAGGGTAGATACCACAGTCCATGTAGCTAAGACTCTTCATATAGAGGTGTTTTTTTCTTAGATGTTGAGATATGGAGTTGTAACTGTGGGTGTGGCCACTATGGTTGTCATTAAATTAGTCTTAAATATGAACATTCCTTATAAAATATAAGGAAATAGTATACTAAGATGTAGAGTATATGATTGATATGTTCTAGGTCATTTTCAAGATGGTTTGTACACCCTTAGATAAATGGTTGGAACTAACAGCTTTTATGATACATGTATTCTTTGATATGAACTAAATTAAAGGATATCAAAGAAAATGATATTCATTAATTCATAAGACATGACATGTATGAGATGTATATAAGGTCTTATTATTTTATTATATCATTGTGTTATATAGGGATTCAATGATCTATGTGTATCATGTTTTATAATAGGATTTATAATGAGAGATGTATGGGATGTGAGTGAATATGTCACTACATGGTATTCCATTAGTTTATCTTTGGTTATAAGTCAATGTGATTGATTTACTTATGGATTTTTAACACTAAATATTTACACTAAATTTTTCAATGAATGGAAGGTCAATCGTGAAGTATTGTTTGACTTCCATGTGATGGAAGTCGATGCATGAACACTAGAGAAATATTTATTTATTAAAATGTAGCTATAAAATAAATGTGATACTTATGTTAGAAACATTAGATTCAATAACACTAGTACCAACTAAATTTTCTACTGATTTTTTATTTATATTCATCAAGGAAATAGTTAACACTCCTTTTGGATAAATAGAGTCCTCTTTTCGTAAACAAAGTTGCACTGGATAGGGTACAACCTACAGAGTTTTAGACAACTCCAAACTAAACATTCCTACATTTTATATTCTTTATATAAGTATATAGTGTTAGATGAATATTCAATAAATTTCAAAAAAATTAAAAAAAATCGAAAAGAATTTAGGAATTTTATGATTAGGTAAATTACTAAATTACTTTTAAATGTCAGTAATATATCCCATATGAAATCCTCAAATGATAGGAAATTTATTTACAAATAAAAAAAAATATCCTTCTTCATAACCTATAGAAATGTAAATAAGGAAATGGTTGATGTTGGATTCCTAGTAAGGGTAAACATGGGATATAGAAAATGAATATCATGAGTGAGAATAAAATGAGTATAAGTTTATGAGAACATAAAAAATTAACATGATCATTGAATCTATGGATCATATATTCAAGGATATATATCTCAAATATTGAGTCATGGCGTAAGGAAGAAGCATTAGATAATACATGAGTCAAATAATTCAATAATAATAATATATGAAAGAAAAAAATTATCTTTTGAGTATCCAAAAACATATGTATGGGAAATCATAACAAAATGGAGCAAGAATTAGAACATAATTCCAAAATCATAGTGTAGTAGGAAACCCTGCATGGTTCCTACAATGGATAGAGTAACAATACAAGTTTCTTATATCTATATCATGATTTATAATCACTAAAAAATATTGGAAGGATGCATAGGACCCCACATGTCAGCATCCATGCATATAAGTTCCACAAGAACATAGAAAATACCATAATCACATCATAGAATAGATAAAACATTGAATGAAATGATTTTCTTGAAAAAATTATAAAAATATTATCAAAATATATCTAAAGAAACAAATTGGGTGTTCTCATTATATAATATCCCTATTTAAGCTAAAAATCATTATATGACATTGACATGGATGAAAAATAATTTAACAAAAGAATTAGGAGTATGATTATTGAAAATAAAAGAAATTGGATACATGAAATGTGGAGTTAAAGATAAAAATACATACATGAAAAAGGAAATCCTTTATTGTTTTAATAATATACATTGAAAATCACATCCTTAAAACGTTTTAAAACCTCTATATAATGAATAATATATGGTAATATAAAAATCATAGAAGATAAAAAATATTTTGGTATCTAATTAAAAAATGAACATTGGTTGGATGATAAATTTGGATATGGGAGAAAATGTGATATTAATAATAGTGGGAGTTATTCTAAACAACATTGTATTTTTAGGATGGGAGAAATTTATAAAATAGGATTATTTTGAGGGTAAAATGTAAATTTTCAAGATAAAAATATAAAAATAATATATAATATAGAAATTTCAGTATAGGAAAACATTGAAGATTTTAGTCTAACAAAGTAGTTTATGACTTAATGAAATAAAATTTAGTTAACAAAACACTTAAATTTAATGTATATTTGGAATAACAACACAATTAAATAGAGAAAAAAAATTAAAAATTGAATATTATATGTAAAGATAGAGTCATGATATATTATTTAAATGAGTTGTAGAGAAGACATTGTAGTAGATTATATGTGAACAATACCGAACATGTCCTAAGAAGGAAATGTTGAGATGAAAAATTGTTAACTAAAGTCTTGACCCACATAGTTCATGCATCTATAGGGCATAATATGAATTTTTTTATGAAATACTTTCTTTTGAATATTTTCCATATATATTTCATTTTTTATGATGCATTTAGAATTATATGTTACCAATTTATATATTTTTTCTCTCCTCAACCGATGCGATTTGTTCAGTCAAATCCACCAAAACTAGTTATGTCTATTAAATGTAGTAATGGATTTATAAAATATTTTAAGTTTCTCAATAATTTTCATGGATCTAGAAATAGATGTTTTATAATGATTATTTATGTTCCATGTTAATTATATGGAACATAATGATCTAATTAGTAATGAAAAAAAACCGAAAACATGTTTTCTTCTATAACCTTTAATGTTTGGAAGGTTTATTTCTAATATTTAATTTAAATCATTATATTACCTATATAGAATAAAAAACATTATTTTCATATTAATATTATATTTTAAAAAAATTCTCATAACTATCCATGAAATCATATGAAAAGCATCATTCATGTAGGTAGTCATACCAACCACTATGAAAACATGCTCTAATTAATTTTATAAGTATAATTATATAAATTTTTTAATACACTATCATTATTAATTAATTATTAGAACATATAAAATTCTTTATAATAATATAATATTATCAATATTTTAAATTTCATAATCATTCATTATATAATAGTTATAACATGGTTCACATAGATGGTAAAACCAACCTAAAAAGGTATGTGTTAAATGACTAAATGAAATATAATATGGTATTATTTAATGATAATATTTCATTTATATATTCAGAATTATTTAAAAAAAATACATCATTGAAAATATTATTTAAGAACGGGTAGATGAATAAATGTAAGATTGATAGTTGAGGATATGGTACTTATATATGAGAATTCATTATTTTCTTGGAAACCATCTGGATTGAAATGGGATTTATAAAAAAATGGGAACAAAAGCTCAATAACATTGTATGAGATTCCCCATACCCACACTCTTAGATTTTTTTCATAAAAAATGATTATTTTTTCTAATTAAAATGTTTTATATCACTAAATGATATACAATTACTATATTTATGAGGATTATTTAGAACTAGTGTTTTTGATGATGAAGAAAACCAAAAAGAAAAACTATTTACTCATGTAAAATCCTATTACTATTTTAGGTATTGATAAACCCTCTGGTATTAAATTATTAATATCTTATGTAGGAAAATAATAATTTATTAACGAATTTTTCATAAATGTGTTAAAGGCCTTAACTTCCTGTTAATATCTTGGAATATTCAATTGAATATTTTTGGGGTTCGACACTGAGATGGTTCAAGATCTGAGGCCCATAATGGCTCAGGGAAGGCAGAATAAAATAATTAAATATAATATATTAAGTGCGCAATTTTTATTCGAAATATTTTAATAACTTGGGAATGATATGTCATTTGAGAATTCTAATATTACTGTTATGTCCAAAATATGGTGTTTACCCTAATTGGAGTATAACATTCGAAGGCGCTAAACATTTGGACGTCTCTATCTTGAGATAAAGTTATTAAATAATAAATAATATATAATTTTATTAAAAATAAATAAATATCTCTCAAACGGTTCTTTATATGGGAAATATGAGACCACTGATAGGTCCAGAATGTGCTTTTTTCCCAAGAAAGTGTATAACATTTGTAGGCGTTGGATATTTGAATGCCCCGCTCACAAAAATAAACATTTTATTGAAATTAATTAATTATCCCGGGTTTTAATTAACAAATAATTAATATCTAATAATTAGTTCATAACTTTGGAAATTTGAGACCACTGATGGGTCCATAATGAGGGTTTTACCCTAGACAAGGTGTAACATTCATACGCATCAGACGTTTGGAAAGATCGGTCACGATAAAATCTTTTTTTATCAATTAATTGTTTATTGCAATTTTTGAATAACAAATCATTAATATGTATCAAACGATACATCTTTTGAGAAATCTGAGATCACCGTTGGGTCTAAAACAAGTTTTTTACCCTAGAAGGGGTATAAATTTAATGTGAAATAGATATTTGGAGTCATTTAATTTTTATTTTAAATAATTAACATATTAATTATAAATAAAACATCATGCGTTGTTCATTTTTCTATCCCAAAACTGTAACCCCACCTTTTGACAATTCAAGATTTTAAAATCATTTGTTTCTTGACTATTTTGAACGGTTTCTATTACAACACATTAATACGATGAATGTGTGAACTTATCATTGATTTGTTTGATCAAAAACAGTTTTGAATGGCGTGTTCTTAATTCCCACCCACATATGCATTTTGGATATTTTTAAATATCCAAACCTCTTGGTTTTCCTTCTGTTGGTTGATCTTGTCAAATTTCAATCAATTCAGGTCTTCCTTTAGTGTGACCATAAGGCCTCGATTCTTGGAGTTTGATCTCCTTTTCAGCATAAGAATGGATGGGGGACCTCTTGTGTGCAATGAAGATTAGTTTTGTTCTTATTTTATTTATTTAATTATTTATTTAATTATTTGTTTCAATATTCTCTCTTATATAACTTCTATGTTAATTATCATAATTAAGTATTGTTGGTGTGGTTGGAATCATCTCAACAAGAAGAACCTAAATAATATTTTTTTAAGACAATAGTGTTTTATTCAATATTCTTTTCCACATTTTAAATGGTTTTTTAAAAATAAATTTATCAAAATATAATTTTTAAGAATTATTGAATTATAATTAAAACAAATTATCAAATAATAATTTTAATAAAATTATCAAGGATAATACTTAAACAGTTTAATCAAATAATAACTTCACTAATTTAAATATATATATATATATATATATATATAATTGTAATAAATCATTAAATGATGGCTATATGGATTTTTTTGAGATGGGTAAATAGTCATCTAATCTAGGCAGGGAGAAAAATCTTGTTCCATAGCATCACTGTAGTATGGTACTGTAGCAATATAGAAGCAGCAACGACTGTTGAACAGTGACACTATAGCAGCAAAGGTATTGTAGATGGAACTGTAACGGTGGTGGTACTGTAGTAGTAGGGTACTGTAGCAGTAATATTCACTGAAGGGTCCTTTGGGCCAAAAACATGTGCTTTCAAGCCTATTATTCAGACCACTTCGCCTTAGGCCATAGGTCTATGTAATTAGTCTCCCTCTCCCCATCTAAAAGGAGGTCTTTTCCTTAATAATAAAATGAGGCTTCGGCCCCAACCATTAAAAAATAGATAATTTGTTATGATAATCGCATGGCATTACTAATGATTATTATAAATAATTATCAATTGATAATGATACTGAGTTATTCAAAGAATAATCAATTAAAAGTATCAAAAGATTATTTCATAAAATTAACAAAGAAAATTACAAGGATTTATCAAGGAATGATAATTAATAATTATCAACTGATAATTAAAACTAATTAAAATAAAAAGATTGAGAAATGATAATTCGTAAGAAATAATTATTAGAATATAATTATTCATTTTATTAAATAGATAATTATAAATTAATAATATATAATTATCAAAGGATAATTATATTTTTTTCAAAGGATATTTATCATAATTATAAAATGATTATTTCAAAATTTTCTAAGAATGATAAAATATTATCACTTGTAATATTTTTAATCGATAATTTGAAAATTATCTAAGAGTGGAAAAATATTATCACATGAAATGTTTTTAATCGATAATTTGAAAATAATCTAAGAGTGATAGAATATAATCACATGTAATATTTTTAATCGAAAATTTGAAAATTATTCATGAGAGAGAATGTAACACCACAAGATTTTATGAGATTTATTCTTTTTAATTTCTTTCATATCTTCTGTTGTACGCTACACCAAGATTATCTTGCATTATATGCAAGACCGTATTAGCTTGCATTATACGCAACATTATTCTTGGATCGTGTTACACACAATTTCAAGTTTGTTTGATTGTAGTTATTCTACGCAACATTGAGTGTATATATATATATTCAATGTATAAATGAAATGTGGTTGGATTATGTTATACGCAACAACAATGGAGTCTTGCACTACACGCAACCTTGACTTGGCTTACATTACACGCAATCTCAACCTTCCATGATAGCTTGCGTTGTACGTAATACCAAGTTTCACTAATCAATGATATGCTATTAAAATATTATTAAAACTAGTCATTATGAATAGTAATACACACTTTTTGAAATTTTATAAATGTTATCTTTCAAAATGGACTTCATTTTTGGATTCGGAATATTGAAATTAGCCTAGGGTGAATCTTTGGCATTTTTCTGAAAACATTCTATTTTTGATGAATAGTGAAAACACTTGGTTACTATTTAAAAATCGACTTTTTATTTAAATAATTATTTATTTTATTTAAATTTATTATAGGTCAAAATTGATACATAATACCTATATAAGTTCAATGTAATTCATTTTATTCATTTTAGAATAATTTTAGATATATAAAAATTTTATTGAACTTTTCACCGTCTTTTACCCACCTCCTAGGAGAATTTGAAAATCTACATAAAACATAATTTTACCGCTTATGTGAGTGGAATTTCTAAAATATGGGAGACACAGTTAATATCAAGGAGTAAAATGTGGTTCAATAAGATAAAAATAATTTTTGGTGAATAGTAACTTTTAACATTTATTTATCACGGTTAAAAGTAAATAGGGTCATTAAGGTTAAAAATAATATTATTATTACCCTAACACATGTCCTAATTCTATTGGATAAGTGTAACTCAACCAAAAAAACCTTAAGAATAAATTATTTCCCTTTAGGTCCACTTGGATTAGATTGGGACACTTATTATTATTTTATATAAAAAAGGGTTAAAATAGTTAAAATCAATGTTTAATAACTAAAACATTTTTAATATAGGGATATACATAAGATAAATTCGACCATAAATATTCATTATAAATCTAAAAATATTTCCTACATAATTTAATTTTATTTATATTTTTTAGACATTATATGATTTAATTTATTTATGTCACAATGATGATGTTGTAATTACCTTATTAATGAAATAATAACATAATTGATGATATAAATACCCAAATAAATGTAATTTGAGACTTTTCATAATTTACAAAACTTTTCAAGGTTAATATGACATGTTATTATTTATTCAATTAACTTTTTTTGACTAATCATGTTGTTATTATTTTCACAAAAATCAATTACCAAATAATGTCAAAATTGACATAAAATAGTTTTTAAAACAATTATAATATTATTAATTGTTATTATATTCCTAAAAATCTAATGTTTGGCCAAATGACTTAGATAAAGTTTTATATATTAATAATTAACCACTTGGGGTTCGTTTGGCTTGTTATAGTAATTTTATTAACCATATAGTGTAAGAATCAAGAAGACACGGTAAAAGTTAAACTATTTAACTTAGAGTTAAATCTACAAGATAAGGTTAAAATAGTAACCTAAACTTTTCTAAAACCTATTGGTTGAGATTATTTCAACCCATCCCCACTTTAGATTCTAAATAAATCAATTTTTATCTATTATAAATCGAATATGACTTTATTATAAAATAATATTTTAAGTTTTTCCAAAGGTTCTCCTCTCCTCCCTTATAAAAAGGGCACCCATTCCCTCTTCTCTTAACACCCTTTTGAATCTTGAAGCTCAGCCAAAACCTCACCATTTATATTCTCCATTTCCGTAGAAAAATTCTGGAGGTTTTTATATTCTCAAAAGACCAAATCTACTTCCTTAAGAGGAATCTTAAAGGAGGTGCGTCGAAGAAGAGGTAATCTCTTATTCTGATTCTCTCAAGTTTCTTTCTTCTTCTACTTATTCTTATTTAGTTGTTTCACTATAAAGTAATAACATCGTTATCACTAATATACTGATATATTCTTATAAATATGAAACAATGGTATTTCATCTTCTATCCATCCAACAGAAAACAAAATCACCGTGTGTGCGTACGTACGGAATACCGTCTCCACATTGTGGTGTAATCTGTTTTCGACCACCACCTTACATGGATGGGTATAATGGTGTAAATAAATAAATATATATGATAATTTTAAAGTGATATTGATTATGAAATATTATAAATACACTTCAATACAATTCCATGATCATTGGAAATGATATCATCGCTCGTGCGTACGTACGGACCCCCATCTCCATGACGCGATGAGATTCATTCTCCATGTTAACCATTCATGAATGATTGTCAAGTGTATATAATGAATAATAATGAAATATATGACATAATAATGATACTTAATTTATGTATATATATATTTATGTCATCTACTTAATTCTATTCAATTCAATAAGGAAATAAAAACAACGTTCATGGGTACGTACGGCCCACCATCTCCATGAACGGTGTATTTCATTCCATTTATCAATCTATCATATATATATATAAGATGAATATATATAAATCAGGTTATAAATTATGGAATTAAGTAAATCAGGATATAAGTAACAATATCAATAACAACAAGTCGAAACATGTACGATAAATGAAAAGATTTTACCCAAAACGCTGCTTTAACATGGAATTTACAAAAGAACGGGTAATATAAAATCATAAGTGAACCATATATGATATCATAACAAAAAATATGATCTTTTAATAAGTAAATGACATTATTTAAATCATTATACAGTAGGTTTATATACTTAAGAAGCATATCAGACATAAGGTAAGGGATAACTTTTCCAATCTCGTTTTTATCCGAGATTATTTATTTGTAAGTATTTACTCGGGTTATATTTATCATCCATGTCCTTGTTTTCTAAAAATGGTTTCATGTATGTTTAATGTCCTTTTTATCCATTTTTTCCTTTTAATACATGGTATGTAAGGAATATTTTTTTTACCATACGAGGTACTTTTTGACTTTTCCAGAAAAAGTACAAGAAGAATGTTTTTTTAACTTATATGGCATAAATGGATTTTTACGGTTTTTTAACGCCTTATTTTCATGAATCTTACTCTACTAGATTTCATTACTATTTTCAAAAAAATCCTTTTCTTTTAATATTGCATGACATTTTGTGAAGTTAAATTGATTTTGAAGAAGAAATGATATTTTACTCAAGAATTCATTTTAAGTGTTTTATCAAAACCATTTTTCCACTAAGATGACATTTTTCTCATATGTGTATGTTTCAAGTATAATGTCTCTATTATTTACATGGTTTCACTTTTCTTATGATGAAATGATATCCATTTGTTTTATATGGATTATGTTATGATGGGATGATGTTTATGAAACCCATTTTATTTTTTGGGTTATGATGAATGATTTATGTTTATGTTGTGGCACACGTAAGAATGGTTTCATTATGTGATGGGTGAGACCTATATCTACCTCAAATGAATTGGGTAAAGATTTATATTTCATGAGATTGACATGGCTGGAATGGTAAGTTAATCTGGTTCAGTGTTAGAGGAATAGAATGAGGATTGAACTCGATTCAGAAAGGGACTTTGTCCACTAAAATGGTCTCAGCAGAAATGCCTTGGATACTATGAAAATCATATCATGTGCTTAATGGTTTTCCACAATTACATGTTTTATTCCCAATATGATTTTATCATTATTGATGTTCCATTATGATCTATTCCTTATTTACTGCCATGTTTTATGTCATTGATCAATATTTTGATGTTTAAACATTATGTTCATGTTTTTCTGTTCAAATGTATATGGTTTGTTTTATTCTATCCATGTTTACCATTACTGATCATTTGATCTCACCCTTCATATGTTTTCTTTTCCCCAGGATATAAATAAAATTTTTAGGTAAGAAAACAAAAGGGGGAGATCTTTATGGGAGATGTTGAAGATCTTTCACAACGATTAGAAGATTTTTTTCCATGTTTCCAAAGACACTAAACTATTACGATCCTTGCGTGTTGGTTTTTGTTATGTGTTAAGTATTCAGAAAAAGTAATGTAATGTCCATGTACATTAAGCTTTGGGTCTATACAGTTGGTATCAGAGGAAAGTTTTAGTTTACCTTTGGAAACTAGGATGCGAAAACTTTAGTGAAATCCCTAGATATATTTCTAAGGTATGTCTAGGGATGTCCCTAAGGTTAAGTATACGTATAGTTTAGACTCCTAGAATTATGTTGACGATAATGAATAACCTAGGGTGAACCTAAGGGGTCATGGATTAAAGAATTTTTGATAAGTTAGACATCCCATAAGTGACTTTTTATGATTATGTGGTTCCTCTTTATTTTAACTGTTTCTTACACTGTGGTTTCTGGTCTTATTCAATGGATGGAACGAGAAGGAATTCAGTTAACATTGATTCCAATGGACAAATTCATGACTATGATCAACGAAATAATGTAATGCCTAGAGAGAAAGATATTGTGATTATGCCGAATTAGTCATCTCGATATATTATTAACAAGGTTAACTTTAGTTGTTTTCCTAAGTCATCAAATAACAAGAATATGAAATTTTATGCATGTTCGCATGGTGAGGAGCATAGAGAAAGGAAGATTGAGATTTATAAAGAAGGGAAGAAGAACCTTGAGGAATACCTCAAATGGAGGGTAAGATGTTATCTATGTGAAGAAAAGGGTCATAGAGTGACAGACTGTTATGGAGTCCAATGTCTTATCTGTGGAGAACATGGTCATTACCCAACTCAATGCTCTAACCTAAGAAGTTACTTCTAAATCGAGGAAGGACCTATTCCATGACAATAATTAAAGAGGATGGATTGAAGGGATTATGTATTGTAATTCAATAATACTATTTTTGAGGTACATTTATAGTATATTAAAATATCTGTGTGTTGGTCCATTGTGGTTTTCTATAAGAATATTGTACCGGTAACCATGAAATGTAATTCAAATATTTTTGAAAGAAGATGATATGCGCATAATGAAGGGATAAAGAGAAAATAAATTGTTTGATAGTATTCATGAGCTCAAGATTGAAATAAGGACTAAGTGATATCATGATTTGAGTATATAGAATTTTTGGGATTTTGGTATGTGTAACTTTTGACAGTACTCATGTTTTCACTATGGTTCTATGGTAATTCATGTTTCAAAAAAATACATGATTAAGGTATTCACATGTTTGGAATGTGACCAACAAGATATATCTTATGATATATGGGGCTAAATGATGGTATTCACATGCTTGTTATGTGACCTTTCAAGTAACCATTTTCTTTATACTATGAGATTGGAAAGATGTATTTTGGATAAGCCTAAAGATTGGAATGGATTATGTTGGACATAAGATAGTATTATTTAATGATAGAACTTGTTTTTCAATATTATTTCTGGAATGTTATAATAGTATAGTTTTAGAAAAAGAACAACCCATAGGATGAGGACAACCCGTCGCGTTGGACAAGGCTGTGGGAATCGAACCCACAACTGAAGTATGACATGACTTTATTGCATACCACTGGCCTACAGAAAGTCCCTGGTTAGTAGAAACTAGTTTTATTTTATTAAGTGCTATTATAGATGAAGTATAAGTCTATTTTAGCAACCATATATGATTAATCTCAAGATAGATGGACTTATGTATATTTAATAAATTGTGCTAAACTTTTTGCGATAGAAACAAATGGAATGACCTATCATTCTAACGCATAATCTACTAAAACTTCACGAATGACAAATTCAACTTCATTTATTTAAGAGATAAGGTAGAAATTGTTCAAGGCACAAACAACGGTGAGATTTTACCAAAATCAAGTATGTATTTATTTTAATTCAACAATTCTTCAGCATTAGGGGAATGATCTTGAAAACTAAAAATGTTTTCCTAGTACCCTCATACCTGATAAATCAGATGGCACCTTAGATCATCACAAATTTATGGCTTTGTGATTGATGGATTTTTCATATCCATGTTCTCTGCCACTCTCCATCAAAACTTGATGGTTATATTTCTCTTCAATATCCATATTTTCACCTATGTTCTCCTATGTGGAAACCCAGTGATGAGTTAATTTGGGTAACCGTTACATTTCATACTTTAGTTTTTAAAGTTATGTTTTGGTATTCCTTTTTACGATGTGGGTTTCTATGAAAGAAACTCTAATGTAATAAACCATTTATAACCCCGAAGAATTTTGAGGGCGAAATTCATTTTAAGGGGGGTAGAATGTAACACCCCGATATTTTATGAGATTTATTCATTTTAATTTCTTTCATATATTCTATTGTACGCTACACCAAGATTATATTGCGCTATACACAAGACCGTATTAGCATGCAGTATACGCAAAAATATTCTTGGATCGTGTTACACACAATTTCAAGTTCGTTTGATAGTATTTATTCTACGCAACATTGAGTGTGTGTGTATATATATATTCAATGTATAAATGAAATATGGTTGGATTTTGTTATACGCAAAAACAAAGGAGTCTTGCACTACACGCAACCCTGACTTGGCTTACATTACACGCAATCTCGACCTTCCACAATACCTTGCGTTGTACGTAATACAGAGATTCACTAAACAACGATATACTATTAAAATATTATGAAAACTAGCCGTTATGAATAGTAATAACCACTTTTTGAAATTTTATAAATTTTATCTTTCAAAATGGACTTCATTTTTGGATTTGGAATATCGAAATTTTCCTAGGGTTAATTTTTGGTATTTTTTGAAAACTATCTATTTTTTATGAATAGTGAAAACACTGGGTTACTATTTAAAAACTAACTTTTTATTTAGATAATTATTTATTTTATTTAAATTTATTTTAGGTCAAAATTGATACATAATACCTATATAAGTTCAATGTAATTAATTTGAGTCATTTTAGAATAATTTTATGTATATAAAAATTTTATTGAACTTTTCACCATCTTTTACCCACCTCCTAGGAGAATTTAAAAAATCTACATAAAACTTCATTTTACCACTTCTGTAAGTGTAATTTCGAAAATCATGGAGACACGGTTAATATCAAGGAGTAAAATGTGGTTCATTAAGATAAAAATAATTTTTGGTGAATGGTAACTTTTTTACTTTTATTTACCACGGTTAAAAGTGAATAGGGTAATTAAGGGTAAAAATGATATTATTATTACCCTAAAACATGTCCTAATTCTATTGGATAAGTGTAATTCGACCAAAAACAACCTTAGGAAAAAATATTACCCTTTAGGTCCACTTGGATTAGATTAGGACACTTATTATTATTTTATTTAAATAAGAGTTAAAATAGTTAAAATCAAAGTTTAATAACTAAAACATTTTTAATATTTGGTTATAAATAATATAAATTGGACTATAAATATTAATTATAAAGATAAAAATATTTTATATATAATGGTATTTTATTTATAATTTTTAGACATTAAATGATTTAATTTATTTATGCCACAATGATGATGTAGTAATTACCTTATTAATGAAGTATTAACATAATTGATGTTATAAATACCCAAATAAATGTAATTTGAGACTTTTTATGAATTAAACTAATTTTATAGGTTAATATGACATGTTATTATTTATTCAATTAACTTTTTTCGAACTAATAATGTTGTAATTATTTTCAAAAAAATCAATTACCAAATAGTGTTAAAATTGACATAAAATAGTTTTTAAAACAAATATTATATTATTAATTGTTATTATATTAATAAAAATATAAGGTTCAGCCAAATGACTTAGATAAGATTTTATTTATTAATAATTAACCACTTGGGGTTCTTTTGGCTTGTTATAGTAAGTTTATTAACCATATAGTGTAAGAAAACAAGAAGACACAGTAAAAGTTAAATTATTTAACATAGAGTTAAATCTAAAAGATAAGGTTTAAATAGTAACCTAAACATGTATAAAACGTATTGGTTCATAGGATTTATACCAATACTTACTTTATCTTTAAAATAAATCAATTTTCAGTTATTATAAACCGAATATGACTTTATTATAAAATAATATTTTATGTTTTTCCAAAGGTGCCCCTCTGCACCCTTATAAAAAGGGAACACATTCCCTCTTCTCTTTACACCCTTTTGAGTCTTAAAGCACGGCCAAACCCTGCCCATTTATCTTCTCAACTTCCCTAGAAACATTTAGAAGGTTTTGGTCTTCTCAAAATACCCACTCTACTTCGTTAAGAGGAATCTTAAAGGAGGTGTGTCGAAGAAGAGGTAATCTCTTCTTCCGATTCTCTCAAGTTTCTTTCTTCTTCTACTTCTTCTTCTTTAGTTGTTTCACTATAAATTAATAACATAAGTATCAATAAAATACTGATATATTATTATAAATATGAAACAACTGTATTTAATCTTCTATCCATCCTACGGAAAATGAAATCATCGCGCGTGCGTACGTATGGAATACCTTCTCCGCGCCGTGGTGTAATCCATTTTCGACCACCACCTTACTTGGATGGGTATAATGGTGTAAATAAATAAATATATATGATTATTGTAAAGTTATATTGATTCTTAAATATTATACATACACTTAAATACAATTCCATGATCATTGGAAATGATATCATCGCTCGTGCGTGCATACGGACTACCGTCTCCATGACGCGATGAGATTCATTCTCCATGTTAACCATTCATGAATGATTATAAAATATATATAATGAATAATAATGAAATATATGACATAATAATGATACTGAATTTGTGTATATATATATATGTATGTCATCTACTTAATTCAATTCAATTCAATAAGGAAATGAAAACAACGTTCATGCGTATGTACGGCCTACCGTCTCCATGAACGGTGTATTTAATTCCATTTATTGATCAATAATATATATATGTATATGATTAATATATATATATTGTGTTTTACATTATGTAATTAAGTAAATCAGGTTATAAGTAATAATATCAAGAATAACAAGTCGAAACACGTACGATAAATGAAACGATTTTACCCAAAAAGCTGCTTCAACATGGAATTTACAAAAGAACAGGTAATATAAAGTCATAAGTGAACCATATATGAAATCATAACAAATGAATATGATTCTATAATAATTCAATGACATTATTTAAATCATTATACAGGAATTTCGGATACATACTAAGCATATCAGACATAAGGTAAGGGATAACTTTTTCAATCTCGTTTTTATCCGAGATTGTTTATTCGTAAGTATTTACTGGGGTTATATTTATCATCTATGTCCTTGTTTTCTAAAAATGGTTTCATTTATGTTTAAAGTAATTTTTACCCATTTTTTCCTTTTTCTACATGGTATGTAAGGAATATTTTTTTTACCAAATGAGGTACTTTTTGACTTTTTCTGCAAAATTACGAGAAAAATGTTTTTTAACTTATACGGCATAAACTGATTTTTAAGGTTTTATAACACCTTATTTTCATGAAGATTAATATACAAGATTTCATGACTATTTTCAACAAAATCCTTTCCTTTTAATATTTCATTACATTTTGTGAAATGAAAATGATTTTGAAGAAGAAAGGATATTTTCCTCAAGAATTCATTTCAAGTGTTTTATCAAAACCATTTTCCCTCAAAGATGACATTTGTTCATATATGTATGTTTCAACTATAATGTCTCTATTATCTATATGGTTTCACTTTTCTTATGATGAAACGATATCCATTTTTTTATATGGATTATTTTATGATGGGATGATGTTTATGAAAACCATTTTATTCTTTGGGTTATGATGAATGATTTATGTTTATATTTTGGAACACGTAATAATAATTTCATTATGAGATGGGTAGGACCTATATATCCCTCCAATTCATTGTGTAAAGATTTATATCTCATGAGATAGACATGGATGAAATGGTAATTCAATCCAATTCAGTGTTACATGAATGGAACGAGGAGTGAACTCGTTTTAGAAAGGGACTTTGTCCACTAAGATGGTTTTGGCAGCAATGCCTTGGATACTATGGAAATCATATCATGTGATTAATTTTTTTCCACAATTACATGTTTTATTACAATGTTATTTTATCATGGTTGATGTTCCATTATGATCTATTCCTTATTTACTGCCATTTTTTATATCATTGCTCAGGATTTTGATGTTTAAACATTATGATCATGTTTTTCAGTTCAAATGTATATGGTTTGTTTTATTCTATCCATGTTTACCCTTACTGAGCATTTGAGCTCACCCTTTATATGTTTTATTTTCCCAAGGATATAAAGAAAAGTTTTAGGTAAGAAAATAAAAGGGGAAGATCTTTATGGGAGATGTTGAAGATCTTTCACAATGATTAGAAGATTTTATTCCGAGTTTCCAAAGACACTAAACTATTACGATCCTTGAGTGTTGGTTTTTTTATATGTTAAGTATTCTGCAATAGTAATATAATGCCCATGTACGTAAAGCTTTGGGTCTCTAGAGAGAAACTATAATCGCATGCGATATTTTATTTCCTTTTGAAATAAAATATATGGTTTGGGTTCTTGGAACACCTGATGAACTCTGAGATTTGGTGTGTTGACACTTACAATAATAAGGCTGTGAGGATGTGTATTGAACCACACAGGGTGTTTTATCATTGCCGCTGATATCGATGAGCTTGAGGTAGGTGGTTCCGTCCCTATTAGCTAAATTGGTTATCCTTTTTTTGCTTGATTTCTTTCAAGTGTTGATTTAAATTCAATTACTCAAAATTTTCTTTCAATTAAATTGATAAAAAACTAGATTTTGATGAATCAAGATATTTGAAATGGTTTTTCCATGAATATTTGGAAAACCTCTAATCCCATTGAATTGGGGTGGGTTTATACAAATTTTCTTACTTAAATTGTGTAATTTAAATGGTGGATTTGATGGAAATGTTTTCAATTAAATTGTTTCATTTAATTGTTAAAATTAATTGTGAAAATGATGAAATTGGTTTTTAATGGATTTCAAACTCATGAAAATGGCCTAGAATGATTTTATAGAAACTCAGTGGTTTTATCTTGTGAAAAAAACATGTTTTTTAATAAAACCTATTTTGTGTTTAAATGTAAATAAATTGGAATTTTTGAAAAGGAAGAATGGTATTGATCATATTTTAAGTGGTCTTAAAATAGTTCTCCCAACATGTAAGAGTGCATACAAGCCTTAGGTAGTTAGTGGGTTATTGGGATACACTCTACACTGTTACAATGTTCGAAAACATACATGTAGTGGGTCACATCCCCGATGGGTTGGTGATGAGTCTACTTTGGCCAGTGTCATGGGGGCATGTGTATACACATTTTGTTGAGTTGACTTAGATAGTATGGAATCTTATAGCCGGTTAATACTATCTTACCTTTTGGATGATGACCATGTTGCTCGCTTGTTAATTTATATTTGAGATATAAATTTATTCCAATGTTTGTGTGATCTAATTGACATGCCTTCTGAATTTATATAAACTATTTTATATAAATGTTTTACATAAGACATTGTTTTAGAAATATTCCATCTCTTGTAAAGTAAAACATGTTCTTTGAATGTAATTCCTCTCATTTTGAAAATGTATAGAATGTTCTGTTTAAAAATGATTTTGAATTTCCAAACCTATTATCTTTAAAAATTGAAATCATTACTTTGGATAATCTATATTTGGAATTTGTTATAAAATCTGTGGCGGAAACCTATTAGGCTTAGGCTCACAACCTACTTTTTCCTTTGGGTGTATGTAGACTTTCATCTTCCAGGTTAGAGAAAAGATAAAGGATCTCTTGTAGTTGGATCCAAATGTGGATCTTTAGTCTTGGTGATTTGTGTCCTTAAAGACCATTGGGATATTTTACCATTTTAATACTTTGGTTTTCATGATTTTGGATGGTTTATTCCTTATTGAATTCTGGTACATTACTCCTGGTGGAGTTACTTTTTTATGCACACTATCTTGTTTCTTTTCTTCTACATTATTGGTAGAAAAATCATTCCCACTTTCATGTTGTGTGATGCTAGGTGCTTGTCACATACCTGCGGAGATTGTGAATTCCCTTTGTGCTATGTCAAGTTCGGCTTGGTTATCGAGTGACCAGGGTACCTGGGTTGGTCTGTGACAACTAACGTATTTATAATTTTTTTAATTTATATAAATCAAATACACTCAGTATTTTCTCTATCTAAAATCCACATATTCAAGACATATCTCAATGATAAATCATACACATCTAAAAAGCCCTGTAGAAAATATTTTAAAGCCTAGAGTGAAAAGAAGTTCAAGTAAGGGGTTTTCAAAATAGTTTTTTCCATACATACAAAATAAAATACTATATTATTTGAAAAAAATTCATTTTAATATTTAATTATTAGTTTTAAAACATAAAATTCATTTTCCCATAAAAATACATATACATATTTCCAAAATAAAATAACATTCCATAATTTTTTTCTTTTAATTGTAAAATTTAATTTCTCTTATATCAAAAACCTTTTTATTTTTGAAATATACAGAACCCATTTATTTATGTAAAGTATTGAAAAAATTATCTATAAAATAAAAAATATATAAAATATTAATTATTAAAATAAATCAAATGATTTTTTATAATAATAGAATTTTTAATTATGAAAATAAAACTATATGGAATCTTATAAAAATAAATATTTTATTGGGATAGACCATCAAATATAAAACATCCCTTTATGTTTGGGATCCCTCCGTATTCCTTAAAATTTTGACAAATTCAATGCATTAAATTTTAAAAATTTATTTTGATCTTTCTATTTTACATAGAAGTTTTCTACCATATTTTTATTAATTTGAAGATGGATATATATATATATATACAAATATATATTTATATATTTATATTTATTTCCTCACTAAATAATAAGAAACCAAAATTTATGATAATAAAACTATTGACTAAGATAATAAAAAATTTACATGGAAAAATGAATGAAAATAAATAAGGCAAAATCATACAAAATTATAACATCAATGATGTATGTGAAGAAATTTAATCATGTGGATTAAGAATTATAATGGAAAACATTTTTTTATCTAAATAAAGTGGTATAGAGATTCTAATAATCAATCATTTTATTCATGGAATGAAAATATTAAGAATTTTTAAAAACCCCAAATGTTAAATTAAATAGATATAATTTTATAATAATATTAAATTTCTTAAAATTATTTAGGACTAGAATATATATTTGTTTCTTAAAAGACAACTCCCTTACTAAGAGGTCCTTATAAACATAAAATTTAAATATTTAAAAAATAATTTTCATATAAAGTCATATTTTTTAATTCTTTTAACCAAATTTTAAGTAAATAATATTAAAACATTAATCCCTTAAAAATAAGGGTTATAAAAATAAATTAGAAATTATTTTAAAACTATATTTTTATCACTAAAAACTGATTGGTATAATGAAAATTTTAAATCGTAATCTAAAAACCACAATTCCCCTTTCAATGGGTGTTTTAAAAAATGCTTCTTCGAAACAATTTAACTAAAATGATTTTTCTTGATAATTGACATTTCATTCCAAAACATGATCCTCTTAAGATGGGTATGTGAATTTCATAAAATGGAATTTAGAATCATTTAAAATAAATTCCCCCTTACTTGGTGTAGAAAATAAAAACATCATGATTGTTTATCTATTGGGAAAAAATCCATGAAGGTATTATTCAATCATTTTTGAGGTGATTGTTTTCATTGACAAAACATGCCTATGTGTTGTGTATGTTGAAAAAGTAGACCATGATGTACAAATTTGTTGACAAAGGGGGTTTACATGGTGATTTGTCAATTTCAAGGGATGTTGTGAAAAATTAATGATTGATTGAAGAACCTTGACAAAGGAATGGACGATCTGAAGGCAGTACAAAAAGAGAAGATATAAGGTGGCATAGTTTTCCATTGTTTGCCAAATTTTTAGGCCTTAAAATACTCAAATAGAGAAAAGTTTTTTTGGAAAAGGTTCTTACATTCCGGTGTATTAGAGGATTAGAAAATTGTGAATCATATGTTTTTCAAGATCAAAACATCAAAATATGGAAAAGGAAATAGGGGCGCCCATGTTTTGGTTTGGGTGTGCAAGCTGACTAGGGCGATAAAGACTAGGGCGGCTGAACTTGCGCGCCAGGAGGGGACTTGCGAGCCAGAAATCAGGGTACCAAAAATGCCTATAAATAGAGGTCCACCCCTCCTCATTTTTCATGTATTTTAACACTTAGATAAAATTAGATCTCCAGTCATGCAGGTGGTTTGGTCACGCTAGTGGTGGTGTGGGAACGCAAGATATAAGGTTATTCAGTAGTTGTGCGTCAATATTGGATTGGGCATAAAAGGGTGTGATTCGCCCAAGGTTGGAGTTGGAAAAGGAAGTGTCGTGCAAGTGGTCAGGTGAAACTTGCACTCCAGGCATGAAGATGTGCACCAAGAATTTGATAAGTGTGCCAAGCATAGAGAAGCGCGTCGGTCACTCTAGGACTGTGAAAAAGATGGAAGATTTTCTTGTACCTATAGTGCAAAGTGTGATTTATCTATAGTTGAATGCTAGACATTAACAAAGAATCTACATATAGTGAAATATGCATTCATTTGTGATAATTAAAATACCTACAGGTCTATGAATTGTGAGTGGATATTCAGAAGAAGCAGTGAGCTCACTTCAGTTGAGAGAGCAATGAGTTCACAAATTGTGAGTGGTTGTAAACCAGAAGGTATAATGAGTCCTCTTAAAACTTGTAAACAACAGTGTGCTTATAGTGGATTTGGTACATTGGCACATTGCCGGTGTATTCTCCTTGGACGTAGCTCGGTGAGGGTGAACCTAGTAAAATTACTATGTCTTGTGCATGCTTTAAGCTTCATTCATACTCTACAAAGGGAAGGAGAGAGAGAATAGGGTTTTTTCTTAACAACTAAACAAGATCAAAAGGGGATGTTGTTTTAAAAAAAATTCATATAAAATCCTAATTTTTAATTCCTTTAACCAAATTTTATGTAAATACTTTTAAAACGTTACTCACAAAAATGGGTTATAAAAAGAAATTAAAAAATGATTTTAAAACTATTTTTTCTCTAAAAATATGATTTGTATAATGAAATTTAGAAATCATTATCTAAAAACCAAAATTTCCCTTTCAATGGGTGTTATAAAAAATGATTCTTCAAAACAATTTAACTAAAATTATGGTTTTCGATAATTAACATTTCATTCGAAAACATGATCTCCTTAAGATGGGTATGTGAATTTTATAAAAGGGAATTTAGAATCATTTGAAATAAATTTCCCCTTATCAGGTGTATAAAGTAAAACTACATGATTGTTTATAAAAAAATTGATATCCTTTTCTCACTTTCCCTCACACAAACAACGATACAAGATTATTGATTATAAAGGTGTCTTACAGTGGGTTCTTTCCTCAAAAGAACTCCCAATGTGTGTGTGCGTACATATATATATACATATATATTTCATCATTAAAATATTATGATGCACTATTTGCGGTGACCTTCAAGTAGTAATTAGTTCATCTATTTTTTCTTTTATTTTTTAAATTTGAGGTTTCACCCCTTATATCATGATGCCTTCCTATAAAACCTTTATATACATGTAATCAAAGTCCTAGTAACATTTTTATGAGAAGAATTTCTTTTTTATTTCATTGTGTGACCCTATCCCCAATGACCTTGTCTCCATTATGTCACACTCTATTGTGCCTCCATATCCTTCAATTGCCCATGAATAGGTAGTTACTATTAACCTCAACATCATCATTAAGATTTTTTCGCCACATGAAATTGTTGTGAATTCTCTACAAACATATTGTAGGTGATAGTGGGGATGGAATGATAATGTATAGGTGGTGGGGATAACATATGAAATGACTAGGGTGGGGCTCAGATTCTAGGAGGGTGGTGATGAGGCTGTAGTAGTGTTAGCCAGTGGAGGATGTGGATAGGAATTGGGGAACTCGTCGATAGTTTTGGGTATGCAGTTGAAGATAATGCCCCCCACCCCCATATTATTTCTTTTCCCACCTTCCATTTCATTTGTTATATTATAGATTTATGTATATATATTGTTTATAATAAATTTATGTATACTTAACATTGATTAATAAAAAATATATTCTAATTCCTCCAACATTTTATAAATATTATCTTCAATATTTAGATATATATATATATATATATATATACTAGCATATTCTATTCATAATAAATGTATACATATACTTAAATACAATATATTCTACTTCTAAATATATATATATTAATCTTTTTTTTTCATTATTTTTATCATTAATCTCAAAACATTTGTTTTTTATTATCATGTCATTTTATTTAAACTTTCATATATTGAAGTGTAATCCTCATATAATATGAGTATATATATATGTAAATATGAATGTATGTATGTATGTATATTTATATTCATACATTGTTTTGATAATTTTATTATTATTATTAAATTTTTCTTAATCCCAAACATAGAAAGTATTATCATACAATTCATATCATTATCATTATAAATTAATTATATTATAATAGTTATTGTTAATTTATTTAAATTAAATATCCAATAAATTGTATTTACCTATATAACTATTTTTTTACTTAAAAATTTCCTAGTTTTAATTACTTATATATTTTTTCTATTATGTTATCTTGTTTAAATTTATTAATACATTTATGTTTTATTAAAACTATCATTTATATGTCTATAATTTTACATAACACAATAAAATAAATTAATTATCATTTATCAGTTAATGTTAAATAGTTCCATTTTATTAAAAATTAAAATATTACTAAAAAACATTATCAAAGTAATTATTTTTAAACATGAACATATTAATTTTTATTTTATTTTAATAATTTTTTAAAAAATTATTTCATACTTAAATTAATTATTGTATAAAATATATTTAATCACCTTGATAAATGTATGAAGATACATTTTTCCATACCACCTACTTAATAACTCAGCAATTAAATAAAAATTTTGTTAAAATATAAATTCCAAATGAAAAAATATAGTTTTATGTATAATATTTATATTATTTCTTGAATGATACAAAATAAAATATATTGATACATATTAATGAACTAGGTTGATAAATTCCTCCCCTTAATAAATTTTTTTCTTTCAATATTTTAATTATCTAGGTTAAATTTTATGTAATATTTTGGAGAAAAATAACTATATAAGTTTTTTTTTAATTTATGACTACATATAGTTGAATAATAATATTTTAAAGAAAATTTATATGAATTTAAATTAGGGAAATGTTTTCTTTTAAAAATTCACTCTACCGAATCCTTTCTCCAAAATAAAAAACTCCTATAAAGTCTAAAGGGTTCTCCCTTAGATTCCCAAGGTCTATAATATTAATAATCACCTAAAATCTAATCACCTAAAACATAAAAAGTAAATTTCTCACACATAAATTAAACTCAACATCCTAATAAACAATATTGTCTAAACCTTTGTTCTGATTCCAACTAAAACATCATCGACCTGAGTTCCTGAAACTGGTTCTAAAAAATTTATTATTTCCAAATAAAATATTTATTCATCATTAAATGATAAAATGTCCCAAAAATTATTGGGATTATTTAGGTCTATTGTTTCATAGGATTGGGGAAACAATAATAAAAAACTATCTTACATAAGTATTAATTTTTTTAATATAAATATTTTAAAGACCCACCAGGATTTCACCATCTAAAATCCATGGATTGGTACTTGTCCCCAATATTACTTATACTCATCTAAAAATGCTATAATTTGTTTTGAGATTTTGGGTGAGAAAACATCATTATAATGTGTTTTAAAAATCAACTATTCCATTTAGTAAAAATAACACAAAAGTTTCTTTGAAAAAAAAATCTATGATCTTAGTTTTATATTAAACATAAAATTCATGTTTCCATTAAAAATAAATAATTATTTTAAAAATAAAAGATAAATTTCATGAACTTTATTTTCTTTTATGTGTAAAATTTCATTTTCATTAATTAAAAACCTTTTTGATTTATAAAATAGAGATGTCCCTTTTTTAATAGAATGGAATGAAAACATTATTCTTTAAAGTAAAAAGATCTCAAATATCACTTTATTAAATAAATCCAACAGTTTTTGGAAAAATTAACTTCATGATATTTTATAAAAAAACATTATGAAACCTGGAACATTAAAGTATTTAGATGTCCTAATCATCTTGGCAGATAATGTACATTGAGGTTTAGGTTCACTCCTCGTTCTTCAACATGATTACAAAGTACATGTTCTGAATTTTGATACTATATTGAGATATTTTCATATTCCACTAATGTTTTCGATCATATTATTTTAATTTTTAATATGTATATGTATATATATATATAGGTATTTCATCATTGAACAAGAATAAACCAAAAATCATGAAAAAACTAGGGAATGCGATAATATTAAGCATACATGGGATGAAAAATCGGAATACATAAAGAATGGGCATAATGAATTAAAGCGTCAATGAAATCTATGAAGTAAATTTTTCATGATGATAAAATATTTAAATCAAAAAATTAAATTTAAATAAATCAATGGATGATAGTTTCCAATTAAAAATCTTTTTAGGTATGGGATTAAAATTTAGAAAACACTTATGAACAGAAAAATTTTAAATAAATAAAGAGAAATTTATAGCATGATAAAATTTCATAAAAAACTTCGGTACCTATATATATATATATATAATAACACCCTTATTTATAGTGGTTTTATATATGAATTTAAATAATTATTTTAAAACATTTTTCTCCCTTCAAAAAAGAATTGTGTGAGGAAATATAGAAATTTTTATCTAAAATGATATCCTTATAATTAGGGCTTATGATAATAATTGAATCATTGAATAGATTTCAAAAGAAAATATTATTTAAAAACTATTTTTTTTTAAACATGACCCTCTTTTAATGAGGACCTTTATTTTGAAATTTTTAAATTAAATTTTTTTGAAATAATTTTCCACTTACATGGTGGAATTAATCAAAACATCAAGGTTATAACACCTAAAAATTGATCTCCTTCCCAAAAAATTTCCTCACTATATCTATATATATATATAATAAATCCCCAAATTATAATATCTCATTATTTTTGGTGACCTTAAAAATTACTTAGTTCATTCAATTTTTCATATATTTCATAGCGTCTAGGTTACTCACTCTACATACCTCTTAAATATATGTGTATTTTAAAACTGAGGAATTTTTTTTGATGCTTCACATGAACCACTCTAGGTCCTTTATCCTCAAATCCCCTGACTCCACCATGAATTTATTTACTATGTCACCATATCCTTTTGTGACTTATCAATAATTTTTTCATGTTAGCCTATATTTCATCGCCAGGATGATTTCACCACAATCCCTCGGTATGGACTCTCTACAACTAGCATCAAAACATCAGGGGGTGGAAGGAGAAGAAGTATGTTCTGATAATGATGAATGGGAAGGATTTAGTGTAACTCAATTTCCAAGAGGGTGACGATGTGCATGTGATTGTGTTGGTTGTAAGAGGAGGTGGATAGTAGTGGGGATGCTTGGTGATAGCATCGGGCATGTAGTTGAACATAACTCCACAACCCATTTTTTTCTGTTTTCAAGTCCATTCAATTTTTTCTTATTATATGATTATAAATATATACAGTCTAAAAGTTATATGTGTATATATATCTATATATATGTGTGTGTAATAGTTTCTAATTTCAATTATAAACTAGTTCTTCCCATTCTTTACAAACATAATCTTCAAATTTTAATCAATCATATATATATTAACATTTTATCGGAATTATATATATATATATATATAAATAAAATTTAAAAAATGTATTCCATTTCCACACATATCTCATAATCATTTTTTTGGTTTATTATATTTATCATTTTACTCTTAACTTTTTTATATTATCATATAATTTTTATAAATTACATATATTTTAGTAGAATCATTATATCATATGTATATATATATATATATGTGAAAATATATATGTAAACATTTATATTTATATAACTACATTATTTTTATCATTTTATTATTATTATTAAATATAGTATTATTCAATTCTGTAAAAAGTATTATATTATGAATTTATATCATTATCATGATAATTAAATTTTTAATAATTATTATTAAAAAATTATATCAATAGAATGTACAATAACATTTATTTATATCTATAAATAACATTTTACTATTAAATTTTTAATTTTTATCAGTTACATATTTTTCTATTATCATTATCCGATATATATTTATTAATATATTCAAGTTGTATTACTATGAGAATTTATATGTCTATAATTTCATATTTGATAATACAATAAATTTATCATTATTATTTATTATATGTTGAACAGATTCATTTTATTAAAAATTATAATATAACTAAAAAATACTATAAATTTTATTCTTTTCAAATGAAAACATATCAAATATTATTTGATATTTCATAATATATATTTTCCAATTTACTTCTAGGTTAAAATAATTATCTTCAATATTATATATACATACCAATATTTATAATATAGATATATCATAATTTATTAGATAATTAATATCTCAAAAAATGGATACTAATTTTATTAAAATATAATTTTTAAATAAAAAAGTATATTTATAAGTATAATATTTATAT
This sequence comes from Viscum album, assembly GCA_963277665.1. Taxonomy (NCBI): domain Eukaryota; kingdom Viridiplantae; phylum Streptophyta; class Magnoliopsida; order Santalales; family Viscaceae; genus Viscum; species Viscum album. Next base: position 508,371,983 of record OY728140.1, read on the forward strand.
TACATATTAAATCATAGAAAATAAAAGAAATATTATGAATATTAAAGATAGGGGTCATTATATGGAATATGGTTGTTTGCAAATGAAATGGAGTAATGTGATGGATTGAATTTGAATTTTTGGATTGGATTTGAATGGTTGGCGGAAGAATCCATTTATAAATTAATGGAATTAAATATTTGTATACACTTAATATTAAAAAAAAAGAAATTCAAACATTGAGTCATGTATGTTCAAATTTGACCAAAATTCAAAGATAGTATTTATGAGGTAATAAAAGTCTTCATCCACTCATTTTAAGATATTTTTTGGTGATATATTATTTTTTGACCCTTGATTTTACTCTATTTCCATTTTTCCGTTACATGAGTTACATTTAGTTGGGTAATTTTTTCTTATGGAAAAGAAATTATACTCATTTGAACATGATGATCTAAAATATGAGATCCATTTAAATGAATTAATTTTTTAAAAGTGATTATATTAAATATAAATTAATTAATATATAACACATTAAAAATAGTGTTTAGAAAACCTTAAATTTTAAGTATAAAAATGACTTTTTGTTAAAATTATTAATGTTTAAAATTTTCATGACATTGATTATTTTATTATTAACTGAATGATATTTATATCTTTTTAAAAAAAATTAAAAACTAAATTCATCCTTCTGAACACATAATTAAAAGAAAATAACCAATAATAATTTTTATTAGTATAAAATTTTATTTTAGGTTTTAAAATTTCAATCAATGGTTTTTGATTCAAAATAATATTTTTAAATTGTTATTTTGTTCTTAAAATACATTTTTTTTGAGATAAATTATTTATAAATTTTTAATCCCATAATACATTTTGGTAATATCGTAAAATTTATTGTGTTGATACAAACTATATTTTTTACTATTAACCAGAAAATCAATTGTTTCACTGAATTATAAAAAGTCTGACTTAGGAATATATTGGCATGTTGAATTAAACAAATAAATTTCATTTTATCAAATTAAAATAATATAAGTTATAAAATTTAAATTTAATATAGGAACACATAATCCATAAAAACAGTATTTTTTAAAGGACTTTTGTATGAGTAAAACATTTTCAAATTCCTAATGTGATAAAATTAAAATGTTATTAATAAATAATTTTTTTTGTTATCTTAAGTCCTACTTATAAACACCTTGAGAACTCCATATATGATCTAAGATTAATATAATAAGCGGTGGTTGTCATGGGTGGTTGTTAGGATAGAATATATCTAGATTTGATATTCATGAGCTTGAACATCTCTAGCCAAGGATTTCTCTCAATATGAATATATTATAGTTTATCATGGGTTTAGTCTTGGTGAAACATTAGTTACCAAACCCCATTTTTAATCTACAAAAAAATTTCATCATTAGGATGAAGGGTACTTTATTACCATATAACATGTATATTATACATAAATATTATAATTTGGTAATCCTTATTTACACCGGAAAATTCAATGGCTATGTTATAACTTTCATATTGGATAATTTATTTTATTAATATTTCTGGGTTTTTTTAGTTCATTATTGATTATGAAATAATATTTTCGAAAAAATGTTTTTAAGGATAAATATTCCATAGGATAATTGGTCCTAACAATAAACCCCACTAAAATTGAATATTGACCTCAACATTCCATTACTTGGATAAAAAAATAGGTGGTGGTAATTTTGTCTTATTACATAAATTGGTTCCCATATAGATTCATCAAATTTTTTATCACTCCATAAAATATTGACCATATGGGTGGTTTTCTCTAAATAACCCTATATCTTCTATATACATTTTGAAATTTTTATTCCTCATATGATAGATATCGTTACCATTCTACGGATTCTATGTTCATAATATATATATGTTTTGGTTTTTTACTTCTTAAAATCTATTTGTGGAATATGTGAAGTACTTGTAAGAGGTGTGAAGGAATTTAAAAGAAAAAATATACAACACATACTAGATCCATGTTCTTGAAGGGATTAAGTTTTTAAGGGATTTACATCCCTTTCTTCAAAAATAAAGTGATATATTTCTAAGGATATGTCTAGTGGAATACATTGTCACCTAATTCAAACTCTAAATCTAATATATCATTATGAACATGTCTTTTCTATTGAATTTATTATGATTTAATATGTTGTTTAATATCTTGAACATTATCTTTCATTTCACAGTCAGGATTATGTCTCATCAGTTTCCCCTCTCCATATTCATCAAAATATGTTAGAGTCTTTCACCTCATCCCATAAAAATACTAATATGATTAAAATTTGAATATGATAATGGAAAATGTTGTTATATGAGAGATCTTCCAAGGGTGGGGTTTATCCCAACATCTTTGTAAATTCATTGAATCGGAACTCAACATATAATATAGTGTTTTAATTTTCCCTTATTACTAACTATCTTCCTTAGGATGATAAGTACTGTTTAATATTATATCTATCTATAAATAATTTTGATGAATCCCCAAAACATCAATTTAATCTTATGATATTATACATTTACAATAGGGAGTTACAACCCATATAGTCTTACAATTTCCCTTATATAAATATATATATATATATTGGAGAGTTGGGTAGACATGAAATATTCCTTAACAACATTAAAATGAGTTCAATTTAAATGAGGCCAACTAAAAACCAAATGTAATTAGGTACTTTATATGTCCTGGGGGTCCTACGATGAAGAATAAAGTGATGTTTTCCATTTACAAACTAGAATGGTTAATGGTTTCATCATCCCATTAGCTTTATGACATCCAGCATTATCCTATAGACGTACAAAGCATCAAGGTATATTCTCAAAAATTTCCATATCCATTTTATCTAACCTAATGTTTTTCTTTATCTCTCAATAAATATTTTTGATTCCCGTATCAATAGAGAATGATGAGCTATGAGAATCATCCTAAAACTCATTTTTCAATTATAGTTTAAAAGGGGAACTAAATCAAATTTTGAATCTAATAACTCTACCATCATCAATATTGAACTATAGAATACTTCAAATATTCTTCTACATTTGATAACCATCATTCTAGGTCTCCTTATTAATTAAAAATATGGATGGTTTAGAAATTAATTGGAAATTGTAGTATTTCATCCCTTCTATTACATATTCCATTTCTATAATTTGAATATCCAGAAGTGTGTAACTTCTTCAAATCCTCATCAAGGATAAGATAAAATGATCCCTTCTACTAAGAGTATTGGTAACATTGTTTACCTTTCCAAGATGATAGTGTATTGAGATATGATAATCATTTTTTATTCTGAAAATATCTTTTAAATAATGTTTAACTCTTTCATTATAAATATAATATTTAAACTCTTGTGATAAGTATATATATATAATATTTTCTCTATAGAGATAATGTTATCAAATATTTAATGAAATAATGGTTTATAACAGCTTAGTATAATGTGTTAGTTAATTTTGATCATGATTTTTTAATTGATTATAGGTATATTCAATTACCTTATCACTATTATAAGGAAACATCCAAATACCTTCACTGAAGCATATATGCATATGAAATACCCTTACCCATTTTGGGTTTATTTAAGAACATGTGCAGCGAACAACCTATAATTAATCTTATTAAATATTTGTTCATATTTATCTATTTAGAGTAATCTTTCTCATCTTAATCATAAATTGGATAGGTTATTTGAAAAAATCAAGAAATTTCACAAAAAACAACTATAATGTCCATATAAACTAGGAAAGATATAAACCATTAATAGAGTGTTTGGTTTGGTACATTATTTAATAACTTATAATTTTAAAGGATAATCATATATAACCTCCCATGTATTCATAAGACACAAGAAGTGTAAATATTTTAGTAAAAATTAACATTTTCTAAACGTGGAATACAATTTATACATTCACAAGTTCTTAAAAAATAATCAATAATATTTATTATTTTTATTTTATCTTAGAATATATAATAATATCATCAATAAGGTTTATAATTCTTTTTGTGGTAATATATAAAGAATATATTTATCAAATCCATGATGTTTTTAGGGGAAATTATTCATTTTAATGGACTCAATATGTATTCATAGTGTCTATAACTTATGAGGAAATATATATCTATTATGTATTCAATATTTTCCATTAATTAATGGTGTCTATATAGAAAATAAACCACTGAAAAGTATCACACCACTTTAAGGTGATCAAATGGATCTCCATTCTAGGGTAGAGGACACTTAATCTTGACTTCGGTTTTCTTAAGATCATTATAATCAATGTAAGTAAACATTGATCCAATCCTATTATTGAAAAAGGGGACCTGAGAACTGTATGGTGATGAACTTGGGCATATGAATACAAGTTATATATTCTCTTAGTGTTACTTTTTTGAATCATATAATTAAATTGGTTCCATTCATTAAGGATTTATTGATAATGTAATTTCTCTTTGTCAAAGTTCTATTGAAAACCTTATGTCACATTTTGGTGAAAGACTATAATGTTCCATAGAGAATAAATGAATAGAGTCTCGTATATTAGATATTTATTCTATGTTATGTTCATTAAAAACTTTTTGAGATAATATCCCTCACAATTAGGTATTATGACACATGATATATGATTTTATTAAAAATGGATTTCATAATCATCCTCATGCTGATATATGATCATGGGATGATTCAATATATAAAATAAGACTTCCTTATCTAGAAAATTAATATGAGATTTATATAAGTAGAGTTAAGATATTTCTAAAGTCAATGTAAATTCCACTAGGTTAAGAAGAAATATATTTTTACGAAGTATCCTTCCTAAAATTTCAATTAAAGAGGTGTTTTATATATTGGATACAATTAAGTCACCAACAAGTGTTTTCACATATATTGCAATATAAAATTTCTATAGTGGAGAATTAATATTATTTGAAAACATGTATGATATAAAAGAATATGTTGAATCATAATCATATAAAATATTTTTATATTTTAAATAGAGAATAAGTGTATATTTAATTTCATTTTTTTATTATCTTCCTTATAAGTGGTGATTAAATAGCTCCTCCCAATCTCCCTTAGTCTTGGAGGTTGATCATAAATATTATCCTTCTTTTCCCTTGGATTTGTTCCTTAATGTTCATAATTCCAAAATACCAATAATTTTAAGTACTGAAGGGTGGGTGGTTTATTATATATAATCACCTTATCTTCTATTATATTAATTGGACTCTTTGTGTATCTTTGAAAATTTCAGGGAATATATCCCACTCTACGCCATGTAAAACATATTATTGAACCATAGAGAAAATTTTGAGGGTGATTGTACACACATTTATGACATGTAGATGGTTGATTTTTCTTCCCTCCATTTGACTCTTCATCCATGTGACCATAAAAATCCATTTTCCATTTCTTATCCCCAAATAGATGAGAAAAATGTGAGCCCCTAGTTTTTATTTCATTTTTAAGTAATCATGAAAAAATGACTTCATAATGACCAAAGTCTCTTATAGCTAATTATACATGATGACTTGGTTTTAGGTCACTAAATAATATATTGACCTTTATTATAATATAAGTAATAAAAATGGATGCATAACTTGATCGTCTCATGAAAATTTATCCACTAGTTCTAATGGATTTATCTTCCTTTTTTCAACTCTATGAAGTCTCACTTAATTTTCATGTATAGTGTTTAGGAAAAATATATAGTGAAAAATATTTTCTATAACACCTATCATTTTATATATTCAAAATTCTCCTTCCACGTCACTCTTCTAATGAAGTTCCACCATTGGTCTTCACAAATTTTTAAGGGACAGGTTACTAAAAAAACCTTCTCGTGGTCTGATTACGGGTGAATGGAAAAGATCTTATCTATTTTGTTAACCCATTTCATAGAACTTAGTGGGTTGGAAGAACCACTAATGGAATATGGAAGTTACTATATGAATTAATCTATATAATTCTTCTCTTTACTTTATATTTTTGGGAGCATAACATGTTTTACATTATTATTCACATTTTGAGAATGTTGGTTAATAATTTCTATGAGATTTTCCCCCAAACTCTCATCCCATTTGTTTGGTCATTGGTGGTATAATTATATTTTTCACCATTTCCATGTTTATATAGGATTCTATTAATTCTATCCATTTACTAAAATTAATGGAAACTAATAGTTGAGGATACATATTATATTTTATAAATGAACTTAGAAAAAATAACTCAATGATAATATATATATACCATAATAAATGTACTTGTAGGTTTTAATTTAGGATTTCTAAAGTCATCTCCAATAATGATTTTGATTAAAAATTTAAAATACCTTATAATAGGTTATAAAGAGAATTTTAATTAACTAATTAATATCTAATGGGACCACCAAATCAGGTGTGTAGTCAAGGATCTTAGTCATTCAACAAGATAAAATCAAGTTAATACATAATCAACCTATTTAGGGTTATTTCCACAAGGTGGATCTTTTACAGTGACTGCATTAACTTTTTTATTTCTAGACAGGGATGTTTTTGATAAGTATAAATTCACTATTAAAATCCTCAATTTTTATTATTGCATTATTTTAAACATATTTTTATGGTTTTTCAATAATTTTTTCTAATATGAATTCCCAAAAAAACTAAAAAAATCCAAAAACAAAATATGAACCGTACATTTATACCTATATAAATGAACCAAATCTAAAATATCATAAATTTGTTATTCTTTGTTTAAGTATTAATTAATTTTGGATGAATATTCAGTACATTTAACATTAATACCTTTCTAATAACCATAAAGGTTTAAAATATTTAGTTAATTGATACATAATGGACATATTTTTCAATGACTTCAACATTTACCATAATAAATCTCCCCCTAAGACACCCTTTTAGAGAAATTAAACTCCATATCTCTCGTTATAACATGGGGAAATGAAATCATGTGAAATTGTGAGCATAAATTCACAATAAGGGTAAAGGTAGGTGATGATGATTGAAGATCATATGTTAGTGTAATATTATTATAAGGGTAAAATAACATAATCAATGTACATGATTATATAATAATTAGATCATACAATAAAAGGAATGAAACTCAAATCACTAGTCATGAAATAATTATTAACAATACCACAACAAATGATCCATGAAAATTAATAAAAATGATCCATGAAATAATAACTTGGGAATAATATTGTGGAAAATACATTATCATTGGAAATAATAACATTATGAACTCGATGTCAAAACTTGTTTCCGCTAACATAGTGGAGCAAGCATCACTACCTAATTACCAAAAGGGAGAATGAATCAAAAATTATTTCCCATAATTATCTATTGTGAGATATAGACTTATTCAATGCATTGTATAGAGATATACGATTCCACCCATCAACAACCATATATATGAGTTCCACAAGATCATATATACAATTAAAAATTCATCATGTCTTAGTTAACATATGGAGTGAAATGAGTTTCATGAAAAAATCCTTAAAGAACACCATAATCCATCTAGAAAAATAAATTTAGTTGTATCAGAATACAATAACCCTTATGAAACTAGAAAATATTTATACTATTTAAACGTATATTGAATGTACAATTATAGAAGAATTAAAAATATGCTTCTTAAAAATAAATATAACTAATGGCCAGAAATTTGGGGTGTAAGAGAAAATATTAATGTGTGAAAAAATAAAATATTTATTATTTTAAAATAAATTATTTAAACTCACGTCATTAATGATGATTAAGAAACCTATATTTAAATAAATTATAATGAACATAGGTGCTCAAATATATTTTTTCGTTGAACTAAAAATGAGAATATTGGTGGGAATAAAAATATGGTTATAGAAGAAATAATTCCTCTAAAAATATGGTAGGGATTATTCTAAATAACATATACTTTTTAGGATTGTGGGAACTGATCAAAGAAGAATATTTTTCAAACAAAATTAAAATTCTAAAAATAAAAAGAGAAAAAATAACATAAATTAGATAAAATATATTATAAAATAAACCAGAAAGATCCTATTAAAGGGATGTATTTTATGACTCAATGAAAAGAAATTGAGTCAACAAATCCATTAAAACATTAGTACCATTTCAATAAAGAAACCCATAAATGTGAGATCATGGTTGAATAATTAAATATTAGGAATATATGGAGAATAATGATATTTCATATCATAGGGATTGTATGTAATCCTTATAGAATATGATATATGAATAGTTCAAAACATGTCTCAAATAAATAAAAATTTAGATGAAAAATACTAAAGTTATGTCTTGAATAACTTTTTTTTCATCTAAATTCTTTAATTGAAAAGTTCTAATTTCATTTTTTTTATTGTAAACATTTTCCAAGTATATTTCGATTTTTGTGTAATAAATAGTATTATATGTTACTTGTTTTTATAGTTTTATTCTCTACTTGATCACTAAGGGTTGTTTGGTCTATTCTTCAAAAATTATATCGATGTGACAACCATTCAATGGAGTTAAAAAAATATTTTCGGCATCTACATGTTTTAAAGGTACTAGAAATTGGATTTACATAATGAATTATAATGCCTTGTGGTTAATCCATGGAACATTATAGTATAATTCATAAAGATAAAATCTAAAATGTGTTTATTCCAGTAACCTTTAACATAAAAAGTTTGTCTATTAATATTTATTTTAAATAAAAATATTACCATTATAGAAAAAAAATCATTATTCACATGTCAATATCATATCTTACAAAAAATTAAATTTTCATAACTAACCATGAAAAAAATTCATATCATCATTCATGTAGGTAGTAAAACTAACCAAAATAAGAACATGCATGAATTAATCATGTATGTATACTAATGAAATGATTTTATTATAGTATCATCATTGAAAAATTATTATTAAAACTAATATTATTCATTTTTATATAATATTTCTATAAATTATTATTCCTTAGTCATTCGTGATATAATCATTATATCACCCGGTAAATTGAACCAAAATAGAAGTATCTCATAGTGACTAGATAAAAAATGGTTTGATATTCTATAATGATAATATAACATTTATAAAAGAATAATAATTTGAGGGACATGTTAATATATTGATAAATAATATTTAAGAATATGTAGAAGAAGAATAAATGGTTGATTTATTTTTTAGGAGAAAATATTTACGTATGTGGATTTAATCTCTTAATGGATACTTTCTTGATTTAGATGGGATTTAGGCTATATATAGGGACAAGGGGATCAATAAACTAGGAGAATAAAAATTGGGAAGAAGATTTTTAATATTAATGGGATGAAATTTAATTCCTAAATTTATTTCATATGGTTGTTGAAGGATTCATTTATAAGTGAATGGAATGAAATTTCTATAAATACTTAACACAAAATAAAATAATAAAGCCGGATTTTGAGGCGTATGGGTTAAAATTTGACTAATTGTGAACAAAAGTTGAAAGGGGGTTTATAATTTCATCATACAAACAATTGAATATAATTTATTAGAAAATATTTTTCTTACATTTCATATAACATATGTACCATTTTTATCTATTACTATGGTGACTAATGATTACCTATGTAATATATTTCTTTGTTATTAAAAAATAAATCGACCATTTAAAGTAATTTTAACATGATAATATTAAATATGATAACAATTTTAATGGTTTTAATTTCTAATAGTAATTAATATTAATTCTAAAATAATAAATATTTAATGCTTCAAATCAATTTTTGAAAAAATATATTTTTAACATAAATATGATTTTTAAGGAAAATTAAGAAGGTTAGTGGTTTTCTGGAAAGTATTTGTTTTATTATTATCCAAATGTATTTCACCTTGATTTTTATGTAATAAAACAAAATCCACATTGTGACTTTTTAATTAAAATAAAATTAACAAACATAATATTTATTATGATAGAATATTACTTTATGGATCACAATTTCAATCATTGGTCTATAATATCAACATAATATTTTAAAATTTATTATTTAAATCTATAAATAAAACCATGGTTGAGGAAAATAATTTAAAATTTTTCATGGAAAGATTATATCATGACAATTTCATAAAATATACAATATTTTTAAAAACTATATTTTTTTATATTCACCTACATATCAATCATTTTAGAAAATTCCAAGAAATTCACCTTATGCTAATTTTGACATCACAAATAAAAAAATAAAGTAAATATTAAATAATTTGGATTCAAAAAGGAATATAAATTACATTTAATATAATTCCACAAAATGCTTAAGGAGATATTTATAAAATGACTTTTTTATCCACATACCTTTTTTGAATGCCTAATGTGATGAAATGTAAAATTTATTAATAATTACATGCCTCTATGATCATAAATACATCTTGTAAAACCATGTAAGAAATTGACATAATATCTAAGGGTAAGAAAATAAATTTTATTAATTAAAAGTTGTGTTTTTCCAAGAATATGTCTCATTTTTATTTCCAAGAGCTTAAACATTTTTGGTATATGATTTCTATCTTGTCATACTCATAGAAGTTTAGTTTGTGCTTGGTCTATGGAAAACCCTAGTTATGATACCTCCTATCCAATCATGAAAAAATGATCATTATCAAAATACTCATACTGGTTGTCTCTATTTCTTCTCCATTCTATATGAATTTCAAAATTTTAATATCTATATTTATATATACAAACATAATAGATATGTTATAATTTTCATTATTAATAATGTATTTTATTAGTAACATCTTGTTCATTTTAATTATTTTTTGTGTATAAAGGAATATATTTAACCTAATATTTATTTACAGAGATATATATAATAAAATAATGGATCTTTATAAATGTAGGTGGAATTTTACTGCTACTTTATTGATGTTCATTGGGCATATATCGAGGATTGAAGATTTAATTCCATGGTTTATAGGTATACCAAAAATCATTTTCTTCATAGAATATGTCTATTGAAGATAAATAAGGGTTTCCATGTGTTTATTCCACTATTTATTACAATTAAATGATCTACCCAAGTTCATCAATGGAATGAGATCCTTGTTCTTTAACAGATCAATGAATTAATCTACTCGTTTTTTATAGAACAATGGTGTCATAAGTAATTTGATTTCCTATAATAAAATATCATATGTTATAATTTTTCAATATTTTTTAACCACAAATTAAAAAAAAGATATAGGATAAGGTACAATATTCCTAAAAATGAAGGATTTTAATAAACCCTTAAAATATAATATGATATTTCATAAAATATAGTCGATCCTTTTGTTTCATAAAAATAGAGCATTGTAATATATTTATAAAAAACTAATACCATAAAATACAGATTCAGTCTTATGATAGTTCATATAATAAAAAAAATCATAGGATATGATTAGTTTTATACCATAAAATATGATTGATGCGAACAATTATTATTTTTTATGCATCATAAATTTTGATTGATAATTGTTTTTATTTATCATAAAATACAATATAGATTAGAATATTAATTTGTTATAATATTTTGATAGATTTATATATGGATTCTAAAATATTTATAAATTATAAGTGTTATGAATTATAAAAATAGAATTTTAATTTCTAAATTAATTATGATTTTTTTATAATTATTTCCCATGTATTTGAAAATTAATAAAGTTTTCATTTTTATCATTATTACTTTAGAATATTCATGATTATAAAATATTTATGAATTTTTAATATTTCTTATGATTAATTTATATAATAAATTATTTCTTATAAAATTATATATCCATGAATTACATACTAGGTATAACAACATATGATATAATTATTATCTATCCTAGTATCAGTTTTTTTATTATGAGCTTGAATTTAACTAAGAATTATACTTTAAACATAATATGATATATTAATTTATTTTATTTTATTCTCCCCAGGGTAATGTATTATTGAATATTAGGAATATGAGTTGAAATTCCGATTATTCTAGAGGCTTATTAATTAGTATAGAAAGATGGATGGTTGCTATATGCGGCTCTTGGATTACTCATGTGGATATTGTCAATATTTTATAATTCTAAACCTTTAGGTGAAGAGTCAATGTTCCTTATGCATGATATGAAGTTAGATTTCCATGAATATATTTTGCATCAATTCTTAGGTGAGTGAAACAAACTTTTGAGTTCTTTAAAGAGTTATATGTTATTATTATGTGAACATATTATACTAGTGGATGGAATAAGGATTGAAAAATTAAATCATTTGATGGATGCATACATAATAGGATAAAATATGTGAAGACAAATATTTTATAAGATAGAATAGATATTAATTTAATATGCATATGATTTATATTATACTGTTGATGGATTTTTTATGCTCCTTTTCATCACAGAGCCTAATGACTGAAGAAGGGGAAGACCTTAGCATAAAGAGATTCATACTTTGAAGAAACATCAAAAAATGACAAAGGCATGAACAAGGATTCCATTAAGTAATGGACGCGCAAGTTTCATCATGGTCGTGCAAGTATACTTGTGCACCACATATTGGGCGTACAGGTGACCTACGCGCCCTATTTGATTTTCTCCCAAGGTTTTAAGTAGCCTATAAATACCCCTTGTGGGCCCCCCATTTCAAGGATGAAAAATTCCAAAAGTCGGATTTAAGCTCCCGGTGCTCTAGTCTCTACTTGAAGTCTTCCAAAACCTTATAAGGTAATTTCTTACCTAGAATGGAAGATCTAAAGAGGGGGAACAAGGCCTTAGTTTTGATATTAACCAACACTTGAGCGCCTAAGTGTCTAACCCTTAAGGGAAAATAAAAACACTTGTGTTCCACCTTATTCCTTCAACAGAACATGTGTGCCACTCTTTTGGAATCCTTTAGGTATAATACTAAGTGCTTGAGCCAAGCCTCGCCCAATTATTACCCTATGGGTTGACCATCGTGCAAGTGCATTTGTGTCGCTCAAGTATACTTGCACGACCAGGACTTGCGCGCCCAAACAAGAATTGTGTGCCTGCCTCTTTTTGGGTGCCCCTCCAGCCTATTCAACTCTTTTCTTCAAATACACCTCTCATCTTCAAGATTTAGCCTTCAAAACCCTCTTCAAAGTCATTTATGATATGGTTCCTTTGTTGGAATCCTTATCTAAAAGGAATTCTATGGAACATCTCTCAAAACCTAGTGATTTACATATCTTTATGTCACAATGGTTAGAGATTTTATTCATTCAACCTAATCTTTTAAGATGAGAAGATCTTTGACCTGGGACTTCTTTTCATGAGTAAGACCCATATCACAAGTCCCCTAACCTGGGACTCCTTTTCAGGAGTAAGCCCCAGTAATAATTCCCCTAACCTGGGCCTTCTTTTCTGGAGTAATCCCTAGTCATAATTCCCCTAACTTGGGCCTCCTTTTCAAGAGTAATCCCTAGTCCAAATTCCATAATTTGGGAATTCTCCTTAGGAGTAAGCCCAATGTTCTCAAATATGGGCATCCTCCTCAGGAGTAAGCCCCGATCTCAAATTTCCTTAATATGGGAATCCTTATTAGGAGTAAGCCTCAAGTTACCAAATATGGGCATACTCCTCAGGAGTACGCCCCAAGTTAGAGTATCCAAATCTCTATAAAGCACATATACCTTTATGGACCTTGTTCCCGGGCTTCTTCCCTAATGTAAGTCATGATCTTCATTTATTTGAGCAGTCATACATACGTAAGCCCCACATCATTTCCTATGATTTCATCTTTCGAGTCACAATCATCAGGTTTACTGATACCACTTTTTTCTCACACCGAGCATGACTCACGTGAGCTTAGAGTCTAAAAGTAACCATGACACATCTATTTGGGTCGTTAATCATATGTAAGCCCCCACAATTCTTAATAAAACTACATGGACTTTGATATCTACCTTAAAAGTAGAGTATGTAGGAATCCTTTATAAAGGTTCAAGCCTATCACTCATTAATTCTCATCTATCCCATATGACGTTAAACTATTCCCGAACTACGTGGTTTCTGATTCCTTTTCTAAACAAGGATACGTAGGTATCTCATCTGTGGGTATGATCCCAACTCTGAAATAATCTATTTCCTTCTGAACGACAATAAACTTCAAGTGCCCCACTGAGTGGATTTAAAACCATTATGGTTATCAGAATGATCAAGATTTTTCTATATAATTTGTTGAAGGATACCATTGACTAAGAATCTCTAACAAATAAATATGATTCCCTATCGATGAAGAACCTCAAATACATATAAAAGATTATCTAAATCTCATACATATCAATCATTGGTTGTTAGATCTAAAGGAAAGCTCATTTCCATACTTGGTAATTTAATAAGTATTCACAAACATAACTTAAATCTATAAAAAGATTCCCGGAGTAGACAATAATTCCCCCCCAAAAATGTGTGATGATTCCGACCTCTCATCCTCTCAATCAATGAAAATTCTTAAGCTTCATCGGTCCACAACTAATGAGCAGCTACCTTTGGAATGCAAGTCTAAATTGATATAGAATCATCAGATGTTTCTGGTTCTACGAATACACCCATTAGAAGCCGATTGGAATGTTTGAACCTTAATCAAACAAGGTCATCCCCATTTCCAGAGGAAATAAAAAATGGTGAACCCAACATGAATCCTTAACCAAGGTAAAATGATGTTTTACTTATTTGTTAGGCCCCTATTTAATCTAAATGAGAGGGCCATAAAAACCATCAATAACATATGTTCTCATATAAAAGATGTAGTAGCTGAACGTATCTTGATTATGTCTGTTATATCAAACATGCACTCTTTTCCAAGATCTTCTGCGTTACAAAAATGGCTTCGCTAAAATTCACACCTGTGAATGCATCTGCTGCAACTCCTGCTGGATCTTCATCCACTCTGAGGATGACATCACCTACTCAGCATCTTCAACGTTGGGTCTAAAATGCACTGGTTAAAGAATACCATCGACATGGAACCATTCTAACTCTGGAGGCTGCTCGACAATCCCTCCAAGTCAATAATTCACCCTAGTTGTCCGGACAACGATGACCAGTGATCAAGAAACAGGTGGTTCCAACCACCATCTCCAGCCGTTTCAGGTCGTTATCCCCAGAACGCAATCACCAGTCCCTCCTATATTATGAGGAGGTGAATGAGAAGGTCACTCAAGGCCTTAATTCAAGGATACAGGAGTCCTTCCCGAGGGCTCCCATCAACAATCGCTGCTAGACTCGTGCGGCAGTGCATGCTCAACATGATGAGGGTATCACCTTTAGGGGCTCGGCATAGGTCCCTCAGACCCGAGTCTACAAGATGAACTTCCAGAGGAGAAATATGTTCAATAGAGAGAAGGTTCTTACTTGTGCCCCCTTCGGATAAGTCCATCAATCCAACTTGATGGAAAGCAACGCGCGGGCACATACACATGTCTGTCCACCAATCCCACCAGGAAATTCTGGAGAAGTATTATAGGTAGGAATATACGCCTATTTATAACTAATTAGTTAGTCAGTAGGCTCATATGACTACAATTAAAGAAGCTCGCCAATCTAATATGGTGGGGACTGGTAAGCAGAGACATACACCTGTTTACAATCAACAATTTTGTAGGCAGTCTTGTCTGTCAGTATTGAAGTAAAGTCATCAACCATACTTGAAAAAGAATACACAGCAAGCACATACACCTGCCAATGTTAATCAAGTCTTCCAACAGTCTCATTTGGTAGCACTCGGAGAAGTCAGTCGGAAAGCTCTGATGACAAATTTGGAGCAGACTCAACTCTCTGCCCCCACACATGAGTACTGTCAAAATTCACTGACAGGAAAAGGAGGAAAAGATCATGAATAGACACCTACTCCAAACATGGAATGGACGTATATTCACATTTCGGCAGCTGAAGTCACCAAGCACATTCTAACAATGGTGAAGGAGTAGAAGCAAATACCTGCTCATATTCTGGATGCCTGTCAGAATATTATAACAGCTTCAGTACCATCATAGGGAAAGAATCAAAAATCTATCCCTATCAGTGGAGTGACACATCAACATATCACAACGGAATAGATACACACATATGTTCCTGTCTAAGAGGGTTGTGTGGCATACTCCCCCATGTCATACGAACAATAAAGTTAGGCACATACACCTGATTTGAATAGAGATAATCAGCCTAACCTGACTATTTCTCTTGAGCAGGCACATACACCTTCCCATAATAACCACTTTCATCAACAAGTGGTTCCCAAAGTGAGTAAGAAGGCCTCTAAGAAAAAGACTCGTCTAGCACAGTCAAGAAATCCAGGTCCAATCTGTAATAAGTCCTTACTCGATGCTGGAGTTCTTGATGCACTCAGATAAATATCTATTGCAACTCAAGATTCTACTCTCTCATTTCCCAATAGTGGGAACATTAATTTTGAAGGTCTGCATCATACACTTCCTTATGAAGGCTTGCTTCAGGACTGTTCAGTCGATCTCGAAGTATTATCTTCATATGAGAGTCACGATAACCCTCTACGTAGCCAGAAGATCAAGGAGAAAAAGGTTTCATCTTTTGCTGTAACCCACCATGGTGGTCCTCCCCATGATGAGGAATTTATCTGAAAAAGTCCTCTCGATAGTAGTAATTCACATTGTCTGGAAAATTCTTCAAAATACAATGTAGTACTGAGAAATCCCTCTTATCTTGAGGCACTTGAAAATGTGAATCAATTCATTTTTGATGCTTTACCGTTAGTAGGTGAAATAATTTCTCAGTCAGAAGATATCTCGGGGTGTAGGTCATTCTCCGAACCACCCTTGGGTTATTCATCTTCTAGTTTGATAAATGAATTCTCTACTAATCTTGTTGAATCGGATGAAGCAACAAAGAAGCACCATCTCTGGTCTAATCAGGTAGAAGTATATTCATCAAATGATAAAGAGGAAGTGCTGAATATGAGAAAAAAACTGGTGAAAGGTGAATTACCAGTCATGTTTTGGCCTTTGGATGACTCTCAGTATAACATTCCAAAAATGTTGATGGGAGATTTTATTCATGATATTCATCTCAGCATGTGGAAAACTCTTTTTCAATTGAAAAAGAAAATATTTTCTTATGATGAATATGAAAATCATGTCATGATAATAGAAGGGCTACAACGCCAAGTTGATTTGGCATCTCTCTCAGTTTCTCGATATCTGAAGGCTAAAAAGCAGCAGAGAGCCCTTCAACGTTCATGCCTTGGTTCACTAAAAAGGTTGTTCCAGTTAATTTCCAATTCCCCATTTGATATTCATATCAGGGTATGGGGTGTCCATGGAGAACTACATTTCACTATACTCTCTAGCCAAAAAAGCCCACTAAAAATGGTCTCATGCAATGTTATTTCCCATGGCTGACCACAGCCAATTGGCATTGTTTGTAATCAAAGGCTCACTCAAGAACAATCCTCAACTAGTTCTTCTCAAATTTAGGCAAATAGATAACATGTTGTTGAATTACTCTTGCATTAAGAAAATGAGAATATCGAACAGGCTACTCTTTTAGAGCATGCACATCATCAAGTGACAGAAGTGTCAAAAATCATCCAATGGTCTTTTGAGCCAGGTGATATGAGTGTATGTAGGTTGATGCATCCATCCAATTTCTGGACTAAAGTCTGCAAGATCAGGAGAGATTTTAATAAATTCTCAGATTTAGTATCTCAAGAACCACCCTAGCTTTCTAGACTAGGGACTCTTTTAGTCCAACCCTCAGAATCAATAAATAGTATTCGAGGAGTTGAGCAGGAACAGCAGAAACAACCCCAGTCCACAGGACTGAGGATTTTTCAAATCCTCAATCTCTTCCTCAGATAAAGTCATTCTTCTCTCAATTAGAGAAGAATCCACAAGAGGAATGTAGAGCTGAATTATTAGGAGATTCCCTCCAAATTATGGTTCATCAAGAAGTTCTTGAGGGATCAACTCAACAGAAGGTAGTGTCTCATTAGGAACATGGAAAAAAGGCAGTATCACAAAAATGATGATAGAAGGGATGCAATGCATTATGCATCAATAAATGTCATTAATGTCATTGTTACTGATCCTCCATAACATGATGCTCACTCAGAGGGATCAGATGAAGAAGTTCCTACTCAAGAGGTTGTGTACACAGAGGCAAATGAAGAAGGTGTGCGTACACAAAACCAAAGGTTGACCCAAAATCTAGGTATTCCTTCAAGTAACCAACTTCCCCCTCTCTAAAAGGCATCAAACAAGGGGAAATAAAGAATCAGGTTACATTCCACCCTCCCTCTGGATAAGGCCTATCACTCTCACTAGAGAAAATATTTTCACAACAGTAGGAAGAAATGAAGGAATTAAGGAGGTTGAATGCAGAACTACTTCAAGGTAGTCTTCCTCCTAAGCATGCTGGAGTCAGTCAGCCAAGAGAATTTATTGCAGCTACTGAGATGGATCAAGAGTATCCTTCTTTACAAGTACACCCTCATAGGTCTAGTCCTATGGGTTATATGCATCAACAATCATTGGTGCTACTATCAGTTACAGTACCAACCACCACACCTGTCCAAGATCCAGTTATTGTACTTTCTCAGGTCCAAGCTCAACTGCATGTTTCTCAAAAGTTAATAACTACCATTGAGTCATTAACATCTCGGTTGGATGCTATGGAGGGAAAGTGTGCACAAATTCAACCAGAAAAAAGAGCTTACCCTGAATGGGTTGATGTAATTCATCCCCCATGAAATTTTTCAAGTACCACATTCCCAATCATTAATGGTTCGGGAGACCCAGAGCAACACTTAAAACATTTTGTTTCTCATTGTGATCCTATGATGAGAACCCCCTAGCAACAAGAAGCAGTTAAGCTCAGGTGTTTTGTACACTCATTACAAGGGCCTGCTTTTCTCTGGTATACAAGCTTGCAATCCCGATCAATTACCAGGTGGGAGGGTCTCCGTCAATGATTCCTTCTTCAATTCAGCTCAACTTTTCCAAAGACAATAGTTTTTTATCTTACAAATTTTAAGCAAAGGCAGAATGAAATAGTTTAAGATTTCATTGATTGCTAGAATGGATTAACATATTCCCTAAGCATAGCACTCCCTTAAGAAGAGTTGTTTCCAATATGTGTGGACAATTTGTGTGATGAATTACGCACACCGTTGATCACTGTGAAATACACTGGAGGGTTTTGAGACCTTACTTCAATCACTCGGTAGATCAAAAACTCTCTTACAAAGACTAAGGATAAAACTCGTGTAATTCCATCAGCTCTAGGAAGGAGAATGGGTATAGCAGAGACGGATACAATTATACATAAACAAGCACCTGCTTCTACTTCAAAACCTTCATCTTATCGAAGGGATCCACCTCCTAAGCATCAACAACAGAGGACGTTTCATCAAAATGATCAAAGAGGTCAAAGAGGGAAAAAAATTGAGGAGTTAAAGAGTAAAGTTTATTCTTTCCAAAATGAAAAAGTTCTTGGTTACTTCATTTCGGCTCTGGAAAATGATTTGGTTCAGTTGCCAAGGCCCAAAAGGCCAAATAAGGAAAGAGATGAAGACCATCCCAACTATTTCCCATTTCATCAGATGTTAGGGCATCCCATTTAGGATCATTTTGTCTTCAAAGACCTCCTACAAAATATTGTGGACATGGGACAAGTCAAACTGAAAGGTTCTTCATCTCAGGTAGCATGTGTTACTGCTACAAATCCATAGGAAGAAAGCGAGTGGCAAGAATTCAAAAGAAAAAATGAAAAAAATATGATGATTGGATGGTCAGAAAAATGATCAACTGAACTCATGACATTTTACAAACGCAATTGAAGAAACCAATTGTGTCTTCTGCTATGAATTCCACAGAAAAACCTCCTTCATTAGAGGGAAAATCCTCAAAGAAACGTTATAATTCAAAGAAAGAGGAACAGTCAGAAGAATATGAGTTCCTGTCAAAGCCCAAGTTTCCTTTGACCCTGGAAGATTTTATGCCATCTACTTAAAAGCCATGGGCACCTCCCCACCAAATGGAACATCCTAAATTTTCTAGTTAGGCAGTCTTCATCAGATGAATAGTTGATCTTTGGTTCTGTTAACATGATTCACTTAACAGATCCTTATGCTAGTCACATTTTTGATCTCGATGAGCCTGAGTTCCCTATATCAAACAGAGGAATTAGAGGGAGTTCCAGAGGTCTAGAATACAGAGGAAGACATGGATATCCCAGAAACCACTATTCCAATTCTACTCCTACTAGAATTGTGTATGCATTAGAAACTCATGGTAGAGCCCTTCAATGGGCTCAACAGGAACAAGGCAGTTCTTCCATACATGACAGATTCAGTCCTGGCACAATTATTTTGGAGGATCGATTGGAGGTTACACCTTCTTCATCTCAACAAGTAAATAGACCTAGTCGGTCTAATCTTCCAAATCTAGGAGTATTTCGAACTTCTACCCTGATATAAGATGCATCTACTTCCAAAGCATCAACTTCTAAGGCACCTGTGAAACCACATGTTCCTATTGGGAAAAACAGACCTTTGGATAAAAAATATGATGTCTGGAAACATTTGTCCCAAGTACCGGCCAAGTTATCACTTCTGGATGCCTTGAATTTATCAAAGGATCTTCAGGAAGGACTCATTGAGGATTTTTCAAGTCCTCAAGAATTTGCAACTAAAATTGCTGCAGCTGAAGTCTACCATGTAGAGAACGGTCCTGCAGAATGCCATACAGTGATATATTTTACAAATGAAGATGAAGATGATGTTGTGCATGGACATATTAGACCTTTGTACTTTTTTGGAAAGGTCAATGTTGTGGACATCTGAAGAGCTTTCATTGATAATGGTTCCGGAGTCAACCTCATCCCTATTCATACACTTCGATTGGGCCTCACCAAATCTGATTTATCTCCTTCTTATTTGATGTTGAAAGGATATGATAAAAATGAACAAGAACCTCTGGGTGAGATCACACTCAGAACTCAGTTTGGAGATCTTACATCCAATTCAGATTTCATGGTTGTTCGACATGACACATCCTTTAATATTTTTCTTGGAATAACTTGGCTACATCAATATGCGGATATCCCATCATCATACCATCAATGTCTCAAATATTGTTTCAATGGTCAAATTGGGACATTGTAAGGTGATAAGGCCCCATTCAAAACTTGTGAATCTCAATACATTGAGGCAGAATTCTATCACATGGAGGGAAAGGAGAAATCCACAACAAGGGAGGTTGCCAAATTTAATGCCTCATATGGTTTCAAAAAGATTCCAGTAAACCCATTCATACATGTGAGTACAGATTATGTGTTGCCTATCAGTCAAACTGACAGGATAGATCCAAATACAAATAATCTTATGGAAGCTTCCATAATTTCAATTACGGCAATCAATCCAGAGAGCATGGGAGAAATTGGTGATTCACCAAGCAATGATGAAAGCTTAAATGGAGATGTCTTCATTTCATCTACTGAAATCCAGCGACTCTATACTTCGTCGACCAGGCCAGAATAAGTTTTAGCAATGTCATAGGTGAATGATGATGTCAATTCTCAATCCATCATCTCCTCTTTTTTACCCAAGGAAGACCCTTCATCATTAATAGGGTCAGAAATGGAAGCTTTTTCCTTAAGATGTTCAAATTTTTACATCTCTCCTGATCATGGAAATTCTGATCCAGCATCTACTACGAAAGTAGAAGCAGAATAGATGACATTTGTTGAAGAATAAGAGGATGATCTTAGGGATGCTCCTATAGATTTTGAAGAGGGTATCTCTAGCACTATATATGAACTCATAGAAATAAATCTGGGTACAAAAGAAGATCCATGCCCCACTTTAATTAGTGCGGCTATGACTCTTAAAGAGAAAGAAATGTATATTTAATTTGTAAAGAAAAATTGAGATATATTTGATTGGACCTATACAGAAATTCCAAGGATTGATCCTGATGTTGCTACTCATCATTTGGGTTTTCCAGAATAACATCTAGGATTCAAGCAAGCCGCAATAAGAACACAACTAACTTATGCTTCTAAAATTGAAGATGAAGTGGACAAGCTTATCAAAGCTAACTTCATCATAGAAGTTCAATATCCCAAATGGTTGGATAATATTGTCCCTGTGAAATGGAAGAATGAAAAAATTAGGGTTTTCATTAATTTCATAGATCTTAATCAGCATTGTCCTAAGGATGATTTTCTAGTTCTGATCACAGAACTCTTAATTGATTCAACTGCTAGCTATGAAGCACTTTCATTCATGGATGGATATTCTGGGTATAATCAAATCTGAATGGCTCCAGAATATAAAGAATCAACAGCCTTCAGAGCCTCTCAAGGTGTGTTTTGCTATCGGATAATTCCCTTTGGCCTAAAGAATGCAGGTGCAACATATCAGCATCCCATGCATAGTATCTTCAAACCCTTTTTAGGTAAATTTGTTGAATGTTATGTGGATGATTTGGTAGTTAAATCCAGGAAATGTTCTAATCACTTGGCTGATTTGGAAGTCATATTCCACAAAAATCGACAACACAATTTGAAGATGAACCCCATGAAATGTGCTTTTGGGGTAACCTCAAGAAAATTTCTCATCTTTTTTGTATGCCATCATGGTATCGAAGTCAATACTAAGAAGACAAAGTCAATCCTTGGTATGTCACCTCCTTAAAATCTGAAATAATTGAGAGGACTTCAAGGACGCTTGGCTTATATTCGGCATTTCATCGCCAATCTGGCAGGAAAAAGTTTACCCTTTGCCTAATTAATGAAAAAGGGAGTCACTTACCAGTGGACTGAAGAATCTCAAGAAGCATTCAATATTTTCAAGAAATATATCTTGAGTCCATCGGTATTAATGCCAACTTTTGAAGGAAGACCACTTATAATTTATGTGACATCTTTAGAGCGATCACTGGGTGCCTTCCTTGCCCAAAAGAGTGATGCTGGGAATGAAAATAGCCTTTACTATCTTAGTCAGACTATTCTTGAAGCAGAAACCTGATATTCAAGTATTGAAAAGTGCTGCCTGGTGTTAATATTTGCAATTCAGAAATTGAGACACTACTTGAAACATCATGAGATCCAATTGGTATCTCACAATAACCCACTCAAATTCATCCTTAGCCGTCCAATGCTTACAAGACGTCTGGCAAGGTGGGCAGTTATTTTGAAGCAATTTGATATCCAATATGTGTCTCAAAAAGTAATAAAGGTCCAAGATCTGGTTGATTTCCTTGCTGAACATCCTTCAGTAGAAGATACATATTTAGATACTAAACTTCCTGATGAGGAAGTCTTCTCTATTCAAGATAATATTCAAAAATGGGAAATGTACTTTGATGGTTCTTCCATAAGTTTAATACGGAAGAAAATGGAAGATCCTAAATTCAAAAAATTTGGGTTAGGAATTGTACATATTTCCCTAAAAAATTCAGTGCTACCCTATTCCTTCTTATTGAGGGAAGGCGGTACAAATAATGAAGCAGAATACCAAGCTCTCATCGTAGTATTAGAGTTAGCGCTTCACGCACAAGTGAATCACTTAAAGGTGAAAGGTGATTCAGACCTTGTAATAAAACAAGTCAATGGGGATTATGCCATCAGAAAAGAATAGTTAATCCCTTTGTATGATTATGTCAGAGAATTAATGGCGGAATTTCCTTCAGAACCGACATTTTCTTATGTCCCACGATCACAAAATGCCCAATATGATGCACTGAATAATATAGCCACAGCTCTGGAAGATCCAAATCTGGACAAGACAATCATCAGTATTACCCACCGTCATACAATTTCACCTTATGTTCAAACCAGAATAGAGGAAATCAATGAAATTAGTCCCATTTCTGAATCATATGGTCATACTACGGTATGGATGACACCTATCAAGGAATATCTTAAAAATGGATCACTCCCACCTGATAGAGCCGGGAAAGAACAGATCTGGTGACGTGTGGTCAATTTTACCCTTTATGATAGCCTAGATCACCTAGAGAAAATTCTCTACAAAAGAGGTTTTGATGGAATTCTTTTCAGATGCATTGATGGTGAAGAGACAATGGCTGTCATGAAAGAAGTGCATGCAGGAGTCTGTTGTGCCCAGCAGTCTGGACATAGACTATCTGATCAAATTCGAAGGCTTGTATACTTTTAGCCTTCAATGATACAAGATTGTGTTGATTTCAACAAGAAGTGTCATTCTTTCCAAGTACATGCTAACTTCATTCATCAACCCCCAGAGTTTCTTCATATAGCTAAATACTCATGGCCATTTTCTACATGGGGAATGGATGTAGTATGACCTTACCCTTCGGCTACATATAAGTAGTTTAAGTATATTATTACTACTACTAACATCTTTTCCAAATGGGTAGAGGAAATACCTCTCAAAGAAGTTAGTTCTAAAAGCATTGTTAGCTTCATCAAGTCTAACATCATTACCAGATTTGGTGTCCCGCATACCATATTGACGGACAATGGCACCAATTTCTGTTCATCCGAGGTAGGGAAGTTGTATCAAGAATTCAACATCAAATCCAATCATTCATCTCGGTATCATGTAGCGGCCAGCGGCCAAATAGAATCCTTCAACAATACTTTCAAACATACTACAAAAGATGGTGGATATAGATAAGAAATCATGGCCTGATAAACAGTTTCATGCTTTATGGGCTTATCGGACCACCACCTACACTGTAATGCGGTTAACTCCATATTCATTGGTATATGGAACGGAAGAAGTCTTTCCCATTGATGTTCAATTACCCTCGCTCAGAGTAGCCATTTGTGATCAGTCATCTATAGATGAACAATCTCAAAAGCGACTGGGTGAATTGGAATGATTAGATGAAAAAAGATTGTGCACCCTTCACTACTTGGAAGTTTATCAGAATCGAATAGCATGAGCCTTCAACAAAAAAGTTCATCTTCATTCATTCATTCAAGGAGAATTGGTATTTGTTCTCAGAACTCCAATGATAGCAGGAAATAAACCTTAAAATCTTGAGCCAAAATGGGAAGGACCTTACTCAATACATAAGGTATACTCTAATGGAGCTTATTCTTTAATCTCAATGGATAGAGAACTCATCACTACTCCAACCAATACCATATTTCTGAAGAAGTATTTTGGGTAACACAAATACTTTTACGTCCAGTAAGACGTTAAACTGCATAACCGACGTCCTAAGTACATGACGCTAAATTGTGCAGAACTCATCCAACATGATGTTAAACTGTATTTTCCCCCTTACGTCCAACATGACGTTAAACTATGTCATCCAACATGACTTTAAACTATGAAAAGGTCCCTAATACGTCCAACATGATGTTAAATTGTGTCCCCATTATCCTTACTACAAGACATTAAACTACATAGCCATACATCCTAGCTACTTGACGCTAAACTGTACAACACATATCCTTTCTATATGACGTTTAACTATACAACCCCTCTTTTTCCGTACAACATGACATTAAACTGCATAGTCCCCCCCTAAGTCCTCACAGCATGACATTAAACTGCACAGTCCCTTAAATGTCCTACATGAAATTAAATTGTGCATCGTTAGGGTTGTTACTACCTCCTGTTTCTCACACCGAGTATGACTCACATGAGCTTAGAGTGAACATCAACCATAACACCCTTTCTAGGCCGCTAACCATGTGTAAGTCCCAATACCATTTTTTTAGATCGTTATCCTCAAAAACAACTTGATCACAAATTCTTTCTTTAATAGAACTACGTGGACTTTGATCCTTACCTTCTAGGCTGGGTATGTAGGAAACACCCTAGGGTTCAACCCCAAAACCAATCTCTTCACATCGGTTCACCTCCGTCTCATATGATGTTGATTCGTGAAAATGCCCCCAGAACCAATATTTTTTTACATTGGTTCACCATCATCCTTGCTATATGACGTTAAACTATTCACACTTTTGTCATGTACGAAAATAAAATACAATATTCTTTGACACCCTCACCTGAGAGGCAATAATTATTTACATTAATCTCCAATCATGTTATATTCCTAAGACTATGTGCATACATGGCAATGCCCAAACCTTTAATCTTCGGTCAAACCATCATTTCACTAAAGTCACCTTTCACCCTTCACTTGTACGAACCAAATCTGTATAAAGGGTATTTCAAGAACTACGTGTGGCTTGATTCCCATCCTTATGGGATACTTAGTAATGTTAAAGAATCCCTCAAATCCATACCCAAGTCTTTGGGCTTAACCCCAAATTCCACTTTCAGTCCCTTTGCTGAAAAGTCCCCCTGTGAAAACATGAATGTGGTATGAAAACCCTGGTTTTCATTAACATCAGGTTTATAAAACACACACTGTGTATTTATTATTATGGTCTGAGCTCTATGACCCTAAACTAAGATTACTTATACTCTCATCCCACATGACGTTAAACTGTATTTCAAAAACAATGTATGGCTTGATTTCCATCCTTATGGGATACGTAGTGAAGTCCAACAGATTAATTCAAGACCTAGCCACAACATGATTATGGTCAGCATTGGTCTATGTATCTCTTTCATGCATTAGAAAATACTCATTTTCATGTGTCATACTCCTAACCTTAAATACTTCCAGATCTCTATAACCCTTTTCTTGACTTTTGGTCACAAATTGTTCGATACTCGAGAGTTCTTTTTCCTCACTATGAAGCACGTGCCCTTAGGCGGCCTTGCATAAACAGTCTATATAACGGACCTGTCAGACAAAAGGTGCTATTATTTGACTATTCAACCAATTCCCTTAGGTGGCCCTGCATAATTCAACCCCCTAACGAGTTTTTCAAATAATGGTAACTTCATTCTTGAGAGGAAAAACTCGTTTGTCCTTATTTGTCTAAACAACAATATGTAGGGATCTTCCAAAAAAAGTAGCCATCCTTAACATATTTGTCCCGTACTTTTTATGAACGATCTAAATTATTTACGTCTATGGTTTATATTTCCCTTCCCTACGTTTGGGTCAGACCTTCACAGGAGTAACATTCATCCAATTCTTTGACAATATTGTTTGGAAATATCCTTTCCATATTCATGTACCTCTCTCCATATATCAGACTCTATGCATTGGAAAATTTGAATCTCCATAAACATTCACTGGCTTTTTAGCAATAGAAAAGTAAAATTTCTTAGAGTTCTTTTGCCTGACTATGAAGCACATTCCCTTAGGTGGCCTTGCATAAGTAGTCTATATAACGGACCTGTCAGCCAAAAGATGCTATTATTTGACTATGCAGCCAATGCCCTTAAGTTTCCCTGCATAATTCAACCCCTAACGGGTTTGTTAAATAATGGTAACTTCACTATTAGGAAATACTTCTTCTAATGCCTTTTAGACCTATTTTCATATCATTCCTCAGATTCAAAATTTATTAAGTCATAGTTTACATTTTTTCCCCCATACTTAAATATGATAATATGTTTTCAGATAAATTATCAAGGAATTGAATCAATTTTAATCCACTATCCATTCGGTCAAATCTATTTTGACCATAAACATTAGTCGTTTTATGTCCGACGTGCATGACTTTAAACTGCCCACAAAAGACAAGGTAACTCTGAACAAAAGTCAGGTCCCAACTTACTAAATGTACATTTCGTATGATTTAGTTAATATTGAGAAATAAAAAGATTCAAAGTTTGTAGGGTTCTTTTTCTAATAATCCTAGAAAAAATCAAACTATGTGTGAAGATGGAAGTTTTTTTCATTTGATGCACAAAAGTTAGAAGGACATCCACAGACTGGAGTCTCTTCTCTTTTTTTAGGGATTACAAGATACTTTCAACATAACTCATCATTTGATTTACGGCATCCCAAGCTTCGTCGGCAGCCACTTGAAGCTCATGCACTCGACCAGCTTCACTCTTTTCAGCTTGATGGAGTATTTTATTGGCATCTACAATGGCTTTCATACCATTCTTTTGAACTCCTTCCAGTGAATTGTTAATCTGGTCAAGTTCCCCAATAACAGCATCTAACTATTACTAGAGGTGCATTTGATAGAAAGATTTCTCCTTGATCTTATGCTTCAGTTCGTTCAACATGGAATCATGATCAGCCTCATCTCAGGACACTTCAACCTCAAATTTGCTGATATTGGCTGATAGCCTTTATTTGGTCAAGTCTTGACGGTACATCTGCTCCTGATCCCTTATTAAGATGACTTGTTTCACCGTGGCATGGATCTCTTGATATCCAAAACAGCCAAGTACCAACATGACAAACAGGGATGACAATCATGGAATCTTCGAAGACAGCTCCTCAAGAGGCACTTCAGATATGATCTTTCATATGTTCTTCCATTCCTTGCATCGTGAAAATTAGAGCGCATTTTTTACTTCTGGGTCTGACTCAGCATCACTGTCACAGGGGGGAATATAATCTGGGATTAATGCACTTAGAGAAGTGTCATGTTCAGCTCCTTCCCCCCTTACCCTTGTTATTATACTTTCTATTCCCGTTGGGGTGGAGGCTGAAACTTCACCTCTAGATCTAGCCACTGAAATTGACGTCCCTGCATAGTCAATTGAAATTTTTTGGTTAGATTCAAATAATGATAGAATTTGATTAAGTTATCTTGAAAATTACGTACAGACACAAATATTGTTATCTCTTACCCAATGGTAGATCAACAGCTGGAGAAGGCTCATCCCCGTCTTTCCTAGCTTTAACAGGATTTTCAGGACGAGTATCAGGAAGCTCTACCGGGTTCAGCTACACTTGATCTAGTGTCTCTGCAATAGTAGGGTTTTCCATACCCCCTTCATGAATTGTAATTTTAGCAGCTTGCTTAGATGGAACTGCACATTTTTAACCAATCATGGTCAGAGATGTAATAAGAATTTATTTTTACAGGACGAAGGATAACACTCATGTCCAAAATCTTCTAAATTACATGGTAATTTATCATGATCAAAAATGTCTTCAAAAGATGCACCAAGTTTTATCATTTCATCTGATGATATCTCATATTCCTGGTTAGTCTCACTAGTGGGAGCACTTGATGTGTCTTCTTGGCGACTTTTATCTTGCGGCCTCTGACCCCGGACAGCTTCTGATAAAATTACGACATCAGTTGCATTGGCCACAAAATGCTCTAGTGCAGTGGTTGAACCTAAAGTATCATAGAATGGAATTCAGTTGATGTTTTCATTCAAAATATTGTGAATCTTTGTTAATTTACCAGAAGTAGGATCTTCTCTCCTTGCAACAGAAGCAGGATCGATACTAGGAACAGACGTCAGCTCTTCTTCAGGAGCATCCAAGTCAACATGAACTCGTGATTGTTCACCAGCACCCTCTATCATTATCAAAGGAGGGTCAGTCCTCTCCCTCAAAGAGGAAATTGAATAATCCCCTACAATCCCAAAAAGTATGAGTAATATTTTTATGGGTTAAGACTCATGAATATCTGAAGGACTTACCACTACTGATAAAACATTTAGTTGTGGACTTCTTCCTTTGATGTCTTCATTTCTTTGGCTTTTTGGGAGTGATGACATTATCATCTCCAAATACAAGAATTGGAGAATGAAAATCAATGTATAACTCCTCCTCCATGGCCTGCTGTCCTAGAGATACATCTCCCGACTTGCGAGGAGATTCATTAGCCCCAATGGCAGTACCACCAGGGATATATAATGGTGAAGGAACCACAACAGTTCCTTTCTTTTCAAGCTTCAGGATGAATAAATTAATTTCCTTAAGTAACAAATCATTAACTAGAATCAAGTTTCAAAGAAAATTTGGAAAGAGACTTACATCTTCAGGAGCCACATAACTGTGCCACTCCTCATCTCTGTAAGCACAAGTCCCCTTAATGGTGCCATGATCTATCATTTTCTTCACCCTATTGGTGACAATAATGGAATCATCGGTGGCATATATGAGCATCTCCAACTCTCTGATGTAATCCAACACTTCATCAGGGTTATCCTCGAAACAGATATCAGTGGAGGCCCGAAGATTCCCTATTCCAGGGATGTGTATCCCCTCTCACAGATCCAACCAGGCAGTTTCAGCATCACAATATAAACTCCACCATGTTTGGATAGCCTTTGGTCATAGATATTCAGTATGTGTACCAGAAGGCTGTGAGGAGGGTCCTACAATATTAGACATCAGCTTCTTCCCATCTCCTGCAACTACACATAAAGGATAAGAAAATAATACTTGTTTCTCTATAAAGTAATGGTGATTAAATTTCCCCAATGAAGTAACTCACTAGGAGTCGATAGAGTTGGTCTCATGATTCTGACAGGAGGATTATATCTAGCTCAAGGTCACTTTGACACATGTCTTGCCTCATCATCCCCATCTTTGGAATCCGGTGAGTCGGCCCTAGGTGAGGAACCTGGTGAATCAACTCCAGGTGGGGAAGAGTCACCTTCTAGATAAAGGGTTTCTTTCTCTACAGTTCTTTTCTTTTTCCCCACCTTATGAACCAGATGATTCAGCACCCCTTTAGGGTATGATGCTATCGAGTTCTCGTCATACCATGTAGTCAAGTTACTCGCCACTTTAACAACTGGTAGATAAAACACTACCCTGGTCTTCTCCATAGATGTCAGCAACCATAGTTGTCGGGAAACCATTGTATGATGCTCTGACCTGACATGCACAGGAGGGGATACAATAGTTTATTGCAGACACTTGAATTGGCGTGCACATATGTATAGAGCATTGGCGTCACATATAATATCTCTGTCAATCCTGGTGGCCAATACACCATCTCTACAAGCCAGCATGTACAACCTCAATTCTAGGCCGGTTGTTCCATCATTAACAAACTGCCCAGTTGGTGGGTTTCCATAAGGAAAGAAATTTAATTCCTTGAACATTCTCAACCTCACCTTCATATCATAGGAGTTGAGGGCTAATGGAGCAACTCCAGAATGTTCCTTCACTGATGGCCTGTAAGAGCTTCTAGGAACCTGTACTCCATTCTATACAGCATATGTCTTGAAATGAGTGGCGATCCATCCCCATAAAACATGGAATGGTCAGAATATTCTCAAAGGAGACTTACCCATAAAGACATGGATTAAGATCCTATGAATCTTCGCCAAAATGGGGGTCGCCAACCCAACCATTTTCTTCTCAGCCATCTTGGCTGCCACAACGAAGGTCCCTGGCCTGACACCTTCCATAGAATCCCTAACTTGCGGAAGATAAACACTGATCCACAAGGTTGTGAAGCCCGCCAGAAGGGTCTTTTTTGGGATTCTCTGATCCACTTCGTACCCCCATGTTTCCTCTGGAATTGTGGATGACATCATTGATTTAAGATTCAAACATTCCAAGCAGTTTCTAATGGGTTTGTTCGTAGAACCAAAAACATCCAATGATTCCATATCCATTTGGACCTACTTTCCAAAGGTAGGTGCTCATTAGTTGTGAACTGATGAGACTTAATAATTTTCTTTGGTCGAGAGGATGGGAGGTCGGACTCATCACACCTTATTTTAGGGGAATTATTGTCTACTCCGGGACTCTATTTATAGATTTAAGTTATGTTCGTGAATCCTTATTACATTACCAAGTATAAAAATGAGCTTTCCTTTAGATATGACAATCAATTATTAGTATGTATGAGATTTAGATAATCTTTTATATGTATTTGAGGTTCTTCATCGATAGAGAATCGTCTGTATTTGTTAGACATTCTTGGTCAATGGTATCCTTCAACACATTATATAGAAATCTCTTGGTTATTATGATAACCATAATTTTTTTAAAGCCACTCAGTGGGGCACATGAAGTTTATTGTCATTCAGAAGGACATGAATTATTTCATAGTTGGGATCATACACGCAGATGGGCTACCTACGTATCCTTTGTTTTGGAAAATGAATCAGAAACCTTGTAGTGAAAGTAAAGAAGTATGAGGTTTATGCATGTTTGATGTCTCAAAGAAAGATGTCATACTTACTTTTACACTCTAAGATCACGTGAGTCAAAGCTCTATGTGAGAAACAAGTGGTATTGGTAAAACCAGACAATTGTGCCATGAAAAGATGCAATTATAAGAAATGATGTGGGGCTTATGTATGTATGATTTCCCATTTGAATGAAGATTAGGATTTACATCAGGGGAGAATCCTGAAAACAAGGTCCATAAAGGTATAAGTGCATTATGGAGATTTGGATCCTTAAATTAGGACTTAATCCTTAGAAGGATTCCCAAATTAGATGGGACTTATGATTGGGTTTTATTCCTGAGATGGAAGCCCAAATCAAAAGTAATTTAAGACTGGTTAAGAGAAATTATGACTGGGTCTTACTCCTGAGAAGGAGGCCCAGGTTAAGGGATTTGAAAACTGAGATTTATTCCTGAGAAAGAAGCCCAGTTTAAGGGAAATTATTACTGGGGCTTACTTCTAAGGAGGAGGCCTAGGTTAAAAGAATTTTGAATTTGGAGCTTACTCTTAAGGAGGATTCCCATATTTGGGAACTTGAAGACTGAGGCTTACTCATGGAAATGAGGCCCATGTTAGGGGACTTGGGGATTACTCCTAAGGAGGATGCCCATATTTGGGGATTTGAGATTGGGACTTACTCCTGAGAAGGAGGCCCAAGTTAATGGAATTTATAAGTGGGGATTACTCCTAAGGAAGATGCCCGATTTAGAGAAATTATGACTGGGGCTTACTCCTGAAAAGGAGGCCCATGTTAGGGAACCTCTCATCTTTAAAGGATGAGGTTTAATGAATGAATTCTCTCACCTTAGTGATATAAAGATATGTAAATCACTAGGTTTTGAAAGATGTTCCACTGAATTCCTTTCAGATAAAGATGCCAACAAAGGAACCATGCCATAAATGGCTTTGAAGATGGTTCTGAAGGCTGAATCTTGAAGAGGAGAGGTGGATTTGAAGAAAGCAAGTGAATTGGTAAGAGGGGAACCAAAAAAATAGTGGCACGCAAGTCCTGCATAGGCGCGCAAGTCCTAGTCACGCAAGTATACTTGCGTAACACATGGGTACTTGCACGACGGTCAACCCTTGGGGTAATACTTGGGCGAGACTTGGCTCAAGCCCTTAGTATTATCCCAAAAGGCTTCCAAAAGAGTGGCGCGCAAGTTTTATTGAAGGGGTAAGGCGGTGTGCATGTGTGGTCATTTCTCTTAAGGGCTGGCCACTTAGGCGCGCAAGTGTTAATGAGTTTCAACACTTAGGCCTTGTTTCCCCTGTTTAGACCTTCCATTCTAGGTAATAAATTTCCTTAGAAGTGTTCGGAAGACTTCCAAAAGAGACTTGGGCGACCAGATCTCGAATATGAGTTTGGAATTTTTCCGCCCTCAAATGGGGTGCCCAACAGGGGTATTTATAGGCTACTAAAGACCCTGGGCAAGAATCAAAGAGGCCGCGCAAGTCACCTGTGCAACCACTATGCAGCGCCCAAGTATACTTGCGCGACCATGATGAAACTTGCGCGACCCAAGTGTGATGAAATCCTTGTTCATGCCTTTGTCAATTTTTCATGTTTCTTTAAAGGATGAATCATTTTGGACTAAGGTATTTCCCTTTTTCAGTCGTTAGACTCTGTGATGGAAAGGAGTATCAAAAAAAGTCCCCCCTCAGAGTTGGATCCGAAAGAAATGAGGATGTGACACTGAGGTAAAGAAGAAAGCCAAGGAATTCTGGTGCACAAGTGTTGAGCGTGCAAATTACATCACGCAGGTATTGAGCGCGTAGATGGCATCACGCAGGCTTCAGTGTGCTGGCTTCGGCATACAGGGTTGCATCCTTGCCTATAAATATGTGGTCATTCCTCGCGCAAAGTACAAAATTTCAAACTTTAGAGCTTTCTCTTCACAAGTTACCTTCGTCATGCAGGTTACTCATTTTTCCACTACTTCCTTTTGTGTCACACTGCTGTAGAGGTATTTGGACATGCACGGTGATACCTGCGCTCCAAAACTTACACAACACACTGATACTTGCGCGCCAATTTTGGGACTTGCGTGCCTTAATGTCTTAGCCATTTTTTCACTTTTCTTCACAAAATTTATGAAAAATCAACTTACTTAAGATTAAATTATTCAACTTTTTTCTAGATTAAATAGCTCCCAAGAGAATCGGAATGGCTGATGGATTGGATAGAAAGCGAATTGATGATATGATTAGCATCGGTGGCCATGATTATTATACTATCTGCAACATCACTCTTCCAGATTTGGCCAACTACCTGAAGAAGTATCATCTTGACTTCCCGCAGAGTATTTATCTACCTTTGTATGTCTATGGTCATCTGTGAGAAGTCACCATTCCAGAGGAAAAGAACTATCTCCCAAATTCTTGGTTTCAGAACTAAACCAATTTTTCTTCAGCAAATATCTCTATTGGAGGATCATTTATAAATACTGTAACAGTAGAGAAGGCCTACATAATGCATCTTAGCCTATGTACCTCAGATCTGAAACCTCACAAGCCTGATTTGCAACCACATTGTTATCCCTCAATTTTACAAAACTCTCAGATGGATCAATCCAAAGGCTCTAAGATGAGTTGGGACTTTTGCTCTGGAGGAGGTGTGAATACAACTTTGATGTGGGCATACTGGGTGCGAAAAACTTGCGCAGATCTTGTCAAGGATTTAAAAGGAGCTGCAATATATGAATTCATCTCTGCTGGGAAAACATATGTTTACAGAAATGATGATTTTGTTCCGGAAATACTAATCCATTGTATCCTAGAAACCAATTATTTCCATATGACTCTTAGATAAGTACGAATTAGTCTATGGGATGTCCACAAGATCTCGGGGGCTCTAATTCTCGGTGACATGTATGATGAATTCATCCCCCCAAGGTGACTATGAATGATTCAGAGAAGACAACGGACTTGGCTCGATAATTATTTAAAATCTTTCACAAGCTCAAGAGTTCAGAGACCTCCTTAACTCATTCTAGAAATCATATTCATCCAGAGGAGTGGATGAATATTTTTCTTACCAAGAAGAAGGAGAAGGATCTGAAGGAGAAGGGAACGAAGGGGAAGGGGCCCAAGGAGAAGGGGCCCACCTGTACTCATCCTACCACTTGCCCAAAAACAGAGAAGAGGGGTGATCCTGGAACATTTTGGTCGACTCTAGAAGCATAAGAATTTGAGAAGTGGGGATATGAAGTGAATCTGAGAATCCCAAAGAAGACTCTTCTGGTGGGCTTATTGGCATTGTGGCTCAGTTTTTATCTTTTGCCAGTCGGGGACTTGAAGGGAGGTGTCAGGCCACGGGCCTTTGTTATTGCAGCCATGTTGGCTGAGGGGAAAATGGTTGGGTTGGCTACCCCCATTTCAGAAACTATTCACAGGAGATTACTCCATGTCTTCAGGGGTAAGTCTCCTTTGAGAATAGTGGGACCATTCCATGTTTTTTGGGGATGGATTTCCACTCACATCAGGATGTATAATGTACAGAATGTAGTACAGATCCCCGAAAGTTATTTCAGGCCATCAGTGTAAGAATTCTCTAGAATTGATCCATTAGTTCTCGATTCCTATGACATGAAGGTGAGACTAAGAATGTATAAGGAATTCAATTTCTTTCCTTATGGAAATCCTCTAACCGGGCGGTTTGTTGATGATGGAACATCCAGCCTAGAATTAAGGGCATACATGCTAACCTACAGAGATGGTGTACTGGTCACCAGGATTGAAGGAGAAATTATATACGAGGCATATGCTCCATATAGATTTTCATGTCAATTTATGTTTTTACAGAAGATTGTTGTATCTCCCCCAGTGCATGTCAGGTCAGAGCATCATCCGATGGTTTCTTGACAACTATGGTTGTTGACATCTAGGGAGAAGACCGGGGCATTATTTGATCTACCAGTTGATAAATCTGTGAGTAACTTGACCACATGGTACGCCAAGAACTTGATAGAATCATACCCTGAAGGGGTACTGAATCACCCGGTTTACCAGGTGGGGAAAAGGAAAAGAATTGTAGAGAAAGAAACCCTTCATCTGGAAGGTGATTCTTCTACACCACCTGAAGCTGATTCGTTGGATTCCTAGGATGGGGATGATGAGGCACCACATGCGGCAAAGCAGCCTCATTCCAGATATAATCCTCTCATCTGAATCAAAATACCAACTCCATCAACTCCTAGTGAGTTACCTCATTTAAGGCACTTTAATCAGCATTACTCTATAGAGAAACAAGTCTTATTTTCTTATTCTCTATTTGTAGTTGCAGGAGCTAGGAAGAAGATGAATTCCAAGATTGTAGGACCTTCCTCGCAGCCTTCTAGTACACATATTGAATATCTATGACCAGAGGTTGTCCAAACATGGTGGAGTTTATACTGCGGTGCTGAAACTGCCTTGATGGATTTGTGCGAGGGGCTACACCTCCCTGGGATAGGGAATCTTCTGGATTATACAGATATACATTACAAGGATAACCCCGATGAAGTGAAATATTAAATCATAGAGCTGTAAATGATCATATATTCCACCGATTATTCCATTCTTGTCACCAAGCTGGTGAAGGAAATGATAGATCGTGGCACCACTGAGGGGATTGTTGCTTCCGGAGATGAGGAGTGGCATGATTACGTGGCTCCTGAAGATGTAAATCTCTTTCCTTATTTGATTTGAAACTTGATTTCAGTTAAATATTTGTTACTTAAGGAAATTATTTTCTTTATCCTACAGCTTGAAAATAAAGGAAATGCTGAGGTTATTTCACCACAGTATAGCCATGGTGGTACAACCATTAGGGCTAATGAATCTCCTCATGAGCAAGTGGAAATATCTCCCAGCCAGCAAGCCATGAATGAGGAGTTGGACATGGCTTTCCATTATCCAATTTATATACATATAGATGATGATACCCTCACTCCAAAAAATCCAAATAAACAAAAACATCAAAGGATGAATTCCACAGCTAAATGTTTCATCAGTAGTGGTAAGTCTTTTGGATAATCATGAATCTTAACCCATTAAAAGATTACTCATACCTTTTGGGATTGCATGGGCTTCTTCAATTTCTCCTCTTAGGGAAAGAAAGGACCCTCCTTTGAGGACCATGGAGGGTACTGGTGAACAATCACAAGTTAAGGTATCCTTAGATACTTTTAGAAAAGATCCAACATCTGTTCCCAATATCCCTTTTGCTGCAGTTGCAAGAAGAGAAGAGACTGCTTCTGGTAAGTTAACAATGCTTCATAAAATGTTGAATAAAACATCAACTGACTTCCATTCTGTGATACTTTAGGTTCAACCCCTTCAGTAGAGCTTTTGACGTCCATTTCAACTAATTCCACTATTTTATATGAAGAAGTTGCCCAGTATAATGACCCATACTTTACATACATTGTTAATACTTCAAAATTGAAGCACACTTATTACAACATATGACAAAACCACAAAGGACTGTATAGGTATAGTGTCATTAGAAACTGGGAAAAATAAAGAACTGGTTCATAAATCTTCTACAGTGTCTCCCATTTATTTCATCATATCTAGGGTCCCTTTTAGCATATTCTACTTAATATCCATCTTCATGACCTGGGGAAAAGAAAACATAAAAGGGTGAGCTCAAATGCTCAACAAGGGCAAATAAAGGAAATAAAAATCATATCATATCTTTTTGAAAATCAAAACCTGCAAAAGAGATCATAATATCTTAACATGGAATAAATCATAGAAGTGAAAATGAGATCCCCATAATCATAACATGAAACTTGAAACTTTGTGGCATGCACACATAATCATGGAAAATCATTTCTTGTTAGTCATGACTCATTGCCAAGACTATCTTAGTGGACAAAGTCCCTTTCTGAACCGAGTCACCCTCGTTCCAGTCCTGTTTCACTGAACAGGTATAACCTACCGTTCCAGCCATGTCTATCTCATGAGATATAAAATCTTTACCCAATGCATTGGAGGGAGATATAGGTCCCACCCATCTTATAATGAATCCTTTCTTATGTGTGCCACCTAATCATAAACCATACATCATAGTGTAACCGATGTAATAAAAATGGGATTCTTAAACAACATGACATCATAAAACAATTCATATAAGATAAAGGAATTCATAAAAATGTTTTCATCACAACATAATCAAATCCAAGTAATAATAGGGATAAAAATAGAACCCTTTTATTATCTTAGATGGAAAATAATTTTGATAAAATACTTGAACTCCATTCTTGAGGAAAATATCCTTTCTACTTCAAAAACACTTTTCCTTTCATAACATGTCATACGACTTTAAAATAAAAGAAGTTGATTAAAAATAAAATTGAAAACTTGTAAAGGAAGCTTCTTGAAAATAATGTTTTAAAAATCCATTCATGCCGTATAAGTTAAAAAAACATTCTTCGTACTTTTGTCAGAAAAGTCAAAAAGTACCTCGTACGACAAAAGATTCCTTTCATACATATTACTAAAAACTCAATGAAGGGTAAAAATGGATTTAAACAATTTTAGGTGGATGGAAATAATATTACATATTGATGAAACATGGATGTGGATGATAAAATACACCCCAGTAAATACTTACGAATAAACAATCTCGGATAAAAATGAGATTGTGATATTTCCCTTACCTTAGGTCCGATTTGCTTTGTACGTGTCCGAAGCTCCTATATAATGGTTTAAATAATGTTATTGACTTATTCTATAATCATACATATTGATATGATATCATATATGGTCATATTCTTAGCTTCTTGTTAGTAATATTTCATTGTTACTTGTTACTCGGGTCTTTATTGCCTTTTGTTCTTATGCGTGTTTTGTCGAATACATTCTTATTCTTCTTTTAAGGTTATAGACACCTTATATCCAGAATGGTATTAGTGTAACATATATCATATTTATTCATTCAATTCATTTATATAATTACTATGTAATGATGATCATGTAGAACGAGTCTCATCACATCGTGGAGACGGTATTCCGTACGCACGCACGAGTGATGATATCATCCCTATGATCGTGGAACTGTATTGGAGTATTATTTCAGTATCAATATTACTTTATAATAATCATAAATAGTTACTCATTACACCATTATACCCATCCTTGTAAGGTGATGGTGGAAAATAGATTACACCACGGCGTGGAGACGGTATTCCGTACGTACGCACGCGCGGTGATTTCATTTTTCTGTAGGATGGATAGAATGTGAATTAGGGTTGTTTCATATTTATAATAACATATAAGTATGTAAGTAATACTGATGTTATTACTTTATCATGAAACAACTAAAGAAGAAGAAGTTGAAGAAGAAAGAAATTGAAAAGATCGGTAATGGATATTACCTCTTCTTTGGAACGCCTCTTTGAATCCTCCACTTAGGGAACTAAGATTGGTCTTTTAAGAAG
This sequence comes from Viscum album, assembly GCA_963277665.1. Taxonomy (NCBI): domain Eukaryota; kingdom Viridiplantae; phylum Streptophyta; class Magnoliopsida; order Santalales; family Viscaceae; genus Viscum; species Viscum album. The sequence continues at coordinate 508,411,389 of OY728140.1, forward strand.
ACCAGGACCTCTAGGATTATTCTAGGGAAGTGGAGAGGATAAAATGGCAGGGTTTGGCCGAGATTGAGTGCTCAAATTGGTGTGAGGAGGAGGGGGAGGAGGTGCCCTTTTATAAGGGAGGAGAGGGGCACCTTAGGAATATCTCAAAATATTATTTTATATTAAAGTCAAAATAGGTTTATAATGGTTCCAAAGGGTCTTATTTCTAAGCTAAAGTGGGGATGGGTCGAAATACTATCAACCAATAGGATTTAGACAAGTTTAGGGTATTATTTTAACCTTATCAATTAGATTTAACTCTAAGTTAAATAATTTAACTTTTACCATGTCTTTTTGTTTTCTTTCACTATATGGTTAATACACTTACAATAACATGCCAAACGAACCCCAAATTATTTATTATTAATATATATATCCTTATCTAAGTCATTTGGCCGAACCTTAGATTTTTAGGAATAAAATAACAATTAATAATATAATATTTGATTTAAAAACTATTTTGTGTCAATTTTGACACTATTTGATATATGATTTTTGTGAAAGTCATAACAGAATTATATGTTCAAACCAAGTTGATTAAATCAACACTAATATATCATAGTAACCTAGAAAATTAGTGTAATTCATAAAAAGTCTCAAATTACATTTATTTTGGTGTTTATAACATCAATTATGTCAATATTTCATTAATAAGATAATTACTGCATCATCATTGTGTCATAAATAAATGAAATTATTTAATGTCTAAAAATTAAAAATAAAATACCATTATGTAGGAAATATTTTTATCTTTATAATGAATATTTATAGTCGAATTTATCTTATGTATAACCCCATATTAAAAATGATTTACTTATTAAACTTTGATTTTAACTATTTTAACCCTTCTTTAAATAAATTAATAATAAATGTCCTAATCTAATCCAAGTGGGCCTAAATGATCATATTTTATTCCTAAGTTTGTTTTTGGTCGAATTACACTTGTCCAATAGAATTAGGACATGTGTTAGGGTAATAGTAATATCATATTTACCCTGAGTTACCCTATTTACTATTAACCGCGGTAAAAAAAGTAAAAAGTTACTATTCACCAAAAAATTATTTTTATCTCATTGAACCACATTTTACTTACTGATATCAACCGTGTCTATCGGATTTTCGAAATTCCATTCACAGAAGCAGTAAAATTAAGTTTTATGCAAAATTCAGTTTTTAACCTACCACTTAGTGGTTTCACTATTTATCAAAAATTAAAAGTTTTCAGAAAAATACCAAAATTTCACCCTAGGCTAATTTCGATATTCCGAATCCAAAAATGAAGTCCATTTTGAAAAATAAAATTTATAAAATTTCAAAAAGTGGTTATTACTATTCATAACGGCTAGTTTTAATAATATTTTAATAGCATATCATTGTTTAGTGAAACTCGGTATTGCGTACGACGCAAGCTATCGAGGAAGGTCGTGATTGCGTGTAAAGTAAGCCAAGCAAGTGTGTAGTGAAAGATTACTTTGATGATATAAAAACAAAATATTACTCATAAAAATCTCGGGTGTTACATTCTACCCCCCTTAAAAAGAATTTCGCCCTCGAAATTCGTCACTTTGTAACAAACAGATGAGGATACTTCTCCCTCATCATATCCACAAGCTCCCATGTAGCTTCTTCAAGTTGGTGGTTCCTCCATAAAACTTTCACCAATCGAGTGGTCTTGTTTCGTAGGACTTTTTCGCTACGATCCAGAATCTCTATCGGCTATTCTTCATAAGAAAGATCTTGCTCCAGTGGTACAACTTCTGAGCTGAGTACATGTGAAGGATCTGGTATGTACTTTCTCAGGAGAGATACATGGAACACATCGTGAACTTGAGAGAGATTCGGTGGAAGCACCAATCGGTAAGCTACCTTCCCAACACGATCCAGTATTTCGAAAGGACCGATATATCTAGGGCTCAACTTCCCCTTCTTTCCAAATCTCATAACCCTCTTCTAGGGAGATATTCGTAAGAACACTTTATCACCCACTTCAAACTCTAGGTCTTTTCTTCAGTTGTTGGCGTAACTTTTCTGTCGACTCTGAGCTGCTCTTATGTGTTGTTGAATAGATCTGACCTTTTCTGCCATTTCATCAATGAGATCAGGTCCTAATAGCTTTCTTTCCCCAACTTCATCCCAGCAAGTTGGAGTCCTGCATTTCTTTCCATAGAGAGCTTCATAAGGAGCCATCTGAATACTGGAGTGAAAGATATTATTATAAGAAAATTCCACCAAAGGTAGGTGTTGATCCCAACCTCCTTTGAAATCCATAGAGCAAGCTCTCAATATATCTTCTAAGGTTTGAATTGTTCTCTCAGACTGACCGTCTGTCTGGGGATGATAAGCAGTGCTGAAACTCAACTCTGTATCCAGAGTATGCTGAAGACTTCGCCAGAACTTCGAGGTAAATCTCGGATCCCGATCAGATATAATAGAAAGTGGTACTCCATGCAATCTTACCACTTCCTTTACATATATCCTGGCAAGCTGTTCTAGAGAGAAATCCTCTCTAATAGCAATGAAGTGTGCAGATTTTGTAAGATGATCAACTATGACCCAAATAGCATTATTGCCTTTGGATGTTTTAGGAAGTCCTGTGACAAAGTCCATAGTGATGTTTTCCCATTTCCATTCGGGTATGGGTAATGGTTGTAACATCCCCTTAGACTTTTGTCTCTCAGCTTTAACTTGTTGACAAACCAAGAATCGAGAGACATATTCAGCAACATCTCTTTTCATGCCATCCCACCAGAAGTACTCTTTCAGGTCCCTATACATCTTCGTGCTTCCAGGATGAATAGAGAATGAAGAACTATGAGCCTCATCCAACAGCTCCTTTAATTCGGGGATGGAAGGAACACAAACCCGATTCCTGAACATTATTATCCCATCACAATCAAGGTTGAATTCAGGAATATTTCTCACCTTCTTTGGTAACTCGACATCTTCTTTCTGTGCCTCTTTCATCTTCACATGTATAGATGGTTGAACATTCATTTGAGAAAGATAATATTTTTCCCCTTCCATTATAATTCCAAGATCCATCCTTTGTAAATCCATAAATATTGGATCTTTTGTGATCCTCATCATGGATAAACTAGCATGGTCTTGTCGACTTAATGCATCTGCCACCTTGTTTGCTTTCCCAGGGTGGTAATGGATTGAGCAGTCATAATCCTTAATCAGCTCCAACCATCTTCTTTGACGCATATTCAACTCCTTTTGTGTGAAAATATACTTTAAACTTTTATGATCAGTATAAATATCACACCTTTCACCAAAAAGGTAATCCCTCCAAATCTTTAATGCAAAGATTACCGCAGCCAACTCCAAATCATGTGTTGGGTAATTTTTCTCATGGATTTTCAACTGTCGTGAGGCATAAGCTATCACCATATCATTTTGCATAAGAACACACCCCAATCCCTTCTTGGATGCATCACTGTAGATCACAAACCTTTCTCCACTACAAGGCAGTGTGAGCACAGGTGCACTGGATAACCTTCTTTTAAACTCCTTGAAATTCTCTTCACATTCCTCTGTCCAGACAAACTTAACTCCTTTCCGAGTCAACTTGGTGAGTGGATTATATAATCATGAAAAATCTTTTACAAAATGTCGATAATATCCAGCCAAACCAAGAAAACTTCGGATCTCAGTTACTGTTGTTGGTCTCGACCATCTTTCGATAACCTCTGTTTTTGCTGGATCCACAGATATCCCCTCTTTTGAGATTATGTGACCCAAAAATGCAACTTTTTGTAGCCAAAATTCACACTTGGTAAATTTGGCATAAAGCTTCTCCTTTCTCAGGGTCTTCAATATAATTCTCAGATGATCTTCATGCTCTTCCTTGCTCTTTGAATAGACAAGAATATCGTCTATAAAGACTACCAAAAATTGATCAAGATAGTCTCTAAAGACTCTATTCATTAGATCCATGAAGATAGCAGGGGCATTAGTAAGACCAAATGGCATCACTATAAATTCATAGTGTCCATACCTTGTACGGAAAGCCGTCTTTGGTATATCCTCCCTTTTGACCCTTAATTGATGATACCCTGAATGAGGATCAATCATGGAAAAGTATTAAGCTCCGCGTAGTTGGTCAAATAAGTCATCCATGCATGGGAGAGGATATTTGTTCTTGATAGTGATCTTGTTAAGTTCCCGATAATCAATGCAGAGTCTCATTGATCCATCTTTCTTCTTAACAAATAGAACAGGTGCTCCCCAAGGTGACGCACTAGGGCATATGAATCCCTTATCAAGATTCTCTTGGAGTTGCTTCTTCAATTCCTGCAACTCAATTGGGTCCATTCTATAAGGTGTCTTTGAAATAGGCAAAGCACCTGGTACGAGTTCTATTGAAAACTCAACTTCACGATTTGGTGGAAGACCCGGTAATTCCTCCGAAAAGACATCATCAAACTCCCGTACAATGGGCATATTCTTAATCGTAAGTTTCTCACCAACCATTTGAGATAAATAACCTTCATTTAGTGGAATCAATACCCATAAGATGGAAGAAATTTCCACTGGAAGGTTATGTTCATCCTTGCATTGATAGATGATCGTAGATTGATCTGGAATATGAAATGTGACTTCCCTTCTTTGGAAATTGATATGAGATCCATGTAGAGAAAGCCAATCCATGCCAAGAATCACATCAAATTCCACTAAAGGAAGGATCATAAGATTTGCAGGAAGCACTTTCCCACAAACTTCGATCGGAGAAGAATTATAAACTTTTGATGCGACTGTTGTGCCATTAGGTGTTGTCACAGATAACTCAACATCTAATTGTTGAGGTAATATGGTGATACCCTTAGAAAATTCTTTAGAAATAAAAGAGTGGGTGGATCCAGAATCAAATAAAACATTTGCTACTTTAGAGTGGATGGTAAGTGTACCTTTCACCACTACGTTATCGTACTCCACATCGCTGATAGAAATTTGCATGTGACTTTCCTTTGTCATTAGCCTTAAGATTTTGTTGACGTTGACCATCATCATCAACCCTTGGATTTGGGCATTGATTGGAATAATGCCCCATCTCCTTGCACTTGAAACATTGAAGTGTAGTAGGTTCATTCTGTGTATCCCTTCCTTTGTTTGCATCATTAGACATCTTCTTCCCATTATCGCGGCATTCAAATGTCAGATGACCTTCCTTTCCACATTTGAAACATTTACTTGCCCCTTTAAGACAACTCCCTCCATGTCTCTTTCCACACATTGAGCATAAGGGAAAGCTCATCTTCTTTTCAGTGTGCTCTTTAGATTTTCCTTTGAATTCCATCTTCCTCTTCTTATCAAACCCATGTGACTGATGGGTTACTCCAATCTCCATCTCGACTTTGAGAGCACATCGAACGATTTCCTCGTAGCTATTGAAGTCCCTTATGGCTAACGCCCTTCGAAGACTTGGTTTTAAGCCACTAAAGAATCGATCGATCTTACTCTCAGGTTGGATAATAATACCAGAAGCGTACCTTGCAAGTCTTGTAAAATTTGCTTCATAGGTACCAACAGATTCATCATCCCTTTGCTTCAGTTCAAGAAACTCCTTCTCCATCTTTGTTCAGAGAATACGAGGGAAGTACTTATTGAAAAATAAGTTCTTGAACTCGTCCCATTCCATAGACTCAATCTCATCCCTTTGCCTCGTATTCTTAATAAGATTCCACCATTGATCATAATCTCCTTCCAAACGGTACACTGCTAGGATGACTTTATCATGTTCAGAACATTAAAGAACTGAAAATATCTTTTCAGTAGTACTAATCCATTGTTCAGCAACTAATGGATCAGTAGACCCACTGAAAGAAGGTGGACGCTGCCTCATGAAGGATTCAACAGAATGTTGCTCCTTCCTTTGCTCGTTTGGAAGTCCTGCATGATTCATAGCTTGAGAAAGTTGTGTGAGCATGGCTACAAGATTTTTCATTCCAGCTCCCATATCGTTTGGTTGCTCAGGGGGACAATCATTGCATTGCCCATCGCATTCCGCATTAACACGGTTCCTTCTGGTTCCAGCCATTGACTAAAACCAAGAAGAATAGTGTGAGCAACACTAATTATAATAGGAAAACCACATAATTCAAGAATAAAATTTTCATTCTTAAGGTCTTATCCTAGGTTATTCATGGCCATTTCTAAAACACTAAGATTGTGTTCTATGCTTAGACTTATCCTTAGGGTTCCTACTAAGGCTTTCACATCCTAGTTTCCAAAGGTTGACTATACCTTTCCTCTGATACCAACTATAACAACCCATACTTTACATACATTGTTAATACTTCAAAATTAAAGCACACTTATTACAACATATGACAAAACCACAAAGGACCGTATAGGTATAGTGTCTTTAGAAACTGGGAAACATAAACAACTGGTTCATAAATCTTCTACAGTGTCTCCCATTTATTTCATCATATCTAGGGTCCCTTTTAGCATATTCTACTTAATATCCATCTTCCTGACCTGGGGAAAAGAAAACATAAAAGGGTGAGCTCAAATGCTCAGCAAGGGCAAATAAAGGAAATAAAAATCATATCATATCTTTTTGAAAATCAAAACCTGCAAAAGAGATCATAATATCTTAACATGGAATAAATCATAGAAGTGAAAATGAGATCCCCATAATCATAACATGAAACTTGAAACTTTGTGGCATGCACACATAATCATGGAAAATCATTTCTTGTTAATCATGACTCATTGCCAAGACTATCTTAGTGGACAAAGTCCCTTTCTGAACCGAGTCACCCTCGTTCCAGTCCTGTTTCACTGAACTGGTATAACCTACCGTTCCAGCCATGTCTATCTCATGAGATATAAAATCTTTACCCAATGCATTGGAGGGAGATATAGGTCCCACCCATCTTATAATGAATCATTTCTTATGTGTGCCACATAATCATAAACCATACATCATAGTGTAACCCATGTAATAAAAATGGGATTCTTAAACAACATGACATCATAAAACAATTCATATAAGATAAAGGAATTCATAAAAATGTTTCCATCACAACATAATCAAATCCATGTAATAATAGGGATAAAAATAGAACCCTTTTATTATCTTAGATGGAAAATAATTTCGATAAAATACTTGAACTCCATTCTTGAGGAAGATATCCTTTCTACTTCAAAAACACTTTTCCTTTCATAACATGTTATACGACTTTAAAATAAAAGAAGTTGATTAAAAATAAACATGAAAACTTGTAAAGGAAGCTTCTTGGAAATAATGTTTTAAAAATCCATTCATGCCGTATAAGTTAAAAAAAACATTCTTCGTACTTTTGTCGGAAAAGTCAAAAAGTACCTCGTACGACAAAAGATTCCTTTCATACATATTACTAAAAACTCACCGAAGGGTAAAAATGGATTTAAACAATTGTAGGAGGATGGAAATAATATTACATATTGATGAAACATGGATGTGGATGATAAAATACACCCCAGTAAATACTTACGAATAAACAATCTCGGATAAAAATGAGATTGTGATATTTCCCTTACCTTAGGTCCGATTTGCTTTGTACGTGTCCGAAGCTCCTGTATAATGGTTTAAATAATGTTATTGACTTATTCCAGAATCATACATATTGATATGATATCATATATGGTCATATTCTTAGCTTCTTGTTAGTAATATTTCATTGTTACTTGTTACTCGGGTCATTATTGCCTTTTGTTCTTATGCGTGTTTTGCCGAATACATTCTTATTCTTATTTTAAGGTTATAGATACCTTATATCCAGAATGGTATTAGTGTAACATATATCATATTTATTCATTAAATTCATTTATATAATTACTATGTAATGATGATCATGTAGAACGAGTCGCATCACATCGTGGAGACGGTATTCCGTACGTACGCACGAGTGATGATATCGTTCCTATGATCGTGGAACTGTATTGGAGTATTATTTCAGTATCAATATTACTTTACAATAATCATAAATAGTTACTCATTACACCATTATACCCATCCTTGTAAGGTGATGGTGGAAAATAGATTACACCACGGTGTGGAGACGGTATTTCGTACGTACGCACGCGCGGTGATTTCATTTTTCCGTAGGATGGATAGAAGGTGAATTAGGGTTGTTTCATATTTATAATTACATATCAGTATGTAATTAATACTGATGTTATTACTTTATCATGAAACAACTAAAGAAGAAGAAGTTGAAGAAGAAAGAAATTGAAAAGATCGGTAATGGATATTACCTCTTCTTTGGAACGCCTCTTTGAATCCTTCACTTAGGGAACTAAGATTGGTCTTTGAAGAAGACCAGGACCTCTAGGATTATACTAGGGAAGTGGAGAGGATAAAATGGCAGTTGTTGGCCGAGCTTGAGTGCTCAAATTGGTGTGAGGGGGAGGGGGAGGAGGTGCCCTTTTATAAGGGAGGAGAGGAGCACCTTAGGAATATCTCAAAATATTATTTTATATTAAAGTCAAAATCGGTTTATAATGGTTCCAAAGGGTCTTATTTCGAAGCTAAAGTAGGGATGGGTCTAAATCCTATCAACCAATATGATTTAGACAAGTTTAGGGAATTATTTTATCCTTATCAATTAGATTTAACTCTAAGTTAAATAATTTAACTTTTACCATGTCTTTTTGTTTTCTTTCACTATATGGTTAATACACTTACAATAACATGCCAAACGAACCCCAAATTGTTTATTATTAATATATATATCCTTATCTAAGTCATTTGGCCGAACCTTAGATTTTTAGGAATAAAATAACAATTAATAATATAATATTTTATTTAAAAACTATTTTGTGTCAATTTTGACACTATTTGATATATGATTTTTGTGAAAGTCATAACAGAATTATATTTTCGATACAAGTTGATTAAATCAACACTAATATATCATAGTAACCTAGAAAATTAGTGTAATTCATAAAAAGTCTCAAATTACATTTATTTTGGTGTTTATAACATCAATTATTTCAATATTTCATTAATAAGATAATTATTGCATCATCATTGTGTCATAAATAAATTAAATTATTTAATGTCTAAAAATTACAAATAAAATACAATTATATAGGAAATCTTTTTAGCTTTCTAATGAATATTTATAGTAGAATTTATCTTATGGGTAACCCCATATTAAAAATTATTTACTTATTAAACTTTGATTTTAACTATTTTAACCCTTCTTTAAATAAATTAATAATAAATGTCCTAATCTAATCTAAGTGGGCCTAAATGGTCATATTTTATTCCTAAGTTTGTTTTTGGTCGAATTACACTTGTCCAATAGAATTAGGACATGTTTTAGGGTAATAGTAATATCATATTTACCCTTAGTTACCTTATTTACTATTAACCGCGGTAAAAAAAGTAAAAAGTTACTATTCATCAAAAAATTATTTTTATCTCATTGAACCACATTTTACTTACTGATATCAACCGTGTCTGTCGGATTTTTGAAATTTCATTCACAGAAGCGGTAAAATTAAGTTTTATGCAAAATTCAGTTTTTAACCTCCACTTAGTGGTTTCACTATTCATCAAAAATTGAATGTTTTCAGAAAAATACCAAAATTTTACCCTAGGCTAATTTTGATATTCCAAATCCAAAAATGAAGTCCATTTTGAAAAATAAAATTTATAAAATTTCAAAAAGTGTTTATTACTATTCATAACGGCTAGTTTTAATAATATTTTAATAGCATATCGTTGTTTAGTGAAACTCGGTATTGCGTACGATGCAAGCTATCGAGGAAGGTCGTGATTGCGTGTAAAGTAAGCCAAGCAAGTGTGTAGTGAAAGATTACTTTGATGATATAAAAACAAAATATTACTCATAAAAATCTCGGGTGTTACACCCAGGGTCAGAGGCTGTAGGATGAAGGTCGCCAAGAAGACATGTCAAATGCTCCCACTGGTGAGATTAACTAGGATTCTAAGATTACATTGGATGAAATGATGGAACTTGGCGCATATTTTGAAGATTTTTTAGATCATGTTAAATTACCATGTAATTTAGAATATTATGGATGTGAGTGTTTTCTTTCATCCTATTAAAAATAACTTTTTATTACATCTCTAATCATGATCAGTTAAAATGTGCAGTTCTATCTAAGAAAGTTGTTGAACTGCCAATGCCTGAAGGGGGTACAAAAACACTAATATTGCAGAGACATTGGCTCAAATGGAGCTTAACCTGGCAGAGCTTCCTGAAACTCGTCTTTAAAATCATGTTGAATCTACGAAAGATAGGGAGGAGCCTTCTCAATTTACTGATATACCGTTGGGTAAGAGATAAAAAAAATTTGGGACTCTACTTAGTTTTCAAGACAACCAATCAACTTTTGTTATCCTTCGAAACTAACCAATGCTTTCAATTGATTATGCATGGCCATCAATTTTAGTGGCTAGATCTGGAGATGAAGCATCAGCCTCCACCCCAACGGGAATAGAGAGTGAAGAAACATGGGTCAGGGGGGAGGAGTAGAATAGGGCACTTCCCTAAGTGCATTAATCCTGGATTATATTCCCCCCTGTGACAGTGATGCTGAGTCAGACCCAAAAGTACAAAATCCGCTCCAATTTTCACGATGCAAGGCATGGTAGAACATATGAAAGATCATATCTGAAGTGCCTTTAGAAGATCTGTAATCAAAAATCCCACAATTGTCATCCTTGTTTATCATGTTAGGACTTGGCGGTTTGGATATCAAGAGATCCATACCGCAGTGAAACAAGTCATCTTAAGGAGGGAGCAGGAGCAAAAGTGTTGTCAAGATTTGACCAGGGTGAGGATGTCAGTCAATATCAATGAATTTGAGGCTACAATGTCCCGAGCTGAGGCTGATCATGTTGCCAAGTTGAAGGAGCTGAAGCATAAGATCAAAGAGAAAGTCATCCAGCAGATGCACCGTTAGCAACAGTTATATGCTATTATTGGGGAACTTGACCAGCTTAACAATTCATTGGAAGGAGTTCAATTGAATTATATGAAATCCATTGTAGATGCTAAGAAAGCACTCCATCAAGATGAAAAGGGTGAAGTTGGTCGAGTGCATGAGCTTCAAGTGGCTGCTGATGAAGCTCGGGATGCTGTAAATCAAATGAAGATTTATGTTGATAGCCTTTTATAATTTTTGGAAAAGAGAAGATACTCGAATCAGTGGATTTCCTTTTAACTCTTATGTATCAAATGAAAAATACTTTCATCTTTGATCATTTGTGCATGCCTTCTTTTGCTACATGCTTTAAATATTACCTAAGCCAATGGGCCTAGTAAGCATAGTTTGATTTTTTCTAGGATTATTATAAATAGCCCTACAAACTTTGAATCTTTTTATTACTCAATATTACATAAAATCATACAAAATGTATATTTAGTGATCTGGAACATGAATTTTGTCCAGAGTTCCTTTGTATTTTGGGAGTATTTTAAAGTCATGCACGTTGGACATAAAAAGGATAATGTTGAAGGTAGAAATATCTTTGACCAAATGGATTGGAATTGACTCAATTCCATGATAATTTATATGAAACTATATTACCATGTTCATGTATGGGTGAAAAAATTTAAACGATGACTTAATAAATTTTTAATCTGAGGAACTATATGAAAAAGGGATAAAAGTCATTAGAAGAAGTAGTTACCAAGAATGAAGTTACCATTATTTAACAAACCCGTTCGGGGGTTGGATTTTGCAGGGCCACCTAAGGGAATTGGCTACATAGTTAAATAATAGTATCTTTTGACTGGCAAGTCTATTATGTAGACTGTTTATGCAAGGCCGCCTAAGGGAACGTGCTGCATAATCAGGCAAAAGAACTCTCAAAAATTTACTTTTCTACTGCTAAAAAGCCAGTGAAAGTTTATGGAGATTCAAATTTTTCAAAGCATAGAGTTTGTTGTATAGAAAGAGGTACTTGAATATGGAGATGATATTTCAAAACAAGATTGTCTAAGAACTGGATGAATGTCACTCCTAAGAAGGTCTGACCCAAAAGTAGCGAAGGGAAATATAAACTATAGACTTTAATACTTTCCGATCATGAAAATTAGTATGGGAAAAATATGTTAAGGATGACTATTTTTGCGGATCCCTACATATTGTTGTTAAGACAACTAAGGACAAAAGAGGTTTTATTCCCAAGAATTAAGTTACCATTATTTAACAAACCCGTTAGGGGGTTGGATTATACAGGGCCACCTAAGGGCATTGGCTATATAGTTAAATAATAGTATCTTTTGGCTGACAAGTCTGTTATGTAGAATGTTTATGCAAGGCCGCCTAATGGCACATGCTGCATAGTCAGGAAAAATAACTCTCAAAAAATTGGAAATTTTGTGACCAGAAGTCAATAAAATGGTTATGGAGATCTGGAATTATTTAAGGTTAGGAGTATGACACGTGAAAATGGGTATTTTCCAATTCATTAAAGAGATACATCGATCAATTCTAACCATAATCATGTTGTGGCTGGGTCCGGAATTGAGATGTTGGACTTCACTATGTATCCCATAAGGATGGGAATTAAGCCATATGTAGTTCTTGAAATACATTTTAACGTTATGTGGGATGAAATTATGGGAAATATTAGTTTAGGGTCCTAGAACTCAGACCATAATAATGAATACACATTGTGTGTTTTCAAAGGGACTTTTTAGCCAGGGGACTGAAAGTAAAATTTGGGGTTAGGCCCAAAGACTTGGGGTTGGATTCGAGGGATACATGAATGTTCCTACGTATCCCATAAGGATGGGAATCAAGCCACATGTCATTCTTGAAATACCCTCTGTACAGATTTGGTTCATACAAGTGAAGATTGAAGGGTACTTTAGTGCAATGATGGTTTGACCCAAGATAAAAGGTTCGGGAATTTCCATGTATGCACATTGTCTTTAGAATATAACATGATTGGAGATCAATGTAAATAATGATTCTCTATCAGGTGATGTTGTCAATGAATGTTGTAGTTTATTGTCATACAGGACAAAAGTGTTGTACAGTTTAACGTCATGTATCAAGGACAAAGGTGAACCAATGTGAAGAGATTGATTCTGGGGGTGGTTTCACGAATCAACATCGCATGTGATAGAGGTGAACCGATGTGAAGAGATTTGTTTTGGGCTTGAACCTCTGAAGTTTGCCTACATACCCAGCCTAGAAGGCAAGGATTAAAATTTGAGTAGTTTAATTAAAGAATAAATTAGTAATGTAGTTATTTTTTTTTCTGAACAATGACCTAAAAATGGTGTTGGGACTTACACATGGTTAGCTGCCCCGAGAGAGTGTTATGGTTGAAGTTTACTCTAAGCTCACGTGAGTCATACTCGGTGTGAGAAACAAGAGGTTAAAACAACCTTAACGATGCACAGTTTAACGTCATGTAGGACGTATGAAGGGACTATGCAATATAAAGTCTTGTAGTGAGGACTATTGGTGTTGCATAGTTTAGTGTCATGTAGCAGGAAAAAAATAGAGTTTAACATCATGTAGGATGTATTAAGGGACTTTGTTCAGTTTTACGTCATGTAGGATGAATGAGCATTATAGTTTAGCGTCCTGTAGCTAAGACGATGGGAACAATACAGTTTAATGTCATGTTGGATGAAAGGGGGACTGTGCAGTTTAATGTCATGAATTAAGGACAAAAGAGGACATGGTTTAACATCATGTTGGACATATTAATGATTTTTCTCACTGTTTAATGTCTTTCTGGATGTAAGGGACTTCTGTACAGTTTAGCGTCATGTAGCTAGGACGTCACAGTTTAACGTCATGTTGGACGAGGGTGTAAATATTTTAAGGTCATATGCTTGGACTGTTGATGCTGCAGTTTAATATCTTGTGGGAAAATAAATTATTTGTGTTACACAAAATACTTCTTCATAAATCTAGCATTTTTTGGAGTAGTGATGTGTTCTCCATCCATTGAGATTAAATAATATGCTCCATTGGAGTAGACCTTATGTATTGAATAAGGTCCTTCCCATTTTGGCTCTAGCATGGGAGGTTTCATTCCTAGTATCATTGGAGTTCTGAGAACCAATACCAATTCTCCCTTAATGAATGAACGAATATGAACTATTTTGTTGAAGGCTCGTGTTATTCTATTCTGATAGATTTCCAAGTGGTGCTAGGTGCACAATCTTTTCTCGTCTAATCGTTCCAATTCATCTAATCGCTTTTGAGATTGTTCATCTGTAGATGACTGATCACAAATGGCTACTATGAGCAAGGGTAATTGAAACTCAATGGGAAAGACTGCTTCTGTTCTATATACTAATCAATATGGAGTTGACCGCGTTGTAGTGTGGGTGGTGGTTCGATAAGCCCATAAATCATGAAAGAGTTTATCGGGCCATGATTTCTTATCTTTATCCACCATCTTTTGCAATATGTTTGAAATAGTCTTATTGAAATATTCTATCTGGCCATTGGCCACTTCATGATACCGAAAGGAATGATTGGATTTAATGTTGTATTATTGATACAACTTCCTCACCTCATATGAACAGAAGTTGGTGCTATTGTCTATTAATATGGTATGAGGGACACCAAATCTAGTAATGATGTTAGACTTGATGAAGCTAACAATTCTTTTAGAACTGACTTCTTTAAGGGGTATTGACTCTGCCCATTTGGAAAAGAAGTCAGTAGCAGTAATAATGTACTTAAACTGTATAGATGTAGCCGAAGGATAAGGTCCCACTATATCAATTCCCCATGTAGAAAATGGCCACGAGTATTTAGCTGTATGAAGGAACTCTGGGGGTTGATGAATGAAGTTGGCATGTACTTGGAAAGAATGACACTTCTTTGTGAAATCAACGCAATATTGTATCATTGAAGGCCAAAAGTGCCCAAGCCTTTGAACTTGATTAGATAGTCTATGTCCAGACTGAGGGCACCACAGACTCCTGCATGCACTTCTTTCAGGACAGCCATTGTTTCTTCACCATCAATGCATCTGAATAGAATTCCATCAAAACCTCTTTTGTAGAGAATTTCCTCTAAGTGATCTAGGCTATCATAAAGAGTAAAATTGACCAGATGTCATCGTATTTTTTCTTTCCCAGCTCTATCAGGTGGAAGTGTTCCATTTTGAAGGTATACCCTGATAGGTATCATCCATCCTGTAGTATGACCATATGATTCAGGAAAGGGACTAATTTAATTGATTTCCTCTATTCTGGTTTGAACCTAAGGTGAAATTGTACAACGATGAACAATACTAATGATTGTATCACCCTGATTTGGATCTGCCAGAGCTGTAGCTATATTAGCCAGTGCATTAGCTTGGACATTTTTTTATCACGGGACATAAGAAAATGTCGGTTCCGTAGGAAATTCCATCATTAAATCTCTGACGTAATCATACAAAGGGATTAGTTCTTCTTTTCTAATTGCATAATACCCATTGACTTTTTTTATTACCAGGTCTGAATCACCTTTCACCTTTAAGTGATTCACTTGTGCTTGAAGTGCCAACTCCAATCCTTTGATAAGAGCTTGGTATTCTACTTCATTATTTGTACCGCCTCCCAACAATGAAAAGGAATAAGGTAGAACTGCCTTTTCTAGGGAAATGAGTACAATTCCTAACCCAACATTGTTGAACTTAGGATCTTCCATCTTCTTCCCTGTTGGACTTCTGAAAACACCATCAAAGTATATCTCCCATGTTTGAAGACTATCTTGAATAGAAAAGACTTCCTCATTAGGAAGTTCAATAACTGAAGATGTATCTTCTATTGAAGGATGTTCAGCAAGGAAATCAACACGAGCTTGGCCATTAATTGCCTTTTGAGACACATACTGAATATCAAATTGCTGTAAAATAACTGCCCATCTTTCTAGACATCCTGTAATCATTGGACGACTAAGGATAAATTTGAGTGGGTTTTTGCGAGATACCAATTGGACCTCATGATGTTGAAGGTAGTGTATCAACTTTTGAACTGCAAAGATTAATGCTAGGCAGTGCTTCTCAATATTTGATTATTGGTTTTCTGCTTCAAGCATAGTCCGACTGAGATAGTAGAGGCTTTTTTCATTCCTAGAATCATTCTTTTGAACAAGAAAGGCACCCAATGATTACTCTAAAGCTGTCACATAGAGGATAAGTGATTTTCCTTAAACAGGTGGCATTAACACCAGTGGACTCAAGATATATTTCTTGAGAATATCTAATGCTTCTTGACATTATTCAGTCCACTGGTAAGTGACTCCCTTATTCATCAATTTGGTTAAGAGTAAACTTTTGCCTGCCAAATTGGCGATGAAACGCCGAATATAGGCTAAGTGTCCTTGAAGTCATCTCGATTCCTTTAAATTTAGAGGAGGTGACATACCAAGTATTGAATTTGTCTTCTTAGGATCTACTTCGATACCATGATGGTGTACAACAAAGTCGAGAAATTTTCCTGATGTTACCCCAAAATCACATTTTAAGGGGTTCATCTTCAAATTATGTTGCCGAAGTTTGTGGAATATGACTTCCAAATTATCCAAGAGATTGGAATGTTGTTTGGATTTAACTAACAAATCTCCCACATAACATTTAACAAACTTCCCTAAAAAGGTTTGAAGATACGATTCATGGCACACTGATATGTTGCGCCTGCATTCTTCAGGCCAAAGGGAATTACCCGATAGCAAAACACACCCTGAGGGGATATGATGGCTGTAGATTCCTCATCTTCTGGATCCATTTGGATTTGATTATATTCTGAATATCCATCCATGAATGAAAGTGCTTCATAGCAGGTTGTTGTATCAATTAAGAGTTCTGTTATCGGAACTGGAAAATCATCCTTAGGACAATGCCGATTAAAATCTCTAAAATCAATTAAAACTCTAATTTTTTCATTCTCCTTTTTCATAGGGACAATATTAGCCAACCACTTGGGATATTGAAAATCTCTGACGAAGTTAGCTTTGATAAGCTTATCCACTATAGCTTCAATTTTGAAAGCATAGGTTGGGTGTGTTCTTCTAGCGGCTTGTTTGAATCCTCGATGTTCTTCTGGCAAACCCAAATGATGAGTGGCAATATCAGGATCAAGCTCTAGCATCTCTGTATAGTTCCAAGAAAATATATCTCAATTTTTCTTTAAAAATGAAATATACATCTCTTGATCTTTGAGAGTCATGGCCGTACTAATTAAAGTGGTGCGTGGATCTTCTTTTGTACCCAGATTTATTTCTCTGAGTTCATCCACGGTGGTAGAGATCCCCTCTTCAAATACTGGAGGAGCATCCCTAAGGTCTTCCTCTTCTTCTTCAACATGTGTTATTTCTTATATTTCTACTTGCATAGTAGATGATGATGTAGAATTTCCATGATAAGAAGAAATGTTAAAATTTGAACATCATGAAAAAGAAGCTTCCATTTCCAACCCGATTGATGATGAAGGGTCTTCCTTGGGTAATATAGAGGAAATGATTGATTGAGAATCAAAATCATCATTCACCTCTGACATTGCTATCACTTCTTATGGCCTGATTGGAGAATTATATACTTGCTGTATTTCAATGGATGAAATGAAGACATCTCCATTTGAGCTTTCATCATTGCTTGGTGGACCACCACTTTCTCCCATGTTGTCTGGATTGATTGCCATAATTGATGTTATTGATGTTTCTATAAGAGTATTTTGATTTGGGTCTATCCTGTCAATTTGAATGATAGGAAAAACATAATCTGTACTCACATGTGTGAATGGGTTTACTGGAATCTTTTTGAAACCATATAGAGCATTAATTTTGGTAATCTCCCTTATTGTGGATTTCTCTTTTACATTCTTGTGATAGAATTCTGCCTCAATGTTTTGAGATTCACATGTCTTGAACAGGGCCTTATCACCATACAATGTCCCAATTTGACCATTGAAACAATATTTGAGACAATGATGGTATGATGAAGGGATAGCCACATGTTGATGTTGCCAGGGTCTTCCAAGAAAGATGTTGAAGGTTGAGTCCTGATCAACAAGCATGAAATCTGAATTGGATACAAGATCTCCAAACTGAGTTCTGAGTGTAATCTCGCCTAGTGGTTCTTTTTCATTTTTATCATATCCTTGTAACATCAATGTAGAAGAAGATAAATCAGATTATGTGAGGCCCAATCAACAAAGTGTACTAATAGGGATGAGGTTGACTCCTAAACCATTATCAATGAAAACTCTTCGGACGTCTACACCATTGACCTTTCCAGATAAGTAAAAAGGTCTAATATGTCCACGCAAAACATCATCTTCATCTTCATCTGTGAAAGATATCACTGCATGGAATTCTGTAGGATTATTTTCTACATGGTAGACTTCATTTGCAGCAATTTTAGTTTCAAATTCCTGAGGACTTGACAAATCCTCGATGAGTGCCTCCCAAAGATCCTTTGATAAATTTAAAGCATCCAGAATTGATAACTTTTATGGTATTTGGGTCAAGTGTTTCAATACATCATACTTTTTATCCAAAGGTCTGCGTTTCCCAACAGGAACATGTGGTTTTGCAGGTGCCTTAGAAGTTGATGTGTTGGAAGTTGATTCATCTTGTATCGGGGTATGAGTTGGAAATACTCCAAGCTTTGTAAAATCAGACCGAATAGGTCTATTTACTTGTTGAGAGGAAGAAGGTAGAATCTCTAACTAATCCTCCAGAATAATTGTGTCAAGACTGAGTCTGATATTGGTGGAAGAATTTGCTTGTTCTTTTTGATCCCGTTGAATGGATCTACCATGAGTTTCTACTGCATACACAGTTCTAGCAGGGGTAAAATTGGAATAGTGGCTTCTGGGATATCCACGACTTCCTTTTTATATCATACCTCTAGAACTCCCTCTAATTCCTCTATTTGATACAGGAAATTCATGCTCATAAAAATTGAAACTGTGACTGGCATATGGATTTGTTAAATGAATCATATTAACAGAACCAAAGATCAGCTCTTCTTCTGATGAAGATTCTACCTGATTAGCCAATTTAGGTTGTGCCGTTTGGTGGGGCGGTGCCCGTGGATTCGAAGTAGATGGCATAAAATCTGCCATACTCAAAGACAAATTAGGCTTTGACACTACTTCATCTTCTTCTGATTGTTCCTCTTTCTTTTAATTATACTACCCTTTTGAGGATTTTCCCTCTAATGAAGAGGGTTTTTCTGTGGAATTAATGGCAGAAGAAACGATTGGTTTCTTCAATTGCATTCACAAAATGTCATGAGTTTAGTTGATCATTTTTCTGACCATCCAATCATCATATTTTTGAACATTTTTTTTATTGACTTCATGACACTCACCTTCTTCCTCTGGATTTGTAGTAGTAACACATGATACCTGAGCTAAAGAACCTTTCAGTTTGAATTGTCCCGAGTCCACCATCTTTTGCGGGAGGTCTTCCAAGACAAAACACTCCTGAATAGTATGCCCCAACATCTGATGTAATGGGAAATAATTGGGACAGTCTTCATCTCCTTCCTTATTCAGTCTCTTAGGCCTTGGAAATTGAACCAAATTGTTTTCCAGAGCCGAAATGAAGTAACCAGGAACTTGTTCATTTCGGAAAGAGTAAACTTTACTCTTCAAATCCTCAAATTGTTTCCGTATTTGATCTCTTTGATCATCTTGATGAAACGGCCTCTTTTGTTGATGCTTAGGAGGTGGATCCCTTCGAGAAGATGAAGGCCTTGAAGTATAAGCAGGTACAGGTGATTGTTTAAGCATAACTATAGTAGTCTCTGATTTACCCATTCTCCTTCCTGGAGATGATGTAATTACATGAACTTTATCCTTAGTCTTTATAAGAGAGTCTTCAATCTGTTGAACGGTTGAAGTAAGGTCTCGAAACCCTCCTGTGTATTTCACAGGGATCAACGGCGTGCATAATTCATCACGCAGATTTTCCACATAGATTGACAACAATTCTTCTTGAGGGAGTAATAAGCTCAGGGAATATGTTAATCTCTTACAGCGAACAATGAAATTTGAAACCCTTTCATTCTCCCTTTACTTACAATTTGTAAGATCAAAAACTGTTTTATTTGGAAAAGTTTAGCAGAATTGAAGAAGGAATTGTTGACGAAGATCCTCCCACCTGGTAATTGACTGGGATTTCAAGCTTGTATACTAGAAAAAAGCAGGCCCTTGTAATGACTGTACAAAACACCTAATATTAACTGCTTCTTATTGCTGAGGGGTTCCCATTATAGGATCATGACGAGAAACAAAATGTGTTAAGTGTTGCTCTGGGTCTCCCGAACCATTAAATATTAGGAATGTGGTACTTGCAAAATTTAATGGGGGAGGAATTGTGTCTACCTATTCAGGGAAAGATCTATTCTCTAGTTTAACCGGTGCACGCTTTCCTTCCATAGCTTCCAACCGAGCTGTTAATGACTCAATAGCAGTCATTAACTTTTGAGAAACATCTGGTTGATCTTGGACCTGTGCAGGTGCAATAACTAGAGCTTGGATAGGTGTGGCGACCAAGACGGCCACTTATGGTAGTATTGTCGGTTGTTGTTGCGCTTGACCCATATGATTCGATATGTGAGGTGTACTGATAAAGGAGGATATTCTTGATCCATCTCAGTAGCCACACAAAAATTCCCATGGCTGACTGACTCCAGCACACTTAGGAGTAAGACTACTTTAAAGTAGTTCTGCATTCAACCTCCTTAATTCCTTCATCTCTTCCTCTTGTTGTGCGAATCTTTGCACTATGGAGAGTGACTGGCCTTCTCTAGAGGAAGGGTATGTATCTTGGTTCTTCCCTTTTCCCTTATTGGACACCTTTCAGAGAGGGGAAGTGGGTTATTTGAAGGATTACCTAGATTCTAGGTAATCTTTTGATTTCATGTATGCACACCTTCTTCATTTGTGTCTGTGTGTACAACCTCTTGAGCGGAAGTTTCTTTATCTGATCCCTTTGAGTGAGCCTCATCTGGGGGATTAGCAACAATGACATTGATGACATTAATTGATGCATAACGCATTTCATCTCTTTTATCGGCATTTTTGTGATATTTTTTTCTTTCATGTCCTTGTTGAGACATTGCCTTTTGTTATCCCTTAAGAACTTCTTGACGAACCGTAATTTGGATGGAATCTCTTGATAATTTGGATCTTTGTTCCTCTTGGGGATTCTTCCCAAATCGAGAGAAGACTAACTTTTTCTAAGGAAGATATTGAGGATATGAAAAAGTCCCAAGTCCAGTGGACTGGGACTATTCCCGCTCTTCCTACTCAACTCCTCAAATCCTATTTTTTGATCCTAAGGGTCGGGTTAAAATATTCCCCAGTCTGGAAAGTTGGGGTGGTTCTTGAGTTTTTATATCTGAGACCTTCTTAAAAGCTCTCTGGATCTTATGGACTTTAGTCTGAAAATTGGCTGGATGCATTAACCTGCATCCACTCTTATCACCCGGCTCAAAAGACTTTTGGATGATTTCTGACACTTCTATCACTTGATGATGTGATTGATTCAAACGAGAGGCTTGTTAAATATTCTCGTTTTCTTGATGTAGGAGTAATTATTCAACTTGTTCTCTGTATGCTTAATTTTGAGAAGATCTAGTTGAGGCCTATTCTTGAGTGAGCCTTTGATTGCAAACAAATCCAATTGACTGTGGTCGGCCATGGGCAATAACATTGCATGAGACCATTTTTGGCGGGATTTGCTGACTGGAGAGTACAGTGAAATGTAGTGCTCCATGAATACCCCATCCCCTGATATGAATACCAGATGGGGAATTGGCAATTAACTGGCGCAATCTTCTTAGTGCGCCACGGCATGAATGCTGAAGGGTTCTCTGCTGATTTTCAGCCTTCGGATATCGAGAAACTGAGAGAGATGCCAAGTCAATTTGGCATTGTAACCCTTCTATTATCTTGACATTATTTTCATATTAATGATAAGATAACATTTTCTTTTTCAACTGAAAAATATTTTTCCATACATTGAGATGAATATCATGAATTCCATCTTTTATCAACATCTATGGAATGTCATACTGAGAGTCAGCCAAAGGACAAAACATAACTGGAACTTCACCTTTCTCCAGTTGTTTTCTCATATTCAGTACTTCCTCTTTATCAATCAGTGAAGATTATTCTACCTGATTAGACCAAAGTTGGTGCTTTTTTGTTGCTTCATCAGATTCAACAAGATCGCTAGAGAATTCTCTGATCAAACTAGAAGATGAATGACCCAAGGGTGGTTTAGAGAATGACCTACACCCCGGGCTATCTTCTGATTGAGAAAGTATTTCACCTATTATTGGTAAAGCATCAGACTTGACTGGCTTCACATTTGAAAGTGCCTCAAGATAAGAGGGCTTTCTCATCACTACATTGTCCATTGGATAATTTTCTAGGCAATGTACATTATTACTGCAGAGAGGACTTTCGTAGCTAAATTCATCACCATGGGGATGACCACCTGGTGGGTTACATGAAAAGATGAAATATTTTTCTCGATGATCTTCTGGCCACACAGAGGGTTCTTGTGGCTCTCATCTAAAGATGAAACTTTGAGATAGACCAAATTGTCATAAAGAAAGCCTTCATGAGGAAGTGTCTGATGTAGACCTTCGGAATTAATGTTCCCACTATTGGGAACTAAGAGAGTAGAATCTTGAGTTACAAAAGATAATTGTCTGAGTGCATCAAGAACTCCAGCATCGAGTAAGGCCTTATTGCAGATTGGCCCTTGATTTATTGACTGTGTTGAAGGGGTCTTCTTTTTAGATGCCTTTTTACTCACTTTGGGAACCACCTGTTGAAGAAAGTGGTCATTATGGGCAGGTGTATATGCCTGCTCAGGAGAAATGATCAGATTAGGCTGATTATCTCCACTCAAATTAGGTGTATGTTCTTGAATTGGTTGTTAGTATGATATGGGGGAGTATGCCCCACAACCCTCTTGGACTGGAACAGGGGTGTGTGTCTGTTACAGAGTGAATTGTTGATGTGTCACTCCACTGGTAGGGATAGACTTTCATTTCTTCCCCTATGATGCTGTTGAAGCTGTTATAATATTCTGGCAAGCATCCAAAATATGAACTGGGATTTGCTTCTTCTCTTTCACCATTGATAGAATATGCTTGGTGACTTCAGCTGCCAGAACGGGAATATATATCCATTCCATTCTTGGAGTAGGTATGTGTACATGCTCTTGTCCTCCTTTTCCTATCAGTGAATTCTAACAGTACTCATGTGTGGGGGAAGAGAGTTGAGTATGCCTCTTGTTTGTCATCGGAGCTTTCCGACTGACTTCTCCAAATTCTACCAAACGAGACTGTCGGTAGGCTTGATAAATACTAGAAAGTGTATGTTCCTACTCATTGCACTCTGCTGAAAGTGGTTGACTAACTTCCTTCAATACAGACAGACGAAGCTGTTGGCATGACTGAAAAATGTAAGCAGCTGTATGTGCCTGTTTACCATTTGTCAACACATTGGGTTGGCGGGCTTCATCGTATGTAGTCAGACGAGCCTGCTGACTAGATGATGACTATAAACATGTGTATGTTCTTGTCTATATTACTCAACTGGAATTTCCTGGTGGGAATGGTATGTTACTACTAGACGAGTCTGCTGGACAGCGGAATTAAAACAGACGGGTGTGTGTGCCCGCTCGTTGCTTTCCACCACGTTAGGTTGGTGGACTTCTTCGGAAATGGCAGAGATGAGAACCTTCTGACTATTGACTGGTCATTACCTCTGGTGGTTCGTCTTTCCTGCTCAGGTTCGAGGAACCTGAGCTGAATGCCTAGAGGCGACACCCTCATCATGTTGAGGGCGCACTGTCGCACGAGTCTGGTGGCGATTGTTGATTGTAGTTCTCATGAAGGACTCTTGTCTCTTTGAATTAAGGCCCTAAGGGACCTGCTCATTAACCTCCCCAGAATATAGGGGGGACTTGTGATTTAGTTTCGGGGATAATGACCTGAAACGGTTGGAAATGGTGGTTGGAACCACCTGCTTTTTGATCACTGGTGTCACTGTCCGGACAACCAGGGTGAATTATTGACTTGGAGGGCTAGTCGAGCAGCCTCCAGAGTCGGAATAGTACCGTTTTGATGGTATTCCTTAACCAGCGCATTTGATACCCAGCGTTGAAGACGAAAATTAGGTGATGTCATCCTCGGAGCAAACGACGATCTAGCAGGAGTAGCAACAGCAGCATTCACCGCAGATGTATTCACAGGTTTGAACTTAAGAGAACCAATTTCTGTAATGCAAAAGATCTTGGAAAAGAGTTCATGTTTGATATAACAAACATAATTAAGATAAGTTTGGCCACTACATCTTTTGTAACACCCCAGGTAAATAAAGAATATAACATTTTCATATTTATCTATATTTGTGAATAAAATATTAATATTACTTTAAAGGGGACGCTATGCATGATGGCGTACCCAATATGCAACAATGAGTTTCTTGGGAATCCTGTGTTGCACTCTAATAATAAAATAATATTATTTTAAATGGTAGTTAACTCCTAGCCGTTGTAATGGCGGGAATGAACTGAACTAACTAAAAAAATATTATATATGTTTGTCAAATATTTTTACTCTTTACAATAAATGTTATAGGATTAAAAATACGAATGAATCCAATTTTAACCGTAAACATTCCAATATTCTTTAAAAGGTCGATTAACCGCCTTTTAATGGCAAACCTCTTTTAAATCCACCTTTTGACATTTTTATGTGTTATATTTGAAAAAATGAAATTCTTATTTAGAATCGGGACATCAAAATTTACTTTGTGTAAATTTTTGGTATTTTTCCGAAAAAGTTCAATTTTTAATGAATAGTGAAAAATGTTTTATTTTAATTCAAAACCTCTTTTTAATATATTTTATTTATATGATTAGATTATCTTTTGAATTGGTTCTAAAGTATAATTAGAATATATTTTTACAATTTAATCCAATAGTGTTCGTTGGAATTAATTTTAATTTGAAATCAGACTTAAACTAGTGTCAATCTTTTGATACATTTGGTTTCATAAAAACACGCTATTTGTTTTGAGAGCAGGAAATAATTATTAAATTAATTAATGAAACTTATATGTTTTGAATTTTGTAAAATAGACATCATTTTTGAATTCGGAATATCAAATATATCTTAGGGTGAATTTTTGGTAACATTCTGAAAAACTTCAATTTTTGGTGAATAGTGAAACCACTAAGTGGTACTTATAAAATCTGATTTTTCCATTTAAATGAAATTTTTCCATCTTTGTGTTTTGAATTTAAAAAAATAGGATATACATGGTTGTCATTAAGAAGTAAAATGTGGTTCAATGGGATTAAAATAATTTTTTGGTGAATAGTAACTTTTACGTTTATTAATTGCGATTAGAGGTAATTAGTGTAGTTTAAGGTAAAAATAATGTTTTAATAATATGAAATGAACTTGAAACATATCCTACCCTTATTTTATGTTTCATTTCCAACCAATACAATCCATGGATCAACTTGGGGACCCCATGGAGCCACTTTGGTTCGAAAATGACATAAATACCTTTTTATTTAATTTTAAAGTAAAAATGACACAAACATGAGATGTTTTACTAAAACAATTTTTATATGGTGTTATAAAAGTCATATGTTTGACTATAAATATTCATTGGAAAGATAAAAAAATTTCCTACATCATAGTATTTTTTTATAATTTTTAGACATTAAATAAATTAAATTATTTATGACATCATGATGATGCAGCGATGACCTCATTAATAAGGGATTTAAATAAAATGGAAAGATAATGTAAAATCTATGACCTACACATGTCAAAAACCTATTGTATGGGTATATTTCGAACCCTTATCACCTTATCCTCGAATTATATCAATGGTGTACCTTTTAAATCCGAAACTCATTTTAAAATAAAGGAACATTTCTTTACTTTACAATTGTGCCCCTCCTCACCTCTTATAAAAGGCCCCCACCTCTACCTCCTTACCCACACTTCCAAAGCCTTTTTCTCGGCCAACCCCTTCCCATTTTGACTCTCCACATACCTATATAACTCCTTGAATCCTCACTTTGGGCAGAAGTCTTCCCAAGGAAGCCTTTGAGCTCAAACCAAAGGGAGTTACCCGATTTTAAGGTAATGTCTTCACTTGTGTCCTTTTGTTTTATTTTGCTTCTCCAACCCCCTAAACTCTTTTTATTCATTTATTTTGTAACAAATCCAGTATATTAAATATACTAGTATGTTTTTATAAGAAGTATTCTAGCTACACTTACACACACCTACATCTAATGGTTAAAGAACATACTGTTTCTGTGGATGGCGAATTTCTGCCTCACGAAACGATGATTGTTCAACATTTTTCTAACACCTTCAAATGTGGCCATTAAGATGACACTATATTTATATATTATATATAATATGTTTATGTTTTACTTAAGCTTCTGTATTTTTAATTTATGGCATACCTTTATGGTTTCTATTATAGGTAAACGTGATATCTTCATTTAAGAAAGTGCGGACTACCGCCCCCTCAAAGTGATTTGATTCGTTAATACCATATGTGGTACATATAAAGGATATATTTAATGATATTATATATGATACCATACTGGAATTAAAATACTATTATGTATCATTATGTTTTAATTCCATTAAAGATGAAATAGAAATGGAAGTAGCGTTCATGCGTACGTACGGCTTACCGTCTCCACGAACGGTGCATTTCATTTCTTATCTCAATATGTTATGTAATATTATAAGTACATATATATAATGGATATATATGTAATATATTACATCTAAATGATGGATATAATTATGGAATTATAACATATATATATCTGTCATTTTGTTTTAATTCCATTAATATGACAAAAAATGAAAGTAGCGTTCATACGTACGTACAGCCTACCGTCTCCATTAACGGTGCTTTTAATTTTTATCTCCAAATGCTATGGAATAGTATAAAATTAATATATACTGGATATATATGATATTTAAAACATAAATACTATTCTGGATATGATGTACCTATAACTACATGGAAAATTATTTTCTAACAAGTTCAATTTTTGACTAATGTACCAAACATCGACAAAAACGTCTGATATGATCTCATATTATTAACCAATTATTATAACATTAAAATATGTGATATGAACTGAATAATAATATTTATAGTAGTTCCTTAAGAAATTATAAATTTACCAAAGATTATTATTCAGGAATATAAAGAAACGAACAAGACAAGTTGGACTTGAGGTAAGGGACCCTACCCCTCTCTTTCTTTTTAAGTACACTCTTTTATGTCATTCCTTTTAAGCTCATATTTCTTGTGATAGGGATGTTATTTTATATTACTAATACTGTAATTTTTATTTTCATATGATTAGAGACCCTATTCTCTCTCATCAATCCATTTTGGAAGTTTTGAGTGGCGCCGTTAGGCTGCCGAATTTTCGTAAGAGATCTAACCTCTCTCTTTCTTTTTAAGTACTCTCCTTTATGTAAATTCTTTTAAGATCCTCTTTGTTATGTTGGGTGATGTTCTTTTATGTTACTATTTCTTTAAACTTTATTTTAATATGATGAGAGACCCTATTTGATCTCATCGATCCATTTTTGTAAGTTTTAAGTGGCGTCGTTAGGCTGCTGAGTTTTCGTAAGGGATTTTTCATCTCACTTTTATTCCCGTGAGATTTATGCTACATTTGACACAACTTCCTTTCAGTGGTGTATTTACTGCCCATTATTTTACTCAGTGTAATATAATTTCATTTATGAGTATTTACATCAATGTTGTATTGTCCTTATTTCACAGGGCATATGTTTCAAAAGATACCCATGACGGTAAGGGAACCTTTCACCCTCCTCTTTTTAAAAGGATTCTTTTGTTATGTATTTTAATTCACATACTATCATGTTGGGATATGTTCTTCTATATCCTTATTGATTTAAATTTTATGTCCATGTGATGAGATACCCTTTTTATCTCTCATCAACTCATTTTCTGAATTTTGTAGTGACGCCGTTAGGCTGTCAAATTTTTGCAAGGGAACTTCTTAACCCAAATTTGATTCTTTGGGATAAACTTGTACTCCTTGAATATGTAGTTCTATGAATATGTTTGAATAACTTCTGATTGTTTTACACTTAATATCCACTTATATTGTGTGTATTCATTTGTCACACAAAATTATGTAATTGATTTATCCTTATTCCAAGGATACCGTCTTTGTATGGGACTTCGTCTCAGTCTCCTTTCATTGTGGCATATTTTGTTTTATACACAACCTTCTTTTATACGGTGTATAAACCCCTTTGACTTTTCTGTTTATTCAAAAGGAATCTTTTTTATATGAATCGTTTACTAAACGACAAAAGGGAATGTTTTTTTAGTACGTATGCGGTGACAACAACTTCTCCGCCGCCGTGACCATTATTTGAGTTTCGGCTTCCTCAACAAGCCATACCTTCTTTTTAAAAGAAAAATAAATACCATGTTTTACTTTTCTTTTATTTTGGTATTGAAAATGGTTTTCATAATGTTTTTATATCAATGTGTTGTATTGATATCTTGTGATTGAAAGGTGGAAATTTTATGTTTCCTTTATGCATGTTTTATGTGATACGATTATGTTGTAGTTCTTGGGAATTATTATGAATACGGTTGGTTCTGTGATAAACTAAGGGCAGGTGAGCCCGATATAGCTCTCCAATGCATTGGGTAACTCAAAGGAGTGAAACTTTAAGGTTTCTCCGAAGAGATTTAGGGAATATACTGTGGTGGGTATTCCATACGTAACCAAGAGGGTTACTCCCTATGTAAGAATGTTATGAATGCCTTAAGTTACCTTTTATGTCTTAGGATTTCTATGATTTATTCATGATTTGATGAGTTATGTTAAAGTGTCTATTTTTTATGGGTAAAGTATGATTTTATTCTTATGTATATATGAACTCATGTTTCCTTTCCATATTTTTTATAACCCTTACTGAGATTTTTATGCTCATCCCAATTTTTTTTTTGAAATGTTTTTCATAGTTCAAGGGAAAGGTACATGATATGATGATAGTGTCAAGGAAGTGTCAAGAAAGAATCTATACTTTATTTTTAAATATGTTTCCATTGATGGGAAAAAAATTAATACTGTCTTTTATGTAACCACTTTGTTTAAATGTGGAATGTAATGCAAGTTTTATGATCTAATTCTCTAAAACTCTAAACCTGAAAAGATCCTCAATGTGTAATCTTGTAATAACTAAAGATTAAGTAAGGTTTAAGGCTGGGGCCTTATAGCTGGTATCAGAGGTCGGTTTAGATAAATTTAGAGGTTAGGGTATTCTCTAGGCATAAGTGACATTACCATAATGGTTAGGATTTTAGAAAGGGTCCTAGTTTTAGATAAATTGAATGAGTAAGTATATCTTAGTGTTTATCTTACTCATTAGTACATGATGGTTTTGTTGATATACTCACACTGACATTTCTATTTTTAGTGAATGGATGGATCTAGCAGGCACCAAGGTGACAATAGGTTTGAAGGAAAATATGGTGGTTCTCTGAATAAGGGACTGGATGAAATGGGTGATTCAATGAGGAAACTCATGGTTGTTCTAAACCAACTATCAAGGAGTCATGATCAACCACTTGAACCTTGGTATGTTCTGTAATGCATCATGTACGAGATGACCAATCGATTTGGTAGTTCAGGTAATAATTATAAAGGTAACCATTAGGTTTTATATGATCCTTACATTTGAGGTAATTATGGGTTATTATATGTTATGATGGAAAATTAAAGGCATGAGATAAACATGAGGTTAAAATATGTTATGATTATTTTTGAATATTTTATCTCGTTTTGGGGAATGTTTTAAGAATTATATAGTTTTGGAAAAAGGACAACACGCAGACCGTGTGACAACCCGTCGCGTCGGACAAAGCTGCAGGAATCGAACCCACAACCAAAGTGTGACTGGTATTTATCACCTACCACTGGACTACGTGAAGTCCATGTTTAGTTTGACTAATTCTTTTTAGTTAGATGATTTTAAGAATCAAGAGTAAGTTTATTTTGGGTTATCTATAGAAATGATTAACCTATCATCGAGGATATGTGATTAGGTTAATTACTTTTCAATATGAGAATTTAAGAGCAATTGATGTTATTTGGAGATAAAAGTTAATTTGTAACTTGGAAGACTATGTGACTAAATCCTTCAAATATTTGGGTTCCAATCTTAGTTTGGTTTACTTTGAATAATTTTATGGACAAATTTTTTATCAAATGGTCCCCGTTGAACTTTGGGTTTTGTTGGAAAAATTTTGGAGATTAAGAATAGATTTTTTTTATAAAGGGTTATCCTTTTCTGGATTATCTGATCTTGTACTAACCATTTTGGTTTTGGTTTTGGTAAAAGTTTAAAGACAAGGGAAGTATATAGTTCTCTTTTTTGTATTAGGTGATTCTCTAGAAGTTGATTATAGTGAACAAGTCTTCCTAAATACTCGTCTTTTGGAGAAAATATGAGTTTGTGTAAGAAATCTAATAAAAGTTGAAAGTCAACATGATAGGTAATTATGTTTCCTCATGAATAAATTCCTCAATAAAAAAACAAAAAATTTATCTATTAACTTTTCCTACTGGGGAATCGAATACCGTTTAACCCATCAGAAGTTTGTAATTTTCTTGTGGTTAACTTTCTCCTAAACATGTTTTCTATCACTCTCCATCAGAACATGACCCTTTGTTTTTTCCTCCATGTCTATATATTTATACTTGGAATCCTAGTATGGGTTAACTCAGGTGACCTTTGTACTTATCTTTCTTTATTTTAAATTGATTGTTTTACTAACTCTTGTTCCGATTTGAGATTTTCAATGAAGTTTCCAAGCCCAATTTTAAAAATTGCGAGGATGCAATTCCCAAAAGGGGGGAAGGATGTAACACCCCAGGTAAATAAATAATATGAAATTTTCATATTTATCCATATTTGTGAATAAAATATTAATATTACTTTAAAGGGTATGCTATGCACGATGGCGCACCCAATACGCAACAATGAGTATCTTGGGAATCTTGCGCTGCACTCTAATAATAAAATAATATTATTTTAAATGGTAGTTAACGCCTAGTCGTTGTAATGACGGGAATGAATAGAACTAACTAAAAATGATTATATATGTTTGTCAAATATTTTTACTCTTTACAATAAATGTTATAGGATTAAAAATGTGAATAAATCAAATTTTAAGCGTAAACATTCCAATATTCTTTAAAAGGTCGATTAACCGCCTTTTAATAGAGAACCTCTTTTAAATCCACTTTTTGACAATTTTATTTGTTATATTTGACAAAATAAAATTCTTCTTTAGAATCGGGACATCAAAATTTAATTTGTGTAAATTTTTGGTATTTTTCTGAAAAAGTTCAATTTTTAATGAATAGTGAAAAATGTTGTATTTTAATTCAAACCCTCTTTTTAATCTAATTTATTTATATGATTTGATTATCTTTAGAATTGGTTTTAAAGTGAAATTATAATATATTTTTACCATTTAATCCAATAGTGTTCGTTGGAATTAATTTCACTTTGAAATCGGACTTAAACTAGTGTCAATCTTTTAATACATTTTGTTTCATAAATACACGCTATTTGTTTTGACAGCAGGAATTAATTATTAAATTAATTAATTCAACTTATATGTTTTGAATTTTGTAAAATATACATCATTTTTGAATTTGGAATATCAAATATAGCTTAGGGTGATATTTTGGTAATTTTCTGAAAAACTTCAATTTTTGATGAATAGTGAAACCACTAAGTGGTACTTATAAAAACTGATTTTTCCCTTTAAATGAAATTCTTCCATCTTTGTGTTTTGAATTTCAAAAATCCGACATAAATGGTTGTCATTAAGAATTAAAATATGGTTCAATGGGATTAAAATAATTTTTTGGTGAACAGTAACTTTTCTGTTTATCAATCGCGATTAGAGGTAATTAGTGTAGTTTAAGGTAAAAGTAATGTTTTAATAATATGAAATGAACGTGACACATGTCCTACCCTCATTTGATGTGTCATGGCCAACCAAGACAATCCATGGCTCAACTTGGGGACCCCATGGAGCCACTTTGGTTGGAAAATGACATTAATACCTTTTTATTTAATGTTAAAGTAAAAATGACACAAACATGAGATGTTTTACTAAAACAATTTTTACATGGGGTTATACAAGTCATATGTTTGACTATAAATATTAATTGGAAAGGTAAAAGTATTTCCTACATAATAGTATTTTTTTATAATTTTTATCCATTAAATAAATTAAATTATTTATGACATCATGATGATGCAACGGTGACCTCATTAATAAGGGATTTAAATAAAATGGAACGATAATGTAAAATCATTGACCTACAGATGTCCAAAACATATTGGATTGGTATATTTCGAAACCTTATCACCTTATCCTTGAATTATATCAATGTGGGACCTTTTAAATCCGAAACTCATTTTAAAATAAAGGAACATTTCTTTATATTCCAAGAGTGCCCCTCCTCTCCTCTTATAAAAGGCCCCCACCTCTACCTCCTTACCCACACTTCCAAATACTTTGGCTCAGCCAAACCCTGCCCATTTTGTCTCTACAAATCCCTCTCTAGCTCCTTGAAGCCTCAATTTGGGCAGAAGTCTTCCCAAGGAAGGTTTTGAGCTCAAACCAAAGAGAGTTATCTGATTTTAAGGTAATGTCTTCACTTGTGTCCTTTAGTTTTATTTTGCTTCTCCAACCCCCTAAACTCTTTTTATTAATTTATTTTGTAACAAATACAGTATCTTCAATATACTAGTATGTTTTTATAAGAATTATTCGAGCTACACTTACACACACCTACATCTAATGGTTAAAGAACATATTGTTTCTGTGGATGGCGAATTTCTGCCTCACGAAACGATGATTGTTCAACATTCTTCTAACACCTTCAAAGGTGGCCATTAATATGACACTATATTTATATATGATATATAATATGTTTATTTTTTACTTAAGCTTCTGTATTTTTCATTTATGATATATTTTTATGGTTTCCATTATGGGTAAACGCGATATCTTCATTTAAGGAAGTGCGGACTACCGCCCCCTCAAAGTGATTTGATTCGTTAATACCATATGTGGTACGTATAAAGGATATATTTAATGATATTATATATTATACCATACTGGAATTAAAATACTATTATGTATCATTATGTTTTAATTAAATTAAATATGAAATAGAAATGGAAGTAGCGTTCATGCGTACGTACGGCTTACCGTCTCCATGAAAGGTACATTTCATTTCTTATCTCAAAATGTTATGTACTATTATAAGTACATATATATAATGGATATATATGTAATATATTACATCAAAATGATGGATCTAATTCTGGAATTATAACATATACATATATCTCTCATTTTTTTAATTCCATTAATATGACAAAAAATGAAAGTAGCATTCATGCGTACGTACGGCCTACCGTCTCCATGAACGGTGCTTTTAATTTTTATCTCCAAATGCTATGGAATAGTATAAAATGAATATATACTAGATATATATGATATTTAAAACATCAATACTATTCTTGGTATGATGTAACTATAACTACATGGAAAATTATTTTCCAACAAGTTCAATTTTTGACTCATGTACCAAACATCGACAAAAACGTCTGATATGAACTCATATTAGTAACCAATTATTATAACATTAAAATATGTGATATGAACTGAATAATAATATTTATAGGCGGTCCTTAAGAAATTATAAATTGACCAAAGTTTATTATTCGGGAATATAAAGAAACGAACAAGAGAAGTTGGACATAACGTAAGGGACCCTACCCCTCTCTTTCTTTTTAAGTACACTCTTTTATGTCATTCCTTTTAAGCTCATCTATCTTGTGATCGGGATGTTATTTTATATTAATAATACTGTAATTTTTATGTTCATATGATGAGAGACCCTATTCTCTCTCATCAATCCATTTTGTAAGTTTTGAGTGGCGCCTTTAGGCTGTCGAATTTTTGTAAGAGATCTAACCTCTCTCTTTCTTTTTAAGTACTCTCCTTTATGTCACTTCTTTTAAGATCCTCTTTGTTATGTTGGGGGATGTTCTTTTATATTATTATTTCTTTAAACTTTATGTTAATATGATGAGAGACCCTATTTGATCTCATCGATCCATTTTTGTAAGTTTTAAGTGGCATCGTTAGGCTGTCGAGTTTTCGTAAGGGATTTTTATCTCACTTTTATTCCCGTGAGATTTATGCTACATTTGATACAATTTCTTTTGAGTGGTGTATGTACTTCCCATTATTTTACTCATTGTGTAATATAATTTCATTTATGATTATTTACATCAATGTTGTATTGTCCTTCTTTCATGGGGCGTATGTTTCGAAAGATACCCATGTCGGTAAGGGAACCTTTCACCCTCCTCTTTTTAAAAGGCTTCTTTTGTTATGTCTTTTAATTCACATACTATTATGTTGGGATATGTTATTCTATATCCTTATTGATTTAAATTTTATGTCCATGTGATGAGATACCCTTTTTATCTCTCATCAACTCATTTTCTGAATTTTGTAGTGACGCCGTTAGGCTGTCAAATTTTTGGAAGGGAACTTCTTAACCCAAATTTGATTCTTTGGGATAAACTTGTACTCCTTGAATATGTCATTATATGAATATGTTTGAATAACTTATGATTGTTTTACACTTAATATCCACTTATATTGTGTGTATTCATTTGTCACACAAAATTATGTAATTGATTTATCCTTAATCCAAGGATACCGTATTTGTATGGGACTTCGTCTCAATCTCCTTTCATTGAGGAATATTTTGTTTTATACACAACCTTCATTTATACGGTGTATAAACCCCTTTTAATTTTAATTTAATTCAAAAGGAATATTATTTATACGAAGCGTTTACTAAATGAAAAAAGGGAATGTTTTTGTCGTACGTATGCAGCGACAACGACTTCTCCGCCACCGTGACCATTATTTTACTTTCGGCTTCCTCTACAAGCCATACCTTCTTTTTAATAGAAAAATAAATGCCATTTTTTACTTTTCTTTTATTCTGGTATTGAAAATGGTTTTCATAATGTTTTTATATCAATGTGTTGTATTGATATCTTGTGATTGAAAGGTGGAAATTTTATGTTTCCTTTATGCATGTTTTATATGATACGATTATGTTGTGGTTCTTGGGAATTATTATGAATACGGGTGGTTCTGTGATAAACTAAGGGTGGGTGAGCCCGATATATCTCTCCAATTCATTGGGTAACGCGAAGGAGTGAAACGATAAGGTTTCTCCGAATAGATTTAGGTAATATACTGTGGTGGGTATTCCAAATGTAACCAAGAGGGTTACTCCCTACGTAAGAATGTTATGAATGCCTCAAGTTACCTTTTATGTCTTATGATTTCTATGATTTATTCATGATTTGAT
The DNA here is from genome assembly GCA_963277665.1 of Viscum album. Lineage (NCBI taxonomy): Eukaryota > Viridiplantae > Streptophyta > Magnoliopsida > Santalales > Viscaceae > Viscum > Viscum album. Next base: position 508,446,942 of record OY728140.1, read on the forward strand.
GAGGTATGTTAATGTTTCTATGTTTTATGGGTAATGTATGATTTCGTTCTTATGTATATATGAACTCATGTTTCCTTTCCATATTTTTTATAACCCTTACTGAGCTTTTTATGCTCATCCCAAGTTTTTTTTTGAAATGTTTTTCACAGGTCAAGGGAAAGGTACATGATAGTGTCAAGGAAGTGTTAAGAAAGAATCCATGCTTTATTTTTAAATATGTTTCCATTGAAGGGAAAAAATGAATACTATATTTTATGTAACCACTTTGTTTAAATGTGGAATGTATGCAAGTTTTATGATATAATTCTCTAAAACTCTAAACATGAAAAATCCTCAATGTGTAATCTTGTAATAACTCAAGATTAAGTAAGGTTTAAGGCTGGGGCCTTATATCTTTTGTATGAGCACATATGTTATTGATTGTTCTGTTGGCCCTCTCATTGAGTTTAAATAGGGGCCTAACAAAAATAAGTAAAACATCATTTTAACATGGTTAAGGATTCACATCGGGTTCACCATTTTTTGTTTCCTCTGGAATTGGGGATGACATCATTGATTTAAGATTCAAACATTCCAAGCGGTTTCTAATGGGTTTTTTCATAGAACCGGAAACATCCAATGATTCCATATCCATTTGGACCTACTTTCCAAAGGTAGGTGCTCATTAGTTGTGAACTGATGAGACTTAAGAATTTTCATTGGTCGAGAGGATGCGAGGTCAGACTCATCACTCCTTTTTGAGGGGAATTATAGTCTACTCTGGGACTCTCTTTATAGATTTAAGTTATGTTCGTGAACCCTTATTACATTACCAAGTATGAAAATGAACTTTCCTTTAGATTTGACAATTAATTATTAGTATGTATGAGATTTAGAGAATCTTTTATATGTATTCGAGGTTCTTCATCGATAGAGAATCATCTGTATTTGTTATAGATTCTTGTTCAATGGTATAATTTGACACATTATATAGAAATCTATTGGTTATTATGATAACCATACTGGTTTTAAAACCACTCAGTGGGGAACTTGATGTTTATTGTCATTCAGAAGGACATGAGTTGTTTCATAGTTGGGATCGTACCCGCAGATGGGCTACCTATGTATCCTTTGATTTTGAAAAGGAATCAGAACCCACGTAGTTCGAGTAAATAAGTATGAGGTTTATGCATGTTTGATGGCTCAAAGAAAGATGTCATAATTACTTTTACACTCTAAGGTTACGTGAGTCAATGCTCTGTGTGAGAAAAAAGTGGTATTGGTAAAACCAGAAAATTATTCCATGAAAAGATACAATTATAAGAAATGATATGGGGCTTATGTGTGTATGAATTCACATATGAATGAAGATTAGGATTTACTTCAGAGAAGATACCTAAAAAAAAGGTCCATAAAGGTATATGTGCTTTATGGAGATTTGGATCCTTAATTTAGGACATAATCCTGAGAAGGATTCCCAAATTATATGGGACTTATGATTGGGTTTTATTCCTGATAAGGAAACCCAAATCAAAAGTAATTTAATACTAGTTAAGAGAAATTATGACTGGGGCTTACTCCTGAGAAGGAGGCCCAGGTTAAGGGATTTGAGAACTGGGATTTATTCCTAAGAAGGAAGCCCAGGTTAAGGGAAATTATGACTCAGGATTACTCCTAAGGAGGAGGCCCAGGTTAAAAGAATTTGGAATTTGGGGCTTACTCCTAAGGAGGATGCCCATATTTGGGAACTTGAAGATTGGGGATTACTCTTGAAAAGGAGGCCCAGGTTGGGGGACTTGTGGCTTACTCATAAGGAGGATTCCCATATTTGGGGATTTGAGATTGGGACATACTCCTGAGAAGGAGGTCCAAGTTAATGGAATTTATAAATGGGGCTTACTCCTAAGGAAGATGCCCAATTCAAAGAAATTATTACTGGTTCATACTCCTGAAAAGGAGTCCCAGGTTAGGGAACCTCACATCTTTAAAGGATGAGGTTGAATGAATGAAGTCTCTCAACTTAGTGATATGAAGATATATAAATCACTAGGTTTTGAGAGATGTTCCACTGAATTCCTTTCAGATAAAGATGCCAACAAAGGAACCATGCCATAAATGGCTTTGAAGATGGTTCTGAATGATGAATCTTGAAGAGGAGAGGTGGATTTGAAGAAATCAAGTGAATAGGCACGAGGGGCACCCAAAAAAAGAGTAGTGTGCAAGTCCTGCATAGGCGTGCAAGTCCTGGTCACACAAGTATACTTGTGCGACACATGGGTACTTGCGCGACGTTCAACCCTCGGGGTAATACTTTGGTGAGACTTGGATCAAGCCCTCAGTATTATCCCAAAAGGCTTCCAAAAGAGTGGTGGACAAATTTTATTGAAGGGATAAGGCAGCGCGCAAGTGTGGTCATTTCCCTTAAGGGTTGTCCACTTAACCGCGCAAGTGTTAATGAGTTTCCACACATAGTCCTTGTTTCCCCTGTTTAGACCTTCCATTCTTGGTAAGAAATTACCTTAGAATTGTTTGGAACACTTCCATAATACACTTGGGTGACCAGAGCTCGAATATGAGTTTTGGAATTTTTCCATCCTCAAATGGGGGGCCCACCAGGGGTATTTATAGGTTGCTGAAGACCTTGGGAAAGAATTAAAGAGGGCGCGCAAGTCACCTATGCGACCACTATGCGGCGGGCAAGTATACTTGCACGACCATGATGAAACTTGCACGACCCAAGTGTGAAGAAATCCTTGTTCATGACTTTGACAATTTTTTATGTTTCTTCAAAGGATGAATCATTTTGGACTAAGGTATTTACCTTTTTCAATCGTTAGACTCTGTGATAGAAAGGAGTGTCAACACCCCACTTCTCAAATTCTCCTACTTCCAAGGTCGGCCAGAATGTGCCAAAAGCACCCCTCTGCTCTATTATGGGGCAGGTAGTATGATGAGTACAGGTGGGCCCCTTCACCTCCTTCTTGGTAAGAAACATATCCATCCACTTCTCTTGATGAATATCCTTTCGAGAATGAGTTTTGGAGGTCTTTGAGTTCTTGAGCTTGTAGAAAATTCTCAATAATTCTCGAGCCAAAGCCGGAGTCTTCTCCAAATCATTTCAAGTCACCTTGGGGGGGGGATGAATTCATCAAACATATCACACAAAATTGGATCCCCTAAGATCTTGTAGACATCCCACAAACTGATACCTACTTCTCCATGAGTTAGATGGAAAGAATTGGTTTCTGGGCTCCAGCGGCTGATTAGTTCCAGCACAAAGTCATCATTCCTAAAAACATATATTTGCCCAGCCCAGACAGCTACATATATTGCAGCTCCTTTAAAATCCTCAAAAAACTCTACACAGGTTTGTCTCACCTAGTATGCCCACATCCAAGTTGGCTTCACACCTCCTCCAGGACCAAATTCCCAACTCTTCTTCCAGCCTTTGGATTGATCCATCTGAGAATTTTGGAAGATTGAAGGATAACAATGTGGTTGCAGCTCATACTTCTGAGGTTTCAGATCTGGGGAACAAGGACTATAATGCATTATGTAGGCCTTATCCACTGTTCCAATATTAACAAATGATCCTCCAATTAATATATTTTTTGAAGCAAAATTGGTGCAATATTGAAACCAAGAATGCGGGAGATAGTTCTTTGGCTCTGGAAGGTTGACTTCTTGCAGGTGACCATGCCCATACAAAGGCAGGTAGATGTTTTGGGGGAAATTAAGATGATACTTATTCAAGTACATTGATAGATCTAGGAGGGAGTTGTTGCAGACATTATAGTAATCATGGCCAACAATGTTCATCATATCATCAATTCGCTTGTTAGCCAGTTCATCAGCAATTCAAATTCTTCTGGGAGCCATTTAATCTGTACAAATGTCAAATAATTAACTCATAAGTAAGTTGATTTTTCATAAACTTTTTGAATAAAAGTGAAAAAATGGCTAAGGAATTAAGGTGTGCAAGTCCAATGTTAGCACACAAGTGTAACTGTGTCGCGCAATTTTTGGCATGTAGGTATCACCACGCAAGTCCAAATACCTCTGCAGAAGCGCGACATGAACAGAAGCAATGTATAGCGAAAAACAAGTCACTTGTGTGATGAGAGCAACCTGCACAATGAGAGCTTAGAAGCATTAAAATCCGGTTGCTTTGCGCAAGAATGGCGCGCATATTTATAGGCAAAGTCCACACCCTACGTGCCGAAGCTTGCGTGGCTCTCACCTGCGTGCTGCTACCCGCGTGCTCAAAACTTGTGCGCCGCCCTTCCTTGGTTTTATCCTTTACCTTAGAGTAAAATCCTCATTCCTTTTAGATCCAACTCTGAGGGGGGACTTTTTTTGACGCTCCTTTTCATCACATAGTTTAATGACTGGAGAAGGGGAATACCTTAGCATAAAGAGATTCATCCTTTGAAGAAACATCAAAAATTGACAAAGGCATGAACAAGGATTTCATTAAGTAATGCCCGCGCATGTTTCATCATGGTCGCGCAAGTATACTTGCGTGCCACATATTGGGTGTATAGGTGACCTGTGCACCCTATTTGATTTTCACCCAAGGTCTTCAGTAGCCTATAAATACCCCTTGTGGGCCCCCCATTTTGGGGATTAAAACTTCCAAAAGTCTTATTTAAGATCCTAACGCCCTAGTCTCTACTTGAAGTCTTAAAAACACTTCTAAGGTAATTTCTTACCTATAATGGAAGATCTAAAGAGGGGGAACAAGGCCTAAGTATTGAAATTCACCAACACTTGCGCGCCTAAGTGTCTAACCCTTTTGGGAAAATGAATACACTTGTGCGCTACCTTATTCCTTCAACAGAAATTCTGCGCCACTCTTTTGGAAGCCCTTAGGGATAATACTAAGGTCTTGAGCCAAGCCTCTCCCAAGTATTACCCTATGGGTTAACTGTCGCGCAAGTGCACAGGTGTCGCACAAGTATACTTGTGCGACCAGGACTTGCGCGCCCAAACAAGACTTGCGCGCCTGCATCTTTTTGGGTGCCCCTCAAGAATATTCAACTCCTTTCTTCAAATCCACGTCTCCTCTTCAAGATTTAGCCATTAAAACCCTCTTCATAGTCATTTATGACATGGTTCCTTTGTTGGATTCTTTATCTGAAAGGAATTCTGTGGAACATCTCTCAAAACCTAATGATTTACATATCTTTATGTCACAAAGGTTAGAGATTTCATTCATTCAACCTCATCTTTTACGATGAGAATATCTTTAACCTGGGCCTCCTTTCCAAGAGTAAGCCCCAGATCACAAGTCCCCTAACCTGGGCCTCCATTTCAGGAGTAATCCATAGTCATAATTCCCCTAACCTGGGCCTCCTTTTCAATAGTAAGCCCTAGTCATAATTCCTCTAACCTGGGCCTCCTTTTCAAGAGTAAGCCCGAATAAAAATTCTCTAATTTGGGCATCCTCCTTAGGATTAATCCCCAAGTTCCAAAATATGGGCATCCTCCTCAGGAGTAAGCCCCAATCTCAAATTTCCTTAATATGGGCATCCTCCATAAGAGTAAGCCCCAAGTTCCCAAATATGGGCATCCTTTTCAGGAGTAAGCCCCAAGTTAGAGTATCCAAATCTCCATAAAGCACATATACCTTTATGGACCTTGTTCCTGGACTTATTCCCTAAAGTAATTCCTGATCTTCATCTATTTGAGCAGTCAAACATATGTAAGCCCCACATCATTTTCTATGATTTCATCTTTCGAGGCACAATCGTCAGGTTTACTGATACCTCTTATTTCTCACACCGATCATGACTCATGTGAGCTTAGAGTGTAAAAGTAACCATGAGACATATCTTTGGGCAGTTAATCATACGTAATCCCCCACAATTCTTAATCGAACTATGTGTAATTTGATCTCTACATTAAAATTTTAGTATGTAGGATGCCTTTCTAAAGGTTCAAGTCTATCACTCATTAATTCTCATATGTCCCATATGACGTTAAACTATTCCCGAACTATGTGGGTTATGATTCCTTTTCTAAACAAGGATACATAGGTAGCCCATCTATGGGTACGATCCCAACTCTAAAATTATCCATGTCCTTATAAACGACAATAAACTTCAAGTTCCCCACTTAGTGGCTTTAAAACTAGTATGGTTATCATAATGACCAAGAGGTTTCTATATAATGTGTTGAAGGATACCATTGAATAAGAATATCTAACAAATATAGATGACTCTCTATCGATGGAGAACCTAAAATATATATAAAAGATTCTATAAATATCATACATATCAATCATTGAATATTAGATCTAAAGGAAAGCTCATTTTCATACTTGGTAATTTAATAAGGATTCACGAACATAACTTAAATCTATAAAGAGAGTCCTGTAATAGACAATAATTCCCCCCAAAAAAGTTGTGATGAGTTCGAACTCCCATCCTCTCAACCAATGAAAATTCTTAAGCCTCATCGGTCAACAAGTAATAAGCACCTACCTTTGGAATGTAGGTCTAAATGAATATAGAATCATTAGATGTTTTTGGTTCTACAAATAAACCCATTAGAAACCAATTGGAATGTTTGAACCTTAAACAAACAAGGTCATCCCCATTTCCAGAGGAAACATGGATATAAAATAAAACCATTGTGTGAGATTCCATTCAAATAGGCACATTTCAAGACTTCAATCATTAAGTATGACTGACCAAAACTATTTGGTCCCCATTAATTATGTTATACAATAAGAGAAAGTAATGAGGTCACAACAACCATTGGGATCCTTTTTCATGGAATTTAATTTTGGTTTCAATTAATTTTGAAACCCTAAAAATATGATACTAGATGAATATAGTAGAGTGAATACATATGATAGAACTAGGAGTATTGTAAATGTTTTATATATTTAGTATATAGATAATCCAATCTATAATGTTTATAATATAAATGTCCTAATTAATTCTAATATCACCTTAAATTATCATTGTCACCTTGAACATATAAATTATAATTAATCAAGAGATTTTATAATTCTGGATTGTTAAAGCTATATGATTCTGAATTATTTGAAATATGTTAACCTTGTTTATTTGGAAGGATGATCAAAAAACCTTTTTGTGGAAAATGTAAATGGGATAATGGTCTATTAAATTTCATGCATAGTAATTTATATGGAGTAATGAGTACAGAAGAAATTATTTATTTTTTATATTTTATTGCTTTTATTAATTAATTATTTCATTATAGTTATGTTCTTTTGATTAGAAAAGAATATGAGACCTTTCACAAGATAAATATGATTTATAATCATGTAAAAATAAACTAATCACAAGTAATAAGATTATATAATTAGATTTTTTTAGGGAATATATAATCTAGGAATTCACTAATTATCTAAGAAACTATGATATTTTTTCACAAGTCACACCTCATAGAACACCATAGTGGAATGGTGGGTCTAATAGAATGAGTTTTACCCTGAAGAACGTGGTTCGACTAATGATGAGTTACTATGGCCATATTATTTCATTATAGGGTTATTATATTGAGATTAAGGAATTCATAATTAAACATGTCCCATATAAAGATGTCATGAAAACATCATACGTAATATGGTATGAGAAACATACTAATATTTAATTTATGATGATATAGGGTTTTGAGCTCATATATACCATTTGGATTCCAAATAAACTAATCCCTATATATTATTTGTGGGTTTTCCAATAAATACATTGGGATATTAATTTTTCAATCCCATCTAACACAAACTATTTTTTCAATCAATGTGGTGTTTTCCATGAGAATGGTAACATATATCAAGGACTAAATTAACGGAATGTTGAATATAGAAAAGTTCAATACCGAAAATATTGGGATTTTTATTCATAAAGAAGACATTTTGGTTTCACATTGAGATATATAATACAGGCTGACTAAAGTTAAACAGGAACCTATAAGGTCTATTATAATTCATCTAGGGCACAAGAGATATAAATTTTTTCAAGTATGATGTTGTTGAAATAGTTTTATATGAGACAATACTATATTATATATAGATACAACTGAGTGTTATGATTATGATAAATCTTTAAAATAAATTGAATGTGAAATAGAATCCATGTATAATAAAAGTGTTTGGAAGATTGTGGATAAATAGGAGGGGTATGTCCTATATTGTGGAATTGTGTTTTTCATGAGAAAACTAATCTTTATTTTATATTCTATACCTATAGTGAATTCTTGGAGAAAAAGGATTAAAATTAATCTAATGTACTAAATATGAAGAAACCCTTTCACTTTTTTCAATGATAAATTTCATTTGTATTATGCTTTCCATAATAGCATATTATGGTTATAAGATACATGAAATGGATTCCAAAATCATAGTCCTTAATGAATTTTTTAAGGACTTGTACATCATACACTATAGTGGTTTTGAAGTTCCTTGTTTGTTCACTAAGTTATACAACATACAACTATCCATCTATGGATTGAAAAAACGTTGTCATAGTATGAGCATATGATTGTGAGATTTAATAAAAGATTTTGGTTTCAACATGAATCACATGATTCTTATATATATTAGAAGATTATAGATTTTTATATTATTTATAATATCTTATGTAAAATATATAATAATTTTCAATAAATATTTCATGACTTTATACTATACAATGATAAGGTGTGTTAAATGCTTCTCTATGAAAGAAATTGGTAAAAAAGTCTTCATATTGGGTATAATGATCTATAGAGATATATCATACAGATTATTTTAACAATGTTAGGAGACATACATTGGTAAATTGTTAAAGTGATTTAACCTTGAGAACTCAAAAATTGGGTCTTTACCAGTCTTATATGGAATATTTATTTTTAAGATTCGGGATATTTCTATGAAGTTACAATAGATGGATAGGATCCCCTAGGACTCCCGCATAGGATCAACTTATTATGTAATGATATATACTCAATTTCATGGTGCATGTGTTCTTAGAATTTTTATTTTATATGAATCCAATTCTTATGAGACTCACTAGATTTCTGTTAAGAACAATCATTTGTACTCAAGAAGGATTAAGGATATGTTCTTTGTATATTGAGGAGAGGATGAGTTCTATGTAAAAGGATACGCATATACAATTTTCCAATCTGATGGATAGAACATGAGATCCAATTTTTTTCATTTTTTTATATAATTAGGGATATATAATATGAAAAAGTTACAAAAATAATCAATGGAATACTCAAAAATATATGTAGAGTACATTGGTGTATGCTATTTTGTGGAGAAAACTATTCGGATGAAAATTTTCACTACTTAACATTGGGTGGTTCTTAGAACTGATGGAGTAATGAGCCTTATTGTGACAATAATAGATTCATTTCTCATTATAATGAACCCCAGTATCTCTAAAGTACCAAAAAATACCTCACAAAATACATATTATATGGGAGATCATGGAGAGGGTATATGTTAGGATCTTTTGGTTGGATTTGGATTCCAATGTAGTGGATCTTTTTATGAAACCATAATCATATAAGAATCTTGTTTTCCATATATAATATATTTTTATATGATACATAAGATATTTATATAATGGTCTTAGATTGTATGATGGTCTTATAATAATATAAAACTCTTTTAATCATTCCATTTTTGTTGTTTTAATTTATTTTACATTGATAATAGAGTGATAATATCCCCCCAAAGTATAATATCATTTTATTCCATAATTTATGATAATCAGAATTTATTTTGGGTTGTTATGTAATATTATGATTGTAAAGTATAGTGGAATTGTGAGATAATAAGTATGTACAAATTATATTTAGTGACTCGCAAATGTTTATCCCATTGAATTTCCTGCATACATCAATATACTTTGACGGATTTGTTTACAATAAATCCTTATTACCTATGTTTAGTGAGATACTTATAATTTAAACATTCATACTTTCATACATTTCTTATAAAATACTAGAGTTTTCTAATCTGGGGGTGGTTGGGTAGGTTGTTGATCAGTTAATCATTTATAGATTAACCAATATGTAATTTCTCCCCTTATATGACTAGGAATGATATCTAGACCATAATTTAATTAGACTGAGGAAATTCATGTCCATTCTTAATTCAGACATGTATGGTGTTATGAACTACATGGATTATGAACTTTTGATGTGCTCTTTTGTTCGATGAATGACTTGTGATGTATTTATTGACTAGGATAGTCATTTTATTAGAATCAATAATATATGAGATGGATTATACCAAATTTATATTATTCATTACCTTGTGGTCTATTTGTATCATTAAAAAGTGATTATATATGTATATATATGATTTATAAGATACATCAATTAGTTGACATGTTCATATAGTGATATGTGTATGTTTGAATGAGATCACACCCAACCCATTAATAGCTTTTGTAGAACTGATGATTTTCTAAAGGTTAATGTTTACATACATTTAAGAAATTGGGGATTCATATTTTTTATCGACACTATTATGGCCCAAAAGTAAAATGGATACAAATTTATATAAAGATTATGTAGAATTTCTACAAAACACATTATCTTGGCACAGATCAGAGGATATATTAGTTTTAGCTGATGTCCATAGGACACTAAAGGGTAAAAACAACTTTCAAGGGATTTATATATAATTGGGGGATAATTTCCCCAAAAATTTTAACAACCTACTAAATAAGAAACAATTAAAAAAAATATATGATGCTTGTAGAATAATATAGCACAAATTAAACAAGATAGTATCCTTAGAGTAACAGAAGGAATAAAAATATATAACACTAAAAAATGATTTAAAGAAGAACTCAATGAATCTAAAGGGGAATCAACTGAAACAACACTCCAAAAAAGATTCAAGATCACACTCCATATTCTAAGCCCACTACATCATGATGCATCACTAAATAATTAAGACACCTTTACTTTAGCAAAACCACAGTATACAACATCTCAAAATTCACCAAAGTAACCATGCTTGGGTTGAGTTCAAAACATGGTAGGTAATCCCAAAATACTTCAGAACACACACCACTAGAAAAATAAACAAGTTACCTAGCATTTTTTATGAATAAATATATGTATAAGTGGTTCTAAATAGTCTCCTTAAAATGAAATTAAAAAGTGTATAAATCATAACTACATGACATCATGATTCCATAACTCTCACACCCATGCATTACCAATGACAGCCCTAATACTCAGGAGTAGTGACCCTTCCCATCACCATGTCCACATTCGATGGAAATTACCATTATTCCACATTGGAACCTACCCCATGATTGAACCAACATGGAACCATAATATAATTTCATGAACTCGCACCAACAATACATATCAGGGACTCAATAAAAAACATTTGTTTTGAAAACCATTTTCTTTTATGAGGACTTTTAAAAACCATATGTGTATCACATAAAACAATTATTTTTGAACCTAAATAATGAATGTTTTCTAAAAACTCAAGATGGAGTTGTTAATCATTGTGCCTTCAATATCTAGAATGAGTAGTATGGGAGAGTTTCCCCCTACATCTCAACAGGTGAAAAAAATGAATAATGACAATATGAAACCTCTAAATCCTGCAACAAAATGCCTTTTTATCAATATATTTAATCAAAAACTCATAAAATCATATCATATATAATATATTTTTATGTAATAGATTAGATATAAAAATTTGTACAACACCCCAATATTTTATGGTATGAATAATTTCAATTCATTAGATAGATTATAATACATAAAACACTAAGTCTTTGTGAAACAACACTTGGTTATAGGAGATAGTTATAAACTAGCTAGTAAACATAAATTTTCCACCTCTATGATTTGAATTTTGAAAAAACTGACATACACGGTTACATTCAGTAAGACATTTAGAGTCTGATAAGGAAAACATAATTATCAGTGAATAGTAATGAACCCTTATGAATAGTAACTTGAATAGTAATGTACCCTTATGAATATTAATATGACTCTTCTATATGGTATCCATACCTATGAAAGTATAAATAAATTTAGGCATCTTAAAAATGAAGATACATATTTTTTGTGTTTGTATTTTTTGATTAAATAATGATTTAAATTAGAAATTAAATTTCTTATATTTAAAAATATATTTTCATAAAATAGATTTATTTTTTGAATTATACATGTCAAAAAAGGATTTCATGAATTTCTGGGGTTTTTATGAAATAGTTTAATTTTTTTTGAATAGTTAAAAAATACTATTTTTATAAAATACGACATTTTTTTTGAAATCATCATGAAATTCTTATGATATAAAAATTTATTTAGAATATTTATTAACTAAATAATTATATTACATGTATAATATTAAAAATAATTAATTTATAAAATTAAATGTTTATTTTTCATTATAAGTATAAAAATTAGTGTTAATGTCGACACAATTGCTGCGCAGCGCTGACAAAGTCAAAATTGGTAATTTATATATAATAATTGAGTGATAAAAATTATTTTTATGAATTATTTATTAATTATAATGTATTATTTATTTATTTTATTGTTAATCTATAATTATAGTGTTATATTACATGAGTATTATCCAAATGTATGTGCAATGCATGCATAGGGCAAGAAAATACAAAATAACAAAGTTAAGAAGATGTCTTGTTATGTATAAGAGTGAATATACATAATGAAAAAATTTAGAATTTTATTCTAAAACTAATTAATTTAATTTTATTATAGTAATTTATTTTTAAATTTTAAATATGTAATAATTAACATTAATGCTTATGAAATGTTGATGTTGTACTTGTGCAAGAATAAGAAAGTTAAATAAAATGTTTTTAATTATAATTAAAAGAATTAATAAATGACACATATTTTGGATAAAACATTCTATAGAAGTAATTTTAGACTATAATATATTTTTTATTCTATTTGGGGACATTTTTTACCCATGATAATCACTGTAATACCTTTAGAATATCTTATTTAAAAGTAAGAAAAAGTGGTCACACCATAAAGTTTAGTTTTTATAACATTTTTAATGTAAGTTTTTTCTTTTTTTTATTCAAAAGAAAATATTATTTTAAAATATAATAATATTATATTTCTCATATGATTTTATTTTAAATTTTCAGACAATAAATAAACACAATAATGGCTTCCAAAAAAATGATGCAGTATTAATTTAATTAATGAATAAATCAAATAAATGATATTAAAAATAATAAAATAGATATAATTTTAAATTTTTAAGCTGATTCACGGCTTCCATAGAAGCATATGACATTTATATTATATAATATAATATTTTATTTTATTTTTAAACTTTTTTTTGATGTGTTTATAAGTCTCATTTATGAATAGTTTTCATATCGAAAAAATTGTTTTTCATGAATAAAATATTGTATTAAATTATTTAAAAGTAATGAAATTATTTAAAAGGGCCCAAAATGATAATATTAATTCCAAAATATAATCACATTTAGTTTTAGGAATTTTTGGAAGTCTTAAAACTTATAATATATTAATTATAATTTAACAATTTTAGTAATTTCTAAGTTACCCTTCACCTCACTTATAAAAGGAGACTCTTTATTTCACAAATATTAATCACCTTAAGCCTTATTGTTAGTAAAACCTCTACCAAATTCCAGTATCCATATCACTTATCACATTATTGTACTTGTTTTCTAATAAAAAGGCCACTCCCAAGAGCCTTAAGGAGGTTTTAAAAGAGATATTTTCAAGAGGTGAGATTCCTTCTTCTTCTCTTTCAAATTCTTTATCACTTATAACTTATCCATACCTATTATCAAATAATTAATTAAAACTAAAATGTTATATATATTCTGTAATTTTGTTTTTAATGGTATATGAATCCTAAAATCTATTATTTTCTTCTTTTATTCTTAAATAACAAAATCGTCATTCGCGGTGTGTCAATTAACCTCCTTTGTGTATGATGTGTTTTCATTTCACATTACCACAATCATGGGAAGTTTAAAATCATATTTAATTGTATAAAAAGAACTAAAATAAATATATATGTTATCAATTTTGTATTATTATTTCTTTTTTACAAGGAATTCCATAATAAACCGTCCTTTGAAACCATGAGAAGAACTTACCTGAAACAATGGGAAAAAATATTGTTAATAAATAGTTAGAAATGGTATAAGAAAATTATGTATGGTATTTTAACCATTATTTTAGTAATTTAATAATTTAATAACACTATTCAACTCATATTACAAGAGTTTTGAACAAATTTGAAGGCTGTTGAACCCGTGGTAAGGGATATCTTAACTCAATTTCCATTCATTGAGTTAAACATCAATGTCATTGGTTTTGTCTTTCCCATAATATGTGTGAATGACCTATAATTGTTTTATACTATATATAAACTTATATTTTGAGGAGTTTTATTTGTCACACATAAATATTTCATTGATTTTTCCTCACTCTAATTATACAGTCTCTGTAAGGGATCCCCTCTCTCATTTTTGTTCAATAATTCCCCTATGTTGTGCCCTTTTTTAATTCCTAATGATGGGGTATGATTTTGAACCTCCCCCATACTGACCTTATAATATATAAATAATGGGATACCCCTTTTCCTTTCATTAATCTCTTACAAGAACACCTGTTACCATGCTGAAATGTTTGTAAGGGCTTTTCTCATCTCACACTCATTTCTATGAGATTTACAATACTCGCCACTTATTTCTTGTATGTGGTGTATTTTTACTTCCATATGTCATATAATATCATGATTCCATTTATATTCATGTTATTAAATGATTTATTTTATGGTAATTATGTTCTAGTCATATGATTCGACTGATTACATTGTGGTAAGGGACTTTGTCTCAACTTCCATTTCGTTGTGAATTACTTTGTATTGTGCACCTAATAATCCTTAGGTTGTGTAACTAATACCCATTTGAGATAAATTTTTATTTGAAATTATATTCCTTTTAAATATCCATATTCTCATATCATGGATATGATTATTTTATAAGCCCTATATTATTTTACGTATGGTGTTTATTTTGAATATTGTTTTAACTGTCGAAGTATTGATGAATTTGTATCCTCTATTTTATGAGGATAATGTAAAGGCATATTGATATTTTACTGAATCTATGTATAAATAATTCTTTGGACATGCAATTATGGGTGGGGCCCACTATATCCCCTCGATGCATCGACCGGTTTCATGAGACAAATCAGGTGGCGACAGACCCTTTGAGTTTGTTTCCAAAAAGCAGATGGATTTTTACCCACATACTTAAACCATTTTGACGGTATAGTGGTATCATGTTCTAGATACATGATGTCCAATTGAAAAGCATTCTCTTTATTCATTATCATTTGTTACTATACATGAGTTTTTCACTATGAAAAAATCTATGGATGTAGTTTCATTCTTAGTTTATCAATGGCGTGAGTTTTTCATTTATTCACTATGCCATATTGACTAAGAAAAGTTATTTATGATTCAGTTATTATTGATTCATTCTTCATCTATTTTTAATCCGTACTAAGCATTTGATCTCACCTCTTTCAATTGTTCACATTTAATAGATTATGAATATGATATCATTTATTGAGTTTCTATGGATGCATTTTTTAGTTTTTTTATGTACTGTATTTTGTTACCTTTTAGGATGTAATTTGAGTTACAAATATGTATCTAGTTTTTTCAAGACTAATAAATTGATTGTTCCTTTGGGATTTCATTCCTTCTAAGAATTATTTTGTAATAAGTAATACACCAGATCTGGTCTAGAGGGGTCGGAGCGTTATAGTTGGTATCAAAGGAAGTTTAATAGATACCTTGGGAAGTAGATTTTGAAAACATAGTTTATAGAACATAACCCCAGGATAGACTTAGAATACAAGAATAGAAGAACCACCCAAATCTATTTTTGAGTAAATTATACATGTAAATTATAAAGGATTAAATTTATGAAGGTGGGTGTAAACACTCGGTATTAAACATTGCATATTCTTGAATTAATTTAACAATTCACATTGAGTATTTTTTCAGGTTTAGAGATTTAGAGAATTAGGTCATAACATTTACATAAAAAATTGAATATTACATGTAGACACATCTACCCAGTTTCCAATTTTTTCACAAAATAAAAATTCTTCAAAAAAAGAGTCATGTTTAGTTCCATGTTTTAGATAGCATGAATTTTCCTTGATCCCATCCTTGACCCTATTCCACTTTTTGTCCTGTGAAAAACATTTCAAAAACTTGGGATGAGCATAAAAAGCTCAGTATGTGATACAAAATGAAGTAAAATTGTTATTGTTTTCAAAATAATAAGTAAAACATGAATACTTTATCATAAGTAATACCTTTTACCTTTATGAAGTAGTACATACTCTTCACTGAATAAAAGATCATTGCTTACCCTTTTATAACCAAAAGATTACAATAAAACCCATATAAAGAACACAGAACATATGAAGGTAACTTGGGACATACACATACTTAAATGGAATAACCATATGGTCGACTTTCACACATATCACTAAATGAAATAACCATACGAATGACTTCCATACCCAATACATTGGAGGTTATAACGTAACAACTCTCCCTCGTTTATCACGACACCACCCGTCATTGGGTTTATCACGTAACCACCCTTCAAATGTCCAAGTAACATTATAAAATCATAACACTTAAAATATTGTAAATATAAACATTTCACAAATAAAATTTCCACATTTCAATTACAATATATCATTTCAAGATATTTACATAATCAATTCTTAAACAAACTGTTTTCAAAACCATTTAAAACATTTAATAAAGAGATTTTTGAATCAAAGTGTCCCACACCACTTTGAAGCTTTTAAAGGAATAAATGTTTTAAAATATTAATGTCCATATAAATAAATACTAAAAAACATTTTTAAAACATGGACATTAATCAAAAATATTTATAATAATAATTCATTAAAGCTTTAAAACGATGTTTTAGTTATAGAATCTCGTAACAATTGAAAAATACTTAACTAAACATAACTTAAGAATAGTATAAAACTAAACTTATAATATCATGAGAATAAGGATATTCATGATATAATATTCCAAAGAGCAGTATATACACCATATAAAATTGAATTTGCGCATAACAAAAATGAAGTCTCAAGGGAATTTAAATTGAGAAAAAATCCCTTATAAAGACAGTATCCTTAGATTAAGGATAAATCAATTACATAATTATGTGTGAAAAATAAAAATACACTCAATATAAGTGGATATTAAGTGTGAAAAAATCACAGGTCATTAACACGTATTTATAACACGGCATAATCAAGAAGTATTAGTTTAACCCAAAGAATTAAAATTGGGTTAAAAAGTTCCATTACAGAAATTCGACACCCTAACAGCATCACTTTAAAATTCAGAAAAATAATTTGATGAAAGAGAAAATGGTATCTCATCACTTGAACATAAAATTTACATCATTAAGTATATATAAGAACATATCCCAACATTAGAAGATAAAAATTAAAATACATAACAAAAAGAAGTCTTTAAAAAAAGTGGAGGGTGAAAGGTTCCCTTAACGATTTGGTAACTTAAGAAACATTCACCATATGAAAGAAGGATCATAAAATGAAGATTTAATTTCCCATAAATTAATGTATATTACACAACGAATACAATCATCGGCAATAAATACACCACACAAAATGAAATAGTGGAAATATATCATGAATCTCACGGTAATTAGAAGTGAGATGAAAACCCCTTACCACATTGTAATCAAAAGAGTCGTATGAAAAAAAGTTAATAAACACTAATTGAATCCTTGAAAACCATGAATATAAAGAGATTCAGGATAATATATATCATATGGCAGTACACAACACACCACATTAAATAAATAACTAGAAAATAATGGAAATCTCATGGAATTAAAAGTTAGATAAGAAACCCCTTACCTTATGTCCGACTTGACCCATTCGTTATTTAATCTCCAGAATAATAAAATAAAGTTAATTTATACTTTCTTAAGAAAATTTATCAATTTTATAATTCCTTATAAATCACTTATAACCATGTTATAAACATTATGTAATCATTTAAGTTAATAATGATCATTTTGTCGATATTTGGTACTTAAGTCAAAAATGGACTTCTTATAATTACAAGTTGTTCATTTGGTCAAAATTTCATTATATACGTAATTATATTAATGATTTAGATTTCATATATATCATATATATCTAGTATATACATGTATTTATAATAGTACATAACATTTGGAGAAAAGAAATGAAATGCTCCATTCATGGAGATGGTAAGTCGTACGTACGCATGAACGCTACTTCCATTTTTATTTCATATTTTAAAGGAATGGAATATTAATGATACATAATTATATTATAATTATAGTATAATATCATATATAATTTCATTAACATTACCCTTTATATGTTCCACATAAGGCATGAATGAGTCATATCACTTTAAGGGGGCAGTAGTCTGTACTTCCTCAAATGAGATTACCGTATTTACTCACTATGGAAACCATAATGGTAGTCTATATATGAAAAATACAGAAGAATATAAACAATATAAATATTATATATATTATATATAAATATAGTTCTATCATAATGGCCACCATGAGTGGTGGTTGGAGATATTGGAACAATCATCATTTTGTGAGGCAGTAGTTCACCGTCCATAGAAACAGTATGTTCTTTACCCATTAGACGGAGGTGTGTGTAAGTGTAGTTGGAATAATTCTCATAAAAACAACAAATTATATTTAGGATACTGTTTTTTCTATAAAATAAAGTAATAAAAAGAGTTTAGGGGGTTTTAGAAGTAAAATAAAATAAAATAATTTAAGAGAAATTGTTACCTTTAATTCGGGTAACTCTCTTTGATTTGGACCAAAAGGACATATTGAGGTGATTTATGCCTAAGTTAAGGCTTCTAAGAGGAATATAGGGATTTTGAGAGATTATTTGGGCAGGTTTTGGACGATCCAAGGGTATTGAGAAATGTGAGGAATGGGTTAGAGGTGAGGGATTTTGATAAGGAGGAGGAGGAGTTCTTTAGGAAAGTGTAAAAATATTAATTTATTATATAATTATTTTCAATTTCTAAAGGTCCAAAACAAATTAAAGTCGAAGATAATATGAATCATAGTTGAAATAAATTCATAAAATTATAATTAAATAGGTTTTGGATGTTATTTTAATATTTATATTCTTATTTATTTAAATAATTTATTAATAAAGAAAATACTGCATCAATTTTGTGTCAAAATTAATTTTATTTATTTGATGTCTAAAAATTATAAAAAAAAATACCATGATGTATGAAATAATTTTATAATTCCAATGAATATTTATAGTCAAAATGATAACTTATATAAACCCATGTAAAAATTACTTTACTAAAAGATATTTGTTTGTGTCATTTTTGTCTTTACTTTAAATTAATTAGTCTAAAGTGACATTATCACTCCCAAGTGGCTCCATGTGTCTAAAAATCTACCCAAGGATTCCCATGGTCGTACATGACTCATACAATAATGTTAGAACAAGTGTTAAGGTAATTTTTTATTATTATAATATTATTTTTACCTTGAATTACCCTATTTACCTTTAACAGTGGTAATTAAAAGTCAAAAGTTACTATTCACCTAAAATTATTTTCATCTTATTGAACCAAATTTTACTTACTAATAACAACCATGTATGTTGGATTTTATAAATTCAATTCACAGAAATGGTAAAATTTCATTTAAATGATAAATTCAGTTTTTTAACTACTACTTAGTGGTTTCACTATTCATCAAATATTGATGTTTTTTAGGAAAATACCAAAAATTCAGCCTAATATATATTTTATATTCTGAATTCAAAAATGATTTCTATTTTACAAAATTAAAATCATATAAGTTTCATTAATTAATTTAAAATTAATCCCCATTGTCAAAACAAATAGGGTGTTTTTACGAAACAATATTTATCGAACGATTGACACTTGTTTATGTCCAATTTCAAAGTGAAATTAATTAAAATGACCAAAATTGGATTAAATGGTAAAAATATAATCTAGTTAAACTTTAAAACCAATTAAAAATATAATCTAACCATATAAATAAATTATATTAAAAGGAATATTTGAATTAAAATATAGTATTTTTCACTCTTCATTAAAAAAATGAATTTTATCCTAAAAATAACAAAATATTACCCAAAATAAATTTTGATGTCCCTATTATAAAGAATAATTTTATTTTTTCAAATATAGCATATAAAAGTGTCCAAAACTTTATTTAAAAAGGGTTCTCCATTAAAAGGTGGAAAATCAACCTTTTAAAGTAAATTATGCTTAAAATTAGATTCATTCACATTTTAAGCCTCTAAATTTTATTAGAAAAATGTAAAAACATTTAATAAACATGAATAATCATATTTTAGTTAGTTTTGTTCATTCTTTCCAATAAAATGGCTATGTGTTAACTACCATTTAAAATAATAATATTATATTGTTAGTGTGCAATGTAAGATTTCAAAGAAACTCGTTGTTGTGTATTGGGTACGTCATCGAACATAGCAACCCCTTTAAAGTAAAATTAATATTTAATTCAAAAATATTAATAAATATGAAAATTTTATATTCTTTATTTATCTGGAATGTTACATCTGTCTGTCCTTTTGGGAATGGTGTCTTTTCAATTTTAAAATTGGGCTTGGGAACTTCATTGAAAGTCCCACATAAGAAAAAGAGTAAATAAAAATATTACTTCAATAGAAAGAAAGATATGTAAAATTGTCACCCGAGATAACCCATACTAGGATTCCATGAAAACATGGATATGGAAGAGAAACTAAGTGTCATGTTCTAATGCAGAGTGATAGAAAACATGATTAGGAGAAAGCTAACAACAAGAAAACCACTAATTTTTGATGGGTTAAACGATCATTGGTTTCCCAGTAGGAAAAGTAAACGGAAAACATTTTTGTTTTAAGTTCGTTTTTATAAAGTTGGGGAATTTATTTATGAGCCTGAATAAGAACATAAGGACACATACTTACTTGTCATGTAGACATTCAACCTTTACTTAATTTCTACCACAAACTCTTATTTTCTCAAAACGATGAGTATTCAAGTTGTCTCAGACACATTAAAAGAATAAAAATCAAGTTCTAGAGAATAAAATGATCCACAAAATATGAACCACATATTTCCCCTATATATTTATATTAACCAAAATTAAAATTGGTTAGTACGAGATCAGATAATCCTTAAAGGGGTAATCCTTTATAAAAAGAAATAATACTATTAATCTCCAAAGTCCAACAGAAGTACCCAAAGTTCAAGAAAGACCATTCAATATAAAATTGTCCTTAAAATTCTTCAAAATAATCAAAACTAAAATTTAAACCCAAAACATGGAAGGATTTAAATCACATAGTGTTCCATAGTAAATCATAACATTTATCTCCAAAAACACCATCTTCCCTTAAAGTCTTATACTGACGTGTAACTAACCTAATCACATATTATCTATGATAGGTTAATCATTTCTACAAATAACCCAAATCAACATATATCCATAATAAAATCATAGATTCTTACAAAATAAAATTTCAACCATTACTCCAAAATGAGATCCCATAGTATTCTATTTTCCTTAAGCATATAGTGTTCCCAAAAGAGAGAACATATTCCAAAATAACATGTGTCATTTAATCACAAAATAATTTTCCTACACTGATGATATCCATTTGATAAAACATAATTCCAACTTATTCTTGATCCATAAAATAATTTGAGTAAAAAAATTAGTCATACTAACCAGGGACTTCACGTTGCCCAATGGTAGACTATAAATCTCAATCGCACATTGGTAGTGGGTTTGATTCCCAGAGCTTTATCTGACACAACGGGTTGTCACACGGTATGTGTGTTGTCCTTTTTCAAAAACTATACAATTTCATAACATTCCAAAGAAAAAAGAAAAATTCCTCAAAAATAACCATAACATAATTTATCCTCAAAGATTATTTAATACCTTTCATTTTTCACCCCAAATAGTAATAACCATTAATAAACTCTAAAATAACTTTGAATATTTCTATAATTCTAACCATTATTGTTATGTCACTCATGATTAAATTACACCCTAACCTCTAAAGTTATCTAAACCGAAATCTGAAACCATCTATAAGGACCCGACCTTAAACATTGGATATTATTGAATTAAGTTAACAATTCCCATTGACATTCATTTTAGGTTTAGAGCTTTAGAGAATTAGGTCATAACATACACATAACAACTTGAATATTACATGTAGACACATATACCTAGTTTCCTTTTTTCACAAAATAAAAAATCTTGAAAAAAAGAGTCATGTCTAGTTCCATGTTTTAGATAGCATGATCTTCCCATGATCCCATCCTTTACCCTATTCCACTTTATGTTCTATTAAAATCATTTGAAAAACTTGGGATGAGCATAAATAGCTCAATAAGTTATACAAAAAAAAGGGAAACCATTTTTTTAAAAACAACAATTAAACCATGAATACTTTATCATAAGTAATACTTATCACCTTTATGAAGTAGTAAATACTCTTCACTGAATAAAATATCATTGCTTACCCTTCTGTAACCAAAAGGTTACCTTATAACCCATATAAATAACACATAACATATAAATGTAACTTGGTACATAAACATACTAAAATGGAAAAACCATACAGTCAACTTCCACACATATCACTAAATGGAATAGCCATACGGCTGACTTCCACACCCAATGCATTGGAGGTTATAACATAACCACCCATCATGGTTTATCAAGGCACCACCCATCATTTGGTTTATCACGTAACCACTCGTCAAATTTCCAAGTAACATTATAAAATCATAACACATAAAATATTTTAAATATAAATATCTCACCAATAACATTTCCACATTACAATAACAATATATCATTTCAATATATTGACATATTCAATGCTTAATCAAACCAATTTAAAATCCATTTAAAACATTTAATAAATATATTTCTGAATCAAAGTGTCCCATACTCTTTGAATATTTTAAAGGAATTTAAGTTTTAAATCATTATTTTTTATATAAATAAATACTAAAAACCATTTTGAAAACATGTACATTAATGAGAAATATTTAAAACAATAATTCTTTAAATCTTTTAAAACGATATTTTAGTTAAAGAGTCTCGTAACACTTGAGAAACAATTGACTAAACATAATTTATGAATATAATAAAATAAAACATATAATATCATAATAATAAGGATTTTCATGATATAATATTCAAAGGATAGTATATACACCATATAAAAGTGAATTGGTGCATAACAACAATGAAGTCTCAAGGTAATGTAAATTGAGAAGAAATCCCTTATTAAGACGGTATCCTTAGATTAAGGATAAATCAATTACATAATTATGTGTGACAAAAAATAATACAATCAATATAAGTGGATATTAATTTTGAAACAATCAGAGTTCATTCACACAAATTAATAACACAACATAATCAAGAAGTATAAGTTTAACCCAAAGAATTGAAATTGGGTTTAGAAGTTCCCTAACAGAAATTCAACAGCCTAACGACGTCACTTTAAAATTCAGAAAAATAATTTTATGAGAGATAAAAGGGTATTTCATCACTTATACATAATATTTACATAATTGAGGGTATAGAAGAACATATCCCTACATTAGATGATGTAAATTAAAAGACATAACAAAAATAAGTCTTTAAAAAAAGAAGAGGGTGAAAGGTTCCCTTAACAAATTGGTAACTTATGAAACATTCAACATATGAAAGAAGGATCATAAAATAAAGATTTAATTACCCATAAATTAATTTATATTAAAAAATGAATACAATCATGGGCAGTACATACACCACACAAATGGAAACAGTGGAAATATAGCATGAATCTCACAGGAATAAGAAGTGAGATGAAAACCCCTTACCACATTGTAATCAAACGAGTCATATAAAAAAAGTTATTAAACACAAATTGAATCACAGAATACCATGAATATAAAGGTAATCATGATAATATATATCAAATGGAAGTACACAATACACCACATTCAATAAATAACTGGCGAACAATGGAAATCTCACATAATTAAAAGTGAGATAAGAAACCCCTTACCACATGTCTGACTTGACTTGTTCATTTATTAATATCATGAATAATAAACTACTGTTAATTTCTAATTGCTTATCATTCCTTTTAGATCACTTATTACCAATTTATAAACATTATGTAATCATTTAATTTAATAATGGTCGTTTTGTCGATATATGATACTTGAGTCAAAAATTGACTTCTTATAATTACAAGTTGTTCATGTGGTCAAAAGTTTATTATATCCAGAATGATATTCATGATTTATATATCATATATATCCCTTATATACATTTATTTATAATAGTATATAATATTGGGAGATAAGAAATGAAATGCACCATTCTTGGAGATGGTAAGTCGTACGTACGCATGAACGCTACTTCCATTTCTATTTCGTATTGTAATGGAATGGAAACTTAATTAAAATTAATCATATTATAATTCTAGTATAATATCATATATAATTTCATTAACTCTTCCCTTTATACATTCCACATAAGGCATGAACAAGCCATATCACTTTGAGGGGGTGATAGTCCTCACTTCCTCAAATGAGATTATCGTATTTACCCACTATGGATACCATAAAGGTATTCTATAAATGAAAAATACAGAAGAATAGAAACAATATAAATATAATACATATTATATATAAATATAGTTCCATCATAATGGAAACCATGAGAGGCGGTTTGAGATATTTTAACAATCATCGTTTCGTGAGGCAGTAGTTCATCGTCCACAGAAACAGTATGTTCTTTACCCATTAGACAGAGGTGTGTGTAAGTGTTATTAGAATACTTCTCATTAAAACAACCTATTATATTTATGATACTGGTTTTATTATAAAATAAAGTAATAAAAATATTTTAGTGGTTTGGAGAAGTAAAATAAAAGAAAATAATTTAAGAGAAACCGTTACCATTAATTGGGGTAACTTCCTTTGGTTTGAACCAAAATGACTTATTGAAGTGCCTTATGCCTAACGTAAGGCTTATAAGAGGAAGAGAGGGATCTTGAGATATTATTTGGGTATGGGTTGGATGATCCATAGGATTTAGAAGTGTGATAAATGGGTTAGAGGTGTGGGATTTTTATAAGGGGGAGGAGGAGTTCTTTAGGAAAGTGTGAAAATATTATTTTATTATATAATGATTTTTAGTTTCTAAAGTTCCAAAACTAATTAAAGTAGAGTTTAAGATGACTCATGTTCGAAATAAATTCATCAAATAGAAATTGGACAGGTTTTGGATGTTATTTTAATATTTATAATCTTATTTATTTAAATCATTTATTAATGAGGTAAATACTGCTTCATTTTTGTGTCATAATTTATTTTATATATTTCATGAGTAAAAATTATAAAACAAATACCATGATGTAGAAAATCATTTTATATTTCAAATTAATATTTATAGTCAAAATGATAACTTATATAACCCCATGTAAAAATTATGTTACTAAAAGATATTTGTTTGTGTCATTTTTGTCTTTACATTAAATTAATTAATCTAAAGTGTCATTATCACTCCCAAGAGCCTCCATGGGGTCCCTAAATATTCCCAAGGATGTCCATGGTCGGCCATGACTCATACAATAAGGTTAGAATAAGTTTTAAGGTAATTTTGTATTATTATAATATTCTTTTTACTTTGAATTACCCTATTTACCTTTAATCACGGTAAATAAAAGTCGAAAGTTAATATTAAAAAAAATATTTTCATCATATTGAACCAAATTTTACTTACTATTAACTACCATGTTTATCAGATTTTTGAAATTCAGTTCACAAATGCGGTAAATTTTCATTTAAATGAAAAAGTCAGTTTTTTAACTACTACTTAGTGGTTTCAATATTCATAAAAATTTGATGTTTTTCCAAAAAATAACAAAAAATCAGCCTAAGATATATTTGATATTCCAAATTAAAAAAATGATGTCTATTTTACAAAATTCAAAACATATAAGCTGCATTAATTAATTTAAAATTATTTACCGTTGTCAAAACAAATTGTGTGTTTTTAAGAAAAAATATATATCAAAAGATTAACACTTGTTTGTGTCCAATTTCAAAGTGAAATTCATTCCAATGACCACATTGTATTAAATGGTAAAAATATAATATAATTAAAATTTAAAACCAATTAAAAATATAATCTAACCATATAAATAAATTAGATTAAAAGGAATATTTGAATTAAAATACAGTATTTTTCACTCTTCATTAAAAAATGAATTTTATCAGAAAAATACCCAAAAAATACCCAAAGTAAATTTTGATGTCCCTATTCTAACAAATAATTTTATTTTTTCAAATAGAACATATAAAAGTGACCAAAACTTGATTTAAAGAGGGTTCTCCATTAAAAGGTTGTAAATCAACCTCTTAATGTAAATTATGCTTAAAATTAGATTGATTCACATTTTAAGCCTCTAAATTTTATTGGATAAAAGTAAAAACATTTAACAAACATGACTAATAATATTGTAGTTAGTTCATTTCATTCCCACCAATACAACGGTTATGCGATAACTACCATTTAAAATAATAATATTATATTGTTAGTGTGCAACATAAGATTTCAAAGAAACATGTTGTTACGTATCAGGTACGTCATCGAACATAGAAACCCCTTTAAAGTAAAATTAATATTTAATTAAAAGATATTAATAAATAAGAAAATGTTATATTCTTTATTTATCTGGGATGTTACAGTGGTAATAATATAACACCCCAATATTTTATGGTATGATTAATTTTAATTCATTAGAAAACTTACAATACATACAACACTGAGTCTTTGTGAAAAACACTTGGTTATAAGAGATATTTATAAACTATCCAGTAAAAATAATTTTTCCAACTCTGTGATTTGGATTTTGAAAAATCTGACATACACGGTTACGTTCCGTAAGATATTTAGAGTCTGATAAAGAAAACGTAATTTTTAGTGAATAGTAATGTTCTCTTATGAATAGTAAATTGAGTAGTAATGTACCCTTATGAATAGTAATATGACTCTTATGTATGGTATTCATACCCATGAAAGTATAAATAAATTTAGGCACCTAAAAATGAAGATGAATATTTTATGTGTTTGTATTTCTCGATAAAATTATGATTTAAATTAAAAATTAAATTTCTCATATTTAGAAGTTTATTTTCTTAAAATTGAGTTTCTTTTTTGGATTATACACATAAAAAATGTTTGGATGAATTTCTGTGATTTTTATGAAATAGATTGATTTTTGTTTAATAGTTAAAAAATACTATTTTTATAAAATATGTCATTTTTTGTGACATTGTCATTAAATTTTTGTGATATAAAAATTAATTTAAACTATTTATTAACTTAATAATTATATTAGACATATAATATTGTAAATAATTAATTTTGAACATGAAATGTATATTTTTCATGATAAGTATAAAAAAATTGTTAATGACGATGCAGCGTCTGCGCAGCGCTGACAAAGTCAAAATTGGTAATTTATATATAATAATTGACTGCTAAAAATTATTTTTAAGATTTATTTATTTATTATGATGTATTGTTTTTTATTTTATTGTTAATTTCTAATTATTGTATTATATTACATGAGTATTGTCGAAATGTATGTCTAATGCATGCAGAGGATAAGAAAAGACAAAATAGAATATTTAAGAAGATGTCTAATTACGTATAAGAGTTAATATAAATAATGAAAGAATTTTGAATTATATTTTGAACCTAATTAATTTAATTTTATTATAGTAATTTAATTTTAAATTTTAAATATGTAATAGTAAAAATTAATTCTTATGAAATGCTGATGCAGTACTTGTGCAAGAATAAGAAAAAAATATTTTTTAATTAAAATTAAAAGAATTATGAAATGACCAATATTTTGGCTAAAACTTACTATAGAAGTAATTTTCTACTATTATATTTCTTTTATTCGATTTAGGGACACTTTTGAACCACAAGATTCACTTTAAGACCTTTAGAATATTTTATTTAAAAGTAAGGCAAAGTGTTAACACTATAAAGTTTAGTTTTTATAACAATTTTAATCTAAGGTTTTTTGTAAGTTTTATTCGAAAAAAAATATTCTTTTAAAACCAATTAAGACTATATTTCTCATATAATTTTATTTTTAATTTTTAGAAAAGAAATAAATATAATAATGGCATCCACAATGATGATGTAGTATTAATTTAATTAACTAATTAATCCAATAAATGATGCAAAAATAATAAAATGAATATATTTTTATATTTTAAAGATACTTCATGGATTACAAAGGTGAATATGACATTTATATTATATAATATAAAATTTTATTCGATTTTGAAACTTTTTATTGATGTGTTTAAAGTCTCATTTATGAATAGTTTTTATATTGAAAAAAAAATGTTTTTCATGAATAAAATATTGTATTAAAATTTTTAAAACAAAATAAATTATTGAAAAAGGCCCAAAATGATAAGATTCATTAGACAATGTAATCACCATTAGTTTCAAGATTTTTTGGATTACTTGAAACCTATAATATATTTATTATAATTTAATAATGTTTTGTAATTCCTAAGTTACCCTCCACCTCAATTCTTAAAGAAGACTCTTTATTTCACAAATATTAATCACTTTAAAACTTATTGTTCAGAAAAAATCTACCAAATTCCATCCCCCTTATCCCTTATCACATTCTTGTGCTTCTGGTATACTAAAAATACCACTCCCAAGAGCCTTAATATGGTTTCAAAGGGGATATTTTAAAGAGGTAAGATTTATTCTTCTTCTCTTTCAAATTCTTTCTCTTATAACTTATCCCTACATATTATCCAATGATTCATGAAAAATTAGGTGTTATATATATACTGTAATGTTTTTATGTTAATGGTATATAATCATGAAACCTATTATTTTCTTCTTTTATTCTTAATTAACAAAATCATCGTCTGTGGTGTGTCAATTAACCGCCTTTGTGGATATTGCGTTTTTGTTTCACTTTACCACAATCATGTGAAGTTTAAAATCACATGTAATTGTATAAAATTTACTAAATATTTTTATATGTTATCAATTATGGATTATTATTTCTTTTTACAGGTAATTCCATAATAAACCGACCTTTGAAACCATGAGAAGAACTTACCCGAAACAAAGGGAAAAAATAAATATTGTTTATAAATGGTTAGAAATGGTATAAAAAAATTATGTATGGTATTATAAACATTATTTTTGTTATTTAATAATTTAAGAACACTATTCAACCCATATTATGGAAGGTTTTAACAAATATGAAGAATTTTAACATGAGGTAAGGGATATCTTAACTCAATTTTCATTCATTGAGTTAAACATCAATTTCATTGGTTTTGTCTTTCACATAATATGTGTGAATGGCCTATAATTTTTTTATAATATGTATACACTTATATTTTGAGGGTTTTTATTTTCCACACAAAAATATTTCATTTATTTATCCTCACTCTAATGATACAATCTTTTTAAGGGATCCTCTCTCTCATTTTTGTTCAAGAATTCCCCCATATCTTGTGTCGTTTTATTATTAATTCCTAATGTTGGGGTATGATTTTTCAACTCCCCCATAATAACCTTATGATATATAAATAATGGGATACCCCTTTACCTCTAATTAATCCTTCTCAAGAACACCTGTTACCATGCCAAAATGTTTGTAAGGGGTTTTCTCATCTCACTTTAATTTTCGTGATATTTCCATCATTCATCACTTATATCTTGTATGTGGTGTGTGTGTACTTCAATATGTCATATAATATCATGATTAATTTTATATTCATGTTATTCAATGATTAATTTTATGTTTATTAGGTTTTGTTTATATGATTCGACTGATTACATTGTGGTAAGAGACTTTGTCTGAACTTCCATTTCATTGTGAATTACTTTGTATTGTGCACCTAATAATCCTTATATGGTGTACCTATTACCCATTTGAGATCACTTTTAATTTGAAATTATATTACTTTTAAATATCCATATTCTTATATCATCGATATGATTATTGTCTAAACCGTATACTATTTTATATACAGTGTTTATTTTGAATATTGTTTTAATTATGGAAGTATTAATGAATATGTATCCTCTATTCTATGCGAATAATGTAAAGTAATATTTATATTGTATTGAATTTATTTATAAATAATGATTTATAGATTTAGTTATGGGAGGATCCTACTATATACCCTTGATACATCGATATGCCTCATGAGACAAATCAGTTGGTGACAGACCCATTGATTTTTTTTCCAAAAATCTTATTGGTTTTTACCCATAGACATAAACTGTTTTGATGGTATAATGGTATCATTGACCAAATAAATGATGTTCAATTAATAATAATTCTATTTATTCATTATCATTTATGACTATCCATGTACTTTTCACTATGACAAAATCTATGGATGCAGTTTCATTCTCAGTTTATTAATGGCTTGAGTTTTTCATTTATTCACCATGCCATATTACTATGTAAAGTTCATTATGATTCATTTATTATTGATTTTTTCTTCCACTATTTATAACCCTTATTGATAATTTGATCTCATCCCTTTCATTTATTCACCTTCAATGAGTTATGAAGAGGAGATCATTTATTGAGTCTCTATGGATGAAATTTTTAGTTTATGTTATGTAGTGTATTTTGTTACATTTCCCAATGTCATTTGAGTTACATATATCTATCTAGTTTCTTCAAGACTAGTAAACTGGTCATTCCTTCAGTCCTTCATTCCTTTTAAGCATGCCAATGTAAAAAGTAATGCACAGGCTCTATTCTAGAGGGGTCGGGGTGTTACAATTTTTGTGGGGGAAGATGAGAAGATATAAAGAGAAAGAGAGTAAATAGATACTTACCACTGATTATAGATATCCAATGCACTTTGATCCTTAAAACCTATCCACCGAATTCAAGGGAACTAAAAAACCTAGGAGAGTAGAATAGTTGGAGAGATAAGGAGTGGTGAAAAAATATAGTTCCAGGGACTAAAACTGAGTTAAACTCCAATTAATGGAGAATTTAATAAATGATGAACTATTATGCTGCACTGTTTGCAAAACTATGATCATTATACTGGAAAATACCCAGGTGACTCATTTCTGAATTACATTTTATAAAAACCATGCACCAACTATGAATTTATAATATCCAATACCCCCAAATTAAATGGTTATTTGAAGGGTTTAGACAAAACTTATAGCAACTGTATGTCTAACCAGTGACTCTTAGATTCTATTCCATGTTTTCATAGAGAGTCTATATGGTTTCCCATAACCATGTACAAGCTATGTACCTCCATAATTAATTCCAAAATATACCAAAACCATCTATAAACTTTTTGAACGAGACCCAGGTATTATATGACATCAAAATACACAATAAAATGGTAATGTATTTGAAACTAAGGGTATTACATTCTCTCTACCATTCATCATTCTATCCCATAAATATTTAATATTGGTGGTGATTTGGAATATTTGAATCCACTATTCAATCATTTTAACCTCATGTTCCTATGTCTCTTTATGAATATGAACATTTTACCTTAAGACTCGCACCAAACCAATTTTTTCCCATGAATGATATTCACATTTCCATATGAAATTTTCATCAACAGATGAATAAAAATAGAATCTGTCTCGCA
The DNA here is from genome assembly GCA_963277665.1 of Viscum album. Taxonomy (NCBI): domain Eukaryota; kingdom Viridiplantae; phylum Streptophyta; class Magnoliopsida; order Santalales; family Viscaceae; genus Viscum; species Viscum album. The sequence continues at coordinate 508,478,776 of OY728140.1, forward strand.
ATAAACATGGTCCCATCAAATAACAAGGTAAGGATTATGATAGTAATTTTTCAATTGTGATATATTAAATACGTTGGTCACAAATGTAAATATGGCAGGAGAATCTAATTGATAAGACACATCACTAATTCATTTTAGAATATAAAAAGGGATAATATATCAAGGATGTGGTTTTCCTTTATTACCAAAATTATTATACACTAGCCTTAGAGAGTCTCTCAAGAAAACATTTCTACCCAAATATTAAAATAATTGATGATGATGTTTGTTCGCATATAATTTCCTATTGCATGCATCTATCTCCATCCTCTTCTTGATAATTTTTGTATTCTTTTTCATCTCACGTATAGGGAAACATTTAATAAATTATGTATCTCCCATTTCTACCAAAAAATATAGAGGAAATAAGGAAAACAATACAAATCATCAAAATGAAACATATGTAATGTGTCCTAAAAACTATAATTATTTGGTAACTCTTGTAATGGTATATGATGATCTCATGGACCTCCAAAATCCAAAAAAATCCTCTATTCAAGTCTTTATAAATTTTTATTGTTCATTCAGATCAGACATCCGTTTGACGATGATAAGATATGTTCATGGTCAACTGGCTTCCATGGAATTGCTGAAATATTTCCAAAATCAATATGTAAACATGGGATTATAGTTAGACACAATAGAAATTTTTACACCTTGAAATATTTAAAAAATTTAATGTACAAATATTACATGTATTCTGCTATATTGGATTCATGAATAGAGATGAAATGAGAAACAATTATAAGAATATATATAATCACCCATATGAAATAATTTTTATGAACCAATCAAAGTAGACCTGTGAAGAAATCCATAGTTATTTATTCCCATTTCCTCACATGTATAGGAAAGATTGAAACAAATCAATTAATCATTAGTTCTCTTTCTTAACCAACTAATAAGTGTAACATATAGAGAAATACACTTCCACCGTTATTTTCCTACCTGTCCAACATAACCATGTTCTCATTTCCTTATACATATTCTAAATTCCATGATTAATAGCCCATTATGAGTCGTATTTTGTAAAAATAATTTATTCTTGATAAATAGGGGAACCATGATCTAGTCTCTAAAATGTAATATATATCTAACATATATCATCCATACCTAATTTGATTCCCCACCGTTGAGTTTCAACTACATGGTCATCCCTTTAATATTAGATGTATGGGAATTTTTGACTAACATCATCAAATTATGAACAAGAGAAACTAGAAAGGAAACTAAAATATCACCTCATTCATCACAATCAAGATGAATATCATATATGTCCTTCATAAATTAACATTAATTGAAAAACTATTTAAATAAATTTCTATAAGAGTTCATACTCAATTCTATAGCCTTAGAATTTAATTTACCCATTGTATTGAGAAATTAAAATTCAAACATCAGAAGGAATTCCATCAATCATCAATGTGTTATATTTAAATCACATAATTAAAAGATGTGTTTCATGCTTTTATGATATGAGAAAACTATTATTTTCATAACGAAGAGATAATATTCTTAATTTTATAGGCATGGACTTTAGAAAATTAATTCAAATAATTCAATATGTAATTTTTTCTCATGAACCTATAACTGTTATGACCCCTATGCTATGAAATGACATCCCTACATGAGAAAAAATCCCAAACCAGATTCGGCTGCATCACAATAGACTACATAGAGTTTTTCTAACAATATAAATATTCGGATGGGTTTTTAAGTAAGTTTAACCATAAGATCATGAAATATTTCATTAGAACTCATTAATCCATTGGAAAGGAATACCTTTCATCATCAAAGTTATCATCAGAGGAAACAATAATGAAAATTCATGAAAAAATTATTTTAAATACCCTTCTAAGATAAGGAAACTATATATCTCAATGTTGTTCCTTTGGCAGATTCCAAGTAACTAAAACTTCTAGATTTTAGGATTTATTGAGAATCATATTTTTAAATTTATTTTGGAAATGTAACATTTCAGTTTCATTCTTAAATAAAAAATTTAAGGATTATAATAAAGGTGATATTCCTAAAAAAGACTAAAAGATTTTCCCAAGTGTCTTTCATGATTGGACTTTGTACTAAAATACACTAGAGTATCATTAATGAATACCTAAAAAAGGAGTCAAGATATATCTACATTATCTGATTTATCAATACCAAAAACACTGATAGTGTATTATCATAACCAATGGGAATAACTAAATATTCATAATGACCATAATTACTCTAGAAACCTATCTTTGGAATACCCTCTATCTGAACTCAATGTTGGTGATACCGTGATCATAAATCAATCAAATATAACCATTTTTATCTCCACAGTTGATCAAACAAATCATTAATTCATGGAATATGATATCTATTCTTTATTATAACCTAGTTTCACATATGATAATCCACACAAAGCCAAGGAGTTCCATATTTTTTCTTGAAAAAAATGGTATATCCCATTGAGACATACTATGTCAAATGAACCAATAGATTTATAACTCATCTAGATGAGTTTTAATTTCCCAAAATTATGATAGTGTAATATTATAGGAAATAATTGAAATATTACTAGTCCCTAGTGGGGGATCAATTGTAAAATACTCTTCTCTTTTGGTTGTCAACCTAAAGAAATTATCAAAAAAGGCATCAGAAAATTGATCCATGGTAGTAGGAAAATATTTATTTTTGATCACGTTGGAAGCTCACGATGTAACAACTACTAATAGGTAAGATATATTCTTGACCCCTAATACCAAAGATCCTAATATACTTTCATTCACATTCCAATATCCCTTAAAAAGATGATCAACACCACCTGAAGCTGTTAAACAATATTTCTTGGCATAAAAGACAATATGGGCCTTGAAAGATGTCAAACATTCACTAAATCAAGTCAAATATTTCCATTTTAGGAACCTATAAAACCTAGAAAAATTTTGTAACATTGATAGTTATAGAAGATGAGGCACACATAGTATCACATTCTCATTAGATGAGAGGTTTTTTAGGTTTAATGAAATTATGCATCATTTTAACATGCAATACCATTTGATTCATAACACAAGAAGTAATAAATTAGTGGGATATTTCATCATTAATAAGACCTTTCAAGATTTTAGAGTTTGAGATAATAATAACTTACACATTAAAAAATCAAATTGATCCTTTGTGATCATCTTAGATAATTATACAACTTCTTATCAGGTACACTTGATGATTATTAATTGCACTATTGTAGTTGGGATTACTACAGAGATGTTAGTTTTATAAAAGAGTCACCCTAGGTTTATAAATTATTGGGGTGATTTTCATTGCATCAAAATTGATGTATATTAGAATAATACTCCTGGTACATGTGCAATACAATGTTAATATCCATCCTTGATATCTTCGTATGATAACATTTTGGATGTCCCAACATTCATTAATTGTGGAATTCCCATAGTGGAATCATGAATTACTTCATTTTATGATCATAATATTTTCACTGATAATATCTTAGCTAATCACTATGACATAGTGGAATGAATACTAAACCAATAAACTAGTTTCCCAAATCATTTCTTTCAGTAGAAAAATTCATCCCTACTTCTTATTCCATGTGTTGGAGTTTCCAATGATATATATATAGGTAATATTTATTCCCCTACATATTCCCTAAATATATTCTTTTAATATACCATCTCCATGATCAAACTCTTAATGTGTTTTTTAATAAACAAGAAAACTAATATAAATCATATGTCAGGTCACAAAACTACCTAAATGATACTCTCTATCAAGCTCTCAATAGAAAAACAATCTCAAGAAAAATTAATTAATGTAAAATGTTTAGCTACAAAAACAATCAGGGGTTGATTTTATATCTTAAATTTAATAAAATTATTTTACTTTATGTTCTTAAAGGAGTGGTGGTAGATTTTTTTTAAAAAAAATCCATCAATCATTTCTATATAAGGACTTGGTCATGTATATTCATGACAATAATATGCCACCACTACCTTGAAGTATCCCCTAATATATATAAACCTCTAGCTTGAAATTTAATTCTATTAAGGTTCCCAATAATATAGAATGTCATTATATCTTCCATATTCTTTCCTCGTTTAGTTTGGTCCCAAATCACTCCAAAATATCAATGTATTTTATTTCTAAGAGTCTATGGATGAATTTTCATGGCATAGACATTGAATCTCATTTCCCATGTCCATGGATTGAAGTTCATGGAAATTACTCTAGATGAGTAGCTAATTTACATGTTTCCTAGGTTGAACCCTATTCTTAGATACGTCCTCATTTGGGATCCCCATTCATTGAAATACTATCATTATTTCTAAATATATTAGAAAACACCAATTAGTTATCACTCACTTTCAACTTAATGCTTTAAATATTCAAAATCCTCAAAATCAACAATTGTAATGAAAAATTCACAAAAAACATTAAAAATAATATGATCAGTGATATCCTAGTTGGAAGTTTCACTACTAATCCATGATACACTACACTCATCGATAAAACCCATGACTATTAGTGGGATACACACCTATAAGTTCGTTAGAAAACTTGTTGTACAAATCCCAACATAGTATCCCAAATTTCTAAGAAATTGGGTTTTCTACATATTTTTATTCAATATATTTCATGTTTTGACATTTTTCTCTCCTTTATACAATCCCATGAAGGAAAACCAATCAAGACTGCTACTATTAGTAACATCACCTACCAACTTATTGGATTATTTCCGGATAGAGGTTATACTATCCTTTAGTTACTTCCTTAGGATAGAAAATGATGAAAACAAGTTCAAATGGATTTTTAGATCATTGGGGGATTATATTCCCCAAAATAATAATAACCTTCTAAATAAGAAACAAAGGAAAAAATAATATATGATCCTTGTTTATTAATACAATAAAACTCAAACTATAAATGAACATCCAAGTAGAAAATAGAACAAAAATATAAAACACTGACATGATTAAAGAAAGAATACATCAATGAAATTAAAGAAACATAAACCCAAGGATCACCCAAAATAGGATCCATGATTTGAATCCATTTTCCAATCCGGCTACATCATGCTACATCACTAAATAAGTACCACCATTTGGATGAATTATTTCTAGCATTGTAAGTGATATAGATGATGATCTGGTTTGGGAGTGTCATGTAATGTTCAAGATAGGGGGTGACCATATTTTTTAGTTAAATTTTTTTTGGGAATATGAATACCCAAAATAATCCATTATTTAATTTGGATATATCTTCTCCTAGTAATGGTGGTGAAAATGGAAAAGATAATGATTAAAATAAACCTAATTGTAGTGGAAATTATTTTCTTTTCATTTCCCAATATCACAAACATATTGACCCTTCTATGGATTTTTTGTAAGATCTTTTTGGATATACAGAACATGATATAGATTTCTCTCCAATACATGACTCAAAAAATCTATTTCGTGATGAATTCATATATAACACCTCTTATATAATTATTGTTTAGTGTGTAGAAAATTTTGTAAACTTTAGTTCATTAAATTGAGAATTCTAAGAAAGTATTTTTAGATAATTAGGTATATGTGTTAAGACCTTCAGATTTGGAATTCAGTTAATCAACTCTAATCCTCTTCCCTTCCACTTGTCCTCAAGATTTTAATAATCCACCTCACCTAGTTTCGCCAACTTCTATTCCATCCTCGATTATTACATCTGCTGAATTCTATGAATTTCAAGAAAGATCATGTGGATATGTTTAAAGAAGTGTTTCTTGGTATAAATAGTAAAACATTTGTATGATAGGAAATATTATGGTGCCTATAATATTGAGAGTGTTGTTTCTCTTATTGAACCTATTATTTTTCTTATGTAATATTGTATAGAAATTTAGATTATGAGTTTTAGAAATTAAATGGATGATTTATGAGGATTGATTTGACATCTTTAATGTTGTCTACTAGATATGATTACTACACTGGATATAAGATATATTTTCATTGTCATAAGTCCTTCCTAAAATTTAGCTTCTACTCCTCATACATCTTTTTCTGTATATGAGGATCATCTCAGAAGGCTCTTGTATGATGAAATCCAATTCATGAAAGATGATTTTAAGGATATGAGGAACTAATTAAAGATGTATTTTTCTACACAAGATGGTAATCTCTATGAGATGGTTACTAAAATCTCAATTATAGTTTCTTAAGTTACCTCTGCACTGTTTTCCTTTGATAATTAGGTTGTACCTCTAACAATACCGTTTGGTCTTAAACTCTCTCAATCACTTCATCATATTATACATGTTTCCAAATCCCTTATGATTCTAAGAGCTGCTGCAAATCATCACCCTCCACCTACTCCCACTCAAATAATTAGGAAAGGAAAATCCTAGGTTGATCCTTCTTCCTTACTCTTTCCATATTCTTATTTTGATTGGGGATTCATATAGGTCCTAATAAATTATTCATTAATTTTAATGAAATATATTCATTCATCTTTTTTTGTTTATTTTCTTCACTTCATCTTTATGTTTTCCCTTTAAATTCTCACCCATTACATGTTATTTTTGGTAATATAAAAATATGGAATGTTATAAGGAATGTTATAAACCTACATGATTGTATGTTATAGAACAATATAATCATTAATTTTTTTCATTAGTTAATTATGTGTATTTAGAAATGAAATGATTTTAGATCATTAAATGGGGAGATTATTATCTATGTTTTGTAATTCCTTTTTCAACAATAATAAATCAGGTTTATGTGATTCTAAAAACTTCTATGTTTTATTTATGTTAAAAAAATTAGGATATTTTTAAAAAAATTGAATAGTATTGAAGGAAATGTAAATAAAATAAATCCATAATACTAACTATGATTCTAAAAAAGTAAAATTTGACCAATGTAATCGACTAACAACATAAAGACTATAGAATTTATAAAGAAATTTATATAGGATAAATTTATAAGATTATAAGACCAACAACATGATAGATGTATCGAATGTATGACCACATTATTGACCATGATTGAAATCTAATAGAGAGATTAAGAGATAGTAAATAGAACCAATCAAATATAAGAAGGATTTGATCGACCTTGTAAAACCAATTAGAACTCTTCCAAATTTTTTAAATTTTCTTATGTTACAGCACCTACAATTGGATCGAACTCCCATTAATATGATCAACTAAACACCTATTTGATCAATCATGGTGGATCTTGCTAACTCTTCAATTAACCACATGAGAAAACAAGAGATGGAAAACCCAATTTGAAGTGACCGAATGTGTTATCAATCTATCAAAAATCATGCTATGTATTTTACCAATAGCATGTTTCTTTAAATTGACCATATGAATCGAGATATCAAAAAAATGTTGTAGATTTAGTGACTACAAGATACCGTAAGATTAAGGTGAGAGGTCGCATAGAATAATTGTATTTTTTTGATATGTTTTTAAGCATCCATATGTAATTAAAGTGACTTCATGGAATTTATAAAACTATTACATCACCCATGAGCTCAAACAAAATCAACTGTATGAATTTTCAAGAAATATGATAATGTTCTTTTCTATATGTTGGACCTACCATGGATTATATTACATAGAACACATATACATATACTTTCTAAAAGTGGTTATTATATTTTAATATTATATATTACAACCAAATTTTAATATAAAATTAGATTTTATGTTAGAGACATTTATTACTCTCAAATATAATTCCATTTAAGAGGATTCGTTATGTTATATTTCCAATGGATATTTTTGGTGCATAAATTCTTTTTATAGAGGACTGATGTTATAAAAAATAAGGCATCCAAATATGTTAACATAGAGAAAATTACATGAATTCATGAATGCTATGATTTTATTCAGAAACAAAATTCTTGATCTATGACCATCCTCCCATCATCAAACATAATTTATAAACTAATATAAGACGTCGAGGAGAGAATAAATGTCTAAAGAACAATCAAACATCAAAATTTGGGTGCATATAATTTCTTTCACATCACATTATCTCTATTTTATTAATTAATAATTATGATATAACTCTATATATGTTAGTTAGAGTAATAAATCCTATAGAACATAAAACATTACTCAAATAATCATTCTAGACTATTCTAATTTTTTTATACAATGAATCATTGGAAAAAGATTTTTATTATCCTAGATATTCATGTTTTTTGTATATAAAACCCCAATCCATGTTTTAGATAACCAAAATATTATTAATAAAAATTATTAGTAGTAAGTGGATATAATGTAAAGATGATTGGGCCTTCTCTAGTGAATTAAACTCTTGTTTTTATTCATATGTGTGTTTTAAATACTTCCAACTCTGTTATAAAACTCTTTTAATAATATCATTTTAAAAAACATTTATATCTAGCTGCCATATGTGTTTTTTATACGTTTCTTGATGTGATTAGATTTATTTCAAAATATAATGTGATTTGAAAATATATATTAACTTTAATTTTATCAAACCTTTGAAAAATATTTTTGAAAATAGTATATTATATATTTATACCATTTTAGATAACTGATTTTTATTTATAAGTCAGGGGATTAGGTCTTATAAAGTTTTTAAATAAAAAAATTATTTGAAACTCAAATAAACTCTCCCCCTAACTTTTTCATTCTGATCAATAATAATATTCTATAATTCATATAGAGTGATTTTTCAAAATCACTCACTTGATATAAATTCACTTTATTATAATTTACTCTTATAAAAAAATCTTTCATCATCTTGCTTTTTTACTAAGAACCCATTATTACTAAAACCCAATTTATTTATTTTATTCTAAATAGATGAAACATTCTATATATTTTGTTTTAATCCATAAAAAATCACATATTTTAGGATTTTTGTCTTTTTTTCAATAATTGTTTAACCAAATACTTTAACAATTATTGATCCATTATTTCTGATTGTCACTAAACCTCCATATCAATTTTAGACTTCATCAAATGTTTTATATATATTTTCATGTTAGAGCAACAACCATTATCTATAATAAATATATTACCCCTTTTTGATGCTTTAATTTCCACATACTATTTTGACAAAGATAATTTTATATATTGAAGAATGTTATATTTCCCTTTGGGACTTTCTTATACCTTAATATTATAATTTCATTTAATTTCAACCATCTTCTTCAAATCAGTACTCTCCTTTAGTAATTTATATTTTTCATTCTATAATGATAGATTCTTTTCTACAAGAGGTATAATTATCCCTTAGAAATTTTCTCTTTCTCTAGTTAAGATATCTTTGATATTTATTTTTTAAGTTGATTCATTAGTACAAAATCAATTTTAGTCTCTTTATTTTCAATTTGAGAATTCCTTTTATCACAATTGTCATCGTTATCATTCACTTTAGCAATGAGTAAGTTTACACTAATTTCATAACATGAAGACTTATCTTCCACTTCATCAGCATTGTTGCATTCATTGTATCCACACAAGGATATGATATTACTCTACACAGAAATAAGAAAATATTTTCCTTTACCTATAAAATAAAATCATTACTCATTAATATTTTCATCATTCTTATTGAATGTTTTTCACAGAATTTCTTATTCTTTTTGACATGGTTCATCTTACTCCCATATTAAAAAAATTGAATAATAAACCCAATGAATCAAAACATTAATATTTTTAGTTTAATACATAACTTAATAATTCAATTGGATGTTTTAACATTTCTAGATATAAGAGACATCATTTTATTAAATATAAAATAAAAACCTTTTTCTGAATTTAAAAAGCCAGTATCACCATTATCAATCTTTACATATACTTTACTTTCATCTAATTTTTAAAATTTATTACCCTTCAATCGATAAACTTATTCTAGAAACATTATTTTATCTGATCTCATAGGTAATTGAAATTCATGTAATTCATTATGATGGTGTTTTTTTTATATTCTAAATCCAAGACTTGTGCATCAAATTTTTTTAGTATGATGCACAAGATCCCTTTTACCAATATATAATCTAGTAACTTTTCACTAAAGTGTGTTATTTTTTCTACTTTATCATTTTTATCATTTACACTTGTAAATAATACATCTATAGTTTCATCTTCAGTAATCCTAGACATCATACGTCTACCACTAAATCTATAACTAATGAGGATCCACAATAGTTTTTTTACTTCATAGATGTTCTCAATAATATTTCATAAACCTTTTTCTATTTTTATTATATTTAAATTCAGAAATTTATTATTAGAAATAGAATAAAAAACTATATTACTAGAACATTCATAATTCTCAAGCTTCACCATATTGGATACTATCATAGAATCCCCTTTAGATTCGGGGATGGAATCATTGGATTAAACATATGAAACATATTATTTGATAGATAAAATATATTAAAATATTATTTTCCTCAAGATATGATAACCTTGTCTAAAAACAATGGAATACCCTTATTTTTAACTAAATTATAATTTTCAATTATAGATAATTTAAATCAATGACTTAATTTTCAAAAAACAATATCACAATATTATTTAATTGTAATCTAGTAAAACTTATCAAAATGACTATAGGATGTACGATAGATCACTAAGAGTGGGGTGGTGAATTAGGTATTTAATTTTTGTATTTAAAAAATTACTTATTATGTTAATTGGTATTTTTATAAATATAAACCAACATATAATAATAAAGGTAGTGAAATTATTTACAAGTTTTACTATAAAAAATGATATAGCTAACTTTTGGTATGAGCGGGAAGAAAAATGATAAAATGACTTACAATAATTATTGATGAAATCCAATGAGTAGGGATACTTCTAAACTCATTTTACATGAATCCTAATAGTTTATTTTTTTCATCCAACACACAATTTAATCATACAATTTACAATGATACGAACAAAAATAACAAATGAATAGACTTTTATAAAATTGACTACTATTGATTTTTTCATGTGGTAATTTATTATTCTTCTTCTTTTATACAATTTAAAATAACATATTCACTTTATATTGAAAAACCTATATACAATCACTTATTTTATTTTATATATATATTATAAAAAAATATCCATTTTATGTCATTCTAAAATCACACTTCTCTTATTTTGTGTTTTTCTATATTATAAATTGATAACAACACTAACAGGTTCAAACATGAATTCAAATCTTTAACTTTCCTAAATTATCTTTCAACCAAATAATATTATTATTGAACCATGGTATAATACTGAAACTATTAATCATCAATGGTAAGGTAATATTACTTCTATAATCATGAATAATAGGATCTTAAGTCATGCATAAATCCACATCAATAGTTCTCATAGATACATGGACAATATTCTAACCATGGCAAGTACCATGATGTGTTATACCCTTTTTAGTCCAAAAATGCTGAGACACATCGAAATCACTCTCAAAACACCCAACATAATGGAATGTAATTTACTTAAAATTTCACAAAGGGGTATTTCTAAAACAGCATGACATTCACTACAATGTGTAACTCCCTATTTGATAGATTTATCGGTTTTCTCCTCTTAGAGAAAAAATCCAAAACACTTTGAGGATTTCATAAAGAAACTACCATGGATACATAGCGGTGTACTGATTCCTTTTTATTAAAATAATTAAACTCAAACCATATCTACTAAACATGATAACCTTCCTGACATGTTTGAGTTTCACCATTTTTCATTAGGAAAACACTTCAATTGAAATCCCACCGAACATTCACCATAACATGGTACCTCCCCACTGATTTAAAAACACAATTATATTTCTATTGAAAATTCCATCATGATGATATAATCAACATTTATTTGATCTATGATTTCAATAAGAGAATATCTTCTATCCAAATTCTATGTGAAACACCAGTTATAATGATGATCTGTCTATTTTCAGGAAACATCAAACACTCTAAGACACCATAACTATTCTACATAATTTAAAAATGCATCAATGATACAAACATTTTGGACTCTTAAAAAACTATAACAATAATAGTTTTATTAAAAAAATTCTCACTATATAAATATTATGTTTGATATATTTCTCCATAGGAAACACCAAAACCTTATCAGACAACAATACTTTTTATTAAAATGAATATTGACCAAGGTATTTTAGTCATTTTAAATTTGGGTAAAATAGATAAAACCAACATATAAAATAAGATCCACATTCAATTATCATTAAAAAGGGTGGTGAAAAAGATAGTAAAATATTTTTTAATAATAAAATTTATTTTATAAATTGATATTTCTTCAATATTGATATATTTATTATTTTTAGTAATATTAGAAGAATAATAAATATAAAAATGATCTCTAATAAAAAAATATATTTTCTATTATTTTATGATATTCATTTAAAGTCAAATTTATAGATTATAGGATTTTAATTTCATTAAATAAATTTTTTTATTTTATCATTAAAATTTTATCTTTTGGATAATTTTTTAGATTTTTATTAAAATATATTTATTTTTGGGTGAATAATAAAAAATAACATTTCTCGTAAAAAACATGACTTTTTGGCATTATTAGTATATAAATATGAATTGTAAAATCATGAAAACTTTTTCAATGAACAAATATTTATTTTAAATGTAACATTATAAATATAAAAATATTATATTTAATTTATAGACCTAGAATTTGAATTTTATAAATTATAAAATATTTTTAATAAAAAAATTATTTTAAATAAATTATAGATTTAGTATTTGAATATTTTTTATAAATTTTATAAAATTAATATATTTGAATGGATTTAAAAATGTGAATAATTATGTCCAAGTTATGTAATAAGGAATTTTTAATTTTCAATCCTAAGGTATAAATTACTTTGGGTAAATCTAGTTACCTATGTAAAAATATAATGGTCTACAAAAGGGTTTAACTACGACAGAATCGCCAAAATCATTTTTAAAAAATTTGTGATAATTTTTTGTTAAGTGAATGATATAAATTATCCATTTAAATATAAATTATTTCATAATTTAGTACCAAAATACTTTGAGTGTGAGTTCCCAATATTAAAATTTTTTCGGTACTTATAAAAATTTCCATTTCAACTTATTAAAAAGATACTTCTCTCATTTACCCTCACAAAAAACAAATTTTTTCATAAAACATAAATCAATGAATCTCATATAAATTTATAACCACCTCAAAGAGGTTATTTTATTATAAATAAAAAACCCATTAGAGTCTTAGCCCTATATGTAGAGGTGATAATCTAAAGAGTGAGATATAAATTTCTTACCACTCCTTTCTCATTTATTTTATTTATGTGCACTTATTTCTCATAAAATTCCATTACAGCATCATAAAATGATATCATAATTATCATTATTATATAATTAAATTACTATAATGTTTTTAGAATAATTAACCACATTTTCCTTATTTAATTATGAAAAACTGAACTTTGAATCATGCGTACATGCAGACTACCTCCTCAATGAAGAAACTTGATTAATTTTCTATCAATTCCATACCTACTTGGTCCAAAAGTTTAATTGAATAAATATTTATGATATATATATATATATATATTTATATATCATATATAAGTTCCTTAAATTATATACCATCGTTTAATTTAAAAATGAAATCATCATCGATGCCGATATGCAGACTACCACGTCAATTGTACAATGCATTCTATTTTTCATTGCCGCCTTAATGGAGTTTTTTATTCTATAGTTTATGAGTATATTTTATCTATATATATATAATTTAATTCATTAATATGGTTCTTTATTTATACCACAAAAATTAATTACCACTAGAAGTTCTTTTACTAATATCACTAAATAACATGAAACTAGTTCGTGACAATTTTCATCTTCAGAAAACACGACTAAAACCCACAAGTAATATAATAATAAAAATATATTTTTAAAAAAATTGATTATAATAACTTTATAAATTGGTAAATTATGATATTTTTTATATTAATGAATATAAACAACGTTTTCACTAATACAGTTCAAAATGTTCAATCTTATTCACACCTAATTTTAAAATGATATGATAACAATCTAATACCTGAAAAAAAATTAATATTGTCGTTTATAAATGGAAATATATATGAATAATGATTTGAAATATTTAATTACTATTTTTATATTTAGGATATAAGAGGCTAAATAAAATTTATGGAATTCAAGGGTAAATCTAAGGAATATGGTAACTCAAACTTCTTTAATAGAGTTATAAATTTTTAAAGAACATAATTTCCCCATAAAATTACATTTTAAGTGATATTATATCATTTATTTATATGAGGAAGTATTTTTTTTATCCATGTACATCTCTAGGAAAGGTGTTTTTCCATTTTGTAATATAAAATAAAATTTTTGAACAAAAAATCATAACTATATCTATTTTCATGTTTCCCCCAATATTTTTATTTAATTATATAATTATTTTTGGTTTTCAATTTTCTGGTATCCAAAAATATTAGTTCATGATGTTATTTTATACCATTTTTATGTTTTAGGAAATCCATTTTGTTACCATGGGTTCTTTATAAAAATTAAATGATTTCCATTTGGATGTTTTATAAAACCCATTTTATTTTTGTGGGTAATTTGTGAAAATAGAATTATTTTCATTTCGATGTTTCATGATTCCCATTTTATTTCTATGGTTTATTTATGATGTAAAATATGAATGATTTTTATGTGGAACTTATAAGTTTGGTAAATGATGGTCTTCCTCACGAATATAATGTTTCCATATGCTAATTTTTTTCCACAATAAAAGGATACCATTCATTATAATATTGTTCTATAATATACCAACGGTAATGTTAAATGTTTTAAATTATGTTATGGATGTTATTTTTTCATATTGATTTTTTTTCCATTGAGTTCTTTTCAGGTCCTTTGATGCACACATAGGTATTATGGTCATCTCCCATAATTTTATGATATTTCACGTATACTTATGTTTGTACATATTCCTATATCATCCATGAAAATATATTTATTTATACCTAACTAAATAATTGAGATCACCTTGTTTGTATGCTTTATGTAATTGATTTTGAGGGGTTTTTTTACAAGTGATATGTCTATAATATGTTCTAATATGGTTCCTTTAAGTGTAAAATATTTAGAGTTTTGTAAAATAAAATTATTATGAAGAAATTATCCAATAAATGTAAACCTATGAGTATATAGGATATTATTAATTATAAAATATAATGTTTTAAATTTATATAAAATATGTGAAGTCGTGTTTATATTGGGTCACTATAGTTTTTATAGGAGTAATGTTATAGTTATTTTAGATATTAGAGGAGATATGTATTTTTAATTAGGGTTATAAATCTTTAATAGAAACACAAATGATGAGTCTTATTATTGTATAATATTATTAAATTTTTGTAATGTCTTGAGTATGTTTTTTTCCTAACAATTATTTCCTCATCTAGATGTTACATTTTGATAAAGGATATGGTACATGTGTACCTACTAGTATCTACCATAAAAAAGGGAATGTTCTGTATTTTCACAATCATAACCTAGTGAATGAAAATGATCCCAAATTGTACACCTATATTGAAACTCTTATGCCATATTCCTTGGTTTCTCATATTCTCTATATAAATAACTATGAAGGATTGGTTTCCTAGTTAAGTAAAGTTATTTATAGATCAAATGATGAGATGGGAAAACATAATTCCCTATATTCCTATTTTATATGATTATACTAAGAAATTTTTGGATGAAAACTATTGTATTTCCCCAAATAATGAGGTTTAGCATTCAATATAAATTTTACCAAGATCTAGGACTATCTCAAGGATTATATATACGATGGCTACCATGGAATTGGATTAATTAAACAATGAGATACAAGGAATTTTGGAAAATGGTTTTCTTTTCCCTAATGATTCATCATGGTGAAAACCCATCCTTTTTTTCAAAAATAATGATGGAATAATTAAAATTATCATTTTCTAACATGATATTAACAAAATCATTATTAAGGGTCCAAAGGGTGGATATTTCAAAGGGTGGATATCTATACTTTTTAATGACTGAATTGTGATTATGATATCATTAGTTAAGGTTCAAAAGGGTGGATATTTTAAATACATAATTCCATAATATATATAAACACTATGAGTTTATAGCTATTCCATTTAGATTGAATAAATCCCCAACCGTATTTATAGTTCTAATTCATAGAATACTAATTTATTACCAATATAATTTTTCTTCTCATTATTGATATTATTATTTATACTAAGAGTAAAAATGATCTTTAAAATAATTTGTGTATAGTTTTTATGACCATAATAAAAGATTTGTTTTATTTAAAAAAATTTAAATGTTAATTAAAGTAAACAAAGGTGTTATTCATTGGTTAGGTCATTAGTTATGAGGGAATATTTATAGATCCTTCATTGAAATATATTACTAAAAAATGGATTATACCAACAAAAATAAACGAGAACTATATTTTTCATGTGTTAGGAAGATACATCAAAACATTGTTAGAAATTTCACATTGATATCGAATCTAAAAACCATTTTCACATGTAAGGGAGTGAATTTATATTCTATAGATGAATGTGATGAAATTTTTATGGAACTGAAGATGTTATTGTCACAAAAATTATAATTACATTACCCTGTAATAGGGATGGGTTTTCCCTATAAAATTATTTCATGAATAATTGATTGGTTGAGTCTTTATGAAATTTTAAAAGGTAATATCTTGTACCTCATGATAACTAAAAACGCATGATAAAAATTACCCGATGCGTGAATTGGGGTTGGATAAACAAATCATTGCATTAAAAATTTAGTGGAATTATATATTTATTGAGAAGAATAATATTTATTCTGACGATAATAGAATTAAATATATATTCATGTATAAGTAGTTAAAAATATTCCTAAAGAGATGGTTGTAATTAATCAAAGAATATTATTTCTCAATACATTACCACCCTGGGAAGTTATAAAAGGTAGATTGTTTTTTGAGAATGAAAGATCATTATACTCTATCGATGATGAGGGATGAAAAAAAAATTATTCATGGACTTACAAATAATAAATCTTAAAGTCGTATGGGAAGGAGATAAATCATATATTTTCCAATTGTCTTTCCGAACATCTATTCATGTGATGATCGATGAAGTCATGAACGATGATTTAGGTCCAAAAATGTATAAAATATTCTATAGTTAAACATTGATAATAATGGGGTTATATGGTTTGGAATTCAATAATGTTTCCCATAAATACCAGATTTTAAGAGGGATCTCTTGGTTGATGCACATAGAAAATCATTTTCTTTTCATTTAGGATGTAAAGAAGATAAATATGAATATATTAAAAAAATTAATGGTATATCGTGAAGAGAAAAATAATAGAATCCATATCTCGATACATAGTATTTCATCATGTTAATGACTCTTGAAAAAAGTCTTATGGTATTTTGTAAGAATTAAACTTACCAGTATAAAAATGGGAAAACAACACCATGGATTGTTTCATAGGATTCCCCAAAAAAATTAAAGGACATAATACTATTTGGGTTGGGGTCAATATCCTTATGTAGTCACTGTATTTTATTTTCATAAAATTATATTTCATTATTGACCATCATTATAGGATATATATATATATATAAGGGAAGTGGTTTTTATTCCTGGAGTGCCACCCACTATAGTATGTGATCGAGATATAATGATTTCCTTGAGGTTGTAGAGAAGTATTCCAAATGAATGCTATATGAATTTGAGTTTTGGAAATTAATATCATCCTTAGACAGATGATTAATCTTAAATGAACATTCAAAATATATAGGATATGATGAGATCTTGTTTGATGATTTTCTAAGGATATTTGTATCGACACATTAACCTTATATATTTCTTAAATAACAATAATTTCCATTTTATCATTA
Source organism: Viscum album (assembly GCA_963277665.1). Taxonomy (NCBI): domain Eukaryota; kingdom Viridiplantae; phylum Streptophyta; class Magnoliopsida; order Santalales; family Viscaceae; genus Viscum; species Viscum album. Next base: position 508,496,777 of record OY728140.1, read on the forward strand.
AAATGCAACCATATGAAGATATACATGGGGAGAGATGTATGGATCCCAACATTTTGGGATGAAGTTATAGAAATGAATATGATAATACATGACTTTATTGAGGAAATTATAGATAGGGTTCAAATAATTTAGCAGCACATGAAAGATTCAAAAGGTCAATATAATATTAATTTACATAAACATCAATCAGATCTTGTGTTTGATGTTGGTGAAAATATGTTTCTATGGTTATCTCCATGGAAGTGTATTATGTGATTTGGTTAAAGGGAAGTTTATCCCTAGGTATATTAGTCCCTTAGTGATCATTGATTGTATCAGGGTTGTATCTTATCTACCATAACCCCACTAGACCCCTCCCAATTCAAATATGTGTTCAATGTATAAAATTTGAGAATTTATATACCACACCCTTCACATGTGTTGAGATTTAATTCTTTGAAATTGGAGAATGATATCTCATATGAGTAACAACTAGTGGAGATAATATATCATAGAATAAGATTACACAGCAAGAGATCATTTATCTGTTCAAAAGTCCTTTAGAGTAACTATAAGTTTTAGGAAGCCATGTTGGAATCCAAATATGTAATGATTCAAAATTACCTTCACTTTTTCTTATCTTAAAAATAAAATTTCTAGGATCAAATACTTTAAAGGTGGGTAGACTATAAGAACATTTGTTTTAGTAAAATATTCCACCTTAAATAAATAATATTTTTGATAACATGAATCATATATGACACCAAGCCCTAATAAACCTCCGAAATTTTTATTATAATATATATTTACTAAGGTATGGTAGTTATTGATTTTGAGGATACAGACATTAATAACCAAATTATAAAATAAAGGTAATTTTTAATACATTTTCAAAAAGTACAGCTAAGAATATTTTAAAGTATTTCTTTTATTCCTAAAATGAATTTTATAAAATTTATATTTTACAATATAAAAATATTTATGATTACAGCTAATTTTAGAATAATAGTTAATATACTAAACAAATTCTTTCCTATAAAAACAATTTTTCACAATATTTTATGATTTTATTCAAAAGAAATATTTATAAATTTTAGATATTAAATTTCAGAATGTAACTTCGTTTTTGTATTTATCATGGAAATATTATCTTAAAATTTAAAATTTGGGATTTTTCTAAAAAATTATTTATAGGTGAATAGTGGAAAATACCATGTATAAAAATAACATGACTTTTAAAAAATTAATAATATAAAAGTATGAATTTTAAAAGAGTGAAAAAATTGTCTAAGTTATTATATATTTTAATTTTTTTAATTTATAAACCCATATTTGAAATTTTAGAACTTAAGTTACATTTATTAGTAAAATTTGGTTTTTATTACATTATATGTTAAGTATTTAAAAAAAATTATCACATTGATAAAATTAATATAATAAAATTGATTTCAGTTTTAGAAATATTGGGTCTAAAATAATTAATAATACACAATTTTTAATAAAAATGATGAATTACTTTGGTAAAAACTAATTTGCTCTATTAAAATAAAAATGTGTAAAAAGTGTTTAACAAAAATGGGAGACCAAAAACATATTTTTCACATGTGTTCTAATGTGTTCCTTGGAATTTCATGACCTTATCTCTTACTCTATCAATTATTTTCCAAATTTGGAGCTCATTTCCTTGAGAGTGACTTCCTGTTATAAAAATGTTTTGGGTATTTACAAATATTTCATCTCTTTACAATTATAAAAAGGGTAATCCTATACTACCGTAACCTCACACCCAACCCCACATATTTTGTAAAACAATCTACCAAATCCTCTATTAAACATTTTATTCCTCCTCCCTGAGGTTTTTGTCATTTCAAAATTCAATCCCTCAATGTATTAACCCCCTTTTCAAAGGATACAATACAAAGAGTGAGGTATAAATTTCTTGCTTATCCATTCTCATTTTTGTTTCTTAATGTTCACTTATTCATCCTCTAAATTTAATAAAAAAATATTCAAATTATTATATAATTATAATTATTATACTATTATGTTATTATAATATCATGTTATTATAATATTGGTACCATTCTAATTTCTATTATGAAAAGCGGAAGACTAAATAGTGCATACATGCGGACTACCACCTCCTTGAAGTATGATGTTTTTTCTCCTTCACAACATTAAAATTATAGTATAAAAAGGTATTTAACTAAATTAATATGGAATATATATATCATATTTATGTGGCTAAAATGATAAACCAAGTTACTTATCTATTTTGCCCTTAGAAAAACAATATCATCATCCAAAGTGTAGTTAGAGACTATCACCACCATGGAATGATGCATTTCATTTTTTTAATACATCCATAATATAGGCTTTTAGATTTTATTTTATGATTATATATGATGTATATATATATATAATAAATATCTTGGATATTTTTGTTTATTTACAAAACAAAAATTAAAATCTTTTATATGGTAATTCATTAATATCATTAATTAACCTTAAACTATTACATCACATTTTCATATTAAAAAAATGTGACTATAAATGCCATGTAATAAAATAATAAAATTATAAGACAATAAAAATAATCAATTCAAGTAAATTTAATTATTTTGAAATGGTATATTTGGAATTATGTGGAATATTGACACCGTTTTTATGAATCTAGTTCAAAACAGTCAAAATTATTAACACCTGACATTGAAAAGATATTATAACAATATAATACATGAAGGGAATTATTGTTGAATAATATTATAAACAGAAATATATATGACTAATTTTCTGAAATATGAAATTAATATTTTTATATTTATTATAAAGTAGGATAAATCACATCTATGGAAATCAAGTGAAAAGTTAAGCGACTTGGTATCTCTAAAGACATTATTTGAGTTATATAATTTATTATTAAACGTACTCTTTCAATAAAATTCCATTTTTAATAATTAAATATCTTTAAATTTATGGAAACTTTATTTTATGATAAAAATTTCTATCCATGAAATGAATTATTTTCACTTTATTTAAAACAATGTTTTATTTTTGAAAAGTGAATTGTATTATGGATTTTCCATAAATGAATATAATTTCTTTTAAAAAAATGAATTTTCATAATTTATTTTTCATTTTAATCTCTATATTAAAAATTTTCCACCTCCAATATAGTTATGACTTATGGTTCACCATATAATTTTTCTTTATTATGTGGTTATTTTTAGTGATCATGTTTTCTATATCAAATTACTTAGTTCATGATGTATTTTATACAATTTGGATATTTTAATAAGACCATTTTATTTCCATGGGAACTTTATTAGAATAGAATGATTTCAATTTATATTATTTTTAAAACCCATTTTGTTTATAATGTTACTTTAGGAAAATATATTTACTATCATTTTTTATATTTATGAAGCCCATTTTTTCCACGGGTTATTTTTGATTTTAATACTAAAAGAATTCTTAGTGAAACCCATAAGTATAACAAAATGACGGGTGGGGTTCTATATCACTCTCTAATATAGTTTTTAATAGGTTATATAAAATGATATAGGTATTAAAATGTACATTTTAGTTTCCCATTATCATGGGAACTGATGGTATGGATTTTAAATGTAATTTTTCCCTATGATAATTTTTACAAAAAAATATATAATGTCATAAATTAGGATCTTATTCTATCATGAAGGGTAATGTAAAAACATTTAATCCATTTTATGGATACTATGTTTCCTTATTTATATTTAGGGATCTGAGTTCTTATTCCATGTAATTTGATCCTCACTTCTGTCTAATAATTTTATCTCATGATGTTATGATACTTATATTACGCACATATTTTTAGTTATACTTATGTGATCATCCTTGATAAAATATTAATTCATCACATACTGAGTATTTGAGCTCACTTGATTCTTATTTTTTCATTTCCAATGTTTTTAGGATGGGTCATACAAATGGGATGTCTAGAAGTTGTCCTAGTATGGTGTCTTTAAGGATAAATTGTATTTAGTTTGGTAAAATAATCTTATTGTGTATCTAGTTCCCAAATATATTGAACCTATCTATCATTAGGAATTTAGTAGTTATAAAATATTATGTTTTAAATCATTTAAAAGATTAAAATGAATTGAATTTTTATCTTGGCTTCTAAAAACACCTTGAAAATACCAATATCTAGAGAAGATCTTCATTTTTTATTCCCCAAGAATCACTATACATTTTTTTCAAAAATAACTATGACATGGTGACATCTCCTAAAACATCCATATCCTCTCTTGGACATTTAAGTGTCTTCCATGCACATAAAATCATATCAATAATTTGGAACAAACTTTAACTCAAATATATCATCATAAAACACTTGTTTTTTAATATGATTTATCTATTAACGATAAAAGGAAACACACTAATTATATCTACATCATTTTCAACTCAAAAATATAACTAAAAATAATATCAATGTTTCTTAGTCTTAAAAATGTAGAATCTATTGGTTTCTTAATATAATAATCAATAATTCCTAGTAGTCCATTTCTAGGAATGGAACCCATACATTATTTAGGAGATGTGTATGGTGGTTTTAACCTATTGTTATCTCTTACAACTTAGTAAATAGGATGAATATGATCCTTAAGTATGATTCAGATAGTTTTGTGATAAGAGATAGTATATTTTGTGTATAACTCAATCATTTATAAATATAGGATAAGGATTTTATTATTTATGTTGATTTGGGTGTGGTATCCCTAATTATAAGAGGGATTTACTGATAAGTGACTCTCAGGACTTATAATGTGTATTGCATCAATTTATTAAAAATATATTACATGATTTTAGGTAAAACTATTGTTGAATTGTAATAAGGATGAATATAGCTACATATGTGGTTTTTTTCTCACATTTCACAAGATAAATACAATTCACCAGAAATAATTCGGTTTTCTTTATCCAAATACAATACCGAGATTTATGTTGGATAAGGTAATCATAAACATTGTTACTATGATCTTTAGAACCTTTAAAGGTCATGATATTATATTATTTGTATTGGATAGACTTATAATGGTCAATCACTTCGTTTTTATTCAAGAAACCCAGTCAGAAAAGGGACTAGGAGAGATATCCATATGGGAGACAATTTATCTATATGTGTAACCCATCGGTGTTTTTAATTGTTATTTATATTTCACATCCATGTTGTTTTAGGGTTTGAAAATATTTATATATGGAGACAAATAAATCCAAATAAAAATTATCACCCATAGATATATGGGAATTCAAAGAGGATATTCCATATATTGGATGATAGGATCTAGGCATTCCTGTTGAACATCTGGGAGATTTAGAGATCCATTTTTCCTTTATATAATTTTAATATAGGAATAGAGATCTAGGCTCAATATAGATGAATAGTTATTAGGATTTTAAGGATATATCATTTCACATGTCGTTCTATTTTTTAATGTTTATAAATTTGAAATTTATCAAGATGAGCTTCATGTAAGTGAAAAATGAGCTTTTACATTTGATTCAGAAGTGGATTTTTAGTACTTGGAGTTGGTATCCATCATATTCTGATAAAATTAAATGACATATGGTGTTATTCGTGGGAGATTATAACTTTTTATGGTTATTTCCTTGGTTATTTCTTCATCGATTAAGAAATTTCGGAATCCTTATGTCATTGTTTCTTAATAAAATTTAGATTGCGTAATAGATTAAAAATATCACTTTTTGATTGAATATTCCTCTACGACATCATTAATTTCGCAATGATCATAAAGTGTTGTAACTTTTGAGGTATAGTCAAGACTATTCATAAAATATTTATAGTGAATATTTTGAGTTAGTGGTCATTGAATCATTTAGGTATTGGCCTATATATATTGATTACTTTAGTAAGGATGTTCTTCAAAAGAAATAGTGAATCTATTATGTGTTCTGTAGTACACTATTGTATTAAAGGGGATTCATGGGAGAAATAATATAATATGAGACCCTAATGGGCTAGATTAATTAGTGATGAGCCTTAGGGGTGATTTTAAAGGAATATAATACATAATTAGTGGTTTTGTATTGTCCATCCTATTTTCAGTAAGATTTTGAGTTTAATTTAGTCATATTATATTTAATTTTACATATTTCATTAGGGATGAAGTTTTATCAGTCATTAGAATTTAATATGAGTATGATAGAGAACCATAAAAAAATTAGTGGGAGGGAGAAGATTCCCACTAAAAGACAAATGAGTTCTCATCAGATGTTAAATGGGAGTATTAAATGTTATATAATATTCTAGGTCCCTAGTGGAATTTTAGTGAAGGAACACTAGAATCCTAGTGGAATATTATAGTTCAGGTGGTATCCCACTAGGATTTAGAAGTAATTACCAAACACCCATATTAATTGGAGTGTTTATTTAGTAATTTGGTATTTCTAAAATATTTTTATAATATCTCATTTTCTTTCTTCTATTGGGTGTTACAAACTTCTCTACCGTGAAATTTGTTCTAGTATTTTTTCACTTTTCACATAATCTAGTGTCTGAATTAATTTACACTAATTGTGATCTCCTTCAATATTAAATGTTAATTTTATTCTAATATATGTTATATCATTTTACCTATTTATCCACCCCTGAAGTCAGAAACTATATAAATGGGTTTTTTAAATTTTATATGTTATAAAGGATTGTTCAGTAATATTTCAATTCCATTACACATGTTGAATCTTCAGGCCTGATTGTTGGATGTCCTCACAATTCCAAAATGATTTAATTTTCACATATGAATTTCAATTGTATAATGGATGTGTGGGTGTGTGTTATGATTCATCATGGTCATACTAGTAATATTATAAGGTCATTTTGGGGTTGAGTATTGAAACATGTTGTGATCAAACCCCTTTATTAGGGAAAAAATTTAAGTTGGAAGGGAACACATAACATGGAAAATAAACCAAATGAAACATATCTTGAAGGACAAAGAAAAGAAAAAAAATCTGAAGTCTATGAAATATAATATCCAAATAAAAAGTCCTTTATGCCTTATAATTGAATAGTATATAGTGTCCCAAATTCTTAAATATTCATAACTATGTTTCCATTAATTTTTTATCTTGAATTCCTATAATAAAATCGACATACCATGAAATCATATGCTGAAATTACACTCCTTGTTTCCACCTAACACATACACACCACTGTATTCCATCACCAATAAAAAGAAATATCATAGGGATGGACACTTGCCAAATAAGTGTTATGTTTAGAACATTGATGATAACACCCATCCAACCAACTATATAGGAGCCACAATGTTCACTATTGACTCTTCTATCATTTATCCAACACCTTGATGTCTACCATCATCTTTCAATGTACCATCATACTTTATAGCATATCAATTGACACCCATGATCCACTGTTTCAATAAGGAGATCCCCCACAAACAATCAACCTAACCCTTGACCAAATCTCATGAATCTCATCATTGATGCCATCATACCGAATCTAATGGGACACCTAGATCTAAAACATCCATGGGGGAGTTTCAAGGATGATGAGAAACAAAAATTTTAGATTATCCATAATAGACTAATCACTTCCTATATGGAGTGAAGTAGGCCTTCAATGTAGGGAGGTGAAGTAGGATATATATATAGGGGAATGAGTGGTGAGTGGTGGACAAATATATTTTCATAGAGAAAACCCCAAGATGAGAGAGTAGATAGAAGTTCAATGGGCGATAAAATTTTATTATAATTATGTTTTATGGGTATATTGCAGTCCTCATTATATAATTTTGATTCTATTTAGAGTATTTTTATTTCAAATATGGTTATATGAGTTGTTTTGTGGCTTGATGTTATAGTTTTATTCCTTACTCAAGTGTGAGTAGGTAAGGAGATGATATAACTCTTATTTTGATTTAATTTGTAGAAGTTTGTTATGTTAGTTAGTATATAGGAACAAATTTTTATATGGGAGAATTTACTTATTTGTGGAGCCCTATAAAAGAGTGGAAAAAGAATAGAATTTAAAGTAATTTATTATTTCATGGACCCCAAAAATGATAACAATATATTTTTATTACTGTTGGGGAAAATTAATTGTAAATAAGTGACATTACTTTTCATGGGTTTTGAGTTTTATGGATTTTTGTTATATATTTTTTATATGAGTGACATTATTAGGCGTACATCATGATTAAAATTCACTTCTCGACGCTATTTGGAAGTAAGTGGACTGTAAATGGAAAAAATATCTTGTTTTTCCTCATTTCCATGTGTTTGGACATGATTTACCCTCCATAGTCTTTAAATTCACTTTATGATATTATTCAACTATAAGGAGGATTGAAATGGTTATATTACCATGATGTTGTTCTTTATTGAGCTATTTTATATAGTAATTCATTTCCCATGATTTGAATTTTCAATTTTTTATTATAGTAAAATAATATATGATATATTATAGGATGAATTATAGTGGTTTTTTGTAAGAATGTTACATTTCCTTCCACTATAATTTTCCAATACAGGAAGGGTCAGGGTTTTTGGTTGCTCAGTTACTGTGTAATGTCCCATCATATGATTATGTCCTTATAATTTTATTTTATTTTAATTCATGAATACATATATATTTTTATATTTATATTATGTATTCATTTTTTTGGTGTTACGTTATCTTTCATACTCACACTCTACATATACACATTGGTTGGAATACAAATGTTACCATCATGTATCTATGGAATGTAAAATCCAATGACTTAGTGGCTAAGCATGAAGATCATGGCATCAAGTTCTATAAAAATCAAGGGAAAACTATATGATATTTTTACAGTAGAGAATAATTATAATTAACTAAGATACACATGTCTTTATTTCACATCATTTATAAAATTTAATCATCACGTCTCACAAAATAATATCGTAATCCTGGTCATATAAGGTTCAATTTCGTTAAGGAGTAGTTACATAGACAGTTTATTTTATAAAATCTGTGGAAACGTATCCATAATAAAACTCTTATACACCCCTTTTATAATTCTCATATGTTATACTTATATTCACAACCAAAGTATGGGAAACTTAAGAAATGAGTGAGCTCAAATTCCCAGTAATTGGAAAACATAGGAACATTTCATCAAGGAATATATCATAATAATATAATAAAACATAATTAGGGTAAAATTTATTATTAAAAATGAAGTGGGATAATAAGAGTTCTCCATAAATCATGATGGAATGGAATGTAATATCCAAATAAAAAATGTGTACCATGGATTAAAAGTGTGTAATAATCATGGGAATATTGTATAAGGAATTGAAATCATAATTTTAATGAATCATTACATTGTGGAATCTATATAAATCATGATATTATAATAATTAGTCACAGTTCAATCACAATACCATTATTAAATATTGAGAAAATTCCCATAGTTGATTAGATTCACTCCATAATTCAATCCACAATATCTCAATATATGGAAGCATTAATGATATATATAATATTTTCATTATTTATCAAATGTTTTTCAATGATTTAATCCCTAAAAATTTATCGTTTTGAGTTATTTGCATAAATTTTGTACTTATGGTTTGTTTTGTGACAAATTGTGAAAATTGCTTAATTATGAAATTTTAAAATATTTTAATCACATTGGTTTTTCTTGAATAATTTTTAAAATATAAATCTAATTGAAGTGATTATTTTTTTAGGATTCGTGTGTTTTTTGGATATGAATTTCACTTCTAGAGCTCGAGATAATTCCAAAATCAAAATGAATGAACAAATCAATCAATGATAAAAAAACATTCAGGAAGACACAGTGGACCCCACCTCCAAATTTTTTTGCATAACTCTTGTTACATGCCTCCAAATGATATTATTATATCTTGATATGAAATAGAACTTGTATCTATGTTTCATAAGTAATTTTCATGGAGTTATTAAATCATTAAATTTGTCATTGAATGGTCAATATTAAAATATATATATATAAATCATTCATCTAGAATAAAATTTCAGAGTAATTAGGATATAAAATATTATACACATGGAGGATGGAGCTTAAATTTTGGGTTCTAATGACCTATACAATTAGGAATAACTTATCAAAATAAGTGTTAATAAATTTTATCATTAATGGGTCATACCACATGCAATCTTTCGATGGAAAAAATTATAGTTTCAAAAATATCACCCATTTTATAATAAAAATGTATCCCCTATCCTTCTAAAAACATTGGAAATTATATGTGTCCATTTAATATATTTTTTTAGTTTATTTTATTTTTATTAGTATTATTCATTTTTAATATATTACAGTCTTCTTTTTCATCTCATTATTTTATTTTAATCTTCTGTGTTTCCACCAAAATTTTTACTACTATGATCTCTTATACTCATGATAATGTGTAACTAATCTAAGGAATTTCCCAGAGGATAGATCTAGTTTTGAACTCAAGTAACTTCACATTCATGTTTATTTTTTCATATTATCTTATAATTAGGTCAAGGAGGTTTTTGTGGGTAATGTTCCTTTGTGTCTCTAGCTTCTACCCGAGGATTAACTTTATCTTCTGTAATATTTTTCCTCGATTGAGGAGGGGGATGTGTGGTCTCTCGGAAATCATTGAGTTCACCATATATTCAAAATAGGGGTAGGATAGGATGTTAATGTGTATTATGGATCATGTTCATTATGTTGATTTGGAACTAATAAAGAGAGGGTGAAGGTTTGGTATGGGTAATATCTTGGGAGGATCTCATTCTTATCTGACATCATTTCATATGCATTAATTTTGTCCAAATTTCATTATATATATACATATATATTAATATTTCATATATATTTCCTACCCACTTCTTCATATTATTTATTTGTATATTAGTTTTAATATAAATAGAGATAATAGAAATTCAATGTTGTGTGTGATGCCTCCTTGAGAATAACTATGGGTGTTTACTATATTGCATTCTTAGGTATATAAAGTATTAAAAGATTATTCACAAAAAAATCATTGAGCCTCAATTTGGAATAATTTTTAGGGATGCTCAACACATTCACTCAATATTTTTCACTAAAGATCACAAAAAGTCATAAATTTAAAAAATTAATTTAAAATATTTTTCCAAAATGTTTTCAAATTATTATTTCTGTAATTCATGGAATAGTTACCCATAGGTGAATGAAACAATTATTGACTCACCCTTGTCCATGGAGAATTCTATTTCTATTATTGTTAAATAGGCAAGTTTATGTTGGAAATAAAATAATGGGGAGTAGACATTCAAAGAATTCATAGTTGTCTAGAGGGAGGAAATGAACAAAAAAATTGAAGTGATGGCCTAAGAGCAAACTATGTTCTCCAATTATTTGAAAGAATATTATCAAGTTTTCAAATTCCAAGAAGATTCCCCCTTATTATTCCCTGATTTTTCTGTGGACACTGATGAAATGTAGGAGACTGGATACCTACCTCCATCTTCTACTACTAAACTCCAAGAGGTTCTTTCCATTGAAGAAGAGATTAAAGCTGAACTAACTCTGGGAGATAATATATTCTTGAACTCAAAATCATTTGATTTTATAAAAACTACTTTGAGTATCACTCATAATATTGTTGAATTTTCATATTTATACAACTCTTATTATGCCCTGGAATAAGATGATGAAAAACAAAATGCACCTATTTAGGAACATTTAGCACTACCTTAACACATTAAAATATTATTTGAGGGAGTATAAGAAAATATCCACATGGCTATGACTGAAAAACAAAATCTAGAAGCTTCACACATTAAAAAAGAGGATTTTCATAATTAATAATCATCTTTCAAATTAAATTCTCAACTTATTTTTGAATATTCATTTAATGAAGCACAACTAGAGCAATGATAGGATAGAGAATAATATCCTTAAAAATTAAAAACCAAATAATATGAGGCTACATAGTTCATCCTATAACCACCATGAAAAAAATAACTCATTGAAAATGGGGATGATCTTGAGTATTATATACATGGTATTTTTATTAACATGAAAAATGATGTGTATGATAGGAAGAAAAACATGTGGTGGTTCAAGTCCAAGAATATCCACGCACCATCTAATTATGGATAACAACTTGTACTACCCTCTGGGTATAGTAATAATTCATGGCCCACTTGGGGGATCATATAAAGATTTGTCCTTTACTTACATTCTAGTACATTAAATTTCAATCATTGGAATTTAGATTTCAATTTTATTTTTTGGATTATTCTATCATGCATCGTACTCCATATAATCATTTTGATCTAAAATGACATGATCCTTATTCTTAAATTAGTAATTTTTTTATAGGTTCATGAAGGAAAATATGAAGTCCCCAAAATAGTGGAATAAAAATGAATAAGATTCATTTTAAAAAGGATTTCAATATTAATTTTTATCTTTTATACACCTTACATTTTTTTCAAACAACATGATTCGATCTTTAAACGAGAAATTTCATTCCCATACTTGAACTATGATATATACGACTTACCTAGGAGTCATGATTTTCTTAGGAATCTAGTGATGTAATGTTTAATATTTAAATGATATTGAAATTTAATGATTAAAATGGTTGATTGAATATTTAAAATGAAAAATGGATATTAAAATGGGGACTCGTGATTTGAAGGAATTAATTGATTCGTGTAAATGAAATTTCCGAAACATTTTTCATTCATTGATTTTCTAAACTTTACGTGAATTTATTTCTTATTACTAATCATGCCATTAGTGATTTTCTAATATCATATTTCCATTCTCGATAGGATTTATTAACCAAGTAATTTTTATTTTATACTTGATCATATTTCTTGAGTGATCCTGGGACATTCCAGATTCTAGAACTTTCATTTGAACTTTCCAAAGAAATGACTATGAAAAATAATATTTAAAATGATTGAGGAATCTTTTTAAAATCCATTATACTAAAAATTCTATCATTAAATCAATCCATATTTAAACCTCATAAACCTTGAATTTACTTTTTAGTGATGATACATGTTTTAATCCATTTTTATCCGTTCCTACCCTCCTCTTAGTAAATGCATGATGGTTTAAAGATGATGTTTGGGGTAAAGAGAATCATGGTGGAAGTTATGATTTAAGTTGTACAGAAAATTTAAGGGTTATTATTGTGGGAATATATTATGTTTTTTATTCATTAATGATAATTTATTGTTTCACCACTCGAATAAAAAAATGGAAAATGAAGAAAAGAAAAAAAATGAGAAAAAATATTTGTGATTTGGGAAAATAAAAAATCATCATTACTAGACCTATTATTTTTATAATACATGATTATGTGGGCAATGTGTGGTTTACTATATTCAAAAAAAATTAAAAATAAAATTAAAATAAAAAATGTTCTTTTGAAAATAAAAATATTTAAAGGTAAAAAAATCATGTGGGTACATAAATCATTCATTATGCTTTATTTTATCATAGTCATTACATTGAATTTGTTGAAATTGAGTAACTACTTTGAAGGAGATAATTTCACTACAAGTTTATTTTTGATATCATTCATTGTACATAATAGATGAGCCTCCTCCTTGAGACATAATTTTTAAAGTATAAAATCCTACAAACCTTAAGCCTCAGATTCATTTGAACATTTTTTGAAATTCCTTGTGATTTAATGTGCCCTTTTACTTTACAAAGTGCATAATGTTGTTCCTTTTCAAGGATATGGATAAGGAGCATGTTATCATTAAATGAGATTAAATACAATAGAATTGTATAATGTGTGATGGGATAAAAGATTCAAAAGAGAGGTAGATTATGATATGGAATGTTTAATAATAATTAATTAGACAGCATGAATGAATAAAAGGAAAATTTATATCCTTTTAAAAGGGTAAAAGTAAAATAAATGAGTTGATTTTTACATTAAAATTTCAGAAATAAAATTTTTATTTTAGGTCGATTTTTGAAATTTTGGATTGACATTGAATTTTTTTATTACTTTGGAATTTGAATATTAATAACATTGGTCCCCTTTAATTTTCAATGTTGATATTTTATGCTTGAGGATAATCATTGTTTATGTCTATTAAAATAGATATAGATAATATATTCATCATTTTTAATACATTTTTCAATGATTTAATCTCTCAATTTTTTTCAATTTTTGTTACCTTTATCAATTTTGGATTTATGGTGTCTTTAGGGATAAAATATGAAAATATTTTAATTCTGGAATTTTAATAGATTTTAATCACTTTGTTATTTCCTAAATAACATCTAAAATATTTATTCAATGGTAGTGATTATTTTTTTAGGATTCCTATGTTTTTTGGATACAACTTTCCTTTCTGAAAATCTAGCTAATATGAGCATCTAAAGGCCAGAAAAAATCAATCTATATTAAAACCCTTTTCGGGCGGATGGAGAGGACCCCACATCTAGAAATAATATGAAAGTAGGGACAAACACCTACAATTAAGATTATTCTAGTTGGATATGAATGGTCACTCATATATGAATTTCACCACTACATTTTATAGCATTATACAGTCATTAAAGTGTCCACTGAATGATGAAGATTGAAGAAAGATTTATGAATCATTTAGCCAGAATAAATTCTTCGAGTAATTGCGCTATAACTTCTTCTACACATAGAGGATGAAGATGAAGTTTTGAGGTAATATTAATAGGACAATTGGGAACAAAATTCCAAAAGACTACATTTAAAAAATCTATAATTAATGGGGTATACCTCAAAAAAACATTCAGAGGAAAAATTATGGACAAAAAAATCTCACCCCTTTCCCTATAAAAATCTATCCCCTATTTTCTATAGCTTTCTAGTTTCTTTTATTTTTATTTTTATTATTCATGTTTTATATATTTTACTCTTTTTATTCATCTCATTATTTTATTTTTATCTTATATGTTTCCACCCCAATCTTTTCTACATTGATCTCTTTACTCATGGTCATGAGTTACTAACCAAAGGAAGTTCCTAGAAGATCAATATAGTGTTGAAACCAAGTAATTGAACATTCATGTTTATTATTTCATATTATCTTGGAGTTAGGTCAAGGTTATATTAGTGGGTAACGAGACATTATTTATCCACTTTCCACCCAAGTCTTAACTTTCTCTTCTACAATATTTTCCCACTATTGAGGTGGTGGATGTGTTGTAACGACCCAAACTTTCATTAATTGAAATCCCTCTTGATATAATTAAATGTATCTTTATGTAAAATGTTTATATAAAATGTCAACTTCTTTGGTTTTATATTAATAATTGTGATCGTTTCTGATATAGTCATTGAATAGTGATCACATGATTAGTATAAATATAGGGGTTTAACAAATCCAATTTACTCATATAAAGGAAGTGATAGCCTCATCCAGTAGACGTGCCCCATACGAAGCCCATTTTTTGGAACTCTGAAAATATGTGGCATCATTGGGCTTTCCTCTTGACCAATCCCAAGCCGAGCATTAATAGGTTTAGCTCAAGCGGGACCGCCTACGAGAGAAGTAGAAGTTGATAGAGATTACCACCCGAGCAATGTTATCCGAGCCACCCTAAGAGTCTGTCACCATCGCACATCATACTCTTTGGTCTTATGTGGGTGTTATAAGGGGTTATGTAACAATACCATATCACTATGGCTATGTACATTATTTTTTTATATATTAAGGAATATATTTTCATGTTATTTTTGTTACCTTCTAAATAGTTTTTAATGCTAAAATAGTGTTTTTAGTTAAAATTCAACTAAAAAATAAATTTTGATAAATTAATGGATTTTTGTATTAAATAATATATTAATAAAATATTATTATTATTAAATTAATTTTTATTAAATATAAATGATCGTATAATTTTATGAATTTAATTGTAATTTTTATTAAGGTTCGAAAGACATTTTTTGTCAAAACCTGTGAATTTTCAATAAATGTTGGTTTTTATTTTAAAAGTGAAAATGAACATATTTAAAAATTATTTTGATAAATTGAATATTATTTCTGTAATTAGGATGTCAAAATTATCCAACGGTGAATTTTTTATAATTTCTGAGACAGTTAAATTTTTGGGTAAAAATTAAATACCGTTTAAATATATAATGTGTTTTATGACATAATAATGCACCAATAGGGATGTAATAAAATACTATAAGCTTTATGTTCGGCCAATATATGTTATACCATTAAAATAATGTTGTTTTTTGTTTTTTTGACTTATTTTACAAAGCATTAATGGACCCTTCAAGTCTTATTAAACATCTTGTCTTTTTAAATTGTTTTCCTTGGGATTGTGACTCACCTCCAAATAATCAACCCCATTATTTTAAGAAGTTTGGACTTTTTTCTTTTAAAATATTTTTTTACACTCCCCTTTGGCAAAAATTATGGTCAAAAACCATGGGCTGGTTTGTGGTTTGAATTAGTTTAATGTGACGTGTTCCAACCCTAAATAATAAATAATTCCCTCACCTTTCCTATATAAACCCACCCAAGCTCCCCCTTTCTCATCACTCAAAGCCTTTTGAGTTCATCCAACATCTTCCCTACTCTCCCTATAATCCTCCCAAGGTTCCCCAAGCTCCCAAGAAGCCTCTCTCAAGCCTCTCTCAAGCCTTTGGAAGCACACTTCCATGTAAGGGTTTTTCTTCCTTTCTCATTTTTGTCTAATATTCATTAAGTTGTTATGCCATTTTAATTTCAATTATAAATGTTGGGGTATGGTTTCGCACCTCCCCCATACTTTTCTATTTATTTTTAAATGATTGGATACCCATTTATCTCTCATTAAATGCCTCCCTTGGACACCTGTTACTATGCTGAAATTCCGAAAGGAATTTCTCTCTCCTTATTTACATTCAAGCAATTATTTTTTATCATGAATATAAATTCAATTAAAATTGTTGGGACATGTATCTATATGACCCCCTTACTATAAATTTCATATAAATATGATGAGACACCCCTTTCTCTCTCATCAACCATTTTTATGAATTCTTACATCACGTCGTTACGCTGCCGAAATTGCAACGATTTTCCAAGCCAATGTCATTGTGTAGTGAATACCATGCCCATTTCCCTGTCAAGGGTATTCACCTTTATAAAAATTTACTTATTGATTTTAAAATTTCATGTATGAATTCCACATTTCTTTATCATGGAATAAATTATGATGTTTTATGAATCCATGTTATATGATTCATGTGGCACAATTATGCATGAAATGAAATGTTTAAGAAGGGTGTGCCCTTATAGTTCTCCAATTCATTAGATAAAGTATAGTATCATGATACGTCATGTGCAATGGGAGTTGACTCATTCTAATTCAAGAGCAATGAGTTTTTACTCGTGCTTCATGTGCAATGAGGATTTACTCATGCTCCATGTGCAATGAGCCTTGGCTCATGCTAATTCCATGTTAAGTGTTGTTGCCACATTTCCATGTTAGGATTATCATGCTTTATCATGCCTTTATGTTTATTCTCCTCTTGTTCTCTATTTTTATGACTATTGTCTAACATTTATTTTATTCCTCATGTAATTCCATGATTATTCCCTTACTGGGCTTTATAGCTCACCGTTTTCTTATGCATGCCCTCAGGTTATCCCATGCAATGATAAGTACGAGGGAATGTAGTGGTCATGTAAAGGAAGTTTTCAATAAAGATGTTGTATTTCATGTTTTAAGTTGTTATGTAATTTTCTTAATCCCCAAAGACCCTAGACCTATCGATCTTCCATTTTGTATCAAGTGATGGTTTTATGTAATAAATCAGGTTTATGTTGTAATAAAATCAGGGTTGTCATATGTGTGGTCCCTCAACGATCACCCATATGTGAAATGTGTAGTGGATGTTCTTGATTGTTTGGGATAAAAAGACTTGATTTGGGTATTTAATAAGACATTTCAGGATATTCATTACAACTCTCTTTCACAATAAAAAAGAGAATATCAAACTAATATATTGGTAAGTTTGTGTCTCACCATCTCTATTTGACCAAGGGAGTGGGAGTAAATGATGATGGAATCTCACATTAATCAACATAAAGAAGACGATTTAATTAAATAGAACAATGATAGAGTTTAAATTAGAAAACTGACCTCAACTTGATCACCCCTATCATATCATAATTTTCATTCACTTGAGTTTCCAATTTCATTTCAATCATTTTTTTAATTTATTTATTTTATTTCATTTCATTCAAAACAAAAAAAATCCAAAAAATGCTACATTTTTCATCTTATTAAGAAGTGAAAAAAAAACTATTTTGTGTTCACTCATATTTGGAATAATACCTTGGTAAAATCACTATACTATACTTAGGTAATATAAAAAAATAGTTCATTGTTCCCCACGATAGGTGTGCGTTAATTATCTAATGGATTTGGGATTACATAATTTCAATCCCTTTTGTCACATAACATTGTTTGATTATTCTATCTTCCCATGAAAAATACATGGTATCTCATGGAATATAATCATCGATGAATATATTGTAGGTATATATAATTCTATAACCACCCATTATATAAGTATAATGATGATATACATAGCATTCATGGTCCACATCAGTAAAATAATCCATACACAAGGAATAATTATGATAAAACCCATAAGGAAGGAGTGGGTTTCATAATATTACCTGAAAGAACAACTGAAGCCTATAACATAAGGATTCCAAATATAAAAGGGAATTAAAACATTGTGGATGTTAATATTTTATTATTTAAACATAGTTCTTGAACATTGACTTCTAATATAAAAAATTCAATAGAAGGATCAATGAGAAGTAAAAATAAAAATGATCAATATAATTGATGTTTTTTGAAAGAAGAATAAAATCATTTAAGGAATGGAATAGTTAATAACTTCCCTTTTTTAAAAAACTATAATAATATTTTTTTTAAATAATTAGGTTTTTCAATAGATATTAATTATTAAAACAACTTTATCGAGTAGTCACTTATCATGAAATATGAAATAAAGATGGTTCCCTTCCCATGTTTAAAAACCCCCTTACCAAAATCCCACATCATAAAGAGGATAAAATATATTTCCTTTGAAAATAGGTTCATGGAAATTTAAAGGTACCATGGGTTAATAAATAATTATGATTCCAATAATAATTGATAACATTGGAAGGAAGGGAAACCAGAGATAATTAGCAGAAACTGTCATTAAATGGGATAAGAATTATTTTCAATAATGATATAATTTTTATTAGTAAATTCATCAAGGTGAAGATTTTAAAGAAAATGTCACTATCAAAATATAGAGTAATTATAGTATAACCATAGAATATTATAAATAATTATTATAAACTAATAGTAAAAATAATAATCGTTATGACTAAAGAAACATGTAATATCAATAAAAACACAAATATTTGGAAAATTTTGAGTCAAAAACCGTCTGATAGAAAGAAAATTGAATTTAACATTGAATATAATGAAATTTAGGATTAACATGACTCGAAATATTAAAGGGTATTAGATACACCATTCCAAAGAAAAAATGGAGTGTAAAAAGAAATATGTCTCAATGGGCGGAAATTTAGACAAGAAACACTTACCTTTTATCTAGTCTTATGTGAACATGATTTAAACTCATATATACCAATCAATAAAATCTTAATTACTTTTTTTAGATCCTTATTCATGGATATTACCATTTATACCCATTATTTATATTTATTATCTACATTTATATTAATTAGTTTTTACCTATTTTCAATGTCATGTGTGAGTAATCTAGATTTGTTTGAGCTAGTTTCAGAGTAGAAGTGTTGTTAATTATTGTTCTCCCAAATTTAATAATTAATAAAATATTTAATGTATTGAATTTCATTATATATTGTTATTTATAATTTTATAATTTTATTCTATTGGAGTTTTTTGCATCATCTCATATTTTCCATGTATTATTTTTAGATATTATATGGATTGATTTTGAGGCCATGTGCTAAAATGACATGTGATTCTGAGGCTCGATTTTCTTGAATTTTTTTTTTTTTTGAAATTTATTAAATTTTTTTATAGAATGTGCATGTGGTTATCCTATAAAATTGTAATAACTCATAAATGGGTGCCCAGATAAGAAATCTAATGAAACTGTTGAGATCAGAATGGTGGCTTTACCCTAGGTGCAACTTAACTTTAGTCGGTGTGGGTTGACTATAGAAAATGTCATGGAGGACATAATCAAAAATAAAATAATTAAAAAAAGAAATTATTTCGGCACAAATAATTTTTTTTAAGTATTAGTTAGAAATTAAGATTTAGGATCATAACCCTCTAATTTCTTTATAATCATGGGGAAAGAACCTCTAGAGAAACCTTTAGAGGGTGACGATAGATCGATCTAATGACGCACCCCAGATTTGAAGAACCTTGCTAACGATGACAAGGACACTTTGTTCTTTTTCAGTGATTGAATTGAATTGAGGTAGGTCATGTGTTTCAATTGTTTGATTTCCCCATTTTTAATTTCTATGACAATCATAAGTCAATCGACAAATGGATTTGTTTGAGGATCGATAACTTTTCATGATGGGTTTATTATGGGGTAAATCAAGAGAATTATTTCATAATATATTAATTGATTGTCTTATGGAAATGAATTGAGATCAATAAGAACATCAATCTAGGTTTATTCATCTCATTTTTTATGTGATTTTCTCCCCAAATTCATCGTTCTTCATGAGCGTTCTTCGTTTAACCCATGACTCGACTATTCTAGATCAATCGATCATTGTGAAGCCATTAAATGACACAATGATCTGATATCTTTCATCTAGGATAGTCACAGATCGATAGAGTTGTGACAATGAAGATTGAATGAATCAGATGATGGATGATTTCCAATTTCACGTTCATTGGTCCATGATGAATAACAATGATTTCATCCATTATGCAAGCTGGTCTGATGATGGGACATGTTGTTAGGCGATGGCATGACAGGTACAACCTTGGATCATATATTTCATGGTAAATAAATCAATAAATTTAAGGAATATCACTGATCAAGATGCACGGAGGAAGAAAAATGATTCCTGAAAATAGTGATCCACATAATGTGTAATCTGGTAATACACGGCATGTGGGTCCCCTATATATGACGCAAGGGTTTTGTCATAGATAAGTACCACATGGTGTGTGACCCTTGTTACAAGGTGTGTGACCCTCCACAGATGACTCAACATGTACTCGGAAGAGTACACAGACACGGATAACAGTACATGGCCAGATGGCACACTGTGTACTTAGACACGGACACAGCTTGGCATACACGGACCGGTACACGGACATAACTTCAGTATATGTACACGTCCAGGAGACACGAACATAGAACCATGTGTCTCTACAAGCCGTTTACCAGCCCTAAATGCTATGTATATGGAGATTATATATGAGAACCTTGCTTTTTATTACAACTTAAACATGATTTATTACATAAAAATTCACTTGATACAACAAAGAAGATCGAGAGGTTTAGTGTATTTGGGGCTTATGATCATTACATAAAAACTTAAAACATGAAATACAATATCTTTATTGAAAACTTCCTTTACATGACCACTACATTCCTTCGTACTTAGCATTGCATGGGATAACCTGAGGACATGCATAAGAAAAGGGTGAGCTATAAAGCCCAATAAAGGAATACACATGGAATAACATGAGGAGTACAATACATGTTAGACAATAGGCATATCAATAGATCATAAGAAAAACTTGAACATAAAGGCATGATAAATCATGATAATCATAACCTGGAAATGTGGCAACAACACTTAACATGGAATTAGCATGAGCCAAGACTCATTGCACATGGAGCATGAGTAAATCCTCATTGCACATAAAGCACGAGGAAACCCTCATTTAACTTGAATTAGAATGATTCAACACTCATTTCACATGACGTATCATGATACTATACTTTACCCAATTCATTGGAGCGCTATAAGGGTGCACCCTTCTTAAACATTTCATTTCATGCATAAGTGTGCCACATGGATCATAAAACAGGGATTCATTAAACATAATCACTTATTCCACGATAAAGGAATGTGGAATTCATACATTAAACTTTATAATCAATAAGTAAATGTGCATAAAGTTGAATACCCTTGATGGAGAAATGGGCATGGTATTCACTACACAATGGCATTGGCATAGAAAATCGGTGCGATTTCGGCAGCGTAACGACGTGACATAAGAATTCATAAAAATGGTTGATGAGAGAGAAAGGGGTTACTCATCATATTTACATGTAATGTACAGTAAGTAGGTCATATAGATACATGTCCCAACAATTTTAATGGAATTTAGATTCATGATACAAAAGTATTGCTTGAATGTAAATGAGGAGAGAGAAGTTCCTTTCGGAATTTCGGTATAGTAACGGGTGTACATGGGAGGCATTTAATGAGAGATAAAGGGGTCTCCCATAATTCAAACATAAATAGGGAAGTATGAGGTAGGTGAGAAACCATATCCCAACATTCATAATTGAAATTAAAAGGGCAAAACAACTTAAAGAAAATTCGACAAAAATGAGAAAGGAAGAAAAAACCCTTACTTGGAAGTGTGCTTCCAAAGGCCAGAGAGAGGCTTATGAGAGGCTTATTGGGAGATTGGGGCACCTTGGGAGGATTCTAGAGAGAGTAAGGAAGATGTTGGACGAACTCAAAAGGCTTTTAGTGAGGAGGAAGTGGGATCTTGGGTGGGTTTATAAAGGAAAGGTGAGAGAATTCTTTATTATTTAGGTTTGGGACCCCTTATATTAAATTAATCCAAACCACAAACCATCCCATGGTTTTTTCCCATGGATTTTGGAAAAGGTAAGAGGAAAATAATATTTTATAAGGCCAAGGTCCGAAATTATTAAAATATTAGGGTTGCTTATTTGGAGGTGAGTCACACTACCATGGAAATCAATTTAAAAATACAAGGTGTTTAATAAGTCTTGAGGGGTCCATTAAGGCTTTGAAAAGTAATCCAAATAAACCCAAAATCACATTATTTTAATGGTAAAACATATATTTCCCGAACATAAAGATTATATTATTTTATTATATCACTATTGGGTCATTATGATGTCATAAAACACATTATATATTTAAATGGTATTTACTTTTTACTCAAAAATTTGACTGGCTCAGAAAATTATGAAAAATTCACCGTTGGATAATTTCAACGTCCTGATTCCAAAAGTAACATTTATTTTATCTAAATAATTTTCTAAATATGTTAATTTTCACTTTTAAAATAAAAAATCGACATTTATCAAAAATTCACAGGTTTTGACAAAAATGGATTTCAAACCTTAATAAAAATTATAATTGCATTCATAAATTTATATGATCATTTATATATAATAAAATTAAACTAATAATAATAATAATAATATTTTATTAAAATATTATTTATTTCAAAAATCCCTTAATTTAATAAAACAGATTTCTTAATTAAATAATAGCTAAAAACACCATTTGTACTTTAAAAACTATTTACAATGTATCAATAATGACAATAAATTGTATTCATTATTATATACAAAAATAATGTAGATGAACATAGTACTATCGATTAGTTACATAACCCCTTAAAACAACCGCATAAGACCTAAGGGTAAGGTGTGCGATGGTGACAGACTCTTGGGGTGGCTCGGATAACATCGCTTAAGTGGTAATTTCTATCAACTTCCACTTCTCCCGTAGACAGTCGCGTTCGAGCTAGACATGGTAAAGCTCAGCTTGAGCTTGGTCAAGAGCGAAGCCCAAGGATGCCACCTCTTTTCTGAGCTCTGATAAATGGGCTTCATATGGAGCAATTCTACTAGATGAGGCCATTGCTTCTTTTGTCTGAGTAAATTTGGATTTGTTAAGGCCCTATATTTATACTAATCATGTGATCACTGTTCAACGGCTATATTAGCAATGGTCAAAATTCTTGACATAAAACCAATGAAGTTTAAATTTTATATAAACATAAAGAGACATTTAATTAGATCAAGAGGTATTTCCATTAATGAAACTTTGGGTCATTGCAATATTCCCCCCTTAAGAAATTTCGCCCTCAAAATTTTCCTTTTACCACACTAAAACAGATGTGGGTAACTCAGCTTCATCACTTCCTCCAATTCCCAAGTTGCTTCTTCAAACTTGTGGTTTCTCCACAACACCTTGATGAGGGGCATTGTCTTATTTCGTAGAACTTTTTCTCTAAGATATAAGATCTTCACTGGTTGCTCCTCATAAGAAAGATCGTCTTTCAATTGTACCACCTTAGAAGAGAGTATATGTGAAGGGTTCGGTATCTACTTCCTTAAGAGGGATACGTGAAAGACATCATGTACTTTTTCCATAGTAGGCAGAAGTCCTAGTCGATAGGCCATAGCCCTGACATGATCAAGAATATCGAAGGGGCTGATGTACCTTGGACATAACTTCCCTTTCTTTCCAAACCTCATGACCTTCATCCACGGAGATATGCGTAGAAAAACCGTGTCTCCAACTTTAAACTCAAGGTCTCTTCGATGATTATCTGCATAACTCTTCTGTCGAATCTGGACTACCTTGATATGTTGCTAAATGGTTTTCACCTTCTCCTCCATTTCCTCGACCATTTCTAGTTCAAGTAGCTTACGTACACCGACCTTATCCCAACATGACGGTGTTCTACACATTTTCCCATACAGGGCTTCATATGGTTCCATTTGGATGCTCGAGTAGAAACTGTTATTATAAGAGAACTCAACCAGAGGAATATGTTGATACCATCCTCCTTTAAAGTCCATTGAGAATGCTCTCAACATATCCTTAAGTGTTTGGATAGTCTGCTCGGATTGGCCATCAGTTTAAGGATGATAGGTCGTAATGAAGTTCAGTTCAATATTCAGAGCATGTTGAATACTCTTCCAAAACATAGAGGTGAATCTTGGATCTGGGTCAGACACAATAGATAGTGGTACTCCATGCAACCTTACCACTTCCCTGATATATATCTGTGCCAATTGATCCAATAATAAATCCTCCCAAATGGCAATGAAGTGCGTAGTCTTTGTAAGATGATCCACAACAACCCAGATTGCATTATTGTCTTTGGATGTCCTTGGAAGTCCGGTGAAAATGTCCATGGTGATGTTCTCCCATTTCCATTCTAGTATAGGCAATAGTTGCATCATCCCCTTAGACTTCTGCCTCTCTGCCTTCACTTGCTGACACACCAGGCACTTTGATGTATATTCAGAAATCTCTTTCTTCATATTATCCCACCAAAAGTTTTCTTGGAGATCTTGATACATCTTTGTGCTCCCTGGGTGAATAGAGAAATTTGAACTATGTGTATCATCCAAAAGTTCCTTCTTCAGCTCCGGACATGATGAAACACATAGTCTTTTCCCAAACTGAACAATTACTTCTTCATTAACATTAAGCTCTGAGGATTTCCCTTTTTCGATAGCTCCCACTTTTTCTTGAATTCGGACATCATCCTTTTGAGCATCCTTTAACCATTCCAAAAGAGACGATTGAGCAATAATTTGTGAAAGGATTGATAATGTTCCCTTCTCTATGATTCTCATGTCCATCTTCATCAAGTCTAAGAAGATTAGATCCTTCTCAATTCTCATCATTGATAGAATCGCTGGATCCTTTCTACTTAGGGCATCTGCCACCTTGTTCGCTTTCCCAGGGTGGTAATGGATTGAATAGTCATAATCCTTGATGAGCTCTATCCATCTTCTCTGGCGCATATTAATCTCTTTCTGTGTAAATATATATTTAAGACTCTTGTGGTCAGTATATATCTCACATTTCTCTCCATAGAGATAATGCCACCAGATTTTCAAGGCAAAGATCACCACTGCCAACTCCAGATCATGAATTGTATAGTTTCCCTCATGGATTTTCAACTGCCTTGAGGCATAGGATATAAATTTATCATTCTACATCAACACACATCCTAAACCCTGCTTTTAAGCATCATTGAATACCACAAAAATCTCCCCACCTGTGGGTAAAGTGATCATGAGCGCAGTGATAAGCCACCTTTTCAACTCCTTGAATCTTTCTTCACATTCATCACTCCAAGAAAACTTTAATCCTTTTCCAGTTAGCTTTGTAAGAGGGTTGTACAATCGTGAGAAATTTCTCACAAATTGTCAATAATATCCAGCTAACCCCAAGAAGCTACGGATATCTGTTACTGATCTTGGCCTCAGCCATCCCTCAATTGCATCTGTTTTGGAGGGATCCATAGATATCCCATTTCTTGTGATGATATGGCCCAAGAATGATACCTCCTTCAACCAGAACTCACACTTGTTGTACTTTTCATAGAGCTTATCCTTGCGCAAAGTCTCTAGTACAGTTCCTAAATGATCCTCATAATCCTCCTTGGTTTTGGAGTATATTAGAATATCATCTATAAAGACTTCCACAAATTTGTCTAGGTAATCTCTAAAGACTCTATTCATCAAGTCCATGAAGATTTCTGGAGCATTGGTGAGTCCGAAAGGCATTACTATGAATTCATAGTGCCTGTATCTTGTATAAAAATCAGTCTTGGGGACATCTTCCTTCTTCACCCTTACTTGATAATATCCCAACCGCAAATCTACCTTAGAGAAGAATTGTGCTCCACAAAGTTGATCGAACAAGTCATCAATTCTTGGGAGATGATATTTGTTCCTTATCGTGATTTTGTTAAGTTCACGATAATCGATGCAAAAATGCATTGACCCATCCTTCTTCTTGACAAAGAGGACTGGTGCACCCCATGGTGAAGCACTTGGGCGTATAAACCATTTATCTAGATTCCCCTACAGTTGTTTCTTTAGCTCTTCAAGCTCTACAACAACCATTCTATATGGAGTCTTGGATATTGGTAAAGCCCCGTGTATAAGTTCAATTGATAATTCAACATCCCTTCTAGGAGGAAGACCATGTAGTTCCTTGGGAAATACTTCATCAAATTCCCTCACAATAGGCATTTCTTCAAGGATGGTTTCTTCCTTGGACTCAGTCATCTGAGCCAGATACGCATTCTCATAAGTCAGTAATATCCACACTTGAGATTATGGAGCTAAAGGAGACTCATCTGCCTCCTTAAACTTGTAAAGAATCGTGGGTCGATTCTCCATATGGAGTGTGATTTCCCTCTCCCGAAAATTTATGTTGGCCCTATATAAGGAAAGTCAATCCATGCCAAGAATTTCATCAAATTCCACTATAGGGTGTATGAAGAGGTTCACCGGGAAATTCAATCCACAGATTATAACATGGGAGGACTTATATTCATGGGATGAAATGATTTCCCCATTTTCCGTACTCACCAACATCTTCACTTCCATGATTTTTGGTGGTGCTGGGATTGTTCTACTAAACTTTCGAGATATAAAAGAATGTGTAGAACCTGAATCAAAAGGTACATTAACTATTATTGAATGAATAACTAGCGTACCTGTCACCACTTTGTTTTCAGGGTTCACTTCAGCAGAAGTGATGGAAAAAGCTCTTCCTTGCTGCCTTGGAGGTTGTTGGTTGTCTCCGAAAACCCTTGGATTAGGGCACTGATTTAGAAAATGACCCAGTTCTTTGCATTTGTAGCATTGAACAATGTGTTGAGTTTTGAATAGAGCATTCCTCTCCTCTGTCGTAGCCGCAGGTCTTTCTTGCCGACAGTTAACAGCTAGGTGCCCTTCTCTTCCACACCTGAAGCATTTCCTCATCCCCTTAAGGCAATTCCCAAGGTTCTTCTTTCTGCACTTTTGGAAAGTGGGGTGCTGGATCTTCTTAGCACCATTGGATTTATCCATCGGCCCACCAGCATTGAAGTTCACCTTACACTTCTTATCCCCATGATACCCCTGTGATTCTCCAAACTCCATTACAACCTTGAGGGCACATCGGACAATTTCCTCATAGCTGTCGAAGTCACGCATCGCTAATGCTTTCTACAAGCTAGGCTTCAGCCCACCAAATAAGCGGTCAACCTTGTATTCAGGGGTAATGAAAAATCTGGAAGCATATCGTGCAAGCCTTGAGAGGTTTTCCTCATACGATCCAACAGATTCTTCATCTTTTTTCTTGAGGGAAAGGAAGTCCCTTTCCATCTTAAGCCAGAGGGTGCGTGGAAAATATTTATCGAAAAACATCTTCTAGAAATACTCCCATTCCAATGCCTCGATCTCCTCCTCAGGATTCATATTTTTGATCAACGTCCACCATTTATTAGCTTCACCCTCCATATGATAAGCCTCCAGGAGAACATTATCTTATTCAGAACATTGAAGGATGGAGAAGATCTTTTCAATGGAGTTGATCCATTGTTCAGAGATCATGGGATGGGATGGGATGATCCACTAAAAGTAGGAGGCCTTTGTCTTAGGAAGCTCTCGATAGTGACTTGTTCTTTATTAGGGGGGTTTGGACATTCCTATTGACCCGTGTTTCTATTCAATGCTGGAGTTAGCTAAGAGAGAAGCATGACAAAGTTCGTGATTCCCACTCCCATTGGATTGGGAATCTCATTAGTACAGTAATCACACTAATCTTAACATCGGTTGTTAGCCCGAGTCCTCCTATTACCGGACATTGGCTGGAATAAAAGGAATGTTGGGGGTAACACATAAAGGGTAATCCAAAGACAAAATTTGATGACTTATAAATAAACTTCTATTTCCTTTACTCATGAGTCTATAGGCTTCAAACTAGGCTCTTCATGATCTACTTTCTAACATATATTCTTAGGGTCATTTTTTTAATTCCCTTAATAGGGGTTCATACTAAGCTTGTGAATTTACCAAATCATATCCCCGGGAGTGTCGTAACCAAGAGTGTATAAATGCCCATTGTCATGCACCAGTTCCCATTCGATTCTAGCTTAAAGCGGTGTTTTCAGGTTTTACCCCTAGGATACATCTGTGCCAGAGCCGCCTCTACCTGATCGTATCCAGACATGGATGTATTTGATTGATAACCCACTTACTCAATACTCACCAAAACTTAGGGACGTTTTTATTATAATTAGTCTTGTCTCTAAGGCTTTACTAGGGTTTTATAATCCTAATCCCAAAAATAACTAAACCTATCCTCTAATACCAACTATGACAACCCTGCTTTTTATTACAACTTAAACATGATTTATTACATAAAACTTCACTTGATACAACAAAGAAGATTGAGAGGTTTAGTGTATTTTGGGATTAGGATCATTACATAAAAACTTAAAACATGAAATACAACATCTTTACTGAAAACTTCCTTTACATGACCACTACATTCTTTCATACTTAGCATTGCATTGGATAACCTGAGGACATGCATAAGAAAAGGGTGAGATATAAACCTCAGTAAGGGAATACACATGGAATAACATGAGGAGTACAATACAAGTTAGATAATAGGAATATCAATAGATCATAATAAAAACATGAACATAAAGGCATGATAAATCATGATAATGATAACATGGAAATGTGGCAACAACACTTAACATGGAATTAGCATGAGCCAAGGATCATTGCACATGGAGCATGAGTAAATCCCCATTGCACATAAAGCATGAGTAAACCCACGTTTCACTTGAATTAGCATGATTCAACACTCATTGCACATGATGTATCATGATACTATACTTTACCCAATTCATTGGAGCTCTATAAGGGTGCACCCTTCTTAAACATTTCATTTCATGCATAAGTGTGTCACATGGATCATAAAACATGGATTCATTAAACATAATCAATTATTCCATGATAAAGTAATGTGGAATTCATACATGAAACTTTATAATAAATAAGTAAATGTGCATAAAGTTGAATACCCTTGATTGAGAAATGGGCATGGTATTCACTACACAATGGCATTAGCTTAGAAAATCGGTGTGATTTCGGCAGCGTAACGGCGTGACAAAAGAATTCATAAAAATGGTTGATGAGAGAGAAAGGGGTTACTAATCATATTTACATGTAATGGAAAGTAAGGAGGTCATATAGATACATGTCCCAACAATTTTAATGTAATTTAGATTCCTGATACAAAAGTATTGCTTGAATGTAAATGAGGACAGAGATGTTCCTTTCGGAATTTCGGCATAGTAACAGGTGTACATGGGAGGCATTTAATGAGAGAGAAAGGGGTCTCCCATCATTCAAAGATAAAGAGGGAAGTTTGGGAGAGGTTTGAAACCCTACCAAAACATTTATAATTTAAATGAAAAGGGCAAAAAAACTTAAAGAAAATTGGACAAAATGAAAAGGTAAGAAAAAACCCTTACTTGGAAGTGTGCTTCCAAAGGCTAGAGAGAGGCTTGTGAGAGGATTCTTGGGAGCTTGGGGAACCTTGGGAGGATTCTAGAGAGAGTAGGTCAGAGGTTGGACGAACTCCAAAGGCTTTGAGTGAGGAGGAAGTGGGAGCTTGGGTGGGTTTATAGAGGAAAGGTGAGGGAATTCTTTATTATTTAGGTTTGGGACCCCTTATATTAAATTAATCCAAACCACAAACCATCCCATGGTTTTTGCCCATGTTTTTTGGAAAAGGGAAGAGGAAAATAATATTTTATAAGTCCAAGGTCCGAACTTCTTAAAATATTAGGTTTGTTTACGTTGAGGTGAGTCACACTCCCATGGAAATTAATTTCAAAAGACAAGGTGTTTAATAAGCCTTGAGGGGTCCATTAATGCTTTGAAAATTAAACCAAATAAACCCAAAATCACATTATTTTAATGGTAAAACATATATTGGCCGAACATAAAGATTATAGTATTTTATTACATCACTATTGGGTCATTATGATGTCATAAAACACATTATATAATTAAACGGTATTTAATTTTTACTCAAAAATTTGACTGTCTCGAAAAATTATGAAAAATTCACCGTTGGATAATTTTGATGTCCTGATTCCAAAAATAACATTTATTTTATCTAAATAATTTTCTAAATATGTTAATTTTCACTTTTAAAATAAAAACTAACATTTATAAAAAATTCACAGGTTTTGACAAAAATGGATTTCAAACCATAATAAAAATTATAATTGCATTTATAAAATTATATGATAATTTATATATAATAAAATTAATCTCATAATAATAATAATATTTTATTAAAATGTTATTTAATTCAAAAAACCCTTAATTTAATAAAATAGATTTCTTAATTAAATAATAACTAAAAACACCATTTGTACTTTAAACATTATTTACAATGTATAAATAATGATAAGAAATTATATTCATTATTATATACACAAATAATGTACATGAACATAGTACTATCTATTAGTTAAATAACCCCTTAAAACAGTTGCATAAGACCTAAGGGTAAGGTGTGTGATGGTGACAGACTCTTGGGGTGGCTCAGATAACATCGCTCGAGTGGTAATTTCTATCAACATCCACTTCTCCCATAGACGGTCCCGTTTGAGCTTGACATGGTGAAGCTCAGATTGGGCTTGGTCAAGAGTGAAGCCCAAGGATGCCACCTCTTTTCCGACCTCCAATAAATGGGCTTCGTATGGAGCAATTCTACTGGATGAGGCCATCGCTTCTTTTGTCTGAGTAAATTTGGATTTGTTAAGGCCTTATATTTATACTAATCATGTGATCATTGTTCAACGGATATATTAGAAAATGTCAAAATTCTTAACATAAAACCAATGAAGTTGAAATTTTATATAAACATAAAGAGACATTTAATTAGATCAAGAGGGGTTTCCATTAATGAAACTTTGGGTCGTTACATTATATGTTGTGTGAGTTTCTTCCACATGGGAAAGACTTGGGATAGCTAGATACACTTTGTACCCCTTGGGACCCACCATGTACTCCCATCAAGAGTGTTTGAGGCTCTCCGTTTTACTTGTCTAGTATAGGTTGAGAGATATCTTTTGGTCCTTTCTTCAAGGGTTCAGTACGGAATTAAGTCCACATCACTGGATTGTAATCCCCTCTATAGGTCAAGTCCTGGATAGAGTATAGTATCCCTCTGTGGGATTGGAGTGTGATCCTCTATCACCTCTAGTGGCATTTTTTGGAATTTATGTAACAACTGAGAGAAAATCATTGGTCCTTTATCTAGTGGGCAACATTAATAGGGTCAGTGGTATTCCCCAGTGTGTCTGGGTAGGGTCCTCTACATTGCAGGTTGATATATATTGGGTATGCGGTATTCCCTAGAGTGTCTGGACAGAATCCCCTATCTATGTATCATAGTCTTCCTTGACAAATTCATTTTCTTTGGGTGGGGCCCATATGTGCTAGACCTCTTTGTGAGTGTCTTCGATGATATTATGACTCATGTAATGAGTTCTCCCAGAACAATAATGCTTCAAGGAGAATCCTATAGATGAAGTGGGTTATAACTGCCTAATGGCATGGTGTCTCTCTTGAGTATATCTGGATATTCTTGTTATATGTACTATATAAATATACCTGTTTAGAGCTAATTGTACTTTTATTTGTGGTATTCCTTTGTGGTATTCTTTTGTGGTATTCTTTTGTGGTATTCCATTGTGGTATTCCTTTATGTTATTACATTGTGGTATTCTTTTATGGTCTTACTTGTGGTTTCAGGGTTTCCTACTGATTATTTTTATACTCACCCCTACATGGGATTTTCCTGCACGTGTCGTGTCTTGTGCATATGATCGACCTTCTTACAAATTCATAGGTGGAACAGGACTAGATGGTGCTTAGAGAGATCGAATAGACCGAGGTGTGTTTCTGTGGCTTCAAACAGCTATCTGAGTTGCTTTACTTCCATTTTGGACTTTTCTTACAAACTCTTTATGGTGGGCTTGTATTTGGAACTATTTACCTTCTAGTACTTTTACTGTCATACACTATTGTGATTTTTAGTGGTATGCATCTATTTTTTATTTAGTGGTTTTAAAATTTTAGCATTTGTGTCTTGGAGGTGTGTGCATGTGTATATGTACATAGGATAATGCCTCATATTTGTGGGTTATTCCTACTTAGTGCTAGTCACCAGCCCCTGGCCTATTGGAGGCGGGCTTGGGGTAGTCATGGAATGGTCCCCTCTAGGACGAGTTGTGACAGAGTGGTGTCAGAGGAGGTTGATCCTACATTAGGATCATGAGTCTATGAGATTGGTTTGGGGAAATACTGTTAAGTGTATTAATTTTGACTTTTAGGCTAGGGAATTCAGTATCAGTGCAGCGGACAACATATCCATACCCCGGGACTTTGAGCACCTTCTTTTAGACTCGGTACAAGAAAATTGTGGTTTCAGAAAAAACAATGATACATGCATCATATTATGATGGTTGTGTTTTCCTTATACTTATTAAGTCAGCTCCCCATATATACTCAATTGATCTTGGTATAGGTTTTTTTATTTTAGGATTCCTCCACATAGACAATCAGCTAGGATTCCACTGTGTGATCACGAGGATGATCCGCCTAGTGACAAGGTGTCGGTACAGGGGCCTATACCATAGATAGAACCTATGGATGGTTTACCAGCTATACCACCACTTGTCGAGCATCAACTACTGCAAGCACATCTAGCTAAAGATGTGTGTAAGATGAGTTCATTACATGATTTTTAGAAGTAGAAACCTCCCAAGTTTCAGGGTGATCCAGACCCCTAGTTGGATAAGGATTGGCTAGAGGCAGTCACCCGTGTTTTTTGCCTTATGAGGAAGCCTACCGATCAAATTCTATTCCTTGTCATGATTCTTCTTCAAGGCATTATGGGGAGATGTAGGAGTTTAGTGACTCGGAATCATGATAAGATAGCTCTCTCTTGGATAGACTTCGATCATATCTTTAAAGAAGAGTTCTATTCATCCACATTTCAATTGGTACACATACAATAGATTTTGCATCTGTAGCAGGGAAGTATGATC
Organism: Viscum album; assembly: GCA_963277665.1. NCBI lineage: Eukaryota > Viridiplantae > Streptophyta > Magnoliopsida > Santalales > Viscaceae > Viscum > Viscum album. Next base: position 508,530,682 of record OY728140.1, read on the forward strand.
ATGATAGATTATTTAGAAACATTTACGGATAATTCATGATAATCCATGTATATGGTATGAGACTAGTTCATCAGGGTTGGGACCTTCGAGTAGGGATTACACCAGTAAATCATGGAATCAGTGGTATCCCTTACCATTCCTACCTTTGCTGGGGTACTTTATGGAGCCCTGGGAGTGGATAGATTTCTATCATTGTAGACACCAATAGTGGAATCTTGAAGTAGGAACTGGGTAGCTGAGACCTTAGAAAAAGGTAGTCGATGTCATTTTTAGGGATCTAAGAGGGTTATACACTTTAGGAGGTGATCCTATGACTCAGGTTTAGTGGTTTAGGTCTCCCAGGGAAGCTCAAATCCACCAGGGGATAGACAGTGTTAATCATGCGGGGGGTCGGGACATTTGGCACGAGATTACCTAACCCAATGTACATATGATCGAGATACCGTCGAGGGACTGTCAAGGTAGAGGTAGAGATAAGAGCAGGGGGTCCGCAGGGTGGTGGACATGGAAGATGGGTAGGTAGGGCAGTATGAGGTGGTCGTTGGTTCAACCTATTACCACCACCACCACCCCCCCCCCCCCAGGTGGTCCACACTAGGCTCAGGGATCTGGTTGGAAGGGGTGAGGCTAGTTGCAGGAAATGGAGGCTTATGACCTGAAGGATCTAGAGATTATTTAAGGTACGATTTGTTTCTTTTCCACCTTAGATTCTATTTTGATAGACATAGGTTATAGTCATTCCCTTCTTTCTAAGAATATTGTTCGAGACTCAGAGATTCTGGTTGAACCATTAACTCAACCCTTATTCTTAGAGACTTCTATGAGGGGAGATTCAAGGATCACACACTTGTGATGATAGTGTGACCTGGCTCTTTGAGGTGAGAGTTTTGGTTCGGATCTCTTAGTAGTGGTGTCGAGGCCTTGCGGAGTCATTCTTGGTATGGATTGGTTATACACAGTTCATTCTCAAATTGAATATTTTAGGTGCAGATTCAGTTGTTTCCACAGTGATGGAACTAGGTTATCCTTTGTTGGTGAAAAGAAAGCATAGGCAGTGTAGGATGGACTCACACATAGAAGGGTGTATCCAATTACTGATCAGTTGTTTAGAATCACCCTTAGTATAGTGGATGATATGAGTCCTTAGTTTCATGCAGTGGTGGTTGAGTATGAGGATGTCTTCCTTAAAGATGTTCTAGGTTTATCTCCTCACAAAGATATGGACTTCTATATTGATCTACTCCCCAGGATGAAACTGATATCTACATTAACATATTGGATGTCTCCCTTAGAGCTTCATGAGATGAGGGTGAAGTTGGAGGACATATAGATGAAGGGATTTGTGAGACCCAGTGTCTCACCCTGGGTATCCCTAGATATGTTTTCTAAGAAGTAATATGGGATATTGAAGTTATGTGTGGATTACTATTTCTTAAAATAGGTGAATGTGAAGAACAAGTATCTACTAACAAGGATTGATGACCTCTTTAATTAGTTGAAAGGGGTGAAATGGTTCTTGTATATTTACCTCTGATTAGGCTCTCACTGGTTGTGAGTATGGGACGATGGTATATTGAAAACATACTTAAAATGTTGTTATGGTCACTTTGAGTACTTGGTGATTCTGTTTGGTGTAACAAACTCCCCAGTAGTATTCATGGGACTCTCGAGCTGGATATTTCAGCTTTGCTTAGACTGGATTGTGGTGGTTTTCAGTAATGACATCCTAATGTACTCGTTGTCTGAGGAGGAGCACATGAGACACTTGAGGATGATCCTGGACACACTCTAGGAGCACTAACATTACAGAAAACTCTAGAAGTGTCAATTCTGGATTCAAGTGGTCTATTTTTCTGAACATTTCATCTTATAGGCTGGAGTTGTGGTGTATCTAGTGATGGTTGAGGAAGCTCTTGATTAGGATCCACCCGAGAGTGTTACTGAGGTACAGAGTTTCCTTGGATTGGAAGGATAATATTGAAGGTTTTTACCCACTTTTACAGAGTGGAAGCACTCTTGAAAGATTTGACATTAAAGGGGAAACAATTCTTGTGGACAAAAAAGTGTCATCAGTTCTTTCTGAAGATGAGGTATTAGTTGGTGAGTGATATCATATTGAGATTTCCATAGGATGGTGTTGAGTACATAGTGTTCTATGATGCATCAGGAACTGAGCTTGTTTGTGTCCTAATGTAGAGGGAAGTGGGGATTGTTTATAGTTTACACTAGTTAAGTCCACATGAGTATAATTACATGACCCATGATCATGAGTTAGTAGCGTTAGTCTTCATATTGAAGATGATGTGACACTACCTAATGGGTGAGCAGTTTATCAACTACTCTGATCACAAGAGTCTCAAGTTTCTATTTTCTAAGAAGGATCTGAACATCATACATAGGTATTGGATAGAGTTCCTCCAGGAATATGACTTTTAGATTTTCTATACTCCTATGAAGGGGAATGTGGTGGCAGATGTTCTTAGTAGGAAATCTAGTTTGTAGTTGTTGAATGAGGTGTCAGAGCAGTTGGACTTGTTGCATTTATGCTTTGTGGATGAAGATGGACCAACTTATCTATCATCGATAGTTGTCAACCCTCCACTCATACATAAAGTTAGGGAGGCACATCTTGGAGGTACTGATTATGAAATCATATGTGCTCATATGTTCATAGGGCATACTCTTTAGGGATATTCGAAAGGTGGCGAGTGCATCAATCTTTTCAGAGGACGCACAGTAGTGTCAGTGGAATTATAGGTGAAGGTTCTAAGGGAGTTTCATACATCCCCTTTTTCAGTATATCCAAGAATGAAAAAGATATAACAGGACCTCTGACGTTAGTTTTGGTGTCCATGGATGAAGAAAGGAGCTACAGAGTTTGTTTCTCGATGCCTTACTTGTCAACAAGTGAAGGATGAGCACTAGGTTCCAATGTATTTATTGAAACCCTTTTAGGTTCCAAAATTGAAGTGTTAAGGGATATCGATGGACTTCATGATATGTTTACCATGTATGTACAGGGAACATGATGCCATCTGGGTGATTGTTGACTGACTCACCATGTCGGCCCACTTACTAGCTATTGAGGAGAAGAGTTCAGTAGAGATCTTGGGATGCCTCTAAATGCAGGACATAGTTCGAATCCATGGAGTCCCATCGATGATAGTTTTTTATAATGATGCTTGATTTATATCCCATTTGTGGAAGGGATTACATTAAGAGTTTTGGACCCAACTATGCTTGAGCATAACATTTCACCAATAAACAGACGACCATACTGAGCGGACCATTCACTTTCTAGAAGACATGCTACTGGAGTGCATGTTAGACTTTGGTTATAGTGGGGAGGATCACCTAACACTAGTGGGGTTCACATAAAACAACATCTACCATTCCACCATTGTTATGGAACTATTCTAGGCCTTGTAGGGTCGAACTTACATGTCACCACTTTGTTGGACTAACCCAAGAGAGGTATAAATCATGGGCCTGGAGTTATTAAGAGCTACTATGGAGAAGGTTCATATCATCCAGGAGAAGATGAAGACTATATAGTGACATAATTAATACTGTGTTGATAGGAGACATATGCCTTTAGAGTTTGAGGAAAGAGACCATATGTTTCTTCATGTTTCACCTCAAAGTGGATTGCAGATATTTGTTTGGGGAAGCAATCTATCTCTAAGGTTCATCGACCCTTTCCAGATACTTTTTAGAGTTGGAAAGGTGGCATACTGCTTGGATCTAAAAACATAGTTAGATTGGGTACATGATGCCTTCCAAATGTCATAACTAAGGAAATATGTGCATTACTCATCAAATTTAATCGATTGGGGAGAGCTAAACATCGAGGATGGAGCCAAATTTTCTGAGTGCCCAATAGAGATTGAGGTTTGTCCAAATAGTGTCCTTCATGGGTGAGTGATTCCTTTAGTGCATGTATAGTGGAAGGACATGAATCTCTAGGAGAGCACATGGGACTAGGAGTCTCATATCCATCCTTAGTACCCTCATCTGTTTGAGTAGCACTTTTTTTGGCATTTGAGGAGGTAAATCACCAAGGTGGGGAGAATGTAACATTTCATGTTTTCAATGTATTTTTTTTTATATTACATGGATTGATTTTGAGACCATACATTGAGACAACATGTGATTCTGAGGACCGGTGTGCCCATAACAAATGTATAAAAAAAATTAAACTTCTTAATAGAATGAGCGCATGGTTTTCCTAAAAATTTTGAATAATAATTATACAGATTACCATATCAAAAATAAAAGGGAACCATTGAGATCAGAATGTTAGCTTTTCCCAAGACACATCTTAACTTTATTCATCATAGGTTGACTATAGAAAAAGTTATGGATGACGTAATAGTAAATAAAATAATTTAATAAAGAAATTATTTTAACTCAATGACATTATTTTTTATTAAGCCATTGTCATAAATTTAGGGTTAGCCTCATAACCCTGTAATTTCTCTAGAGGCATGGAGAAAGAACTACTGTAGAAACTGTTGGTGGACAAAGATAAATCAATCGAACGACACACCTTGGATTCGAAAAACCTTAACAAAAATGACAATGACACTTCATTCTTTGTCAGCAATCAAACTGAATCTAGGTAGAGAATGTGTTTCAATTGCCTGATTTCCCTGTTATTAAATTCTTGGATGATTTCAAATCAATCGAAGAAAGGATTAGTTTGAGAATCGATCACCTTGTGGGATGGTTATATTGTAGGGTAAATCGAGAGAATTATTTCTAAATATCATCATTGATTATCTTATAGAAATGAATCAAGTTCAACAGAAACATTGATAGAGGTTTGTTCCTCTCTCTTTTTTTACTTTCATTTCTACCCCGATTCGTTATTCTTCATGGGTTTTCTTTGTTTGGCATGTGACTCGACTATTCACGATCAATGGATTATTGTGCATCCGTTTCTTGGTGTAATAATCCCATATTATAGATCTGGGATCTACATGGAATGATGGAGGCATGATGACAGAGATGGAATGAATCAGATGACAGATGATTCCCGATTTCTTATTCTTCGACGCATGATAAAGAATGGTGATTTGATCAATTTTGATTGTTGATTTGATGATGGGATGCATTGTTCAGTTATGAAATGGCAGGGACGACCTTGGATCTTCGATTTCATGGAGAATAGATAGCCGGATCAAAGGCGAAGCACCTGGCAGAATACATAGAAGAAGAATGGAGATTCTAGAAAATCGAGATCCACACATCATTTAATCTGGGATTATAGGACATGTGGGGACCCTTAGCTACGATGCAAATTTTTTGCCGAAGTTAAGGACCACACGATATGTAACCCCTATCAAATGACATGTGACCCTCCCCGGATGACTTGGAATGTACTCCGGAGAGAACACAATCACAAGTAACAGTACACGGCCATATGGAACACTATGTACTTAGAAAGGTACGCAACTTGGCATAAACAAACCAATAAATAGACAGAGCTTCGGTACAAAGACAATGCTAGGAAACACAGGTAGAGAACTGTGTTTCTCTACCCACTATGTAACCACCCTACACACCATGTATATAGAGACTATATGTCGTGTGGGGTTATTCCACATGGACAAGATTTTGGATAGCTGGAGACACCATGTACCCCAAGAGACACACTATGTACTCCAATCAAGAGTGCTTGAGGCTCTCCACTATCATAGTTTGGTCCAGTATAGGTTAAGAGAATTCCCTAGGTCCTTTCCCAAAGGTTTTGTTAAGGAATTACATTCACATCACAATATTATAATCCAGTATTGAGGCTGAGTCCCATATAGAGTATGGTATCCCTCCATGGGACTAGAGTGTGATCATCTATCAACCCTAGTGAAGTATTGTTGAATCGACATAACCACTGAGAGCATGGTGTTGGTCCTCCATCTGGAAGGCCACTTCAGTAGGGTCATTGGTATTCCCTAGTGTGCTTGGGAAAGATGCTTTACATTGCGAGTTGACCCATATTGGGTATGTGGTATTCCCCAATGTGTCTAGGAAGGACCCCCTCTATGTGTATCATAGTCTTCCTTGACCTGTGTGTTCTCTTTGGGCGGGTCTCAAATGAGATATACCTTTTCATGAGTGTCTCAGATGATATCATGGATTGAAGAATGAGATCTCACAGAATGAGAATGCTTTCGAGAAGAATCATGTGGTAGGAAGTTTTTTATAACTGTCTGATAGTGTGGTGTCTCTCTTGAGTATATCTGGATATTACTATTATATGTACAATAGACATATAACTATGTAGATATTATTGTACTTTCCATTGTGGTATTCTTTTATTGCATTCCTTTGTGGTATTCCTTTATGTTATTCCTTTTTTCTATTGATTTTGGTTTCAGGGTTTCCTACCAAGTATTACTATACTCACCCCTCCATAGGCTATTCCCACACATGTCATGTCTTGTGAAGATAATCGACCTTTTGATGGATTCCTTGGTGGACCATAATCAGATGGTGCTTAGTGAGACCAGATAGACTAAGTTTTGTTCCTGCAGCTTTTGACAGCTGTCCTGGTGCCTTTACATCTAGGTTGGACTTGTGTTACAGACTCTATGGAGGGATTGTATTTAGCCTTTTTCACCTTCTAGTACTTTTACTGTCATACCATGTTGTGATATCTTAGTGGTATGCATGCATTTTTTACTTGGTGGTTTTTATATTTCATCATTTTGTGGCATGGAAATCTATGCATGTATATAGGTACATAGGATAATACCTCCCATTTTTGGGATATTCCTACTTGGTTCTAATCACTAGCCCCAAACCTGTTAGAGGTAGTCTTGGGGTAGTCATGGCATGGTCCCCTCTGGGACAGGTCATGACATTTTGTCCATGATCCTTGATGTTGAAATTGATGATGAGGAAGTTTTGATGATTTTTAACAAACAGATGGTGGAATCTTAATTAATGATTTCAATATAATTTTTCCCTTTTTAGAACAAAAATAGATTTATTATTCACTCATTTTTCATATATTATCAGTTTTCATGTTCTCATACAAATCCATTACATTATTTTTTGTTATTATTTAAATGGGAGGTCAAACCATCACGAACAAAACATACCATGATTTAGTGGATGGTTATAAAGTATTTATGTTGTAATATGAATATACTAGAAGAATTATGATCATAAATTGTTTGTTATGTATGATATATCATGATTGGGAAGAATTACAGGTTGAAGATAATTTACAGAAATCCATTACATTGAATAAAAATATGGTTTTCCTCGTAACATGATTTATTAATGATGGTTAATTTTATAACAATTTTTTATTGTTAATAACATTATTATGTTATCAAATTTTTCTTAAATTAACCATAATAATCACATAAATTCATATATATATATATATATATATACTTTAAACACATTCATAAATATATACATAATAGGTGGTATTGAAAAATGAATCACACATTTCTAGGGAGGCAGTAGTCTGCACTTACGCAAGGATGATGCATTCTCTTTACATAGAATTAGAGAGGGGGTTAATATGATTTATCATTTTATAATATTAAATAAGTTATAAATATCATATTTATGTATTAACTTTCATTTTTAAACCATACATGTCTGGAGGTGAATGAAAAATGACATGTTACTTCGTGGGGGAGGTAGTCCACACATACACAAGATTCATGTTTATGTTTCTATTAATGTAAAAGGGAATGGTGGTTAAATTTTGTAGAATAATTATTAAAAAATAAAATGTTTATAATGGTAATTATGTTATCATTTTAAAATGGTGTAATATAATTTTAGGAAGAAGATTTCACATGATGAAATTGAAATGTTGGAACTATTCAAAATATGTACCTCACTTCTTCGATAATCTCCTTTGAAAATGGGTTAATACCTCTAGGGATTGTATCTTGAGAAGGAAAGAAAATAATGAATTATTATAGTAATGTGTGAGATTGGTTTTTGTATATTTTTATTTTAAATAAGGGGATTTTTTTATGGTGAAGTGTGTAAGGACATTCCCTTTAGTGGATAACATTTTTGTAAATGCCCAAAGAATTCTAGTAAAGGGAATTCAATCTCAAGAAAATATGATAAAAAGATGAAAAATAATGGGGAGTTAATATAAAAGGTTTTTCTATTCATCAACATATATTTCACATCAATTTTTAAATAGGCTTTGAACTCATTGTTAATATATTTTGTTTAAAATTTACCATTTTAGAATTTATTGTGGTAATGAGTTTTTTCCAAATATATCTTATCCATTATACTGAAAAATAAAATGGTAATTATTAAATAATTTATACTTTATAATTTATAATTTGAAATCTATTTTATAAAAAAACAATATTTGTAATAAATATGAATTTTTACATTAGCATAAGAAACTTTTAAAACCCATATTTAGGAAAAATTGTATTTTTATGGTTAAAATTTTTATATGTAATGAAATAATCAAATCATATTATTTTTATTTTACTAATTTATTTATTTTAAAAAACAATTATGAGTCATTAAAAGAATTGAAGAACCCAATTTTACCAAATTAGTATTTAACTAAAATAATATTCCAAAAACACTTTTTTCATTAAACAATTTTTTACTCTTTAAGCATGGTATTTAATAAAACATAGGTTAGACGCATTCATAAAGGTATTTTGAAATGTATATTTTTAATATTTATATGCATCTTTGATTATGAATTTTTTAATATATTTTTATGTTTACTTACGCCCTGACATTGTTCTAAAATAATTGAGTTTAGTAAAACTGTATTTTTCACTTTTCACCAAGAGAAATTATTTTAGAAAAATCCAAAAAATTCATAAAAACAAAATTTTTGCATTATAAATTGAAAATAAAATCATTATTTTGTAATTAAAAATCAAATTTCTAAATTTTGTTCTTAAAAATGTAATATATTGGAAAAAATACTTTTATAGAAAAACAAATATTTTTTTTTAAATTCAAACTGTGATATTCCAAAAATAAATGAGAATAATAACATACTAAATTAATAATTAAATTTTTATGTCATAAAATTTCTAGTTTCATAGCTTCTCAAGATATCAATGAAATATCTAAGAAATATGTAGGATCTAGTGGCAGTCAAGGGTGGTGATATTGTTAACATAGATGTCTTTGAAGTTTCAACAAGCATGAATTTAGAACTTATGATTTCATTCATACAATAATTTCTCTTATTAAGAATAGGATTAGTATGTAAAAACCTACTGAATACACCTCCTTCCCAATATTTAATAAATGAGCTTCATAAGTTATACATTAACTACTCATTGTCATTTCATTCCCTTATAGATTTTGTAATATATTTACTTCCTTCTATACATGCTAATTTAATGTCAATATTATAATTGTAAATTTTAATTTAAGCCATCAAAAATTTTTTTTAGTTCTTTTTCATATGTCAATCAAGAAATCAATAAAACAAATTATATCAAAATATATTGAAAAATATCAAGGTATTACATTCTTCCAATAAAAAAATTGCATCCTCATAATTTTATTTACAATTTACTAATGAAAAAAATTAAGAGTTTCTAAAAGATATAAATGACACAAAATTGTATTTCTTGTAATATTTAATTCATTCTATATTATGTTTGAATACTAAACTCATATTTTCCATTATAACTAAAATGTAACAAATGTTTATTTTTTCTCTAAATATTTTTTCCAAATACCATTAATATAACAGGAGTAATTTTTCATAGGGACTATATTATCAACCATGCTCTAATAGGTGATCATGGGTTGATTTAGGATTTTATATTATATTTTCTTATCTTGGATATTATCATGGTCTCTATGTAAATAGGTTGAATCCCTGGTAAATACCACATGAAATTTGACTAATGGAAGGTTAAATGGAAGTTATAAGAAACAAATTCATATAAACGTCTATTATAGAGGAGTTATAAACATGGGATACAATAATCATTCCATTTGAATTCGTAATTTATATATAAACATCTATACATATAGGCAATGGTTTTATTTCTTTATCAGGCAATCTAGGAATATTGAAGTGGGTTAAATTAAGATCCAAATACTACACTCACCTTTTCTAGAGTATATGATTGGTGTTCCTCACTCGACACCATTTTCATAACTTACTTCAGTAGTTGTAGTTTTATAGGACTTCCCAAGTTCCATTTTCTATGGGAATTGTGGTTTCATATATTTCTTTTTATCCCCTATATTAAGAAATTTTCCTAGTTAATTCTTATGTTCCACATATTAAAGACACAGAACTAATAGTGGTAATTTGTGTGAAACACTTTTTCCATTCACTATATCAACTAAGATCTTCATTTTCACTTTAAAATTAGTTTCTATATGCCCTATTTTACCACAAATAAAATATATTCTGATTTTTTAAAGATATTACTATGGCTACCTCTTCCCTCATTTTGGAATAAATGAAATTCAAAATTATTTCCTTTATAAAGTTTCTCACCAAAAGTTCATGAGCCTCCATCATTATATTATAGGATGGTGTCCTATTATTATTCTTATTCATATGTTTTAATCTAATTTTCTATCATATTAATACACAATAATAACAAAAATAATCCTCAAAAATATATATACCCTTATTGGATACCAACTATAGAGACTGAAGAAAAAAATATACTGATTTTACATAATTTCCATAAAATAAACAATACATTTAAAAAATTAATATTATAATCCCAAGAACCAATGGTTTAGAGTCTTTGATGCCAATTTAAAAAGGGAACATATTTTTCAAAAAAAAAAATCACTTCTCCATAATTAAACTCTTCTAGACACCCTTTAATACTTACATAAGTTTTTATTTTCATGATATATTGTTGAAAGTAAATATTATAAAGGGGTGATCCCAAATTATCAATAAGTGAAAGAAAAAAATAAACATGTCATTACATGTTTGATCATTAACATATAATAAAATGAGAGAAGGTATAACTTTATTACTAAAAATAATATGGGTCAATATGTGTTTTTTCAATAAATCCTGAAGGCGTGATATGAAATATCAAATGAAAAAGTGCATACCATGACAAAACTTTGTGATATAAACAAGAATACAAAGATTAATGATATTATATATTAAGTTCATGGATCCATAATCATGTGGAATGAATATAAAGCATGTCATCATAATTATATCACTAGGTTCACTCACAAGTGCTTCAATACATTGTTGAAAATTTCTGATAATAGATTATTTTAATTCCTTAATCCCATATATAATATCTCATTTTATTTAAATATTACCCAATCCATTGAAGGGCTATATAATTTCAATCCCAACCATAACATAACACACTGTTCTTAGGCTAACTGATCATGCACCATACCTGGTATCTCATGATATGGAACCATTACCCAATACATTAGAAAGATATAAAATATTAATCCCACCCATTTATTAATTAAAATAATAACATTTAAGTGACTACTTGTTCCACATGTGTAAAAGAATCCATATATAATGAATAAGAAAGATAAAAATCATGAGGAAGGAGTGGGTTTTATAAATTTTCTTCAAACCATAACTGATTGGTATATCATAGGAATTCACAATAGAAGAAGTAATTAAATCATTTTAATGTTTTTTATATTGTTTAATAAACATATTACTTTAAAATTTAGTTCCAATTTAGGTAAAGATGTGATAATTATAAAGTCGAAGTAAAAATACAAATAAACCCATAAGCGATTCTTTTTTAAATGAGCAAAGAAAATTTAAAGGGAGTAAAAATATTATAATTTCAATTTATATTACAATATAACTAAGATTCTTTTTCAAAAAATAATTATGTTTCTTAAAATATATTCATGGTGAAAAATAATTTATGAGTAAGTCACATTTCATGAAATTGGAAATCAAAAGTTTTGTTTTGTATTTTTGTTTTAAAAACACTTTTGTTGAAATCCTACTTCGAAAAGAAATTATAAAATATTTTTTTTTCAAAATAATATAATCTATATATTAAATAAACATTAGATAATACATATTTTTTTTTTGGTTAAAAAGTATAACATTGGTGGGAATGAAATTTATGGACAGGGGGTGAAACAATCATTAAAGATGATGGGAATTATTATCAATAATGATATAATTTTTTGAAAAAAAACAATCTTCATAATGATTTTAATCAAAAATTTCATTATACCTAGGGATAGGGATTATATAATAGTCATAAAATATAATAAATTTATCTTACGAAACCTTAGTAGAAAAATAATCATTGTGAATAAAGAAAGAATCTGAGTTAAGAAAAACTCAATCTTTCAAAATTTTGGAGTCAAGACCCATACGAGAGAAAACAATTGAATATAAAATTTAATATCATTAAATACAGTAGAATAATGATTCAATATTATTAATTAGTAGAATATACACCATTATAATAAAATCATGTTCTATAATATGTAATATGTTTCTGGTGGTGAAAATTGGGACAAAAAACCTTACCTTTTATCTTGAGTTCCTCTAACACGCTCCAATATCATGTATCACATATATAAAAATATTAATTAATTATTTTATAACCATATTCAAAACAATTATCATTTATATCCCTTATTTAAATTTATTCTCTACATGTATATTAGTTATTTTAAATATATTTTTTCTATCATGTGTAAGTAATCAATATTATTTCGTACTTCTTTCATAATAGAAGTGTTGTTCTTTATTCTTCTCCAAAAATTCATAATTCCTAGACCATTCAAGAAACTATAATTTATTATTTATAATCATTTATAAATTTATAATCTAATTCAATGGGAGTTTTGACTTTGATTTTTAAAAGTGAAATCGATGATGTGCATGTTTCTGTGCTTTTTAATAAATGAATGGGGGTACCTCAGTTAATGAGTTTAATAATTATTTTAAAATTAATATACTAAGAAAATTTATTTATTTACTCATTTTTATCATTTATTATTTGTATTCATCTTCTCATATCCATCCATCACATTATTTTGTAGTATTTTTTATATGTGTAGTCAAACTAACCCAAACAAAACATACCATAATTTCATGGATGGTTAGATGTGGTTTAGTTATAATATAACTGTATAAAATATTAATTCTATACCATAGTGTTTAAAATTTTTATATATAATAATTCTAAATAATTTTATAGAGTTGATAATTTATATAAATCCACTACTTAGAATAAAAAGATTATTTTCCTCTTAGTGTGCTTGTTTTAAAACAATAAATTTTTAAATTATTTTTTAATTTTCATACGATGAATATGTTGTTAAATTAATCACAAAATTACCTTAATAATTACAAAAAATATATATTGATCCATAAAACCCATTCATTAATCCATACACAAATGGAAGTAATATAAAATGGAAAACACTATTACATAGATGTGTTGTCTCCACATATGCATTGATCATGATATCATTTCCAATAAAACATGAGAGAGAAATTGTAATACCCAGGGTTTCTGTTTTGTGACATCTTATTAGCATGATTGAGTACGTTTTCCACCTTTCCTAAGTCCCCTTTCAGTTAAAAATCCTTAGAAGCAGTTTTATGGGGTTTATTGCTGGTTTCAGGATAGGTACACGTCGTGTACCTGAAGTACGCGATGTGCACTTGGGGACGGATTCAAGTTGTGAACTGGGGTTCATGCCGTGAGTTGATACACATTGTGTACCTAAGGTACACATCGTTTAGGGTTTGAATATTGGTTTTTTAACCTGAGGCGATGGGATTTTTGGTGTACTTATCCAGCGTGGCCTTCATGTCATGACCAGGGAGTACCCGTCATGAGTCAGCCCGCACCTAGCTTAAAATCATGCGTTTGGAAGTTTCGCTCTATCTATTCTTTCCATACCTCTCATTTCGTGACCCTAGAATCTCCTTAGGTGATTTTCAGAGGCACCCCTTCTTCTATATCGATCTGATCGATTTTGGTCCTTCGTTTCATCTGTGGTACATCTCTTTGAGTAAGTGTTCTTTATCTACTTCTCCACTCCTCTTGGTTCAAAAATATATGTCTGTTATGGGTAGATCTAGGTTTGTGTTTGAAAAATATGTAGAGAGTTGACTTTTTTTTTGATATGAGAAGATATCTAAGGTAGTTTCTTTGAAGAATCAACCTAGTTTTTGAATAATTCTTCAACAATTGTCATTTTTAATCAAAACCATTGAGGTAGGAGGCTTCACTCTTGAATCCTATTAGTTGAACTGATTTCCCTGATTTCAAATTGAATCTATTGTACTGAATTTATTGTGATTTGCTTTTTGAACACTTTTTGGAAACCTTCTTGAGTGACAGTTTGTGAAATATGTAAAATTGGGGATTTTGAATGAGTGATTTGGTTCTTGGTATTAAAATATGGATTTTAAAATGGGAATTTTATTTAGGAATGTTGGCACATGAATTGGATTGGATGTTTTTAATAAAAAGGAAAAGTTTTATTGAAATGAAATGTTTCTTTGAAATTGGTTGTGCTTTGGTTTTCCATAAATGTTCAGTTTTATTGAAGTAGTTTATTGTGGAAATGGAAATATTTGGCATACATGGTGTTAGTGTGAGTTCATGCTTAACAGTACCTGAATAGGGGACGACTACCATTGGGGTACAAGGTATGTGACCCTAGATCGGGGGCGTGTGTCAGTGGGACACAAAGTTATTGGACAAGATATCACTCATGAGTATGGAACTGTCAAACAAAGCATGCATGTGTGGGTGTGTTGTGAACTATGGAATAGGTATTCCAAAATAATAATCAGAATTTGTTTATGAGCCATGATTAGTTATTTTTTGGAAAATAACTTGCTAAAAATTAGTTTCATTTAATTTTTTTACACTTGGTTATAATTGGTTTTCAAACTTGTTATATTTGGTTATAAACTATTTTTGGAAATTGTTTTATACAATGTGTTAATCGTTCTATCCTACTGGCATGAGTAGGGAAGTCATTGGGAAAATCTATTGAGTTTATACTCACCCCAGCTTTGGCACTTTGGTGCTTTTTTAGATGCTACCTTCCAAGACTTGGGAAAAGGTAAAGTATCACACTTCTTTAGCACTATGTCGTGATAATTTGGACTAATTGGTGATGTTGGAGCATGGAGCTTGTGGGGAATGGAGTATGGTTTTCGGCTTGGAGTTTATTTTTTGGCTTCTCGCAGTTTACTTTGATATTGTTGTGGCTTTCACTATAGAATAATTTGGATGGTTGTTATAAAGATAATGAATAAAATGACTTAGTTTATTTCATGCATCATATGGTGAGTTTTTTTATTAGTTTGTTGGGTTATTGGTTTTATACATTAAAGGGTAAATCGTCCCCCACTTACTTTGAATCCCTTCAGTATTTATTGTCAGCATTTGGCACCTTGGGGATGTTGCTTAAGGCCTAGTAATGACTTGTTGTACTCTCAAGACAAAGGAAATTAGCAGGTAATGGTATCAGCTTGTTTGGTCCCTTCCTAACAAGTAGCCATCAATGTTTTTGGTCTTGGAGTTGAAATTTCTTCTTGTCTATTCCTTGGGTCGGAATCTTAGAAAGGATTAGGATTGTCAGAACATGAAATATATAGCATAAAGGGACATAGCTAACCCTTTTATGTTGAACTTCAAATGTGGCTGAGTAGGATGAATCGTATCTTCAAATTCATCAACACACCAACAGAGCTCAAAGTCAAGATGGAAATGTACGTACTTGAGTATCTTGCTTTTCATTGGTGGGAACTGGTATTGCATGCTAAAGAGGATGATGGTTGTACTTGTGAGGATTTTGACGAATTTTTTAATAAAAAATTATGTCCTCATACGTTCAAATTCCAGAAAATGATGGACTTCTTTAGCTTGAATCATGATAATCTCTCTATCACAGAATATGTGGATAAATTCAAAAATTTAGTGCGCTTTACACTAGAAGTTGTGGAAAGTGTGTCCTTGAAGGCACACATCTTCGAATTAGGGCTGTGGAAGGAGATTCAATCGAGGATTGCAGTGCTCTATATTACAGATTATACAGAGATGGTGAATAGAGAAACTATGGATGAACGTGATATCTTGGGATCTATGGGAGGAGGTATGATGATACCTATATAGAATGGTGGGAACTCAAATGCTGGGAGCAAGTGAAAAAGGGACATTTATTTCCAAGGTGGAGGTGGAAATCAGAATCAGACGGCTAGATCAGTGAATTTTCCTCCACAAACCAAGAGAAAAGTAGGTTTTTTTCAATGTGGTCCACTTGACCACATAAAGCGAGAGTGTACGGAACAACCTAGATCATTCCATAACTGCAAGCAGATAGGGCATCTTCAGTGCTACTATCGCAGTGCTTCAAAGTCTGGTTCTCAAGACACTTCTCATGTGTCGCAAGCATTGTATGCTTTGGCAAGGTGAGGACAGTAGAATCAGTCTCGTCAGCATAGCAGAGCTAGCCATGGTGATTCTTGAAATACTATGACTCCTCAACCAGGGTAATATCAGCAAGGCAATAAGGAGAACAATACAGTGATGAAGCAATTGTATGGAGCTCAGCAGATGATTTTTGATGATCACGTTGGACCATCTATGTTGAGAGGTATGATTCTTTTGCATTATACGGTTGTGCAAGTTCTCTTTGATATTGGTGCATTTAATTATTTCATTTATTATCATGTTGTTGATTTTCTATGTTTAATGTTGGAAATGATGCCTACTATTTTAAAATTGCAAACTCCTGTCAGGGAAAGATAATGTCAATCCTTTATGTGTAGAGAATGTTCTATAACTGTTGATGGAGTTGAGCTGAAATGGGACTTCTCAGTGTTGTACATGGATGTCTATGACAAAATCCTGGGCATGGATTGGTTGAAAATGTTCAAGGCTCACATCGACTGTTATAGAAGAATAGTTAGATTCATGATTGAGGACGGAATCGAGCATCTCTTCAGATGAGATAGGATGGTAAAGAAAGGTGAAAAGATCTTGTTGGCACCAATAGAGGGAACAATCTCTTATCAGTTGGCAACGTTGACTTTGGCATCAATGGAATAGATCGAGGAAAATAGTTTTCCAGTAGTTGTGGATCAATTTCCAGATGTCTTTCCCAAAAACATATAAGGGTTACCACCTCTAAGGGAAGTGGAGTTTATAATTTATCTCCTTTCGGGGACCAGTACAATTTCCATTCTATCTTATATGATGGCACCAACAGTGTAACAGGAATTGAAAGTGTAGTTGGAGGAGCTGGAAAGCAAGGGTTTCATTTGGCCATGTACGTCTCTGTGGGCAGCACCAGTCCAGTTCATGAAAAAATCAGATGTAACTCTTCGGTTGTGTGTTTATTATCGTAAACCGAACCAAGTTATGATAATGAATAGTTACCCACTTCCACACATTAATGATTTTTTCGATCAATTAAGGAGATCTTAGTGGTTCTCTAAAATTGACTTGCGATTATGATATCACCAATTACAAGTTTGAAAGGAAGAGATTCCAAATATAGCCTTCAAAAGGATATATGGACACTATGAATATATAGTCATGCCTTTTGGTCTAACGAATTCACAAGTGGTCTTCATGGATATGATGAATCAGATGTTTCAATGATATCTGGACTCTTTTGTTGTGGTGTTTTTTGAAGACATATTAGTGTATTCAAAGACAAGGGTTGACCATGAGGAACACCTAGAAACAATGTTTCAAATCATGAGATATCACTCATTGTATGACAAATTATCAAAGTGTGATTTTTGGATAAAGGGGGTATGCTTTCATGGCCACGTGATTTCTAAAAAAGGGGTTTCAGTGGATCCAGAAAATATAGAAGTTGTTATCTTGTGGCAACCACCGGATAATGCCTTTGAGATACGAAGTTTCCTTGGTATAGCTGGCTACTGTCGATAGTTTGTGCATGAATTCTCATGACTAGCTTCGCCAATGACAGCTCTGACAAAGAACAATTCCCCATTCCAATAGACAAAGTAATTCCCAAAGTCTTTCTAGGAACTGAAATCCCATTGTACATCTGTACCTATCGTGATTTTTCTAGAATCAGGATAGGGGTATGTGGTGTACTGGGATTCATTGAAATCAGGGGTTGGGTTGTGTTCTCATGAAAGGATACTATGTGGTTGTCTTTTGTTCAAGGAAGTTGAGGGTGCATGATAATAATTACCCAGCACATGATTTAGTGTTAGCTATAGTCGTCCATGTTTAGAAAACATGGATACATTATCTATTTGGTGATAAATTCCATGTGTTTACAGATCATAAAAGCTTGAAACATATTTTCTCACAGAAATATTTGAATTTGAGGCAAAGGATATGGATGGAGTATCTCCAGATATTTTACTTTGACTTGATGTATACACCGGGAAAAGGGAATTCAGGGGTAGATGCATTGAGTAGAATGTCATATGCTAATTTTGTGAAATAATCTTCAGATGAATGGCAGTTGATGTCGGTCCTAGCTGAGGTGCATGTGGAATGTGAAGACCATGATGATGTTGTGGTTTTATTTTTAGGTATGGTTGTTACTGATTTGGTAAATATGGTCAAAGGGGAAAAAATATCTAATGTAGAATGTCTAGTTATTAGTTTAAAATTCAATGGTGGGGAGACCATTGAGGGCTGGAAACTTGATGGGAGTTCAGTTCTGTGTTTTAGAGATCAGATGGTTGTACTAATGGCTTATCAGGAACAACTCCTTCATGCTTAACACCATTCAAAATGGTTTGTATATCCAAGAACACAGAAGATGTATAAGTCCTTGAAGGCGTAGTTTTGGTGGAGTGGAATGAAATGGAAGGTGGTCGAGTTTGTCTCATCGTGCTTAACTTGTCAGCAAGTAAAAGCAGAGCATCAGAGACCTGCAAGTATGTTGTAGTATTTACATATTCCATTGTGTAAATGGGAGAATATAGTGATATATTTTGTTACAGGTTTCCCAAGAACAGTTAGAAAACACAATGCCATATCGGTGATAGTGGATTGGCTTATCAAGTTGGACCATTTCATCCCTATTTTTGAAACTCATATGTTGGAGGATCTGCCCAAAATTTATATCCAATAATTAGTAAAGATACATGTAATAACAATTTCAATCATGTCAAATAGATATCCAAGATTCACATCTTGTTTCTGTAAATCCTTACAGAAATCCCTTGGGACTCAGTTGACTATGATCATGGCATATCATCCTCAGACAAATAGCCAGTCTGAGCAGATGATACAAATGTTGGAAGACATTTTTCAGGCTTGTGTAATTGATTTTTTTGGTTCATGGGAGGATAACTTACCCTTAGTGGAGTTATCATATAATAACAACGATCAGGCGTCGATACATATGGATCTGTTTGAAGCATTGTATGTGCATCCTTGTCGTTCTCCACTCTTTTGGGTGGAAACGTGTGAGACTTCACTAGTCAGGCTGAGCCTTATCCAAGAAACAATGGAGAAGATCCAGTTGATTATAAAAAGAATGGAGATGACTCATAGTATTCATAAATCTTATGTGGATCATCATCAATGACCATTGTCATTTGCAGTATGTGATCATGTGTTATTGCGGGTATCTCTAAGGCTTAGACATCATCGTTTTCGGAAGCAGGGAAAGTTTTCTCCTTGATTAATAGGCCCTTTTGAGATACTGGAACAGGTCAGAGAGGTGGAATATCTCCTGGCATTACCATCATGGTTCAGTTTGGTGCATAATGTGTTCCATGTATCCTTGTTGAAAAAGTATCAACCTAGTCCTGACCATGTGATCAGATGGGATCTCATTGACTTGAAGTTGGATGCTTCATTGATACATATCCAGGTGTAGATTGTGGATAGTCAAGAGAAATTCAGACGTTGAAAAATCATCATTCTAGTGCGGGTTTTATGGCAGCATGGTGAGATTCAAGAAGAGACTTGGGAATAGAAGAAGGAAATGAAAGAGAAATGGACGGAACTCTTTCAGGGCAGTGAGGGTTTTCTAATTTCCATGGATGGAATGACCAATGGTTGGGAGAATTTAGTACCATTGTTTTCTGGTTTAATACATTATGTTACCTTAATCAAGTATGTTTTCGAACTTTCTTAGGTCCCCTATCGGTTAAAAATCCTTAAAAACAGTTTTCTGGGGTTTACTGCAGGTTTCAAGATAGGTACACGCTGTGTACTTGGGGAAAGATTCAAGCCATAAAGTGGGGGTCATGTTGTGAGCTGTTACACATCATGTAGGGTTTAAATATTGATTTTTTAACACAAGGAGATGAGTTTTTTGGTGTACTTATCCAACGTGGCCTTTACGTCGTGATGAGGGGGTACATGTCTTGTGTTGGCCCGCACCTAGCTTAAAGTCACACGTTTGGATGTTTCGCTCAGTATATTCTTTCCAGACCTCTCGTCTCTCAACCCTAGACTCTCCCTAGGTGATTTTTAGAGGAACCCCTTCTTTTGATCCATCAGATCGGCTTTGTTCCTTCATTGCATCTGTGGTACGTCTCTTTGAGTAAGTGTTCTCTTAGATCTACTTCTCCTCTCCCCTTGGTTCTAAGATATATGCCTATTATGGGTAGATCTAGGTTTGTGTTTGTAAAATAAGTTTAGACTTGTCTTTTTTTATAGGATAAGAGATCTAAGGTCGTTTCATTGAACAACCAACCCAGGTTTTTTAAGCATTCTTCAACTATTTTCATTTTTCATAAAAACCTTTGATGTAGGAGGCTTCACTCTCAACTCTTCTTAGTAGAACTGATTGGAATGCTTTCAAATTGAATGTATTATGCTGAATTTATTGTGATTTGGTTTTTGAACACTTTTTGTAAACCTTCTTGATTGACGGTGTGTGAAATCTTGAAAATTGGGGATTTTAAAAGAGTGTTTTGGTTCTTGGTTTTAAAATATGGATTTTAAAATATGGATTTTTTTTTTCAAGAATGTTGTCACATGAATTGGACTAGACGTTTTCAATAAAAGGGGGAATTTTTATTGAAATAAAATGTTGCCTTGAAATTTGTTGTGCTTTGGTTTTCAATAAATGTTCAGTTTTATTGAAGTGGTTTATTTTGGTAATGGAAATATTTGGCATACATGGTGTTGGTGTTAGTTCATGCTTAACGGGACCTAAATAAGGGACTAGTACCTTTGGGGTACAAGGTATGTGACCCTGGATTGGGGGTGGGTGTCAGGGGGACACAAAGTGATTGGAGAAGAGACCGCTCATGAGTATGGAACTATCGAACAAATCATGCTTGTGTGAGTGTGTTGTGAACTATGGAATGGGTATGAAAAAATAATAATCAAAATTTGTTTATGAGACTTAATTAGTTATTTTCTAGAAAATAACATTCTGAAAATTGGTTTCATTTACTTTTGTTTTCACATGGTTGTAATTGGATTTCAAACTTGTTATATTTGGTTATAAACTGTTTTGGGAAATTGTTTTATATAAAACATTTTATATAATGTTCTAAATGTTTTATCCTAGTGGCGTGAGTAGGGAAGCCATTGGGAAAACCTACTGAGTTTATACTCACCCCTGATTTGGCACATGGGTGCTTTTACAGATGCTACCTTCCAGTACTTGGGAAAAGATAAAGTATCACACTTCTTTAACACCACATCATGATACTTTGGACTACATGGTGATGTTGGAGAATGGAGCTTGTGGAGCTTGGAGTCTGGTTTTCATCTTGGAGTCTGGTTTTCATCTAGGAGTTTATATGTTATCTTTCCACCGTTTACTTTGATATTGGTATGTCTTCTACTATAGAATATTTTGGTTGGTTTTTATAAAGAGGATGATTAAAATGACATAGTTTATTTCATGCATCATATAGTGAGATTTTTGTTGTTGGTTTTTTGGGTTATTGTTTTTAGTCATTGAAGGGTAAATCATCCCCCACTTACTTTAAAAGCCTTCGGCATTTACTTCCATCCTTTGGTGCCTTGGGGATGTCGCTTAAGTCCTAGTAATGAATCATTGTATTCTCAAGACAATGGGAATTAACGGGTCATTACAAATGGTATCATCTTGTTCAGTCCTTGCCTAACGAGTAGTCATCAATGTTTTTGATCTTGGAGTTGAAATTCCTTATTTTCTATTGCTTGGGTTGGAATCTTAGAAAGGAGTAGGATTGTCGGAACATGAAATGTATAGCATAAAGGGACGTAGCTAACCCTTTTATGTTGAAATTCAAATGTGGCTGATTAGGATGAATCGTATCTTTGAATTCATCGCCACACCGACAGATCTCAAAGTCAAGTTGGCCACGTACATGCTCGAGGATTTTTCATGTCAGTGGTGGGAACTGGTACTACATGATAAAGGGGATGAAGGTAGTACTTGGGAGGATTTTGAGGAACTTTTTAATAAATAATTCTATCCTCATATGTTCAAAATCCCGAAAACGACATACTTCTTTAGCCTGAAGTGGGATAATCAATCTGTTACAGAATATGCGTCTAAAATCATGAATTTATTGCGCTTTGCACTAGAAGTTGTGGAAAGTGCGCCCTTCAAGGCATACATCTTCGAATCGGGGATAAGGAAGGAGATTTGATCGAAGATTGTTGTGCTCTATATTACTAATTATACAGAGATGGTGAATAGAGTGACTGTGGCCGAACGTGATATACCGAGATCTATAGGAGGAGGTATGATGATACCTCCAGGGAATAGTGGGAACTAAAATGCTGGGAGCAAGAGGAAAATGGACACTTATATCCAAGGTGTAAGTGGAAATCAGAATCAGATAGCTAGATCATTGAACTTTCCTCCACAACCCAAGAACAAAGCAGATTATTTTCAGTGTAGTTTGCTTGACCACATAAAGAGGGAGTGTATGACACAACCTAGAGCATGCCATAACTGCAAGAAAATGGGGCATCTTCCACGCTATTGTCGCAATTATCCAAGGTCAAGTTCTTGAGACACTTCTCAGGCATCTCAAACATCATATAATTCAACAGGGTGAGGATAGCATAATCAGTCTCATAAGAAGAGAAGAGCTAGCCATGGTGATTCTAGAAATACTATGACTCCTCAACCAGGGCAATATCAGCAAGGCAACAAGGAGAACAATACATCGACGAAGCAATTGTATAGAGCTCAGTAGATGATTGTCGGTGATCAAGTTGGACTATCTATGGTGAGAGGTACGATTCATTCGAATTCTACCCCTATGCAAGTGCTCTTCAATACTAGTGCATCGCATTCTTTCATTTCTTCTTGTGCTTTTGATTTTCTATTTTTAATGTTGGAAATGATGTCTTCTATTTTAAAACTATAAACTCATATTGGGGAAAGAGAATGTCAAGCCTTTGTCTGTAGAGCATGTGTTATAACTATTTATGGAGTTGAGCTGAAATGCGACTTCTCAGTGTTGGACATGGAGGTCTATGACGTAATCCTGGGTATGGATTGGTTGAAAATGTTCAAATCTCACATCAACTGCTATAGGAGAACAATTGCTTTCATGACTGAGTACGGCATCGAGCATCTCTTTATAGGAGAGACGATGGTAAAGAAAGGTGAAAAGAGATTGTTGGCACCAATGGTGGGAACGATCTCTCATTAGTTGGCAACATTGACTTTGGCATCAATGGAAGAGATCGAGGAAAATAGTTTTCCAGTGGTTGTGGATCAATTTCTAGATTCCTTTCCCAAAAACTTCTCAGGGTTACCACCTCTAAGGGAAGTGGAGTTTACGATTGATCTCCTTCCGGGGACCAGTCCTATTTCCCTTTGGTCTTATAGGATGATACCAAAAGTGTTTCGGGAATTGAAAGTGTAGTTGGAGGATCTGGAAATCAAGGGTTTCATTCGGCCAAGTACAACTCTATGGGTAACAAAGGTCTTGTTCGTGAAAAAATCAGATGGTAACTCTTCGGTTGTGCATTGATTATCATAAGATGAACCAAGTTATGATAAAGAATAGATACCCACTTCCACGCATTGATGATCTGTTCGATCAATTAAGGGGAGCTCAGTGGTTCTCTAAAATTGACTTTTAATCAGAATATCACCAATTGTGAGTTCAGAAGGAAGATATTCCAAAGAAAACTTTTAAAAGCAGATATGTCTACTGTGAATATATAGTCATGCCTTTCAGTATAATGAATGCACCAGTGATCTTCATGGATCTGATGAATCAGATATTTTAGCAATATTTAGACTCTATTGTTGTGGTGTTTGTGGACGACATCTTGGTGTATTGAAAGACAAGGGATGACAATGAGGAACAGTTTGAAATAATGTTACACATATTGAAAGATCACTGTTTGTATGCCAAATTATCAAAGTGTGATTTTTGGATATAGGATGTATGCTTTCTTGGCCATGTGATTTCTTAAAAAGGTTTTTTAGTGGATCCTTGAAAGATAGAAGTTGTTATCATGTGAAAACCATCATGAATGTCTTTGAGATACAATGTTTTCTTGGTCCAGATGTCTATTACCGACGGTTTGTGTGTGACCTCTCATGACTAGTTTTGCCAATGATAGTTCTGAAAAAGAAGAATGCTCCATTCCAATGGATATGGGAATTCCATAAGTCTTTATAGGAACTGAAATTTTGTCTTACATCGGCACCTATCGTGATTTTTCCAGAATCAGGAAAGGGGTATGTGGTGTATGGTTATGCTTCGAGGTCAGGGTTGGGTTGTGTTCTCATGTAAGGAGACCATGTGGTTGCATATGGTTCAAGGAAGTTAATGGTATATGAGAAGAATTATCCAACACATGATTTAGAGTTTGTTTTAGTTTTCCATGATTTGAAAACAAGGATACATTATCTCTTTGGGGAAAAATTCCCTGTGATTACATATCATAAAATCTTGAAACATATTTTCTCACAGCGAGATTTAAATCTAAGGCAAATAAGATGGATGGAGTATCTTTATATGTTTGACTTTCACTTGATGTATACACCGGGAAAAGGGAATTTGGTGGCAGATTCAAAGAGAAGAAAGTCATATGCTCATTTGGCGAAAGAATCTTTAGATGAATGGAAGTTGATATTGGTCCTAACCGACATGCATGTTGAATGTGAAGACCGATGTGATATTGCGGTTTTCTTTTCAGGTATGATTGATCCTAATTTGGTAAATATGGTTAAAGAGGCACAAAAATATGATGTAGAATGTATGGTTATGTGTTCAAAACTCAATGGTGGGGAGACCATTGAGGGCTGGAAACTTGGTGGGAGTTCAGTTTTGTGTTTTCGAGATCGGATGGTTGTACCTGTGGCTTGTCGGGAACAACTCCTTCATGCTTACCACCATTCAAAATGGGATTTTCATCGAGGCACATAAAAGTTGTATAAGGTGTTAAAGGCATGGTTTTGGTAGATTAGAATGAAAAGGAATGTGGCTGAGTTCATCTCGTCGTGCATAACTTGTCAGTGGGTTAAAGAAGAGCATCAGATACCTAAATGTATGTTGCAGTCTTTACCTATTCTAGTGTAGAAATGGGAGAAGATAATGATTTATTTTTTTACAGGTCTCCCAAGAACGGCTCGAAAACACGATGTCATATGGGTGATAGTGGATCTACTTACCAAATCGGCCCATTTCATCCCTATTCATGAAACTCATATGGTGGAAGATGTATCCAAAATTTATATCCATGAAGTGGTAAAGAGACAAGGCACACCAGTTTCAATCGTGTAAGATAGAGATCCAAGATTCAAATATCATTTCTGTAAATCCTTATAGAAATCCCTTAGGAATCAGATGAATATGAGCACGACATATCATACTCATATAGAAGGCGAGTCTAAGAGGACGATACAAATGTTGGAAGACATGTTGTGGGATTGAGTAATTGATTTTGGTGGCTCATTGGAGGAGTAATTACCCTTAGTGGAGTTCTCATATAATAACAACTGTCAAACCTCGATACATATGGCTCTGTTTGAAGTGTTGTATGGGTATCCTAGTCATTATCCGGTGTGTTGAGTGGAAACAGGTGAGACTTCACTTTTCGGGCCAAGCCTTATACAAGAAACAATAGAGAAGATCCATTTGATCGGAAAAAGAATGGATACGGCTCAAAGTCATTAGAAATCTTATGTGGATCATCATCGATGACCATTTTCCTTTGCAGTAAGTGATCACGTGTTCTTAAGGGTATCTCTAAGGAATAGACATCATCGTTTTGGGAAGCAGGGCATGTTGTCTCTTCGATACATAGGTCCTTTGGGATATTGGAACAGGTTGGAGAGGTGGCATATCACCTGCAATTACCACCATGGTTTAGTTTGGTGCATAATGTGTTCCATGTATCCCAGTTGAAAAAGTATCAGTCTGATCCTGACCATGTGATCAGATAAGATCACGTTGACCTAGAGTCGGATGCTTCGTTGATACATATCCTGGTGCGGATTGTGGATAGGAAAGATAATGTCTTGCGTGGGAAATCATCAGTCTAGTGTGTGTTTTATAGAAGCATGGTAAGATTCAGGAAGAGATTTGGGAACGCGAGAAGGAAAAGAAAGAGAAATGGCTGGAACTCTTTCAGGGTAGTGAGGGTTTTCTACTTTCTATGGATGGAAATACCAATGGTGGGGAGAATGTAGTACCCCCAGTTTTTGGTTTGTGACATCCCATTACCTTGATCAAGTATTTTTTCCACCTTTCCTAAGACCCCTATCAGTTAAAAATCCTTAAAAGCAGTTTTTTGGGGTTTACTGTAGGTTTCAGAACAGGTACACACCGTGTACCTGAAGTACACGACATGTACTTGGGGAAGGATTTGAGTCGTTAAGTGGGGGTCACGTCATGAGCTCACTACCACAAAAACAGTTTTTCCCGGCACCAACCTTTATCAGCGCTAACGAAAAAGCGCTGATAAAGGGGGGTACCTTTATCAACGCTAAAAAATCATTGATAAAGGGTACCTTTATCAGCGCTAAATAAAAGTGTTGATAAATGTACCCCTTTATTAGCGCTTTTTTTAGTGCTGATAAAGGGGCTATCAGTGCTTTTTTTAGTAGCACTGATAAAGGGTTGACTTAAAAAAAATTAAAAATAATATATTAATATATAAATATATAAATATAGTTATATTGATATAAATATAATATATAATTTTTAAATATATTTTAGATAAGTATAAATATACATTTACACTTAATATACTTAATATAAAAGAAATTTAGTGAAAATGGATTATAAAAAAATTAAAAAAATATTTTTAATTTATAAGTTTCTGATTATTATGGAGTAATAGTCATTTAATAACAATTTGAGGACTAAATAAATTAAAAAAAATTAAAAAAAAGATCCAAAATATGATGAAAACGCAACTCAAACTTCAAACGGACATACCTTTTGATCCGAGTGTTCGTTTGAGCTCTACCACATATCAAATTGAAGCCTATGATGAGCTCTATGTGCTAGTGACCTAGGCAAAGCCTTTGTCACATTTTTCAAGCCCAAAAAAATCCCAGAAGGCCTTTAAAACTAAGTTTTTAGTCGGGATACCCCGATTTTTTAACATTTTGTAGATTTTCAGCCTCGTTTAAGGGGGTATTATTGGCATTTTTTGGTGGGGACTGAATTTATTCCAAGGTATTACATTCATATTGATATTATTTCTTTGAAATATTATCAGTTTTTATAATTCAATTCTATTTATAATCAAATATATAACAATATATACATATTTCTTATATATTCACACATAAAAATTTAATTTTTTAAATAAATAATTAAAAATATTTACATATAAAATATATTTCTCAATATATAAGTTTTATCTAAAGAAAAAATAATATTCATTTTATTTAAAACACACATATATGAATATTTATATACCTATATAATGTGTGTGTGTGTGTGTGTGTGTGTATTTGAATGTGTTTGTATTAACAAACTGATATATATTATCTATATATTCTAACATATGTATATACATATTAATATATAATATTTGTAAATATATATAAATATGTATAATTATACTGACAAATACACGTATATAATATGTGTGTGTGTGTGTTGTATATATGTTTGTATTTATTTATTTATTTATTTATTTTAAACACACACAAAAACCTATTTTATAAATTTATTTAAAATTGATCTTATAAATATATATTAATATATGAAAAAATATACAAATAAAAAAATATAACTAAATAATTATAAATAAATAGATATTAATAGATATTAATATATGAATAAATATATATATTAATATCACTGTAAATATATATATTAATAAAACTATATATATATATATTAATATCACTATAAATATATATATTAATATAACTATATTTTTTTTTTAATATAACTATATATTACTATATGAATAAATATAACTAAATATATATATAAATTAATAGATATGTCATTAATTGGAGAACAAATCAATATGGCATAGTGGTAAAGGCTTTAGGCGTGCAAGGGGGAGGTCTCGAGATCAAATCTTGGTAGAGGCAAGGGTGCGTGCATGGGGGTGTATTTGGGGGCTAGCGCTGATAAAGGGGGTGGGTGTAGTGCTGATATAGGGTAGAGGGGGGTGCGTGTGGGAGATGGAGCACTATAAAATCCCCCCACCCCGATTGGCAGGATTTTTTTAAAATTTTTTAATTTTTTTTTATTTTTTTACTTTTATCAGCGCTAAAAAGAAAGCACCGATAAAGGACCCTTTTATTAGCGCTTCTTTTTAGCACTGATAAAAGACCCATTTTATCAGCGATTTTTTTTTAACGCTGATAAAAGTGGTCTTTATCAATGCTTTCTAGAGCACTGATAAAGGGGACCCCCCCCCCCTTTCTCTTTGCCGACTTTAACAACACTTTTCTAGCGCTGTTAGAGACCATTTTTAGCGCTGATAAAATGGGTATTGGTAGTAGTGGCTGGTACATGTTGTGTACCTAAGTCACACGTTGTGTAGGGTTTATATATTATTTTTTTAACCTGAGGAAATGGGTTTTTTCGGCATACTTATCAAGCATGGCCTTCACGTCGTGACTAGGGCGTACATGTTGTGAGTCGGCCAGTGCCCAGCTTAAAGTCATGCATTTGGCAGTTTCACTCGGTCTATTCTTTACAGAACTCTCGGCTCTCAACCCTAGACTCTCCCTAGGCAATTTTTAGAGGAACCCCTTCTTCTGGATCGATCCGATCGGCTTTGGTCCTTCTTTGCATTTTTTGTACGTCTCTTTGAGTAAGTGTTCTCTTATATCTACTTCTCTTCTCCTCTTGGTTCTAAGATCAATGCCCATTATGGGTAGATCTAGGATTTTTTTGCAAAATAAGTTAGAGTTGGTTTTGTTTTTTATAGGAGAAGAGATCTAAGGTTGTTTCTTTGACGAATCAACCCGGTTTTTGTAATCATTCTTCAGCTGTTGTATTTTTTCGTCATAACCTTTGAGGTATGAGGCTTCACTCTCAACTCTTCTTAGTAGAACTGATTGGTAGACTTTAAAATTGAATGTATTGTGCTGAATTGATTGTGATTTGGTTGTTGAACACTTGTTGAAAACCTTCTTGAGTGACAGTTTGTGAAATCAGAAAATTTGAGGATTTTGAATGAGTGCTTTGGTTCTTGGTTTTAAAATATGGATTTTAAAATGGGGATTTTTTTTTTCAGGAATGTTGGTACGTGAATTGGATTAGATGTTTTCAATAAAAATGGAAAGTTTTATTGAAATGAAATGTTGCTTTGAAATTGGTTGTGCTCTGGTTTTCAATAGAAGTTCAGTTTTCTTGAAGTGTTTTATTTGGTAATGGAAATATTTGGCATAAATGGTGTTGGTGTGATTTCATGCTTAACGGGCCTGGAATAAGGGACGACTGCCATTGGGGTACAAGGTACATGACCCTAGATCGGGGTCGGGTGTCAGTGGGACACAAAGTGATTGGACATGAGATGGATCATGAGTATGGAACTGTTAAACGAAGCATGCATGTGTGGGTGTGTTGTGAACGATGGAATGGGTATGCCAAAATAATAATCAGAATTCGTTTATGGGCCTTGATTAGTAATTTTTTGGAAAATAACTTGTTGAAAATTGGTTTCATTTTCTTTTTTTTCACTTGGTTATAATTGGTTTTCAAACTTGTTATATTTGGTTATAAATTATTTAGGGAAATTGTTTTATATAAACCATTTTATATAACGTGCTGATAGTTCTATCCTAGTGGGGTGAGTAGGGAAGTCATTGGAAAACCTACTGAGTTTATACTCACCCATGCTCTAGCACTTTGGTGCTTTGACATATGCTACCTTTCGAGACTTGGGAAAAGGTAAAGTATCACACTTCTTTAGCACCTCATCGTGATACGTTGGACTACTTGGTGATGTTGGAGCATGGAGCTTGTGGAGCTTAGAGTCTAGTTGTCATCTTGGAGTTTATTTTTTATCTTTCTGATGTTTACTTTGATATTGGTTTGTCTTCCACTTTAGCATACATTGGATGGTTGTTATAAAGAGAATGATTAAAATGACTTAGTTTATTTCATGAATCACATAGTGAGCTGCTTGTTGTTGGTTTGTTGGGTTATTGGTTTTAGTCATTAAAGGGTAAATCGTCCCCAACTTACTTTGAAACCCTTCAGCATTTATTGTCAGCCTTTGGCGCCATGGGAATGCCGCTTAAGGCCTAGTAATGACTCGTTGTACTCTCAAGCTAATGAGAATTAGCAGGTCATTATAGAAATAATATGGTATATCATTTAAGAATAATAATTAATTTATATATTAAATTCCCTTTTTATACATTCCATTTTATTTGGTGATGGAAAACCCACACGTTACTTCTTGGAGGTGGTAGTACGCACATACACATGATTCACACTTTCATTCTTCATAATGGAAAAGAGTAATGTATAAAATACTTGTGCCATTATTAAAAGAACATAAAATTATAATAATGATACATATTTAATAATTTTAAGATGGATCAATGTAGTATTATGAAGAATAAGTGAACATTAATAAATATAAAGGAGGAAGGAGCGGTTATAAATTTAAACATTAGTTCTTGGATTGTCTTCTTTGAAAATAGGTTAAGTCCTTGAGGGATGGTAGTTTGAGAAGTATAAAACATCTTGACAGTGGATAGGAATATGTAGGAGATATTTGGGAAAACTATGTGCCATGTTAATGGGGTTTTCGTGTGAGGGTATGTTAGGAGGTTAGAGCCCATTTTATAAGTGAAAAGGGATGAATTTTATTTTTATTTTTTTTACTGTAAAGTCCATCCAGAAGCGCTTTTGACTATTTATTAAATAAAGGAAAAGAGTACAGAGGAGAAAGGCAGGGTCAAACAAAGGGACTTTCCCTCATCCGTCAAAACACAAAGTTGTAGATCATAATAAGACATATCATTCCCATAATCAGAGTCATTGGCAGTTTCCCATTCAGAGTGAGACTTACCCTGATTGAGGATCTTAAGAATATCAGAATTAAACTTTCCAGATAGCTTAGAAGATCTAGTACACACAGTGCGAGGTGTATTAGAATAGTCCCTACTTGGCCTTAGCTTCGAGGAAGTAGAAGTGTAGTCAATTACCCAATTTTCCAAAATTGAGTGCTTCTTTGAAAGAAGTAGGACCACCGCTACCCGCTGCAATCCCTTCCGCCTCTGAGATGTCACCCCACTTCCCAGATATCCTAGAGGAGTTCAATAGATTCTGGATCTCCTTATGAAAATCAACTAGTTGAGGAGCCCCAGTGTTAAGACTCATATCAGCAGTCTCATCACAAAGCAAACCTGCACCAGGATTATCATTCATGCATATATTTGAGGGGTCAGTGCAAGCAGGAGATCCTGCAACATAGAGAATAGCATTTTTCATAGACACAACTAATCCAGTGGGAGTAACATCACGAATATCCTTGGATGTAATCTCCTTGAAAAAACCAACCTGAGAAGTGGAGGGACCACTCATCGGGGATGCAGAGTTTCCCGGAAAATTAGAAGGACCACTGTTGGCTCTCAACGGTGACGAATCCACCATCAATCCCTTCCCTTTCGAAGGTAGCTAATGTTCTTCCTCAGAAGCCAACACATCATCCATATTGGAAGATTGGTTGATGTTATGATCATGGGGTTGTGAAAAATCCACATCTTTCCTCTTTGATTTCCTTCTAGAGAGGTTGGATGGATGACCCTTCATCCCACATTTCTCACAGGAAATCCTTCTATGACATAGTTCTAATGAATTCCCAACAGCCACACATTCATTAAAAAAAATTGTTTTTCTTTCATACACAACATCAATTTGAATGTCATCCATCAGAGTGGAAAGAGTTACCTTTTCAATCAGGATGGAGCTAAGATCAATCTCAACAAACATCCTAGCGAAGTGTTGAAACCGAACATTCTCAGTCTCCTTGTCAAGTTGTATAGGAGTCCCAATTGCCATGCCAATATCACATAGAATCTTCAGATGCTAAATGACCCAGTTAAGACCATGAAGACGAACCCATAACTGGGAGAAATCATTCCTGGCATGCGAAGCATTGATGTCCAAGGACCAATCCATCCAGGCTTCAAGGAAAGAGATCCAGTGCTCTACGCATGAATTTTAGAAACATCTGAAGGAAAAATGCAATGAAAGAAACCAAGTCCAAGAAATACACACCTCCAATAAGAAAAACCCCACAAAAATGAGATCTATCAAACCAATTCATCAAACCACTAGGATTTCTGACCCTTTGGTAAAACAAGATGTGCAATCAGGGAGGTTTTCCCAATGAAAATACTTTCAGCAAAGACATTAGGATTGGCCTCAACATGTGTTGATGACCCCTTTCAAAGAATTCTTCAAGGGCACGAATCAGTGTAAGATGCAAAGGCGGGTTTCAACACACCAGTCAGATTTATCCTTTGCGAAGTAGTTAAAGAATAATCAGAAGGCAACATTGCAGTAGCCAACTTGTTGGAGCCATCACAAATAGTAGAAGGCAATGCTTTCTTCAGCAGAAGCTTCGGATCAGACTTATCCCGACCCTGCACGCCTCCATCCCCCAAAAATCCACGAACAACATCTAAGGTCCGGAATCTGAAATCAATGTCAGCATCCTCCCAGGTAGCACCTCGATCCCCCAAGCCACCTTCAGCCAAACGACTGCAGACAACACGATCCCATGAAGCTCCATCCACCCATTGCGTGCAATCTCTGGGACTCAGTGCACCGTCATTCCGGGCGACAGACTGATCAACAAAGACCTGAATAGCATCAGTCTGAGACGTCGGCAGACTCACCATAGATGAATAACCCCCAAGCTGCCGCAGAGCTTCATTCTCGATAGATCCTGCTTCAGTACCATTAATTTTTTTGACTTTTACCATTTTAGCTTTTATCTTGGCAACAAGTTGTTTACTTATGATAATGTATCCCTTTAATCAGTAAATAAAATTCCT
The DNA here is from genome assembly GCA_963277665.1 of Viscum album. NCBI lineage: Eukaryota > Viridiplantae > Streptophyta > Magnoliopsida > Santalales > Viscaceae > Viscum > Viscum album. The sequence goes on from OY728140.1 coordinate 508,564,057, forward strand.
CGTATTAAGTAATTTATACCTGCACATTTAGAATATGAATTCCATATTATCTAATAATGTTCTATTTATAAGAAAAAATAATTTTAAAATTATCACATGTAACAAGTAGAGACCCGATTATGAAAAAATGTTTATTTTAAAGGTTAAAATTTATTTATATAATATAATTATCAATTAATTTGAAATTCATGATAAAAAAAAGTTTCAAAAAAATATTTTATGTGGTTTTTGAAGAATTCAAAAACCTAATGTTACAATTAAAACATTTAATTAAAAGAAAATGAAAAATACATTTTTATTGGAAATTAATACAAATGTTGTTAAGAATAATTTTGTTAATTCATAATGGTATTTTTAAATGTAAATTTTTACTCCTTAAATACTTATTTCATCATGAAAAATATTTCTTACATTTTTAAGTTATATTTATTTCATGAAATATTCATAAACAATGTCATTTTAGGAAAAAAATAATTTGTCACTATTCACCTAATAACCAATTATTTCAGAAAAATCCCCAAAATTCATACTATGATACTTTTGATATTATTAAATGAAAAATGAAATTATTTTTATTTAATTTAGAATAAAAAATTATAAATTTATTATTTAAATTTGAAATCTAATGAAAATTATTTTATAGAAAAATAATCTTTCATTTTCTTTAAAAGACAATCTATGAAATTTGTAAAATACATGTGATAAATTACTTATTTCATTTATAATTACATGTTTTTATCATCCTAAAGTATATTTAAATAGCCTCTAAAAGTCACTATGTAATATCTCAGTATAAGGGATAATTCTGCAACACAATTCCACTTCATTCCTTTATATATTTCATATTATAGTTACTTCCATTAAAACCTGCTAATTGAACGACTATATTATAATTGAAAATTTTTGTGTTAACATATAAGAGTTTAGTTTTAGATGAATGTTTAATGTGAAACAAGCTATTAATATAATTTTTATCTAAGTAAAATTATATTTTGAAACCTCAGGGTGTAAAACTCATTCATCCATTGGTTCTTTTGTTTTTTCCATATACTGATCTATGACCTACGGGGATCTTATCTTGATACGAGAGGTATGTTATCACAGATTCATTTTTGTATTTTATTTGATGTTATTCATAAGGATCCAATGAAATTGAGATTAACTGTTGTTCTATTTATAACTTTAAAACCATCTTTTTTTTTTCTAAACTATGCTAAAGGTGTAGTCTTCTTAATGTACAACATTATCCCTCATTGCATGTTTTAAAACTATTCTATATATGGATACACACATAAGGAAATGTAGAACTTTGCCTTGCACATAGATACATGGGCTAGTCTGTTTTGCCTAAACCTATGTTTCCAAGGTCATTTGCAAACATTTTCTCTATTTTATTTTATCGATATTAATGTTAGCATTATTCTATATTTTTACATGATCTGAAACTATATGGATCGTTGGTCCTTTCAATATGAATTGAAACTATATCGAAATCCCATCCTTACAAGATTACCTTAAATTATATATCACGTTTTTTTGATAAAAAGGTAACTTTTAAACATATGGCAATATCACCATTACCTCTTAACATTATACAATATAATATATGAGATTAATCTATTAAAAATATACCTTTGGGAACCCTCGTTTTCATATTGGGTCACCACCACTATTAATTTCTAATGGGGTCCCCATTTTTTAATATAAAACTATTTATTCCTTATTAGTGAGAATTTTTGAATATCTATGTGAGGTTTTATTACTATGTTCATAGGATATATAGTGATAAAAAATAGCATTTATTATTTGACTAATAAAAACTCCATCATGTCACCACTCCTAATTCATGTGAAGGTACACTTATTATGAACATCAATTCTTGAGGGAGTTTGTTAGAAGATTCCATTTCAAAGTGTTTTTTCTGAGTTAATTTTGGAAACACTCGTTGCTACAGTCTACAATCTACGTCAATGTTAGGTTCATTGATAATTCTCAGCAATCCATGTTGGTTCTCACTTTCAGTTTTTTTCACATGGTTACACCTTTCTAGGAAATTTTATTCCAAATGATATTGGTGTTTCATCCCTTTGACTTTCATTCCAATTTGAATCAAATAATATTCCCAATACATGGTGGCTTAAAATTCATGTTTTTCAACCCTTCATCATTATTTCCTCTTTTATTCTATCCACTTCATGTTCTATATTTTTTAATCACTATAATTTCAATAAATTTTCTAGTTATGGGTCCACATTGATTGAAAATACCTGAAAGGGTAAGTAAGAGCCCTTTTATTAAAAGAGAGAAATAGAAAAAGATAAAGGGAAGATAGACGGGGTCATACAAGAATTCAGGCCTCATGCCAAAAACCAAAGAAACCGATCAAATGTCATATTCAAACTGATAGGAAGCATCATAATCACCATACCAATCTGAGTCATATTCTTTGGGACGATGAGACCCGGTAGCCATACTTGGATTCAGATATGAGTAGTCTTTCATACGTCTTTCTTTTCTAGGAGGAACATGTTGAAAACCTTCATCATCCACAACAACATTTTTACCTTTAAACAAAGCCTGGTTGTATGACAGTTTTTTGGGGAGTCATCCTCAATATCATCCAACCTTCTATGGATGCCTTGTGTTTCCCTTAATAAAAACATTTCCTCCTGAATCCTTGAGAGATTCTCACCATCACTCGGAATTTGTTGCCCCTCGGTTGCAATGGTTGAGTCCTGATGCTCTATTCCCAAATTCAGGCCTAGTTTCCGGTCGCCCTCATCTTGGGCATTCAGCCCAAGCTCAAGCACCAAAGCTAGGGCCAATCCTACCCAGATCCAGACAAGGAAGGCCTACCTTCCCCTATCTCATGTGCTAATAATCCTTGTTCATTATCCATAGCCACTCGAGTCTCTTATAACAGTTATTGGGAAACCTCTTCCACCGCTTGTGAAACACAAGTACTAACATGATCCTTATCCCTATCACGATGGGATTGTCATCCACTAGAAAAAACCTCTTTGTTCTACATTGTCTTCCTCCTCAACTTCTTCCCATAGAAAGCCTCATGATGACCTTTTAAACAAAAAAAAGAGCATACAACAAATTTTCAACACTTATCTATGGCATGAACAATAACTTGACAGTCTAGACATACACTAGGTAATCTCTCATATTCCATTTTTAGAGATATATCATCATCCAATGCATATATGAATATATTTTGAACCAGACATGAATTTAGGTCTACATCTACGAGGACCCTGGCATAATGACTGAATTTCACGGCCTCAGTGGTCCTATCCATTTTAATTGGAATTTCCACAGTTGAAACAATGTCAAAAGGAATTTTAGAATGCCATAAAAAACTAGTGAAGACCAACAATTCTGATCAATACTTGAACCATGGTATTTTTTATAGAAAAAGGGTTGAATAAAAAGTCTTATTCTTGAAACAAAACCATACCTAGCTTTAGCGTAATTGATCTGATCCCCAAACTCTTTACTTCATATCATCTGATGAAAATTTTATGTGAATGTATCCTCCACCCATAGGTATACATCTCTAATCGGAAAACCCCCATATAAGTTAGATTTCAAACAAAATCATCTATCTTCCACACTTTTCCTCCAATAGGAATAACAAGTCTGATAATAATGGAGTGATCACAAAGCATAAATCGGTAAGGCACCTGCTAGAGTCACCCGTAGCTGTCAGATTAACAGATGGATCCACTGCAGTAGAGATATCAGGACAACACACCGCCGCCTCCACTGGAGCAGCAGCACCGACGGTATTAGCTCGTGTTGGGTTTTTCTGCTTTGACACAAAAATATCACCGCCGCTGCTATTCAGTGGATGGTGGGTGACCGCCATAGAAGACTAGCTGCCAGAGGAGACCTGGTGCAGTTGTTTGGTGCCTCCTGTTGATGACCTGCAGAGGGTGGTGCTGCCGAAGAAGACTCCCTACAGTAGTTGGTGACCGCCCAAAGAAAACTTGCAGCAGCCTTTGATTTATCCTCTGCCTCCGCTGCTATATATATGTGTGTGGTGTTGTGTGAGATTCAACAAGAAAGATAGAGGGAATTTGTAACCTATGTATTCCCGTTTGAATAAGAAATTTTGGTTGTCTTCCCCATGGACGAATGTCATCCGACCGAACCACGTAAATTCTTTGTTCCTTTGTTTTGGTTTGTTTCTCCCGTTTTGTGTGCGAATCAGAGTGTGTGAGGCCTTCCGCCCCTACAAAGTGGTATCAGAGGGTGAGTCTGATCACCTGAGAATCGCAGCAACGTTGCTCGTCTGAATCCGCTGTCTGCAGTAAATCAGTTAGTGTTGTCCGCCCTTCTTACCCGAAGCTAGTGTTTGGATCTGCTCCCCAGCGCTGTTGTCTGCCGATTCCCCAATACAGATCTGCCCCTATCCTCCGTAGATCTGCAGCCCACTATAGTCTGCACCTCTACAATTTCTTTTGAGCGCTGCTGCATATCCGGTCCTGATGTGTACATCGCATCCCGTCGTCGTTGTTGTTGAGCGGCATCCTGGTTTTTGGTTTGATCTTTCTTCCCCTTCACGTTGGCTCTGTTATCTGCATATAGGTGTAATTAGATCCGTGAAAGGAGTAGAAAGTGGTGAAATAAAATAAAGAAGTGGTGCAAAGGTGGTGTGGAAAAGGTAAGTTAGGGAATTTGATTTTGTTTTGTGGTGGTGAGAAACCATTTAGGAAGGTGCTGCGTGAGATTAAGAAAATAAGAAAAAAAAGAAAGAAAGAGGGAGGAGACATGGGAGTGTGGAATTTAAAAGGAAAAAGGGAAAGCCTTTTTTTTTTACTTTTTTGTCATATTGTGTGTTGTAAAAGTCAAAAAGTGAGGGTGTCCATGTGAAAAAAGAGGATTTTTTTTATTTGAGAAGAGGTGGCATGAAGAATTTCTGGGGATTTGTTTTTGATTAAAAATTTGATTTGGTATTTTGATATTTTTTGGGTATTTTTTAAACAAAAAATACTTCGTGAGAAAATTCAGTATTGATTTTGGGATCCGATTGAAGTGATTAAATAGTTGATTCCAGCATTTTTGACTATTTCGGATTCATCGATGGTGTCTATTTTTGGAAATTCTGATATGTTTTTGTGATGGAGAATCCCGAAACTGAAAGTAGTTCGGTACCACCCCAGGAGCACCAGGAGTCTATTCCAGCTACACACGCTGGTACTGCAAATACTTCTAGATATAGAAGTATGGTGAGCAGTACCAAATTTGAGGTGGAGAAATTTGACGGGACGAACAATTTCAGCATGTGGCAGTGTGAAGTTTTGGATATTCTAACTCAACAGGAGTTAGATATCACCTTGGAAGAAAGACATGTCAACATCTCTGATGGTGATTGGAAGAGACTCAACCGTCAAGCTTGCGGTACAATTCAGCTTTGTTTGGCTAAAGACCAGAAATATAGTGTGATGCGAGAAACTTCAAAAAAAAGTTTGCGGAGTATTTTGGAGAATAAGTATATGGCCAAAAGCATTGAAAATCGGTTGTACCTGAAAAAGAAATTGTTCAGATTTCAGTACAAGCAAGGTATGTCTATGATTGAGCATCTTGATTCGTTTAATAAAATCCTGGCAGATTTGCAAAGTTTGGAAGTAACGATCAGAGATGAAGATAAGGCTCTGTTGCTGTTGAACTCTCTACCGGAGAGTTATAATCACCTTACTACAACGTTGTTGTATGGTAAAGATGGGGTGAAATTTGTTGATGTTTCAAATGCTTTAGTTAACAATGAGTACAGGCGGAAGGATAAATATGACCATTGAGATTCCGCATCAGAGGGATTGATGACAATTAGAGGAAGGTCGTCTGACAGAAAATCTGGAAGATTCAGAAGAGATGAATCTTGATTGACGTCAAAAGGTGAGTCTGACTTTAGACGTCTAGCAAAAGATGAGCGTGCCTACTGTCATGAAAAGGGGAACTGAAAGAAGGATTGTCCCAAAATTGGGAAATCGAAGGCAAATGTTGTACAGAAAACCGAGGACGTTGAAGATGTTGAAGATACTATCCTCGTTTGCTCAACGGTCAACCATTCAGAAGGTTGGATTCTTGATTCGGGTTGTTCATTCCATATGTGCAGAAATCGAGATTGGTTTTCAAACCTCGATGAGTCAGATGAAGGTGTGGTGCTTATGAGCAATAACCACCCTTGCCATACAAGAGGCATTGAAACGATAAGGTTAAAGATGCATGATGGTACAACTCGACGCCTTACAGGTGTAAGGTATGTACCAGAATTGGAGAAGAACCTCATATCGCTTGGAGCATTGGATAAGCTTGGTTACCGGATAACTATTGAAGATGGATTCATGAAAATTATCTGCAGTGCACTCCTTGTGATGAAAGGTATTCGAAAAGGTAATTTGTATTATTTGAATGTTGATACTGTTACAGGTGGAGCAGTGACATCAGATAAGAGTATCACCACTGGTAGAACACGAAGGATTATTCGAAGACCTTCCAGGTTTGGAAAATCTGTTAGCTTTGCTCTTTCTATAGTTGAAGGTGGTGTTCCAGATTACTATCGAGATGTTTTGGATAACAAAGAAATCAATCAGTGGAAGTCTGTTATGGAAGATGTGAATTCACTGCATTAGAATATGATATAGAATCGTGTTCCTCCTCCGAAGGACAAGAAAGCTGATACAGGGATCATGTTCCAACATTGTTTGGACTTGATCAATATGACTTAAACTTGAGATGCCTACGGGCATCGGGAAGGCAGCAGCAGACAGAAAGATTTGTTTTAGCAGCAGCATGAAAATTTGTTTCAGTTACATGATGATTTGTTTGAGCGGCAACGTGGTGATATTTTTCGTCAAGGTGGAGATTGTTGGGTTTTTCTTCTTTGACACAAAAATATCACCGCCGCTGCTATTTAGTGGATGGTGGGTGACCGCCATAGAAGACTAGCCGCCAGAGGAGACCTGGTGCAGTTGTTTGGTGCCGCCCGTTGATGACCTGCAGAGGGTGGTGCCGCCGAAGAAGACTCCTTGCAGCAGTTGGTGACCGCCCAAAGAAAACTTGCAACAGTCTTTGATTTATCCTCTCCCTCCGCTGCTATATATATGTGTGTGGTGTTGTGTGTGAGATTCAACAAGAGAGATAGAGGGAATTTGTAACCTGTGTATTCCCGTTTGAATAAGAAATTTTGGCTGTCTTCCCCGTGGACGAAGGTCATCTGACCGAACCACGTAAATTCTGTGTTCCTTTGTTTTGTTTTGTTTCTCCCGTTTTGTATGCGAATCAGAGTGTGTGAGCCCTTCCGCCCCTACAGCTCGCATACCTGCCTCTCCCGCACACAGGGTGTTACACTCAATCACCTTGCACACAGCAGATCTACTGGTGAAATGTTCTCAATTACCTTGCACACAGCAGGCCGGAGAAAATCCTCCTTATCCAAAGGGCAGTTCAACTCTGTCCTCTCCCGCGCAGATTGGCAAGCCTCCTTTACTTCAACCATTCCCGCCGTAGTCCGAGGAACTCACTACTCGGATTCCACCACTGTAACATGTCGCAGATCGGAGACCATCGGAGCTCGGCGAAAACTGTTCTCATCCGCCGTATTCGAGTAAACCCTCGCAGATCTACTGGATTCATCAATCCAAGCAACCACCGCCACAGACATTCGTCGATCGTCAGCTCCGCGAACACCATCGTCCGGTACCGCTGTAATCAGATCTCTATGAGATCTCGAGACATCTGCATCCACCCTAAAATTAGAGAGATGCGAACTGCTGATGTCGGCATTAGACGCCGCTTGGGGATCTTCTGCGGCAGCCACGCCTCCAACAAGACGGACGGAACCAAGAAAATGTGGAAATACCATGATCGAGCCCTAACCTCACAGGACACCGAAGATGCCAGAATCGCCATCAGGGAGTAATACGCACAAACGACCAACCAATACCCATCAAGGATATATTTCAATATTAAATTGGCTATTTTTTATTTTCAATCATTAACAAATTACCTTTGATTTAAGCATTTTATGTTATGAGTTACTTCTATATCATCCCCATTTTAGAGTAAATTTATAGACATTTTTTTATCATGAATTTTCATGTTGTGAACTTTTAAGGTGAAATGTTGTCTAATTCATGTTTGTTGAATAACCCCTCTTAAAGAACTAGATATACCTAGATTTATATATTCACAAGATATATATAGAAACCTAGAAGCTGGTGTACATTGAGGTTTACTATGCATCTTGATTTTTTTCCTTTCAAATTTTCATCATATTTTGATTCATTCCTATATTAAATTAGGTCAAGGTTTTTTTTATCCCATGTAGGGTTAATATCTTGAATATTTGAAATTCTCATTGGGATCACGCTCCTTTTTACATGAGTGTAGACTGTACATCATTTTTGTGTGAGTTTCATGGCCTTAATCAATAAATCACATTATTTATTCATTGTTATGTTACTGTAAACTATTACACAAGATTTTGGACTAAGATCTTCAACCTTAATCTACAAGGCCCAAATTTTTTCCAAGATCATAATCATTAAAATATGAGGCACGTCATTGGTCCAAGATGTAAGACCTCAAACTGCATAACATTCTTTTTCATTAATTATCAATTCATAAATGATGAAAGGGATATAAAACATACAAATCTAAAATCTTGAGATGGTATGTCTAAGGCATTTTTGAGCATTTACTCTCTAGACCACTATTATATTTCATGATCAAAATATAGACATAATGAAAATAGATTATCATATTATTTGATCAAGGCTTGGTCATAAAAAAGTTGAGTGGTACTCAATGTTTCTCAGTATCAAGGTAAAAAGTGAGAAAATAAATATAACCCCTATTATATATCTACACAATCCTAAAATTTGTAAAAGTCCCATTTCATAAATATAAACATCCATGAAGGAATCTAGCTATGAAATTAAAATATTTGTTCATTTTCTTCACTATATAGAATTAAACAATACATAATGATGATCCATGTTGCAAGATCCAACATATAATTTTTGTTTGATCTGAATGACCATAAACTATAAAGAACCATTTTGTATCACCATCATGACATTTAACTACAAAACATCACTTCACCTAAATTGGATTACCGTTAAATACCTAGAAACTAATGTAAACTATTGTATATAATAATTATTAAAGGGAAACAAGATAAAACGTGAATTCATTTATTTATAAGATGCTACATTAATGGATTATTCAAAATTTAAAAGTCAAATAATGATGAGGAACATCCCAAATAATACCAACATTTTCTCTACCAAAATTCAATCTATAATCGATGGAATAACTACTTTAGGAAAAAATATAGTGAACATCTCTTAATTTATACTCATGAAATTAAATTATTCCAAAAACCCTATTTAATATACTATCTATCATATTTAACTCACTATTGTATAGTAGTGATTTTCTCATGTTCATTTTAGTATAAATTCTTTCATATAGAAGTTCAATGAAATATAACCAAATTTTAACATTGGGTATTCATCTCCATTCATGATGAAATTACCCAATTCTAAATTCGTCATGCCTTTGATTAATTTTGAAATTAACTTTGATCCCTCATAATCTATGTTCCAACTTTATATATATACCTCGGTTTTCAATGCATACTCATCTTTTCATTTTATATTGGGGTTTGAAGATAAACCACTGAAATCATTGAGACATAAACATACTGTTCTAAATCCATTGTCAATATTCCACTTTTTTTTAAACTAATTTCAAATCATCTGTGTTTCAGTCAATAAATATTTTGTATCATATTTTAATGGATCACTTTGTTATTGGGATGGACTAATCTCAGATTATAATACCATATCTATTTAGTGTATAAAAACATCAAGAAATAAAACCCAAACTTTCATACTCATATTAAAACATACCCACTCAACACAATGAATGCTTAAATGAACATGGATTGGGAATTACCATCTATGACACAAGTCCTAGAGAAAAAAAATACTGATATATTATATCTGAAATGGAATTCCATGGTATGATGTGGTAATAAGGACAGAAGACTAGGAAATACTAATCCACAAAATAATTCATAGTAGAAATCCTCCCAAAATTTTCATCCTTGACTCGTGAATTTCTTATAAAATTATTTTCCTTGACCAAATTCATGTGTTTAAGTGGATATGAACCCCTTTAATGTTACACTCATAAAATTTTTAAAAAGAATCAAAGAAAACTTCTTATGTATTACTTTTATTCCATTTGATGTCATATATCCAGGTATTCAATTGTATGATGAGAAAGAAATGAATAAAAAATCATTTTATTGATTGATGAAAATAGATGAAGCATCAACCGGTTAGAGACTCTTATCAATAGGTACCTACAAAGAGGGAAGGAACAAAGTATAATATGCATAATATTGTGACAATTCACTTTTTTTAATAGCTTGATACAGACTAGTTATTAGCATGAAGTCTCACAATCGTAGGGTTATTTAGCTTACTAGTTTTAGCTTTGACATTTTGGTGTAAATTATTCTCCCATCATTGGTTGTAACACCCCAAACTGAGGGAACAAAGTCCAAAATCCTAATCTGAGTCACCAAATGTCCTCATTCACATCCACAAATTATGAAATATCTGATATAAGAAGCAAGGGAAAAAAATAAAATCTTGAAGAATTGCTTACCCTCATATATAAAATTAAATTATGTCTTCTTATGAAATATAATATTAAATAAAAACTTTTGAAAAAAATATAGTAAACGATGTTGTTATTTTTACAAAATTAATCCCAAATGTAGATATAAACTAAATGACACTCCAACTATAAGGGCTCAATGTCTACAATGACTAATCATATCAACTACTATAACTCAAAAGTGGTTATATAGATCACCACAATTAACGAACAATATCATTACCATACCTTCATCACATCCAACAACATTTGATTGTTTAAAAAACATTTCAAGTAGGGGGTGGGTATAATACTTAATTGGATATCTCAATAATTCCATTACACTTCCATGAAAATGTGATTTCATATAAACAATTCAATGAACTCTAATATTTAAAAAGAAAGAAGTTGAACAAAAAAAAACCATTTTGTCAATTTATTCTAAACCAAAAAAATTCGTTAGAAAGAAACTTAAAAGTAATTGAAAGTAGATACAATCATTAATCAGTTAATTATTTTTGAAAAACCATGTTTTCTACCTGAATAATCACATACTATCCAATACTAATTTCTCAATTCAATAGAAAACCATTTTGGACACGATGATTAAATCATTCAGATTTCTAAAAAATCATTTGGAAACCCATTTCACAAAAATTAGTTCCCACAATAATGCTTCTTGAGCATCACCAAATGAAAAACTATCAATTTTTATATTAAATTGATTGATACAATCTCTATTATATGAATTCCATTCATATTTTTAGATGCATACCATAGTGAATGTCACCTTTTGGTCCTCGTCATCTCAACCATTTTCTAACTATCAAAAACATCTCATAAGTTCCCCATATTTTTGTTATAAAAGTATAATGGTTTTTAATACATGCCTCACTACATAATTTACAACTCATGCACAAAACCATTGAGATAAATTCCACAATCCATGTCCAAAATAAGGATTCACAATTAAAAACACACGCTACTTAATAAAAATTTAATTAACAACATAATTCCATAATGTATATAAAAACAATAATGTTTTCATAATCACATTATTCCATTAGAAACAAAATTTTAAATTCTAAAAAACCATCAATATTATATAAAAATAACTCCATTTTGAAAATTAGAAATCAAATTCATTCAAAAAAATTGAAATTGCACAATTTCAGCTTCTGTATTTAATTTTAAAATATATTTAAATAATATCTTATTTTTTCTTTCAAAGATTCATTTACAATAAAATAACCATTTTTAATAAAATTATTATTTGATAATTATTAAAAAAACACAAAAAAATAAAGTATATAATAAATCAAAATCAATCAAAAAAGAGAATAAATTAACCAATTCATGGAAGAGTTTGGAGTCACCTACCAAGCCCTATCATTTTTCAAAATTTACAAATTCACAAATCCTAGAATAAAAAAAAACATTGTTGAATATTTAAATAAATAAAGTTTTAGATAACAAATCCTCAATTACCTATCCAAATAATTAAAAAATCCGTCACTGATATCCAGAGGTTCATGACAAAGAGAGACATAGGGGGAGAATCAAGAACCATGAAAAATATTAGACCATAACATTTGATTACTCATTGATCTAATTAAACCTGAAATAAATCCATTATTTATTGTTATAAATTCCTCAAAATATCCCAAAGAATTCAATATATTCACTATATGTCAACTTATTGTGCTAATGGATTCTTGTGATATTAATGTGAGCATTACAATTTTATTTTATTTTCAGAATTTTATACAATGTTCATGGATTGGACCATAGTTAGGGTAATCATTATTCTAACCATGAATCTATTTTACTCAAAAAAAATAGTAACCATGGTTATTATACATGGTTATTTATAATCATTATTTCTATTAAGGATTAAATAATGTTCATCTTGTAGAGTTTTAGATAACTATACAACCTAACCATGATTCATCCAAATTTTTACAATCGATTCCAAATTTCACCGAAAGTATTCTAAATGATCAATAAATCATCCAACGTATTAAAAACCAAAATAAAATAGTATAAATCCATGTTTTCAAGTAAATATACTAGAAAAAACCAGGGTATTATAATTCTCCACATCATAGAATCTTTCATCCCCTAAAACTCACTAGGATCCATTATTTATGAACAACATCAACATTTCTTGTTGAATCCTAAATTTATATTCCCATGTGTTATATTTAAATGATTTATATGACCTTAAAACCTAAATAAAAGGAATACTTATTTCTTAAATAAACTTATCTCTAGATTCTATAACTTAAATTTCTTACTCCATAAATTATGAATTAGGTTACAACTCCCCTTCCCCAATCTTAGATCATGTGATGGTTTTGGATAATACCAATTAAACTAAGATTCATAGTTTTTTTTGAAATGTTACATAAATAAGTAGATAATATTATAAATAGTCCACTTCACTGATCGACTTAATAATATGATATTGTCTAACATATCAACCCATCAACTTTGCATCACAAGTAACCTATTTCCCAACATACGATACTTAGACACGAACACAAAATCTCTAACATCAAATATAAAAGATTAAAATTAATTATTGTAGTAATATTTATATTATCTTTTGATCTAAGATTGGTTTTGAATTATCTTTTCTGTGTTCCTAATTTCAGATTCAATATTTTTTATTCAGTGGTTGAGCTTAGGAAGAATTATGTGTGACATGAAATGGTTGTTAATGATTATTTTAATCATAAAATGTTAAAATTAATTCCCTTATAGTTTCAAATCTTAAATAAACCTTTTATGGTGGTCTTATTTTGAGGGGAGTTGGAAGTATTTAGAGGGGAATTGGAGGGGTGAAGTAAGAAAATGGGAGTGCTATAGTTATAAAGTGGGCACCTAGTGGGAGTAGAGTGAGTTACAAGTCAGATTCATGTTTTCTATAAGGTAGTACTATTAAGATCACCCAACTACCAAATGGTCTTATTTTGGGTACCTAGTAGCTTCTGAGAATAAAAACCATTTTAAAAATGGTATTTGGCCATTTAAAACATAAAAACAAATAATTTAACCCACATTCAATTTGGAATTAACCTCTATTTCTAATATATTAGACTTTTGTGATATCTTGTTATCCTCTTTATCATCTTATTTATTTATCCTTAAATCCATTATTTGTCATGTATCTAATGATTCACCATCTATATATTTTTATATGGTATGATATTTTCACACACTTATATTCCTTTTTCTAACTATTGATTCATGGAAAATACAATAAAATACAATATTCTACACTTAGGGGTTTTAGGTCAATTCTCTTATTCAATATTTTAATAGTTTGATGAATGTAGATGGTTATATTAGCTGTTATATTATGTATCCATTAGTGATACATTTTATTTTTCATCTGTAAGAATTTTTTTCAAAAGGATTTAAAAATAAAATCACAGAAAAGGGGTGATGTTTGAAATAATATTTCATGATAAGATTAAGAGTTACATATTTAATAAAAGTTTACATTATATATTCAGTTTTGAATATTCGGAAAATATTGAATAACACATTGAAGATTAGAGTCATTAAGAACCCTCATGTTGTGATTATCATGATAAATTTTAAATGTAAACGATGAGGGAAGATAATTTACTGTCATTATTTGTAAATAAAAAAGGAAGACTACTAAGATAACAAAAAAACGATCATATTAATATAAGGATTTATATTCATTAATGTTTTGAAAAGATGGTTGATTATTAATGTTTTTTTGGATATTATTTCATATTAATATATATGTTACAAGATGGACCAGATAAAAAGGATATTAAAGAGTCTCATGTATTGAATATTATTTTTCTATGTTGATGAGAAGCTAGTTGCGAATATCCATTTTATTGGGTATCTAGAATAAAGGTTGTATCAAGAAATGTAAATATAACTTCAGTGATGATTGAATGACATAAATTATGAGATGAGTTACTGAGAAAAGTGTTGCATTTATTTGATATTGATTAGTACAATCTATTGAGAATATTTGTTTATAAGAATTATAAAATTAAGTTCAGTAGTGGATTCTATGTTGAAATAATGGATGTGAGTTTTTGTATTCTATAAGAATCTTGAATATTATTCTAAAGTGTTTTAAAGAAGTTTAATAATTTTTTTAGATGATTAATAATTATAAAGTATGTTTTGAAATGAATTTGGAAAATTGGAGATTAAATCTAGAAGATTTTAAGTTACCGGTTTTTGAATTTTTTGCTAAGAGTTCAATACATAAGACTAACATGTTTTTTTATTAGAGTAGCTCTAGTTTATATATAAATTATAAGAATCAATCTGGAGGGAAATTAATTTTTTAAGAGTAACTCATTTGAGATTATTGTGTATATATGAATAAATATTATTGTTTAATTGAGACATGAAAGATAAATCTGTAGTTGTCTCTAACTAGTTTGTAAGTATAAGAGAATACCATGGAAATTCTAATAGATACAAAGTATCAAAAATAAGTGTTACATCAAATTAACATGAATATAACAAGGACCATTTATGAGTGATGATGATTCAAAGAAATAATAACCTAAATGTTTTGTAGGTGATGTAAGATACACAAGAATGACATATATGATTGAAATAAATTTCAAGGTGAATAAAAGGTAAAAACATCCTGAATATGTCAGGATGTTATTTTGAGATTCAAGAGTTATGATTTTTTTGATTATCCATGATTCAAAATCAGTGTATAATTATGATTTTTGTGAGATGAATACACCATGAATGAATCGTTTTACCATAACAATCATTTCTTGTGAATAGGCATTCATGGAGAATAAAGTCCTATGGGTTTTTTGGTAATTAAAAGAATAATAGTCCTTGTATTTCCATGAAAAAATTTAGGAAATATGCATGATGAATTAAATGGGGATTAGAGAGTATCTTTTTGTGACCATAAAGTAGATACAAAACTAATGTTTGAAAACAATTTAATAAATATCAGATAACTAAGAAATAAATAATTCCCGATATTGTGAGCTTCAAGGAATTTCTAATTATAAAATTTTTCAATAATGTTATCTAATGTATGTTCCTTCCGAGTATAAATGAGAAAAGAAAAGTTAAATATTACATTTAAAAATGAGAGGGAAATGTGAACTGCTTCTAATATTTGTTATCATCAAAAGAAAATAATGAAGAGAAAAAATATTCACCAAATACTACATAAAAATATCATTAATATTGAAGAAATGTATACATCAAAACTATTATAATAGAATAAATTATTTATTTAAGAGGATGAAGAAAAGAGAGAGACCTTGACATACATTACATACTTTGAATATAATTATGTTATTTCTGATGTTAAAATACTGAGATATCTAACACCACTATCATTAGATATCATATATGTTTAATCTACTAAAGGAAAAAAATAATATTACATAGAACAAGGAGATTACTGTGCAAGTTGAAGCTACATGATTAATTCAATTTTAAGGAATAATATGAGAGTTTTTAGTATAGTAGATACTCAAATTTATCTTACTGATCACACTTTATGGAGGATCCATCTGAATATGGTATTAAAAATATCATTAATAGTTCTTGATAATATATAGGAAACAGGAATGTTGGATCTTTATATTTCCATTTTGTGATGTGTAGGTAACTTTATTAGTTTTGGGTTCAAGGGTTCAAGGCCATTCACTTACCCATCGGCTGATTTTAATAACAAGATATACTTTAAATGTTTGTGGGATAATAACCACCACACACTGAGGAATATATCACACTTTGTGATTGTAGATTTTAAAAATAAATGCGTAATTATATTGTGAATTTATTTATTTAATATTTCACATATGAAAACTAAGAGAGAAAATATCGTTTGAGAACCATTCACCCAAACTGATGTTGAGGAAGAAGAAAATGTTGAAATTTGTATATAATATGATATAATAATTCTACCCCCTTCTAGAGTAGCTACCTTAATCTATATGGAAAAAAATTATATCGAGGCTCTAGTAACCATCATTAATTGAATTTTCAATTTTTTATATTTTGATTTTTTAAGTTTCTCTTCCAATGGATACATGAAGTGTAGACTTAGAGAATTTTTTTTCAACTTCTCATCTGAATTATGCCTCTTCCAAGACTCTAAATTATAGAAATAATAATGAAATAATTAATATGAATAAGGTATTAATAATTAAGAAGGATGAACAAAAATATACTTCCATATGTTGAAATAAAGAATAAATCTAAGTTAACATGGGTAGTAAAGACATGGTGAAGAAATACATTAGTGAGAACATGAAAAAAATTCAATCTCAAATGTTTCAAAGGCATTAAATGAATTTGAGGTTACACATTTTTCTACCTAATAATATCATATGGATAATCTAATTTTATGATCTATTTTAAAAATATAAAATTTTAATTTTACATAATGAAATTTTTTATTGTTTAATTTTTATGAAAAAATATTTATTAAAGTGTTCATTCTGTGGGTAATTAAATTTCAAATAATATTTTGGAAAATGAAATAAAATCTAGATTTTGTAATGAATTTTTATGTAAAAAATTATTATTCGGTTTATAAGAATATTAGAAAAGTTATTTATATTCATTTAGTAAAAATTGAAATTAAACTCAACCTAAAGATAACGAAGGATGAAAGTACATGTCACAACAATTCATGGGTCATGCTAGAGAGCATGCATAGTTTGTTTGATGAATAGGGTGGTACAAATGTTGAATCGGGAAGGAGCTATGTGGGTGTATGGTGGAACAAATATAATGTTCCATTAAATGGGTTGGCACAATGGATATTAGTTTGGGTTAAGGTTACTATATACCATTATAAAATTAAGAACCAGGATGCACTGGGAATTGATATTGGATATAATATTTCTTCGGCACTATGCCCTTGAAAAAATGTCGACATCTCACTATGTATGTGTTCTCACTGCACATGGACATTTATATATTGAAAAATTTAATAAAAAAATATTGAAAACCACATCATTATACCTCTTAAGGCTACTAGAGAACTCCTTTGATAGTAATATAGATCTCAAAATCAAGATCCAAAACTGCTAAAACATGTCAGAGATGCTACATATGATTACTGGTAACTCGGATGATGCATTGTGAAGAAATTCCCAAGACCCAAAAAACCTTCTTGAAAATATAATAATAATGGGCATGGATAATTCATAGAGTTAGTGGTCATTGTGAACATAGTTACTTCAGAGATGATACTATGATCCCCATTACTTATAATTCATGGTGGAAGTCATGCCCAAGGGAGAACGATTCAATATTTTGAACTATTCCTTAGAGTGAGATATTTTCTTACAAATGAAGGATTTGAGGATAAAATTTCTATTGAATGACATACTGGACATGGTCCATGTCATGTTTGAGCTTATAGAAGCTATTTATGAGAGGAATATGAAACTGTTGATGCTATCCCAGAGAGGTGTGATCGTGTTGGAAAGGGACTTCCCAAATGATTGATGAGATGGGATAATGGTCATGTTCTATAACATCCCACACCAACTCATTATCTTGATAAGAGATAGAGTTCCACTAACCATCGATCACATTCCCAAGACATCAAAGGTAAAAAATTAATTCCATGGTACTAGGAAAATGTGGGAGGATACTTTCAATTTAAAACAACATATTAACACTAAAAAGTAAACATATAATTACCTAATATAATTAGTGTGTGGAAATAATACAACCCAAATTAAAACTACTATAATATAGTATCACAATGTAAATGGAACAATGAAAACTAACTAACTGGAACAAAGGATCACAAGTCTTAAGACATAAAAAACACTAATCTAGGTACCACCCAAACAAGCTCTAGGTTCTAACTCCTTATAAACCTAAGGGATCACGGTGTATTAGAAGAGATGTCCGATATCTTTCCATTCCATGAATCCCTATATATGAAATCTCCATAACACCAAATTTCCCAATCATGGGGTGAATATAAACTCAATAAAAATTCCCTAAATCCTTACCATCACATGCCACTAAGATGATAACAAGATATAATAGTTTATATAAATCAATTGGAAAACATTTAAAGAGTATATATAATCCCAAAATTAAGATCAAGTGAGAACACCCCTAAAAATCATATTTACATTCATCCACAATTGAAATAAAATTTCCCATGTTAACTCACAAACACACACCCATCCACATATATAAAACCATATACTAAACCATACAAACAATCTCAGTATTACTATTCATGGTGGTAATCCTTGAAATTAAACCATCCAACCTTAACGAGTGTGATTTTGACCAAACCCATCCCCTTTGAACACACATCAAACCACTATACCAAATAATTTCAAAACATTAAAAAAATTATTCATTAAAAATAATTTCATAAAATGATTTCCAAGAATCAATGAAATTTTATAATTTTCAAATTATCATTTTAAAATCATAAACCAAAAGAATTTTGGAAAATTTATTTAATTTTCCCTTTTCCAAAACACGAAATAAAAATGGATTCCTTCATGAAATAATTAAATGTTTCTATATAAAATTGAAACAAAATTAAAAATAACATAGTCCTTCAAGTTATATAATAGTGGGGATAGGAGAGAAGCCACATATCTCTATTAAACTTTTAAAAATGATCTCTGGTAATTCCTAGGATCAAAACTATAAGGGAAAGATCTTAATGAAAACATATTCTAGTTACTTTAAATCTATAAAAAAACATTATTTTACCAAATATATTTGAATTTTATAGTTTTATAGAATTATGATAATATCTTATATATTAAAACCATACATTATAAGCGAACACTTACACTCAGTATCATTTTTTTTCACAAAAAAACGTTTTTAAAATAAACATGGTTTCTTCTCAAAGCATATCAACAATAAATTTATCTTGACATCATCCTCTTCCTACTCATCCTTTACTTGTGAAAAAAATTTAATTACTTGGGATGAGCACAAAAATCCCAGTATGGTACATAAACAGAAAGAAAAACTTTAGTCTAGTGAAAAAAACTAAAACCCCTTTAATGTTATTAGAGATAATGAAAAAATTATTTTCTCACAAAAAACAAAAACACTTTTTTCTCAAAATAAAATCATTAAAACCACTAAAAAGAAATTAAATATTCTTTAGGTGACTTAGAGTATCATTTAAATAGATTTCTATTCAAAATAAATTCAATATAAACAACTATAGGGTATAATTAGAATAATATTATTACCCAATACATTGGATATTTATAATATAGGTCTCCTTTTATATGAAATATATTGGGCTCAACCGTGAGCTATAATGGGGCTCAACGCATCATATATGCTATACCAAGTTCACTTGTTTCACATGAGCTATAATAGGGCACAAAACATAGTATAAGCTATATTGGGCACATCTTTTAGCTACAATGAAAATGTACCATATCATGGACAAAACACATTCATCATAAAACCCTTTTAAAAACTCCTTTAAAACCATATGAAAACACTTTTTCAAAATAAAATATCATTTCCTTTTAAAACATCATTTCCTATACCAAAACAAAATTTTCATTGAAAAACCATTTTCTAAATCATAAATACACAAAAAAAGGGAAAAATGATTTTTAATTTAAGAAAACATGTAATATTTTAATAGAAGAAAGAAAATAAATAATATTCACGGTGGTGGAATAGAAATTTTTACCATGTACATTAAGAATAGAACATTCCTATTTTTGTTTTTCCAAACATTCCTTATAAAACATGTAAAAAGATTCATTCTAATAAAATTTTAATGAAATTAAACCTAAAAATAAAATGTTCTTTATATTCCTATTATATCAATATAAATGAACATATAAAACAATATCATGAATATTTACTTAGAGGAAATGATTTAAAATTAAAAGATTAAACATTTAAAAATAGATTTTTAAATCAAAGTGTCCCATACCACTTTGAAATATTTGAATAATAGTCCCCATGAAGGAATAAATTTTATCAAAAAATTAAATAACATGATAATAAATAAAATAATGATATTATATGTCATATTTTTTTTATATACACCACATAAAATATGGTGGGTGTATACAATCAAAATAAGCCTTAATGAAATGAGATTGTGACTAAGTCACTTATAAATATCATATCATTGATGTGAGAATTAATGAAATGAATATATTATATTTATACTCTATAAATAAGCTTAAAATAGTGGAAATACTATATAAAATATCATCATTCATTTCAAACATAATCTTAGTAATCCATTATCAATGAAGTTAAATTTTATCCCAAAGAATTGAATGTGGGTTGAGAATTACCTAATACTTTCTAATCATTCAAATCATATGCACCATAAAAGTAATAATTATCATATTAAATATTTAATACCATGAAGATAATGAGATTCATTATATTAAATTTTAATGTTCATTTTATATATACACCACAAACATTAAATTATGGGTGAATAATGCATATATCTCATATAAGTAAAACTGATATAAGAAACCCTTACCTCTTGCTTCACTTTTAGTTTTTCAGACATTAAAATCATGTATAATGATTTAAATAATTTTATTAACTCATTAAAGATCTATTAATAAATATAATACCTTATGTGTTGATTTTATACCATTATTTGACCCATTAATTAAAAATATTTCATTATTTTCATGGTTTCAGGTGTGTTCGTTCCATGGTTTCATGATCGGTTCATTTGTGAATAATTATAGATGTTTTTTAAATGGGATTAAAATAAAAGAAGTATAAATAAATAGAATTAATTTAGTTCTAGGAGTATAAATGGTCCCATATATTATTTCTTATTCTTGTTTGAGGATGATCTATTTGATATAATGTTAATGATAAATGAATAGTTTATTTTGTCGATTTTTCTGAACACCATGAACTATTTTCCTTTTACATAATATTATGATTATATATTAGTTTCAGAGCATGAAATATATTATTATATACCTATATAAATCTTATTTAACCATAATTATACTTTTATGACCATCCATGAAGGTGGTAGTGGAAAAAGAACAAAATCATTATTCATGAAGATGGCTAACCGCCATAATATGAACAACGGTTTTGTTTTTTTAATGGGGAGATGAGAAATTAATTGGACCTGATATAGTCCATTATAAAGATAAAAATCTGTTATATACATTATTATTGGATTTATCACTCTTTTTTGATGAATTATGTAGGGACAAAGTAGAAGCTGAAATGAAATTAAGAGAGGTGCTTCGAAAAAATTACATCTTGAATATCACCTCTTTGATGGATCCCTTAATGACCATAGAAATTGTAATTGGGTGAGAAAAAAAGCACATGAACATTATAATAGTGCGTAGGATGGGATTTGGTAGTTATTTTATGATCTTCAAGTCTTGTGATGAGAAAATGGGTGGTATTTATACTTGAGGAGAGATGGTTTTAAGTGAATAAATAATTCTTATTTTATATTTAAATCCAAACAAAATTAGGTAGCATTAATTTACATGAATTTGGAAGATAATTAATGTTATAGAAGTTTTTTTGGGTTGATAAATACCTCAAAACCCTTTAAATTTTATAATTGTGTTGTATTTTAAGCCTTTACTTTTATCTTTAAACTATTTCATTATTTTAAATATAACAAGATAAATATTACTTTATACCATTGAAACTCTTTTATAACTAAAAAATGGCCATAATAAATAATTAGGTCCTTATGATTCCAAATATGTTATCCATTTTACCAAATTTAGTTCAAATAATTGGAAAACTCATATTTTAATTTAATCCCACATATATAATAGGAAATAAGGTTTTTAATGTGAAAAAGTTCAGAAGATTGAAATGTTTTTATATCCAATTTCAACGTGAAATTGGTTCCATTAACCTAAATAAAATATATTTATTTATAATTGAAAAAAATTATAATTTAAAACCAATTTAAAATATAATTTAACTATATAAATATATTATACTAAAATATAGTTTTTATTAAAAATTCAGTATTTCTCACTTTTCATCAAAAAATGAAATTTATCAGAAAAATACCAAAACTTTACTCTAAAAGTATTTTGATATTATTATTTACAAAATTATGTTTATATTTTCAAATATAAAATATAAAATATTCAAAACTAAGATACAAGACAAGTGCTCCAATAAAAGGTAGAAAAATCGCATTAATAAAAGTGTAACTTTTTATGATTAAAATTTGATTTATTCTTATCATATTCCTATAAAAATAATTAGATGAATTTAAAACCATTTTATTGAATATATAAAATATAAATTTCATGAGGATATTTCACTAATAGTGATTAATTTAATTTTTTTATGATAAAATTCCACTGTGGGCATAAAAATTGTTTTTTATAAAAAAACATTCATTATATTCAGTTGGTTTTTAATTTCATTTATAAATAATTAATAACCAAATAATTACTTCTATAAACACGTGTAAACTATATTTTCATATTTTATTTAATCTCATTAATTCTATTTATTCCAACAATTATGTGATAAGTGTCAAATTTGAATAATAATATCTATTTGTTTTTTTAAGCTCGATGTTGAGTATCTTGTATGATATTGTACATAGTGATTCCCTTTAAAAATATCTAGATATTACATTATCCTACATTTAATAAATTACTTCTACACAGTTTAAACTCAGGATCAAAATACAAGGGTTTTTACTTTTCAAAATAGATTGGTTGAAATCCCTAATCACAAAAAATTTACAAAACTTCTTCTTAAAAAGAGGGGAAGGAAAAGATGAAGATCACCAAAAAACTAGGATTTATGATTAGTGAAATGTAAAAATATAGACTTGGAAGAGAATTATAACTATCATGTTCTGATGGTGAGTGATAGTAAACATGGTCAATATAAATATAAAAATCACAAAACCATAAATATGTAATGGGTTAAAAGGACATTGATTCCTTAGTAAGAAAAGTAAACAGATAACCATTTTTTTTCCTGAAATCGATTTCTTAATGTTGATTAATTATTTTACTACCTAGAATAAAGATATAATAAGATATAATTACTTGAGAATTATAATTTTATCTACATATTTTCTATAAATGATGAGTATTCAAGAATAATTATTCATACCAAAAGAATCAGAATCAAATTCTATAGATCATAAAATCCTAAAAAAGATAACAATATATTCATCCAGTGCATAGACATTAACCAAAACCAAAAATGTTAGAATAAGATAAGATAATTGTGAAAACATAAAATGAAAAAAAGAAAAATTTAATCTCCATGATTCAACAGTAATACCCAAAATTCAACTTATATCATTTTATAAATAATTCTCATTAAAATTTCTCAAAATAGTCCAAACTATGATTGAACCCCAAAAATCAATGGATTTGACCTAATCATCTTCTAAGATAAATTTAATATTTATACTCATATAATTTCAGTCACTTTTAAAGAATCATTCCAAAAGTAATTGTGATAATCATATAATCTCTACGATAAAATAATCATTTACACAGATAACCTGAATCCACAATAAAATATTATACGATTTCAAAATACAATAACATTCCATTGTATCATATAATATTCCCACAATACCATTGATCAGCGAAATAGTTTCTGACTAAACATATGTTCCAAAATTATAACAACCCATAATTAACTCAATATTAATGATCATAAAATAAACATACATGTTAACAATAACTTTAAACATATGTCTAACAAATGTAGAGGCATTGTTACTCAAGTAACCATTTTATTATCATAAACATAAGGGTTTCATGTACCTAAAAAATTTATCAATACTCAATAAATTTCGCCAAAATTATTTCCATTACTTATATAACCAAAAGAGGGTTTCCTATGAATTTGAACTTATAATCATCCTTTGAATAATACTGACCTCTCTAGATCTCTAATCACTTCACGAGATGGTCTGACATCAACTATAAGGGTAGTAAATGATTTTCCTAGCCCTTTTTTCTTCTGATTGTGATGCTTTCCACCCTGAGTTCGTGAAGTTAGATACACGTTAGCATAATGTACAAAATAATTAAAACTAAAACATCTTACCATTTAATGGATATTTTTTTTTCATTCTTTCATTGTTCAGGACCCTTTTCTTTACAGCCAAAAACCCTATGACCAAACACTCCACACTGGTAACACTTTCTAAATGATAGAAATAATTCCCCAAAATATACTTTATATTATATAAAACATTCTTGGGTCCGACATCTAGAATTATTATTTTTTCTCCACCATTTCCTTACACCTTGATCATTTATTTCTCTTGAAATATCATGAAACATAAGTGTCAGAAAATTCCATCTCCACATTCTCAGCACAATGATTAACTTTATCATAACATTTAAATTCTCATGCTACCAATGATTTTAAAAACTTTATTTTAATCCTTACAGAAATATATGAATTTTAATATCAGTGTCTCGAATAATATTTGACACATACCTAGAAAATGTCATGATGTTTTATTTGTATACAGATACCAAATCTTGATCTTTTTTATTCAATTCCAAAAAATGTCCATCCATCCTTTTTAGAATAGTTTTTGGGGAAAATTCCTCAAGTAAAATATTCATGAACATGTCCCACACTATAACTTCAAGAAAATTTTTATCTCTATTATTCTTAACCATAGAACACCATTGACCAGCTTTACCTTCAAAATGATAAATGGAGGGGTTAAATATTAACATTATGAACATCCCATGAAATTAGATAGCTTTTCAAAATAATTGATTCATCTTTCATGTACTATAGGTTTATATGTCACATTGAATGATGGGGGATGTTGTCTCATAAAAGGATCCACTAACAACATATTCTTCTGTGGTAGATCTAGTTTCTCCCTAAAATGGAATCCATCAACATTTACATCTTTCATTAACTAATTAATTATTATTAAAAATTTCTTAGTTCTGATCCCAAAAACCCCAGGATGCTAATTTGGGAGTATATTTTCCTCTTGGAACCTTTCTATTACAGATTCCATGTTTCCATTGAGGAAAACCATTATGAAAAGTCATAGTTTAGAAATATCAATTTGATAATATTAAAATCCTATATACTTTCAACATATAAATAAATTAAAATCCTTAAATGGAATGTTTTAATACTAACCTATGCTCTAAAGTTATCTAAACCTTTCTCTAATAGCAACTATAAGTACTTGACATTAAAAAAATACATATTCTAGTTATTTTAAAAGTATAAAAAACTTTATTTTTAAAAATATATTTTAGGTTTACAGTTTTCTAAAACTAGTTTAATCTCTTACATAGTAAATCCATACATTACAAGTGGACACTTATACTAAGTAACCATTACATAAAAAAATAAAACTTTTTAAATATAATCACAATTTATATTCATGAAATATCTTTACTAATTTTATCTTGAACTCAACGTTATCCATATTCATCCTTCACTATTTGAAAAATATTTAAAAACATAGGATGAGCACAAAAATCACATTAAGGAATATAAAAAGAAATAAAACCAATAGTCTAGTGAAAAATAGGAAAACCCATTTAATAATTTTGAGAAAATGAAAAAAATATTTTTCAAATTAAAAAACACTCCCTTTTAGCTTAAATAGTGTTATTAAAACCCATAACATTCAATTAAAACACATTTAGGTAACATAGAGAATTATTTACATATAACCCTTTTAAAAACCTTTCAGTTGGAAAAACCATATGTCTGACTTCCAATATTATTATCACCCAAATAATTATATATATATAATGGGGATAAACCTTCATAAGAACTATTTTGGGATCGACTATGATCTTTAATGGGGATCTACCCTTTTTATAAGATATATATGTCTCTCATGTTCTCTATAATAGAGATCACCCATTTTTCATGAGATATAATGGGGCTCAACCCATCATATAATCTACACCTGGATCCCCTATGAGCTATAATTATGAAGTATAATATCAGGAATAAATCACCTTCATTAGTAGACCCTTTTAAAAACTCTTTTAAACTCATACGAAAAAACAATTTTGGAAAAGAAAATAACATTTTCTTTTAAAAACCCATTTTCAATACCAAAACAACATTTTATTTGAAAACCAATTTTTGATTCTAAGATACCAAAAAAGGTAAATAAGTATTTTAATTTATGAAAAAATTTAATCATGAAAAGGAATCTAGAGTTGAAATAATAGTCATGGTGGTGAAAAATTCATTGTCACAATGCACGTTAAGAGTTGAACATTCCTTTTTTCATTTTTCAAAACATTCGATATAAAACACGTAAAAAGATTCATTTTGAAAAACATTGAATGAAATTAAAAAGTGGAATAAAATTTCCATTATAATATTTTTATATCCATATAAATTATCATATAAATAATATCAATAATATTTACATGGAGGAAAATATTTGGGAGTTAAATCATTGAAAATTTAAAATGATATTTTTAAATAAAAGTGACCCATAACACTTTGAAATATTTGAATCATAAGCCCCATGAGGGAATAAAATTTAAATAAAAACTAAATATCATGAGAATAAATAAATTCAAGATATTTTATTTTAATAGGGATGTATATGAACTACATAAAATAAAGTGGGTTCAAAACATCAAAATATGCCTCAAGGAATGAAGATTGAGATGAAGTTCTGAAAAAATATCATATCATTAAAGTGAGAATAAATAAAATGAATTGATTACTTGTAACCATATTAATTCAACATAAAAATAGAGGAAATAAAAAAATATTCATTTCCAACATAATCTTAGCAATAAATTTTCAATGAAGATTAATTTTAAACCAAAGAATGGAAATTAAGGTTGATAATTCCATATAATTTGTAATCAGTCGAACTATAGGCACTATAAAAGTAATAATTATAATATAAAAAATCTATTTAAATTAATATAATTATATTAATCATATGATATTTAAATTTTCATAATATATATTCACCACACATATGAAATAATTGGTGAATAAGGCATATATCTCACAGAAGTAAAAGTTAGATTAGAAACCCAAAGCTATTGCATCCCCTTTTTTTTGCATACATTAAACTAATGTATAATGTTATAATGAATATTATTAACTCATTAATAAATTATATTCATATTTATAATACCTTATGTTTTTATTTTATACTATATAATGACCCATTCATTAATAATATATCATTATTTTCATGGATTCAGGTGCGTTCATTTCATGGTTCATTGATCAGTTCGATTGTGTATAATTATGAATGTTATTATAAATAGAAATTAAATCTATATAATTAGAATTAAATAGAATAAATTAACTTTCATATGTATAAATATTCCCATATATATGTTTTATTTCTTGTATGAGGATGATTCCTTTGATAGAATATTAATGAATCCTGTTTAGTTTATTTTGGTAATTATTCCAAACACCATGAACTAGTTTAATTATATTTAGTATTATGATTATATATCAGTTAAAGAACATGAAATAGGATATATTATACCTATTAAAATCTTATTTATACAATATTATACTTCTATGAGCATCTATGAATGTGGTAATGAAAAACGAACAAAATCATTATTCACATATCTGATTAACCACCATAATTTGAAAAATGATTTTGTATCATTGAATAAGGGTAGATGAGAATTTATGTGTATATGACATATTATATTATAAAAATAAAAATATAATATATACATGATTATAGAGTTATCATCCTTTATGTATAAAGGATGTGAGGATAAATTAGAGGATGAAATGAAATTAAGAGAGGTGCTTGGTGAAAATTACCTCTTGAATATCACCTCCTTGATAGATTCTTTAATGACCATGGAAATGGACATTGGGTGATACCAACAGCATTTTGGCATGGGGAGAGTTAGTAGGATAGGGTTTTTAAGAAATTTTAGTAGCTTTAAGGGTTGTGAAGGTAAATTTCATGGTGAGGATAGAAGAGCCCAAAGAATCCAGTTTTCACTGATTCTATAGTAGATTCCATATATAAAGCATTATTTGATGAATACAAGGAAGATGTTTGAATTTTGAAAATTTTCCAGGAGATTTATGTGGTACCTAGTAGTAAATAACCTTTCACATTGTATTATGATAATACAGTGGCGGTGGATCTTACAAAAGAGTCAATGTCACACCAACAGAAAAAGCATATACTTCGAAAGTATCACCTCTTGAAGGATTTTTATCAGAGGGGTGAAGTTTTAGTAATAAGAGTTCACACGAAAGATAACATGGTTGACCCATTGATTAAAGACCTCTCTTAGCCGAAGCATGAGTATCATATGAGAGCTAGCATACATAAGGTTGTTAGTAGTTGGCTCTAGTGCAAGTGGGAGTCTGTTGGAGTTGGTTCCCTAGAACCATATTTTGTGTAATTTATGTTAACATGAATTCATATTTTTTAATATTAATAAAAATTTTATTACATAATGATTGTTATTCTGAGTAACATGTAATGTAATAATTTCCTAAAATTTGTTGTCTCACTAAAAGGTCATAACAGTTTCCCACTTTGATGAGAACCCAAAATTTTTATAACACTATTCTTAAATATATGTTCTATAGCCGAATTATATCCTTTTATGGAAGAAATGGTAGAGGCTATTAGGGGTGGTGACTCATGGGACATTAAGTCACCTTCTCACGTTATACACCCTTACTAATATCCTATAGGATATTATGAGATCGAGGCCCACCAATAAGAAATCCATATTTATATGTGTCATTAGATGTTCCTATCTATGGATGTGTGTATTAATCCTTAGAATTATTGATTATTATTAATGAGTATTATGAGTCATGTAATTTGATGTACAGATGAAAATGATGATGACAAATGTCCATGGGAGGTTGGATATGTTGGTTCATCATGAGTAATATTACATTAATGAATAATGCAAGAAAGGATTTGACCCTTATATTCATTAATAAGAGTTTAAATATTAGGACCTTTTATGGAAATGATATAGTCTAAATAAATCCATGAACATGGTGTTCTATAGGCAATTTTAATTTTCAGGATGTCATAGAAAGATACATAGAGAACATAGGTTGATGACACTAGCATGAAACCTGCTTTAATTGATATATCCCGATAAAGAGATAATATTACACAGTAAGAATTCATATGAGGTTTCATGACAATGTGACATTAACTTCTTTCTTTGTGGGTGCCTTGGAATGTTGCAAGACACTATCCTTGGACTTTTGGCTACTTCGGTTAATTCCACTGAGAAATAGGCCAAGAGGGTCCCACCCTATGTGTATCCAGAATCTCACATAGATAGTATATTATTATTTATTATTTAACAGTTTTAATAAATATTATTCCCAGATGTGGTTTATTAATTATCCATTTATGTTTCATATCATATATTTTTTTCACTTGTTATACGAGAGAATATTCTATTAGTTGAATATTTAATAATTATTCATTTTTAATTTATTGAATATAATATTTATTTATTTATTGTAGAATAATGCAATGATATTTATTTATTAAATAAATAGTCACTATTCAAGACCAATAAATATTGTTCAGGAATGGTGGACTGAATTTAATGGTCTAGTGATAAATAATAAATATTGAATATTATTTGATTAAATAATATTTAATTCAATTCAAATGTTAAGATCATATCGAGAAGTAATAATAATTTTACTATTATTTAACCTGGGGTTCCGTAGGGATTAAATAAATAATAAATGTAACTTGTACAATTATTTTATCTTAACCCAAGGAGTATATAACCCTAATTATATTATTTTCTCTATGATCTAATTCACTTTATTTGGTTGTACACAATAGATTTGGAGAATCCTCTCAAGCCCTAGAGAGCTCCCTTATCTAAGAACACTTCCCAAAATGGAGGGCGATCTTCCTCCACCTTCCACTCTCAAGTATAGAGAGATCAAGAAGAATACTTTGAAAGAATTTCTCCTTGAGATCAAAGGTAGGTGATGAAATCAATAATATTTATTGTGCTAGAAGTTGGATATTCCTATAGTGATGTTCCGAGATTTGTGGAACATATGTGTATTACCGCTAGTGGGAACCTTCTCTTGATTCCCAAAACACAATGATAGCACAACATTGATTTTTTTTGGATCCATTAATGAATAAATAATTATAATACAGTAATTCTTTTATTAATTAAGTTGATTATAAATAACATGTGATGTCCTCTCTCTCGTTTCAATGTTCTATCCCTTGTCTATTTTTTATGATTCAATTCCATAGATCACAATGTTTATCATTGTGTATATCTTGGATTGATCATCTATGATAACAAAAATCAATGTTGGGAATGACCCATTGCATACTCCCACTGATCCTGGAACCTATAGGTTACACTTCATTAATTGAGATACATGAAACATATAATGCACTTAATTGAACCATAGTAGTAAATATAATCAATAATTCACTTTACTCAAGTGTTCATGTTTCTAAAAAGGGAAAATATATTAGTGAGACAACTTATTTAGCCTACCAAAAATATAAATCCATAGTATTATAGATGTTCTTAAGAAAAAAATACCAACCATCTAAAATGACAATGCTCATCGACAATAATCTGTATACAATTTTTGATGACTCTAAGTCATCACCATCCTCTTTCTAATCATATTAATCTTCCTTTTTTTTTTCTTGCACTAGGATATTCCCAATAAGTGGAGTATCTCCAATTTCCACCAAAATATTAGGTAATAAAAATGATATCCATAAGATTAATTGAATGGATTTATATATATCAAGTCATGATAACTATTACATTATGAGTACTCCAATAATGGTATATGCTTCTCCGATGAGAATCCAAAATCCATCACACAATCTCTCAATATGTATTCTAATGTATGGTTATCCCATTCTTTTTTCCAATATGTTTTAGGATGATGAGTTTTAGTCATGGTCAATTGTATTCTATGGGCTTGGTGTAAATACTGTTATATCTATGATGTAAACTTGGGGTCCTGGTTAGAAATTATTGAACTAGAATTCCATGAATCTTTTAAAATATGTGAAACTCACTTGTCAATAAAAATAATTGACTTTGGACATGAATGATAGCAACCAATCCATTATCGTAATTAGGTCATTGATATAAATTTCATTATTCGATAAATCCCATCCTAATTTAGCCTCATCGATAGTTAATGTACATGGTTCACAACTGAAGGCTCGACACTCTCATTGACCCAAAATTATTTTATGTTACAAAATAGAAGGAATTATCTTAATATATAATTCCATATGATTAACCAACTGATAAAAAATAAAATAGTGAGATGTAACCATATCAAAAAAATTATTACTATGTTTAGAATTCAAAAGAATCATACCTCACATCGTCAAAGGACCAAATTAATTATCCAAGAACATCTACTTAAAACCATGGTGCTACTAACTGACTCCCCCATGATCTATTATTCTGTGTATAGATTGTATAACCATATGAGTCATGGTGTTCCTAGAATCCCCTTGGCACACTTGGTTCTGAGGGAAGGATTTATTCTAGTGATATTCGCCCATCAAAGTATAGGATGTTTTAGGGAAGTGAGATGGATAACCATCACCAGACATTAATAAACTATAATAATTACATTTTAGTTTTCCTTTATAGTTATAGTTATGACATTATATTAGTGGTTTCAAATAGTCTATCATCTTAAGATATGTAAAAACACATTGATAATAAAGGATGTGATATTGGGTCTTAGAGAAAAATTAACTAACCATGTTGTTTGGTTATAAGACTCTCAACAACACTATAATCAGGTGACCCCATACTCATATTCCTATAATTTGACATCCCATTTATTTTTATGGGGATAAATATTATTCCACAAGATAGATTTCCAAAAATATATATTTTAGCTATCGTCACACTATTAATCATCTGGTTCTCATATGTAATACAAAGAACAACTATCTTAAATTGAATCTCTATATGCATGCTAGACTCATTTATACATGCCTTAAAGGATGAAATAGAATATTATTATTGGAAAAATTGAATTATGTTCGTAAACATAGCTGCATATTCTATCATAGATAAGTAGTCTCGCTTCTAGAATAATAGGTAAGTTGTCCATTCTTTCTTGAATGTGTGGGGATATAATTTTTTTGAAAAAATATTCTAACCCTTTCTACTGAAGACCTTGGTTAACATTATCATAGATTTATAAATCCTAGAATTATCATGAAAGTCCCTCCAACATGTACTTTTCTGAATTCACCTTAAGCACTTCTGGTGTACCAATGAAATTAAAAATATGATTTATTCATTTTAGTCAAACTTCCGATTTTTAAAGTTTGTAATCCCCTTATTTACAAACCTATACCAAATGATTAACTCTACTTGTTTTTTCACTTTTAATTCATCATTAAATGTGATAAAAAGATTCCACAATGAGATGTAATTTTTTTTGTTCACATGTATTTCTTGTGCAACCACATTCTCCATAACATTTTTTGTTGATTTTCAAAATGGCTAACTATAGAAATTTTTTTACAACCTGAAGATATTTTCCCTTAATTATCACTCACTAGTAATTGAAATCTTAAAATATTTCAACTCTCAATAAGAATAAAGCATTATATGTTATATTTTAAAAGTACAACCACTGTTACTATGCTAACATTTTTCCATAAATCACTGAATACCAAATGAATAATGAAATCTCAATCGTAAGTCTTAATACTAATGCCTGATGTGATACACACATCAGCTAAACCCATGATGATGAGGTTAAAATAGAACTAAAAGTAACATAGAATACTTATGTACCCAAATACCCTATAAACTTATTGTTCAACATAAAAAGGTAAGCTATATATTTTAAGATATACATTTCAAGAACTAACAATCCTATCTCATTACTACTATCCAAATAAAATAGATTGGTTGGAACATGGTAAGTGACCTAGTAGGGGTAAAATATATTAAATATTTTTAATAATTTTTTATAAAATATATGTTCTACATGGGTAATATAAACATGAAAAAATAGTGTTACGGAATGGGATAACTCATGGTGTACAATATTCCGAAGACGTCATCTGGGCTAGGGTTTGGAAATAGATTGAAAAACTCTTTGTTAGTTTAAATGGTGTTTGGATCTTAAAATAGGAATGAATTTAATATATCCTATTCATTACATGTGATGTTTAATTTATAAGAAAAATCAAAGTAGGCTTCTACATCAAGTCATGTAGGATAAAAGGGGGTTTGTGTATAAAAATGTGAATAAATATATTTTAATAGGGATTATGGATGATATAGATATTTTTGAAAGATGGAAACATTGAATAATTGAAGAGATGAATATTCATTTATCTGAATGAGAGGCTATGAGAATTTAGAAATTTTATACTTAAAAAATTATCATATAAAAACAGTAGTTACATGATAGATAAAAATAGATCAACCAATGGTTAGCTATATTTTGTGTGTGCACTATTTCTTTTATAATTTTTTTATTTTCTATAATTCCTAGTACATTATATATTCAATGGAATTATTCCTTTATTCTATCTTCTAAAATCTATCCTCTATTACATAATCAATTTTCACTTCTACAATGATTTTTTTATTTATAATTTATGACTACCCAATGATGAATGTATAGAACTATATAATATAGAGGAATTTTTTGAAATGGGTGCATACCTTGTTTCTTGATTCATCTCCATTCATAAAGTTCCCATTTTTTATAGTTTATTTTTTTAGTCGATTAATTTATTCCAAATTATATCATGAGAATAGTGTGTTTAATAATGAATTAACATAGCATGACAAATATAATTAATTTGAAATCATTGTATTGAATTGTTATTGTACTTAAGACAGTTGTTCTTACCTCACTTATATTATTAAAATTCATATTTCCATGGGGGGATTTAGGGCTTAAGTTGGTTTAATAATAACTGGTCATGTTATCTAAATTATACTTATGGTTTCATAGTTAATAATGTGGTTACTTTGTGAGAGGAGTTGAGTTAATCTATTTATAGAGATATTCTATGGAATAAAAACCTTATTCCATCATATTTCATGTAAAAATTTAGTTGATTTTATTTTAAATAATTATTCTAGTAAATTTATTCAATAAATTCATGTTTCATATTAATAATATGATAATAATGAATTTGAATTTATTAAAGAGTTGTTTTTGTGAATCCATGATCATCATTTGATCAACCTCAGTACTCAACCATATTTTTTAAATTTATAGTAGAATATTAATTTGTGTTATAATTCATAATATATTTTTAAATATATATAAACTCAGAGGAACTAATTATGATTTTATGGCATATCAGTTTTCACCATTATTGGGGAGTTGAAATGCATAAGAAATGACATGAGACCAATTTATTGGGTAAAACTATTTTATTTTCTCATTTTTTGGGTTCTTATATTGGTATTTTGTTTTCAATTGTTATTTATATTTTATGTTTTTTTATTGTGGTGTTCTATAGGATGGAATACATGATGGGTCAATATTTAACCACATAATCATGTTGTACACCATATAATAGGAGGAGGATAAGCATGTGGAAAATTGTTCATATTGGTGTAAACAAAATGAAAAATATGTGTAATTAATTTTACTATGGATATGATGAATTCAAACCCCCAAAATGGATGGATATTGGAAATTAACTTCACGTAGGAGCTCCCTACTATTAGAATAAAGAAGGAAGATATTATGAAAATCCTTCCATTTATTACACATTAATTCATGGTTTTTTGCATAAAAGTATACATAATAAAATGAGGAAGATCATGAAATCTAGTGTATTTGGGAATTAGGTACATATAATAACATCTTTAATATGGGGTACAATAAAATTATTGAAAAATTCTTTAACATGCTTCTAAAATTTCAGGGCTTTTAATACAACACAAGATAACATGGGGATATTCATAAGAAAGGGGAGATCTATCAAGCCCAGTAAGGGAATAAACAAGGAATAAGGTGATACATGATAGAAAATAGGAATATCAATTTTGAATAAAAGGTGTGATAATAATAAATATGAATAATGATTTATGATATAATATGATAATCCTAACATGGGTAATGTGGAAACAACATAAAACCTTGCATCATAAACATAAGAAAAATATAACTTCCAAGAAATGATTATTGATAAAGTCCCATAAATAAATTAGGTTCACTCCCTATCCCATTATGTATCATGATAATAAACATTAACCAATGCATTGGAGCACTATATAATTCTAGGCGCAACCATCACATTCATTACATTCTAATGCTTAAATGTGAAACATAGATCATAAAACATGGATTCATTCATTGTCATATTTTATTACATGATAAAAAAATGTGTAATAAATACTTATTAGTCCCATTTAATAGAATTATAAGTGCATAAAGGTAAACACCTTTGATAGAAAATGGGTATATTCACTACAAAATTGTTTTGGCAGGGAAAATTGTAATAAAACTTTTCCAACATAACAACATCACTAAAAAATTCATAAAATAGGTTTATGAGATTGAATGGGGTATATAATAATTTTTAAATAAAATAGGTATTAATAAGGACATAGGAATACATATCTCAACATATGTAATTTGAAATAGAAGGCATAAGATAATAAGAATACATGAATAAATAATAGAAGGTGAATAACAACCCTTCATTTTATTACACACTTAGACATGATTTGTTACATAGAAAACATCACTTGATACAACATATAATATTTAGAGGTATATTTTATTTGGGTATTATGAACATTACATAATAACTTAAAACATAGGACACAACATCTTATTGAAAACATCCTTTACATGACCACTACATTACCTCATACTTAGCATTGCATGGGATAACCTGAGGACATGAAGAAGAAAAGTGGGATCTATAATGCCCAGTAATGGAGTTAATGAGGCATAACATGAAAAATACAATAAAAGTTAAGCAATAGGCATATCAATGGATCATAAGATAAACATGAACATAAAGGCATGATATAACACAATTAACATTACATGGAAATGTGGAAATAACATTTAACATGATTTTAGCATGAGTCAATGATCATTGCACATGGAGAATGAGTAAATCCTTATTTCAATTGAATTAGAATTATTAAAACCTAATTTAACTTGACATATCAGGATAT
Source organism: Viscum album (assembly GCA_963277665.1). Classification (NCBI taxonomy): domain Eukaryota; kingdom Viridiplantae; phylum Streptophyta; class Magnoliopsida; order Santalales; family Viscaceae; genus Viscum; species Viscum album. The sequence continues at coordinate 508,600,947 of OY728140.1, forward strand.
TAATCTTTACCCAATGCATTGCAGCGCTATCAGGGTGCACCCTTCTTAAACATTTCTTTTCATGCATAAGTGTGCCACATGAATCATATAACATGGAATCAATCAACATCATAAGTTATTACAAGATTAAGTAATGTGGAATAAATAAATTAAAGTACCATTCAATATTTATATTTTCATAAAGGTGAATAACCTTTATAGAGACATGGGTATGGTATTCACTACACAATGATCTTGTCTTGGAAAAACGTGGTGAAATTGTGACAGAAAAACGGAGTGACATAATGATTCACGAAAATGGTAATGAGATAAAAATGGGCGTATCATTATATGTACATGAAATTTACAGTAAGTGGGTCATATAGATACATGTCCCAACAAACGTAATGGAATTCAGATGCATAATACAAAAGAATTACTTAGATGTAAAAGATGAGAGAGAAATCCCTCACGGATTTTTGGCATGGTAACATGTGTAAATGGGAGGAATTAATGAGATAAAAAGGGGCCTACCATAATAAAAACATAAATAGGGTAGTATGGGGGGGAATTAAAAATCATACCCCAACATTTGTAATTGAAAAAAGGGTATAACAACTTAAAAAAATCAGACAAAAATGAGAAAGGAAGAAACCCCTTACTTGGAAGTGTGAACCCAGAGGCTTGGGAGAGGCTTGAGAGAGGCTTCTTGGGAGCTTGGGGAACCTTGGAAGGATTATAGAGAAAGGATGGGAGAGTTTGGACAAACTCCAAAGGCTTTGATTGAATAGGAAGTGGGAGCTTGGGTGGGTTTATATAGGAAAGGAGAGGGAATTCTTTATTATTTAGGTTTGGGTCACCACACATTAAACTAATAAATACCACAAACCATCCCATGGTCTTTCCCATGGTTTTTTACAAAATGGAGTAGAAAAAAATATTTTATAAGGACAATGGACTAACTTCTTAAAATAATAGGGTTGCTTATGTGGAGGTGAGTCACACTTTCAAGGAAATTCATTTAAAAGTGAAAATGTTTTATAACTCTTGGAGGGTCCACTAAAGTTTTGTAAAATAAATAAAACAAACCTAAAATAACATTATTTTTATGGTAAAACATATATTGTCCTAACATATCATTTATAGTATTTTATTACATCACTATTGGGTCATTATGATGTCATAAAACACATTATATATTTAAACGGTATTTATTTTTTACCAAAAAATTCGACTATCTCAGAAAATTATGAAAAATTCACCATTGGATAATTTTGAAATACCGATTACAAAAATAATATTCATTTTATCTGAATAATTTTCTATATATGTGAATTTTTACTTTTAAAATAAAAACTGACATTTATAAAAAATTCATGGGTTTTGACAAAAAATGATGTTCAAACCTTAATAAAAATTACAATTGCATTCATAAAATTATATGATAATTTATATTTAATAAAAAGTAATTTAATAATAATAATAATTTATTAAAATATTATTTAATTCAAAAATCCTTTAATTCATCAAAATAGATTTCTTAGTTGAATATTAACTAAAAATAATATTTGTTCTTAAAAAACTATTTACAAAGTAACAATAATAAAATGAATATATATTCATTATTATATACAAAAAAAATTCACAAAATCATAGTGCTATGGTCTTGTTACATAAACCATTATAACACCTGCATATGATCGAAGGGTAAGGTATGCGATGGTGACAGACTCTTGGGGTGGCTCGGATAACATTGCTCAGGTGGTAATCTCTATCAACTTCCACTTCTATTGTAGGAAGTTCCATTTAATATTAACATGTTGAAGCTTAGCTTGGGCTTGGTAAATATAAAATCCCAATGATTCCACATCATTTCTGATATCCGAGAAATGGGCTTTATACGGGGCAATTTTTTTGGATGAGGTCATCACTTCATTTGTCTGAGTAAATTGGATTTATTAAAGCCCTATATTTATACTAATCATGTGATCGCTGTTCAAAGACTGTATTATAAATAGTAAAAATTCTTAATGGTATTTTAAAATCTAGAAATAGAAAACAATAGATGTTCATATTTTATATAACCATTTTACATAATAAGAAATTTAATTAGATCAAGATGAATTTTCATTATTTAAAGTTTGGGTTGTTATAATCTTCCCCCCTTAAGAAATTTCACCCTAAAAATTTCCTTTTACCACACTAAAAAGATGAGGGTAACTCTATTTCATCACTTCCTCCAATTCCCATGCCGCTTCTTCAAACTTGTGGTTTCACCACAACACCTTCACGAGGAGCATTGTCTTATTTCATAGGACTTTTTCCCTATGATCTAAGATCTTCACCGATTTCTCCTCGTAAGAAAGATAATCCTCTAATTATACTACCTATGAATAAAGTTCATGTTAAGGGTTTGGTATAAATTTCCTTAAGAGGGATACATGAAATACATCATTTACTTTGGCTATGGTAGGTGGGAGTGCTAGTCGATAAGCCACAACCTCGACACAATCAAGAATCTCGAAGGGGCTGATGTACCAAGGACTTAACATCCATTTCCTTCCAAACCTCATGACCTTATTTCATAGAGATATGCATAGGAATAACATTTCTCCAACTTTAAACTCAAGGTCTCATCAACGGTTATCAACATAACTCTTCTATCGACTATGGGCTACCTTGATATGCTTTTGAAAGGTTTGTGCCTTCTCCACCATTTCTTCGGCCATTTCTGGTCCTAGCAGCTTACGCTCCCTGACTTCATCCCAACATGCCGGTGTTCTGCACCTCTTCCCATACAAGGATTAATATTCTGCCATTTAGATGCTCGAGTGGAAACTATTATTATAGGAGAATTCAAATAGAGGAATATATTGATCCCATCTTCCTTTAAATTCCATTGAACATGATCTTAACATATCTTACAGTGTCTAAATAGTTTACTAAAATTGGACATCAGTTTGAGGATGATAGGATGTACTGAAGTTCAATTCAGTATCCATATCATGTTGAAGACTCTTCCAAAACTTAGAGGTGAATCTTGGATCTCGATCGGATATAATAGATAGTGGTACTCCATGCAGCCTTACCACTTCCCTGATATATACCAGTGCTAGTTGATCCAATGAGAAATCATCCCATATTGAAATGATGTGTGCAGACTTTGTAAGAGAATCCACAACAACCCAGTTTTCATTGTTGCATTTGGATGTCTTCGGAAGTCCGGTGGCAAATTCCATGGTGTTGTTATCCCATTTCCATGATGGTATGGGCAATGGTTGCATCATTCCCTTAGGATTCTTCCTCCCTTCTTTCACATGCCGACACACCAAGCACTTTGATGTATACTCAGCGATCTCCTTCTTCATATTATGCCACCAATAATGATCTCAAAGATCTCGATACATATTTTTGTTTCTTGGGTGAATAGAGAAATTTGAACTAAGTGAATCACCCAAAAGTTCATTCTTCATCTTCAGAATTGATGGAACACATAGTCTTTTCCAAAATCTCACAATTCATTCTTCATTAACATTGAAATCTAAGTATTTCCCTTTTTTGATAGCTTCCACTTTCTTCTGAATTCCTATATCATCCTTTTGAGCATCCTTTAACCTTTCCAAAAGAGACGGTTGAGCAATAATTTGTGAAAGGATTGATGATGTTACCATCTTTATGATTTCCATGTCCATATTCATCAAATATAAAAATATTGGATCCTTTTAAATTCTCATTAATGATAGAATCTATGGGTCATTTATACTTAGAGCATCTACCACCTTGTTCACTTTCCCAGGGTGGTAACGGATTAAGAAGTCATAGTATTTGATCAGATCAAACCATATTCATTTGCTCAAGTTCAACTCTTTCTATGTGAATATATAATTGAGGCTTTTGTAGTCCATATATATTTCACACTTCTCCCCAAAGAGATAATGTCACCAAATTTTTAAAGCGAATATCACCATAAACAACTGCAAATAATGTGTTGGATAATTCTTCTCATAAACTTTCAATTGCCTTGAAGCATAGGCAATGAATTTTTCATTTTTCATCAATACACAACCCAATCCCTTCTTCAAAGCATCACTAAATACCACAAAAGTTCTCCACTTATGGGTAAAGTGAGCATGAGTGTAGTTATAAGCCTTCTTTTCAACTCCTTGAATCTTTCTTCGCATTCATCACTCGAAGAAAACTTTACTCCCTTCCGAGTTAGCTTGGTAATAGGTTTGGAAAATCACGAGAAATTTCTCACAAATCGATGATGTAACACCCCGAACCTAGATTCCTAGAGTCAGTGCACTATTTTAATACATTGACATGATTATAGGGAATCCAGTCCCGAACGACCGATCAGTTTAGAAGTCTTGGAAAATAGATTAAATACATGAACGCTACATTAAACTTTCTAACATACAACAAAAAAATATTCCTTTGAGAATTCCATTATTACCTTATCTTAACACTGCATCTCAAACATAAAACACTTCTTAGGATCCTATAAAAATAAAACATAAGAAACTGGTGAGATCAGATGCTTATTAAGGGTAAATAATTTAGCAGAAGATAACATAAACAATAGGCATGGTGAATAATTTAAAACACATGCCTTTATAAATAATAAACATGAACACTTTATGGACGAAATATAAGCTGAGTAAATAATGCCATAATAAAACATAGTCATTGGTATTCTACTAGTCTAATAACCATATGAAGCATTGATATTATTTTAATAATGAGGGAATGTATAATGCCAGACATTCTGAATCATTTTTTCAAGTCCTTGGCCAATACGTCTAAAAATGATTAAGTCCTTGTCCAAAACCATATATCAAATTGGTAAAGGCCTCATCTAATTCCATGTTTAATTGTCTCATGAGACTTACTGATGCATCGAGGAGCTATAACGGGATCCACCCATCACTTACTATGTTCAATACATTCCTCATATGAAAAGGTTGAAACATAACATAAAAATTTGTATTAGAACTAGCATATGAAATGTCAAAACATTAACCATAAACCATGAATGGTATAAAAATAACACATCCATAGTCAAACATATCACACAAACTTCAATACAATATGGAATATTTTTATCATAATAAATCAACTTTAAACAATTTTAAAATTCATCAAAGGATGTTGACATAGATGAAAATGATTTGTAAAACTCTTTGAGAGAAAAATCCATTTTTCATGAAAATATTTAAAAGTAAAACAATTTAGAAAGAAAAAATTTAAAGAAATTTTTGAATCAAAGTGTCCCATACCACTTTGAAACTTTTTAATGGAATTAAAACTTTAAAAACATTCGTGTCCATGTAAATAAATCCTTAAAAAATCATTTTCAAAACATGTACATTTATGAAAATGATTTAGAAGAATAAATATTTAAAACATTTAAAATGATGTTTTAATAAAAGAGTGCCTTAAAATAATCCCACTGAAAACTCTTTTATGAAACATGTAAATGGATAATAAATATGTCCCAGTAAAAACTTACCCATAAACAATCTCTAATAATAATGAGATTGAGGAATTAACCCTTACCTTGCACATTCCTTTGGTCGAGGGTATGTTTAACCTCCTATATAATGACCATAGTATGTTATCAAATTATACCAGAACCATATTCATATTTATTATATCATACATGATTCATTTAGTACTTTATACTAATAGTTTAATAATGATTTCCATCTTAAATTAATGTTTTGGGTAATAATCACTTTCTTTATCATATGTGTTTTAACTTATTATTCTTGATCGTATCATTTACATCATGATTTAAATGATTCTAGAATATAAAACTTTATTTATATATCATATATATTTAGAATATAAATATTAATAATAGATGTATATATGAAATGGAAGGCACCGTTTATGGAGATGGTAGGTCATACGTACGCATAAATGCTGTTTCTATTTTCATATCGTATTGAACGGAAGTAAGTGAATAAGATATATATAAGTACATACATACATACATACATAAATATATATATATATCTATATATTAGCATTATTATGTCATATATTACATACTTATTAATCATATATATTTTTATAATCATCTTTAAATGGTGAACATGGAAATGAATCTCATCGCGTTGTGGAGACGATAATCCGTACGTACGCATGAGCGACAATATCATTATTTTGATTTTATAATCATATATAATTGGATGGTATATCATATATAAAGAATCATTGACCTGTTATATTTATTATTTACATAAATTATACATCATTATTATACCCATCCAAATAATAATTTATTGAATAACAACTACACAACGACGTGGAGACGGTAATCTGTACGTACGCACGTATGGTGACATGTCATTCTTCGGATGGAAAAATAATGAATATGGTTATACCATATTTATACTAACAACACAGTATATAGAAGATATTGGAGTTTTTATTTTAGAATGGAAACAACAATGAAAGAGGAATTGGAATAAGAAAAGAACTTGAAAGAGGTGATGAAATATTTACCTCTTCTTTGGGTTCTTTCTTTTGACTTGATCAAAAGGGATCATTAGGTTGGATTTTTGAGCAAAATAAGGACTCCAGGATGAAGGGAAAAAATTTGAGACGATATTTGGTTAGGGTTTGGCCGAGCCAAATGGCTTTGAAGGTGTGAATTTAATAGAAGGGGGAGTGCCCTTTTATAAGAGGGGTGAGGGGCACCTTAGGAAAAGATCGAAATATTATTTTATAATAAAATCATATTCGGTTTATAATGGCTCCAAATTGATTTATTTTGAATCTAAAGTGGGGATGGGTCTAAATCGTCTCAACCAATAGTTTTTAGACAAGTTTAGGTTACCATTTTAACCTTATATTTTAGATTTAACTCTAAATTAAATAGTTTAAATTTTATCGTATCTTCTTGTATTATTACACTATATGGTTAATAAAATTACTATAAACATCCAAGAGAACCTCAAGTGGTTCATTAATGACAAATATAATATTATTTAAGCCCTTTGGACGAACCTTAGATTTTTAGGAATATTATATCTACCAATAATATAGTATTAGTTTTAAAAATTAATTTATGTAAATTTTATATTAACCTAGAAAATTATTGGAATTCATCAAAAGTCTCAAATTACTTTTATTTGGATATTTATAATATATATTATTTTAATCTTTCATTAATAAGATAATTATTGCATCATCATTGTGTCATAAATAAATTCCACTATTTAATGCCTAAAAATTATAAATAAAATACCATTATGTAGGAAATTGTTTTATCTTTATAATGAATGTTTATAGTCGAATTTATCTTATGTATAATCCTATATTAAAATGTTTTAGTTATGAAAACGTGAATTTAACACTTTTAACTCTTCTTCAAATTAAATAAAAATAAAGGTCTTAATCTAATCCAAGTGGACCTAAAGGGTCATATTTTATTCCTAAGGTTGTTTTTGGTCGAATTACACTTATCCAATAGAATTAGGATATGTGTTAGGGTAATAATAATATCATTTTTACCTTTAATTACCATATTTACTTTTAACCGTGGTAAATAAAAGTCAAAAATGACTATTCACCAAAAATTATTTTTATCTTATTGAAACATATTTTTCTTACTGATATCAACCGTGTCTTTCAAATTTTTGAAATTCAATTCACAAAAGCAGTAATATTTTGTTTTATGCAAATTTGAAAATTCTCCTAGGAGGTGGGTTAAAGGCGTTAAAAAGTTCCATAAAATTTTTATATATCTAAACATATTATAAAATGACTCCAATGAATTACATTGAACATATATAGGTATTATGTATCTATTTAGACTTAAAATAAATTTAAATAAAATAAATAATTATTTAAATAAAAAGTCGGTTTTAAAAAATAACTCAGGGTTTTCACTATTTATCAAAAATTGAAAAGTTTTCAGAAAAATTCCAAAAATTCACCCTAAGAAAATTTTGATATTAATAATTCAAAAATAAAGTCTATTTTACCAAATTCAAAACATATAAGTTGCATTTATTAATTTAAAATTAATTCTCGTTGTAAAAAAACGGGTTTTTAAAAAAGTAAAAACTATCAAAAGATTGGCATGTGTTTAGGTCAAATTTAAATGTGAAATTTCTTATAATGAACAACATTGTATTAAATGATAGAAATATAATCTAATTATACTTCTAAACCATTCAAATGTATAATTGAACACTATAAATTATTTTGATTAAAAAAGTTTTTTTAGTTAAAATTTAGTAATTTTCACTATTCACCCAAATATGAAAGTTATCAGAAAAACACCAAAAATTTATCGAAACTAAATTTTTTTTGTCCCGATTCTAAAGGATAAGTTTATTTTTCCAAATTGAATATATAAAAGTCTCAAATATTGGATTTAAAAAGGGTTCTTCATTAAAAGGTGGTAAAATTGCATTTTTTGAAAAAAATCTTTTATCTAAAAAATGATTTTGTTCTTATATTATGTCTAAGAAACACATAATATGGATGTTAAAATTATATAGAGTATATAAGATTCAAAATTCATTTACTACTATTTATAACCGCTTTTTGGACGTTTAGTTTGGTAATATTGTGGTGCACTCAAACTCGGTGTTGTGCGTAGCACAAGCTATTAAATTAATTTAATGAGATAACGTACTATGAGATATTGGGGTGTTACATTCTCCCCTCATTCAATAAATTTCATCCTCACAATTTAAAATTGTTCTTCAAAAATAAAAGGTTAAAAATAGAGAAATACTTTTGTGGAAAACCCAAATCATAAATTAGGTTAATAAAATTTAGTCTTGATAAGAGGGAAAGGGAAATGAAAAAGTTATCACCAAATTATTATCTCGATTAGGAGAACATTGGTGGAAATTAGAGACATATAATTGGAGGGAAAAACTAAATATTTATAGGGAGTGATTGAGGTCATTAATCATAATACATCATTTAAATATATTGACATAACAAATCCATTTAAAAACCATTTTCAATACCAAAATACGTAAGAAGAGTATTTGGTATTTATTTTCTTCTTTAAAAAAACATTTTGGCTTGTTAAGGAAGCCAAAGATCAAATAAAACTCGCAGCGTAAGAATAGTCGTTGTCACCTCATATGTTAAAAAAATTCATTTTTTTCATTTAGTAAAATTCTTTTTAGAAAAAGATTCCCCTTGAAATGGAAAGTCAAAGGGTTTTATACACCGTATAAAAGAAATTTATTTATGAATCAAAGCATTCCTCAATGAAAGGAGATTGAGATGAAGTCCCTTAAATAAAGTTTAAGAATTAATTTAGTCCTAGAATAAGAGGGATATATATATATATATATATATACTTGACAAGTAGACTTACATCCTTTAAGTCATTCCTACCACAAACTCATCTTTCACTCCAAAAGATTTCAAAAAAATATTTTATTTATCCTAATCGTACTAAGTTCTAAAAATAATAAATTTATAATTCACCTATCATACCTTTTAAAAAAGAAACTACATTATACAATCCAGGACATCACGTAGGCCAGTGGCAGGTGATGCAACCTTGTCACCCTTCGGTTGCGGGTTCATGTCTCACGGCCTTTTCGGATGCAACTGGTTGTCTCCCAACCTCTGGGTTTTCCTTTTTATAAAAATCCAAGAATAACCTTAACAATTGTATCCAATTTCAAACTTAATCCATTCCAACCTTTAGACTTATCCAAAATACTTACATCCAAACTCACAGAAAAAAATTTATAAATAAGTTAAACACAATGAAGATCCTTTTTTCCATGTAATAACATGTGAACACCTTCATCATGTATTCTTTTAAAACATGTTAACACCCTGAATTAACATAAGACCATATTGATTACATTCATGCTCCCTTATTCTTTATAGAATAATGGATATATTCCTTATATCTAGAAATTTTTAATATTCCAACAATGATGAAATAAAAAAACTATTAATCAATTCCAAGGAAGTCAAGAATATCTAATATAATTTATTCAAATCAACCATCGCTTATTCCAAAATCACTACCTCATTATCGGGACCATATTAAGGATTACCTTTCCTTTAACCATGTATTTTACAAAAAGTGTAGCTTACTATTAAGTCACTTATCTTAGAACCAAATAATCTCAAATCCTCAATAAAATATTACTGTATTACAATTCTTATTTATCTCCATAATTCATATAACCAGTATATTGTTGATACAACACCCAAATGAAATAATTCTATAACAACAACATAAGAAAAATAGTTATTACTATTCATCTGAGGTAGTATCATAACTTGATTATTATCCAATAGCATCATTTACGGTATACTCTGATGACTGGGACATTGATTCGCGTAGTGTCCCAACGCCGTGTAGATGAAACATTTTACATTTGAAACCTTTTTCTTACCCTTGCAATCATGTACTCGGTGTCCTTTTTCTCCACACTTATAACAAACTCCCATTCCCTTCAAGAATTTACCAAGGTGATTCTTTCCACATTAATCACATATGGTAAAATCCTTCTTTCCCCTATTCTATTTATCCATCATTCTCTCTACCATCCTTTTCTTCTCTTAATTCCCTTAAAAGCCATAGGACTCATATAATTCTTTACTAATCTTATTAACACATCATATTATTTCTTCATATGTTGAGAATACATGGGAGACTATTTCCCTTATAAATTTTGGATTAATACCATGAAAGATATGACCCTTTCTACTCTTTGGATCATACGTATTGTTGGATTTCTCATTCCTTCTATTGGGTGCTATTTCTAAACAATGGCATACACTAGGTCAGTTTATGAATCGCAATGAATAATTCCAAACTTGTAAAATACCCAATGTAAATTTAACAGTTTATGGATATAATCCATAATAATAAAAATGTTTTCTTTGAGGAAGTATTTACTCCTAAATCCTTCGTAATGGATTGTAATGAAAATGGTAATTATCCGAAGCATATCCCCCGGGAGTGTCGTAACCAATAGTGCAGCAAGGCCTGTTGTCATGCACGAGTTCCCATTCGAGTCTAGCTCAAAGCGGTGTTTTCAGGTTTTACCCTTAGGTACATCTGTTCCAGAGCCACCTCTACTTGCTCGTATCCAGACGAGGATGTATTGCTTGGAAAACTTACAAAATCTCTACATTACCAAAATTCTAGGATGTTATTCTATACCAATCCTCAAAGTCTATCTTAGGGTAGTGTTCTCTAATTAGAGTTTATCTAAATCTATTTCCAAGGTTATTGCTAAACTTCCTCTGATACCAACTGTAACACCCCGACCCTATATTCCCAGAGTCGGTGCATTATTTTAATACATTGGCATGATTACAAAGAATCAAGTCCCGAAATACCGATCAGTTTAGCAGTCTTGGAAAATAGATTACATACATGAACGCTACATTACAATTTCTAACATATAACGAAAAAATAATATTGTGATAATCTCATTGTTCCCTTAGCTTAACCCTATATCTCAAACATAAAACACTTCTTGGGATCCTGGGAAAATTAAACATATGAAAGGGGTGAGATCAGATGCTCAGTAAGGGTAAATTATTTTTCAGAAGATAACATAAACAATAGGCATGGTGAATAATTAAAAACACATGCCTTTAAAAATAATAAACATGAACACTTTATGGCAGAAATATGAGTTGAGTAAATAATATCATAATAAAACATAGTCATGGGTATTCTACTATTCGAATAACCACATGAACCATCAATGTTATTTTCATAATGAGGAAATGTATAATGCTAGACATTCTAAAACATTTTGTCAAGGCCTTGGACAAGACGTCTAAAAATGATTAAGGCATAAGCCAAAACCATATATCAAATTGGGAAAGGCCTCGGCCAATTCCACATCTAATTGTCTCATGAGACCTACCGATGCATCAAGGAGCAATAGCGGGCTCTACCCGTCACTTACTATGTCCAATACATTCCTCATATGAAAAGGATGAAACATAACATACAAATTCGTATTAGAACTAGCATACGAAATGCCAATACTTTAACCATTAACCATGAATGGTATAAAAATAACACATACATAGTCAAACATATCGCAAAACCTTCAATAAAATTTGGAATATTTGTATCATCAAAAATCAACTTCAAACAAGTTTAAAATCCATCATAGGATGTTTACATAGATTAAAATGATTTTTGAAACTCTTTGAGCGAAATATCCCTTTTTCATGAAAACATTTAAAAGCCACACAATTTAGAAAGGAATACATTTAAAGAAATTTTTTAATCAAAGTGTCCCATACCACTTTGAAATTTTTGAATGGAATTAACATTTTAAAAACATTCATGTCCATATAAATAAATCCTTAAAAGAACATTTTGAAAACATGGAAATTAATGACAATGATTTAGAAGAATAAATATTTAAAATATTTAAAATGATGTTTTAATAAAAGAGACCCTTAACAAAATCCCATTTAAAACTCTTTTATGAAACATGGGCATGGATAATAAATATTTCCCAGTAAAAACATACCCATAAACAATCTCGAATAATAATGAGATTGAGGAACTAACTCTTACCTTGCACTTTCCTTTGGCCGAGAATACGTTTAACCTCCTGTATAATGACCATATTATGTTATTAAATTATACCAGAACCATATTTATATTTATTATATCATAAAATATTCATTTAATACTTTATACTACCCATTTAATAATGATTTCAAGTTTAAATTAACATTTTGGGTAATAATCGCTTTCTTTATCGTATGTGTTTTAACTTGTTATTCTTCATCGTATCATTTAGATCCTGATTTAAATGATTCTAGAAAATAAACCTTGATTTATATATCATATAAATTTTGAATATAAATATTTAAAATAGATGTATTTTTGAAATGGAAGGCACTGTTTATGGATACGGTATGCCATACGTATGCATAAACATTGTTTCCGTTTTCATATCGTATTGAACTGAAGTATGTGAATAAGATATATGTAAGCACACACACACACACAGATATATATATACATATATACATATATCTCCAGTCTCATTATTATGTCATATATTACATACTTATTAATAATATATATTTTTATAATCATCGTTGAATGGTGAACATGGAAATGAATCTCATCGCATCATGGAGACGGTAATCCGTACGTATGCACGAGCAACAATATCATTCTTTTGATATTAAAATCATATATAATTGGATGTTATATCATATATAAAGAATCATTAATGTGTTATATTTATTATTTACATCAATTATACATCATTATTATACCCATCCAAATAATAATGTATTGAATAGCAACTACACCATGACGTGGAAACAGTAAGCCGTATGTATGCACGTATGGTGACATGTCATTCTTAGGATGAATAAAATAATGAATATGGTTGTACCATATTTATAATAACAACAAATTAAATAGAATATACTAGAGTTATTATTTTATAATGGAAACAACAAAGAAAGAGGAAGTGGAAGAAGAAAAGAACTTGAAAGAGGTGAGGAAATATTTACCTCTTCATTGGGTTCTTCCTTTTGACTTGATCAAACTGGCTCCTTAGGTTGGATTTCTGACTAAAGGAAGGCCTCTATAATGAAGGGAGGAAAGTGGAGAGGATATTTGGGCAGGGGTTGGATGATCTGAATGGCTTTAAAGGTGTGAATTTGAGAGAAGGGGGAGTGCCCTTTTATAAGAGGGGTGAGAGTCACCTTAAGAAAAGATTGAAATATTATTTTATAATAAAGTCATATTCAGTTTATAATGGAAAACAATTGAATTATTTAGAAGATAAAATGGGTATGGGTCGAAATACTCTTAACCAATAGTTTTTAGACAAGTTTAGGTTACCATTTTAACCTTATCTTTTAGATTTAACTCTAAGTTAAATAATTTAACTTTTACCATGTCTTCTAAAATTCTTACATTATATGGTTAATAAACTTACTATAAACATCCAAGAGAACCTCAAGTGGTTAATTAATGAAATATATAATATTATTTAATCCATTTGGATGAACCTTATATTTTTAGGAATATTATATCAACCAATAATATATTATTTGTTTGAAAAATTAATTTATGTCAATTTTGACACTATTTTGTATTTTGTTTTTGTGAAAGTCATAACAACTGTTGGGAAAAAATCATTCAAGGTATCATTGAATCATTTTTGAGGTGATTGTTTTTGTTGACAAAGTGGGCCTATATGTTGTGTTTGTTGACAAAGAAAACCATGATGTACAAATTTGTTGAAAAAGGGGTTTTCTTTGTGGGATGTCGATTTCAAGGGATGTTGTTTACGATCCATGTTTGGTTCAAGAACATCGACAAAGGAATGATCGATCTAAAGGCAGTTCAAAAAGATAAGATATAAGGTGACGCCATTTTCTAGTGTTTGCCAAATTGTTGAGCCTAAAAATCAACAAATGGAGAAAAGTGTTTTTGGAAAAGGGACTTGCGGGATGGTGTCTTGAAGGAATTGAAACTTTCACACCATATGTTTTTCAAGATTAGAACAAAAAAAATATGACAAAAGGAAAATGGGTGCCCAAGTTTTATGTTTGGTCGCACAAGTGACTTGCACGACAGAGACTAGGGCGGCGAGACCTGCGCACCGAGGGGAGACTTGTGCGCCTTTGCGCAGGGTGTCCAAATGCCTATAAACAGAGGTCAACCCGTCCTCATTCGGTAGCGAGTTCAACACTTAGAGAAAATCAGAGCTCTCTTCACGTAGGTGTGCTGGTCGCGCAAGTGGTGGTGTGGTCATGCAAGTAGAAGTTATGCTCCAGTTGATTGATGCGCTTCCAGAGTGGTTTGGGTGAGAAAGGAAGGGAGGTGCCCAAGTTTTGAGTTGAATAAGGGGGTGTCACCCAAGTGGATTGGTGACACTTTCACGCTAGGTTTTGAAGAAGCGTGACAGTTGGTGGTTGCATGCCAATATTTGTTTGGACATAAAAGGTTGAGAGACGCGCTAGTTTGGAGTTGCAGAAGCCAGTGTCGCGCAAGTGGTTGAGGTGAAATTGCGCACCGAGACTTGTGAGCTGGCTTGGAGAATGGAGCCAGGTATGGTTGAAGCACGATAGTGATTCAGGGCTGCATAAAAGCTAGAATATTACCAGATACCTTCAGTGCAAAGTTAAATTCATCTATGGGTGAAAGTCGGACTTCAACAGAGCATCTACATACAATAGAGGATGTATTCATTAGTGATAATTAAGAGACCTATAGGTCTATAAACTGTGAGTGGATACTTTCCATAGCAGTGAGAAAATGAAGAGGAAGAATGTGATCCTCTCCACCGACAGTGATCCAGAGAGAGAGAGACATGGAGTGACCCTTGGGAAAGCAGTGAGTTGACCCTAAATATTGTAAAAGTAGTGAGCCTGGGAATAGAAGTGATCTATCCCGAACTTTGTAAACAGCAGTGTGCTTTTAGTGGATTTGGTACATCGGCATATCGCTGATGTATGCTCCTTGGATGTAACCCAGTGAGGGTGAACCAAGTAAATATATCTGTGTCCTGTGCATAATTTAGTTTTTGTTTATACTTTGCTACAGGAAAGAGTGAGAAGGGAGTCTTGATTAATAGCGATAAATGATAAATAGGGGCATTTATTTTATTCTATCATACCCTTATTCACCCCCCTCTTAGGGTATCTAACCTAGTTGACCTATCAATTAGTATCAGATCAAAAGTTTGATATATGTACTTCTCTCTCAATGGAGGTCACCAATCATAAAGGGATTCCAATCTTCAACGGAAGTAATTTTCAGATATGGAAGAATCTAATGCAACACTATTTCCAATATTTGGGAATGGATGTGTTTACTACAACTATGCATGGTATCTCAGCTGACATCAACAGTGGAGCATTATCAGAAGTTGAAAGAAAAGAGCTAGATGCTGATGCTAAGGGTATTAATGCTTTAGGTGTAGCCCTTTTCCAATGCTATCTATACGAAGGTGATGTCATGAAAAACGTCACATGCTATGTGGGAAAAGTTTTTGAATATATATGAAGGGGATACAAAAGACAGAGAGGAAAAGCTGCAAGTTCTGTGGAACAAGTATGAAGATCTGAGAATGAGCCCGAATGAATTTGTTGATGCATTTTTTGACAGGGTAAATGTTGTTGTGGAAGACATGCAGGGTCTTAGAGAATTCATCGAAGATATAAAGATTGTGAAGCTTATCTTGAGGAAACTTCCACCTTGGTTTAATATGAATGTCACAGTCTTGTAATATAAAGACACAAAAGAGCTAATGTTGGATAACCTACACAGTACCCTTGTTGCATATGAAATGAGGAATGATGAAAATGATTCTATGGAAAAGGGAAAATCCAAGGAGGTGGAATTTAAGGCCATGAAGAATCTCACCATTTAAGAATCTCAGGAGAATGAAGAGATAGATGAAGTGATGCCATTCCTTTCCTCGAACCTTCAAAGAAGAAAAGGTAAGTTTAAAGGGATACTTCCACATGCATGATTTAGATGTGGAAAGGTTGGACATATCGCAGAAAGGTGCCCAAAGAATTCTCAAGATGATGAAGAGGATAAAGTTGAAATCCCCAAAAAGAAGTCTTCAACCTATGTGAAAGGAAAGAAACAGTTCAAAAAAAATTTCTTCAAGAAAATGAATCTTCTTTCACAAGACTATGATAGTTCAGATGAGTCTGAGGTTGAAAAGGTTGAAGATATAGAAAACTGCAAAGATCGTAGGGAAAATTCCATGGTGGTGGTCATCGGTAGTTCTCCGGAAAAGGTAGAAACTGATGCTGGAGAAGAAGAAGAAGAAGTTGAAGGAAGAGTTGATATGGAAGCCTAATAGGAAGCAAATCTTGAGGAGATAGACGTTTGGAGAGCCAAAATGAATAAATCCAATAAAGTGGTTCGTGATGCCAAACTCTATATGCAACAAAAATATGAATAAAATTATGAGCTGTTAGCAGAAACTGAAAAACTAAAATCTTCAACACCAGAGAGCTCAGAAAATATTGTTGATTATAAGCTTAAAATCGAGGAACAAAAGAATGAAATCAGTGGTTTGACTAACATATGAAAAGAGCAGGTCAAACGCATCAAAGAACTCGAAAAAGAAGTGGTTGGTATACGAAAAAGAATTAAGGGTCATGAAACACTCTTGACACCCAGTACAGTGCCAGGAAAAAAATTATTCAGAAGACTGAAAAGTTATAATTGGAGCACAAACCTCTAGTGGAAAAGAAGCTATAGTAGTGTTCCAATGATAAGACTAGTATGGGACAGGGATGAAAATAGAAAGCGGTCATGGATGAAGTCAAACAGCAAGAACCTACTCTGAGAATGAAGATAGATTTGGGTACAAAACAGAATCACAATATTAGAAGATCCCAAGGGAAAACCAACAGTGTAGAAGTGACACACAAGAATTCTCCTTACATTAGGTGCTATTGCTGTGGAAAGATGGGACACTCAGAGAATGTTTGTTCTATATACAAGAGATACCGAAGGGAACAAGAACAACAGTGGCATCCAAACAGAGCTCAATATCATAGAACATCCTTTGGAGGTCATTGTTTTTGGTGTGGAGGATTTGGGCACATGGCTAGATATTTCACATCAATCATACATATGAATGTGCCAAAACAAAACTCGAGCAGTCGTAAGCAGCAAATTAGAGAATCGAAAAGTGGTCCGAAAACACAAAATCAAATTAAAGCAATACATGATAAAGCTGGTCCATCACACTCTAAGGAAGATCAAGTTCTCATAACCACACTGAGTGTGAATTTGAAGACATGGATAAAAAAGAAAAAATATGAGAAGGTTTTAGTTGCAGAAATTTCCCTTAAAGCTTCAGATCGTTCAAGAGTATGAATCCTTGATAGTGGTTACACATCCCATATGATAGGTAACAAGGATCTCATTGTAGGAATATAATATGGCAAAGAATGATTTTTCAAGTTTGGGAACGATGAAGGGCTGAATATTATTAGTTCCGGAAAGGCTAAATTTGGGGGAAAAGAAATGAGACGTGTTGATGTCTTGGTAGTAGAGGGTCTCAGTCATAACTTGCTCTATGTCAGTGAACTACGTGAGTTTGGCCACTCTATCCGATTTACCAAGAAGATGTGTGTTGTGAACGGAAAAGATGGAGCAGTTATTCTATAGGGGAAAAGGACAAAGGGAAATCTTTACCTTGTATGTGGGGAAGAAGATATGTGATTTTTATCCATAGAGGAAGAAAATAAGCTATGGAATAAGCGAATTGGTCATCTATGCCAACCACTTATGGAATATCTGGTAAAGTGTGATTCTGCTAGAGACCTTCCGAAACTGTCACGTGGTCATACTCACGCATGCGATGCCTGCCAACAAGGGAAGATCATCAGAAAGACATACAATTCAAAGGAACAGAAATCATCCATAGTGCTCAAATTGGTTAATGCTGGTGTATGTGGACCTATCTCACCATGAGCCACAAATAGGCCAAGGTACTATGTCCTTTTCATTAATGATTATAGCAGAATGGCTTGGGTATTTGTCATTACCCATAAATCTGATGCGTTCAGTTGTATCAAGCAGTATAGGTGGGAATTAGAAAGGATTCTTGGGTAGAAAATTCTGAGATTTCATACTAATAACGGTACAAAATTTACAAACAGTCAAGTAGAAGAATATCTCAAGAAACATGGGATAAGGCATCATGTTTCATCAGTGTGAACTCCCCAACAAAATATAGTATTTTAAAGGAGAAATCGGATCATCAACAACATGGCCAAAACAATGCTTATTGAAAAGGAACTACCAAAGTTTTTTTGGAAGGAAGTAATTTTGACATCGGTCTACATTTCGAACAGGGCTCTATTATGTCTGAAAGAAGGGAAGAGTCCATATGAAATGTGGTACGGAAAGAAACCAACGTTGAAAAATTTCAGATATTTGGAAGTAAATGTTTCATTATCATAAAATAAAACCACATGAAGTTTGAGTCATAAGGAGATAAGGGGATATTCCTTGGCTACTCAGGTAAAAGAAATGTATATAAATGCTTTAAAAAAAGGCTGAGAAAAATTGTTGAGAAAAATGATGTCACTATAGTTGAAAATGTATAGAATACTCAACGACCTAGTGAACGGTTTTTTGATGACAATGATGAAGAGGTAAGCAACACAGGGGGAGTAGAAGTGTCATAGGATGACTTAGAAGAAGATACTGATGATAATCAAGAGGGAATAAAATCTAAATCTTCTAGGAAGCCAAAGAGTCGAGCTGAAATTGATAGGAAAAATATCATTGGTGATCAGACAGCTCCAGTTCAAACTCAAAGAATGAAATCATTTCAACAAACACTGTTTTAATCTCAGGAAGATCTAAAATGTTTTTCCAATGTAGCTGAAGATGAGTACTGGGTTCAGGCTATGAATGAAGAATTAGACCAGATTGAGAATAATCATACATGGGAGATTGTTTCAAGGCTTGCGGATAAGCACATCATCGGGACTAAATGGGTTTTTCACAACAATATGAATGAAGATAACACAGTGATTTGAAACAAAGAATGGCTGGTATGTAAAGGATAATCCCAAATAGAGGCATTGATGTTGATGAGACATTTTCACCTGTTGCAAGGATGGAGATAATCAAATTATTTTTAGCCATAGAAGTACAAAGAAAGTTAAAAGTGTCCCAAATGGACGTCAAATATTCATTTCTGAATGGGTGTCTAGAAGAAGAGGTTTACATTGAGTAGCCATATGGTTTTTTCATTCATAAAGATGAGAATAATGTCTGTCCATTGAAGAAGGCACTATATGGGTTAAAGTAAGCATGAAGAGCATGGTACTCAAGGCAGGATCAGTATTTGAAAAATCTTGGATTTCAACGTGGGGGAGTTGATTACAATCTCTATTTCAGCAATGACAGTAATCAAAGAATGATGGTGTTGGTTTATGTCAATGACATAATATTTGGAGGATCAGATGAAGCTCAGTGCAGAAAGTTTTCTGAATTCATGAAAAATGAGTTTGAAATGTCAATGATTGGAGAGCTATCATTTTTCCTTGGTCTACAGTTGACACAAGGAAGGAATGGAACATTAATTTCTCAATCAAAATATGCCAATGAGGTTTTGAAAAGGTTTGGAATGGAAAATTCAAAGGAAATGGAGACTCCAATTGCTACCCGGACGAAACTGTCGAAAGATGAGGATGGAAAGGAAGTTAATATCACAGAATACATGCAAATTATTGGAAGTTTTTTGTACTTGACCGCAACAAGTCCTGACATTGTTTTTGCCACATTCCAAGTAGAACATTACCAAATCAATCCAAAATAAATCCACATTCTTGTAGTGAAAAGAATAATTCAGTATATCAAAGGCACGATGGAGTTTGTCTTTACATGTAATGACAAATCTTAGAGTTATTGGGATATACTGATACAGACTGGGCCAGTTCAGCGGATGATAGGAAATCAAAGTCAGGTGGTGCTTTCTATCTTGGTGGATTATGTATTTCTTGGCTATGAAATAAGTACGATTTCATTTAATTGAGCACCGTGGAAGCTGAGTATATTTTGGCCACTCAATCATGCACACAATTATTGTGGATGAAGAAGTATCTTGAAGATATGGGAGTTGAAGTGAAGTCTCCGATCAGAACCCAGTGCGATAACTCAAGTGATATTAATCTTAGAAAAAATCCATCTCATCACTAAAGGACAAAGTAAATTGAGATCAAATATCATTTCATCAAGGCGAAGGTGGAGCAAGGGCTTCTGATGTTGGAGTATGGCCCTATAGAGCTACAGGTTGCGGATATTCTGACAAAGTCCTTACCCAAGGAAGTGTTTTAAAGGAATCTACTGGCTCTGGGAGTTCAGTCGACTCCCCGCACTTAAAAGAGTGTGGAAGTGGAACCCCCCTCTCCCTGAGGTATGATGTTTTCCCCCAATGTGCTGATATGTGTTCTCTACTCCATTACAGACTACAAAGGAGTGACCTTTGGGTTTGTTGACAAAGGGGTAGAAAATAGTGATTGTTCAAGGGGGAGATAGTGTGGAAATTTGATAAATCATTATTGATATGGGGAGAAGCTAATAGTGGAGCAGGGAGATAGGGGGAGCAATGAGAAAGGGGGAGAGATTAAATCTGACGATGCTGGAAGTGATCGATCAAAGGATAGATATCACAACAGCTGAGGATCATGATAAAAGCAGAAGAGTGGTTTTGGAATGTGGAAAGAATATTTCCAAAAATTGGTATCAATTTTGTGTCAACAATGGGTGTTATAGTTGAAGTGATTAATTGATGAAATTTTAATTTACTCTTGTTTCTCACACCGAGCATTGCTCATGTGGGCTTAGATTATGTGTTGAGTAAATCCTTGATCGCTATTGGAATCGCAATAGGAGAATGGTGGCTGAAGAATTAACGATGTATCTTTTTATGGAAGAGTTATCAACAAAACCAAAGGGGGAGATTGTTGGGAAAAAATCCCTCAAGGTATCATTGAAGCATTTTTGAGGTGATTTTGTTTGTTGACAAAGTGGGCCTTTGTGTTGTGTTTGTTGAAAAAGCAAACCATGATGTACAAATTTGTGGAAAAAGGGGGTTTCTTTATGGGATGTCGAGTTCAAGGGATGTTGTTAATGATCCATGTTTGATTCATGAACTTCAACAAAGGAATGATCGATCTGTAGGTGGTTTAAAAAGAGCAGATACAAGGTGACGCTGTTTTCCAGTATTTGCCAAATTTTTGGTCCTGAAAATCGACAAATGGAGAAAAGTGTTTTTGGAAAAGGGACTTGCGGGACGGTGTCTTGGAGGATTGGAAAATTTCTCACCATATGTTTTTAAAGATCAAAACACCACAATATGGAAAAAGGAGAATGGGCACCCAAGTTTTATGTTTGGTCGTGAAAGTGACTTGTGAGGCAGAGACTAGGGTGGCGAGACCTGCGCATCGAGGGGAGACTTGCGCACCATCATGAAGGGTGTCTAAATGCCTATAAATAGAGGTTGACCCCTCCTCATTCGGTAGTGATTTCAACACTTAGAGAAAATCAGAGCTCCCGTCGTGCAGGTGTGGCGGTCATGAAAGTTGTGGTGTGGTCGCACAAGTAGATGTTGCGCGCCAATTGATTAATGCGCATCCAGATTGGGTTGGGTGAGAAAAGAAGGGAGTCACCCAAGTTTTAAGTTGAAGAAGGGGGTGTTGCACAAGTGGTTTGGTGACACTTGCGTGCCTGGTTTTGAAGAAGCATGACAGTTGGTGATTGTGCACCAATATTGGTTTGGGAATAAAAGGGTGAGAGTCGTGCAAGTTTGGAGTTGCAGAAGCTAGTGTTATGCAAGTGGTTGAGGTGGACCTGTATGCCAGTTCTAACTTGCATGCCGAGACTTGCGTGCTGGCTTGGAGAAGGGCTCCAGGTATAGTTGAAGCACAACAGTGATTCAGGGCTGCGTGAAAGCTGGAAGATTTCCCAATACCTTCGGTGCAAAGTGAAATTCTTCTATGGGTGAAAGTTGGACTTCAACAGAGAATCTCCATACAATAGAGGATGTATTCATTAGTGATAATGATGAGACCTACAGGTCTATAAAATGTGAGTGGATCTTTTCCAGATCAGTGAGAAAAGGAAGAGGAAGAAGGTGATCCTATCCACTGGCAGTGATCCATAGAGAGACAGGGAGTGACCCTTGAGAAATTAGTGAGAGGAACCTAAACATTTTAAAGGAAGTGAGCCTTAGAATAGAAGTGATCTATCCTGAACTTTGTAAATAGTAGTGTGCTTTTAGTGGATTTGGTACATCGGCACATTGCTGATGTATGCTCCTTGGACGTAGCCCAGTGAGGGTGAACCAAGTAAAAATTGATGTATCTTGTGCATGCTTTAGTTTTTGTTTATACTTTTCTACAGGAAAGAGAGATAAGAGAGTCTTGCTTAATAGCGAGACAAGATTAATAGGGGCAGTTCTTTTATTCTGTCAAACACTGATTCACCCCCCCTCTCAGGGTATCTAACCTAGTGGATCTAATAAAAAATTTATTTCTTCGAACAAAATTTATCTAATAAAACCTAACATGTAATATTAACCGATAAAATTAGTGGAATTCATCAAAAGTCTCAAATTACATTTATTTGGATATTTATAATATCAATTATTTTAATCTTTCATTAACAAGGTAATTACGGAATCATCATTGTGTCATAAATAAATTAAATTATTTAATTTCTAAAAATAAAAAATACAATAATATTATGTAGGAAATATTTTTATCTTTCTAATGAATATTTATAGTCGAATTTATCTTATGTATAACCCTATATTAAAATGTTTTAGTTATGAAAACTTGAATTTAACACTTTTAACTCTTCTTTAAATTAAATAATAATAAATTTCATAATGTAATTCAAGTAGAACTAATGGGTAATATTTTATTCCAAAGGTTGTTTTTGGTCTAATTACACTTATCCAAAAGAATTAGGACATGTTTTAGGGTAATAATAATATCATTTTTACCTTTAATTACCATATTTACTTTTAACCATGGTAAATAAAAGTCAAAAGATACGATTCAAAAAAATTATTTTTTATCTTATTAAACCACATTTTACTTAATGATATCAACCATGTCTCTAGGATTTTTGAAATTCAATTCACAGAATTGGTAAAATTAAGTTTTATGCAAATTTGCAAATGCTCCTAAGAGGTGGGTAAATTATAGTAAAAAGTTCAACAAAATTTTTATATATCTAAACTTATTATAAAATGACACCAATGAATTAAATTTAACTTATATAGTTATTATGTATCTATTTTGACCTAAAATAAATTTAAATAAAACAAATAATTATTTAAATAAAAAGTTAGTTTTAAACAATAACTCAATGTTTTTCACTATTCATCAAAAATTGAAAGTTTTCTGAAAAATACCAAAAATTTACCCTCAGCTAATTTTGATATTACGAATTAAAAAATGAATTCTATATTACAAAATCCAAAACATAGAAGTTTCATTTATTTTTTAAAATTAATTCCCATTGTCAAAACAAAAAAAATGGGTTTTTAAAAAAGTAAAAACTATCAAAAGATTGACATGTGTTTATGTCAAATTTAAATGTGAAATTACTTATAATGACCAAAATTGTACTAAATGATAAAAATATAATATATTTATACTTTCAATCCATTAAAATGTATAATTTAACACTATAAATTATTTTGATTAAAAAAGTATTTTTTAGTTAAAATTTAGTAATTTTCATTATTCACCCAAAAATAAAAGTTATCAGAGAAACACCAAAAATTTATCAAAACTAAATTTTTATATCTATATTCTAAAGAATAAGTTTATTTTATCGAATTAAATATATAAAATCATCAAATTTTGGATTTAAAAAGGGTTTTCCATTAAAAAGTGGTAAAATTGCATTTTTTGAAAAATAATACTTTTATTTGAAAAAAATGAATTTGTTCTTATATTTTGTCTAAGAAACACATAATATGGATGTTAAAATTATATATAGTATATAAGATTCAAAATTCAGTTAATACTATTTATAATCGCTTTTTGAATGGCTAGTTTGGTAATGTTGTGGTGCGCTCGAACTCAGTGTTGCGTGTAGTGCAAGCTACTAAATTACTTTAATGAGATAATGTACTATGAGATATTTGGGTGTTACAGTTTATATTAACTAGATAATACCAAGAAGCTATGGATATTTTTTACCAATGTTGTCCTTAACCATCCCTCAATTGCAGCTTCCTTGGAGGGATCCACAAATATCCCATTACTTGTGATGATATGGCCCAAGAATGATACCTCTTTCAACCAGAACTGACACTTGTTGTACTTTTCATAGAGCTTCTCCTTCTACAAGGTCTTTAGTACAGTTCTTATATTCTCCTCATTCTCCTCATTGGTTTTGGAGTATAGTAGAATATCATCTATAAATACTGCCACAAATTTGTCAAGGTAATCTCTAAAGACTCTATTAATCAAGTCCATGAAGATTCTTGGAGAATTAGTGTGTCCGAAAGGCATTAACATGAATTCATAGTACTTGTATCTTGTAATAGAAGAAGTATTGAGGATATCTTCCTTCTTCATCCTTACTTGATAATATCCCAACCACAAATCCACCTTCGAGAAGTATTGTTCCCCACACAACTGATCGAAAAATTCATAAATTTTTGAGAGAGGATAATTGTTCTTTATCGTGATTTTGTTAAGCTCATGATAATCGATGCAAAGGTGCATTGAACCATCCTTTTTCTTGATTAAGAGAACTGGTGTACCCCATGGTGAAGCACTTGGGCATATAAATCCTATATCCATATTCTCTTGTAGTTGTTTCTTCAGCTCCTCAAGCTATACAACTACCATTCTATACAAAGTCTTGTATATCGGCAATGCACCTGGTATAAGGTCAATTGAGAATTCAAAATCTATTCTAGGAGGAGGACCATACAATTCCTTTGGAAACACCTCAGAAAATTCCATCACAATAGGCATGTCTTCAAGGATGGTTGCTTCCTTGGAATCAATCATATGAGCCAGATACACATGCTCATAGGGCAGTAATATCCATGCCTGAGATGATGAAGCTAAAGAAGATTCATCTTCCTCCTTGCACTTGTATTGAATTGATGATCGATTATCCATATGGAGAGTGATTTCCCTATCACAAAAATTTATGTTATCTCTATATAAGGAAAGCGAATCCATGCCAAGAATTGCATCAAATTCCACCAGAGGGAGTATGATGAGGTTTTTCGGAAAGTTCACTCCACAAATTATGACATGGGAGGAGTTATATTCATGGGATGAAATGATTTCCCCATTTTCCATAATCACTGAAATCTTTAATTCTAGGATTTGTGGTAGTTTTGGGATTGTTTTACTAAACTTCCAGGATATAAAATAATGCATAGAACCAAAATCAAAAAGTACATTCACTATTATTGAATGAATAACTAGCGTATATGTCCCCACTTCATTGTTGGGGTTCATATTGGAGGTAGTGATGAAAAAAGATCACCCTTGTTGCCTTGGAGGTTGTTGGTTGCCTCCTAAAACCCTTGGATTAGGGACTGGTTTGCAAAGTGCCTTGGTTCTTTGTAGTTGAAGCAATGAACAATGCGTTGAGGTTCGAGAAGAGCATTCCTCTCCTCTGCCACAGTCGTGTGTTTTTTCCAAATAGTTAATAGCCAAGTGCCTTTCTCTTCCACACCTAAAGCATTTCCTCGTCCCCTTTAGGAAATTTCCGAGGTGCTTCTTTCCACACCTTTGGAAAGTTGGGTTTTGGATTTTCTTAGAACCATTGGATTTATCCATCGGACCGCTAGAATTGAAGTCCACCTTATGCTTTTTATCCCCATAATACCCCTGAGATTCTCCGATCTCCATTTCAACCTTGAGGGCACATCAGATAATTTTTTCATAACTATCAAAGTCACTAATCACCATCACTTTCCGCATGCTAGGTTTCAGCCCACCAAAGAAGTGGTCAACCTAGAATTTGGGGGTAATGACAAAGCCGAATGCGTATCGTGCAAGCCTTGTGATATTTTCCTCATATGATCTGATAGATTCATCATCTTTTTTACTTGAGGGCAAGGAAGTCCCTTTCCATCTTAAGTCGGAGGGTGCATAGAAAATATTTATCCAAAAGCATCTTCAATAAATCCTTCCATTCCAACACCTTGATCTCCTCCTCAGGCTTTGTATTTTTGATCAATGTCCACCATTGATCAGATTTACCCTCCCTATTTTTAAGCATCCAAGAGAACCTTCTCTTGTTCATAACATTGAAGTATGGAGAAGATCTTTTCAATGGAGTTGATCCATTGTTCAGCTATTGAGGGATAATATAATCCATTAAAATTAGTAGGCCTTTGTATCACTAAGCTCTCGATAGCGACTTGTTCTTTCTTAGGGGGTGTTGAATGTTCCTCTTGACCCATGTTTCTGTTCAAGTCTTGAGTTAACTAAGATAGAAGCATGACAAAGTGCACAATTCCCGCTCCCATTAGATTGGTCATATCATTATCACAATCATCAAATTGATCTTCACATCAGTTGTTAGCCCGAGTCCTCCTATTACCAGCTATTCGTTGGAATAAAAGTAAAGTTAGGGGTAACACATAAAGGGTCATCCAAGGACAAAACTGATGACTTATAAAAAACTTTTATTTCCTTAACTTATGAATCCATAGGCTTTAATCTATGTTATCCATGATCTACTTTCTAACATATATTCTTAGGATAATTACCTTAATAATGGTTCATACTATGCTTGTGAATTTACCAATGCATATCCCCTGGGAGTATCGTCACCAAGAGTGTATCAAGACCCGTTGTTGTGTACCAGGATATCCCAAGTCAAGACCGAAACTCCATGTCAGGGTTTCACCCCTAGGTACATCTATGACAGAGCTGCCTTTACCTGCTCGTATCTAGACATGGATGTATTTTATTGATAAAACACTTACTCAGTACCCCCTCAAAAATTGGGGATCTTTTTATTATACTTAGTCTTGTCTTTAAGTCTTCACTATGGTTTTCTAATCCTAATCCCAAAAATAACTAAACCAATCCTCTGATACTAACTATAAAAACCCTTCATTTTATTACACACATAGACATGATTTAATATATATAAAACATCACTTGATACAACATAGAAGATCTAGAGGTCTAGTGTCTTTGGGGATTAAGAACATTAAAAAACAACTTAAAACATAGGACACACCATCTTATTGAAAAATTCCTTTACATGACCACTACATTCCCTCGTACTTAGAATTGCATGGGTTAACCTAAGGAAATGTATAATAAAAGGGTGATATATAAAGCCCAATAAGGTATTTAACGATGTATAACATTAAAGAGACAATACATGTTAATCAATATGCATATAAATGGAGTATAAGATAAACATGAACATAAAGGCATGATATAACATGATTAACATAACATGGAAATGTGGAAACAACATTTAACATGATTTTAGCATAATCCAAGGCTCATTGCACATGGATCATGAGTAAATACTAATTTCACTTGAATTATAATGAGTAAACCCTCATTTCACTTGACGTATCATGATACTAATCTTTACCCAATGCATTGGAGCGCTATCAGGGTGTACCCTTCTTAAACATTTCATTTCATGCATGAGTGTGCCACATGGATCATATAACATGGAATTAATCAACGTCATAAGTAATTACATGATTAAGTAATTTGGAATAAATACATGAATGTAACATTCAATATGTATATGTGTATAAAGGTGAAGACCCTTGATAGAGACATGGGTATGGTATTTACTACACAATGATCTTGGATTGGAAAAATGCGGTGCAATTTCGATAGCATAACGCATGACATAAGGATTCATGAAAATGGTCGATGAGAAAGAAATGTGTGTCTCATAATATGTACATGAAATGGAAAATAAGGGGGTCATATAGATACATGTCCCACCAAACTTAATGGAATTTTAATGCATAACACAAAAGAATTACTTGGATGTAAATGGGGAGATAGAAATCCCTCACAGAATTTTGGCATGGTAACGAGTGTACATGAGAGGAATTAATGGGAGATAAAGGGGTATAACATCATATAAACATAAATATGGAATTATTATAGAGGTTCAAAATCATACCCCAACATTTTTTATTGAAAATAAAAGGGCATAACAACTTAAAACAATCGAAAAAAATGACAAATGAAGAAATCCCTTACTTGGAAGTGTGATCCCAAAGGCTTGGTAGAGGCTTGAAGAGAATATTGGGAGCTTGGAAAAACTTGGGGAGGATTCTAGAGAGAGGATGGAAGAGGTTTTATGAACTCCAAAAGATTTTAGTGAAGAGGAAGTGGGAGATTGGATGGGTTTATATAGGAAAGAAGAGGGAGTTCATTATTATTTAGGTTTGGGTCATCACACATTAAAATAATCAATACCAAAATACCAGACCACGTTTTTTGAAAAAGGGGAGTGGAGAAAAATATTTTATATGGACAATGGTTGAAATTCTTAAAATAATAGGGTTGCTTATGTGGAGGTGAGTCACACGTTCAAGGAAATTCATTTAAAAAGTGAAAATGTTTTATAACTCTTGGAGGGTCCACTAATTTTTTGTAAAATAAATCAAACAAACCTAAAATCACATTATTTTAATTTTAAAACATTTATTGGACGAAAATATCATTTATATTATTTTATTACATCACTATTGGGTCATTATAATGCCATAAAACACATTATATATATAAACGATATTTATTTTTTACCCAAAAAATCGACTGTCTTAGAAAATTATGAAAAAATCACCGTTGAATATTTTCAACATCCTGATTTAAAAAATAATATTCATTTAATATAAATAATTTTCTAAATATTTGAATTTTTAATTTTAAAATAAAAACCGACATTTATCGAAAATTCATGGGTTTTGACAAAAACGACTTTTAGAACTTAATAAAAATTACAATTGCATTCATTAAATTATATGATAATTTATATTTAATAAAAATTAATTTAATAATAATAATATTTTATTAAAATAATATTTAATTCAAAAATCCTATAATTCTTTAAAATATATTTCTTAGTTGAATATTATATAGAAATACTATTTGCGCTTTAAAAACTATTTACAAAGTACCAATAATAAAATGAAAGTATATTCATTATTATATACAAAAATAATGAAAATAATCATATTTCTAAGATCTTTTAACATAACCCCTTATAAAACTCTCTTAATACTGAAGGGTAAGGTGTGCGATGGTGATAGACTCTTGAGGTAGCTCGGATAACATTGCTCGGGTGGTATTCTCTATCAACTTCCACTTCTCTCACAGACATTTCCGTTCGAGCTTAACATGTTGAAGCTTAGCTTGGGCTTGGTCAAGAGAGAATCCCAATAACTCCACCACATTTCCATGCTCTGAAAAAGGGGCTTCATATGGGAAAAGTCTTCTGGATGAGGCCATCGCTACTATTGTCTGAGTAAATTGGATTTGTTAAAACCCTATATTTATACCAATGATGTGGTCACTGTTCAACATCTATATTAGAAACAGTCACAATTCTTAATGGTATTTTAAAATATAGAAACATAAAACAAGATAAGTTCATATGTTATATAACCATTGTACATATTAAGACATTTAATTAGATCAAGAGGAATTTTCATTAATGAAAGTTTGGGTCGTTACAAGGTGAGGATCCCTTACTTGAGTGTGTGACACCAAATGCTTGGGAGGAGCTTCTTAAGAGCATTAGGAAACCCTATGAGGAATCTAGAGAGGGTGGAAAAATTAATAACGTGATTGGAGGATTCTTAGTGAAGATGAGTGGGATATTGAGTGAGTTTATATAAGAAAAAAGTTAGTACTTCTTTAATATTTCAAAAATATAGGTTTTAGAAAATATATAACAAAATAACCACAACCATATACTTTCCAATGATAGTTTCCCATGGTTTCATCGAAATGTGAGTAGTTTTAATTTTTAATATGGACAAGGGAAGAAATTAATAAAACAATACCATCTCTTATGTGGAAGTTAGTCATACTTTTAAAGCAATTATTTTAAAACCTTTAAATATATTATAAGAATTTGAGGACTCACAATGCCTTCATAAAATAAATAAAATAAACTTAAAATAAAATTATTATAATGGGAAAACATATATTTGGTCACGTATACACTTTAAATTATTTATTACACTATTGGGTCATTATGATGCCATATTTAACATAATATATTTATATGGTATTTGGTTTTTACCCAAACATTTATCTATCTTAGAAAATAATGAAAAATTTACCATTGGATAATTTATAAATTATAATTACAAAAATAATATTCATTTTATCTAAATATTTTTATTAATAGGTGTATTTTTAATTTTAATATAATAATATATATTTACTAAGAAATGCTTGGTTTTTTTACAATAATAGTTTTTAAACACTTATAAAAATTACATTTGAATTCATAAAAATTATATTATAATTTATATCTATTGAAAAATATTTAATAAATATAATTTATTAAAATATTATTTATTTCAAAAATATATTAATTCATTAAAATAAATTCTGTAGTTTAATTTGAAGATTACCAAAAAATACAAGTTTTGTTTTATTGTATAAAAAAAAGTTTTTAAATTAACAATAATGGGATGAAAATAAATTCAAAATTTTATTTAATATAATGTACATACTCATATTTCTAGAGTCATTATAAAAATATCTTTAATACAAAAGAAAACTTCTTAATAATAAGATGCGCAACAGTGACATTTTCATGGGGCATTTTGGACAACATGGTTTGGGTCGTGATATCGAAGATTATAAACTTCTCTCGTAAACTATTTCAATCATACCTAAGTTGTTGGATCTCAACTTTTTATTCATTAATGGAAAATTCTAGTGATCTTATCTCTCTCACAAGTGCTAATAAATGGGCTTTATAGGATACAATCACACTATTTGAGGCCATCACTTCCTTTATCTGTGTCAACTGGATTTGCTAAAAGCCTATATTTATACTAATCATGTGATCACTTTTCAATGAATATTTTATAAAAATTATATATTCTTAATAGTCATTTAAATACAATATAATATAATAAACAAAATAAGTTCATGTGTTTTTTATATTACATAATAAGAAATTTAATTAAATTTAAATGAGAAGTTTTATTTATAATAGTTATGGTCATTACAATATTCTACCCATATAAAATTTATCCCTCAAAAATTTCATTTCCCACACTAAAAAATATTAGGGTTACTATGTTTCATTAATTCCTCCAGTTCCCACATCACCTCTTCAAACTTATGGCCTCTTTGTAGCACTTTGACTAGGTTCATGGTCTAATTTCATAGAACATTGTCTTTATGATCTAAAATGTTCACCACCTTCTATTTATATTAATTATCATTATCAAAGGGTAAAACATCTAGATTGAGTACATGTGAGGGGTCTAGTATGTAATTCCTTAAAAGGGATATGTGGAATAAATCTTGTACTTGAGATAGGTTAGGTTGGAGTGGTAGTCGGTAGGCCACTGATCCAATGCGATCAAGGATATTAAAGGGGCTGATGTATCTTGGAATAAACATTCCATTATTCCCAAATCTCATCACTTTATTATATGGAGATATATGGAGGAATACCATATATCCAAAATTAAACTTTAGGTCTCGTTGATGATTGTCGGCATAACTCTTTTATCAACTTTGAGAAGCATTGATATAATGTTGAATGTTTTTATCCTTTCCCACCATTTCCTTGACCTTTCAAGGACCTAGAATTTTGTGTTCCCCAACTTCATCCCATCATGTAGGTGTTCTACACCTCTTCCTATAAAGATCTTTATAGGGAGCCATTTGGATGATTGAGTGGAAACTATTGTTGTAAGAGAACTCGACCATAGGTAGATATTGATACCCTCATTCTTTGAATTCAATTGGTCATGTTGTCAATATGTCCTCAAGTGTCTGGATAGTATCCTCATATTGGACATTAGTTTGGGGTTGATAAGACATACTGAGGTTCAGCTTAGTGTTCAGATCATGTTGGATAATTATTCATAACTTGGGGGTGAATCATGGATCTCGATCAGATACAATCCATAGTGGTACTCCATGCATATTTACTACTTCTCTAATGCAAATATGTGCAAGTTGATTCATTGAGAAATCATCTAAAATTTCAATAAAGTGAGATATTTTTATAAGAAGATCCACTACAACCCATATAAAATTATTTCCTCTAGATATCTTTGTATATCTTGTGACGATGTCCATGGATATGTTTTCCCATTTCCATGTTAGTATGGTGAATGGTTTCATCATCCCCTTAAACTTTTTCCTTTCATCCTTCACTTGCTGACATACCAGGAACAATGGTTCATATTCTATGATCTATTTCTTTATATTGTCTAACCAATAGTTGTCTTGGAGATCTCAATACATATTTGTACTTCTTGGGTGGATATATAAAGTCAAAATATGTTCATCATCCAAAAAATCATTATTTATGTTATGATTTGATGGTACACATATCCATGGCCCAAATATTGAAACTCCTTCATTAACAATGAACTTTGAGGGCTCCCCTTTTGTTATAGTTTCCACTTTCTTATGAATTACCACATCATTTCATTGAGAAAGCATTATGCTCTCTATATGAGATGGTTTAGAAATAATTTTTGAAAGGATTGAGGACGTTCCTTACTTTATGATTCTGTAACGCCCCGACCCCAGCTACCCAGAGTCTGTGCATTACTTCGTAACATTGGCATGATCACAAAAGATCATGTCTCGAAAGAACGATTAGTTTAGTAGCCTTGGAAACACTAGATACATTCATAAATGTTACATTACATCATAAAGTGAAAAACTAATAACAAAGTCTTCATAGTCCACACTCATATCCTCTTATGACTATCCCAGCAGGTCATTCATAAAATACTTCTTCACATCCTGGAAAATATTAAAACATTGAAAGGGGTGAGCTCAGATGCTCAGTAAGGATAAAAACATAGCATAAGCTTTCATAAATAAACATTAACATTTAAGGCAATGTATAACTAAAACAAAAGCCTTTTAAACTTGAACTTTAGCATAATATGGCAAAAGTGAAATGAAATAATTCCATTTACTTCTTCACATGGATATTCTACTGGTCGAATAATCACATGCAATATCAATAACCACTTTCATAATGATGGAATGCATAATGCCAAACTATCGTAACCACGTAGCCAAGGCCTCGTGCCAAGACCACAAATAAGATTTTGTCAAGGCCTCGTGCGAAGACACTAGTTTGTCTCATGAGACCTACCGATGCATCGAGGAGCTATAGCGGGCTCCACCCGTCACTTATTAAGTCCAATTCATTCCTCATATGAATAGGTTTAAACATATCATAAACCATAACATAATCATATCACATAAAACATGCATAAAGGAAACAAAACATTTCCACATTTCAATCACAAGATATCAATACAACACATTGATATAATAAAAACGTTTTCAAAACCATTTTCAATACCAAAATAAAAGAAAGTTAAAACTTTGTATTTATTTTTCATTAAAAAAATGATGGCTTGTAGAGGAAGCCAAAACTCAAATAATGGTCACGGCGGCGGAGAAGTCATTGTCGCTGCATATGTACGGAAAT
This sequence comes from Viscum album, assembly GCA_963277665.1. NCBI lineage: Eukaryota > Viridiplantae > Streptophyta > Magnoliopsida > Santalales > Viscaceae > Viscum > Viscum album. Next base: position 508,635,142 of record OY728140.1, read on the forward strand.
AAAAACATTCCCTTTTTTTCGTTTAGTAAAACCCTTCGTATAAAAAATATTCCTTTTGAATAAACGTAAAAGTCAAAGGGGTTTATACACCGTATAAAAGAAAGTTGCGTATAAAACCAAATATGCCTCAATGAAAGGAGATTGAGACGAAGTCCTTAAAAATATAATTTTTTAAAATAAAATAGATCTATTATGTGTATTCACTATAGGTACACATAAAGAAAGTAAAAATACAAAATAAGACATAATAATATCATGACATAATTTGAAAGTAGGAGATTAACCCAAAGAATGGATGTTGGGTTAAGAAATTCCCTTACCTCATTTCCGACTTGAATCAACCATTCTTTAACCTCCTGAATAATAAACTAGAGTTAATATCTACCTTATTAAGAACCATTTTCAATTTCATTATCCTTTTTATATCACTTATTATGTAATTATTTAAGTTAATAACGGTCGTTTTGTCGATCTTTGGTACTTGAGTCAACGATAAACTTCTTATAATTACAAGTTGTTCATGTGGTGAAATATCCATTATATCCAGAATTATATTCATAATGTAGATATCATATATATCATATATATCCAGTATATACATTCATTAATAATATTACGTAACATTTAGAGGTAAGAAATGAAATGCACCGTTCCTGGAGACGGTAAGCCGTACGTACGCATGAATGCTACTTTCATTTCTATTTTGTATTTAATGGAATGAAATCATAATGATATAAATGTATAATATAATTCCAGTATAATAATGCATATAATACTATTTACTCCATCCTTTATACATCCCACATATGGTATTAACGATTCAAATCACTTTGAGGGGGCGGTAGTCCGTACTTCCTAAAATGAAAATATCGCGTTTACCCATAATAGAAACCATAAAGGTATGCTATAAATGAAAAATACAAAATCATAAGTAAAACAAAAACATAATATATATCATATATAAAAATATTGTCATCATAATGGCCACCATTAGAGGTGTTATATGAGTGTTGAACAATCATCGTTTCGTGAGGCAAAAATTCGTCATCCACAGAAACAGTATGTTCTTTAACCATTAGATGTAGGTGTGTGTAAGTGTAGCTCGAATACTTATTATAACAAAATCATAGTATATTGAGGATACTGGTGTTGTTACAAAAGAAATGAATAAAAAGTGTTTAGGGGGTTCGAGAAGAAAAATAAAACAAAACAACATTAGAGAAGACATTACCTTAAAATCGGGTAACTCTTTTTGATTTGAGCCAAAGGCTTCCTTGGGAAGAGTTCTTCCCAAAGTGATGCTTCTATGAGTAAGAGGGGGATTTTGGGAGAGTATTTGGGCAGAGTTTGGCCGAGAAAAATGGCTTTAAAGTGTGAATGTGGTGGTAGAGGTGGGGGCCTTTTATAAGTGGAGAGGAGGGGCACTCTTGGAAAGTAAGGAAATTTTACATTATTATACAATGATTTTCGGATTCTAAAGGTCCCACACTTATATAATTCGTGGATAAGGTGATAAGGGTTCAAAATATACCCATCCAATAGTCTTTGGACAAGTGTAAGCCTTGGAGTTTACATTATCTTTTCATTTTATTAAAATCGTTAAATAATGAGGTCATCGGTGCATCAAAATGATGCCATAAATAATTTAATTTATTTAATGTCTAAAAATTATAAAGAAATACTATGATGTAGGAAAGATTTTTAGATTTCCAATTACTATTTATAGTCAAAAATATGACTTGTATAACCCCATGTAAAAATTGTTTTAGTAAAACATTTCATGTTTGTGTCATTTTTTACTTTAACATTAAATAAAAGATATTTATGTCATTTTCCAACTAAAGTGGCTCCATGGGGTCCCCAAGTTGACCCATGGATTTTATTGGTCGGCCATGGAACATCCAATGAGGGTAGGACATGTGTCAAGCTCATCTCATATTATTAAAACATTATTTTTACCTTAAACTACACTAATTACCTCTAATCGCGATTAAGAACTTAAAAGTTACTATTCACCAAAAATTATTTTAATCTCATTGAACCACATTTTACTTCTTAATGACAACCATGTATGTCGGATTTTTGATAATCAAAACACAGAAGTGGTAATATTTCATTTAAATGAAAAATCAGTTATTTAACTACCACTTAGTGGTTTCACTATTCATCAAAAATTGAAGTTTTTCAGAACAATGCCTAAATTTCACCCTAAGCTATAATTGATATTCCCATTTCTAAAATGATGTCTATTTTAATAAATTCCAAACATATATTTTGCATTAATTAATTTTATAATTAATTCCCGCTGTCACAACAAATAGCGTGTTTTTAAGAAACAATTTATATCAAAAGATTGGCAATTGTTTATGTCCAATTTCAATGTTAAATTAATTCTAATGACCACCACTGGTTAAAATGGTAAAAATATATTCTAATTATACTTTAAAACCACTAAATAGTATAATTTATCACTATAAATTATTTTGATTAAAAAATTTGTTTTTAAGTATTTTTCACTATTCATAAAAAATTAGAAGTTCTCAGAAAAATACCAAAAATTCAACTTAGGCTAATTTCAATATTCAGAATCCAAAAATGAAGTCCATTTTGAAATATAAAATTTCTATAATTTTAAAAAGTGGTTATTACTATTCATAACGGCTACTTTGATTAGTCGCGGTGTTTTAGAACTCGAAGTTGCGTACAATGCAAGCTATTGCATTATTGAATGAGAAGCATATCGCGGAAGCTCGGGATGTTACATTCTCCCCTCCTTCAATAAATTGCGTCCTCACAATTTGAAATTTTTTCTTTGAAAATAAAAAGTTGAAAAGAGAAAATACCTTTGTGGAAAACCCACATCGGAAATAAGATTAATAAAATTTAGCCTTAATAAGAGGGAAAGGGAAATGAAAAAGTCACCACCCAATTATGATCTCGATTAGGAGAACATTGGTGGCAATTAGAGACATATAATTGGAGGAAAAACGTAAATATTTGTAGGGAGTGATTGAGGTCATCAATCACAATCAACTATCAAATTGAGGGCCTCAAAGCCTTCAATCTATGTTAATTTAAAATATCATCAGTTCAACAAGACATAAGGTATTAGGATAACACATTTTTTTGTTTTAATATACCTTTACTAAAGTTTAAGAATTAATTTATTCATTGAATAAGAGATAGGTATATATATATTTATGCTTGTCAATTAGAGTTTCAACCTTTAACTCATCTTTCACTCAAAAAGATAATAGAACTCAAAAATATTATACTTATCCTAATTGTATAAGGTTCCAAATGTTAACACATACCATTTAGATTAGTAAAATTATTTTGTAATAACCAGGGACTTCCTGTAGGCTAGTGGTAGGAAATAAAGGCCTGTCGCACTATGGTTGTGGGTTCGATTCCTGCAGCTTTGTCCGACGCGACGGGTTATGCCCCACCCTGCAGGTTGTACTTTTCCTAAAACTATAGTATTATAATATTCCAAAAATAATCTTCATAAATTTTTTAACCTTAAATTATACTATCCAAAGATCAACTTAATCCACCCAAACCTTTATAGTTATCCAAAATACCTCTGTCCAGACTTTCTCTAAAATGTCTCTCAATTCCAAAATCAATTTATCAGATTCCCCAAACAAAGTAAAGTTTCTATTATTGTCACATACTAAAAATATAATTACCTTCATCATATTAAATCCTTACTGAAATCAACAAGTACTATAGTATAATCCTTATATATATATCACATTATTCTAATAACCAGAATATAATCCATGAGTCCAAAAGCACCAATACAGTAGTTATTCTGCTTCAACTGTAGTAACAGCATAAGATTGTCCTTGATCCCTTGGGCCTTTTGTGAGGTATGTTTCCCGGACGCTTAGGAAATTCATTTTCATAATGCCCCATTTCCCTACAATTGTAGCATTCAACATTTATAGCCTCTTTCTTTCCCTTGCAATCACCCGCCTGGTGACCTTTTTCTCCACATTTATAACAAACTCCCATTCCTTTTAAGCAAGTACCAGGGTGATTCTTCCCACAATTATCACATAATGGAAAATCCTTCTTTCCCTTTTTCCCTTTATTTGTCTCTTGTTCCACCGTTCTCTTCTTCTCTTGCTTTACTTTGTTGTCATAAGACTTAGAGAATTCCTTTTCTGTCTTGATAGCACACGAGACAATATCTTCGTATGTTGAGAAAGATTGTGATACTAAAGCTCTACGGAGAAATGGTTTTAACTCATCAAAGAAACGATCAATCTTACCTCTTGGGTTACGTATATAATCTGCAGCATACCTTGTTGGATCGGAAGAAACCCTAGGAGGGAAATGATGAAAAATGGGAAGGAAAGATGGCAAGAGGGGGGGTGAATTGCCCTTTAAAAAGTGATTAACAATTTAAAATCAAAGTAAAGAATGCAGCGGAAAGTAAAGAGGCAATCACACAAGAAATTGATAACGGAGTTCGGCCAAAACCCGGCCTACGTCTCCGCTCCCAACTCAACCGTTGAGAGATTCCTACCGCTTGCTTTTCAATGGTTTTAGCAAGAAACCCACTAGGCTTTGAGGTAGCACTAGGACCTATTACAGCTTGCTTTTATTGGTTAAGCAAGAACCCACTTGCTTTCAATGGAATAGCAAGAACCCACTAGCCTTTTTAACGGGTGAAGGCTAGCTCACCGAAACACAAGCCTTTTAAAAGGTAAGGCTTGAAGAAACCTCTTCACACCTTAATGGTGGTGTGATAACCCAAAAGAAAGGGGGAAGAGAAAAGGTGTTGGGGTTTGTAGGCACAAACCCAAAATTAAAGCTCAAAAAGATAAAACAATAAAAACCGTATTGTAGGAAGACTTGGGAGCCAATTGGATGATGGAGCTGATGTAGCGTGCTCTCCCAAGCTTCTTGAGGGTTCTCTTGAATGTGGAATTGGATGGAGCACTTGGGGTTCCCTTGGAGGAATGCACCGGAGGTACGCCAAATGATCAACAAGGTGTCCGTGGGCTTCCGTATCGTTCCGGTTAGTGTCCGGGGCTTCCTCAGCCTTTATTTATAGGCATGGAACCCATTGGGGGCCTTCGGAGCCGTTGGAGAAGTCCTCGGAGCCGTTGGAGGCCAAAAGAAGGTTGACTGGTCAAAGCCAACGGCTAGTTTGACTGGGCTACCGGCTGGCCGGTACAGCTCCACCGGCTGGCCGGTGCCTTGGCAGAGGAGAGGAGATTTGGTCCAGGCTCTACCGGTCGACCGGTGGAGGAGCCACCGGCTGGCCGGTGGGAAGACAGTAGCAAACACTATTTGGGCTGGGTGCCACAGGTCGACCGGTGACAGAGCCACCGGTCGACCGATGGAACCTGGCAGTGGGCAATGCCTCTGCCAGTTCCACCGGCTGGCCGGTGGTCAAGCCACCGGCTGACCGGTGGTCTGGATTTCAGTCCAATTCTCGTCCATTCTTGGGCCAACTTCTTGGCAACCTTGTGCCTATCATCCACAACACTTAAAACACAAAGTTAGATAAAAAGAAAGGTGATTGTGATCATGAAAATCAAACAACGAGGGGAACGAGATGTACAACAATCTCCCCCTATTTTTATGATCACAATCACCAAAACAATTAAAGTAAAAACAAAAATTAAAGGCATGCTTTTAATGAATAAATTGAAAATAAGCAATGCATGATCAAAAAGGTTTCTCCCCCAATCAATCAAGAAATTTCTCCCCCTTTGTGATTATCAAAATAGAACGGGGCATAAAACTTGATTGAGGGATATTTTGAAAAACAAGATTGAGATTATGAAAATCAATTGAGATTTTTGAAATTGAAATGAAAAATTGAATAACAGTTTGAATTGAAAGTTTTGAATCAAAAACCAATTGAAAATTTGAAACCAAAAGTTGAAATTGAAAGTTTGAAAAATCTTAAACAAACCTAACTCCCCCTAAATAGAAAGAACTAATCACCGGGGAGAGGAAATAAATTTTGGCCCGGAGAGACTCGCAAGAAGGGATTTTTCAATCCAAACTTGTCTCATAGCGGGTCTTCTCCTATAAAATTCATCGGAATAAAAAATCGATTTGGGCCTACCATACCGGGCGTTTTTGCAATTACATTCATATATCATGTGCCCGGGTTTTTTGCAATAGTTACAAAATTTAAAACAAGAGCTCCCCCTTACAAAAACAGTGGGAGCATGGGAGGAGGAAGCTTGGTTGGTGTAGCCAAGTCCATGTGTGGTTCTAGAAACACGTTGAGAACCAAGGAGTTTTTAAAGGTTTTGTTCTCCGTTGGTGAATTTAGCAAGAGATTCCCTTAGATCTTTGATTGTTGATTCCAAGGAATCAACATTGGGAATGTTTTGTAATTTGAGGGACAACTCCTCCTTCTCTTTGAGCAGTTGTTCTTTTTCGGAGGAAAGTTTTTTGAAAGACTTTTTCAAAGAAACAAATTTTGATGAAAGCTCATGAAAACCATTTTCTAGTTGGTCTCTAGCATGTTGGAGTTCTTCATAAGAAAGATGATTGAAAGAATTAGAAGAAGTAGAGGACGAGGATGAGGAGTCGGAAGATGATACCTCATGTTTTGCCATTAGGCATTTTTTACCTTGGTCGCTCGAGGAGAATGAGGAGAAGGAGGAGCTATCACTCCATGTTGCCTTTGAAGCCTTATTCTTTTTCTTCTTGGCCCTTTTCTTGTGAAGTGGGCAAGCGGGTACGGATTTTTCATCGGGTTCTTGCTTGTTGTCGGGTTCTTGCTTTTGAGCCTTCTTAGTGCCTTCATGGGTAAGTTCTAAAAGCTTCCAAATATCATGAGAAGATGTGCAAGAAGAAATATGATCAAAAACATTTCTATCAAGACCACAATGAAGAGCGTTCATGGCTTTGCCATCAAGCTCAAAGTAAGCAATGTCATTGGGGGTCCATTTTGACTCATCGGGAGAGGAAAGCGTAAAACCATGCATAACAATTCTATAAATTGGATAACCAATGCTTTTAAGAAAAGTTGACATGCGGGTTTTCCAAAAACTATAATCGGCTCCATCAAAGAATGGAGCACGATCCAAAGAATGTCCTTCGGGGGATTGAGAGGAAGAAGCGGTAGAAGCCATCAAAATAAAAATAGGATCTTTAATTTGAAACCGGTTAAGGAATTATTCAAAAACGCCCTCTGATACCAATTGTTGGATCGGAAGAAACCCCAGGAGGGAAATGATGAAAAATGGGAAGGAAAGATGGCAAGAGGGGGGGTGAATTGCCCTTTAAAAAGTGATTAACAATTTAAAATCAAAGTAAAGAATGCAGCGGAAAGTAAAGAGGCAATCACACAAGAAATTGATAACGGAGTTCGGCCAAAACCCGGCCTACGTCTCCGCTCCCAACTCAACCGTTGAGAGATTCCTACCGCTTGCTTTTCAATGGTTTTAGCAAGAAACCCACTAGGCTTTGAGGTAGCACTAGGACCTATTACAGCTTGCTTTTATTGGTTAAGCAAGAACCCACTTGCTTTCAATGGAATAGCAAGAACCCACTAGCCTTTTTAACGGGTGAAGGCTAGCTCACCGAAACACAAGCCTTTTAAAAGGTAAGGCTTGAAGAAACCTCTTCACGCCTTAATGGTGGTGTGATAACCCAAAAGAAAGGGGGAAGAGAAAAGGTGTTGGGGTTTGTAGGCACAAACCCAAAATTAAAGCTAAAAAAGATAAAACAATAAAAACCGTATTGTAGGAAGACTTGGGCGCCAATTGGATGATGGAGCTGATGTAGCGTGCTCTCCCAAGCTTCTTGAGGGTTCTCTTGAATGTGGAATTGGATGGAGCACTTGGGGTTCCCTTGGAGGAATGCACCGGAGGTACGCCAAATGATCAACAAGGTGTCCGTGGGCTTCCGTATCGTTCCGGTTAGTGTCCGGGGCTTCCTCAGCCTTTATTTATAGGCATGGAACCCATTGGGGGCCTTCGGAGCCGTTGGAGAAGTCCTCGGAGCCGTTGGAGGCCAAAAGAAGGTTGACTGGTCAAAGCCAACGGCTAGTTTGACTGGGCTACCGGCTGGCCGGTACAGCTCCACCGGCTGGCCGGTGCCTTGGCAGAGGAGAGGAGATTTGGTCCAGGCTCTACCGGTCGACCGGTGGAGGAGCCACCGGCTGGCCGGTGGGAAGACAGTAGCAAACACTATTTGGGCTGGGTGCCACAGGTCGACCGGTGACAGATCCACCGGTCGACCGGTGGAACCTGGCAGTGGGCAATGCCTCTGCCAGTTCCACCGGCTGGCCGGTGGTCAAGCCACCGGCTGACCGGTGGTCTGGATTTCAGTCCAATTCTCGTCCATTCTTGGGCCAACTTCTTGGCAACCTTGTGCCTATCATCCACAACACTTAAAACACAAAGTTAGATAAAAAGAAAGGTGATTTTGATCATGAAAATCAAACAACGAGGGGAACGAGATGTACAACATACCTCGCCAACCTTGTAAAGTTGTCCTTATACTTTATGACATTCTCATCCTCCTTCTGCCTCAGACTCAGAAATTGCCTTTCCATATCTGCTCGATGGTCATGTGGAAAGTATTTTCCTAAGAAAAGTTCTTTGAACACTCTCCATTCCATACTTGATACTTCTTCATCTTCCTTTGTATTTTGAATCAATGACCACCATTGATCGGCATCTCCAGTGAGGCGGTAAACTGCCATGATAGCCTTCTCCCTTTCGCTACTCCCCAAGGAATGGAATATTTTCTCTAAGGAGTTTATCCATTGCTCAGCTACTAATGGATTTGTACCCCCATTAAATGTTGGCGGTTGTTGCCTCATGAAGCGGTCTAACATTGATCATCTACGTTGCGGATCAGGGTGCTCCATACGAGTAAGGTTATTATTCATAACCTGAGTGAGTTGTCCCAGTATGGTAATAAGTTGATCAGCACCAGTTGTATCTCCAGCTCCACAATAATTATCTTGATCAGGAGTGCAATCCCTACACGAAGTGCGTGCATTGATATGGTTTCCATTCCTTCCACTAGGCGCCATTTCTAAACAATGGCATAAACTATATTAGTTTATGAATCAAAATACATAATTCCATACTTGTAAGATACTTACCATAAATTGAACTATTTATGGATATAATCCATAAAAATGTTTTCTTTGAGGAAGTATATACTCATAACCCATCATAGTGGTTTATAAAGAAAATGAGAATTATCCAAAGCATATCCCCCGAGAGTGTTGTAACCAAGAGTGCAGCAAGGCCCGTTGTCGTGCACCGGTTCCCGTTCGAGTCTAGCTCAAAACAGTGTTTTCGGGTTTTACCCCTAGGTACATCTATGCCAGAGCCGCCTCTACCTGCTCGTATCCAGACAGGGATTTATTGCCCGGAAAACTCACAACATCTCTACAATACCAAAATTCTAGGATGTTCTTCTATACTAATCCTCAAAGTCTATCTTCGGGCTATGTGCTCTAATCAGAGTTTATCTAAATCTAGATTCCAAGGATAGTAGTAAACTGCCTCTGATACTAACTGTAACGCCCCGACCCCAGCTACCCAGAGTTGGTGCATTACTTCGTAACATTGGCATGATCACAAAAGATCATGTCTCGAAAGACCGATTAGTTTAGTAGCCTTGGAAACACTAGATACATTCATAAATGTTACATTACATCATAAAGTGAAAAACTAATAACAAAGTCTTCATAGTCCACACTCATATCCTCTTCTGACTATCCCTACAGGTCATTCATAAAATACTTCTTCACATCCTGGAAAATATTAAAACATTGAAAGGGGTGAGCTCAGATGCTCAGTAAGGATAACAACATAACGGAAGCTTTCATAAATAAACACTAACATTTAAGGCAATGTGTAACTGAAACAAAAGCCTTTTAAACATGATATTTATCATAATATGGAAAAAGTGAAATGAAATAATGCCATTTACTTCTTCACATGGATATTCTACTGGTCGAATAATCACATGCAATATCAATAACCACTTTCATAATGATGGAATGCATAATGCTAGACTATCGTAACCACGTAGCCAAGGCCTCGTGCCAAGACCACAAATAAGATTTTGTCAAGGCCTCGTGCCAAGACACTAGTTTGTCTCATGAGACCTACCAATGCATCGAGGAGCTATAACGGGCTCCACCCATCACTTATTAAGTCCAATGCATTCCTCATATGAATAGGTTTAAACATATCATAAACCATAACATAATCATATCACATAAAACATGCATAAAGGAAACATAACATTTCCACATTTCAATAAAAAGATATCAATACAACACATTGATATAATAAAAACGTTTTCAAAACCATTTTCAATACCAAAATAAAAGAAAGTTAAAACTTTGTATTTATTTTTCATTAAAAAAAATGATGGCTTGTAGAGGAAGCCGAAAATCAAATAATGGTCACGGCGGTGGAGAAGTCATTGTCACCGCATATGTATGGAAATAAAAACATTCCCTTTTTTGTCGTTTAGTAAAACGCTTCGTATAAAAAAGATTCCTTTTGAATAAATGTAAAAGTCAAAGGGGGTTTATACACCGTATAAAAGAAAGTTGCGTATAAAACCAAATATGCCTCAATGAAAGGAGATTGAGACGAAGTCCTTAAAAAGATCATTTTTAAAATAAAATAGATCTATTATGTTTATTCCCCATAGGTACACATAAAGAAAGTAAAAATACAAAATAAGACATAATAATATCATGACATAATTTGAAAGTAGGAGATTAACCCAAAGAATGGAAGTTGGGTTAAGAAATTCCCTTACCTCGTTTCCGAATTGACTCAACCATTATTTAACCTCCTGAATTATAAACTAGAGTTAATATCTACCTTATTAAGAACCATTTTCAATTTCATTATCCTTTTTATATCACTTATTATGTAATTATTTAAGTTAATAACGGTCGTTTTGTCGATCTTTGGTACTTGAGTCAACAATAAACTTCTTATAATTACAAGTTGTTCATGTGGTGAAATATCCATTATATCCAGAATTATATTCATGATTTAGATATCATATATATCATAGATATCTAGTATATACATTCATTCATAATATTAAGTAACATTTAGAGGTAAGAAATGAAATGCACTGTTCATGGAGACGGTAAGCCGTACGTACGCATGAACACTACTTTCATTTCTATTTGTATTTAATGGAATGAAATCATAATTATATAAATGTATAATATAATTCCAGTATAATATAGCATATAATACCATTTACCCCATCCTTTATACATCCCACATATGGTATTAATGATTCAAATCACTTTGAGGGGGCGGTAGTCCGCACTTCTTAAAATGAAAATATCACGTTTACCCATAATAGAAACCATAAAGGTATGCCATAAATGTAAAATAAAAAATCAGAAGGAAAACAAAAACATAATATATATCATATATAAAAATAGTTTCATCATAATGTCCACCATTAGAGGTGTTATATGAGTGTTGAACAATCATCGTTTCGTGAGGCAAAAATTCGCCATCCACAGAAACAGTATGTTCTTTAACCATTACATATAGGTGTGTGTAAGTGTAGCTCGAATCCTTCTTACAAAAACATCATAGTATATTGAGGATAATTTTTTTGTTACAAAATAATTGAATAAAAAGTGTTTAGGGGGTTGGAGAAGAAAAATAACACAAAACAACATTAGAGAAGACATTACCTTAAAGTCGGGTAACTCTTTTTGATTTGAGCCAAAGGCTTCCTTGGGAAGAGTTATTCCCAATGTGAGGATTCTGTGAGTAATAGGGGGATGTTGGGAGAGTATTTGGGCAGATTTTGGCCGAGAAAAATGGCTTGAAAGTGTGAATGAGGTGGTAGAGGTGGGGGCCTTTTATAAGTGGAGAGGAGGGGCACTCTTGGAATGTACGGAAATTTTACATTATTATACAATACTTTTCGGATTCTAAAGGTCCCACACTTATATAACTCGTGGATAAGGTGATAAGGGTTCGAAAGCTACCCACCCAATAGTCTTTGGACAAGTGTAAGCCTTGGAGTTTACATTATCTTTTCATTTTATTAAAATAGTTAAATAATGAGGTCATCGCTGCATCATAATGATGTCATAAATAATTTAATTTATTTAATGTCTAAAAATTATAAAAAATTTCTATGATGTAGAAAAGCTTTTTAGCTTTCCAATAACTATTTATAGTTAAAAATATGACTTGTATAACCCCATGTAAATTTTTTTTTAGTAAAACATTTCATGTTTGTGTCATTTTTTACTTTAACATTAAATAAAAGGTATTTATGTCATTTTCCAACTAAAGTGGCACCATGGGGTCCCCTAGTTGACCCATGGATTGTCTTGGTCGGCCATGGAACATCCAATGAGGGTAGGACATGTGTCAAGCTCATCTCATATTATTAAAACATTATTTTTACCTTAAACTACATTAATTACCTCTAATCGCGATTAAGAACTTAAGAGTTACTATTCACCAAATATTATTTTAATCTCATTGAACCACATTTTACTTCTTAATGACGACCATGTATGTCGGATTTTTGAAAATCAAAACACAGAAGTGGTAATATTTCATTTAAACGAAAAATCAGTTATTTAACTACCACTTAGTGGTTTCACTATTCATCAAAAATTGAAGTTTTTCAGAACAATGCCTAAATTTCACCCTAAGATATAATTGATATTCCGATTTCAAAAATGATGTCTATTTTACAAAATTCCAAACATATATGTTTCATTAATTAATTTTATAATTAATTCCCGCTGTCACAAAAAATAGCGTGTTTTTAAAAAACAATTTATATCAAAAGATTGGCAATTGTTTATGTCCAATTTCAATGTTAAATTAAATTCTAATGACCAACACTGGATAAAATGGTAAAAATATATTATAATTATACTTTAAAACCACTAAATAGTATAATTTATCACTATAAATTATTTTGATTAAAAAAGTTGTTTTTAAGTATTTTTCACTATTCATAAAAAATTAGAAGTTCTCAGAAAAATACCAAAAATTCAACATAGGCTAATTTTGATATTCCGAATCCAAAAATGAAGTCCATTTTGAAATATAAATTTCTATAATTTTAAAAAGTGGTTATTACTATTCATAACATCTACTTTGATTAGTCGTGGTGTTTTAGAACTCGAAGTTGCGTACAATGCAAGCTATTGCATTATTGAATGAGAAGCGTATCGTGGAAGCTCGGGATGCTACAAATTCTCCTATCTATCCTTTAAAAATTTAACAAGATCGGATCCCTCTCAATTTACATCGATGACAGAATTTATGGATCCTTTTTTATGTAGAATGTCTTCAACTTTATCTGCTTTCCCATTATGGAAATGGATTGAGAAATCATAGTCCTTGATCAGCTCTGACCATATTCATTGCCACAAATTTAGTTGTTTCTATGTGAATATATACTTTAGGATTTTGTGATTCGTATATATTTCACACTTATCCCCATTGAGATAATGCCACCATATTTTAAAAGAGAGGATCACTACATCAAAATCCAGATCATGCATAGGGTAGTTATGTTTGTGAGCATTCAACTACCTTGAATCATTTTCTATCACTATGTCATTCTTTATTAACAAATATCCCAAGAATTTATTTGAAGCATTCCTGAATACCTTGGAAACTTCTCAACTAGTTGGAATTGTGAGTATAGGTGCAATGACACGACTCCTTTTCAACTCCTTGAAGATCTCTTCACATTCATAATTCTACGAAAACATGAATCCCTCCCAAGTTATCTTTGTAAGAGGGATTGACAATCATAAGAAAAGTTTCACAAATCATTGATAATACCCAGCTAACCCAGGGAAACTATGGATATATATCACTGATGTTGGCCTCGTCCATCCATCAATTTATTCTATCATTGAATTCCCCACATATATCTCATTTCTTGTGATGATATGACCCAATAAAGAGACTTCCATAAACTTTAATTTTCATTTACTATACTTGGGAAAATCTTCTACATTTGTAGGGTCTTTATAATAGTTCTAAGATTATCCTCATGACCCTCCTTACTTTTGGATTATATTATAAAATCATCTATAAATAATTCGACAAATTTATCAAGATAATCTCGAAAGAATCTAGTCATCAAATTTATGAATATTATAGGAAAATTAGCGAGTCTAAATTGCATTACTATAAACTCAGAGTTTCCATACATTGTATAAAAATTAGTCTTGGGGATATCCTCCTTTTTCACCCTAACTTGAAAATATACTAACCACATATCCACCATGGAGAATTATTGTGCTACAAATAGATGATTGAAAAAGTCATCAATCGAAGTTAGTGGATAATTTTTCTTTATCATAATCTTATTGAGCTCAATATAATCATTGAAACGACGCATTGACCCATCCATCTTCTTGGGGAAGAGGACTGGTGAACCCTATGGTGAAGAACTTGTGGGTATAATCCCTTTATCCAAATTCTCCTATAGTTTTTTATTCAGTTTTACATGTTCCACAACATCCATTCTTTACATAGTATTGGATAATTGTAATTCCCTAGGTATAAGCTCGATTAAAAATTCAACCTCTCGTCTAGGAAGAAGAATAAGCAATTCATTAGGAAATATATCCTCATATTCCCTCACAATGGGCATGTTATCAAGGGAGATTCTTTCTTTAGAATCAATCAATTGAGATAGATATGATTGCTCATAGGGAAATAATATCTATTATTGAGATGATGGTTCTAAATAAGATTCATCACGTTATTTGGACTTGTACAGAATTGAGGGCAATTCCCAATATAGATAGTTTTTTTCCTTCTCGCAATAATTTATGTTGGATCTATATAGGGAATGAAAATAAAATCCAATAATTGAACGAAATTCTACCAAAGAGAGAAATAAATGGTTATCTAAGAAGTTCATCTCACAAACATTGATAGGGGTGGAGTTATTTTCTTGGGATGTAATAATTTCACATTTTCTATTTTTATTGATAGCTTTACTTCCATCCTTTGTGGTGGTGTTTGAATAGTTATACTAATCATTTATGATATGAAATAATTCATAGAACTATAATAAACAAGTATATTCACTATTCATGAATGAATAACTGACATACCTATCACCACTTAACTTTACAGATCCACCTCATTGGTTGTGATGGAAAAATCTCACCCCTACTGCCTTGGAGGTTTTTGGTTGTCTCTAAAAACCCTTGGCTTAGTGAATTGGTTTGAAAAGTTCCCTAATTCATTGTAGATGAAGAAATTAACAATGTGATGAGGGTTGACTAGAGAATTCCATTCCTCTGATGTATTAGTGGGGTTCTTCTATCGAAAATCATTACCTAGGTGCCCTTCATTCCCACACCTAATGAATTTTTTTATCCCCCATATGCAATTTCCAGAGTGCTTCTTTCTAAACCTTTGAAAAGTGGGATGTTGAAATTTCTTGGCAGTATTATATTTTTCTATCATAACTCTAGGATTAAACTCCACTTTAAAATTATTATCCCTATGATAACATTGAGATTCTCTAACCTTAATTTTGACTTTGAGTGCACACCAGAAAATTCCTTCATAGTTATCAAAGTCTCAGATCACTAGGTATTTTCATAGACTACGTTTTCTCCTACCAAAGAAGAGTTCAAACATGAATTCGAGGAGAAATGAAAATTATGGAGGCATTTCATAAAAGTCTTGTGAATTTTTCCTTGTAATTCATAATATATTTATCCTATTAATTATTAGGGGAAAATAAATACCTTTCTATTTTAATACAGAGAGTGTCACACCTATGTTTTTGAATTCACCCTTTGTTCTGATTTAGGTTTTGTTCTTGGTTATTTTCAGGGGCACTGAGTTAGATGGGTTTGAATTTTCAAGGTATTATTTCCTTTTATCCATGGTCTATAACCCTCCCATATCTTTCCTTTTAGTTTTGAAGAAAAATGAATGATTTTGGGTGGTCAGTGTGTGGTGCATGGTTGACGCACAGTTAGTAGAAATCATGCATACTACCCAGGTAACTGTATGGTAGGTTGTAGGTTGAGGCAAAAAGTATAGCACGACCAATGCACGACCATGAAACTTTCACCAAGAACCATGCAGTAGGTTGGGATCTCAGCAATAAGCTTACATAGAGCTTATGAATACCATGCGATAGGTATCCTCCTCGATAGAGATAGGCGCATGATCACCACATAGTTTGAAAAACTATGCAGACTAACCATGCTTCCTATCAAGGTCATTAAAAATTGGTGGTTTTATTTTTCTCTACAAAATTTTACAACCCATACACCACTTTCTCACCAATTTAAGATATTTACCTAGGTGCACCTCTCCTATCCTTCTCCTCTCGATTGAGCCCCTTCTTGGTGGATTTTTTGTGCGATTTTCCTCTAGATCATCAAGTAAGGGGTCTCTTCTTTCCTTTCTCCTTATTGTCTTGGGTTTCTATCCTTCCTTTTTGGGGTTTCATTTTTCTAGCAGGTATGGTGGTCGATTTAGGGTTTTTTTATTAGGGTCCTATCTTGATGTTTTTGGTCAAATCTTTCCTTGCTAGGGTATTGTTGTGGTGCGGTTTTAGTTTTTCATAATTTTATGATGGTTTCCTCTATTGAGGTTAGTGGTTATATGATCTAACATTTTTAAATTATTTGATTTTATTTTTTGGTTAATTCATACATGTTCTATGTTTATTTTTGTGGTGTGAAATGTGTTTTATAGGGTCTTGTCATGTTAATGTGTTAGAAGAGAGTTTTAACAAAGGAAGTGGTTTTGTTTTATATAAATTTTAATGAAATTATTCTTAAAAATGGTTTTATGCCTTCTGTGGAAGGATATAAATATGTTTTTATGGGTTCTTGTGGTGTTAATGTGTTAAAAATGGGTTTTAATGTAAAATTGAATTATTTTGGCATGTTGGATTTCTTGTTCACCCTTTAAATGAAAATTGTGACTTGTGTAAATAATGTGAACCATGTTTTAAAGTAAACATGGTTTGTTCCTATAATTTAATGTGACTTGATCCATGGGAATGGTTAAATTGATTATGTGACATTCTTATAGAGATTTCAAAGGGGATTTTTGAATTGTTAATGTGGTGTAAAATGGTAGTTTAAATTGTTTTGGTGTGTGTGAAATGGAAGGTTTTGTTTTGTAAAAAATAGTGGAATGTGTGGAAATGGGTTGTGAATGTGGTGACTTGTGTAATATGTGACATATGATTGAGAATAAGGGAATCCTAATTAATTAGGTGGTCTTACTAGTTTTAGTATGCTTGATGATTTGGAAGTGGTTCATCCTGATTTTGTCTACCAGGATTGATGATTATAACACTAACTAAATTAGGATGATGGTGAGACACCACTAGGCCATTGGGGTGTCCCCTCCTAGTGTCTCGTTCAGGAGAAATCTATGATTGTGGTTTCAATACCACCCTACACCGAGGTACGAGTTTCTAGTTTCCCACTCGAGAAAGATTAACCCTAGGGATTTACCAATGATTCTTTGCCTTGACATGATTATTATATGATGTGGTTCCATTCATCAGAATATAGTGGACCACACAAGTGTCTTTATTTATTAATTTTTTAAAACAAATTTTCTTTGAAGGTTTCCCTTTGGAAAAAATTTCCCCATAAAATTGTTTCTTAGAATTTTTTTAAAAAGACTTTACATAAATATTCATGTTAAGTTGTTTCTACATTTTATAGATTGTAATACTTTTATTTGGGTGGAATACTACTATGATTTGGATCACACATTACATACAAATTTGGGTGTATGTAGAATTGTTTTATTTACATAGGTAAAGGAAAGGTGTTTGGGGATGGAAGATGGGGTTTTTAGTGGTATTATTTTGTGAAACTCAGTGGTGGTGGCTAGAGGATGTTTCTTCTCTCATTATATAGAAGATTGGGATTGAATTTTATTCTCCTTTTATTGTAGTATTTTTGGGTTTTTTGTTCAAATTTTTAAAATTTAAACCAGGGAAGGGTTATTCCATGTTTGGTTGTTCTTTTCAGTTTTAACCTATTTGTTGTTGGTTGTTATGTTTATATAATTGATTGAAATTGTTACCAAGTTTTATTATTAATACTCAGGCATTTGTTTCTAGCCCATGGGGATCGAGAACACCCTTCCGGCCATGCCATGGACCAGGTTGAGCACCAGTTCTAATGAATTCATGGACTAGTTAATGAAAAAATGGTATCAGAGAAAGTTAAACTCTTTTAAGTCATGTTTCATGGGTAAGAGTCTAGTATAATAGATATTGGGATGTTGGGAGTTTACATTCTTGTTAAAACTATAGTTCCTGGGTAGAAAACATCATTATGGGACTTGATTCACAATGGGAAGTTAGGTTTTTTGGGACATTTGGTTCTGGGGGTTGTTCGTTGTTTGGGAAATGAAAATGGAGTTGGGATAATGCTCTCAATGAGCTCTCATGGTCTAGAAATCCATGTAGAGTTGGTGAAAATTTCCTAGAACACTCTCTAAGATGGTTCTATTATTGGCATATGGCCACCAACCATATGTTTGAGTCACCCATCGACAATAGTTTCCTCTTGAACTATTCAGTGTCTCATTAGGTTTTGAAAATTGGCTGAAAATCCATTGTTTTGGAATTATGGAAACAAGATTTTATACTAAAAATGATTCATGTTTGGAAAGGCGGAAAATGATTTTTTATAATTTATCTAAAGGAAGCTTCAGAAAATTTATTTTTTGTGAAATAATTTTCTAGTATAGTCGGAATGATTTTATTGAAGTTTGATCTCTATAATCTAAATCTGTGATTTATTGAAATGGAATTTTTAGAAAAACATGAACTATTTTAAGGTGGATTTTCGGAAATCTATTTTAAATTGGTTTTTTACACTATTGAATTGTGTTTTTAATGGGATGAATGAGTATTTGAAAAAAATAGGTTGGAATGGGATGAGATGTCTTGGCATTAAGGTGTGGAGTTTAGAAATGGTTTTTGATTAGGTGGTTAGTGAATAATTGAAAAGTTTTTTAAATTTTTAAATTGAAACAAATTGTAAAAATTAGAGTGTGGGTTTGATGTGTATTTTGGTAGGTGGAAAAGTTTTGTTTTGATCTTTTATATTGTAAGGGGTGACCACATGTATAAGATATGTGTGAGAAGGGGATGAGGGCCCAATTTGGCATGAGAATATGCATGTGTGAGACTCTATGAGATACCTTTGGTAAACACGAAAACCACTAGTCTCGTTTTATTTTCAAAGCGTGTTTCTAAGAGGAAATGTGAGGTTTTGATAACCGGTGATCGTGTGGTGTGTCTAATTATTTTTTTAGAATGTTGTTAGTGGGATATTTTGAGTTTGATATTCCTTTATTTCTAAAATATGTTTTTAGGTTTGTGTTCTAATCAATAAAGTAGTTTCTTTTGAGAAGTTCTTCAGGAATCTTTTGAACATGTTCCCTTTGTGTCCCCAAAATTTGTTTTGGTGCGTTTGGTCGATGGAATAATTTGGATTAGGTCCTCGATTTTTCATTTTTCCTAGTGTAATCCCCCACAAATAAGTGATTCATATTTGAAGTATGGCCACTAGAGATTCACCATTAGAAGACCTTCCTAAAGCTCAAAGTAAGGAATTTATTCTTGGGTTTTGATAATTAAATCCACCTCTCTTCTTTTTCATTTTAGGGGATCCTCTCCTAGTGGGATACTGGATGTGGAAAGTTGAAAGAGACCTTGGATCCTCGAGTTTTTTGAGTTATCAAAGGTAAAGTTTGACACCTTTAAGCCTGAAGTTTATGTCCTAAAGTGGTGAGGGAAATTCCAATGAGGGAAGGTGGAAGTGGTCTGTGATGTGGGTTAAGAACACCATCTTAAAATGTTTTTGGACGTTTCATAAGTTTATTATAGGTAAGGGATCATTCAAGTCCATTAGTGTGGTGAATATGGTCATAATAGGTAGTTGTGGTTGTTATTAGAAATCATGGGTTTTTTGAGACTTGATTTAGAGTCCCATTCCTTATAATTCCTCTTGGGTTGTAATAGTCATGTTCGATGGAGTTTTGTAGTTAAATTTTCTATTTTAAATGAAAAGGTGAATGTTGTGGAACCTTTCGAGGACATATGCTTTTACAGAAGTATGTCTTCCTTTTGGGGGATTATGAAATTATCTATTCTAATTGATGGAATCTTCCATGTGACGTTTCTTTCATGGTTTCATGTTCAGGATGAAAGGGGTGATGCATGTGCATATTCTAAGTCATTGTTCGAGTGAGGTGTTGCGTTGAGGCAATGTGGAATTCTATAGTGTGTTGTGTTCTGTGATGTTTTATGGATCGGTATGTGGTTGTTCGTGGCACTAAAAGTAGGAGTTCCATTTGAGGGTTTCTAATGCCACACTTTGATACATGAGATGATTCAAACATCAGAGCTCCATCCACGGGTCCTAGAGTGAAGTTTGTGCATAGTTAGAAACCCCATGGGGTGTAATGGATTATGGTCTAGTGTCTATCTTCACTGTGGAAAATGGAGACAATTTATGCCTTATGTGTAGCTATTCATTTCTAACAGACCCATTTTGTGGAAAGAGAAATGGGGACCTCATCTCTATTTTGGGACCCGCGTGGGTGGAAGTGTTCCTCCTTAGTTATAAGGAGTCATGGTTGTATCGTCATCTTAAATCCTAACAGCTGTGACTTATTTGGAATGAGTCTCTGTCTAATATCCTTTTCATGGATGACCTTGTGAATCAATCTCAGTTTTGGTATGGACCTATCTATGGATGATAGTTCCCCAAGGGAGTAGTGAAGAACATTGTGTTCTCCATCTGGGTTAGAGTTTCTTTCGATGAACCCTTGTGGTGTGTGTGTGTGGGGGGGGGGGGGGGTTGTGTTGGGTTTCCTACATCGATTTATATTGGTTGGTGTGGGAAGTTCCCAAGTTGGCCCATGTGGTGTTCTTTGTGTCGGTCAGTGTCAGTTGGTTAAGATGGTTTGTGATTATGGTGGGGATACCCACTTTGGGTCTTGTTGAAATTCCCATAGAATGAATCGGAGCAAGATTGCCCCAAATGGTGGGGAGTCCATTCAGGCCTCCCCGTGTTGGTAATCCAGTTTAGTCTTTCGTCTTGTTTGGGTACTGAATAGTATCCTACAGATCCAACTAATTATTAATTCTTTCATTGAGTAAGTATTGGGGTGGGAGTGTTTCTGGTAGATTTTTTGAAGTAATGTTATGGAGGTATTCTTTGAGATGTGGGTTTAATTTGTTTGTTTGTTTTAGGTAGGTGGTATGAGATTTGTTTAGTAATATCTAAGGTTTTCTTGATTGAGAGTTTGGATTGTGTGTTATGAGAGTTCATTTACATTGATCAATCATTAGGAGATTTTTTATCTTTTAGGGGTGTGTGGAACATAGAAGGGAGACCATTCTGACCTCTTGAGTTCAACTTGAAAACCTCTTTTCCTTCCCTTAGTGTTCATTTATTCTTATCATATGATGATCATTGGGAATATCCTTGAGATATGAATGAGTTATGGGTTTTTTTGGCAAAACAATAGAATGAATTTTTGGGGTCTGAAAGTGTAATAGTTGGGAGAATTGTCACAAACTTGTATTTGAATTCACCCTCTATTCTGGTTCTAGTTTTTTTATCAGTTATTTCTATGGGAATCAGGTGTGATGAGTTTGAATTTTTGGGGCATTATTTTATTTTATCCCCGATCTAACTTCCCACATTGGGCTTCCTTTCAGTTTTTTTATAAAAATGAATGTTTTTGGGTGGTCAGTGTGTGGTGCACGGTTGGAAAAAATTTAGAGGAAACCGTGCACGATTCCCAGGTAACCATGCAATAGGATAAAGGTTGAAGCAGAAACTACCACACGACCAGCACATGACCATGTGACTCAGTAAAGTAACCATGTTATAAGTTGGGGTCTCAACCAAAATCAAATTTATGGCTTCTGTATGATAATTCAAACCATTCAGATTAACCTTGTGGTAGGTATCCTCCTCGACAGAGACGGGTGCATGGTCTCCCCACGATTTTACAATCATTATAGACTAACCACTATCCAGGTCATTAAAAATTGGGAGTTTCTTTCCTCTATCCCCAATTTTAAACCCCAAACACCCCTTTCTTACCCCACTCAAGATTTTTCCCTGGGCACGCCTCTCCACTCTTTCTCCTCTCCCTTGGGCTTCTTCTTCATTATTATTTTGTAAAATTTCATTCCAGAACATCAAGCGGTCTCTTCTTTGATTTCTCCTTCTTTTCTAGGGTTTCTCTCCGTAACCTTTGGGGTTTTGTTTTTATAGAGAGTATGGTGGTTGATTTAGGGTTTTTTATTGTTTATTAGGGTCCAATATTTATGTTTTTGGATAGATCTAGCCTTACTAGGGTATTATAGTGGTGTGGTTGTGGTTTCACATCATTTTTTTAGAATTTTATTCTCATGAGGTAGGTGGTTCAATGATCTATTATTTTTAGATGATTTTATTGGTTTGTTTGATTAATTCATACATGTTTTATGTTTTATTTGTGTGGTGTGAAATGTGTTTTAGAAGGGATTGTCATGCTTATGTGTTGGAAAAGAGTTTCACAAAAGGAAGTGGTTATGTTTTCTATTTTTTTGTAATGAAATACTTCTTAAAAATGGTTTTATGAATTGTGTGTAATGTTTCAAATATGTTTCCATGAGAACTCATGGTGAGAATGTGTCTAAAATGGATTTTAATGGAAATTGTAATAATGTTTTAATGTTGGATTTATTTGTGCACCCTTTAAATAAAAATTGATACTTTTGTAAATAATTTAATGTATGTTTAATAGCAGACTTGGTTTGTGCCTAGTTTTTAAAGGGACTTGGTCCACGAGAATGGTTAGATTGATTATGTGACTTTCCTGTTACAATTTCAAAGGGGACTATTGATTTTTTCACATGGTGTAAAATTATATTTTTAAATGGTTTTGGTGTGTGTTAAATAGAAGTTGTTTTATTTTTAAAATGGGTGGAATGTTTAGAGATGGGTTTTGAATGTGGTGAATTGTGTAATATGTGACATGGGATTCAGAAAAAGGGAATCCAGTGTGTCTAGGTGGGATGACTAGTTCATGTACGTTATATGATTTAAAAGTGATTCATCCTGATTTCATCTAGAAATATTGAAGCTTATAACACTAAATAAACAATGATGATGATGGGAGACTACTAGGCCATTGTGGTGTCCCCTCCTTGTGGATCCTGGATGTGAAAGCTTTGATTTTGGTTTTAATACCACCATACACCAAGGTATACGGTTCTATTGTCCCACTAGAGCAATATTAACCCCAAGGATTTACCCATGGTGAAATACCTTGACATGATTCATGTGACGCCCCAGGTTTTATGAACTAGTTCATGTAATCAATGTTATGCCTTTAATGATGTCTCTTGTTTTATTTATTGTGCTAATAAGGAATTTGAAATAAAATAAAACATGGAGAATAAGGTAAACTGATATATATTAAAATATTACATTGCAACAAGACCCAACTAATTGAAAATACCAAGCACAAGACCTAACACATCCACAACAAGACTACTAAGAACCACAACGTGAGTAATTGGATAGTCCTCGTCTTGAGAGTCCATCAGCGTGAAAAATATAACAACCAGGGCCACGACACACATGCTCAACACCAAAGGTATGAGGAGAACCATCCTTCCTAGCTCAAGTGTTCTGATTTTAAGAAACACCCTACACCCCTGCTTTTATAATGATCCTGTCAATTATGACCGTTGGAAAATATAGCCGTTGGGTTTTCAAAACAACCTTTGGGTTTCCATTGATAAAGTTTATCTTTATATTAAAACTTGTTTTTAATGCTCTTATAATTTTATAATAATTTGTCTAAAGTATTTTTCACAAAAGAATCATAGTTTTAAAATTTAAAGAGTGTTCTCGGAAATAAATCCTCTTGTTTTCACAAAATTCCGATGGATACTTATATATTGGATACTTAGTATTCTTTTTATAAAAGATATGTTTAAAGGGTATCAATAATAATATCTTTTGAGCTCTGAAATTATGAATTTTTGAATTAACTAGTGGTCTTTTAGAATTTCTTTAAAGATCCAAATAATTATAATGGTTTTGTATGTAAAATAAGAAAGGTATATCTTTTAAAAGAGTTATATATAAATTGGTAAAGGGATTTAAATTTTAGGTTAAAACTATTTTGTTGTTATAGTATATTGACTAATTTTGTGCAAATATTTATATTTTGAACTAAGCATAATTAAACTAGTTATTTCGAAAGTCTAAATAAATTTTCTTTTTATAAAACAAATTATGTTGATATGAACTATATTACATGAGTTAGTAAAAGGATTTAGATTTTAAATTTAAACTATTTGTTTTGTTGAATTAACTCTCTTTTGTATAAATATTTACACTACACATTATTTTGAAATAAGCATACTTATAATGGTTGTTTTATAAATTTAAATAAGTTTTTGATAAAAAAATAGGTTGGGGCCGGCCAAGCCGAGGGAATCCCTTAAGGGAAAAGCCCTCTAGGCCGAGACCAAGCCCCAAGGGATCCGAGGTACCGACCATAGGGGTCCCAGCTATGCATAGTTTCAACCATGCCTGAGCCCGAGCTGAGTGTGGGTTTTTACAGTCACATGTGAGCCCGTGTGTAAGGCCTGCGGTGCGCGGTGCGTAGGGGTGGGCCAAATCCCACATGGGGACCATGTATAAGGCCCCGGTGTGTGTGTGTTCGTGTTATCGAACCGAAGCCGATGCGCTTTGTATTATAAGCCACGCCTCAACCGCGGATCGTTTTGATGTGGGATGCGTTCCGTGTGATCAGGACCATCCGATCGAATCACGCTTCGATCTCGACCGTCCGAACCTATTAGCCGCTCGATCGCCCTGTGTATCACTGCGAC
Source organism: Viscum album (assembly GCA_963277665.1). NCBI lineage: Eukaryota > Viridiplantae > Streptophyta > Magnoliopsida > Santalales > Viscaceae > Viscum > Viscum album. The sequence goes on from OY728140.1 coordinate 508,660,063, forward strand.
CATCTGATCTCACTCGAGATCTAATCCCGACCATTGGTTTCTTTTAAACCGGTCTCTTTATTTTTCTTCCCGCACCCTCTCCAGCCGTGCGATCTTCCACTTCGTGAATCCCGGCCGTCCATTCCTTTACCGCATCGAGCCATCGTCTTGTTCCTCACAATAGCACCCAACTAGTAGGCCTGCGCAAGGATGCCTCAGCCTCTCCCCCACACTGCTCCCCTTGACTTCTGAACACCCCCTCCTAGGTCTCTGTTTTCCCGTCTTCCCCACGTCGTTCTAGCCTCTTTGGTCGAGTCACCTATGGATATCGAGGCCTATATAAATGCCTCTGGCCTATTGAAACCGCGACGGTTCCTCCTCCTTCCCCCCCACGAACTCCCAGTGAGATCAGCGTGGTGCACCTGGTCCGAGCTTTATCCTCCAAAAATGTAAGGGTTCTTGCATGGTTGCCTTCTTTTAAATAAACCTTCGGTATATATATACATCATATATCTATTTATATATACTTAATATATTGATCCCTCGGATGGTATCACCTTCAAAGAGTCTGTTCCGTGTTCTCTATAGGGTGCATACATAAGAGTGTTTACATGTTTTGATCTCCTTTGAAGAAACCCATACCTTTATATTCTCGGTGTATATATACAGTTTATATATATATACTGAAATATAAACCCTTCAGGTTGTGATGTTTTCAAAAGGGGATTGCAGCCGTGTTTCCAGTAGGGTGCAAGTGTGGTGGTTTTTATGTTTTTTACCTCATAATACTACTCTTCTATGTTTTAGTATATACAGTTTATACATTATACATAGTTATGTATAATGAAATCCATTCGGTCCTAAAACGGGTTTTCCTAAAGTTTATTACAATGGTTACAAGGGGAAAAGAGTTATCTTACCTTATTCTAAAACAACCCTTAATAATATGGTTCATATCTGTGTGGGTTACCCTTTTATATATATATATATATACATATAGGTTATATTTTTTTTCTTTTTGGATGGACCTATGTTGGACAGGGCTTTGGGGTGTTAAGTTTTATTATTTTCTTTCGGTTTTATTTCATAAAACCTATGCAGATATAAATATACCATTTTCTATTATATATAAAAATATTTATAACCAAAACTCTATCTATTTTTCGGATTTCAAAATGATCCAACATGTAATACTATGCACCATATATTAATGAGGGTTGTTTGAAATTGTTTTACCATTAAAACCCCTCGTTGTAAACTTGGTATCTATATATCTCTATGTACTTATAAACATGTAAACAAATACAAATCAAATTTATGATTTCAAGGGGTGGGTACTAACCTTTAAGTAAATCCTTATTTTATATGAACTATGTTTTATTAAATAAGCATACTGGGCATCGCTCATGATGCGTTTTACCATAAAGGGTGTATTTTGGTTTGATTTAAGAGGTATTAGAGGATTTAAGATTTAATGGGTCAGGATATCATGTTGTGTTCATGTATTATTTTAAGACATAATGAACCTACTTTGGTGAATGTATTAATTAATCAAGTTAGGATTTAATTCCTTTACAAGTTCAAGGGCCTATTTATCACCATAACTGATTTCAAGTGTTTTCTTAAGCACTCATTTTTCCATGGATTCATAATGCCAAAGATTCATCATTTAGTATATCATTATTTTATATGCTTTAGTGAAAAGGATGTTTTACTAAGCTATGTTTGCCTTTGATTAGTTGTTGACAAATTTTGCAAAATTAACTATCATACCTTGTATTAGAAAAATTTGTGGTGGTTCATTTTTTTATACATAATGCATGCTTATGACATATCACTAAATGAAATAATAAATTGGATTACCCAAAGTGGTATGGGACTCCTTGGGTAAAATGAAAATGAATGAGATATTCAAGGTGGTATGGGAAATCTTGAATATACATATGATTTAAGTAAAGCATGAATGATGCCACTCACATGATAATAAAGACATGTCAAGGGTGCACCCATATAGCGCTCCAATGCATTGGGTAAAGACTTAATCTCTAGAGATGACCTTTTAGACTGATACCTTGGTAAATAACCTTGGTAATTTTTAATGACACCTTGGGGATGGACCTTGGTGAAATGAAATGATTGTCAATATTGAATGTTGATGCCACATAATTCAAGTTATGTAAAAAGTTATTTCCAAGATAAAGTTCTTTCACGACTGATGCCTTTAAAGTTTTCATAAAGTTCTTATTTCACTGGTATAAGCTTGGAGCATGATTGGTGTTATCACTTAATAGAATAGTAACCAACATATGAAAATTTAGTTGTTTCCTTTATGCGCTACTCTAATTATGTATTACTTTTAATTGTTTAATTTATGCTTAAATAAGACACATGTCATACTTGTTTATGATAACCATTGTTATTCCTTCAAGAATTAACATAATTGTTTCATGTTCTTCCTGAAAACCTTGATTAAGCATTTTTATGTTATAATTTTCCTTTAATGAGTGTTCAATATCTTTTAAAAGAATATTTTCAAATGTTACAATGTTTTAATTTATTTTTAAAACCCCTTACCGAGTATTACACTGCTCACCCTACATTTTGATTTAAAAATTTTAGGTATCAGATTTTAAAAGATGAATTGTTTCAGAAGTTTCCGGTTTCCCAGAACCTGAACTGCACACGATCCTCTGTATGAGACATGATGTGTTGTTAACAAAGTGTGTTTTATTTTAAGATAACACATCATGTTCAGAAGGCACTGACTCCTGGGGTTCTAGGTTCGGGGGCTCTACAGTTGGTATCAGAGGTTCGGTTTGGATAACTCTAGAAAGCCAGAAACTGAAACAAAAATATATATATGTATATGTACTTCAATTTATTAAAAATTGGGTTTTCTTAAATTTCAGATGGAAAACGAAGGAAAAAATCTCTTATCTCTCCCCACAGAGGCCCTAGAGACCATTGTGTCATTAGCTAGCCGTGATGATTTTCTAAACTATGCCCATATCCGTATGACATGAAAACAACTTTACGACGTATCCAATTCACCACGGGTGCTTCAGTTACACCAAGGGGTAGGAATAGATTACCTCCTTATGATGATAACCCAGTTTCCCTCCTATGTACATCAGGGAAATTATTATGAGGGGATTTTCCAGATTTTCACGGTAGGTGAGAGATTTGGCACTATGATTGATAACCCTTTTCAAGAAGCTTCTGCTGACGGAGACCTCCGAGTGGGATACCTTTGTCAGATTTTAAACTGTGGCTTCTGGGGTCAATTTTTGGACTTCGGAAGGTTAGAAGATGAGTCCACCCGACTGTCTTGTAGACGAAAAGTGTATGAGGATGTTTCTCAACTTCATACTCCTCATGTTAGACTCATAATACGTCATAGGTGCCCCCATGAGTTTTCCCCTAAATGCTCTACCTGTGTTTGGTTCAAGGAGTTAGGGAGTTTTTCTTCTCTCTATGGAGTTCGTTTAGTCAGTGGATAAGGGAAACTCAAGTACTAATAATAATAAACGTATGTTTATTGAAATGTTGTATTTCCCCTTCCTTGTCTTTACTTTGTTTTTGTCCTTGAATGATTTTCAAGTGTTTGAATTCCCGTCTTAAAACATTCAGATGGATGGACAAACCCACCTGTTATCTCTTCCCACTGAGATTTTGGAAATCATTTCAATCAAAACGTGTGAGGACGAGTATGACCCCTTCGAAAATTTGCAAAGAACGTGCAAGCAGTGGTTTGAGGTAACAAACGGTTCGGAGATTCTCCGCACCTACTAGGGGAATGCCTCCATCTATTACAGTATTGGCTCTGCACAGCTAGCCGGACGTGAACGATGAGGAAGTTACCACGAAGGGCTCTTTCTATGTTTCACCCTAGGCTGAAACTACAGGCCAAAGTGAAATTTCAGGAGGTTGTGTTAGAGGGAAATCTTTATGCGGCTTATATGCTCCAACTTCTCAGCTTTAGCCTATTTGACCGTATCTATGGCTTCGATGTCTTCGACCGAGACATGATTCGGCAAGTCCTTCATACTTTGGTCTGCAAAGACATTTCAGAACTTTGTATTATTCGAGCTTCCCTCTGGAAGCCTGAAGGCCCAGAACATAAGTGCGAACCCTCCTGTCTTAGGTGTGTTTGGATTAGGGATCTGGAGGAGTTGAGCATCACTACGGGGATTCTGCTAAATGCACCTGTTGACCCTATACGTTGGTGGAGGTGGTAGGAGCATTGCTGAACCTTGTAGTGCTGCGAAATAAATTGCGAGGACTCAAATTTTCAAAAGGGGGGAATAATGTGACACCCCAGGTTTTATGAACTAGTTCAAGTAAGCAATGTTATGCCTTTAATGATGTCTATTGTTTTATTTGTTGTGCTAATAAGGAATTTGAAATAAAATAAAACATGGAGAATAAGGTAAAATGATATATATTAAAATATTACATTGCAACAAGACCCAACTAATTGAAAATACCATGCACAAGACCTAACACAGCCACAACAAGAATACTAAGAACCACAACACGAGTAATCGGATAATCCTCGTCTTCAGAGTCCATCAGCATGAAAAATATAATAGCCAGCGCCATGACACACATTGTCAACACCAAAGGTATGAAGAGAACCATCCTTCCTAGCTCAAGTGTTCTGATTTTAAGAAAAACCCTACACCCCTGCTTTTATAATGATCCTGTGAATTATGACCGTTGGAAAATATAACCATTGGGTTTTCAAAACAACCTTTGGGTTTCCATTGATAAATTTTATCTTTATATTAAAACTTGTTTTTAATGCTCTTATAATTTTATAATAATTTGTCTAAAGTATGTTTCACAAAAGAATCATAGTTTTAAAATTTAAAGAGTGTTCTCAGAAATAAATCCTCTTGTTTTCACAAAATTCCGATGGATACTTATATATTGAAAATTTAGTATTCTTTTTATAAAATATATGTTTAAAGGGTATCAATAATAATATCTTTTGAGCTCTAAAATTATGAATTTTTGAATTAACTAGTGGTATTTTAGAATTTCTTTAAAGATCCAAATAATTATAATGGTTTTTTATATAAAATAAGAAAGGTATATATTTTAAAAGAGTTATATAAAAATTGGTAAAGGGATTTAAATTTTAAGTTAAAACTATTTTGTTGTTATAGTACATTGACTCATTTTGTGCAAATATTTATATTTCAAACTAAGCATACATAAAGTAGTTACATCAAAAGTCTAAATAAATTTTATTTTTATAAAAAAAATTATGTTGATATGAACTATATTACATGAGCTAGTAAAAGGATTTAGAATTTAAATTTAAACTATTTTTTTTATTGAATTAACTGTCTTTTGTATAAATATTTACACTACAGTTTATTTTTAAATAAGCATACTTATACTAGTTTTTTTATAAATTTAAATATGTTTTTGATAAAAAAATAGGTTGGGGCCAGCCAAGCCGAGGGCATCCCTTAAGGGACAAGCCCTCTAGGCCGAGACCAAGCCCCAAGGGACCCGAGGTACCGACCATCAGGGTCCCAGCTATGCATAGTTTCAACCAGGCCTGAGCCTGGGCCAAGTGTGGGTTTTTCCAGTCGCACGCGAGCCCGTGTGTAAGGCCCACAGTGCGCAGAGCATAGGGTTGGGCCAAATCCCACATGGGGCCCGTGTATAAGGCCCCGATGTGTGTGTGTTCGTGTTATAGAACTGAAGCTGGCACACTTTGTATTATAATCCGTGCCTCAACCGCGGATCGTTTTGATGTGGGACACGTTCTACGTGATTAGAACTGTCCGATCGAATCATGCCTCGATCTTGACCGTCCGAACCTGTTAGCCGCTTGATCGTCCCGCGTATCACTGCGACCATCCGATCTCACTCAAGATCTAATCCCGACCATTGGTTTCTTTTAAACCGATATCTTTATTTTTCTTCCCGCACCCTCTCCAGCCGTGCGATATTACACTTCCTGAATCCAGGACGTCCATTCCTTTACCGCGTCGAGCCATCGTCTTCTTCCTCGCAACAGCACCCGACCAGTAGGCCTGTGGAAGGACGCCTCGGCCTCTCCCCCGCACTGCTCCCCTTGACTTCTGAACACCCCCTCCTAGGTCTCTGTTTTCCCGTCTCCACCACATCGGTCTAGCCTCTTGGGTCGAGTGAACTTTGGATACTGAGGACTATATAAATGCCTCCAGCCTCATGAAACCACGGCGGTTCCTCCTCCTTCCCTCCCATGAACTCCCAGCGAGATCAGCGTGGTGAGCCTGGTCCAAGCTTTCTCCTCCAACAATGTAAGGGTTCTTGCATGCTTTCCGTCTTTTAAATAATCCTTCGGTATATATATACCACATATATCTATTTATATATAATTAATATATAGATCCCTCGGATGGTATCACCTTCAAAGAGTCTGTTCCGTGTTCTCTATAGGGTGCATACATAAGAGTGTTTACATGTTTTGATCTCCTTTGATGAAACCCATACCTTTATATTCTCGGTGCATATATATAGTTTATATATATATATATATACTTAAATATAAACCCTTCGGGTTGTGATGTTTTCAAAAGAGGCTTGCAGCTGTGTCTCCAGTAGGGTGCAAGTGTAGTGGTTTTTATGTTTTTTTACCTTATAATACTACTCTTCTATGTTTTAGTATATATGGTTTATAAATTATACATAGTTATGTATAATGAAATCCATCCAGTCCCAAAACGGGTTTTCCTAAAGTTTATTACAATGGTTACAAGGGGAAAAGAGTTATCTTACATTATTATAAAACAACCCTTAATAATACGGTTCATATATGTGTGGGTTACCCTTTTTATATATATATATATATATATACATATAGGTTATATATTTTTTCTTTTTGGATGGACCTATGTTGGACAGGGCTTTGGGGTGTTAAGTTTTATTGTTTTCTTTCGGTTTTATTTCATAAAACCTATGCAGATATAAATATACCATTTTCTATTTTATATAAAAATATTTATAACCAAAACTCTATCTATTTTTTGGATTTAAAAATGATCCAACATGTAATACTATGCACCATATATTAATGAGGGTTGTTTGAAATTGTTTTACCATGAAAACCCCTCGTTGTAAACTTGGTATCTATATATATCTATGTACTTATAAACATGTAAACCAATACAAATAAAATTTATGATTTCAAGGGGTGGGTACCAACCTTTAAGTAAATCCTTATTTTATTCGAACTATGTTTTATTAAAGAAGAATACTGGGCATCACTCATGATGCGTTTTACTATAAAGGGTGTATTTTGGTTTGATTTAAAAGGTATTAGAGGATTTAAGATTTAATGGGTCAGGATATCATGTTGTGTTCATGTATTATCTTAATACATAATGAACCTACTTTGGTGAATGTATTAATTAATCAAGTTAGGATTTAATTCATTTACAAGTTCAAGGGCCCATTTATCACCATAACTGATTTAAAGTGTTTTCTTAAGCACTCCTTTTTCCATGGATTCATAATGACAAAGATTAATCATTTAGTATATCATTATTTTATATGATTTAGTGAAAAGGATGTTTTACTAAGCTATGTATGCCTTTGATTAGTTATTGACACATTTTGCAAAATTAACTATCATACCTTGTATTAGCAAAATTTATGGTGGTTCATTTTTTTATACATAATGCATGCTTATGAGATATCACTAAATTAACTAAGAAATTGGATTACCCAAAGTGGTATGGGACACCTTGGGTAAAATGAAAATGAATGAGATATTCAAGGTGGTATGGGACATCTTGAATATACATACGATTTAAGTAAAACATGAACGATGTGGCTCACATGATAATAAAGACATGTCAAGGGTGCACCCAGATAGCGCTCCAATGCATTGGGTAAAGATTTAATCTCTAGAGATGTCCTTTTAGACTGATACCTTGGTAAATAACCTTGGTAATTTTTAATGACACCTTGGGGATGGACCTTGGTGAAACAAAATGATTGTCAATATTGAATGTTGATGCCACATAATTCAAGTTATGTAATAAGTTCTTTCCAAGATAAAGTTCTTTCATGAATGATGCCTTTAAAGTTTTCATAAATTTCTTATTTCACTGGTATAAGCTTGGAGCATGATTGGTGTTATCACTTAATAGAATAGTAACCAGCATATGAAAATTTAGTTGTTTCCTTTATGTGCAACTTTGATTATGTATAACTTTTAACTGTTTAATTTATTCTTAAGTAAGTCACATGTCATACTTGTTTATGATTACCATTGTTATTCCTTCGAGAATTAACATAATTGTTTCATGTTCTTCCTAAAAACCTTGATTGAGCATTTTTATGTTATAATTTTCCTTTAATGAGTGTTAAATATCTTTTAAAAGAATGTTTTCAAATGGTACAATGTTTTAATTTCTTTTTAAAACCCCTTACTAAGTATTTCAATGCTCACCCTACATTTTGATTTAAAATTTTCAGGTATCAGCTTTTAAAAGATGAATTGTTTCAGAAGATTCCGGTTTCCCAGAACCCGAACCACACACGATCCTCTGTATGGGACATGATGTGTTGTTAACAAAGTGTGTTTTATTTTAGGATAAAACATCATGTTCAGAAGGCACATACTCTTGAGTTTCTAGGGTTGTGGTCTCTACAATTCATATATGATGTTTTTCCATCCATTGACATACAATGGACCACGCGTGTGTCTTTATAAATTAATTTTTAAAAGAAAGTTATCATGATATGTTTTTCCTTGAAAGTGTTTGTAGAGACCCAAAGCTTGATGTACATAGATATTACATTACTTTTGCGGAATACATAATACATAACAAAACAGACACACAAGGACCGTAATAGTTTAGTGTCTTGGGAAACTTGGAATGTAATCTTCTAATCGTGGTGAAAGATCTTCAACATCTCCCATAAAGATCTTACAATTTTTTTTCCTTACCTAAAACCTTTCTTTTAATCTTGGGGGAAAATAAAACATAAAAAGGGTGAGCTCAAATGCTCAGTAAGGGTAAGCATGGATAAAATAAAACATACCATATACATTTGAACTTAAAAACATGAACATAATGGTTAAACATCAAAAGCTTGAGCAATGACATAAAAATGGAAGTATGTAAGGAATAGATCATAAAGAAACATTAAGAATGATAAAATAGCATGGGAATAAAACATGTAATTGTGGAAACCATTAAGCAAATGATATGATTTCCATATTAGCCAAGGAATTGCTTCCAAGACCATCTTAGTGGACAAAGTCCCTTTCTGAATCGAGTTCACTCCTCATTCTAGTTCTGTAATACTGAACCGGATTAACTTACCATTCCATCCATGTCTATCTCATGAGATATAAATCTTTACCCAATGCATTGGAGGGAGATATAGGTCCCACCCATCTTATAATGAAATTATTCTTACTTGTGCCACGAAATAAACATACATCATTCATAAAAACCCAATAAATAAAATGGGTTTCATTAACATCATCCCATCCTCACATAATCCATATAAAAGAAATGGATATCATTTCATAATAATAAAAGTGAAACCATGTAAATCATAGAGACATTATACTTGAAACATACACATATGAAATAATGTCATCTTAGATGAAAAATGGTTTTGATAAAACACTTGAAATGAATTCTTGAGGAAAATATCCTTTTTTCTTCAAAATCATTTTATTTTCAAAAAATGTCATACAATTTTAAAAGAAAAGTATTTTGTTGAAAATATTCATGAAATCATTTGGAGGAAGCTTCATGAAAATAAGGCTTTATAAAACCGTAAAAATCCGTTCGTGCCGTATAAGTTAAAAAAACATTCTTCTCGTACTTTTACTGGAAAAGTCAAAAAGTACCTCGTAACGTAAACAAAAGAAATATTCTTTACATACCATGTAGTAAAAGTAAAAATGGGTAAAAAGGACATTAAACATACATAAAAACACTTTTAGAAAACATGGACTTGGATGATAACAATAACCCCAGTAATTACATACGAATAAACAATCTCAGATAAGAACGAGATTGGAAAAGTTATCCCTTACCGTACGTCCGATATGCTTCATATGTATCTGAACCTCCTATATAATGATTTAAATAATGTCATTGACTTATTACAGAATCATATTCATTGTTATGATATCATATATGGTTCAATTATGACTTTATATTACCTGTTCTTTTGTAAATTCCATGTTAAAGAGCATTTTGGGTAAAATCATTTCATTTGTCATCCGTGTTTTGACTTGTAATTATTCATATGATTAATTAGATCATGATTAATTAATTACAGAATATAAAACATGATTTATATATAATATATATTCAGAATATACATATATATAATAGATTTATAAATGGAATGAAATACACCGTTCATGGAGACGGTAGGCCGTACGTATGCATGAATGTTGTTTTTCGTTTCCTCATTGAATTGAATGGAATTAATTGGATGACATAAATAAATTATCATTATTATGTCATATATTTCATCATTACTTATTATATATACTTTATAATCATTTATGAATGGTTACTCATTGAGAATGAATCTCATCGCGTCGTGGAGACGGTATTCCGTACGTACGCACGCGCGATGATATCGTTCCCATGATCATGGAATTTTATTGGAGTGTATGTATACTATTACAGAATCAATATCAATTTACAATAATAATATATAGTTTTTATTTACACCATTATACCCATCCAAGTAAGTTAGTGGTGGAAAATAGATTACACCACGGCGTGGAGACGGTATTCCGTACGTACGCACGCGCGGTGATTTCATTTCCCATAGGATGGATAGATGGTGAAATAGGATTGTCTCATAATTATAATAACATATCAGTATATTATTGATACATATGTTATTACATCACAATGAAACAACCTAATAAGAATAAGTGGAATAAGAAATAAAGTTGAAAGAATCGGTAACGGACATTACCTCTTCTTTGAAGCGCCTCATTGAGACCTCCTCTTAGGGAACTAAAATTGCTCTTTGAATAAGACCAGGACCTCTAGAATGTTTTTAGGGAAGTGGAGAAGAGAAATTGGCAGGTTTTGGCCGAGCTGGAAGGCTCAAAGTGGTGTGAGGAAGAGAGGGAGGAGGTGCACTTTTATAAGGGAGGAGAGGGGCACCTTTGAAAAAACAAAAAATATTATTTTATTATAAAGTCATATTCAGTTTTTAATAGCTCCAAATTGATTTATTTCGAATATAAGGTGGGTATGGGTAGAAATAATCTCATACAATATAATTTAGACAAGTTTAGGTCATTATATTAACCTTATCGTTTAGTTTTAACTCTTAGTTAATTAGATTGACATTTACCATGTCACTTTGTATTTTTATATTATATAGTTAATAAACTTACCATGTACGTCCAAGAGACCCCCAAGTGGTCCATTAATGATACAAATATCATTATATAAGTATCTTGGCCGAGCCTTAGATTTTTAGGAATATAATACCAATTAATAATATAATATTTGTTATAAAAACTATTTTATGTCAATTTTGACACTATTTGGTAATTGATTTTTGTGAAAATCATAACAAAATGATTAGTTCGAAAAAAGTTAATTAAATCAACAATAAAATGTCATATTAACATGTAAAATTATTGGAATTCATAAAAAGTCTAAAATTACATTTATTTGGTTATTTATAACATCAATTATGTCAATATTTCATTAATAAGATAATTACTGCATTGTCTTTGTGTCATAAATAATTTAATGCATTTTATGTCTAAAAATTATGAAACAAATACCATGACATAAGGAATCTTTTTATATTTTCAAATCATATTTAGAGTCGAAAATATAACTTATATAACCCCTTATAAAAATTAATTACTAAAAGATTTTTGTTAAAGTCAATTTTGTCTTTACATTACATTAATTAATCCAAATTGTCATTTCCACTACCAAGTGGCTCATTGGGGTACCAAAATCGGCCCAAGGATGACCATGGTCGGCCACTACTCATCCAATAAGGTTAGGACAAGTGTCAAGGTGATTTTGAATTATTATAATATTCTTTTAACCTTGAATTACCCTATTTACCTTTAACCGTAATAAAGAAAAATTACCGTAGTTACTATTCATAATGCCCAAAAATAAAAAGTATCTTTTTAACATAATTTATACCCACTGATTCCCAATATGGAATCCATTTTTCCAAATTCAATACACAAAAGTTGCAGAAATTAAATTAAAATTAATCCTGTTGTCGAAAGAAAATGGGTTTTTGTTTAAAACATTGCAAAAGATTGAATCGATTTAACCTACGAATTCAAGGTAAAATCAATGCTAATGAAATAAATTATATTAAATGGTAAAAATATATTATATTTATACTCTAAAACCATTATATATTATAATTTAACCACATAAATTATTATTATGAAAAAGTTGTTTTTAATTAAAATATAGCGTGTTTTTACTATTCATTAAAATATGAAAGTTATCAGAAAAATATCAAAACTTTATCCAATGTAAATTTTTATATCCTGATTCAAAAGAAGAATTTTATTTTGTCAAATTGAACTTATAAACATTCCAAAAACTAGATTTAAAGCGGGTGCGCCATCAAAAAGGCGGCAAAACTGCATTTTTTTAAAAATACTTATTTTACCCGAAAAATTTATTTTGTTCTCATACCATGTTCTAGAAAATATGTAAGATGAATAATAATGTTATAAAATTAAAAATTTAGTTAATACTATTCATAACAGCTAGATAATAATAATATTATAACCATATATCATTGTTTAGTGAAACCCGATATTGCGTACAACACACGCTATCGAAGAAGGTCGGGATTGCGTGTAATGCAAGCCAAGTTAGGGTTGCGTGTAGAGAAAGACTCCATTGTTGTTGCGTATAACAAAATCCAACCATATTTCATTTATACATTGAATATATATATATATATACACTCAATGTTGTGTAGAATAACTTCTATGAAATGAACATAAAATTGTGTGTAACACGATTCAAGAATTGTGTTGCGTATACTGCAAGCTAATACGGTGTTGCGTGTAGCGCAAGATAATATTGGTGTATCGTACAATAGAAGATATGAATGAAATTAAAAAGAATGTATCTTATAAAATCTCGGGTTGTTACATTCTACCCACCTTAAAATGAATTTCGCCCACAAAATTCATCGGGGTTATAAATCGTTTACTATTCATAGAAACCCACATCATAAAAAGGAATACTAAAACATAACATTCAAAAGTGAAGTATGAAACATAACGGTTACCCAAATTAACTCATCACTAGTTTTCCACATAGGAGATCATAGGTGAAAATATGGATATGGAGGAGAAATCTAACCATCAAGTTCTGATGGAGAGTGGTAGAGAAAACGACTATAAAAAAAGCCAACAATCACAAAGTCGTAAATTTGGGATGATCTAAGGTACCATCTGATTAATCGGATATAAGAGAACTAGGACAACATATTTGGCTTTCAATATCATTTCCCTAAAAGTTGAAAATTTTGAATTAGAATAAATACTTGCTTGATTTTGGTACAATCTCACTGTTGTTCGTGCTTTGAACAATTTCCACTTCATCTCTTAAATAAATGAAGTTGAATTTGTTATTCGTGAAGTGTTAACAGATCATGTGATAGAATGATGGGTCATTCCATCTGTTTCAAACAAAAGGTTAGCAAAAATTATCAAATATACATAAGTGCATCTATGGTGAGGTTAATCACATACGATTCCAAAAATGAACTTATACTTCATATATCATACTGCTTAATAAAGTAAAACTAGTTTCTACTAACCAGGGACTTCCTGTAGGCCAGTGGTAGGCGATAAAGGCCAGTCGCACTTCGGTTGTGGGTTCGATTCCCGCAACCTTGTCCGATGCAATGGGTTTTCACCCATCCTGCAGGTTATCCTTTTTCGAAAACAATACTATTATAACAAAATGTTCTAGCCTTAAACAATACTATCCATTCCAATCTTTAGGCTTATCCAAAATACTTCTTTCCAAACTCGATTACTAAAAAAAGGTCATATAACAAGCACATGAATACCATCATTTATCCCTCATATATCTTGTTGGTCACATTCCAGTCATGTGAATACCTTAATCATGTACTCTATTGAAAAATGAATACCCATTGAATCTTAGTGAAAACATGAGTGTTGTCAAAAGTTAACTCTTTCCACATACCAAAATCCACAAAATTATATATACTCAAACCATGATATCACTTAGTCCTTATATCAATCATGAGCTCATGAATACTGTCAAACATTTCATTTTCTCCATATCCCTTCATTATACGCATATCATCTGCTTTCCAAAATATATGAATCACTTTTCATGGTTACCGGTACCATAAAATTATTGAAAACCACAATAGACTAATAAAAAAATATTCTAATACACCATAGAAGTACCTCAACAAAATTATTCTTGAATATCAATACATAAACACTTCAATACATCCTCATCAATGATTGTCTTTGAATAAGTCCTTCCTTGATTTTAGAAGATACTTTTTAGGTCAGGGTATTGAGTTGGGTATTTCCCATGTTCTCTATAAATAATACATTGAACTCCATAAAATTCTATCAATCTATGAACCTTTTCTCCACATAGATAACATCTTCCCCTCTATTTGAGGTATTCCTCAAGGTTATTCTTCCCTTCTTTAGAAATCTCATTCTTCCCTTCTCTATGCTCCTCACCATGCGAACATGCATAAAATTCCATCTTCCTCTTATTTGATGACTTAAGAATACCACTAAATTTCACCTTGTTAATCATATATCATGATGACTAATTCGGAATAATCACAATATCTTTCCCTCAAGGTATTAAGCAATTTTGTTTCTTATAGTCACCAATTTTTCAATTGGATTCAATGTTAACCGAATTCCTTCGGGTTCCCTCCATTGACTAAAACATAAAAAGAATTCTGTGAGAGGCAAAAATCATGCTAGGGAAAACAACATAGTAAAGGGGGAGTACCCTCAATATCTAACATCTTAGGTTAAATTCTAAGATCATTACCGTAGTTCTAGGACTATATCCTATAGGTATACTTATCCTTAGGGACATCCCTAGACATACCTTAGAAATATCTCTAGGGATCTCACTAACGTTTTTGCATACTAGTTTCCGAAGGTTGACTAAACCTTTCCTCTGATACCAACTGTAGTGACCCGAAGCATGACATACATAGATATTACATTACTTTTGCGGAATACATAATACATAACAAAACATACACATATGGATCGTAATAGTTTAGTATCTTTGGAAACTTGGAACGTAATCTTCTAATCATGGTGAAAGATCTTCAACATCCCCCATAAAGATCTTCCACTTTTTGTTTCCTTACCTAAAACCTTTCGTTTAATCCTGGAGGAAAATAAGACATCAAAAGCGTGAGCTCAAATGCTCAGTAAGGGTAAGCATGGATAAAATAAAACATACCATATACGTTTGAACTTAAAAACATGAACATAATGTTTAAACATCAAAATCATGAGCAATGACATAAAACATGGAAGTACATAAGGTATAGATCATAAATAAACATTAAGAATGATAAAATAGCATGGGAATAAAACATGTAATTTTGGCAACCATTAAGCACATGATATGATTTCCATATTAGCCAAGGCATTGCGGCCAAGACCATCTTAGTGGACAAAGTCCCTTTCTGAATCGAGTTCACTCCTCGTTCCAGTCCTGTAATACTGAACTGGATTAACTTACCATTCCAGCCATGTCTATCTCATGAGATATAAATCTTTTCCCAATACATTGTTGGGATATATAAGTCCCACCCATCTCATAATGAAATCATTATTACTTATGCCACAAAATAAACATACATCATTCATAAAAACCCAATAAATAAAATGGGTTTCATAGACAACATCCCATCATCACATAATCCATATAAAAGAAATGGATATCATTTCATAATGAGAAAAGTGAAACCATGTAAATCATAGAGACATTATACTTGAAACGTACACATATGAAATAATGTCATCTTAGATGAAAAATGGTTTTGATAAAACACTTGAAATGAATTCTTGAGGAAAATATCATTTTTTCTTCAAAATCATTTTATTTTCAAAAAATGTCGTGCAATTTTAAAAGAAAAGTATGTTGTTGAAAATAGTCATGAAATATTTTGGAGGAAGCTTCATGAAAATAAGGATTTATAAAACCCTAAAAATCCGTTCGTGCCGTATAAGTTAAAAAAACATTCTTCTCGTACTTTTACCGGAAAAGTCAAAAAGTACCTTGTAACGTAAACAAAAGAAAGATTCCTTACATACCATGTAGTAAAAGTAAAAATGGGTAAAAATGACATTAAACATACATAAAAACACTTTTATAAAACATGGACTTGGATGATAACAATAACCCCAGTAATGACTTACGAATAAACAATCTCAGATAAGAACAAGATTGGAAAAGTTATCCCTTACTGTACGTTCGATATGCTTCGTATGTATCCAAACCTCCTGTATAATGATTTAAATAATGTCATTGACTTATTACAGAATCATATTCATTGTTATGATATCATATATGGTTCACTTATGACTTTATATTACCCGTTCTTTTGTAAATTCCATGTTAAAGAGCTTTTTGGGTAAAATCGTTTCATTTGTCGTCCTTGTTTTGACTTGTAATTATTCATATGATTACATAGATCATGATTAATTAATTACAGAATAGAAAACATGATTTATATATAATATATATTCAGAATATACATATATATAATATATTGATAAATGGAAATAAATACACCGTTCATGGAGACGGTAGGTCGTACGTACGCATGAATGTGGTTTTAGTTTCTTCATTGAATTGAATGGAATTAATTGGATGAATATAAATCCAGTATCATTATTATGTCATATATTTCATGATTACTTATTATATAAACTTTATAATCATTTATGAATGGTTAATCATTGAGAATGAATCTCATCGCGTCGTGGAGATGGTATTCCGTACGTACGCACAAGCGATGATATCGTTCCCATGATCATGGAATTTCATTGGAGTGCATGAATACTATTACAGAATCAATATCACTTTAAAATAATAATATATAATTATTATTTACACCATTATACCCATCCAAGTATGGTGGTGGTGGAAAATAGATTACACCACGGCATGGAGACGGTATTCCGTACGTACGCACGCGCGATGATTTCGTTTTCCGTAGGATGGATAGATGGTTAAATAGGGTTGTCTCATACTTATAATAACATATCAGTATATTAGTGATACTGATATTATTACTTCACAATGAAACAACCTAAGAAGTAGAAGTGGAAGAAGAAATAAAGTTGAGAGAATCGGTAACAGACATTACCTCTTCTTTGAAGCGCCTCCTTGAGACCTCCTCTTAGGGCACTAAAATTAGTCTTTGAAGAAGACCAGGACCTCTAAGATGTTTCTAGGGAAGTGGAGAAGAGAAATTTTCAGGGGTTGGCCGAGCTTGAAGGCTCAATGTGGTGTGAGGAAGAGAGGGAGGAGGTGCCCTTTTATAAGGGAGGAGAGGGTCACCTTTGGAAAAACTAAAAATATTATTTTATTATAAAGTCATATTCGGTTATTAATAGCTCCAAATTGATTTATTTAGAAGCTAAGGTGGGTATGGGTCGGAATACTCTCATAAAATAGAATTTAGACATGTTTAGGTCATTATATTAACCTTATCTTTTAGTTTTAACTCTTAGTTAATTAGATTGACATTTACCATGTCACTTTGAATTTTTTTATTATATAGTTAATAAATTTACCATATACATCCAAGAGACACCCAAGTGGTCCAGTAATGATACACCTATCATGATATAAGTATCTTGGTTGAGCGTTAGATTTTTTGGTATAGAATACCGATTAATAATATAATATTTGTTTTAAAAACTATTTTATGTCAATTTTGACACTATTTGGTAATTGATTTTTGTGAAAATCATAACAGAATGATTAGTTCGAACAGAGTTAATTAAATCAACACTAACATGTCATATTAACATATAAAATTATTTTAATTCATAAAAAGTCTCAAATTACATTTATTTGGGTATTTATAACATCAATTATGTCAATATTTCATTATTAAGATAATTACTGCATTATCATTGTGTCATAAATAATTTAATTCATTTGATGTATAAAAATTATGAAAAAAATACCATGATATAAGAAATATCTTTATCTTTTCAAAGAATATTTATAGTCTAAAATATAACTTATATAACCCCTTATAAAAATTAAGTACTAAAAGATTTTTGTTGAAGTCAATTTTGTCTTTACATTAAATTAATTTATCCAAATTGTCATTTTCACTACCAAGTAGCTCATTGGGGTCCCATAATCGTCCCAAGGATTCCCATGGTTGGTCACTACTCATACAATATGTTTAGTACAAGTTTCAAGGTAATTTTGAATTATTATAATATTCTTTTAACCTTGAATTACCCTATTTACCTTTAACCGCAATAAATAAAAATTACCGTAGTTACTATTCATAATGCCCAAAAATAAAAAGTATCCTATTAACATAATTTGGACCCACTGATTCCAAATATGGTATCCATTTTTCCAAATTCAATACACAAATGTTTCAGAAATTAAATTAAAATTAATCGTGTTGTCGAAAGAAAACGGGTTTTTGTTTAAAACATTGCAAAAGATTGAATTGATTTAACCTACGAATTCAAGGTAAAATCAATGATAATGACATACATTATATTAAATGGTAAAAATATATTCTATTTATACTTTAAAACCATTCAATATTATAATTTAACCACATAAATTATTATGATGAAAAAAGTTGTTTTTAATTAAAATATATCGTGTTTTTACTATTCATTAAAATATGTAAGTTATCAGAAAAATATCAAAACTTTATCCAATGTAAATTTTTTATCCTGATTCAAAAAAAGAATTTTATTTTGTCAAATTGAACTTATAAACATGTCAAAAACTATATTTAAAGTGGGTGCGCCATCAAAAGGTGGCAAAACTGCATTTTTTGAAAAATAATTATTTTACCCGAAAATTTTATTTTGTTCTCATACCATGTTCTAGAAAATATGTAAGATGAATAATAATGTTATAAAATTCAAAATTTAGTTAATAATATTCATAATTTATAGTTCATAATAATATTATAACCATATATCATTGTTTAGTGAAACTCGATATTACGTACAACACACGCTATCAAAGAATGTCGCGATTGCGTGTAATGCAATCCAAGTTAGTGTTGCGTGTAGTGAAAGACTCCATTGCTGTTGAGTATAACAAAATCCAACCACATTTCATTTATACATTGAATATATATATATATATATATATATATATATATATATACACTCAATGTTGCGTAGAAAAACTTCTATCATATGAACTTGAAATTGTGTGTAACACGATCCAAGAATTGTGTTGCGTATACTGCAGGCTAATATGGTGTTGCGTGTAGCGCAAGATAATCATGGTTTATCGTACAACAGAAGATATGAATGAAATTAAAAATAATGTATCTTATAAAATCTTGGGATGTTACATTCTACCCCCCATAAAATGAATTTCGCCCTCGAAATTCGTCGGGGTTATAAATCATTTACTATTCATTGAAACCCACATCATAAAAAGAAATACTAAAACTTAATTTTAAAAAGTAAAGAATAAAACCTAATGGTTACCCAAATTAACTCATCACTAGTTTTCCACATAGGAGATCATTGGTGAAAATATGGATATAGAGGGGAAATCTAACCATCAAGTTCTGATGGAGAGTGGTAGAGAACATGGCTATAAAAAAACCCAACAATCACAAACCCAAAAATTTGTGATGATCTAAGGTACCATCTGATTAATCGGATATAAGAGCACTAGGAAAAAATTTTTGGTTTTCAATATCATTTCCCTAAAAGTTGAAAATTTTGAATTAGAATAAATACTTGCTTGATTTTGGTACAATCTCACTGTTGTTCGTGCTTTGAACAATTTCCAATTCATCTCTTAAAGAAATGAAGTTAAATTTGTTATTCATGAAGTGTTAACAGATCATCTGATAGAATGATGGGTCATTCCATCTGTTTCAAACAAAAGGTTAGCAAAAGTTATAAAATATATATTAGTCCATCTATGGTGAGGTTAATCATATACGATTCCAAAAATGAACTTATACTTCATATATCATATCGCTTAATAAAATAAAACTAGTTTCTACTAACCAGGGACTTCCTGTAGGCCAGTACTAGGCGATAAAGGCCAGTCGCACTTCGGTTGTGGGTTCGGTTCCCGCAACCTTGTCCGACGCGACGGGTTTTCACCCATCCTGCAGGTTATCCTTTTTCGAAAACAATACTATTATAACAAAAAGTTCTAGCCTTAAACAATACTATCCATTCCAATCGTTAGGCTTATCCAAAATACTTCTTTCCAAACTCGATTAATAAAAAAAAGGTCATATAACAAGCACGTGAATACCATCATTTATCCCTCATATATCTTGTTGGTCACATTCCAGTCATGTGAATACCTTAATCATGTATTCTCTTGAAAAATGAATACCCATTTAATCTTAGTGAAAACATGAGTGTTGTCAAAAGTTAACTCTTTCCACATACCAAAATCCTCAAAATTATATATACTCAAACCATGATATCACTTAGTCCTTATATCAATCACGAGCTCATGAATACTGTCAAACATTTCATTTTCTCCTTACCCCTTCATTATGCGCATATCATCTGCTTTAAAAAATATATGAATAACTTTTCATGGTTACCGGTACCATAAAATTATTGAAAAACACAATAGACTAATACAAAAATATTCTAATACACCATAAAAGTACCTCAACTAAATTATTCTTTAATACCAATACATAAACACTTCAATCCATCCTCTTTAATGATTGTCCTGGAATAAGTCCTTCCTTGATTTTAGAAGATACTTTTTAGTTCAGGGCATTGAGTTGGGTAATGCCCATGTTCTCCACAAATAAGACATTGAACTCCATAATAGTCTGTCACTCTATGAACCTTTTCTCCACATAGATAACATCTTCCCCTCCATTTGAGGTATTCCTCAAGGTTCTTCTTCCCTTCTTTAGAAATCTCAATATTCCCTTCTCTATGCTCCTCACCATGCAAACATGCATAAAATTCCATCTTCCTCTTATTTGATGACTTAGGAATAAAACTAAATTTCACCTTGTTAATCATATATCGTGATGACTAATTCGGAATAATCACAATATCTTTCTCTCTAGGCATTACGCAATTTTGTTTCTTATAGTCACCAATTTGTCCATTGGATTCAATGTTAACCGAATTCCTTCAGGTTCCCTCCATTGACTAAAACATAAAAAGAATTCTGTGAGAGGCAAAAATCATACTAGGGAAAACAACATAGTAAAGGGGGAGTACCCTCAATATCTAACATCTTAGGTTAAATTCTAAGATCATTACCATAGTTATAGGACTATATCCTATAGGTATACTTATCCTTATGGACATCCCTAGACATACCTTAGAAATATCTCTAGGGATCTCACTAACATTTTCGCATCCTAGTTTCCAAAGGTTGACTAAACCTTTCCTCTGATACCAAATGTAGAGACCAGAAGATTGACGTACATAGATATTACATTACTTTAGCAGAATACATAATACATAACAAACAGACACACAAGGACTGTAATAGTTTAGTGTCTTTGGAAAGTTGGAACATAATCTTCTAATCGTGGTGAAAGATCTTCAACATCTCCCATAAAGATATTCCACTTTTTGTTTCCTTACCTAAAACATTTATTTTAATCCTGGGGGAAAATAAAACATAAAAAGGGTGAGCTCAAATGCTCAATAAGGGTAAGCATGGATAAAATAAAACATACCATATACATTTGAACTTAAAAACACGAACATAATGTTTAAACATCAAAAGCTTGAGCAATGACATAAAACATGGAAGTATGTAAGGAATAGATCATAAAGAAACATTAAGAATGATTAAATAGCATGGGAATAAAACATGTAATTGTGGCAACCATTAAGCACATGATATGATTTCCATATTATCCAAGGCATTGCTGCCAAGACCATCTTAGTGGACAAAGTCCCTTTCTGAATCGAGTTCACTCCTCGTTCCAGTCCTGTAATACTGAACCAGATTAACTTACCATTTCAGCCATGTCTATCTCATGAGATATAAATCTTTACCCAATGCATTAGAGGGAGATATAGGTCCCACCCATCTCATAATGAAATCATTATTACTTGTGCCACAAAATAAACATACATCATTCATAAAAACCCAATAAATAAAATGGGTTTCATAAACATCATCCCATCATCACATAACCCATATAAAAGAAATGTATATCATTTCATAATAAGAAAAGTGAAACCACGTAAATCATAGAGACATTATAATTGAAACATACACATATGAAATAATGTCATCTTAGATGAAAAATGGTTTTGATAAAACATTTGAAATGAATTCTTGAGGAAAATATCCTTTTTTATTCAAAATAATTTTCTTTTCAAAAAATGTCGTGCAATTTTAAAAGAAAAGGATTTTGTTGAAAATAGTCATTAAATATTTTGGAGGAAGCTTCATGAAAATAAGCCTTTATAAAACTGTAAAAATCCTTTCGTGCCATATAAGTTAAAAAATAATTCTTCTCGTAATTTTACCGGAAAAGTCAAAAAGTACCTCGTAACGTAAAAAAAAAGAAAGATTCCTTACATACCATGTAGTAAAAGTAAAAATGGGTAAAAAGGACATTAAACATACATCAAAACACTTTTAGAAAACATGGACTTGGATGATAACAATAACCCCAGTAATTACTTACGAATAAACAATCTCAGATAAGAACGAGATTGGAAAAGTTATCCCTTACCGTACGTCCGATATGCTTCGTATGTATCCAAACCTCCTATATAATGATTTAAATAATGTCATTGACTTATTACAGAATCATATTCATTGTTATGATATCATATATGGTTCACTTATGAATTTATATTACTCGTTCTTTTGTAAATTCCATGTTAAAGAGCATTTTGGGTAAAATCGTTTCATTTGTCGTTCGTGTTTTGACTTGTAATTATTCATATGATTACTTAGATCATGATTACTTAATTCCAGAATATAAAACATGATTTATATATAATATATATTCAGAATGTACATATATATAATAGATTGATAAATGGAAATAAATACACCGTTCATGGAGACGGTAGGCCGTACGTACGCATGAACGTTGTTTTCATTTCCTCATTGAATTGAATGGAATTAATTGGATGAAATAAATCCAGTATCATTATTATGTCATATATTTTATGATTACTTATTATATATACTTTATAATCATTTATGAATGGTTAATCATTGAGAATGAATCTCATCGCGTCGTGGAGACGGTATTCCGTACGTACGCACGAGCGATGATATCGTTCCCATGATCGTGGAATTTTATTGGAGTGTATGTATACTATTACAGAATCAATATCACCTTACAATAATCATATATAGTTATTATTTACATCAATATATCCATCCAAGTAAGGTGGTGGTGGAAAACAGATGACACCATGGTGTGTAGACGGTATTCTGTACGTACACACGCGCGGTGATTTTGTTTTCCATAGGATGGATAGATGGTGAAATAGGGTTGTCTCATACTTATAATAACATATCAGTATATGAGTGATACTGATGTTATTACTTCACAATGAAACAACCTAAGAAGAATAGGTGGAATAAGAAATAAAGTTGAAAGAATCGGTAATGGACATTACCTCTTCTTTGAAGCGCCTCTTTGAGACCTCCTCTTAGGGCACTAAAATTGGTCTTTGAAGAAGACCAGGACCTCTAGGATGTTTCTAGGGAAGTGGAGAAGAGAAATTGGCAGGTTTTGGCCGAGGTTGAAGGCTCAAAGTGGTGTGAGGAAGAGAGGGAGGAGGTTCCCTTTTATAAAGGAGGAGAGGGGCACCTTTGGAAAAACTAAAAATATTATTTTATTATAAAGTCATATTCTGTTTTTAATAGCTTCAAATTGATTTATTTAGAAGCTAAGGTTGGGATGGGTCGAAATCCTCTCATCCAATAGAATATAGACAAGTTTACGTCATTATATTAACCTTATCTTTTAGTTTTAACTCTTAGTTAATTAGATTGACATTTACCATGTCACTTTGTATTTTTTATTATATAGTTAATAAACATAGAATATACATCCAAGAGACCCCATTGTGGTACATTAATGATAAAAATATCATTATATAAGTATCTTGACTGAGCCTTATATTTTTAGGAATATAATACCAATTAATAATATAATATTTGGTTTAAAAACTATTTTGTGTCAATTTTGACACTATTTGGTAATTGATTTTTGTGAAAATCATAACAGAATGATTAGTTCAAAAAAGGTTACTTAAATCAACACTAACATGTTATATTAACATATAAATTATTTTAATTCATAAAAAGTCTCAAATTACATTTATTTGGGTATTTATAACATCAATTATGTCAATATTTCATTAATAAGATAATTACTGCATCATCATTGTGTCATAAATAATTTAATTCATTTGATGTCTAAAAATTATGAAAAAATACCATGATGTAAGGAATATTCATAGATTTTCAAATAATATTTATAGTCGAAAATATAACTTAGATAACCCCTTATAAAAATTAATTAATAAAAGATATTTGTTAAAGTCAATTTTGTCTTTACATTAAATTAATTAATCCAAATTGTAATTTTCACTACCAAGTGGCTCATTGGGGTCCCTAAATTGGCCCAAGGATTCCCATGGTCCGCCAATACTCATCCAATAAGGTTAGGACAAGTTTGAAAGTAATTTTGAATTATTATAATATTCTTTTAACCTTGAATTATCCTATTTACCTTTTACCGCAATAAATAAAAATTACCGTAGTTACTATTCATAATGACCAAAAATAAAAAGTAGCTTATTAACATAATTTGGACCCAATGATTCCAAATATGGAATCCATTTTTCCAAATTCAATACAAAAAAGTTGCAGAAATTAAATTAAAATTAATCCCGTTGTCGAAAGAAAACAGGTTTTTGTTTAAAACATTGCAAAAGATTGAATCAATTTAACCTATGAATTCAATGTAAAATCAATGCTAATGACATAAATTATATTAAATGGTAAAAAATATATTATATTTATACTTTAAAACCATTCAATATTATAATTTAACGACATAAATTATTATGATGAAAAAAGTTTTTTTTAATTAAAATATAGAGTGTTTTTACTATTCATTAAAATATGAAAGTTATCAGAAAAATATCAAAACTTTATCCAATGTAAATTTTTATATCCTGATTCAAAATAAGAATTTTATTTTGTCAAATTGAACTTATAAACATGTAAAAAACTAGATTTAAAGTGGGTGCGCCATCAAAGTCGGCAAAACTGCATTTTTTGAAAAATACTTATTTTACCCGAAAAATTTATTTTGTTCTCATACCATGTTATAGAAAATATGTAAGATGAATAATAATTTTATAAAATTTAAAATTTAGTTAATAATATTCATAACGACTAGTTCATAATAATATTATAACCATATATCATTGTTTAGTGAAACCTGATTTTGCGTACAACACACGCTATCGAAGAAGGTCGTGATTGCGTGTAATGCAAGGAAAGTTAAGGTTGTGTGTAGTGAAAGACTCCATTGTTGTTGCGTATAACAAAATCCAACCATATTTCATTTATACATTGAATATATATATATATATACACTCAATGTTGCGTAGAATAACTTCTATCAAATGAACTTGAAATTGTGTGTAACACAATCCAAGAATTGTGTTGCGTATACTGCAAGCTAATACAGTGTTGCATATAGCGCAAGATAATCTTGGTGTATCATAAAACAGAATATATTAATGAAATTAAAAAGAATGTATCTTATAAAATCTCGGGTTGTTACAGTGTTCCAATTGAAAATGTTATATTTTCTTAGATATGTTTTAAAAACACTTTACATAAAAATTCATGTTAAGTTGTATTTAAATGTTACAACATGGTATCCCTTTATTTGGGCGGAATCCTACTAGGATTTTTCTAACAACCTATATACACCACTGGGTTTATGTAGAATTGTTCTGATAACATAAGTAAACACAAGGTGTTTGGTGATGGATGTTGCAGTTTCTAGTGGTCTTATCTTATGGAAAATGGTGGTGGTGTCTTGAGGACATTTCTCTTATATTTACATAGAGGTTTGTGAAATATTTTGAGTCCCATTTTGTTGTATTAATTTTGGGATTTTTTGTTCAAAGTTGCAAAATTTAAATCAGGAAGGTGTTATTCCATGTTTGTTTATGAATTTTATGTTTTGTCTTACCTATTGTTCGTTGTTATGTTAATGTAATCAGGTGATATCATTCCCACGTTTTATTATTGATAGCTGAGCACTTGTTGCCAGCCCTAGGGATTATGAACACCCTTTAAGCCATGGAATAGACCAGTTTAGGTACTAGTTTGGATGATGTCCCAGCTTCAGTCATGACAGAGTGTGAGGAAATTTTTTATCGAAAAATATTTTCCAAAATTCCTTCCACCCCATCACTTCAGTAACTTCCTCATGTTTCATATTATTATCAATGTCCACCACTTATTAAATTCTCTATACTTATAATAAATATCTAGTATAACCTTCTCTTATTTAAAACATTGAATAATGGATAAGATCTTCTTAATGGATTTGATCCCTTATTCCTATATTAAGGGATCATATAATCCATTTAAATTCAAATGCATTTGTCTCATAAATATCTCTATTGTAGAATGTTTTATCTTTGGGGGATTTGGGAAATCCTCCTAATTTAAGTTTCTATTCAAAACCTAAGTCAGCTGAGAGAGAATCATCATAAAGTTTATAATTCCTTCTCACATCATGTTGGGCATCTCATTAGGGTAGTCGTCACAGTTCCCATCGCATTGGTTATTTACCTGAGTCTACCTATTTTCAACCATTGGGTATAGTAAAAAAGAAAATTAGGGATGATTATTTTGAAACTATTAAACACATAAAGGTGGAATCCAATGAAAATAAAGGGATACTATATAAATTACATTTATTTATTAACATATGAATTTCTAGGCCTAAAAATATGTTATCCATGATATATTTCCTAACATATACTCTTATGGTCATTTTTTGTTTCCTTAATAAAGGTTCATAATGATATTATGAATTTACCAAAGAATATACCCTGGGAGTGTCAAACTATTTTCATAGTATGGCCCTTTTTCATTTACCAGGTTACGCTATGTCAGGCCTGATGCACCTTGTTAGTGTTTTTACCCCTAGGAGTATCTGTACCAGAACTATGTCCACTTGTAGTATCCAGGTAGGGATTTATTTCCTTGGTAATCAACTTACTCCATACTTGCCAATATTTACTTATGTTTTATTATACATAGTCTTAACTCGATGTATTTTACAACAGTTTTCTAATCCTAATACCAAAAATAAGTAAACATTTCTTTTGATACCAACCATAACAACCTTTTCATTTATTACTAATTAATTTATAATTTATTATAAAAAATTACATATAATACAACCTGTAAGATTTATAATTATAGTGTCTTTTGGAATTAGGTACATAGAATAACAACTTGAACATGGGATAAAACAACATTACTAAAAAATTATTTAACATGCTTCTAAACTTCCGAGGCTTTTAATAATACACGGGATAACCTAATGAAACACATAATAATGAGGTGAGCTATAAATTATAGTAAGAGAATAAATATTCCATAAGGTGATTCATAATAGAGCATAGACATATCAATTGGGAATAAAAGTAGAAATAGTAATAAAAATGAGTAATATTGCATGATATAACATTATAATAATAACATTTGAAATGTGGAGACAACTTAAACCACCATATCATAAACATAGGCCAAGTATATCTACCAAGAAATCATGATTGAAAAAATTCCTATAAATTAATTAGTTTCACTTCATATCCCAACACAATTGTTCAGTAGACAAAACATATTGAGGATCCCTTACTTGAGTGTGTGACTCAAAATGCTTGGGAGGATCTTCTTGAGTGATTGGGGGATCCTTGGGAGGAAACTAGATATGATATGTTTGTGTAAAGACTTTCTCTATGGATTCTTAGTGGAGATAAGTGGGATCTTGTGTGAGTTTGTATAGTAAATGAGTAGAGAATTCTTTAATATCTCACAAACTAAAGTTCTAGACTCTATATAAAAAATATCCAAATCTACAATACATCCCATGGTATTTTCCCATAGTTTCTACCAAAATGGAATTGGTTTTAATTATTTTATCAGTAAAAGAGCCAAAATTTATAATATAATACCCTTGCATATGGGGAAGTGAGTCATAATATTAAATAAATGATTTTAAAACCTTAAAATATATTATAACCTTTGTATGATTTATAATGAGTTTATAAAAAAATTAAATAAATAGAAAATAAATTTGTCTCAAATTGAAAGCATTTATTTTTTAGTGATACCATTTATAGTATTTATTACATAACTTTTGTATCATTATGATAATATAAACACACCGTATATTTATAGGATATTTAATTTTTACCTAAAAATTCGACTATCTATGAAATTTATGAGAAATTCCACATTGGATAATTTATACATTCTGATTCCTAAAATAGTTTTAATTTTATCTAAATAATTTTCTAAATATGTTCACTTTAAATTTTAAATTAATAAACTACATTTATTGAAAAATTTTGGGTTTTTGATAATAATTGTTTTTGAACCCTTATAAAAATTACTCTAGTATGGTGTTTCTACTGATTTGACAATAACTATTTTTGAACCCTTATATAGTCATATTACTATGGTCAAGATACACATCCCTTTAATATAATCATAAACTCCCTTAGAGTAAGGTGCACGACCGTGAGATTTTCATGGGTTTGTTCGATGAACATGGTTTGGGTTGTGTTATCGATGAGCTTGAACTTGTATGAAAAATGGTGTCTCTCATGGTTTTGTTGTTTGATCAAATCTTGGTATTGGTCAAGAGAAAATCCCAATGATTCTATATTCCCCAAAATATCTGATAAATGTGATTTATAGGGTATGATCCAACTGGTTGAGGTCATCCCATCCTCTATATTTGTTAATTGGATTTGTTAAAACCCAATATTTATACTAATCATGTGATCATTGTTCAATAGATATTTTATCAATATTAAAGAAGATTAATGGTCATTTTAATATGATATAATATAAAAAAAAACATGTGCATGTGTTTTACATATTACATAATAATACATTTAATTAAATTTCAAGGGGAAATTTTATTTATAAAAGTTCAGGTTGTTATATTTCATGGCCTAAGAAATATCAATAATGATATTATTACTTTCAATAACCCCAAGTGAGGAATTAACAAGGAAGATTAATTAAATTTATCCCAAATATTATTGATGTTTCCCATAGGAAGATGTATAATCCTGAGGCACCATTTAGAGAACAAGAATACATGACTAATTGACTTTACAAAGTTATTCTACATTTAAATTCCCTCATGAATAACCTATATACATATTTTATTTTAGAGAAATAATAGGTAATTAAAGAGAAAGAAGTAGAATATGTCAATACCACTAATACAATAAAAAAATGAAAAATAGAAAAGTATTGCGTAGAATAAAATGCATAGAATGGAAAAATATAAATAAAGGATGGTTCTCTATTTTATGAAGAATTACATGAAGAAGCTTAAGATTCTATTTTACTCATAAAAAAGATGAAGGAAATATTTCCCTCCTATGATTTAAAATCATGAAGAAAAGAACATGATGTAGATCATTTATTGTATAGTAAAGGGGTAAGAGGAATATAATTTTGAAGCTTCTAAATTTGTATATTGAATGGGAAATGTGAATTGTAGTTAGAATCTCTCATGTACTTAAAAAAATAAAATAAGATGTCCACGATTGATATTATCAATTAAATGATGTAAATTAGGAAACAATTTTATGATATCAATGAAAAAAACAAAATTTTAAGAGTTTTAGGATGATTTCATCTAGGTCATTGAATTATTTTGGGAAAAAGAACCTCTAGAACCTAAAAAAGAATTTAATGCTACTAGAATATTCAAATCCATCACAAAATTTAATGAGTAAATGGTAGTGACATAATTGTTGGATATGTCCCTTATGATGGAAATTAATTTCACTATCAAAGAATAACATCCAACATTGTAAACATAGGGGAAGGCTAGATGAATTACATGTTCTACCTACAAACTCAATATGTAAAAGGATAAGGAAGATGAAAGGTGGAATAAAACTATACAGTTTATGGTTATTTGGAAAAAATTCATTAATGATATCAAAAATCAATATTCATCCACAATAATGTTTCAATAAACAATAAAAGAGACGAAAGAGAACCTATACACCAGATGATTGGAATTTTAAATCTATATGAGCACTATACTTGACAACTTTATTTCATTTTCCAATTACATTACACCAATTTAATGATCTAGAGTAAATACCATAAAAAAATTATTCTAGGAGACAACCCATGTTTCTTTTTTTCCATGGATGTAGTTTTATTTCATTATTTTATTGTAGGAACCATCCTTATGGTTATAGTATAATGTTTTGTGAAGATAAAATTATACTAGACCTTAATTTTAACACATATTTAGATTATATAGTTTCTAAATAATGAGTAATAGAGTGATGAGTTTAGTGAAAGAAACATTTAGAGCTACACATGTAAAAGGGTATTATATTCAAATTTTTATCTTCTAAATCTAAATATTGTCTATTTGAATTTTTTTTAGATTCAAAAATGAAATCTCATGCCCCAAATTTAGGTTTTCTCTCTAATTACAGATCTCTTTGATTGAAGTATTACTCAGTAATACCATGATAATTTGTTTTATATTTCATAGTGTATCAAATTTAATGAGTGGGGTGTGGGTTTGAATGACTCGAAATATAAAAAAAATAATTAATTTGATGAATTTTTATTTTATTAGGATAGTTGATTCATGTATATGAAATTTCTCAACCACATTTTTCATTCTTTGAATATTTGAAATTAAAGTTGATTGGATGATTTTTATTATTAATTCCATGAGAGTGGTTTTTAACTATTACATGTTCCTACACCTAAGGGTATTCTTACATAATATCTCTATTTCTTTCTTGAAAATATCACTTGAGTGGTCTTGTAACATGTAACATACTAGAAAATTATACGATTCTTGTCAAATATAATAATGAAAAATGTTAAATTCAAAATTATTAAGGTATTTTATTGTTAATTCATTTAACCTTGGACACACCATGAAATTAATCATTATTTTAACCTATTAAATAAACAAATATCATTTTATCTTGAAAGGGTAACATTACAAGACGATCATATACTTTCTTAAACTGCTCCATTTCAAGATATTTGAAAACTCAGGTGTGGGGAAGATGTTATGTATGGTTGAATGGATAAACTCTACTATCGTGTTGATGTTCGGGTATATTTTATTAAAATATAGGTACAAATTTTAGGATATTCATTCGTTTTATTCTATCGATACTCGTAAAAAAAATTATGTAGTTTAAAATGAAAAAAACTAATAATAGAATTATTGTTCCTTAGAGGATATAAAATCACCATTTCTAGACCAATAATCTCAAGATTATATAGTGTAAGTTGGTCTATTTGAGATCTCTCCCATTTACAACATTCAAAGAAATGAAAAATATATATATTTTCTTTTCTATGATTACATTATTTCAGGTCTTTGACAATGATTATGGAAAGTGGGTGTTATCAATTTGAAGGGTACATTTTCATTACATATTACATTTAATATCATGAATTTTACTTAAGAGGTTATCATATTTTTTTAAATTAAAATATTTTTAAATCAGTACCTATGTACCTTAATCCACACATTCCTTTTATCCATAATTAAAATCTTTTCATTATTAGGTGTGACCATTTTATTTACAAGGTAAAAATTGTTGATACTTTTATAGATTATTGGAGTTTCATGTAATCATAGTATGAATATAATTGAAATTAAACATTTAACCTTGAATTATAAGTGAACAAAATTTATTATGGGGTAGATCAGAACATGGATTGTTTAATAATAATGGATTTATATTATTGAATACAAGGAAAAAAGTATGACCCACACAAATCTATAGGGGTGAAAGTAAAATACATCAATTTAAATGTTTTATTGATTAGTGAGGAATTTGATTGATAATTATTGAGAGATACTTAATAGTTCAATTTCCCAATTGGTAATTTTTTAGATTTGTCAAATTGATGTTAAAATATTGGATGCATGGGTGGACTTTGTGATTTTAGGTTGAGATTCAAT
Source organism: Viscum album (assembly GCA_963277665.1). NCBI lineage: Eukaryota > Viridiplantae > Streptophyta > Magnoliopsida > Santalales > Viscaceae > Viscum > Viscum album. Next base: position 508,692,562 of record OY728140.1, read on the forward strand.
GATTGAGGAAACCCATGATATTAGGTGTGGGGGTATTTTATGTCACCATTTTATATATGAAAAATTTTAATTTTAAAAAGATAATTTTATGTATTTCCTAATATTTATTCCCAAATATTCATTCAAAAAATTCATGTTGTGCATAAATATATTTAAAAAAAATTCAAAAAGAAATCAATTTTCAAGTATTGTTTAATTTTTTACTACAAAAAACAAAATTTTCATGTTTGTGTAGTATTAAAAATATTATTTTTATTTATTTTGGAAGAATATGTATTTATAATCAGCCCATGAATAACATAGGTAGAACTAGTGGGATATAACTATTCATGTATTAATCTATAGTGTATGCACGAATAATAGGATCCATTGTGTGTGTCAAATCCTAACTCGGATAGGATCTGTGTTCATGTGGGGAAGTATACACAACTGTATCAATATTTAGGGTCAACACAATGAATATTTATTCATGGTAAACTTATTATTCCATGATATAAATCGATGGTCCATGATGAGATATGAATTTATGTAGGAAATAATATTTCATCGATACTATGAACATAAGAAAATGACATTGTTTTTCTATGTAACTATGTTACCCCACCCAAAAGTTTTGATGTTGGAACCTCTTCCACTCAAAGTTACCTAGAAACATAATTAGGATGCTTGAGGCTATCATAAAACTCTATTAAAAACTCATTTAATATCTTTATTGAGCTCTAAAACCAATGAAAAAGTATAGAGATTCCATAGAAGATCATCACAATATTGGATGGTGAAGTGTGAGGACATTTCAAAGACCAAGAATCACTATACGCGATGTTGATCATAATATGATTAACTAAATCATAGAGAGAGTGGTAATGATTCATAAGGGGAATCAAGAGATGAAATGATGATATCCATTCCCCACAGGTCATGGTGTAAGTTGTAGTTGAGGAAAATTATCCCCATATTTTTCACTACAATGTAATGTGATATACAATACAATACATGAAGGCTCCATGGATAAAACAACCATTCAATAATGTACTAGATTTCTTCCTTTATATGGTTGATCTGATAAGTTTTCATGATTAGAGGAAGATAAAATGACAAATATTATGTCATGGTGGTGTGCTCATGTTAGACATGGAATTCCATAGGCCAAAAAAACATCTGAAATAAGATGATGGCCTTGTTCTATTCCATTTTATAGGTCAAAAGTATTTAATAATAATAATAAATTGTGTTTCTAAATCCGGGGATGTTAGGGATAATATAAACATAAAAAAAATATTCTATAATAGAATCATCCATAGCGTACTACATACAAAAGAGTTCATATAGGGAAGGGTTTGGAGATAGCCTGAAAAATGATTGTTGAAATTCTATTGAGAATGCAGTTTAAAATATGTATGTAGTTGAGATACAATATTCCTTGGAAGAGATGATAAGTTTATTTAAAAATTAAAAATAGGATTCCACAACATATAAGGAAGAGTAATTTTTTTTGTGAATAGAAATTTAAAGGAGTAGATAGGGTCATTGAATATGATGGATAAATGGTATTTTTAAATATGAAATCTTTAAAAAATGAAAACAACAATGACTTGGATATTTGAAATAGATATTTTCATATTTTATTAAGGATAAAATTTGGAAACAATATTAATTTAATTAATGGAGGTTGATTTTTCTAATAGTAGTTTGATCATATGGTTGTTCCATTTTATATTTTATATTTCCATTGTAGGTTTTATTTTTACACATAATTATAAATTTTTTATATTGTCAATCCAATTTTCTTCTCACTATATCTTATAATATCTCACTCCTGTATAATATATTATATTATCTCTTCTAGAGTTCTTAGTTTATTAATAATTGATAACTAGACTATGATTATTATCTAGGAACTTAAAGGAGAGCACAATTGGTTGAATAGGGGTGTATACATTGTTGTGTTATTCAACTACATTCATAGAGTGTCCATATTCAATAGTAATTTGATATACTCAAAAGTTTATTTTATTTATGTTTAGGTCACTGAACTAGTGTGTCTAATAACGAATGAACCCAACATGATAGATTTAATTAATTCAAAATCACTTTATTTGATTTTTCTCATACTTAATAAAAATTTTATTACTTCACAATAACCATATAAATTCATTTTTGTATGAAGAGATGAAGGGATTAATTTTATTTCATAATAATTTATCATGTTATTTTAATTAAAAATATGATTACAATTCTATTAATTTATCAATTCTTTGTATGAAGTCATGTTAATTTATTTCTAGAAACTACCCTTGGATTAAAATTCTTTTTTCTTCTTATTTTTAGTGTACATTTATTTTATTTTACATTAAGAAAACAGTCAAGTAAATTAATTAAATTTTTATGGGATCAATCTTGATATTTACACATCTTATATTACTTTCAAGTAGCATAGTTATTTGTGTTACCATGCACTATAAATCTCTAAATTGTAAAAAAACTAGAGTAATTAATGAAACCTTTTCAGAATATAACATTTGTTGGTTGAGAATATAAAGATTAAATAGAATTATATAATGATTCATGTTTATATTAGAAAGAAACTATAAAATAGTACAAAAAATAACTATATATATTTGTTTCTATTATATAATAGTAAAATAATATCACCCAACTCAGTGAAGATGTTGAGAAAATATATGAATAACTATATTAATTTTTTTTAACATATTCAAATCATATCAAATTAGTTGAGCCAAAATGTTCATGAAATAGCTATCTTGAGGAAATGTTCTCCAAAACTAAAAAAGAATAAAAAAAGAACACCAAGAGAAAAAAATTAGAAACTAAAATAATTAGGGATAAGTTCTATGAATTGTATAAAAACTAAAAGGATATCAATTAATCCATTAATGATCATTTAGAGATCAAATATAATAATATAAAAGATATTAGATATTTTTCTTAAGAGAAGAAAAAAAAGTATGATGTTTGTGAGAAGAAAATTTGGGTGATAATAATATATTTTTAAAAATTATTTATGAGTTTTAACCATCATATGAATAGTCATAGTCTATATTTCTTTTATCTTGAGGTGAAACTGATAAATTGAGAAACAATTCATACTCAGTCTCCAAAAGCAGTTAAATTCAACCATATGTTATACTAATTAGGATATTTGTTTTTAAAGGAATATATTTTGTATAAATAGGATCTCAAATTCATTAAAAGAGAAATATACTCTAAGCATAATAAAAATAGTAAACCTTGTTTAAGAAAATACATGTTTGTGCAAACATTTTTTCATAAAAAGTGTTGGTTAAAAAATAAATATAAAAAATTATATGTACATAAAAATGGTGATAGTCACGTTACTATATAAAAGTTGGATGGAAGATTTTTTAAAATAAGTAGTTCCCAAAACAGTGCTCAATAAGGACATTTAATTTTTAAAAACATCAAACTAAAAAATCTTGTAAGAATGATGCTTCAAATAATAAACTGGGATTTTTTTGCTACTTCAAGTTTTGTAAAATACTCGGGCCCATAGAAAATTATTTTTAATATATCATGTATATCCATGGAAGTAAAATAACCCCTAAATTAAGGTTAGTAAAATCATAGATAATGATAAATAAAAAAATATCACTATAAAAAATATTTCCATTATAAATATAATTTTATGCTTGAAAAATCTCTTTTTCATTTTTAGTAAAAGTGGTCATTATTAATATATTTGTCGGTTTAAATAAACCATGAATGTTCAAAAATAATTTTAATAAATAATACAAAAAATACAAGAACAAATAATGAATATAGGAATTTTGAGTTACCCATCATTTAGATAAAAAAATTATTGATTAAAATACACCAATGAAATAAATGAAGGATATCACACCAAGAAGAAGAAGCTACTTCTAAGTTAGGATTAATGGAGATAATTTTTTTTTTAATAAAACCATGATTTTTTTAAAAGAGTATGTTCTGATTATTATATAAATAATCAATATATAAATGAAATAAGAGGATTGTATAGAGGAATACATCACTAAAAATAATGAATAAATCATATTTCATAAGACGGTCTCAAAATATGACGATCCAAGAGTTCATGAGAATATATGTTAGTGGTTATATCAATATGGTCATGTTTAAAAAGATTTTATGATTATAATATAAGCTGAAGAGGAGATATTAAAGAAATAAAGGTAATACCAAGAATTTTTTATACTAAATAGAAAGATGGAGTTCCACAATATTAAATAGAAAAAGGGAATGGAGACCATTATTCCCATGGAGGCTACTTCTTTGAAAATCAAATGAGCAAATTTGAAGATATCACTCAATGTTGGAGTATAAAGGAAATGAGTTACATAGTTGAGAAGTAACCCTCAAAATTGTTTCTCATAATAATGAGCTTTATAGAATAACCTAATACGCTTATTTATTGGGCTTGTTTTCTATATAGGTTATTAAATGTTATACATAGAGGGAATGATCATGTTTTATGCATTTTGTTTATATTTTACATCAATAAGGAAAATGAATATTAGAAGTGACCATTAAATTTTTTATTAAATACTTATTTGATGATGAGATACTCCTAGATAAAAAAGTTTTTGGAGTATACCATTGAGTGTGAGATAGATTTATAAGGTTGTGAGAAAAATTCCAACATTTATAATTTTATGCAATTATAAAATTTATGGAATGATTTTTAAGTTTTCATTATAAAGTAATTTTACCTCATTATTTTATTTATGATTTTAATTAATCAATTATGATGTTAAGGGTGATAATTGGGTTTTTTAATGTAAGAAAAATGAATAATTTTTTAATATTAAAAGGATGTGAATTATAACTTTTGGGAATTTGGCTATTCAGTATTATATTTTACATATTAAATATTTGAAATAGACTTAGAGTTTACTAATTTATTATTAAATATTAGGTAATGACCGTATTATTTATTCTCAATAAGTGGAGAGAAAAAATAAAATCAAATATGTAATATTGGAATTAATTTAATATAGTAATGTTGAAAACCAATGTAACAAGGGTGATTATTCAACACAAGGTTTCTATGTTGTATTATTCTTAAATAATGATTAACGTTTGTATTTTTTATGAATATAATCATGGAAGGATTATTTAGAAAATAAATCAAATTTTATGAGAATATGAATTGTGAATTACTTATTAATGGATGAAAATATATTTCAGGTTATAAATATTTTGTGAATATTGAAAAATCTCCTAAAGAATGGATTTTTATGATCATTATGTTGTGATTATCATGATAAAGTAAAAATTTTAATTAGAGAGAACCAATTAGTTAAATTCATTATTTATATGTTTCCAAGGATGTTGAATGAGGAATTTTTCAGTGGTTATATTTAAATATGTTTTTATAATTGTTTATATTTGGAAAATATGGTTAATGATTTTATGTGGTTCATTATTGTTATTTACTGAAAAATTTGGTGTAACAAGCAGAATAAGAGGAAGAAAAAATAGATGGGTTTAATGTTCTGAATAAAATATATCTTTATTCATCAAAATATAGCAATGATAATATATTTTTGTGATTATATATCATAAATTTTTTGGATAATATGTACATATCACATGAAGGATGCTTGAATGAAATTTAGTACATGTAGTGTTACTAAGTCATGTGTCATATTTATTACTAGTTAATTAACGAACTATTATTGATGATTTTTTTATAAAATCTATGAAGTTAAATTAAACCATGAAATATTTATTGAAACAATCAATGTGAGTTTTTATATACTATATTAATCCAATAAATCATTATGATGTGTTCTATGTTTGTTTGATAATTTTTTTGATAATGAATTGGAGTGGATGCAGAAGTTTTTAAATGAGTTTTAATATATAAAGATTAATTTAGAATTCTTTGATATTTTGTGATAGTATAATTTTTGATAAGTGATGAATGCATAAGGTTAATATTTATACACATAAAATTAGTTATGGTATTTTGTATAATACATAATAATCAATCCACATTAATGGTATTATTGCAGTGCAATTCTTATAAGCATCATGTTTATATAATGATAAACCCAAAAGTTTCATTGAGCCACATAAGCTAAACTTTTATATATTTGAGATTAGTGTAGAATTATGAAACAAGTATCATGTAGATTTCAATTTTTATAAATGAGTAAAATATGTGATTCATTATATTATATAAAATATTTCAAGTCTCACAAACGAGTAATTAGGATGTGACAAGACATAAACCCAAAATATTTAAAGGCTATAAAAGATAAACATAATTTTATGTATGATTAAAAAAATATTCTAGGTGAACACGAATCCATATATCTAGATAATTATAATATCTACATTAGGGAGTAAAAATCTATGATTATTTTGAGTTTATCCATGATTTAATCTTAGTTTTGTCAATGATTTCTATGAGAAATTTTTTCCATGAATGAGTCATTTCATCTTGAATTCAATATTATCTGGTGTTCAATTAATTATGATTTAAATATGATTTAAATAATATAGAATAACATAGGTAATCTATCGAGGATCATTGAAGGGTTTATAGTGTCCATTTTAAATATGATTTATAACAAAAAATAGGGGGGTGAAGATAAATTAAAAATTAAAATTATATCATAAATAAGAAAAACTTATTGGTAAAATAAATTTGAGTTTCAGAGAAATATGGGATGGTGATCATTAATAGGTTTTTAATCCTCCTGGTAAATTCTATGTTCTTATATGATAATTAGGTTTTGGTATAATTCTTTGGTTAAGGGTTAACCAAAATATAGGTTACCCATTAATCCTCTAAAAGAAAACACATATAGATAATCCATAACATAAAATTCATGTAGTAATGTTTTATCCTATATTAATTTTAAAATGAATAAAAAATAACAACAAAATCTAGAATTTTTAGTAACGAAAAAGATTTATTCCTTATATAAAAATTTGAGATTTTGGTTTTATTTTTATTCATTTTAAAATTCAGATAGGATAAAACATTACAACATTTGAGATTTAGTTTCATTACAACATTTAAAATAGGTCAAGAAAAATAAAAAAATTGAAATCATAAAAATAATCCTGAACAGTAGAAAACTATCTTTAAGTAATCCTTTTCTATGTGTGTGGCTCTCTAGCAATGATCTACCATAATTTAGGTCACCATAAATTGAATAATGAGGATGGATTCGGCCACCTTCTCTATTTCATATTTGTATATTAGTAGAGGGATATAAAAATATATATGGTGATGAGAATAACCCTTAATATCTCTAATAATTTAGAACCATTCCCATGTTAAAATATTAAAAAGAGAATCCCAAGGTGCCAAATTATATTGTATGTGGAAGGTGGTTTTGGTACTCTATTTTCAAAATATAAATTAGAAGCTAGATATGGGTAAGGATAATGTTTAATAATAATTCTAAAAAATCTCAATGTTTTTCCCCACCTTTTGAGTAACTTAATAAAATATTTTCTTGAAATTGGAGATAATAAGATTGATCTAATGAAATTTAATAATTTACCCAAGATAATGTAAATACTCAAGATTTAATCCATAATTTCAACACTTTGGGCCATTAGATTTTTGAATGTAGATTAATTAATTTCTATAAAATTATCTACCATATAGTCAGGGATGTGTTCACTAAATTTCAACCCAAACAATCTAAAATATTATCTAAAATTTTTATTTTAGTGCACATTATTCTCTAGTCTCTCATGTAGTTTGGCCCCTTCTAATATAATTTCTTTTCAGGATCACCAAATCACATCATCTTGCACTGAAAAAATTAAAAAATTAAAATATACCATTTAAATAGTAATTAATCTAATCAAATAAGATGTGGAGTTTACTATTATATTAGGAATTTACAATATAAAATAATTTATAATACATATATAAGATTTGAATTAAATAGTGAATATATTTTCAATCACACCAACCACACATGAATATTTTCACACCTTGGAAAATTCAAATTTTATAAAATGATAGGTTGTTATATTTAATAATTTCTAAAGATTTAATATTCAAATATAATTCAATTTAGAGTAATGATTTATGTAAAGAAAAAACCATAAAATGGAGTTAGTCTTAGTAAAATAAGAAATAATTGTCTCATAAATTACATTAAAGTAGATTTCAAGGGTATCATTGATACCAATACTAGATAAATAATATATAAGCCAACCATGCCTCAAAATAACCTTTTTTTTGTCACAAATATTTAATTTTTATAATTCTATATACTATTAAATAAATTGAGTTAATTAAAATATATGTTTTCCTACCTGATTCTTTTCACCGAACCCAACCGATTCCCTTTGCAGTTAAACTTTGAGACCCAATAAATAAATCATTCATGGAATTCAATTTTTTTATAATATTTTCTATTTTATTATTTTTATATTTTTATAAGGAAACAATTATCATTCAACTACCGGTCAAACCTTTATAGTAAATAAATTTTTCAAATAATAAATGAAAGTATGGACAACCAATTTTAGAAATCCAACGTACATTAACCTATCATATATATACCTTTAATTAAGCATAAAATATTCAAAATTCATGGTTTATTTTAATGATGTGTGGAGAAATAAAATGACATAATTAACCCATAATCGACACCTATAGAGGGTATGCATATATCAATGGGTTTATAGAGATAAAATTTATAATATCATTTAAAAAATAAAAAAATATTCTAGAATCCCCCATTTATGTAAATTTATTCTTAGAATCACATACCCTTAGTGAAATAAAATTTCATTAAATTTTAAAATAAATAGAAATTTATAAATTGGAATGAATTTTCAATAAATTAAAAGATGAGATGGTAAATTATTATTAGTATTACGATAAAAAAGTAAATAAAATTATAATAATAATATATAAAATATAATAAAAATTCCATGCATCAATAAAAATGGATAAAAATAAAGAGAATTATAAAAGTACAAACTAACTCAGGAATGTATCCACCCCTCACACCTATAAGTTACAATGTCCTCAAAGTAATTAAATAGAATTTGAGATGGAAGTATATAACATTTTATATGTCACTGATATGAAGATTCTTGAAGGTAGAGTACCTCTGTTAGGGAATCTGGAAGGGTTACATGGGAGTTCTTTAGCCGCTACCCCTTTACGGTGAATATATATTTGGATACAATATTTTTATCCTACAAAACATAAATTCATAGAAATTAGTGATTTTTTATTGTCTTAACCAATGGGAACAATATTTATATGGTTGAAAAATTATCCTTGAGTTGTAATGGAGCAACATTTTTACAATGTTAAGATGAAAAGTACATATCATACATTAATCAATATCCTTTGGTTATTCCATATAGATTCTACAGTTATCATATGAATTTTATCAAAAATTCCATAACTCTTGATTCCATAGATTTCTTTGATCACCTAAAATTTAAATATTATAATTTCATTTTTTCAATGTCCTATTAGGTTGGGTTCTCTCTCTTATTAGGGTGGTCAAAACTTCTTCTAATCACTAGTTGATAAGAAGAAAAACCAATGTGATTTTCGAAAGTACTATGTTATTCCCATAATGAATCATAAAATATAATAATCTAATACTTTATTTTGGGTTGAAATATTTGTTGATAAATTTTTTTCACTATATTATACTAATATAAATTCCAATTTGTTTATAGGTGATAAGATATATAAACTTGATTTCCAAATCTTTACCAACAGAAAAGTGATTTTATTGTGTTTTTTTCAGAAAATATTCACATGGACACATATAATTAACCTATTAAATAGAAACCTATATAAGAAATGGTTTCGAAATAATAAAACAACTGACTTTGAATTATAATTCCTCATTGATGATGGTTCCACCCACAGACACTAATAGTACACTAATAAATAAATAGACAAGTTTTTAAATGGAATATGAAATTTCCATGTAAAATAAATTCCAAAAACATAAAAAATGAATTTGAAATTAAAAGGTTATCAAGGAATCTTAATTATTTTTGTATAAATTACCTATCCTATAAAAATGAGGGAAGAAATATAAAATTAACATGTGACTGAAAAAAAATATTTTCCAAAATATACGAGAATCAATTACATTATGAGTAGTCCATTGTGGAACAAAATGGACACCATATATAATAGTATAAAAAAACCTGAGGATAGTATGAAAAATTTTATCGAGAAGAAAAATAAATTAGGACATGATCACTCTAGGTTCACCAATGTTAAGTGTCATCCCAAATGTACCAATGATTCTCATATTTAAGATTATATTAATGGTTTTTATTGAAATCAATAGTAACACGTATGATATAATTTACAGTTTCAACATTCTAGGAAATAAAATTACCCAATTTAAATAGTTAATCATTAGTAAACATGTTTATGTTAATGCAGTGGGGTGAGTTAATGTATAAGGATTGATGGATTATACCTATATGGATATATGACAAATTATATTAACCTTTTGACCATAATTTAATAAATAATTTACAAAGGTGAAGATTAAAATTAACAAGACATGATTTGGTTTTCTGGTTCATAAGGAGATACCTGAGGGATAAATAGTGATAATACATAATCACTTTAGATCATAAATGATATAACATCAATTTATATAAGGGAAAAATGGAAATAAATTATTTTTGGGTTGTGGTGTTGTTTATTTGTGTAGGGACAATGTTAAATGCACAATATTCCAAGACAAGTAGATATCAATTGAAACATTGTGATAAGACATTCAAAACATCATAGTTTGAAGCATCGCACAATATTTCAAATGATAAATACCATTGAGAAATATAGATTACCAAGGGTGAAATTATAATTCATTTTAATTTTTTAAAAGAATCATAACGTTTTTAATTAAGAACAAATTCATTTTATTTCTTGAGTAATTGAGTGTGAGGGTGTGAAATATTACAAAATTCATGAATTAAATGGTGATAAAATCCCACATTTCCTAATAAAATCATTATATTCAAATATTTTTTAGGAAATGGAAGACATAATAGGCCATTAAATTTTTATTCATATTCAAGGATAAAATACATGTAAAGTACATTTAAATATACTTCTTATTTTTATACCATGAAATTTAATTTCATGAAATTTAATAAATCTTATGTTCAAAAAATCAAGGAAACAACTGAATAACTCAAAAAATCATCAAAATAGGAAAAATAAATAGTGGAATCATCTATGAACACTATAATTCAATTCTATAGATCACATAAAAATTACTAACCATGAATCACTAAATGTACCTATAGCATTACACATAACAAATGGAATCCTCATATATGAAAATGTTTCAATGGGGAAAGTGAAGGATTTATTTATCTATTCCTCAGTGGAAATATGGATATGAAAGTTCCAAGAATATCTATTTAATAAAAGTAATGGATCATTCCCAATAATATCTTATGATTATAGTCAATTAATGATATTGGAAAATAGTCTTTCTATATATTTTTTGTTTTAATAGAGACATTCTATATAAACACATTACTATTTTTCATATCTGTTTGTAAAAAATTGATTATATTAATTTTTTATTACCATTAGACAATTTTTCTTATAAATTAACTACACTTGAATAACCTATTTTTTTTCCTAAATAAGATAATTTATTCCAATATTAAATCACTTGGTTACCTAAATTTTAACAACATAAGAGAAGTTTGGGTTTTGTTGGCATTGTTCCTTCCTCAATAATTTAGACTCATTATTTCATAATAAATTATGCATGAAAAATATTGTGATGATACAAGAAATATTAGTATGTGTTCATATAATTAGTTTTTTTATTCTCTATAAAAATGTCAGGAAATCATAATTTCCAATATAGAGTGGGGTAAACTAGAAATGATGATAGAAATATCATTTCCATTATCAAGATATAAATATTTTGAATTTTAATGTAGTGGTTTATTTTAAAATTCCATTGGATTTATTATTATTAGGAGGCAATGTGAAATTTGGAGGTCCATGATATCTTCTATCTATTTAGTGCTAATATACCAATATGATGGTTCATAATTTAGAAGATGGAAGAAAATCATCGATGGTGATTTTTTCATCAAAGCAAAAGAAATCATCAATTACTACACATTGATGATATTATTCCATATTATGAAAATATTCATCACATGAATCCTTACATTTAATTCCTATAAATAATGAAAACATGGAATCTGGGTTAGTGGAAGAATGGCAGCTTCTATAGGGATAATGATTTCGTCAACAAAATTAACCTAATGAGACGAGTGATACTATGATGGTTTCTTCAAGGCATCAAGGACGTTAATGTTGATAATTTTACCACCCAAATACATAGATAATGTCTCATTATTTATATATAATTATGGGTTTGATAGGTTTTTATAATGGTGTCCTTATATAATTATTCTATATTTACTAACAAAATCATCTTCTATTTTAATAACATAAAAATAAATATGAACAATAATGTTTTTAATCTTCATAAGAATGTCCTCTAGCACTCTAGAAGAGTGTGAAGTATTTTTGTATAATATTTAAACAACTATTATTTTAGGATTAATCTCCCCAAATAGTAATGAAAAGAAAATGGAGTGTGTCATAACATTTATTGAGGCACCCAAGTCAAGCATGGAATCAAAACAATAATACTCCTATATAGTAGATGGAATCAAGAATACTATATAAAATTAAATTTGGTGGGATGTGATGGGTCTGTAAATATTGAGATATTACTACCAAATATTACCTTTTCATCACCATAATTTATCTTTCAATGTGTACTCATCTCCTTTTCTAACTTATCCTATCATGTAATTGGATTTACAGAATCATTTAATGGAATAAAAACCTAAGATTTATTGAATGTTTCTAATAATTTTTTTCCATATTTCACTTCTATTATATTCTTTGGATGGGTTTCAATTTAGGGTAATAGAAAATAAATGGTTGATCTTGGTGACTCATTAATAGACATTCTATTTTCTTTAGTGAGGATTCTCATATTACAGAGCTTTCCCTTATTTGATGCTATTAATGGTAGGAATAGTGTTTTCCCCATGTGGGGATGAAATTAATGGAATGGTTTTTTTATTATTTTTAGTACCGTACGAATATTATGGGTGATGGAACTAAAAATCAAATAGTCATTTGGGTTGACTTGAGGTTTTAAATATAATATATTTAACCGTTAACATTATATTTCAACCATTTATTTAGCATGTTGGCTTAATTATTTTTAGTCTCTTGTAGAGTGGCTTGTGTTGTTTGTTTGAATTCATTGAAACCATTTGTTCTGTTAGGAAATCAAGGATAATATCAAGTTTTGTATGGTATTTTTGGAAAGAGTATTATGGTTGTTTTGTATTTTGTATTTTTTGGAGGATGAAAACCATGCCTTGGGTGTTTCCAGGACTATTGAGAAAAGTTGAAATACCCCCTTCTTATTGGATTTTTATATTTGGATCATGATATGTTGGGATATTATAGTTCACATTTAATGGGTTAGTTGTAAATGTGTTCATGGAAAGTTTCCTCAAAACACTTTAAATGGTCCCTCAATTATGGGTATTGATCAAAATATGGGGTCTCAACAACATAGAAATGACAATAAATTGAAGGAGTAGGTTGATAATCCTTATGGTAAATAGAGAGTTCTTATATTTATATAATCAGCACTTTGAAAAATTATTAAAAATTCAACACTAAATTATATATTTTTTATCTAATGGAAACCTTTGATTATAAAAACAGGCATTGAAGAAAACTAATTATTTTTCTACACATTTTATTCAAATAGGTTTCTTGTCTTTATTTGAACCTTTACTAAAAGAGAACAATCGAAAATAAAATCAATTATATCAGCATCATTATGAATTTAACTGTCATAAAAATATTTTATTAATAGTTTATTATTTAATAGGCACTGTATAAAATTTTTACAAACTCTTTTATAATGTTAACTATATTTGTGAAGTGTTTTCCCATCAGCTTTTCTTATTCCATAGATTTATTTTCTTATTGTTATAGTCATGTGGCTGGGAAATATTATAAAATAAAATGGTGTTTCATGTTCACCAACACTATAATTTTGGTTCTTGTATAGTTAAAACTGTCATTTTTATATTCTTATAATGATAATGGAATAACCCAATGTTTTACAAGTTCCTCATCCACACATGTGTGTTTTAGTGTTGACACATAGTATGAAATTATTTCACATTTTAGTGCATGTCATCTCTAATAAATCCATGTAATTTTGAGAATAAATTTATTAGGATAGGTTTGTGCTCAATTTTATCTTATTTTCCATATATTTGAAAACATTTAGGTTAAATATCAACATCATGGGAAGTTAGTTCCTTTAATGTTAGGTTACATTTCTACCATGTTATATAAGTTAATTTTAGATACAACATTAGCACCCAATTAAGAGGGGTCTAGATGAGTCACATTTAATTTATAGACCTACATAAATTGATCATTTTGTGTGTCTCATTTTCTGTGATAAAGGATACTCTCTAGTCCAGGTCATAAAGAAGATAATTCAAACAAAGTAGAATGTGTCATGCAGAAAACCTACAAATAAAAAGAGGATGGAACGTTGTTTTATATACAATAGTGTATTATTAAAGAAATTTATGTAATATTTATATAATTTACAAAGTTCTTATAAAAAATATACATAGTAATCTTATAGTACACCTAGAAAATGAATTCAAAAATTCTATATTTCCTAAAATGTAAGATTAAGTTATGTCTCCAAAGATGATTTATAGAAAAGGGTATACCCTAGGTCATATCGGATGATTTTTTGAAGATTTTAGAGTGTGAATTTTAAATAAGTATTATAAAACCATTATGTAAATAAGGGGAGGACATTTGTGGAATTTTAATAATAGAAATGATGTACCTTGAATAATGAAAATTGATTTGGAAAATAATTTGTTAATTGAGAGACATATATGAATGTGATCATTACTAGGTTATTACACCTATTGTAATGTTTATTGTTCTAATATTATTATTATTATTTGGTATAATTCATTTGTTGAGGGTTAACAAAGATAATTTTTAGCATCCAGTCTTCTAAAATTAGGCACATAAAGATACAATGTGGAATATCAATCATGTAGCAAATTTATAGCCTACATTAAAGTTAAAAGACTATCAATGAACACCAATATATCAGAACTAGTGGAAATAAAATGATTCAAACATTTTATATTAAAAAAAGCACAAATCACACAAGTAAACTTGGAAGCATATCAATAATTATAGAAAATGTGTTTCTTTCAAATGAATCACTGGATTGAAAATAAGAAAAAATATATAAAAAAATATATATTTAAATTTTAAAAATAAATAAATGATAATAAAATTATGTGGTTAAAATCCCTATATCTGCATGTATTTCCTTTAGAACAATACAACTCTATTTAGCTAGGAATTGAGAGAGTAGAGGCTTGATTAGATCTACTTCCTAATTTCTGATCTTCTAATGATGATAAGAATCTATAAAACCACCATGGTGATTAAAAAAATACTAAATATATTTAAAATGTAATATTAATTCCCCCTGGTAGAACATGAAAATGAGGATCCTAGGATTCTAATTTATTGGCTATTTGGAAGGTGGGTTTGGAACCCTGTTTTTGAAATACAACTTGGAAACCAGATTTGGCACACGGTGTTTTCTTATCACTCTTTTGGGGAAACTAAAAAGTTAGTTATCTACCTATTATGTATATATTAAAATAATTTACCAAAATTAAGAGATATATTTCCAAATTACATTAATATCCATAAATCACTAAATATTGTACATTCCTTGTAGTTTATTGACATTTTGGGCTATAAAATGGATAAATTCAACCAACAATTGTTCTAAAAAAATTTCCTAACAGAACTAGAAATTTTTTCACCAAATTTTATCCTAAATAATTTCATAGATTAGGTAATATATGGATTTTACTTAATAGTTTTACTTGATATCTTCTGTAGTTCAGAATTTTCTACTTAAATTTCACCGTTGTCCCTTAGAATTGGCTCCACCTACCATTAAAACATTAAAAAGTAAAATTTCAATTTTATTTAGTTTTAAAATTTAATTATTTGAGTAAAATTATAATTGAATTTTTATTTTTATATTATGAATATG
Organism: Viscum album; assembly: GCA_963277665.1. Lineage (NCBI taxonomy): Eukaryota > Viridiplantae > Streptophyta > Magnoliopsida > Santalales > Viscaceae > Viscum > Viscum album. The sequence continues at coordinate 508,708,755 of OY728140.1, forward strand.
ATTATAAAAATAACTTAAAGTAGTGATATGAGAGTGAAATAAAATAGGGAATAATGATGAAATCACATAACCATTGTCATTACATGTGAAAATCTATTCATAGAGAATAATTTCTTTTATGGTTTTTATAAATCCATTGAAGAATTAGATGAATTATTTTGATATATAAATGGAGAGATATTCATGATTAATTAAATGAGAATTTGGTAATATACTTTCTATGTGTAGTACCCCTGGTTTCTGGTATGTAACACTTTCTTGATGCTTTTCTTGGTTTTAAAGTTAAGGTTGTTGAATGGGAGAGTTGGGAGAACTTGGAATGATGTTTTGAGGCAAAGGGGAAGTCTCACGGTCGACGCATAGTTTGTCTAACTGTGTGGCCAAACCATGTATAGTGGTTCTTGGATGCAGTGGCTTCCACATGGTCGGTGCACGATTTGTCTAACCGTGCGACCAAACTATGCGAGAAGGGTGGCCGAGGTAGTAGCCAACACATGGTTAGTGCACAGTTTGTCAAACCATGAGGACTAACTGTGCGGTCACTTAAAGTTAGATCCAAAAATTGTTGATCTAAATCGTTTTGCCTTTAATTGACTTGTTTAAACCTCCTAAGTGGCCCTAAATCGGGATTACTCTCCCTTGAAGGTTGGATGACTTCTCCCAAGCGTTCTAGATGTGATCCGAAGGCTTCTCTTGGTGAATTAAAGCCGGATTCTTAAGTTATGTGATCGTTCTTGATCGTCTTCTTAGACCTACTTAGATTTACTTCTCCTTTCCTCTCGTTTTCTTAGATCTATGCCCATTATGGGTAGATCTAAGGGTGTAGATTACAAATATGACAAGTTTTAGTCTTGGTTGTGTTAGGATAAGAGATCTACAGAGGGTTTTTGATGTTTTGACAGGTGTTATTGAGCATTCTTCGTCCGTGTCTTGGTTTCACCCAATTTGTTGAGGTAGGTGGCTTCACTCTCAATTCCTCTTTCTTAGAACTTGAAGGCTTAGTTCAAATTGATTTAATAGCTTTGTTTTGATTGTGAAATTATGGTGCAAATCATGTTATAAATCTTTTTTAGGGATGATTTATGGGTTTTGATGAAATTGTGGAAATTGAAAGAATGGTTTGTGAAGAGTTTTTTGGTTTATTGATTTTAAAATATGGATTTGTGGGATTTGGAAAATGGTTTGTGGGAAAAAAATTCAATAAAAAGGGTGTTTTATTGAAATGGTTTTGGCATGGTTGAAATGGTGTGGTTTTTGGGCATACTTGGTGTGCGTGTTCATATTGCATTTATGAGGCTTGTTTGAAATATGAAATTGTGCTCGGCGCCAAAAGTGTAATTGGACATGGAGAATAATTACCTTGTGACGACTTGGTAGATCGATGAGGGACCACTAATGAGTATGGAACTGTCATAACAATGCATGCATAGTGGATTTCAGGGGTTGTGAAATGGTTGGTTGTGTGGATTTGTGAAATGGAATGAAAGTGCCAAAATGGAAATGTGAATTTGATTGGGATACTTTGCTTGGTTGCTGTTGTTAGAAAATTGGTTCTGTTGGAAAATGGATTGACATAGAACTTGCTATATTGTGAACTATTTTGGAATGATTGTATATAAATTGTTTTATATAAATGTGCTAACATGTTTTATCCTAGAGTCACGGGTTGTGAATTCATCGGGGAAAACCTTCTGAGTTTCATTACTCACCCCCTGCTTTGGCATGTTGGTGCTTTTGCAGATGTTATATATCGGGATTTTGGAAAAGGTAAAGTAACACAGATTTATAGAACTACTTCTTGACTCTTGGGATGGTTTGTGATGTTGGAGCATGGAACTTTTGGCTCATGGAGATGGGGTGTCGTCTTGAAGTCTTGTAGTTGTCTTTCCACTGTTTACTCTGATTTGGTTTTTTACTCCTTTGTTGCACTTAGTTGGGTTTTTATGAAAATAATGGTTGAGTTATTTTGGTTTTAAATCATGCATCATATAGTGGTTGCTTGGAGATGTTTATCTAGTTTGAGCTATTTGTTAGTTGTTTTCAGTTAAAGGGTAAATAATCCCCCATGTATTTTGAAACCCTTAGGCAATTTTTTCCAGCCTTTGGCACCTTGGGGATGTCGCTTAAGGCCATGTAATGACTCGTTACATTCTCAAGCCAATGAGAATTGGCAGGTCATTACAAATGGTATCAGCTTGTTCGGTCTTTTCCTAACAAGTGGTCATTGATGTTCTTGGTCTTAGAGTTGAAATTATTTCTTGTCTATTCCTTGGGTGGTCATCTTAGACAGGAGTAGTATTGTCGGAACTTGAAATGTATATCATAAAAGGATATAACTAACCCGTTTATGCTGAACTACAAGTTACCATGGTGTTGGGTACATAAGTGTTTTGGATATACTTCTAGAATGTTGGAAATCTCATTTTCATGGGTTTAGCCAATGAGATGAGCATGGAATTCATTATAGAGGAATGAATTCCTACTAGGATTGCATAAATCATTTTGAGAAATGGAATATGGTAGAATGAAAAAGAGGGATTTCTGAAAATTTTAAGCACATTTTCAATTGAATGATGTTGAAAAGACAATTGTTGATGTATTTTGAAAATAGATTGATTTTCAAAAGAAATAAAAGATCTATTTTAGAAATTTTTGGAAATTGATGTTGTGATAGTGGTGTAATAGAGATTGAAATGCTAAGCCTTCAGTTACTAGGAAGTGATACTAACAGTGTGCGTTGTGTGTATTGAAAATGGCACTTGTTAAACACCGTAGAAACCAAACGGAAGAAGATGCGGAGAATGTGGTTGCACCTGAACCACGTGTGAACCAAGACCTGGTTCAGAGTATCATTCAAGCATTTCAGGCTGTGGACACAGGGAATCAGAGGGATGAGTCAAGGCATGTAGACCATTCCATCCAGTTCTAGAAGCAGAATCCACCATCTTTCAAGGTGATTCTGAACCATAAAGGGCGGAGATGTGGCTGAGTAGGATGAATCGTATCATCAATTTCATCGTCACACCAGCAGAACTGAAAGTAAATTTAGCGATGTACAAGCTGGAGGATCTTTCACGACAGTGGTGGGAGCTAGTGGTGCAGGCTAAGGTGGATCAAGTCCTGGGCTGGGAGGAATTTGAGGAGTTTTCCAATAAACAATTATATCCTCACACGTTCAAGATCCAGAGGATAACAGACTTTTTAAGCCTGAAGCTGGAGAATCTATCTGTTACAAAATATACGGCTAAATTTATGAATTTAGTGCGCTTTGCACCAGAAGATGCTGTAAGTGCGTCGCTGAAGGCACAAATCTTTGAATCAGGGTTGCGACAGGATATTCACTCGAAGATAGCTGTGCTCTGTATTACAGATTATACGGAGATGATAAACATAGAAACAGTAGTAGAAAGAGACATCTCAAGAGTTATGGGAGGAGGAAGTATGATGATACCCATGGGAACGAGTGGGAACTCTAATGCCGGGAACAAGCGGAAGAGGGACACCTACTTCCAAGGTGGGAGTGCAAATCAGAATCAGACGGCTGGATCGGTGAATCTTCCTCCATGACCCATGATAAAAGCTGGGTGTTTTCAATGTGGCACGATTGACCACATGAAATGAGAATGTACGACACCACCAAGAGCTTGCCACAATTGCAACAAGATGGGGAATCTTCAGTGATATTGTCACAGTGCTCCGAGGTCGGGTGCACGTGACACCTCCCAAGCGTCACAAGAATCTTATGCTTTGATAGGGAGAGGACAAAAAAATCAGCCTCGCCAACAGAACATATCTAGTTATGGAAATTCCAAGAATACCATGACACCTCAGGCAGGGAAATCTCAACAAGGAAATAAGGAGAAAAGTGCAGCAACAAAGAAATTGCATGGAGCGGAACAGGTTATTGTGGATGACCAGTCTGGACCATCTACGATGAGAGGTATAATTATTTTTAATTCTACCATCACGAAAGTGTTGTTCAATACTGGTGCATCCCATTCTTTTCTTTCTTCTCAGATTGCTGATTTTCTGAACTTACAACTTGAAATGATGCCTTCTATGTTAAAACTGCAAACTCCTCTGAGTGAAAGAGAATGTCAAGCCTTTGTGTGTAGAGCATGTGCTATAATGATTGATGGAGCTAAGATGAAATGGGACTTCTCCTTCTTGAATATGGATTTCTATGATATAATCCTGGGTATGGATTGGTTGACAAAGTTTAAGGCTCACATGGACTGTTATGGGAGAACGGTTAGTTTCACAACGGAGGATAGAATCGACCATCTCTTCAGAGAAGAGAGGATGGTAAAGAATTGTGAAAATAGCTTGTTGGCACCAATGGTGGGAACGATCTCTTACCAATTGGCTATGTTGACTTTGGCATCATTGGAAGAGATCACAGAAAATAGTTTTCTAGGTGTGGTTGATCAATTTCCTGATGTTTTTCCTGAAAACTTCTTAGGGTTACCACCCGTAAGAGAAGGGGAGTTTATGATTGATCTCCTTTTGGGGACCAGTCATATCTCACTTCCATCTTATAGGATGGAACCAACAGAGTTAAAGGAATTGAAGGTGAAATTAGAGGAGCTGGAAAGCAAAGGATTTATTCGGCCAAGCGTGTCTCCGTGGGCAACACCAATTTTGTTTGTAAAGAAATCAGATGGAACATTGAGGCTATGTGTGGATTATCGTAAACTTAACCAGGTTACGATAAAGAATAGATATCCACTTCCACGCATTGATGACCTATTTGATCAATTGAGGGGAGCTCAATGGTTCTCCAAAATTGACTTATAGTCAGGATATCACCATTTACGAGTTCAGAAGGAGGATATTCTGAAGACAACCTTCAAAAGCAGATATGTCCACTACGAATACGTAGTCATGCCTTTAGGTCTTACGAATGCACCAACGGTCTTCATGGATTTGATGAATTGGATATTTCAGCCATATCTGGATTCTTTTGTTATGGTGTTTGTGGATGGCATATTGGTGTATTCAAGAACAAGGGTGGAGCATGAGCAACATTTGGCGATAGTGTTGGAAATATTGAGGGACCATCAGTTGTATGCCAAATTTTTAAATTGTGATTTATGGATACAAGAAGTACGTTTTTGGGCCATGTCGTTTCTGAGAAAGGTGTTTCAGTGGATCCAGAAAAGATAGAAGCTGTTATTTCTTGGCAACCGCCGAAGACTGTATTTGAAATACAATGTTTTCTTAGTCTATCTAGTTATTACCGATGCTTTGTGCGTGACTTACACGACTAGATTCGCCCATGATAGATTTGATAAAGAAAAATAGTGCATTTCAATGGACGGAAGAATTTCAGAGATCTTTTCAAGAGTTGAATGTTTTCCTTACATCAACACCCATCTTGATTTTTCCAGAATCAGTACAGGGGTATGTGGTCTATTATGATGCTTCGGGAATAGGGTTGGGTTGTGTTCTCATGCAAGGAGACCATGTTGTTGCTTATTTTTTAAGGAAGTTGAGAGTGAATGAGAAGAATTACCCAACACACAATTTGGAGTTAGCTGCAGTTGTCCATGCCTTGAAGACTTGGCATCATTACCTCTTTGGTGAGAAGTTCACTGTGTTTACAGATCATAAAAGCCTGAAACACATTTTCTCACAATGAGATTTGAATTTGAGGTAGAGGAGATATATGGATTACCTTAAAATGTTCGACTTTGACTTGATGTATACACCGGGTAAGGGAAATTAGGTGGCCGATGCATTAAGCAGAAAGTTGAATGCTCAGTTAGTGAAAGATGCTTTAGATGAATGGCAGTTGATGTCGGTCTTAGCTGACATGCATGTGGAATGTGAAAGCCGAGGTGATGTTGCTGTTTTCTTTTCAACTACACTTGTTCCTAATTTGGTGGAGATAGTAAGGGAGGAACATGAATCCGATGTAGACTGTGTTGTAATGAATTCAAAACTCAATGGTGGGGAGACCATTAAGGGATGGAAGCTGGATGGGAGTTCAGTTTTGTGTTTCAGAGATCGGATGTTTGTACCTATGGTTTTTTATGAACAACTCCTTCATGTTTACCACCATTCGAGATGGTATGTACATATGGGTACACAGAAGATGTATAAGGAGCTAAAGGCGTAGTTTTGGTGGAGCGTCATGAAAAGGAAGGTGGAAAAATTCATCTCGCGATGCTTAACAGTCAGAAGGTTAAAGAAGATCATCAGAGACCAGCTGGTATGTTACAGTCTTTACCTATCCCAGTGTGGAAATGGGAGCAGATAGCAATGGATTTTGTTACAGGTCTTCCAAGAATGTTCCGAAAACACGATGCCATTTGGGTGATAGTGGATCATCTATCCAAGTCGGCTTACTTCATCCCAATTCGTGAAACCCATACAATGGGATATATTTCAAAAATATATATCCGGGAAGTGGTAAAGATACATGGTGTACCAGTGCCTATCGTCTCAGATAGAGATCCGAGGTTTACATCTCGATTCTGGAAATCCTTACAACAAGCCCTTGGGACTCAGTTGACTATGAGTACAACATATCATCCTCAGATGGATGGGCAATCCGAGCAGACGATAATGACATTGGAAGACATTTTGTGGGCTTGTGTAATGGATTTTGGTGGCTCATGGGAGGATTATATACGCTTAGTGGAGTTCTCATACAATAACAACTATCAAGCCTCAATATAGATGGCTCCGTTTGAAGCATCATATGAGCGTCCTTGTCATTATCCACTATACTGGGTGGAAACTGGTAAAACTTCACTAGTCGGGCCAAGAATTGTCCATGAAACAATAGAGAAGATTTAGTTGATTAGAAAGAGGATGGAGACTGCTCAGAGTCTTCAGAAATTTTATGCAGATCACCATCGAAGACAGTTTCCATTTGTAGTGGGTGATCATGTCTTTTTGAGAATCTCTCCACGGCTTGGACAACATTATTTTGGGAAGAAGGGAAAATTATCTCCTTGATATATAAGCCCTTTTGAGATACTGGAATGGGTTGGAGAGGTGGCGTATTTGTTGGAATTACCACAACGGTTCAGTGCAGTGCATAATGTGTTCTATGTATCTCAATTGAAGAAGTATCAGCCTGATCCTGACCATGTGATCAGATGAGATCACGTTGACCTAGAGCCAGATTCTTCGTTGGTACATATTCCGGTGCAGACTGTGGATAGGTAAGATAAAGTATTGCATGGGAAAAACATCATTCTAGTGCTGGTTTTGTGGCAACATGGTCAGATTCAGGAAGAGACTTGGAAACACGAGAATGAAATGAAAGAGCAGTGGACATAACTCTTTCAATTAAGTGATGGTTTTCTACTTTCCGAGTATGGAAAGGCCAACGGTGGGGAGAATTTAGTACCTCCGGTTTCTGGTATGTAACCCTTTCTTGATGCTTTTCATGGTTTTAAAGTTAAGGGCGTTGAATGGGAGAGTTGGGAGAACTTGGAATGATGTTTTGAGGCAAAGGGGAAGTCGCACGGTCAGCGCACAGTTTTTCTAACCATGCGGCCAAACCATGTGCAGTGGGTCTTGGAGGCAGTGGCTTCCGCATGGTCGGCACACGGTTTGTCTAACCGTGCGGCCAAACTGTGCGAGAAGGGTGTCCAAGGTAGTAGCCAACACACCGTTAGCACACGATTTGTCAAACCGTGCAGACTAACCTTGCGATCACTTAAAGTTATATCCTAAAATTGTGGATCTAAATCGTTTTGCCTTTAATTTCCTTTTTTAAACTTCCTAAGCAGCCCTAACTCGGGTTACTCTACCTTGAAGGTTGGGAGACTTCTCCCTAGCATTCTGGAGGTGATCCGAAGGCTTCCCTTGGCGAATCGAAGCCGGATTTTTAAGGTATGTGATCATTCTTGATCAGTTTCTTAGATCTACTTAGATCAACTTCTCCTCTCCTCTAATTTTCTTATATCTATGCCCATTATGGGTAGATCTAAGGGTGTGGATTCCAAATATGACATGTTTTGGTCTTGGTTGTGTTAGGAGAAGAGATCTAAGGAGGATTTTTGAAGTTTGGACCTGGTGTTCTTGAGCGTTCTTCGTCCGTGGCTTGGTTTCGCCCAATTTGTTGAGGTAGGTGGCTTCAATCTCGATTCCTCTTTCTTATATCATGAAGGCATAGTTCAAATTGATTTAATCTCTTGGTTTTATTATGAAATTATGGTACAAAGCCTGTTATAAATCTTCTTTTGGGTTGATTTATGGGTTTTGATGAAATTGTGGAAATTGGAAGAAGGGTTTGTGAAAAGTGTTTTGGTTTCTTGATTTTAAAATGGTGATTTTAAAATATGGATTTTTGGGATTTGGAAAATGGTTTGTGGGGAAAAGGTTTTCAATAAAAAGGGTGTTTTATTGAAATGGTTTTGGCATGGTTGAAATGGTGTGGTTTTTGGGCATACTTGGGGTGGGTGTTCATATTGCATTTATGAGACTTTGTTGAAATATAACCTTGTACTCGGTGCCAGAAGTGTAATGGAACGTGGGGAATAATTACCTTGTGATGACTTAGTAGATCGACGAGAGACCACTCATGAGTATGGAACTGTCATAATGATGCATGCATAGTGGATTTCATGGGTTGTGAAATGGTTGGTTGTGTGGATTTTTGAAATGGAATGAAAGTTACAAAATGGAAATGTGAATTTGATTGGGAAACTTTGCTTGGTTGCTGTTGTTGGAAAATGGGTTCTGTTGGAAAATGGATTGACATGGAACATGCTATATTGTGAACTATTTTGGAATGATTTTATATAAATGGTTTTATATAAATGTGCTAACAGGTTTTATCCTAGAGGCATGGGTTGGGAAGTCATCAGGGAAAATGTAACTCCACTGTACGTTTCCCTTCGAATAATGCAATAGCGTGTGTTGTACGCAACCTCGAGCTCTAACACACACCACAACTAATTAAACTAGCCGTTGTGAATAGTAATACCTACTTTTTGAAATTTTATAAATTTTATTTATCAAAATAGACTTCATTTTTTGATTCGGAATATTGAAATTATCCTATGTTGAATTTTTGGTATTTTTCTGAGAACTTCTAAATTTTTATGAATAGTGAAAAATACTTAAAAACAACTTTTTTAATCAAAATAATTTATAGTGATAAATTATAATATTTAGTGGTTTTAAAGTATAATTAGAATATATTTTTACCATTTTATCCAATGGTGGTCATTAGAATTAATTTAACATTGGAATTGGACATAAACAATTGCCAATCTTTTGATATAAATTGTTTCTTAAAAACACGCTATTTGTTGTTACAGTGGGAATTAATTATAAAATTAATTAATGCAATTTATACGTTTGGAATTTTGTAAAATAGATATCATTTTTGAATTCGGAATATCAATTATAGCTTAGGGTGAAATTTTGGCCTTATTCTGAAAAACTTCAATTTTTGATGAATAGTGAAACCACTAAGTGGTAATCAAGCAAACTGATTTTTCAGTTAAATGAAAGTTTACCACTAATGTGTATTGAATTTTGAAAATCCGACATACATGGTTGTCATTAGTATGTAAAATGTGGTTCAATGAGATTATAATATTTTTTTTGGTGAATAGTAACTTATTAAGTTCTTAATCGTGATTAGTGGTAATTAGGGTAGTTTAAGGTATAAATAATACTTTAATAATATTAAATGACCTAGACACATGTCCCAACCTCATTGGTTGTGTCATGGCAGACCATGAAAAGCCATGGGTCAACTTGGAGACCCCATGAATCCACTTTTGTTGGGAAATGACATAAATTACTTTTTATTTAATGTTAAAGTGAAAATGATACTAACATAAATTGTTTTACTAAAACAATTTTTAAGTGGGGTTATACAAGTCCAAATTTTGATTATAAATAGTCATTGGAAAGATAAAAAGATTTACTACATCATAGTATTTTTTTTATAATTTTAGACATTAAATAAATTAAAGTATTTATAATATAATAATGATGCAGCGATGACATCATTATTTGACGATTTAAATAAAATAGAAAGATAATGAAAAATCTAAAACCTAAACATGGCCAAAACCAATTGGATGAGTGGATTTAGAAGCCTCATCACCTTATCCACGAATTATATCAATGTGGGACCTTTTAAAACCGAAACACATTTTCAAATAAAGTAATATCTCTTTACTTTCCAAAAGTGCCCCTCCTCTCCTCTTATAAAAGGCCCCCACCTCTACCTCATTTCACACACTTCTAAAGCCATTGGCTCGGCCAAACCCTGTCCATTTACTCTCTCCACATCCCTCTCCTAATCCTAGAGGAATACCTTTGGGCAGAATCCTTTCAAAGGAATCCTTTAGGCTCAAACCGAAAAGAGTTACACTTTTAAAGGTAATTCATTCTCTCTTGTTCATTTGTTTTATTTTGCTTCTCCAACCCCATAAACTCTTTTTATTTACTTCTTTTGTAACAACACCAGTATCTTCAATATACTAGGATGTTTTTATAATATTTATTTGAGCTAAACTCTCACACAACTACATCAAATGGTTAATGAACATACGGTTTCCGTGGATGGCGAAATTCTGCCTCCCGAAACGATGATTGTTCAAATTCTTTTAACACCTATAATGGTGGCCATTTTGATGACACTATTTTCATATATGATATATATATTATGTTTATGTTTTCCTTATGATTCTGTATTTCTCATTTATGTAACACTTTATGATTTCCATTATGGGTAAACGTGATAATTTCATTTTAGGAAGTGCGGACTACCGCCCCCTCAAAGTGATGTGAATCGTTAATGCCATATGTGGGATTTATAAAGATGGAGTAAATGGTATTATACACTATATTATACTGGAATTGTATTATACATTTATATCATTATGATTTCGTTCCATTAAATATGAAATTGAAATGAAAGTAGCGTTCATGCGTACGTACGGCTTACCATCTCCATGAACGGTGCATTTCATTTCTTACCTCTAAATGTTACGTAATATTATAAATGAATGTATATACTGGATATATAAGATATATATGACATCTAAATCATGAATATAATTCTTGAGATAATGGATATTCTACCACATGAACAACTTGTAATTATAAGAAGTTTATTTTTGACTCAAGTACCAAAGATCGACAAAACGACCGTTATTAACTTAAATAATTACATAATGTTCATAACATTGTAATAAGTGATATAAAAAGGATAATGAAATTGAAAATGGTTCTTAATAAGGTAGATATTAACTCTAGTTTATTATTCAGGAGGTTAAAGAATGGTTGATTCAAGTCAGACACAAGGTAAGGGAATTTCTTAACCCAACTTCCATTCTTTGGGTTAATCTCCTACTTTCAAATTATGTCATGATATTATTATGTCTTATTTTATATTTTTACTTTCTTTATGTGTACCTATAGTGAATACACATAATATTTCTATTTTATTTTAAAAATGATCTTTGTATGGGACTTCGTCTCAATCTCCTTTCGTTGAGGCATATTTTATTTTATACACAACTTTCTTTTATACGGTGTATAAACCCCTTTGACTTTTACGTTTATTCAAAAGGAATATTTTTTATACGAAGCGTTTACTAAACGACAAAAGGGAATGTTTTTGTCGTACGTATGCGGCGACAACGACTTCTCCGCCGTCGTAACCGTTATTTGAGTTTCGGCTTCCTCTACAAGCCATCATTTTTTTTAATGAAAAATAAATACAAAGTTTTAACTTTCTTTTATTTTGGTATTGAAAATGGTTTTCATAATGTTTTTATTATATCAATGTGTTGTATTGATATCTTGTGATTGAAATGTGGAAATGTTATGTTTCCTTTATGCATGTTTTATGTGATACGATTATGTTATGGTTTATGATATGTTTAAACCTATTCATATGAGGAATGTATTGGACTTAATAAGTGACGGGTGGAGCCCGATATAGCTCCTCGATGCATCGGTAGGTCTCATGAGACAATTAGACGTGGAATTGGCCGAGGCCCTTTCCCAATTTGATTTATGGTTTTTTCCGAGGCCTTAATCATTTTAGACGTCTTGGCCGAGGCCTTGACAAAATGTTTCAGAATGTCTGGCATTATACATTCCCTCATTATGAAAGTGGTTATTGATATTTCATGTGATTATTCGACCAGTAGAATATCCATGTGAAGAAGTGAATGGCATTATCTCATTTTACTTTTGCCATATTATGTTGATGTTCAAGTTTAAAAGGCTTTTGTTTTAGTTATACATTGCCTTAAATTTTTATGTTTATTTATGAAAGCTTCCGCAATATTGTTATCCTTACTGAGCATCTGAGCTCACCCCTTTCAATGTTTTAATATTTTCTAGGATGTGAAGAAGTATTTTATGAATGACCTGTAGGGATTGTGAGAAGAGGATATGAGTGTGGACTATGAAGACTTTGTTATTAGTTTTTCACTTTATGATGTAATGTAAGACTTATGAATGTATCTAGTGTTTCCAAGGCTACTAAACTAATCGGTCTTTCGAGACTTGATCTATTGTGATCATGCCAATGTTACGAAGTAATGAACCGACTCTGGGTAGCTGGGGTCGGGGCGTTACAGTTGGTATCAGAGGCAGTTTAGTACTAACCTTGGAAGCTAGATTTAGATAAACTCTGATTAGAGCACATAGCCCGAAGATAGACTTTGAGGATTAATATAGAAGAACTTCCTAGAATTTTGGTATTATAGAGATGTTATGAGTTTTCCGAGCAATACATCCCTGTCTGGATACGAGTAGGTAGAGGCGGCTCTGGCACAGATGTACCTAGGGGTAAAACCTGAAAACACTGCTTTGAGCTAGACTCGAACGGGAACTGGTGCACGACAACGGGCCTTGCTGCACTCTTGGTTACGACACTCCCGGGGGATATGCTTTGGATAATTCCCATTTTCTTTACAAACCACTATGAAGGGTTACGTGTAACACCCGAGACTTTTATGTTATATAAATCATCAAAGGAGTCTTTTTCTACACAACACTTGCTTGGCTTGCTTTGCACGCAATCGCGACCTTCCTCGATAGCTTGCGTCGTACGCAATACCGAGTTTCACTAAACAACAATATGCTATTAAAACTAGCCGTTATGAATAGTAATAACCACTTTTTAAAATTTTATAAATTTTATTTTTCAAAATGGACTTCATTTTTGGACTCAGAATATCGAAATTAGCCTAGGGTGAAATTTTGGTATTTTTCTGAAAACTTTCAATTTTTGATGAATAGTGAAACCACTAAGTGGTAGGTTAAAAACTGAATTTTGCATAAAACTTAATTTTACCGCTTCTGTGAATGGAATTTCGAAAATCCGAGAGACACGGTTAATATCATGGACTAAAATGTGGTTCAATGAGATGAAAATAATTTTTTGGTGAATAGTAACTTTTTACTTTTTTTTTACCGCGGTTAATAGTAAATAGGGTAACTAAGGGTAAATATGATATTAATATTACCCTAACACATGTCCTAATTCTATTGGACAAGTTTATCTCGACCAAAAACAACCTTAAGTGTAAAATATTATCATTTAGGCCCACTTGGATTAGATTAGGACATTTATTATTAATTTATTTAAAGAAGGGTTAAAATAGTTAAAATCAAAGTTTAATAAGTAAATCATTTTTAATATAGGGTTATACATAAGATAAATTCGATTGTAAATATTCATTAGAAAGCTAAAAAGATTTCCTACATGATGGTATTTTATTTGTAATTTTTAGACATCAAATAATTTAATTTATTTATGACACAAAGATGATGCAGTAATTATCTTGTTAACGAAATATTGACATAATCGATGTTATAAACACCAAAATAAATGTAATTTGAGACTTTTTATGAATTACACTAATTTTCTAGGTTACTATGATATATTAATGTTGATTTAATCAACTTGGTTTGAACATTTAATTCTGTTATGACTTTCACAAAAATCATATATCAAATAGTGTCAAAATTGACACAAAATAGTTTTTAAATCAAATATTATATTATTAATTGTTATTGTATTCCTAAAAATCTAAGGTTCGGCCAAATGATTTAGATAAGGATATATATATTAATAATAAACAATTTTGGGTTCGTTTGGCATGTTATTGTAAGTGTATTAACCATATAGTGAAAGAAAACAAAAAGACATGGTAAAAGTTAAATTATTTAACTTAGAGTTAAATCTAATTGATAAGGTTAAAATAATATCCTAAACTTGTCTAAATTCTATTGGTTGATAGGATTTCGACCCCTCCCCACCTTATCTTCGAAATAAGACCCTTTGGAACCATTATAAACCTATTTTGACTTTAACATAAAATAATATTTTGAGATATTCCTAAGGTGCCCCTCTCCTCCCTTATAAAAGGGCACCTCCTCCCCCTCCTCCTCACACCAATTTGAGCACTCAAGCTCGGCCAACCCCTGCCATTTTCCCTTCTCCACTTCCCTAGAATAATCCTAGAGGTCCTGGTCTTCTCCAAAGACCAATCTTAGTTCCTTAAGTGGAGGATTCAAAAAGGCGTTCCAAAGAAGAGGTAATATCCATTACCGATCTTTTCAATTTCTTTCTTCTTCAACTTCTTCTTCTTTAGTTGTTTCATGATAAAGTAATAACATCAGTATTACTTACATACTGATATGTTATTATAAATATGAAACAACCCTAATTCACCTTCTATCCATCCTACGGAAAAATGAAATCACCGCGCGTGCGTACGTACGGAATACCGTCTCCACGCCGTGGTGTAATCTATTTTCCACCATCACCTTACAAGGATGGGTATAATGGTGTAATCAGTAACTATATATGATTATTATTAAGTAATATTGATACTGAAATAATATATATATATACTCCAATACAATTCCACGATCATAGGAACGATATCATCACTCGTGCGTACGTACGGAATACCGTCTCCACGATGTGATGCGACTCGTTCTACATGATCTTCATTTCATAATGATTATATAAATGAATTGAATGAATGAATATGGTATATACTACACTAATACCATTCTGGAAATGAATTATCTATAACCTAAAGATAGGAATAAGAATTTATTCGACAAAACACGCATAAGAACAAAAAGTTATAAAGACCCGAGTAACAAGTAACAATGAAATATTACTAACAAGAAGCTAATAATATGACCATATATGATATCATATCAATATGTATGATTCTGGAATAAGTCAATAACATTATTTAAACCATTATACAGGAGCTTCGGACACGAACAAAGCAAATCGGACCTAAGGTAAGGGAAATATCACAATCTCATTTTTATCCGAGATTGTTTATTCGTAAGTATTTACTGGGGTGTATTTTATCATCCACATCCATGTTCCCTCAATATGTAATATTGTTTCCATCCACTTGAAATAGTTTAAATCCAATTTTACCCTTAGGTGAGTTTTTTGTAAAGAATATGAAAGGAATCTTTTGTCGTTTTTCCGTACGAGGTACTTTTTGACTTTTCCGACAAAAGTACGAAGAATGTTTTTTTTAACTTATACGGCATGAATGGATTTTTAAAACATTACTTAAAAGAAGCTTCCTTTACAAGTTTTCAAGTTTATTTTTAATCAACTTCTTTTATTTTAAAGTTGTATGACATGTTATGAAAGGAAAAATGTTTTTGAAGAAGAAAGGATATTTTCCTCAAGAATTCAATTCAAGTGTTTTATCAAAATTATTTTCCATCTAAGATAATAAAGGGTTCTGTTTCTATCCATATTTTTACATTGGTTTGACTATGTTGTGATGGAATTATGTTTATGAATTCCTTTATCATATATGAATTGATTTATGATGTCATGATGTTTCAAGAATCCCATTTTTGTTATATGTGTTATGCGATGATGTATGTTTTATGATTATGTGGCACACATAAGAAAGGATTCATTATAAGATGGGTGGGACCTATATCTCCCTCCAATGCATTGGGTAAAGATTTTATATCTCATGAGATAGACATGGCTGGAACGGAAGGTTATTTCGGTTCAGTGATACAGGACTGAAACGAGGAGTGAACTCGGTTCAGAAAGGGACTTTGTCCACTAAGATAGTCTTGGCAATGAGTCATGACTAACAAGAAATGATTTTCCATGATTATGTGTGCATGCCACAAAGATTCAAGTTTTATGTTATGATTATGGGGATCTCATTCTCACTTCTATGATTTATTCCATGTTAAGATATTATGATCTCTTTTGCAGGTTTTGATTTTCATAAAGATATGATATGATTTTTATTTCTTTTATTTGCCCTTGCTGAGCATTTGAGCTCACCCTTTTATGTTTTCTTTTCCCCAGGTCAGGAAGATGGATATTAAGTAGAATATGCTAAAAGGGACCCTAGATATGATGAAATAAATGGGAGACACTGTAGAAGATTTATGAACCAGTTGTTTATGTTTCCCCAGTTTCTAAAGACACTATACCTATACGGTCCTTTGTGGTTTTGTCATATGTTGTAATAAGTATGCTTCAATTTTGAAGTATTAACAATGTATGTAAAGTGTGGGTCGTTATAGTTGGTATCAGAGGAAAGGTATAGTCAACCTTTGGAAACTAGGATGTGAAAGCCTTAGTAAGAACCCTAAGAATAAGTCTAAGCATAGAACACAATCTTAGAAATGGCCATGAATAACCTAGGATAAGACCTTAAGCATGAAAATTTTATTCTTTAATTATGTGGTTTCCTATTATAATTAGTGTTGCTCACACTATTCTTCTTGGTTTTAGTCAATGGCTGGAACCCGAAGGAACCGTGTTAATGCGGAATGCGATGGGCAATGCAATGATTGTCCCCCTGGGCAACCAAACGATATGGGAGCTGGAATGCAAAATCTTGTAGCCATGCTCACACAACTTTCTCAAGCTATGAATCATGCAGGATTTCCAAACGAACAAAGAAGGGAGCAACATTCTGTTGAATCCTTCATGAGGCAGCGTCCACCATCTTTCAGCGGGTCTACTGATCCATTAGTTGCTGAACAATGGATTAGTACTACTGAAAAGATATTTTCAGTTCTTCAATGTTCTGAGCATGATAAAGTCATCCTAGCAGTGTATCGTTTGGAAGGAGATGCGGATCAATGGTGGAATCTTGTTAAGAATACGAGGCAAAGGGATGAAATTGAGTCTATGGAATGGGACGAGTTCAAGAACTTATTTTTCAATAAGTACTTCCCTCGTATTCTCCGAACAAAGATGGAGAAAGAGTTCCTTGAACTGAAGCAAAGGGATGATGAATCTGTTGGTACCTATGAAGCAAATTTTACCAGACTTGCAAGGTACGCTTCTGGTATTATTATCCAACCTGAGAGTAAGATCGATCGATTCTTTAGTGGCTTAAAACCAAGTCTTCGAAGGGCGTTAGCCATAAGGGACTTCAATAGCTACGAGGAAATCGTTCGATGTGCTCTCAAAGTCGAGATGGAGATTGGAGTAACCCATCAGTCACATGGGTTTGATAAGAAGAGGAAGATGGAATTCAAAGAAAAATCTAAAGAGCACACGGAAAAGAAGATGAACTTTCCCTTATGCTCAAAGTGTGGAAAGAAACATGGAGGGAGTTGTCTTAAAGGGACAAGTAAATGTTTTAAATGTGGAAAGGAAGGTCATCGGGCATTTGAATGCCGTGATAATGGGAAGAAGATGTCTAATGATGCAAACAAAGGAAGGGATACACAGAATTAACCTGCTACACTTCAATGTTTCAAGTGCAAGGAGATGGGGCATTATGCCAATCAATGCCCAAATCCAAGGGTTGATGATGATGGTCGACGTCAACAAACTCTTAAGGCTAAAGAAAAAGGAAAGTCACATGCAATTTCTATCAGCGATGTGGAGTACGATAACGATGTGGTGAAAGGTACACTTACCATCCACTCTAAAGTAGCAAATGTTTTATTTGATTCTGGATCCACCCACTCTTTTATTTCTGAAAAATTTTCTAAGGGTATCACCGTACTACCTCAACAATTAGATGTTGAGTTAGCTGTGACAACACCTAATGGCACATCAATCGCATCAGAAGTTTATAATTCTTCTCCGATCGAAGTTTGTGGGAAAGTGCTTCCTGCAAATCTTGTGATCCTTCCTTTAGTGGAATTTGATGTGATTCTTGGCATGGATTGGCTTTCTCTACATGGAGCTCATATCAATTGCCAAAGAAGGGAAGTCACATTTCATATTCCAGATCAACCTACGATCGTCTATCAATGCAAGGATGAACATAACCTTCCAGTGGAAATTTCTTCCATCTTATGGGTATTGATTCCACTAAATGAAGGTTATTTATCTCAAATGGTTGGTGAGAAACTCACGATTAAGAATATGCCCATTGTACGGGAGTTTGATGATGTCTTTCCGGAGGAATTACCGGGTCTTCCACCAAATCGTGAAGTTGAGTTTTCAATAGAACTCATACCGGGTGCTTTGCCTATTTCAAAGACACCTTATAGAATGGCCCCAATTGAGTTGCAGGAATTGAAGAAGCAACTCCAAGAGAATCTTGATAAGGGATTCATACGCCCTAGTGCGTCACCTTGGGGAGCACCTGTTCTATTTGTTAAGAAGAAAGATGGATCAATGAGACTCTGCATTGATTATCGAGAACTTAACAAGATCACTATCAAGAACAAATATCCTCTCCCACGCATTGATGACTTATTTGACCAACTACGCGGAGCTCAATACTTTTCCAAGATTGATCTTCGTTCAGGGTATCATCAATTAAGGGTCAAAAGGGAGGATATACCAAAGACGGCTTTCCGTACAAGATATGGACACTATGAATTTATAGTGATGCCATTTGGTCTTACTAATGCCCCTGCTATCTTCATGGATCTAATGAATAGAGTCTTTAGAGACTATCTTGATCAATTTGTGGTAGTCTTTATAGACGATATTCTTGTCTATTCAAAGAGCAAGGAAGAGCATGAAGATCACTTGAGAATTATATTGAAGACCCTGAGAAAAGAGAAGCTTTATGCCAAATTTACCAAGTGTGAATTTTGGCTTCAAAAAGTTGCATTTTTGGGTCATATAATCTCAAAAGAGGGGATATCTGTGGATCCAGCAAAAACAGAGGTTATCGAAAGATGGTCAAGACCAACAACAGTAACTGAGATCCGAAGTTTTCTTGGTTTGGCTGGATATTATCGACGTTTTGTAAAAGATTTTTCACGATTATCTAATCCAATCACCAAGTTGACTCGGAAAGGAGTTAAGTTTGTCTGGACAGAGGAATGTGAAGAGAATTTCAAGGAGTTGAAAAGAAGGTTATCCAGTGCACCTGTGCTCACACTGCCTTGTAGTGGAGAAAGGTTTGTGATCTACAGTGATGCATCCAAGAAGGGATTGGGGTGTGTTCTTATGCAAAATGATATGGTGATAGCTTATGCCTCACGACAGTTGAAAATCCATGAGCAAAATTACCCAACACATGATTTGGAGTTGGCTGCGGTAATCTTTGCATTAAAGATTTGGAGGCATTACCTTTATGGTGAAAGGTGTGATATTTATACTGATCATAAAAGTTTAAAGTATATTTTCACACAAAAGGAGCTGAATATGCGCCAAAGAAGATGGTTGGAGCTGATTAAGGATTATGACTGCTCAATCCATTACCACCCTGGGAAAGCAAACAAGGTGGCAGATGCATTAAGTCGACAAGACCATGCTAGTTTATCCATGATGAGGATCACAAAAGATCCAATATTTATGGATTTACAAAGGATGGATCTTGGAATTATAATGGAAGGGGAAAAATCTTATCTTTCTCAAATGAATGTTCAACCATCTATACATGTGAAGATTAAAGAGGCACAGAAAGAAGATGTCGAGTTACAAAAGAAGGTGAGAAATGTTCCTGAATTCAACCTTGATTGTGATGGGATAATACAGTTCAGGAATCGGGTTTGTGTTCCTCCCATCCCCGAATTAAAGAAAGAGCTGCTGGATGAGGCTCATAGTTCTTCATTCTCTATTCATCCTGGAAGCACGAAGATGTATAGGGACATGAAAGAGTACTTCTGGTGGGATGGCATGAAAAGAGATGTTGCGGAATATGTCTCTCGATGCTTGGTTTGTCAACAAGTTAAAGCTGAGAGACAGAAGTCTAAGGGGATGTTACAACCATTACCCATACCCGAATGGAAATGGGAAAACATCACTATGGACTTTGTCACAGGACTTCCTAAAACATCCAAAGGCAATAATTCTATCTGGGTCATAGTTGATCGTCTTACAAAGTCTGCACACTTCATTGCTATTAGAGAGGATTTCTCTCTAGATCAGCTTGCCAGGATATATGTAAAGGAAGTGGTAAGATTGCATGGAGTACCACTTTCTATTATATCTGATCGGGATCCGAGATTTACCTCGAAGTTCTGGCGAAGTCTTCAGCATACTCTGGATACAGAGTTGAGTTTCAGCACTGCTTATCATCCCCAGACAGACGGTCAGTCTGAGAGAACAATTCAAACCCTAGAAGATATGTTGAGAGCTTGCTCTATGGATTTCAAAGGAGGTTGGGATCAACACCTACCTTTGGTGGAATTTTCTTATAATAATAGCTTTCACTCCAGTATTCAGATGGATCCTTATGAAGCTCTCTATGGAAAGAAATGCAGGACTCCAACTTGCTGGGATGAAGTTGGGGAAGGAAAGCTATTAGGACCTGATCTCGTTGATGAAATGGCAGAAAAGGTCAGATCTATTCAACAACACATAAGAGCAGCTCAGAGTCGACAGAAAAGTTATGCCGACAACCGAAGAAAAGACCTAGAGTTTGAAGTGGGCGATAAAGTGTTCTTACGAATATCTCCCTGGAAGAGGGTTATGAGATTTGGAAAGAAGGGGAAGTTGAGCCCTAGATATATCGGTCCTTTTGAAATACTGGATCGTGTTGGGAAGGTAGCTTACCGATTGGCGCTTCCACCGAATCTCTCTCAAGTTCACGATGTGTTCCACGTATCTCTCCTGAGAAAGTACATACCAGATCCTTCACATGTACTCAGCTCAGAAGTAATACCGCTGGAGCAAGATCTTTCTTATGAAGAACAGCCGATAGAGATTCTGGATCGTAGCGAAAAAGTCCTACGAAACAAGACCACTCGCTTGGTGAAAGTTTTATGGAGAAACCACCAACTTGAAGAAGCTACATGGGAGCTTGAGGATATGATGAGGGAGAAGTATCCTCATTTGTTTGTTGCAAAGTGACGAATTTCGAGGGCGAAATTCTTTTTAAGGGGGGTAGAATGTAACACCCGAGACTTTTATGTTATATAAATCATCAAAGGAATCTTTTTCTACACAACACTTGCTTGGCTTGCTTTGCACGCAATCGCGACCTTCCTTGATAGCTTGCGTCGTACGCAATACCGAGTTTCACTAAACAACAATATGCTATTAAAACTAGCCGTTATGAATAGTAATAACCACTTTTTAAAATTTTATAAATTTTATTTTTCAAAATGGACTTCATTTTTGGACTCAGAATATCGAAATTAGCCTAGGGTGAAATTTTGGTATTTTTCTGAAAACTTTCAATTTTTGATGAATAGTGAAACCACTAAGTGGTAGGTTAAAAACTGAATTTTGCATAAAACTTAATTTTACCGCTTCTGTGAATGGAATTTCGAAAATCCGAGAGACACGGTTAATATCAAGGACTAAAATGTGGTTCAATGAGATGAAAATAATTTTTTGGTGAATAGTAACTTTTTACTTTTTTTTTACCGCGGTTAATAGTAAATAGGGTAACTAAGGGTAAATATGATATTAATATTACCCTAACACATGTCCTAATTCTATTGGACAAGTTTATCTCGACCAAAAACAACCTTAAGTGTAAAATATTATCATTTAGGCCCACTTGGATTAGATTAGGACATTTATTATTAATTTATTTAAAGAAGGGTTAAAATAGTTAAAATCAAAGTTTAATAAGTAAATCATTTTTAATATAGGGTTATACATAAGATAAATTCGATTGTAAATATTCATTAGAAAGCTAAAAAGATTTCCTACATGATGGTATTTTATTTGTAATTTTTAGACATCAAATAATGTAATTTATTTATGACACAAAGATGATGCAGTAATTATCTTGTTAACGAAATATTGACATAATCGATGTTATAAACACCAAAATAAATGTAATTTGAGACTTTTTATGAATTCCACTAATTTTCTAGGTTACTATGATATATTAATGTTGATTTAAGCAACTTGGTTTGAACATTTAATTCTGTTATGACTTTCACAAAAATCATATATCAAATAGTGTCAAAATTGACACAAAATAGTTTTTAAATCAAATATTATATTATTAATTGTTATTGTATTCCTAAAAATCTAAGGTTCGGCCAAATGATTTAGATAAGGATATATATATTAATAATAAACAATTTTGGGTTCGTTTGGCATGTTATTGTAAGTGTATTAACCATATAGTGAAAGAAAACAAAAAGACATGGTAAAAGTTAAATTATTTAACTTAGAGTTAAATCTAATTGATAAGGTTAAAATAATATCCTAAACTTGTCTAAATTCTATTGGTTGATAGGATTTCGACCCCTCCCCACCTTATCTTCGAAATAAGACCCTTTGGAACCATTATAAACCGATTTTGACTTTAATATAAAATAATATTTTGAGATATTCCTAAGGTGCCCCTCTCCTCCCTTATAAAAGGGCACCTCCTCCCCCTCCTCCTCACACCAATTTGAGCACTCAAGCTCGGCCAACCCCTGCCATTTTCCCTTCTCCACTTCCCTAGAATAATCCTAGAGGTCCTGGTCTTCTCCAAAGACCAATCTTAGTTCCTTAAGTGGAGGATTCAAAAAGGCGTTCCAAAGAAGAGGTAATATCCATTACCGATCTTTTCAATTTCTTTCTTCTTCAACTTCTTCTTCTTTAGTTGTTTCATGATAAAGTAATAACATCAGTATTACTTACATACTGATATGTTATTATAAATATGA
This sequence comes from Viscum album, assembly GCA_963277665.1. Taxonomy (NCBI): domain Eukaryota; kingdom Viridiplantae; phylum Streptophyta; class Magnoliopsida; order Santalales; family Viscaceae; genus Viscum; species Viscum album. Next base: position 508,731,765 of record OY728140.1, read on the forward strand.
AACAACCCTAATTCACCTTCTATCCATCCTACGGAAAAATGAAATCACCGCGCGTGCGTACGTACGGAATACCGTCTCCACGCCGTGGTGTAATCTATTTTCCACCATCACCTTACAAGGATGGGTATAATGGTGTAATCAGTAACTATATATGATTATTATTAAGTAATATTGATACTGAAATAATATATATATATACTCCAATACAATTCCACGATCATAGGAACGATATCATCACTCGTGCGTACGTACGGAATACCGTCTCCACGATGTGATGCGACTCGTTCTACATGATCTTCATTTCATAATGATTATATAAATGAATTGAATGAATGAATATGGTATATACTACACTAATACCATTCTGGAAATGAATTATCTATAACCTAAAGATAGGAATAAGAATTTATTCGACAAAACACGCATAAGAACAAAAAGTTATAAAGACCCGAGTAACAAGTAACAATGAAATATTACTAACAAGAAGCTAATAATATGACCATATATGATCTCATATCAATATGTATGATTCTGGAATAAGTCAATAACATTATTTAAACCATTATACAGGAGCTTCGGACACGAACAAAGCAAATCGGACCTAAGGTAAGGGAAATATCACAATCTCATTTTTATCCGAGATTGTTTATTCGTAAGTATTTACTGGGGTGTATTTTATCATCCACATCCATGTTCCATCAATATGTAATATTGTTTCCATCCACTTGAAATAGTTTAAATCCAATTTTACCCTTAGGTGAGTTTTTTGTAAAGAATATGAAAGGAATCTTTTGTCGTTTTTCCGTACGAGGTACTTTTTGACTTTTCCGACAAAAGTACGAAGAATGTTTTTTTTTAACTTATACGACATGAATGGATTTTTAAAACATTACTTAAAAGAAGCTTCCTTTACAAGTTTTCAAGTTTATTTTTAATCAACTTCTTTTATTTTAAAGTTGTATGACATGTTATGAAAGGAAAAATGTTTTTGAAGAAGAAAGGATATTTTCCTCAAGAATTCAATTCAAGTGTTTTATCAAAATTATTTTCCATCTAAGATAATAAAGGGTTCTGTTTCTATCCATATTTTTACATTGGTTTGACTATGTTGTGATGGAATTATGTTTATGAATTCCTTTATCATATATGAATTGATTTATGATGTCATGATGTTTCAAGAATCCCATTTTTGTTATATGTGTTATGCGATGATGTATGTTTTATGATTATGTGGCACACATAAGAAAGGATTCATTATAAGATGGGTGGGACCTATATCTCCCTCCAATGCATTGGGTAAAGATTTTATATCTCATGAGATAGACATGGCTGGAACGGAAGGTTATTTCGGTTCAGTGATACAGGACTGAAACGAGGAGTGAACTCGGTTCAGAAAGGGACTTTGTCCACTAAGATAGTCTTGGCAATGAGTCATGACTAACAAGAAATGATTTTCCATGATTATGTGTGCATGCCACAAAGATTCAAGTTTTATGTTATGATTATGGGGATCTCATTCTCACTTCTATGATTTATTCCATGTTAAGATATTATGATCTCTTTTGCAGGTTTTGATTTTCATAAAGATATGATATGATTTTTATTTCTTTTATTTGCCCTTGCTGAGCATTTGAGCTCACCCTTTTATGTTTTCTTTTCCCCAGGTCAGGAAGATGGATATTAAGTAGAATATGCTAAAAGGGACCCTAGATATGATGAAATAAATGGGAGACACTGTAGAAGATTTATGAACCAGTTGTTTATGTTTCCCCAGTTTCTAAAGACACTATACCTATACGGTCCTTTGTGGTTTTGTCATATGTTGTAATAAGTATGCTTCAATTTTGAAGTATTAACAATGTATGTAAAGTGTGGGTCGTTATATTACGAGTATATACTTCCTCAAAGAAAACATTTTTATAATTATGGATTATATCCATAAATAGTTCAATTTATGTTAAGTGTTTTACAAGTATGGAATTATGTATTTTGATTCATGAACTAATCTAGTTTATGCCATTATTTAGAAATGGCGCCTAGTGGAAGGAATGGAAACCGTATCAATGCACGCACTCCGTGTAGGGATTTCCCTCCTCCTTAGGATAATTATGGTGGAGCTAGTGATACAACCGGTGCTGATCAGCTTCTCACCGTACTGGGACAACTCACGCAGGTTATGAATAACAACCTTACTCGTATGGAGCACCCTGATCCGCAAAGTGGAGGATCAATGCTAGACCGTTTCATGAGGCAACAACCACCAACCTTCAATGGGAGTAAAAATCCTATAGTAGCTGAGCAATGGATAAATTCCTTAGAGAAAATATTCCATGCCTTGGGGAGTAGTGAAAGGGAGAATGTTGTCATGGCAGTTTACCGCCTCACTGGAGATGCCGATCAATGGTGGTCACTAATTCAAAACACAAAGAAGATGATGAATTAACAAACATGGAATGGCAGGAGTTCAAAGAGCTGTTCTTAGAAAAATACTTTCCTCGAGACCATCGAGGAGATATGGAAAGGCAATTTCTGAGTCTGAGGCAGAAGGAGAATGAGAATGTCGCAAAGTATGAGGATAACTTTACAAGGTTAGTGAGGCATGCTGCTGATTATATACGTAACCCAAGGAGTAAGATTGATTGTTTCTTTGATGGGTTAAAACCATTTCTCCGTCGAGCTTTGGTATCACAATCCTTCTCATCATACGAAGATATTGTCTCGTGTGCTATCAAGACAGAAAAGGAATTCTCTAAGTCTTATGACAACAAAGTAAAGCAAGAGAAGAAGAGAACTATGGAACAAGAGACAGATAAAGGGAAAAAGGGAAAGAAGGATTTTCTAGTATGTGATAATTGTGGGAAGAATCACCCTGGTACTTGCCTTAAAGGAATGGGAGTTTGTTATAAATGTGGAGAAAAAGGTCACCAGGCTCGTGATTGCAAGGGAAATAAAGAGGCTGTCAAAGTTGAATGCTACAATTGTAGGGAAACAGGGCATTATGCAAATGAATGTCCTAAGCATCAAGGAAACATACCTCAGAAAAGGCCAAGGGATCAAGGCCAATCTTATGCTGTGACTACAGTTGAAGCGGAATAATTAATGTATTGGTGCTTTTGGACCCAAGGATTATATTCTGGTTATAAGGATAATGTGATATATATATATGGATTGTACTGCAGTACTTGTTGTTTTAGTAAGGTTGTAATATGATGAAGGTAATCATATTTTTAGTATGTGACAATAAGAGAAATTTTACTTTGTTTGGGGAATCTGATAAATTGATTTTGGAATTAAGAGACCTTTTAGAGAAAGTCTAGATAGAGGTATTTTGGGTAACTATTAAGGTTGGAATGGATTAAGTTGAACCATGGATAGTATTGTTTAAGGTTAAAGAATTTCTGAAGATTATTTTTGGAATATTATAATACTATAGTTTTAGGAAAAAGGACAACCTGCAGGGTGGGGAATAACCCGTCGCGTCGGACAAAGCTGCAGGAATCGAACCCACAACCATAGTGCGACAAGCCTTTATTTCCTACCACTAGCCTACAGGAAGTCCCTGGTTATTACAAAATAATTTTACTAATCTAAATGGTATGTGTTAACATTTGAAACCTTATACAATTAGGATGAATAGAATATTTTTGAGTTCCATTACCATTGGGAGTAAGAGTTGGGTTTGTGGTAAAAATTTATTAACGAATGAAAGTATACATAACAAGTATGTATATTCCCTTAAATTCTTAGTAAATCTTTTAAATAAATTCCTCAACATTATAAAAGGTAACTTAAAACAAAAATGTTGTCGGTTAACTTTTCCAACTGGGGATTCAATGACCGTTTAACCAATCACAAGTTTGGGATTTTCTTGTGTTTAAACTTTCTCCTAATCCTGTTTTCTATAACTCTCCATCAGACCTTGATGGTTTGTTTCTCCTCCATATCCATATTTTCATAGAATCCTAGAATGGGCTATATCGGGTGACCGTTGTACTTATCTTGCTTTCTTTTAATGTTATATATGTATTAACCTTATTTCCGATGTGGGTTTTCCTAAAAGGTATTTTCTCTTTTCAACCTTTTGTTTTCAAAGAAAAATTTCAAATTGCGAGGACGCAATTTATTGAAGGAGGGGAGAATGTAACACCCCAAGCTTCCACTGTACGTTTCCCTTCGAATAATGCAATAGCGTGTGTTGTACGCAACCTCGAGCTCTAACACACACCACAACTAATTAAACTAGCCGTTGTGAATAGTAATACCTACTTTTTGAAATTTTATAAATTTTATTTATCAAAATAGACTTCATTTTTTGATTCGGAATATTGAAATTAGCCTATGTTGAATTTTTGGTATTTTTCTGAGAACTTCTAAATTTTTATGAATAGTGAAAAATACTTAAAAACAACTTTTTTAATCAAAATAATTTATAGTGATAAATTATAATATTTAGTGGTTTTAAAGTATAATTAGAATATATTTTTACCATTTTATCCAATGGTGGTCATTAGAATTAATTTAACATTGGAATTGGACATAAACAATTGCCAATCTTTTGATATAAATTGTTTCTTAAAAACACGCTATTTGTTGTTACGGCGGGAATTAATTATAAAATTAATTAATGCAATTTATACGTTTTGAATTTTTTAAAATAGACATCATTTTTGAATTCGGAATATCAATTATAGCTTAGGGTGAAATTTTGGCCTTATTCTGAAAAACTTCATTTTTTGATGAATAGTGAAACCACTAAGTGGTAATCAAGCAAACTGATTTTTCAGTTAAATGAAAGTTTACCACTAATGTGTATTGAATTTTGAAAATCCGACATACATGGTTGTCATTAGTATGTAAAATGTGGTTCAATGAGATTATAATATTTTTTTTGGTGAATAGTAACTTATTAAGTTCTAAATCGCGATAAGTGGTAATTAGGGTAGTTTAAGGTATAAATAATACTTTAATAATATTAAATGACCTAGACACATGTCCCAACCTCATTGGTTGTGTCATGGCCGACCATGAGAAGCCATGGGTCAACTTGGGGACCCCATGGATCCACTTTTGTTGGGAAATGACATAAATTACTTTTTATTTAATGTTAAAGTGAAAATGATACTAACATAAATTGTTTTACTAAAACAATTTTTAAGTGGGGTTATACAAGTCCAAATTTTTATTATAAATAGTCATTGGAAAGATAAAACGATTTCCTACATCATAGTATTTTTTTTATAATTTTTAGACATTAAATAAATTAAAGTATTTATGATATAATAATGATGCAGCGATGACATCATTATTTGACGATTTAAATAAAATGGAAAGATAATGAAAAATCTAAAACCTACACATGGCCAAAACCAATTGGATGAGTTGATTTAGAAGCCTCATCACCTTATCCACGAATTATATCAATGTGGGACCTTTTAAAACCGAAACACATTTTCAAATAAAGTAATATCTCTTTACTTTCCAAAAGTGCCCCTCCTCTCCTCTTATAAAAGGCCCCCACCTCTACCTCATTTCACACACTTCTAAAGCCATTGGCTCGGCCAAACCCTGACCATTTACTCTCTCCACATCCCTCTCCTCATCCTAGAGGAATCCCTTTGGGCAGAATCCTTTCAATGGAATCCTTTAGGCTCAAACCGAAAAGAGTTACACTTTTAAAGGTAATTCATTCTCTCTTGTTCATTTGTTTTATTTTGCTTCTCCAACCCCATAAACTCTTTTTATTTAATTCTTTTGTAACAACACCAGTATCTTCAATATACTAGGATGTTGTTATAATATTTATTTGAGCTAAACTCTCACACAACTACATCAAATGGTTAATGAACATATGGTTTCCGTGGATGGCGAAATTCTGCCTCCCGAAACGATGATTGTTCAAATTCTTTTAACACCTATAATGGTGGCCATTTTGATGACACTATTTTCATATATGATATATATATTATGTTTATGTTTTCCTTATGCTTCTGTATTTCTCATTTATGGCACACTTTATGATTTCCATTATGGGTAAACGCGATAATTTCATTTTTGGAAGTGCGGACTACCGCCCCCTCAAAGTGATGTGAATCATTAATGCCATATGTGGGATGTATAAAGATGGAGTAAATGGTATTATACACTATATTATACTAGAATTATATTATACATTTATATCATTATGATTTCGTTCCATTAAATATGAAATTGAAATGAAAGTAGCGTTCATGCGTACGTACGGCTTACCGTCTCCATGAACGGTGCATTTCATTTCTTACCTCTAAATGTTACGTAATATTATAAATGAATGTATATACTGGATATATAAGATATATATGACATCTAAATCATGAATATAATTATGGAGATAATGGATATTCTACCACATGAACAACTTGTAATTATAAGAAGTTTATTTTTGACTCAAGTACCAAAGATCGACAAAACGACCGTTATTAACTTAAATAATTACATAATGTTCATAACATTGTAATAAGTGATATAAAAAGGATAATGAAATTGAAAATGGTTCTTAATAAGGTAGATATTAACTCTAGTTTATTATTCAGGAGGTTAAAGAACGGTTGATTCAAGTCAGACACAAGCTAAGGGAATTTCTTAACCCAACTTCCATTCTTTGGGTTAATCTCCTACTTTCAAATTATGTCATGATATTATTATGTCTTATTTTATATTTTTACTTTCTTTATGTGTACCTATAGTGAATACACATAATATATCTATTTTATTTTAAAAATGATCTTTGTATGGGACTTCGTCTCAATCTCCTTTCGTTGAGGCATATTTTATTTTATACACAACTTTCTTTTATACGGTGTATAAACCCCTTTGACTTTTATGTTTATTCAAAAGGAATCTTTTTTATACGAAGCGTTTACTAAACGACAAAAGGGAATGCTTTTGTCGTACGTATGCGGCGACAACGACTTCTCCGCCGTCGTAACCGTTATTTGAGTTTCGACTTCCTCTACAAGCCATCATTTTTTTAATGAAAAATAAATACAAAGTTTTAACTTTCTTTTATTTTGGTATTGAAAATGGTTTTCATAATGTTTTTATTATATCAATGTGTGGTATTGATATCTTGTGATTGAAATGTGGAAATGTTATGTTTCCTTTGTGCATGTTTTATGTGATACGATTATGTTATGGTTTATGATATGTTTAAACCTATTCATATGAGGAATGTATTGGACTTAATAAGTGACGGGTGGAGCCCGCTATAGCTCCTTGATGCATCGGTAGGTCTCATGAGACAATTAGACGTGGAATTGGCCGAGGCCCTTTCCCAATTTGATTTATGGTTTTGGCCGAGGCCTTAATCATTTTAGACGTCTTGGCCGAGGCCTTGACAAAATGTTTCAGAATGTCTGGCATTATACATTCCCTCATTATGAAAGTGGTTATTGATATTTCATGTGATTATTCGACCAGTAGAATATCCATGTGAAGAAGTGAATGGCATTATCTCATTTTACTTTTGCCATATTATGTTGATGTTCAAGTTTAAAAGGCTTTTGTTTTAGTTATACATTGCCTTAAATTTTTATGTTTATTTATGAAAGCTTCCGCAATATTGTTATCCTTACTGAGCATCTGATCTCACCCCTTTCAATGTTTTAATATTTTCCAGGATGTGAAGAAGTATTTTATGAATGACCTGCAGGGATTGTGAGAAGAGGATATGAGTGTGGACTATGAAGACTTTGTTATTAGTTTTTTCACTTTATGATGTAATGTAAGACTTATGAATGTATCTAGTGTTTCCAAGGCTACTAAACTAATCGGTCTTTCGAGACTTGATCTTTTGTGATCATGCCAATGTTACGAAGTAATGCACCGACTCTGGGTAGCTGGGGTCAGGGCGTTACAGAAAACCTACTGAGTTTCATTACTCACCCCCTGCTTTGGAACATTGGTACTTTTGTAGATGTCATATAACGGGATGTTGGAAAAGGTAAAGTGACACATGTTTATAGCACTACATCATGACTCTTGTTCTGTTTCGTGATGTTGGAGCTTAGAACTTGTGGAGCATGGAGTTGGGGTGTCATCTTGAAGTCTTGTAGTTTTCTTTCCATTGTTTACTTTGATTTGGTTTTGTACTCTGTTGTTTCACTTAGTTGGGTTTTTATGAAAATAGTGGTTGAGTTGTTTTGGTTTTAAATCATGCATCATATAGTGGTTGTTTGGAGATGTTTATCTAGTTTGCTCTGTTTGTTGGTTGTTTTCAGTTAAAGGGTAAATTGTCCCCCATGTATTTTGAAACCCTTCAGCATTTATTGCCAGCCTTTGTCACCTTGGGAATGTCATTTAAGGCTAAGTAATAACTTGTTACACTCTCAAGCCAATTAGAATTGGCGGGTCATTACACTATGAGAACAAATTAGATTCAAAATTAAAGTTTGAATCCTTTTTAATAAAGATAAAATAGAAAGGAAATAAAGTAATAACAATGCTATTAATTTATTAAAATTTAAGAATTTGAATTTATGAAATTTTATTATTTACTTAATATTCCTTTTATGTAAAAATATAGATGATTAGGTGATGATTACTATGGTAAAAAAGGGAGACCATTTCACAATGCTTTTGATGTAATTTTTTATTAATATAAAATAAGGAAATGAATAAATAAATATATACACATACATTATAAATTAATTTATATGGAATAAAGAGACAAATATAACACTGGTATAATAGAATATATTATTTATAGAAAATAAGAAGAAAAGGAAGAGAGAGACTTTGAAACTCATTCCATATATTAAAGAGATGTTTTCTTAAGCTAAGGAATAAGACCAAAATATATAACACTTTTTTTAATTATCATATGTGTTGATTTTTATAAAGTAATTAACGAGATTTAATGTCATGAACCGTCCCCCAGGGCCCATGCCATAACTACCCCATGTCCACCTTCCATAGGCCAAGGGTTGGTGACTAGCACTGGAAAGGTGTATCCCTAAAATGGGAAGGCATTGACTTTAAACCTATAGAAACACACAGTCTAAGAACACAACAAGATGCAAACATGAAGTAAAACTACAGTAGTACAAGCGTGTCCTGAAAGTAAGGGGAAAGAATACAAGACCAATATAAAACATTCAATACAACAGAAAATAGAAAATAGCTCCTATGATCTTCCACCAAAGAATCCTACTGGAAGGGTAGGTACAAATCATCACCACAACTCTCCACGTCAACCAGTCACCTCCAAGCACCACCTGGTCCTCGCTCCTGAAGTATCTGCCAAGCTGCTTGTAAACTCCAAAATACACAACAAGGTGTGGGAAAATCCCATGCAGGGGTGAGTATAACAATACCCAGTAGGGACTCTGAGACCCCCGTAGGTCTCTCAGAATTCCATAAAGGAAAACCATAATGCCTGATCTCAATAATAAAGCACAAATCAAAAGACTCAACTCAAACTAGGAATACAACTCAGAGTTCAGGAATAAAGATGATTATTCTTAAGCTATATCATTTTATTGCATTAGGAAGTTTAAACAACTGAACATTGAAGAAGTTGTTCCATTGTTGATCCAAACATGGTCGTATGTCGCTGATCCACGGCTGGCCGCTCTAAGGCCTGTCCTCGTCGGGTCGCGCACTGTTGATCCACACAGGATTTCTAGAATGCTGATCCACATTGGATCGCTATGATACCGATATACACAGGGTCTCTATGATTCTAATTCATATAGGGCCTCTATGATGATGATCCACACATGGTGGCTATGTTTCTGATCGACACAGGGTCGCTATGATGCTAATCCACACAGGGTCGCTCCTTAGTTGACAGCCAGCCACAAGATTCCCCGCACCCAGTACACTTGAGTTATGTAGTATCTACAAATCATGATATTGGTTGTGCATTAACTTCCATGACAATCCACAAAAGAGTAACCCAAATAAATTCCATATCGTAAGGGTTCCAACGCGACAGACGACACGTCAATCAGATGCATGGTCAGTGAGTTATAAGCATTTTAGTGTCGGGGGCCCAGTTGGATTTGGGTTTGATCCAAGTTCTACATACTACAACATTCTAAAAAAGTTAGGTGGAGTATCTCAAAATTAACTTCCCATTCCAAGTATTCTAACGCCGCAGATGGTTCATCAAACGGACGTATGGTTTTTGAGATATGACCTTTTAAACATATCAGGGTTGAAAAGGGTCCAGGTTTGGTCTGACTCGGTGGGACCAACCCGACCCAGTTCAGGTTGACCAGACCCAGTTTGGGTCCAACCCAGCATGAATCAGGTGGGCTAGGCTATGGGATCATCCCATTAGACCGTGGACTAGTCCACTGGGCCGCGGACCTCCCCGACCCGTTCAGGGGAGGCCACTCCCACTTCCCAAATGGAAAAAAGCTGTTTGGGTTCTCAACGGCAGTGCCGCGTGGTGCCAACTCTTTGTTAGCGGGACCCAAGGGCATGGGTCCACTTCACCTCTGCCACGGCTTTGATGCCGTGACCTCCTCACCTTGATGCGCAACGGCGTGCCGCCTTCCGCCAACATGACCAACCGAGAGGCGGCCGCCACTGCTGCCGCTGCAACGCGCAATGGCATGCCGCCCATTGGCACTGTGGCTGCCAATGCCGTCCGCCACTGTTTCCTAATGATGGCAGTCAATGGCTCTGCCGCACCGATGCCACGCTGACAGATCTTCCACAGGTCACTAGGTGGGCTCCAATGGTCCGTTTTATTTTTTGAACGTGCCTATGGGCTTCCCAGGTTTCTTTTGTCACCGTGTGGCTCCCGGATTTGAGTTTCCGTTGAGTTGAAACTTTTCCTACGAACAATGTGAATAAATGAAGCTGCGGAGGGTCCGAGCCTTGTTTTTTTGGCTCGCGCCCTCTTTGTTAGCATCATAACATGTGGGTAACAATTAATACTTCTTTTAAAATAATAATAAAATCCATTCAACACTTCCACTATTCATCATGCTTCAAGAATGCAAAAAAGAAAAAATTCTTATGAATTTAAATATAAACAACCGCCACCCTTTAATCAAAGGCGACGTCGTGGTTGTGGAGAAATAATCCATGCTTAAAGAAGCCGCCAACATTCATCAACCCCGAATCGGTTCTTCCAACGTTGTCATCAATGCTTTTTTTTTTCAATAATGAAAGATGCCGTGACACTTCGTCAAAGGTTTCTCACTTATGTGTCAAAAACCCAAGCCCGAGCCTTATTTAAATAGATGGGAAAAGGTGATTAACTCAAAAATAGATTATTGAGATTCATTAATGAATGAACATTTTAATTCACAACGTTGCAGTTACAATACAGGAGAGTCAAGACATTAAATGGATTGATAACTCAACAGTCCCGCCACCACCAATCAACTTGGTAGAAAAAAATAAAAAAAAAATTTAATGTTATTTTATTATTCATTAAAAAGTCCAGAAAGCTATCTTTTTCTCCCAACCTACTTCGGTCGAAGTTAATCTTTCCTTAAATGAATCCCGACACTATGGATTCAACGGTTCCCTCAAATTTTTAATCCAAGTATCGATTCAAAATATAGAAAACGCCACCTGCACCCTTACTAAACGTTCCATAAAAATGTTAAAAAAAACATTCCTGGCACACTGGGCCTCAGAATCAAGCGCCGTTAATTTTTTCAGACTCTTAATAATCCAAAATAATTTTTTAAAAAAGTTATATGGAATTTTCGGGTCTTTACATTCTCCCCACCTTAGGGATTTTTTTCCCCAAAAGCTACAACAAAACAAGGGGAACAAATGGGGGTAATGAGCACGTATCTGAGCCTCCTACTCCCATGTTCTCTTTTAAAGACCTCCATGCTTCCAACAAACTCAAAATAGAGGAATTGGCCACCCATGAAGGACCCGCTCCTATCGATCCTCTATATCCATTGGGAAGTCCACAAACGTCACCCCATCGTCGATGTCCAGCTCACCCCAGTCAATAACGTGTGATGGATCATGCACGTACCTCCTCAGCTATGACATATGGAAAACATCATTCACCTGGTGCATCTGTGGGGGAAGAGCTAGATGGTACACCACCTTGCCTACAATACTAAGGATCTAGAAAGGTTTGATAAACTCTGTAGATAACTTGTCACCCCATCCAAAACTTTTTAATCCTTGTCGGGGTGAGACCTATGAGAAGACATGGTCTCCCTCCTCAAACTCAAAGGGTCTCCATCTCTTGTCGGCATAAGAATTATGCCGGCTCTGTGCATTCTTCATCCTCTCCTGGATGATTTGCACATTCTTCGTGGTAGCCTGTACCTACTCTAGACCCATAAGTGCTGACTCCAATGGGTCTGTCCATCATAGTGGTGATCTAAAAGGTCTCCCATACAGGTCCTCAAATGGATCCATGCCAATGGTGGAGTGATAAATGTTGTTGTATGAAAACTCCACCAGTGGCAGGTGGTCCTTCAACCTACTTCCAAAATCATGGACACAAATATGAATCATGTCCTCAAGCACTACTGGAATGTGTGTTTTGACCAACACTTCCTTACCAATGGTTTTATGAAACCGTTGGTAAAGTAGGGTTTTACCAACTGTTTTAGAGAACCCATGGTAAACAACCTCCTAAGAAACCTTTAGAAATGGTTTAAATAGAACCGTTGGAAAAATTGTGGATTAGGGGAGCTTTTACTAATGGTTCTAAGGAACCGTTTGTATAATTGTGGCCCTAACAGTTTTACCAACGGTTTTTAAAAACCTTTGGTAAAAGTTTCCCCAAATTTAACAGCAGCCCCTCCTCTCCCCCATTCACGAGACAGAACCCTAAACCGGAGCACTTCCCCCAAATTTACAGTATCCCCCCTCTCTCGGTGATCTAGGCGCTCCTTCAGATTCCTCTTTCTCCATCCCATACAAGCTACTGAATATCTTTCTGAATCTTTATCCGATCCATCCCAAATTATGTATTTTATTAAGTGGTACCTTATTTTTATTGGAATTTATCTAATATATCAGTTTTTAGTTTTGATTTTGATGTGTATATGTTTTTTGTTTCTATTTTGATTTAACCTATAATTTCTTTATTCGAATCCATTTAATTAATTAAATATTTAACCCTCTATCAAAGATGAAGGGATTTTTTTTCAGGAACTATAAAAAACCCTTTTAGATTTTTTAGTTTTTACTTTAATTTATCATATAATTATATTAAAATGTTATATAAATAGACTGGATATTTATGAACCCCTTGATGGTCACCTACATGAAGTTTATCTCACACATTGTTTGAGATGACATTGGGTACCCGGATAATCTACATGATTATATGTTTAGATAAGGGGAATCACCATCTTAAGGATTCATGACTACTCACATGACATTGGATAGAGCATGTAGCAGATGATTGGGTTTTAGCTCAAGAAGGTAGGTTTAATTTTAGTATTTATTGAGCCTATTTTATAGTACTACTTCCTACTAGTTGTAACTATGTTTTTCTTCTTAATACATGACATACATTACCATCATCCAGTTTATGATATTGTTATTAGTTGGTATTACTGATTTTGTTATTTTCATCCATTTCCTATATTTTCCCACTATTATCTTTCTTCCACTTTTTAACTGATAATATTAAAAATTTTGCAACTTAGGTAATGAGGGAATAGTCTCCCCCCAGACACAACAAAGGATCTCACTATTAGTCAATAAGATTTGAAATTTTGGTAGATGTGCTTCAGGCCATGTGGCCATCTGGGTTCAGGTCACTAATGAGTGGAATCCTAGTTTGGGACATCACAATTCCTGGATATCCTTTTTATAGGTGTTTTTAAATAATAAATTTACTGAATGAACCAGACAACCGGATCGAAAACATTGAAACTGAATCATGTTTCTAGGTTATACCCAAGACATAACTGCCTCCTCATTCTTAGAACCACACCAACCATCTATGCCATAATTGACCCAATCATGGTTAGGCATGGACAAGCTCGTCATACCTCTAGGTTTCAATCCCAAGTAATAATGTACTCCAAGTCATTAGGGGTGGTAAAATAAATCCACTTATTTTAAAAATCAATGTGATATTTATAATATGAAGACTGTCTCGTACCAAAAACAACATCAAAATTCTTAATATATTGGATCATGATATACCATTGATTTCTATAACATAAAACCACTGGAGGAAACATTGGTCATTTCTAATAATGATCCAGCCTCTTCTAAAGGATTGTATTAAGGCCCTAAAAAATAGGGGGAAAATCGATCAAGAACCACAAAAAATAAAAAATGAGATCAGAAATAAATGAATGTGAAGACTGAGTAGTACATTAGGGAACTAATAGCATTAATATAATCAAATCCATACCTATAACTATTGAAGGTCCCTCTCTAAAATCAATTGGGACATGATTCAATGAATACACCCTACCAACCTATGAAATATGGACCCAAACATAGGATCCTTTAATCCATGGTTAAGGTGAAACTTGAAGAGGCCATAACTACTTTTGATGTGATCCTCATCTTACTCCTCTTCACGATCTCCCTGAAGAAGTTAAAGTATAAAACACTTGTACTCCCAATAAGACCCTTAAGGATTATTTATTCCTTGATCCACTTCCAATATCTTACTGGGCAATCCTTGAATATAGGCATTAGAAATTCTATATCTTATTTTCTTATATACACTGTATTTTTTTTTGTTTCTTAATATGATTCTCATATATAATAATGTGTCAGTTTTGATTTTATATAAAGTAACAAATTTTCATTTACCTAAATATTTTTTTGATTTAACTTCAATATTATTGAATTGCTTTGAAATGACTTATTGTAATTTTTTTACAGAATGGATAGAAGTTGGATGTACGAAACTGATCGGATTTCAACCAATTTTCAAAACAATTTGTATAGATTTTTAAATTTTTCATTTGACAAGGATTCATATAGTGGTCACATACACTACCCATGTTCTAATTGTGTTGGAAGACCTTGGTTGATTAGTTAAGTAGTTATCTATCATATAACCAAATATGGTTTCCAAACAAACTATTATGTGTGGTATCACAATGGTGAGAAAATGGAATATCAAAATGTTGATGATCCAAATAATAGGACTGAATTGGAGTGTTTGATATATGATCAGTTTCTATTTATTCGGCATCATGAGAAAGAAAGGATGTCTAGCCAAAAAGATTTTCATACAAGAACACATGATGCGTCCAATGAAAATGATGATGTTGATAGGGTGAAAAAATTGAATGATGCTGCGACGACTCCAGTATATCGACAATGTGGTAAAATGAAAAAGTTGGAATTTTTAATCTGATTGTTTCATGGGAAAACTATGTATTGGATTTAAAATACTACAATAAGTTAAATTCTTACCTTCTTGAAGGAATTACTTCCAGATGATGCAGATATTCCCTCAAACCACTATATGACATGGAAGTTAGTTGATGAACTTGGATTCTCAAAAAAAATTCATGCTTTCTAGAATGATTGTAGCTTATTTTGGGAGTAAACTTGTAAAATAAATGAATGTATCAAATGTGGAACCTCCCGATGGAAGCCAAAAGATGATGAAACACCATCTCATGTGCCACAAAAAGTAAAGTGGCACTTTCCATTGATCCCCAGATTACATAATCTTTTCATGTCTGATGAAATATCAGTAAAATTGCGATGGCATGAAACCAAGATAAAAAAGAATAATAAAGAATTGGTTCAACCTGCAGATGGATTTTCATGGCATATATTTGATGCTCGATATCATGAATTTGTAGCTGACGTGTGTAATGTGAGACTGGGTCTTTCATGTGATGCTTTTAATCAATTTGGGTAGATGCTTACTTCACACAACACATGGATGGTTTTCATACACATTTATAACCTTATGCCATGGTTTTTTATGAAAAAGCCTTACAGTTTCTTGAGTATACTGATAGCTATCCCTTCAGATCCCAATAATTATATACATGTATATATGAAACCTCTGATAAAAGAGTTGAAACTTATTTGGGATGTGGGTGTGCCCACATACGATGCATGTTGAAAAGACATATTTCAAATGCGTTCTGCGGTTATGTGGACGATCAATGATTTTCCTGCTTATGAAATGATGTCTGGATGGAGTAAAAAAGGAAAATTTTCATATCTTGTTTGTATGAAGAGTACTCAATCAAGAAGATTGAAATATCATCATAGTTTTAGTTTTATGGGACATCGAAAATTATTTCCAACGAGCTATCTATATAGAAACAATCGTTGAAGATTTGATAATTCCATGGAGACTGAAAATCCACCTCAGTGTATGTCTGGAACTGATGTGCTTAATGAATTGAAAGATTTTAGTTATTCATTTGGGAAGGGTGTAATGAAATCTAGAAATAAGAAAA
The DNA here is from genome assembly GCA_963277665.1 of Viscum album. Taxonomy (NCBI): domain Eukaryota; kingdom Viridiplantae; phylum Streptophyta; class Magnoliopsida; order Santalales; family Viscaceae; genus Viscum; species Viscum album. The sequence continues at coordinate 508,748,147 of OY728140.1, forward strand.
ATGTTTCCAATGGTACCTGTTACAATTTGAAGAAGAAGAGTATATTATTTGAGTTTTCGTATTGGTCAACCAACTTGTTACATCATTTCTTAGACATAATGCACATTAAAAAGAATATATGTGAAATGTTTCTTTCAATTCTTCTAAATTTCAAGGGGAAGACAAAAGATGACTTATGATCTTGGTGTGACTTGGTAGATTGGTGGATCAGACCAGAATTGCATCCTGTATGTATCCGTGAAAATAAATGGAAAGTTCTATGTGCTTCTTATGTGGTGACACCTACTGAAAAAAATCAAATTCTAGATGTGCTAGAGACTATTAAAGTTCCTGATGGCTATTCAAGAAAAATATCAAAACGGTTCAACAGAAAAGAGTTGAAGCTAAAATCTTTAAAGACTCATTATTATCATGTCTTTTTGCATGAGTTGATTCCAATAGAAATCCATCATCTCTTGTCCAATAATGTAAGAGACTCATTTATTTGGTTGTGCTATTTGTTTAGAGATCCTTGTGATAAGAAGTTGTCCAAATCCTTCTTGTAAAAACTGTTGGCAGAGACACCATTAATTTTGTGTGAGTTAGAGAAAATATTACCTCCATCATTTATTACATGCATGTTGCATTTGTCTACCCATCTTCCGAACGAAATACTTATTTAAAGACCCGTTTCTTTCTGTTGGATATATCCAACTGAAAGAAAGATGTACACATTGAAATCATATGTTTGGAACATGAATTATCCCAAAGGTTCTATTGTGAACAGTTACTTGGATCAAGAATGTATGAATTTTTGCTCAATGTATTTGTCTGATCTTACTATGAGAATAAACAGACTAATGAGAAATAAAGAAGAATAGTATGAGAAAATTGAACCCAATTTTTCATCACTTCCTCAGACAGAAGGAATTCCGGGATCATATAAATTGACGACATTAAGCCTTGAAGAGAGAGATATGGCATATCTCATTGTGTTTTTCAATTGTGATTTGTTCGATGTGTATATCAAGTAAGTAAATTGTACATATATCTCTTATCTTATCTCTTGTAATTTTAAATATTTGTTAAACAATTATTATTTTTATCTACAGGGAACATAAATAATTGATATATAGAAAGTATCATTCTTTTACTTTGAGAAGGAAAGAGACTGCATAGAAAAGGGTTTTCTGCTTGGTTGAAATTGAAGATAAAAATATTTCTGTAATAACTAAATAAAAATAATATTTAATTAAGTTTTCTATTTATTTATATTTCATATATTGAGTTTTCTTGTAGAATCTATTTCTGAGGAAATAAGAGCTTTGAATTTTGGTCATAATACCATGGTTCATGCTTGAAAATCACTTGTGATCAATGGATACAAATTTATTATCCCTGAATGAGAAAAGAACATGAGAACACAACATGATGGTGTTATGATAACTGCCACAATAGACTGTTAGGATAGTTCCTAGGATATTAGACCTCATTCTGAAAATGTAGCTTAATATGGATTCATGGAGAAAATATTAATTTTGGTTTATTACTCACATGGTCGAGTCATGATGACGAAATGTCAATAGGTTTATTCAATGATGAGGCAAGGAACCATTATTATTGATTTTGGATTTTGAGTTATTGAAATGACTCGAACTCTTGCCACTGATGAACCATATGTATTGGCATCAATGGTGAAACAAGTTTTTAATGTCAAAGATCATAATCATCATAAATTCGGTGTAATTATTGAAGTAAATCCCAGACATGTTTTTTATGATGGTGATGATGAAGTTGACACTATCCCTACTGCAATTGGAAGCAATCCATTTATTACTTATGATGACTCCAAAAGCTCAATTGTCATATTTGATTGTGATCCCGAAGTTGTGGTGGGAAATATATATAATCATACAGTCATGTTCTCACCTACATGTTTCACCTACATCATTCAGAGTGTGTATCCTAGTACTTACCATCAAACCACCATAAATCTTCTGTTTCTTTATGTTTTTTTATCAGAATGGTTTTTTATATTTTTTTTGGGATACACATTAGTTATCTGTTTCTAATTACTTCCATATTTATTTTCATTACAGGAAATGACACCCATTGAAGAGATAAAGTAGAAAAAGATGATAGAAAAAAATCGTCGGATGACACAAATGGGCATTCCTCTACTCATCCCTGTTGTGAGAATTTTATTTCAAATATATATTTTTCAATAACTTATAATATAATGTGTTTACTTTTGTGTTAAACTTTTTTTCAGGATCCGCCCCTAGATGAGAGATATCCAACGAGGAGCATGATATTGCTCCCAGTTTAGAGGATAGTGGTAGGAGGGGGGTGGTTTCAGAGTTAGATGATCATCTGGTGGTCCCGGTACTGAGGCCGGTGGTATGAGGGCTCATGGTGCGAGAGTTAGATGATCAACTGGTTATACCTGATTGGACTATTCCCCTTTCACAAAGGTATCTTCTATGCCCCATTTTGATCCTAGTGTGTCTTTAGTGACACACAGGATATTTAGGCCTCCGATGTTTACACTAACAGTTGGTCAAACGTCTGTGCCATCATCTTTTTCTTCTGGTTCATTGTCTCCGAGCTATTATATTCCACATTCTTCAACTCCTGCTCTAACACAGTATGTGATTGAGGAGCATACACTGAGGGATATTCCACCTATATAGGATATTCTTTCAGCCTCTTCACATCCAGTGATGCCCATTGATTTGACTACCACATGTATATTTATATAACTCAAACAAAGTTTTATACAAAAATTTATTTTTATTATAACCTGTATTGATATATTTTTTCTTTTATAACAGATTCATATACGGATAGGAGGTGAGGTATGGGGCGTACTCTCTTGCTTGTAGTATGAAACCTCCAGAAATAGTTAATAGTTGAATGCAATGACGATGGATAGATGATTGATAAACCTAGGTAGCAATGTCGGGGTTTTTTGGCGACACTAGCCAAATACTCCGACATCATTCCGGTCAGCACTATCTCTTGAAGACATATGCCACATGAAGTCAAGGATAATGCGTGGGAACAAATATGGGTAAACAATCTATTGGATTTAATGTAGGATTTTTTTTGTATTTAGATGAATTAATCTATTGGGTTTCAACTTCAGTTTCACTTCCCTAATGGTGAGGGTGCATGACCAGCATATTTAAAGGAGGTAAGAGAGCTTTGGAGAGCTTATAAGCAGGATTTTTATGTTGGATAGTGTGATAGAGTGGGCTTGGAGTTATAGACAATACCTATTGTGGATGACTGCCTGATAGAGCAATATCACCGAATGATTACCCATTGGGTGACTGCCAAATTTAAGGTATTAATCCCATTTGAGTTGTTTAAATGACAATTTTCATATTTTCAATTAATATTATCTTATTTACTATTAAAAATTATTTAGGAATATTCTGCAAAAAACTAAAAAACATTGATTCAAAGCAATACCTCCACACTTTGGGGTGCACTACTATGTCAGATCATGAGAGGCAGCTGGTACGTTATAGTTTTTTATAATATTTATTTAGGACTTACCCTTTTTATTGTTTTAAAATTAAATTATGTGATTTATTGAATATTGAATATATGATTATAATTTCCCTTTATATTGTTTCAATGTTATTACAGAAGCACAAATTGAATATTGAAGGACATCTTCCTCAAGAAAAATTATTTTTCTCGAGTAGAAGAAAAAAAGATGGAACTGCGATTAATGAACCGACACAAGAACAGATTTGTATGTTTTAATTTGTTTATTTAAAATTTTAGTATCTATTTTTAAATTTAATAATCTATTAATATTTTTAACATGCTACTTTAGATTCCCTTGATTCCTAGGAGCCTGACAATTTTGGGAAACACGATCATTTATATCAGGTTTTGGGAGACGAGAACTCTGGTCGAGTACACTGCCGACCTGGTAAGAATATAGTCATGAAGAGGTATTAGTCCTTTCCAAGTATCCATTATAGTACCACCGGGTTGGAACAGATCAAGGAGCATGCAAGACTTTCTGATAAAAGGGTCATAGAGTTGGAAGAACAGGTTCAAACAAGGGAGAAATAATTTATGAAACTGATCAAAGATTTATTTTCATCCCCTCCACCAGAGGCCAGTGCGGCTTTTCAGACATATATGTCTTCAATGGGTACATTATCTAATGCACCAGGCAGCAGTTCTAGTGGAGTTCGAGATGATGATGTTCCTGGTGATGATGAGGATGCTGTAGAGGAAGATGTTGGAGATGATGATGATGTCGAGATCGAGGGAGAGGATGGAGGTGAGGCTGAGGGTGAGGATGTGGATGAGGAAGATAGAGAGGATGGGGCCGAGGATGAGCACAAGGATGATGATGAGGATGGTGATGAGGATAGAGATGGTGGCGAGGATGAGGCTGATGATGACAGTGGTGATGGTGATGGTGATCAGGGGCAGATTGATCCATTACATTTTTGACTGGTATTTATGAAATTTGATTTTTGATTTAATATGGATTTTTCGTTCTACTTTAAAGCCTAGAACACCTTACACACACCCATCACATCCCCCCACCCTCCTCCCTGGACCCTGGATAACCCCCAGATGCCCCCCCGGAGAGCCCCCCGGAGAGCTCCCCAGACAGCACCCCCACTCTCCGCCCAGGACCCCAGACAGCCCCCCAGACAGCCCCCACCCTCCTCTTTGGACCCCAGAAAACCCCCCGGACAGACCCCCCACCCTCCTCCCTAGACCCCGGACATCCCCCCAGACAGTGCCCTCAACAGCTTTCATGGACCCTGGATAACCCCCTGAATAGAATTGTTCTCAAATAAATTTTTACCACCCATTGAAGGTGAACTTCAGTATGTGTTCCTTTAAATGGGAAGACTATAAGAACCTGGTTTTTCACTCTGGTATGGATATTTTTTAATTCAGTATAACTCTTTATTTTTTACAAATTATTGAAGCCTAATGATGTTATAATGGTTTATGGGGTTTCTGGGGCTTGTTCGGAGCTCGGAACCCCAGTCGGGGTAGAAAAACACTATGCCTCACAGTTAGTAAAAAATTTAAGTGAATCCCACAAGGTATATAACAACCATATAGGGATATATATTAGATTAAATGTGCATGATTTTCCCTAACCATGCACCATGGGATGCACATCATGCACAATGTATATAGTTTTAGTATAAGATATTATCACTATTGTTACACGATTTTCCTAACCGACATATGGAAAACTGACCAAAATCATTCATATTGTGTTGATGCTTTGGGAAAACAATCCATGAGTCATATTTGATGTGTACGAGTCAACCCCTCTTCAATACGAGGCATGGGGTGGCTGGTATCACTCAAAGTATCTCTCTTTTGTTTAAAATGGACACCCTTTTATGTAAAAACAACTGGCATACAGAAAACTGACCAAACGTATTTGGATTGTGTTGATACTTTAGGAAAACAATCCATGGGTCATATGTTACATGTAAAACTCAACCCTGACTTAATCTTAGGTACTATGTGGCTGGTACCACTCAAAGTGTCTCACTTTTTTTTGAAATGTACAACATTTTAAGTGAAAACAACAACAGAAATACGGAAAACAAACCAAACATATTCAGATTCTGTTGATACTTTAGGACAATGATCCATGGTACATTCTTGACTTGTAAGAGTCAAGCTCACATCAATACAAGGCACGATGTGGCTAGTACGACTCAAAATGTCTCATCTTTATTTGAAATGATCAACATTTTAAATGAAAACAACAACAGGCATACAGAAAACCAACAAAATGAATTCATATTGTGTTGATACTTTAGGAAAACGATCCATGGGGCATTTTTGACATGTAAAAGTCAACCCCACATCAATATAAGGCACGGTGTGGCCGATACCACTCAAAGTGTCTCTCTTTTGTTTAAAATGTACAATGTTTTAAGTAAAAACAACTGGAATATGGAAAACCAACCAAACATATTCAGATTGTGTTGATACATTAGGAAAACGATCCATGAGACATTTGTGATGTGTTGGAGTCAACCCCGCATCAATATGAGGTGTGGTGTGGCCAGTACCACTCTAAATGTCTCTCTTATGTTTAAAATGGACATCATTTTAAGTGAAAAAAACAACTGGAATACGAAAAACCAAAAAAACACATTCATATTGTGTTTATACTTTAGTACAAAGATGCATGGGACATTTGTGACGTGTATCAGTCAACCTAGAATCAATATGAGGCACGATGTGGCTGATACCACTCTAAATGTCTCTCTGTTGTTTAAAATGGACAACATTTTAAGTGAAAACAACAACTCACATATTGAAAACTGAACAAAAACATTCTGATTGCGTTGATACTTTAGGAAAACGATCCATGAGTCATATGTGACATGTAAGAGAAAACCCCGTCTCAATTCGAGGCACAGTGTGGCTGGTAGCACTCTAAGTGTCTCTCTTTTGTTTAAAATGGACACCATTTTAAGTAAAGAAAACTGACTTACGGAAAACTGAGAAAACATATTCGGATTTTGTTGATACTTTATCACAACAATACATGGGTCATTTAGGACATGTACGAGTCAACAGAGCCTCAATCTGAGGCATGGTGTGGCCATTAACACTCTAAATGTCTCTCTTTTGTTTAAAATGGACATCATTTTAAGTGAAAACAACAACTGGTATACAGAAAATAGACCAAAAATATTTAAATTCTGTTCATACTTTAGGAAAACAATCAATGAGTCATTTGTGATGTGTATGAGTCAACCCCGCCTCAATCTGAGGTATGGCGTGGCCGGTACCACTCAAAGTGTCTCACCTTTATTTGAAATGATTAAAATTTTAAATGAAAACAACAACTGGCATATAGAAAACTGACCAAACACATTCGGATTGTGTTGATACATTAAGAAAACGATCCATTAGTCATTTATGATGTTTACAAGTCAACCCCGCCTCAATCCGAGGCATGGTGTGTCCAGTAGCACTCTAAGTGTCTCTCTTGTGTTTAAAATGGACACTGCTTTTAGTAAAAACAACTGACATACGGAAAACCGACCAAATGTATTTTGATTGTGTTGATACTTTATCACAACAATTAATGGGTCATTTATGATGCGTAAGAGTCAACCGAGACACAATCTAAGTCTAGGTGTGGCCGGAACCACTCAAAGTGTCTCACTTTTATTTGAAATGGACAACATTTTAAGTGAAAAAAACAACTGGAATACAGAAAACCTACCAAACACATTCATATTGTATTGATACTTTAGGACAATGATCCATGGGTCATATGTGACGTGCACGAGTCAACCCCACCTCAATTTGAGGCATGGTGTGGCCATTATCACTCTAACTGTCTCTCTTTTGTTTAAAATGAAAATCATTTGAAGTAAAAACAACTGGCATACAAATAACCGACCAAACGTATTTAGATTGTGTTAATACTTTAGCACAATGATCCATGGTCCAGCCTCACATAATCCACTTCTCATGTGAGGAACTCCTACCCCTATTCTAAAACACATGGCATTTAATATGCAAAGGAAAACTATATTCCCTAAGTCACACAAGCTCATTGATACACACCCATTATCATCATCACTAAGTTCAAATACACCCACCCCAAACCATGGGACATTATATTTATGTTTGGTTGAATTCATTTATTCATTTCCTTATTTTCGGTTATTAGCTACAAATTTCTGAATTCAATCGTCTATGTGTTACAAAAAATGCAATTTTGTATGTATTCTTAATTCTGTATCACATATAATTACGTATTAGGTTTTTTATGTATTGTATTCATAACTGATTATTAAATTATACATCCTTCTAATTATCAGTTTCTAATTATATATCCTTATTATGTATTGTATTGTATTCTGTATTTACTGATGTACAATTCACACAACATCACACATAGTAGGCCACTGTGTGAATTGTACAGCAAAGCCTATACCAACGGTTTTAAACCATTGGTATAGGTTCTATATGTATTTCTTTACTAATGGTTCTAAATGAACCATTGGTAAAAAACACATACCAACAGTTTAAACCATTGGTATTGGGGTGAATGGGTATAAGAAATCTATAACAACGGTTTACATAAAACCATTTGTATAGAGTAGATTTCTTCACATATACCAACAATTTATCTCAAACTATTGGTATATGTCTATTTTCACGTCTTACTAGGCTACGATTTAAAAACAGTTGGTATAATTTATACCAATGGTTCTCCACGCAATAAAAATGGTTTTCAACCATTGGTATGCCTTTCATTTCCATTGTGGAGTGTCTGAATGGTCCTCTCTTTCTAACCATCTGTCTAAGGATGAAAGGTGACGCTCAAACATAGCTGAGTCCCAAATTCCTCCTATAATCCCTTCCACAAGAAGTATGTAAAATGAGCATCGTGATCCGATATGATAACCGATGGAACCCCGTGAAGATTTATAATATCTTGTACATAGAGGCATCCCTAGATCTCTATTGATCCATGCTCTCGAATGGGTAGGAAGTGGGCCGACTTGGTGAGTTGGTCAACAATCACCAAATGGAATCATGGCCCCAAGACATATGTGGTATCCCTATCATGAAGTCAATGGATATACCATCCCACTTCCAATCTATTACCTCAAGTGGATGACCTAAGACTACTGGTACCTGTTGCCCGACCTTCACTTGCTGACAAATGAGGCATCGTGATACAAACTTCGCCACTGCTTTCTTTATCCCTGGCCACCAGTACAGATGAAGGAGGTCCTAGTACATCTTCACCACACTAGGATTTACCGCCAAAGGGGATGTGTGGAACTCCCTCAACACCACCTCCTCTAGAATCACTGATACTATAGTGCATCCTCTTAAGAGGATGACGTGTTCCTCACCATCAGAAAATCCATAAAGAGCCCGTCCTGAGGATATCTGGGCACGTCGGGCCTCACAGTCAATGTCCCCAAGTTGTGCCTCCCTAAATTGAAGAAGGAGTGGGGGAGTAACCATCATATACTGGAGGTAAGATTCTCTAACAGTATACATGAATGATATCTTCAACGTGGCTAGCTGCTCTATCGCCTCACTCAGTAACTACAGACCAGACCTCCTGCTGAGTGTGTCTGCTACTACATTCCACTTCCCAGCAGTGTAGACTATCCCAAATTTTTAGTCCTAGAGGAACTCTAGACATCATCGCTATCTCAATTTCATGTCCTTTTGTGATAATATATACCTTAGACTCTTGTGATTAGAGTAGACTATAAAATGTTCTCTCATCAAGTAGTGTCACCACATCTTCAGTGCAAATACCACTGCTACTAACTCTAGGTCATGGGTAGTATAATTCAAATCGTGCTGTCTTAACTTCCGTGAGCCATAGGTGATCATCTCTCGATCGTGCATTAGGACACAACCTTGTACAGTCCCTAATGTGCCACAGTAAACTACATACCCAACACCATCTTCTGGTAGCCTCAAGATATGGGCACTCTTCATTCTCTACCTCAGCTCATTAGAACACTACTAGCATCTCTTTTTCCACAAAAAGGGTTTTCCCTTATTTTTCAAAGCTGATAAGGGTGTCAAAACTCTAGAAAATTCAGGTATGAATCTCCGATAGTACCCAACCAATCATAAGAAACTCCGCACCTCGATCACACTCCTGGGTGGCTCCCAAAGAAGCACTACCTCTATCTTTACCGGATCCACTAAAATTCCAGCCTTTGAGATAACGTGCCCTAGGAAGTGGACTTACCATATTTAGAACTAGAGATTTGAGATATTTCCATAAAGCTGATGCTGTGGGAGTGTATCCAAAACTATTTGCAGGTGTGTGGCATGCTCCTCCTATGATGTTGAGTACATCAAGATGTCATCAATGAAGACTACCATGAAATAATCAAGGTAAGGCTAGAAGATTATGTTAATGGGACCCATGAACACTTCTAGAGTTTTAGTCACATTGAAGGGAATTACTAAGAACTCATAATGGCCATACCAATATCTGAAAGCTGTCTTCAATACATCCTTGTCTCGTACACTGAGCTGATGATATCGTGATCTGAGGTCTATCTTTGAAAACCATTGACCTCCCTTCAACTGGTCGATGATATCATAAATCCTTGGGAGTGGATACTTAATCTTCATGGTCACCTGGTTCAGGCACCGACAGTCCACACAAAGCCTCAGACTCCCATCTTCCTTCTTGCTGAACAAAATCGGGGATGCCCATGGAGAAACATTGGGCCTTATGACCCCTTAGACTTAAGTCCTCCAACTATAACCATAACTCATAAAGCTCTATAGGAGCCATCCGATATGATGGTGTAGATATCAGAGCCATCCCGGGGTATAGGTCGATGTAGAAGTATACCTCTCTATGAAGAGTTAGTCCCAAAACATCATCATAAAAGACATCAGTATACTAGTCCACCACTGCAGGATAACTCAGACTCTTCACGTCAACTGCTCCATGGGTAAGGCTTTCCAACTGATGTGTGATAGGGTTCAACCTCCTCTGAGAAAGTCCATCCTGTGATACAAAGGTTCCCTTCTTTCCAGTGAAAAAAACCTAGTCCCATCTTCATAGACACACAGTAATTTGTGCCTAAAACATTCAATATAAGCATGGACCATGGATAACCAGTCCATACCCAAGATGAAATCGTAAGGCCTCGATGCTGCTACTAAGAGATCCTAGCCAAACTCTAGCCTCCAAGAGTAAGCTCACACTACCAACACTAGTGTATAATCATTGAATACTCTCCCATAAGAGTCTCCATTTGCAAGGACCAAGCCAATGGATATACCAGAATCTCTGAGCTCCGAAAGAGAGTTGTGGTAATGAAAGAGTGACTGGAACCTATGTTTATAAGTACTGCAGCTATGGTGGAGTAGACACAGATCGTACCTCAAATCATCTATAGAGCACCGTGGTCATAGTCCTCACCTTCCTGAAGTTGTGATCGTCCATGTCCGCATGATCCCTAAGGTCTAGGTGGACCACCTAAAGGTGGTGGTGGTAAAACCTGAAATCGCCACCCACCGACTACTACACGACCTGCTCCTCTGCCATATCTGCCACCCTATGCACATATTCACTCAAATCTATGCTTCTACTTCAGAGGTTCCTTGATCATCTACTGATTGTTGATATGGTAGGTTGGGCAGTCGCAAGCTATGTGGCCCTGCCCGCCGCATGTGAAGCGCAGTCTGCTCCTCTGTTGGTTTGCTCTACCTCGTGAGCTCCGCAGCTCCGACCCTACGTCCTAAGGTCATCCTCTAGAAGGTCTGGCTCACTTGGAACTCTAGGTCATCTTCCTACTACGTAATGTAGATGACTCGACTAGATATTTCTTGGTGGTGGCTTTCACCGTCGGTGCTTGCTCAACTAAGAATCTCTCCACCAATAATGCTCGCTCGAGCACTCCTGCCTGTGTCAGGATACTGAGCGATATCAGAAACACTTTGATATCCCACCGGACACCCTGATCTAAGGTAAAATCCCCAAATAAAGGGACCCATACCATGTCGATGGAGTAGTGTGAGAGGTTAGTGAATCTTTTCGAGTACTGAGCTACTATTAGGCTGCCCTACTGTAAGTATAGGAGCTGCTGAATACACATATAGTGTAGAGTCACTGGAATGAACTCTGCCACGAAATGGGTCTCGAAGTCCATACAGGTGAGGGCCACCTTGTCATGTAACTCAATATTCAGGCTCCACAATATCCTAGATGAGACTTGGAAGAGGCTAGAAGTTAAGATCAGCATCTGCTTTGCTGGTGTCCCAACTAGACAGAAAAATCTAGCCACATCCTCCAGCTAGTCCTCAGCTGCCTGGGGATCTGTCTCTCCTTGAAATCTCTGAGGCCTCAACTGCTGGAACTCATGCAACGTGCTCAGTTATCGTGTACAGTCTGCTAGTGGGGATTGTGGAAAAAGCTTCCCATCAGGTGGTGGTGCTGTTGGTGCCCCACCGGAAGGTGAAATCAATGTAATAGGGCATTACACCGAAGCCTCATCACTCGGTGATCCGTGATCATTAACTCTCTCTGAAATCCTGGCTGGTTGTTTATGTGGAGGCATCCTGAAAAAGAACCAGGTGCACCACAGTCAATAAGTTATACCCGGTGGGCTGACAGAAAAGAGATCAAAATTAAAACATTTCCAAAACAGACGCAATTAGTGTTTTCGTGCACCGAGTCGAAAATCTGAATTTAGGGTGTTGGTGTATGGATACGTCGGTCACCACACCAACAATGGAATCCCCGAACTAAAACCCAAACTAAAAACACATAACACTGTTGCTCCATTGGAAATATCAGAGTCTTAGTTCTTCGATAGAACCTACTCCTCTGATACCACTTTTCCACGACCCGTCCCCCAAGGCCCATACCGTAACTACCCCAAGACCACCTTATATTGGCCAAGTGTTGGCGACTAGCACCAGAATGGCATATCTCTAAAACGGGAAGGCATTGCCTTTAAACCTGTAGAAACACACAGTCCAAGAACACAACAAGATGAAACAATAAAGTAAAACTGCAGTAGTAAAAGTGTGTACTGAAAGTAAGGGGTTGGAATACAAGCCCAACTAAAAAGATACAATACAACAAAAAATAGAAAAACTCTTATGAGATCGTCCAACAAGGATTACTACTTAAAGGGTAGGTACAAATCATCTCCACAACTCCCCATGTCAACCAGTTACCTCCATGCATCGCCTGGTCCTGGCTCCTGAAGTCTCATCCAAGCTGCTCGTCATCTGCACAAGACACAACAAGGTGTGGTTGAAGACCGTGCAGGGTTGAGTATAGCAATACCCAGTAGGGAGCCCGAGACCCCAGTAGGTCTCTCAGAATTCCACAAAGGAAAACCACAAAGCATGATCTCAATCAAAAATCACAATGAAAAAGACTCATCTCAATCTAGATATACAACTTAGAGTTCCAGAATAAAGATGATTAGTCTTAAGTTATATCATTTTATTCCCTTAGGAAGTTTCCACAACTGAACCAGAAATAAGTTGTTCCATTGTTGATCTCCATAGGGTTGTATGGCACTTATCCATGGTGGGCCGCTCTAAGTCTATTCCTCATCGGGTCACACACTACTGATCCATATAGGGTTGCTAGAATGCTGATCCCCATAGGGTCTCTATGATGCTGATCCACACAGGGTTGCTATGATGCTGATCCACACAGGGTCACTATGATGTTGATCTACATAGGGTCACTATGTTGCTGATCCACATAGGGTCACTGGGATTCTGATCCACTCAGGGTACCTATGTTGCTGATCCCCATAGCGTCTCCATGATGCTGATCTACATAGGGTCACTATGATGTTGATCCACACAGAGTCGCTCTTCATTTCACATCCAACCACATGATTCCCAGCACCTGATGCACGTGAGTTCGTTAGTATCTGCACCTCAATATATTAGTTGTGTCGTAACTACCACAACGTTCAATAAATTAGTAACCCAAAGGACCACCATGTTGTAAGGGTTCTAACGTGATAAACGACGTGTCAATCGGATGTACGGTGTAACGACCCAAAGTATTTCAATGGAAAATTCCATTCTTATATTTATTTCATAAAAACACAAAATAATGAACTACTAAGTGATAAGTGACCTTTAAACATAATTTGTTCACCCCTATGTTTGGAATTTTCAAAATCCGACATACACGGTTATGTTCAAGATAGTTTTTGGAGTCTAATTAACCAAAAATAATTTTTTGTGAATAGTAAACTACCCTTATGAATAGTAAACTACCCTTATGAATAGTAATATGACCCTTATGAATAGTAAATAAGAGTAACATTAGCTATGAATAATAAAATAAAATTTAGACATCATAGAAAGTGATAATTTGACCTTAGTAAACATTTTTGGTATTTTATAAGTCAGAATAATTAATTATAATTAATTAATTAATTTAAAAGAATATTTATTTCCTTGAAATATATTCATAATGTATTGAATCAATGTCTAATAGTTTTTATATAATTTTATAAGACCCTACGTAATTTTTGAAAGAACTACAAAATCAGTTTTAATTTTAAAAACTGTTTTTTTATGTAAATTATGATTTTAATTAAACATTAAATTAATAATATTTAGAAAATTATTTTTAAAAAATGGACATCATTTTTGGATTCTACCCGTTGAAAAATGGTAGGGGTAAAGTTTTGGGTTTTTTTCGGAAATACTTCAATTTTTAGGTGAATAGTAAAAAAATACAGTTTTTCGCATAATCGGTGTACACTAAATTGCATCATTAATGATGTAGTGATGACATCAACATTCTAGAGCATTAGTTTCAGCCAAATTATTTTAAATTTTATAAATTTTTCCTTGAAATACAATAAATCCAATTCTCAAACCTAAAAAGAACTTTCAAAAGCCTAAAGTCAAAAGGTGATTTCTTAAAGCGTCTTTTTTCTCTTTCTTTCACTTTCCTTTTAATAAATTAATGAATTCGAATTATAAAGAAGAGTTAAAGCCTAAAACGAATTATATTATATTAATATATGATTTAGGATGTCAAAAAACTATTATTACAAGTCTAACTTATGATATATTATTTTATTTAATATTTTATACCAAAACACCTCCCTCCTCATGTATAAATAAGCCCTCCCCCTCCTCTTGCCAAACCACACCTCTCAAGCTTCAAGAATTGTCTAAGATCAGCCCAATCATCTCCCCTAGCCCCTTCCCCACATCCAAGAGCTTCTGTTCTCATCAAAAGACCATGCTTAGGCCCTTAAGGAGGTTCTCAAGTGAAGGATTCAAGAGGTAATTTCCCTCCCTATTCTCCTTTAATTTCCTTTCAAGTTCAAATTCCTTTCTTGATCTCTCCCCACCTATCTTCATCCAAATTGTTTTGTAACTATATAATTATACATATAATGTAATATTATGATTATAATGGTATATTATATCACCCCACACCCTTTCCCTCTTCCTTTTATTTTATTAAAGAGAACGTTGTTCATGTGGTGATAATTTATCACCTTAAAAAACGACACGCTCTCTTCTTCCATTTCTACTTTCAGATCTGGTCATGAAACCATTTTTATCGCTGAACCAGAATATGTTATATGTATTATGTTCTATTTTATGTTCTGTAAATAACCTATGGCTATATTACCAAGTGAAAAGTTAAAACAAGTTCATTGTGATCCAAAAACCGCCCAAATTTACCCAAATAACCATCATTAAAATATTATCTAATGATTCGTCCACATGGATCTAATATAACTCATTATATATTCATTAAATATTCTGTAATATCATAAATAACATGTAATATCAGTTTCTTATGTTTACCCATGATCTACCCAAACATCAATTTAGAATACAAGTGGACCGCTCAAGAGAACAATAAAAACGAACATCCCCGAACAACAATTTTTAAACTGTATATGTTATCCAAAGGTACATAATATGACATAATGAAACCATATTGAACACTATTATTGTATAAAAGGTTTTGGAATTTCTAATTAATTAATATAATGTCATTATATAGGACACTAAAGAGAAGGAGGCATTCGAGTACAAGGTAAGGGGAAATCTCGAACCCAATTTTCTCCCTTCAGGTTCTCCCTCTTTCACTCCATTTTTGATATGGTTAATCCTCAAAGATCATTTGTTCATAAGTTCCTTTAATTTTTTGGGATATACATGTTTGTCAATGGTTTTTATATCCAACAAAATGTTTTCCAAAAGAACTCTTCTTTTAAGAACGTTCCTTTTACTTCTCACTCAAAGTGGACGGTTCTTGTAACATGTGGGTTATTCCCTCTTTCTTTTGGGAACCCAAAGCTTATGAAGGTGTTATTATGAGATGAAACCAATTCATTTTCATGGGTTCATTAGGATGATTTATGTTATATGTTTGTTTTGGCATGCATGATAAAGGATAATGTTATGATGTGATGGGTGCGCCCAGAATTATATAGCGCAATATGAGTGTTTAAATGTGACGGGTGAACCCGGAATTATATAGCGCTCCAATGCATTGGGTAAAGTGATGAATCTCATGAGTAAATGTGAAATGATGTGTGAACAAGATTCCAGCTTGGTTCACAAGTATGTGTGGTAGTTACCCACTAAGACATGATGTTTCATTTTTATGCATTGCCACATTTCAAGTTTATTATTTATGCTCCTCTCATGTTCATGATCTTTTTCCTATGTCATGATTATGCTCACCCCATGATATATTGTTCTTATCTATCCTCTTACTAGGGTTCTAGATCACCCTTTTTGATGTATATCCTTAGGTGGATACATGTACTAAGGAGAGGACAAGTGCCAATAAGAAGCTAGAGAAGATGAAATAAAATAAATGTTTATGGTTGATGTTGTATTTGTTATGTGTGGTCCTAGTTTTCCCAAGACACTAAACCTTTGGATCCTCTATTTCTAATACTATTATGTTGTTTATCTTTGAAATTATGTAATATTAATGAATGAAAAGGCCGGGTCGGTATAGTTGGTATCAGAGGAAAGGTTTAGTTACTTTGGGAATTAGGATTTGTAAATCCTAGAGAAAACCTCTAGCATGAGAATAAGTACAAATATGTACACAAGAATATTTAACTAGGGATCCCATATGTAATGTTTTTGGTATAATTGTTTAAATGAATAAGTTATTCATGACTTGTTTACTTATGTTTTGTTCTAACCTTTTCTATTTTGGAAAATGGTGGGAACCAGGAGAAATCAGGCCAACAACTCTTGCGAGGGCCAATGCAACGATTGCTCGAACGACATCCCCAATGATTTTGTAGGTGGAGTTAAAAACTTCATGGCGATGCTTACCCAATTATCTCGGGTTATGAATAATAACCATAATAATGGGGAACATCCTCCTTCACCAAAGAGGGAGAAACTATCTATCGAATGTTTTATGCGGCAACGACCACCAACGTTTTGTAAATCTTCCGATCCACTAGTTGCAGAACAGTGGGTCAACTCCATGGAGAAGATATTTTCTGTTCTTCATTGTTCCGAGATGGAGAAGGTGACTCTAGCCATTTATTGTCTAGATGGAGAAGCTGATCAATGGTGGGCTTTGATTAAGAACACCAAGCCAAGGGAGGAAATTGAAGAGATGGAATGGGAAGACTTTAAGATAATGTTTCATAACAAGTACTTCCCATGAACTCTTCGCACGAAGATGGAGAGAGAATTCATAGAGCTCAAGAAAAAAGATTGAGAATCTGTCACAACCTATGAAGCAAATTTCACAAGGCTCGCAAGTTATGCTTCGGGTTTTGTTATCAACAGTGATAGAAAAATTGATAGATTCTTTAGTGGATTAAAACCACATCTTCGAAAGGATCTTGTAATTAGAGACTTTGGGAGTTATGAAGAAGTTGTTCGGTGTGCTCTCAAAGTGGAGATGGAGTTTGGAGAATGGTCCCATGGCTATGGTGATAAGAAAAAAAAGATGTATTTTCAAGCTGGTGGATCTAGTGACAAAGGTTGGAAGAAAAATCAACGACCCACATGCCAAAAATGTGGGAAGTTGCAAAATTGGAACAACCTCAAAGGTACGGGGAGATGCTTTAAGTGTGGGAAAGAAGGACACCAAGCTCAAGAGTGTCGAAAAGACATGAAAAGGAAGGATAATGTAGCCGATGAAAGGAGAGAACCACTCGTGGTTCAATACTACAACTGTAGGGAGCTAGGGCACTATTCAAACCAGTGCACTAAACCTCGAGCTCTCGAGGGTAATCAGCAACAACAACCACCAAAGCCAAAGGAACAAGGGAAGGCTTATGCCATCACTACTGCGGAGGTGGAACATGATAATGAAGTCGTACAAGGTACACTTACTATTCACTCAAGAATGGCAAAAGTCTTATTTGATTCTGGTTCTACGAATTCCTTTATATCTTTCAAGTTTTCTATAACTATAGAATCGAAGCCCTGAAACCTTGAAGTAGAGATATTTGTAAAAACACCAAGTGGTGCAATCATTGCAACTCATGTGTTTGACTCTTCTCCTGTTGACGTATGTGGGATGATTCTTCCGGAAAATCTCGTAATACTCCCCTTGGTGGAATTCGACGCTATAATGGGAATGGATTGGATCTCGTTATTTAGAGCACATATCAACTGTCGGGAAAAGAAAATATATTTTCATATTCCGAACCATCCCATGCTCCTCTACAAATGCAAGGAAGATCATGAATATCCTTTGAAAAGTCCTTCAATGGTGTGGGTGTTGATTCCCTATGAAGAAGCATACCTCACCCAAATATTTGAGTCAAAGGAAAGTGCCAACCTTGGGGAAATTCCCATCGTGAGGGAATACAATGATGTATTTCCCGAAGAGTTACCCGAAATTCCCCCGGATCGTGAGTAAGAGTTCTCAATTGAACTCATACCCGGAGCTACTCCTATCTCGAATTGCCCCTATAGGATGGCTCCTATAGAATTGGAGAAGTTAAAGAATCAGCTGTAAGAGCATCTGGACAAAGGGTTCATACGCCCTAGTGCATCATCTTGGGGTGCGTCAGTGCTCTTTGTAAAGAAGAAGGATGGAACCATGCGACTGTGTATCGATTATCAGGAACTCAACAAGATCACCATAAAGAACAAGTATCCTCTCCCAAGGATTGATGACTTTTTCGACCAGTTAAGAGGAGCTCAATACTTCTCAAAGGTGGATCTTCGTTCTAGATATCATCAAGTAAAGGTGAAGAAGGAAGATATTCAAAAGACTGCCTTCCGTACAAGGTATGGGCACTATGAGTTTTTGGTGATGCCCTTAGGACTTACTAATGCCCCTACAATCTTCATGGATTTGATGAATAGAGTCTTTAGACATTACCTCCAAAAATTTGTGGTAGTTTTTTTGATGATATTATCTTCTAATACAAGAGCATGGAGGAACATGAAGAACATCTAAGACTTGTGTTGGCGACATTGAGAAAAAAGAAGTTGTACGCCAAGTTTAGCAAGTGTGACTTTTGGATGAAACAAGTCACGTTCTTGGGACATGTGATCACAAGTGAGGGAATTTCTGTGGATCCTTCAAAGAAAAAGGCAATTGATGAATGGCCCAGACCCTCTAGTGTCACAGAAATCTGTAGTTTTCTTGGATTAGCTGGGTACTACCGATGTTTTGTGAGAAACTTCTCATGATTGTCAAGCCCGCTAACTAAGTTAACAAGGAAAGGGGTAAAGTATGTATGGATAGAATAATGTGAGGGAAGCTTCAAGGAGCTAAAGAGAAGGCTGATCACTGCACCTGTACTCACACTACCAAAAAGTGGAGAAAGTTTTGTGATATACAGTGATTCTTCAAAGAATGTCTTGGGTTGTGTACTCATGAAAAATGATAATGTGATAGCCTACTCCTCATGACAGATGATGATCTATGAGAAGAACTACCCGATGCATGATCTAGAGCTGGCAGCCGTGATTTTTGCCTTGAAAATCTGGCGGCACTACCTTTGTGGCGAGAAGTGTGACATATACACCGACCACAAGAGCCTAAATTATATATTCACACAAAAGGAGCTCAACATGCGTCAAAGGAGATGGTTAGAGCTAATCAAGGATTACGATTGCTCTATTCACTATCATCCTGGAAAGGCGAACAAGGTAGCTGATGCTCTAAGTAGAAAAGAACCTGCTACTCTATCCATGTTGCGGATTGAGAAAGACCCTATCTTCTTGGATATGCAAAGAATGGATTTGGAAATCATAAGGACAGGGGATACATCCTACCTTGCCCAAATGATTGTGCAACCATCCATCCAAGAGAAGATTAAGGAATCACAAAGGGATGATGTGGAGATACAAAAGAGTGTGAATGCAGTAAAGGAAGGGAAGCTGCAAGAGTTCCATATCGACGATGATTGTGTGATTCGGTTTGGAACGCGACTTTGTATGCCTTCATCACCCGGGATAAAGAAGGAGCTATTGGATAATGCACATAGCTCAACTTTCTCTATCCATCCTGGAAGTACCAAGATGTATTGTGATCTCTGAGAGCACTTCTAGTGGGATAACATGAATAAGGAGATTGCAGAATATATATCAAGGTGCTTGGTATGTAAGAAAGTTAAAGATGGGCAACAAAAATCCAAGGGTATGATGCAGCCATTGCCTATACCCATGTGGAAATGGGAAAATGTTACTATGGACTTTGTCACGGGTATCCCGAAGATGTCAAAGGGGAATAATGCGATATGGGTTGTGGTTGACCGACTCACCAAGACTGCCCATTTTATCGCTATTCGGGAAGACCTATCACTTGAACAACTTGCAAGGATATATGTGAAGGAAGTGGTGAGAGTGCACAGTGTTCCACTCTCAATAGTCTCTGACCGTAATCCAAGGTTCACATATATGTTCTGGAGGAGCCTTCAACATGCTTTGAGTACTGAATTAAATTTCAGCACGGCCTATCACACCCAAACTGATGGCCAGTCCTAAAGGACTATTCAAATTCTTGAAGATATGCTAAGAGCATGCTCTCTTGAATTCAAAGGTGGTTGAGATCAGCATTTCCCATTGGTTGAGTTCTCATACAACAATAGCTTCCATTCATGTATTCAGATGGCTCTGTATGAATCTCTTTATGGGAAGCGATGTATAACTCCAACCTGTTGGGATGAAGTTGGAGAAAGAAAGCTACCTGGTACCGATCTTGTTCAAGAAATGACCGAGAAGGTTCAAGTCATCCAGAAACACATCAAAGCTGCTCAAAGTCAGCAAAAGAGCTATGCTGACAACCGTTGAAGGGACTTGGAGTTTGACGTTGGAGATAAAGTTTTCCTTCAAATATCTCCATGGAAAAGAGTCATGAGATTTGGGAAGAAAGGGAAGTTATGACCAAGGTACATTGACCCCTTTGAGATCCTTGACCGTATAGGAGCCATGGCCTATCGTCTGGAACTTCCACTGAATATGGCTCAAGTTCATGATGTGTTTAATGTATCACTATTGAGGAAGTACATACTAGACACCTCACATGTACTAAACTCAGAGGTGGTGCACCTAAAAGATGATCTCTCCTATGAGGAGCAGCTGGTAAAAATTTTGGACCGAAGTTATAAGGTTCTATGCAACAAGACAACCCACCTTTTCAAAGTGTTGTGGAGGAACCATAAGTTTGAGGAAGCAAATTTGGAACTAGAAGAGGCAATGAAGGAGAAGTACCCTCACCTGTTTGTGTAAAGTGAAATTCTAGGGGCGAAATTTCTTAAGGGGAGAAGAATGAAATGACACAAAGTATTTCAATGGAAAATTCCCTTCTTATATTTATGTCATAAAAACACAAAATAATAAACTACTATGTGATAAGTGACCTTTAAACATAATTTTGTCACCCCTATGTTTGGAATTTTCAAAATCCGACATACACGGTTGTGTTCAAGATAGTTTTTGGAGTGTAATGAAACAAATATAATTTTTGGTGAATAGTAACCTACCCTTATGAATAGTAACCTACCCTTATGAATAGTAATATGACCCTTATGAATAGTAAAGAAGAGTAACATTACATATGAATAATAAAATAAAATTTAGACATCATAGAAAGTGATAATTTGACCTTAGTAAACGTTTTTGGTATTTTATAAGTCAGAATAATTAGTTATAATTAATTAATTAATTTAAAAGAATATTTATTTCCTTGAAATGTATTCATAAAGTATTTAATCAATGTCTAATAGTTTTTAGATAATTTTATAAGATCCTACGTAATTTTTTTAAAGAACTACAAAATCAGTTTTAATTTTAAAAACTATTTTTTTAAGTAAATTATGATTTTAATTAAAAATTAAATTAATAATATATAGAAAATTATTTTTTCAATATGGAAATTATTTTTGGATTCTACACGTCGAATAATGGTAGGGGGTAAATTTTTGGGTTTTTTCAGAAATACTTCAATTTTCGGGTGAATAGTAAAAAATACAGTTTTTCGCATAATCGGTGTACACTAAATTGCATCATTAATGATGTAATGATGAAATAAAAATTATAGAGCATTAGTTTCAGCCAAATTATTTTAAATTTCATAAATTTTTCCTTGATATACAATAAATCCAATTCTCAAACCTAAAAAGAACTTTCCAAAGCCAAAAGTCAAAAGGTGATTTCTTAAAGTGTCTTTTTCTCTTTCTTTCACTTTCCTTTTAATAAATTAATGAATTTGAATTATAAAGAAGAGTTAAATCCTAAAACGAATTATATTATATTAATATATGATTTAGGATGTCAAAAAACTACTATTACAAGTCCTACTTATGATATATTATTTTATTTAATATTTTATACCAAAAACACCTCCCTCCTCATGTATAAATATGCCCTCCCCCTCCTCTTGACAAACCACACCTCTCAAGCTTTAAACATTGTCTAAGATCTACCCAATCATCTCCCCTGGCTACTTCCCCACGTCCAAGAGCTTCTGGTCTCATCAAAAGACCAAGCTTAGGCCCTTAAGGAGGTTTTCAAGTGAAGGATTCAAGAGGTAATTTCCCTCCCTCTTCTCCTATAATTTCCTTTCAAGTTCAAGTTCCTTTCTTGATCTATCCCCACCTATCTTCATCAAAATTGTTTTTTAACTACAGAATTATACATATAATGTAATCTTATGATTCTAATGGTATATTATATCACCCCACACCCTTTCCCTCTTCCTTTTATTTTATTAAAGAGAACGTTGTTCATGTGGTGATAATTTATCACCTTCAAAAACAACATGCTATCTTCTTCCATTTCTACCTTCATATCTGGTAATCAAACCATTTTTATGGTTGAAACAGAATATGTTATATGAATTATGTTCTATTCTAAGTTCTGGAAATATCCTATGGCCATATTACTAAGTGAAAAGTTAAAACAAGTTCATTGTGATCCAAAAACCGCCCAAATTGAACCAAATAACCATCATTAAAATATTATCTAATGATTCATCCACATGGATCTAATATAACTCATTATAAAATCATTAAAGATTCTATAATATCCTAAATAACATGTAATATCAGTTCTGGATGTTTACCCATGATCTGCCCAATCATCAATTTAAGAATACAAGTGGACCGCTCAAGAAAACCATAAAAACGAACATCCCTGAAAAACGATTTTTAAACACCATAAGTTATCCAAAGGTACATAATATGACATAATGAAACCATAATGAGCACTATTAATGTATAAAAGGTTCTCAAAATTCTAATTAATGAATATAATGTAATTATACAGGACTGTTTCGCATGGAACTCGGGGATGTCCTCCTGGATGGGAGATTCAAACGTTCTGATCAGTTTCTAGAGGGTTTGTTCGTAGAACCGGAAACATCCAATGATTCCACATCCATTTGGACCTACTTTCCAAAGTTAGGCACTCATTAGCTTGTGGACTGATGAGGCTTAGGAATTTTCATTGGTCGAGAGGATGGGAGGTCGGACTCATCACACCTTTTTGAGGGGAATTATTGTCTACTCTGGGACTCTCTTTATAGATTTAAGTTATGTTTGTGAATTATTATTACATTACCAAGTATAAAATGAGCTTTCCTTTAGTTTTAACAATCAATGATTAAATATGTAAGAAATTTAGAGAATCTTTTATATGTATTCGAGGTTCTTCATCAATAGAGAATCATCTGTATCTATTTAGAGATTCTTGGTCAATGGTATCCTTCAAAACATTTATATAAAAGTCTCTTGGTCATTATGATGACTAGGATGGTTTTAAAGCCACTCAGTGGAGCACTTGAAGTTTATTGTCATTCATAAGGACATAGATTATTTTAGAGTTGGGATCGAACCCATAAATGGGCTACCTACGTATCCTTTGTTTTGGAAAAGGAATTAGAACCCACGTAGTTCGAGTTGGGAGTATGATGTTTATGATTGATGGATCAAAGAAGGATTTCATAATTACATTTACACTCTAAGCTCACGTGAGTCATGCTTGGTGTGAGAAACAAGAGGTATTGGTAAAAATTAGACAATTGTGCCATAAAAGATGCAATCATAAGAAATGGTTTGGGGCTTATGTATATATGACTGCCCAGAAGTGGATGAGGATTAGGATTTACTTCAGGGAGGAAATCCCGGAACATGGTCCATAAAGGTATATGTGCTTCATGGAGATTTGGATACTCTAGTCTTGGGGCTTACTCCTAAGGAGGATTCCCTAAGTTAGGAGGGGACTTATGATTGGGTTTTACTCCTAAAAAGGAAACCCAAATCAAGGGTAAGTTAGGACTGGTTAAAGAGAAAATTAAGGGACTTGGGGCTTACTCCTAAACAGGATGCCCAATTTATGACTGAGATTTATTCCTGAAAAGAAGACCCATGTTAGGGGACTTGGGGCTTACTCTTGAAAAGGAATCCCAAATTAGAGGATATGGGGATTACTCCTAAGAAGGATGCCCAAATTAGGACTTATGACTGGGGATTATTCCAGAAAAGGAGACCCAGGTTAGGGATTCTCTCATCTTAAAGGATGAGGTTGAATGAATGAACTCTTCATATTTAGTGTTATAAGGATATTTAAATCACTTGGTTTTGAGAGATATTCCACAAAATTCCTTTCAGATAAGGAAGTCCAATCAAGAAATCATGCCAGAAATGGCTTTGAAGAGTGTCTTGAAGACTGAATCTTGAAAAGGAAGTATAATGGCTTAATAGGGGTGAAATGGGCAAGAAAGGCACCCAAAAAGGAAGGGGCGCACAAGTCTTGGAAGACGCGCAAGTACTACGTGGGCGCGCAAGTATTTGTCACGTAGATATACCTGCGCGACACGTGGTGTGCTTGCGCGATTGTCAACCAGCATTGAAATACTTGAGCGACTCTTTCTGAAAACCTTTAGAATCCTCTTGAGGTTCTTCCAGAAAAGGAATGCGCAAGTTCTATCGAAGGAATAAGGTGGCGCTCAAGTGTGACCACTTCCCTTAAGGGTTGACCATTCAGGCGCGCAAGTGTTGATGAGTTTCAACACTTAGGCCTTACTCCCTCTCTTTAGATCTTCCGTTCTAGGTAAGAAATTACCTTAGAAGTGTTCCGAAAGCTTTTAGAAGAGACTTGGGCATCGGGAGCTTCAATCCGAGTTTTTGGAAAAAGATCTTTTTTTAATGGGGGGCCCACAGGGTCTATTTATAGGTAGGAGAAGACCCCGGGCGGTTATCACTTAGGTCGCGCAAGTCACTTGCGCGACCATAAGGGCGTCACGCAAGTGGACTTGTGCGACAGTGATATAACTTGCGCGGTGCAGTTGCTTTTGATCCTTTGTTCATGCCTTTGTCGATTTTTGATATTTTCTTAAAAGGTTGAATCACTTTGAGCTCAGATATTCCCTTTTTCCGATCTTTAGATTCTGTGACGAAAGGAGCGTCATCAAAAGTCCTCCCTCAGAGTTGGATCCGGAAAGAAATGAGGATTTGACTCTGAGGAAATTGAATACATTCAAAGGAAAAGGGGGCGCACAAGTCTTCAGGGCACAGAAGGAGGCGCGCAAGTTCTCTCCGCGCAGGTCTAAAACGCACTGGATATGGCGCACAGAGTCCCGGCCGCGTTTATAAATAGAGGGTCTCACTTCCGTACAAGCATCCGGATTTCTAGACTTCATACCTTCGAGCTCTCGCCGCGCAGGTTATCTTAGCCGCGCAAGTTGCTCTGTTTTCCAATGTTTTCCTGGTTATCGTACTATTGTAAAGGTATTTGTACTTGCGCGGTTTATACTTGTGCTTCAAAAACTAGCGCAGCACACGAATACTTGCGCACCATTGTTTAGACTTGCGCGCCTTAATGCCTTTGCCATTTTTTCTTCAAATTTCTTCATAAATTTTATGAAAAATAAACCTATTTAAGAGTTAGTTTATTCATCTTTTGTGCAGATTCAGTGGTTCCCAAGGGAATTGGAACGACTGATGAACTAGCTAGCAAGCAGATTGATGACATGATGAACATCATTGGCCACGATTACTATAATATCTGCGAGAGCACTCTCCCAGATTTGGCTAAGTACTTGAAGAAATATCATCTTAATTTCCCACAGAGCGTCTACCTATCTCTATGTGGCCATGGTCACCTGCAAGGAGTCAATGTTTCAGATGCAAAGAACTATACACCTGAAATGCAGCTGTGCTGCTACTCCTTCACTTCGGTTATGCTATGCATTAAGAGCAACAACAATGGTGTGAATTTTCAAATTCTTCCTCCATGTTATTTCCTTGTAGATATAAAAAATGGCAAACCCATGGGTGAAAATGTTTTTCACTACCGGTTGGTGGAGAGAAGACAAACATGGTATTAGAGAAATATCTGAAAAGAGTACTCTCTCCAAATGGCTCTTTACTTACAATGCTCCATTCTCAAATCCATGTATCCATCTTCCAAGTCTCTTGGACAGAAACAGAGTCATTGTTTGATCAGCAAAAAATTTTCTCAAACCGCACTCAAGAACATCCTTTTACAATTGTTCCAAGAAGAGTTGGTATCACTGCATCTCTTATTGTATCCAGTTGAATGGATGAATTCCAGGTGGATGTTGATGAAGCTCGGGATGCCGTAAATCAAATGAAGTGTTATGTTGAAAGCCTCTTGTAATTATTGAAAGAAGAGAAGAGACTCCAGTCTGTGGATGTCCTTCTAACTCTTGTGTATCAATGAAAAACACTTTCATCTTCAATAATTTGTACCTGCATTCTTTCACTACCTGCTTCAAGTTTACTTAAGCCAATGGGCTTATTAAGCATAGTTTTATTTTTACTAGGATTAAAAAATAACCCTACAAACTTTGAATCTTTTAATTGCTCAATATTACCTAAATCATACAAAAATGTATATTTTGTGAGCTGGAACTTGAATTTTATTCAGAGTTCCTTTGTCTTTTGTGGGCAGTTTAAAGTCATGCATGCCGGACATAAAGGGGATAATGTTTAAAGTCGAAATAGCTTTGACCAAAATGGATTAAAATTGATTCACTTCCTTGAAAATTTATCTAAAAACATGTTACCATACTCAAGTATGAGAGAAAAAAAATGTAAAATATGGCTTAAGAATATTTGAATCTGAGGAATGATATGAAAAAGAGCTAAAAGGCATTAGAAGAAGTAGTTTCCAAGAATGAAGTTACTATTATTTAACAAAACCTGTTAGGGGGTTGAAATATGCTGGGCCAACTAAGGGCATTGGCTGCATGGTCAAATAAATACCATCTTTCGGTTGACAAGTCTGTTATGTGGACTGTTTATGCAAGGCCACCTATGGGCACGTGCTGCATAGTCAGGCAAAAGAACTCCCAGAAATTTACTTTCCTAGTGCTAAAAGCCAGTGAAAGTTTATGGAGATTCAAATTTTCTAAAGTACAAAGTTTGTTTTATGGAAAGATGTACTTGAATATAAAGAAGATATTTCCAGACAAGATTATCGAAGAACTGGATGAATATCACACCCATGAAAGTCTGGCCCAAACGTAGGGAGGAAGAATAAACCATAGACTTGAATACTTTCAGATCATGAAAAAGGATATGGGACAAATATGTTAAGGATGGCTATTTTTTTTGCGGATCCATACATTCTGTCGTTTAAAACAAATAAGGACAAAAGAGGCATTCTTCCCAAGAATAAAGTTACCATTATTTAACAAACCCATTAGGGGGTTGAAATATGCAGGGCCACCTAAGGGCATTGGCTGCATGGTCAAATAAATAGCCTCTTTCGGCTGACAAGTCTGTTATGTGGACTGTTTATGCAAGGCCACCTATGAGCATGTGCTGCATAGCCAAGCAAAAGAATTCTCAGAAGTTTGACATTTTTGTGACTAGAAGTCATGAAAAGGGTTATTAAGATCTGAAAATATTTAAGGTTAGGATTATAACACATAAAGATGGGAATTTTCCAATGTATATTGAGATACATAGGTCAATGATAACAATAATCGTGTTGTGGCTGGGTCCTGAATTGAAATTTTGGACTTCACTACGTATCTCATAAGAATGAGAATCAAGCCATACGTAGTTCTTGAAATGCAGTTTAACGTCATGCAGGACGAAAATATTAGAGATCTTAGTTTAGGGTCATAGAGTTCAGACCATAATAATGAATACACAGTGTGTGTTTTCATGAGGAATTTTTTGCTAAGGGACTGAAAGTGAAATTTGGGGTTAGGCCCAAAAGACTTGGGGCTGGATTCAAGGGATACTCGAACATTCTTACGTATACCATAAGGATGGGAATCAAGCCCACATAGTTCTAGTGCTACCCTTTGTACAAATTTGGTTCGTACATGTGAAGGGTGAAAGGGGACTTTAGTGCAATGATGGTTTAACCCGAGATAAAAAAGTTTAGGCATTACCATGTATGTACGTAGTCTTTTGAAATGAAACATGATTGAAAAAAAATCAATGTCAATAATAGTTCTCTCTCAAATGAGGAAATCAAAGAGTATTGTAGTTTATTGTCATACCGGAAAAAAGTGTTGCATAGTTTAACGTCATATAACAAGGACGAGTGTGAACCAATGTAAAGATATTGATTCTAGGGGCGGGTTCACTTATCAACATCATATGAGATAGAGGTGAACTGATGTGAAGAGATTGATTTTTTGGGCTTGAACCCTGGGCGGTTGCCTACATACCCAGCCTGGATGGCAAGGATCAAAGTCCGTGTAGTTCAATTAAAGAATGAATTAATGATCATGTTGTTCTTGGGGACAATGACCTAAAAAATGTTGTTGGGACTTACACATGGTCAGCGGCCCAAAGAGAATGTTATGATTGAGGTTTTCTCTAAGCTCACGTGAGTCATACTCGGTGTGAGAAACAAGAGGTAACAACAACCTTAACAATGCATAGTTTAATGTCACGTAGGACATAAAAAGGGGAATATGCAGTTTAAAGTCTTGTAGTTAGGACTATTGGTGCTGCACAGTTTAGTGTCATGTAGCAGGGACAAAATACAGTTTAATGTCATGTAGGACATATCTTGAATTTTCTGTACAGTTTAGCATCATGTAGTTAGGACAATGGGGACAATAGAGTTTAACGTCATGTTGGACGAAAAGGGGACTGTGCAGTTTAATGTCATGCAATAAGGACAAAATAACACACCATTTACGTCATGTCAGACGCATTGGGGATTTTTTTTCCCACAGTTTAATGTCATGTTGGACGAAAGTGCGAATTGTTTAAGGTCATATGCATGGACCGTGGATGGTGCAGTTTAATGTAATGTTGGACGGTGGTGTAGTTTAAGGTCATACAGGACCTTTGATGATTATATAGTTTAACATCTTTCTGGACATAAGATACTTTTATACAGTTTAGCGTCATGTAATTAGGACGTCACAGTTTAACGTCTTGCTGGATGTAAGGGACTTCCAAATAGTTTAGGGTCATATGCATGGACCGTTGATGATGCAGTTTAATGTCATACAGGACCATGGTGTAGTTTAAAGTCATACATGACTTTTTTAGGGAACTTTTTCACGGTTTAATGTCGTATGGGACAAAGTTGCAGTTTAAGGTCATACTGGACCATTGCTATATAGTTTAACGTCATATAGCAAGGATGAACTGGTGCCACACAGTTTAGTGTCATGTTGTGGGAACATCTTCTTTTCTACTGTTTAACGTCATGTTGGACGAAAAAGGGACTTTTATACAGTTTAACGTCATGTTGGATGATTGAGACTTTTGTACAGTTTAACGTCATGTTGGACGATTGAGACTTTTCTACAGTTTAACGTCATGTTGGACGATTGAGACTTTTCTACAGTTTAACGTCATGTTGGACGATTGAGACTTTTCTACAGTTTAACGTCATGTTGGACGATTGAGACTTTTCTATAGTTTAACATCATGTTGGACGATTGAGACTTTTCTACAGTTTAACGTCATGTTGGACGATTGATACTTTTCTACAGTTTAACGTCATGTTGGATGATTGATCCTTTTCTACAGTTTAACGTCATGTTGGACGATTGAGACTTTTCTACAGTTTAACGTCATGTTGGATGATTGATACTTTTCTACAGTTTAACGTCATGTTGGATGATTGAGACTTTTCTACAGTTTAACGTCATGTTGGATGATTAAGATGAACCAATTGTAAGAATCTTGATTCTGGGGACCATATTTTGTGTTTATACAAAATATTTCTTCAGAAATCTGGCATTGGTTGGAGTCGTGATGAGTTCTCCATCCATTGAGATTAATGAATAAGCTCCTTTGGTGTAGACCTTATGTATTGAATAAGGTCCTTCCCATTTTGGTTCAAGCTTGGGAGGCTTCTTTCCTGGTATCATTGGTGTTCTGAGAATCAATACAAATTCTCCCTGAATGAATGAACGAAGACGAACTTTTTTGTTAAAATCTCGTGCTATTCGATTCTGATAGATTTCCAAGTGGTGCAAAGTGCACAATCTTCTCTCATCTAACTGTTCCAATTCATTCAATCGCTTTTGGGATTGCTCATCTATAGATAACTGATCACAAATGGCTACTCTGAGTGAGGGCAATTGAACTTCAATTGGCAAGACTGCTTCTGTTCCATATACCAACGAATATGGAGTTGGCCGCGTTGCATTGCGGGTGGTAGTCCGATAAGCCCATAAAGCATGAAAGAGTTTATCAGGCCATGACCTCTTATCTTTATCCACCATCTTTTGTAGTATATTTGAAAGAGTCTTATTAAAGGCTTCTATTTGGCCACTGGCCACCGCATGATATCGAGATGAATGGTTGGATTTAATGTTGTATTCTTGATACAATTTCTTCACCTCAGAAGAACAGAAGTTGGTGCCGTTATCCATCAATATGGTATAAGGGACACCAAATCTAGTAATGATGTTAGACTTGATGAAGCTAACAATGCATTTAGAACTGACTTCTTTGAGAGGTACTACCTCTGCCCATTTGGAAAAGAAATTAGTAGCAGTAAGAATGTACTTAAACTGCTTGGCCGTAGCTGAAGGGTAAGGTCGCACCACATCCATTCCCCATGTGGCAAATGGCCATGAGTATTTAGCTGTATGAAGCAACTCTGGAGGTTGATGAATGAAGTTGGCATGTACTTGACATGAATGATACTTATTTGTGAAATCAACACAATCTTGTATCATTGAAGGCCAAAAGTATCCAAGCCTTCGAATTTGATCAGACAATCTATGTCCAGAATGGTGGGCACCACAGACACCTACATGCACTTCTTTCATGACAGCCATTGTCTCTCCACCATCAATGCATCTGAAGAGAACTCCATCAAAACCATGTTTTTAGAGAATTTTCTCTAGGTAGTTTGGGCCATCATAAAGAGTAAAATTGACCACACGTCGCCGGATTTGTTCTTTCTCGGCTCTATCAGGTGGAAGTGTTCCATTTTGAAGGTATTCCCTGATAGGTGACATCCATCCTGTAGTATGACCATACGGTTCAGGAATGAGACTAATTTCATTAATTTCCTCTGTTCTGGCTTGAACATAAGGTGAAATTGCACGACGGTGGGCAATACTGATGGTTGTCTCGTCCCGATTTGGATCTGCTAAAGCTGTGGCTATATTAGCCAGTGCATCAGCTTGAGTATTTTTTGATCTTGGGACATAAGAAAATGTCGGTTCTGAAGGGAATTCTGCCATTAACTCTCTGACGTAATCATACAAAGGGATTAATTCTTCTTTTCTGATGGCATAATCCCCATTGACTTGTTTGATTACCAGGTCTGAATCACCTTTCACCTTTAAGTGATTCACTTGTGCTTGGAGTGCTAACTCCAAGCCTGTAATGAGAGCTTGGTATTCGGCTTCATTATTGGTACCACCTTCCCATAATAAAAAGGAATAAGGTAGCACTGCCTTATCTGGAGAAATGAGCACAACTCCTAAACCAACTTTGTTGAATTTAGGATTTTCCATTTTCTTCCCTGTTGGACTTATGGAAGCACCATCAAAATACATTTCCCATGTTTGAGGATTCTCTTGAATAGAGAAAACATCCTCATCAGGGAGTTCAATATCTGAAGACGTGTCTTCCCTTGAAGGATTTTCAGCCAGGAAATCAGCCAGAGCTTGGTACTTTATTGCCTTTTGAGACACATACTGAATGTCGAACTGCTGCAAAATAACTGCCCACCTTGCTAGACGTCCTGTAAGCATTGGACGATTAAGGATGAATTTGAGCGGATTATTGCGAGATACCAATTGGACCTCGTGATGTTGCAGGTAGTGTCTCAGTTTCTGAACTGCAAAGATTAATGCCAAGCAGCACTTCTCAATACTTGAATACCGGGTTTCTGCTTCAAGCATAGTTCTACTAAGATAGTAGAGGCTATTTTCATTCCCAGCATCATTCTTTTGAGCGAGAAAGGCACCCAATGATCGCTCTAGAGCTGTCACATAGAGGATAAGTGGTCTACCTTCAATAGGTGGCATGAGTACCGGCGGACTCAAGAGGTATTTCTTGAGAACATCAAATGCTTCTTGACATTCTTCAGTCCACTGGTAAGTGACTCCTTTCTTCAATAATTTGGTAAAGGGTAAACTTTTTCCTGCCAAATTGGCGATGAAACGCCGAATATAGGCTAAGTGTCCTTGAAGTCCTCTTAATTCTTTCAAATTCTGAGGAGGTGACATACCAAGGATTGATTTGGTCTTCTCAGGATCGACTTCAATACCGTGATGGCGTACAACAAAGCCGAGGAATTTTCCTGAGGTTACCCCAAAATCACATTTTAAGGGGTTCATCTTCAAATTATGTTGTCGAAGCTTGTGGAATATGACTTCTAAATCAGCCAAGTGATTAGATAATTGTTTGGATTTAACCACAAAATCGTCTACATAGCATTCAACAAACTTCCCTAAGAAAGGTTTGAAGATACGATGCATGGCGCGTTGATATGTTGCACCTGCATTCTTTAAACCAAAGGGCATCACCCGGTAACAAAACACACCTTGAGGAGCTCTGAAGGTTATAGATTCCTCATCTTCTGGGGCCATTCGGATCTGATTATATCCGGAATATCCATCCATGAAGGAAAGTACTTCATAGCCAGCCGTCGCATCAATTAAGAGTTCTGTAATCGGAACTGGGAAATCATCTTTAGGACAATACCGATTAAGATCTCTGAAATCGATGCAAACCCTAATTTGTCTGTTCTTCTTCTTTACAGGGACAATATTGGCCAACCACTTGGGATACTGAACTTCTCTGACGAAGTTAGCTTTGATCAGCTTATCCACTTCAAATTCAATTTTGGAAGCATAGGTTGGGTGTGTTCTTCTCGCGGCTTTCTTAAATCCTCGATGTTCTTTTGGTAAACCCAAATGATGAGTAGCAACATTAGGATCAAGCCCAGGCATTTCTGTATAGTTCCAAGAAAAAATATCTTTATTTTGCTTTAGAAAAGAAATATACATCTCTTTCTCTTCAAGGGTCATGGATGCACTAATTAAAGTGGGGCGTGGATCTTTCTCTGTACCCAGATTTACTTCTCTGAGTTCATCCACAGTGGTAGAGATACCTTCTTCAAATGCTGGAGGAGCATCTCTAAGATCTTCCTCTTCCTCTTCATCACATGCTATTTCTTCAATTTCTACTTGCAAAGTAGATGACAAAACGAAATTCTCATGATCATAAGAGATGTCAAAATTTTCACATTTTGAAGAAGAAGATTCCATTTCCGACCCTATTGATAATAAAGGGTCTTCTTTGGGAAATAAAGAGGAGCTTATGGATTGAGAATCAACATCATTATACACATCTGGTGTTGCTATAACTTCTTCTGGCCTGATTGGCGAAGTATACACTTGTTGGACTTCAGTAGATGAAATGAAAACGTCACCACTTAGGATTTCATCACTGTTTGGTAGGTTACCAATTTCTCCCATGTTGTCTGGATCGATTGCCGTAATTGACATTATGGATCTTTTCATAAGATTATTTTGATTTGGGCCTATTTTGTCAATTTGACTGATAGGTAACACATAATCTGTACTCACATGTGTAAATGGATTTATTGGAATTTTCTCCAAACCATATAGAGCATTAACTTTGGTAATTTCCTTCATTTTAAATTTTTCTCTTCCCTTCATGTGATAAAATTCTGCCTCAATGTACTGAGACTCACATGTCTTGTACGGGGTCTTATCACCATACAATGTTCCAACTTGACCATTGAAATAGTATTTGAGACATTGATGGTATGATGAAGGAATAGCTGCATGCTGATGTAGCCATGGTCTTCCAAGAAAGATGTTGAAAGCTGAGTCTTGATCAACAATCATGAAATCCGAATTGGATACAAGATCTCCAAACTGAGTTCTGAGTGTAACTTCTCCCAGTGGTTCTTGTTCATTTTTAACATATCCTTGTAACATCATGGTAGAAGGAGATAAATCAGATTCCGTGAGGCCCAATCGATGAAGTGTACGAATGGGCATGAGGTTGACTCCTGAACCATTGTCAATAAAAACTCTTCGGATATCTACACCATTGACTTTTCCAGATAAGTACAAAGGTTTTATGTGCCCATTAACAACATCATCTTAATCTTTATCAGTAAAAGATATCACTGCATGGAATTCTGCAGGATTATTCTCTATGTGATAGACTTCAGCTGCATCGATTTCAGCTTCAAACTCATGAGGACTTGACAAAGCTTCGATGAATGCTTCCCGAAGATCTTTTGACAGATTCAAAGCATCCAAAATTGATAACTTGTCTGGTACTTGGGACAAGTGTTTCAATATATCATATTTTTGATCTAAAGGTCTGCGTTTCCCAACAGGAATATGCGGTTTAGCAAGTATCTTGGAAGCAGATGCTTTGGAAGCTGATGCATCTTGTATTGAAGTTGGAAACATCCTTGGTTTTGGAAGATTAGACTGATTAGATCCATTTACTTACTGAGATAAAGAATATGGAACCTTTAATCGGTCTTCAAAATAAACTGAGTTGACTATTGGTAGAAGAACTTGCTTGTTCTTTTTGAGCTCGCTGAAGGGCTCTAACACGGGTTTCTGCTGCATACACAGTGCTAGCAGGGGTAGAATTGGAGTAGTTGCTTCGGAAATATCCATGTCTTCCCCTGTATCCTGAACCTCTAGAACTCCCTCGGATTCCTCTATTTGATATAGGGAATTCAGGCTCATCAAAATCGAAACTACGACTGGCATATGGATCTGTTAATTGAATCATATTAACAGAACCACAGATTAACTCTTCGTCTGATGAAGACTCTGCCTGATTAGCCTATTTAGGCTGTGCCATTTGGTGGGGCGGTGCCTGTGGCTTTGAAATAGATGGAATAAAGTCTTCCAGAGTCAAAGACAATTTAGGCTTTGACACATACTCATCTTCTTCTGATTCTTTTTTCTTCTTTGAATCAATTCGTTTATTTGAGGATTTTCCCTCTGATGAAGAGGGTTTTACCGCAATATTCATGGTAGAAGACACAATTGGTTTCTTTAATTGTGTTTGAAAAATGTCATGAGTCCGATTGATTGTCTTTCTGACCATCCAATCATCATACTTCTGTGCATTTCTGCTTTTGACTTCTTGCCATTCACCTTTCTCCTCTGGAATTGTAGCAGTAACACATGCTATCTGAGTCGAAGAACCTTTTAACTTGACTTGTGCAAAGTCTACCATCTTTTGCAGGAGGTCTTTAAAGACAAAACACTCCTGGATGGGATGCCCCAACATTTGATGAAAGGGACAATAATTGGGACGGTCTTCATCTCCTTCCTTGTTTGGCCTCTTGGGCACTGGTAATTGAACCAAATTATTTTCCAGAGCTGAAATGAAGTAACCAGGAACTTTATCACTTCGGAAAGAGTATTCTTTACTCTTCAAATCATCAAATTGTTTTCGTCGTTGATCTCTTTGATCATTTGGACGAAATGGCCTTTGTTGTTGGCGTTCAGGAGGTGGAGCCCTTCAAGAAGATGAAGGTTTTGTAGTAGAAATAGGTACAGGTGCTTGTTTAAGCATAACTGTAGGAGTTTCTGCTTTACCCATTCTCCTTCCTGGAGCTGATGGAATTAAACGAGATTTAGCCTTAGCCCGTATAAGGGAATCTTCAATATGTTGAGCGATTGAAGTAAGATCTCGAAACCCTCCTGTGTATTTCACAGGGATCAATGGAGTGCGTAATTCGTTATGCCAATTTGCCACACAAATTGGCAACAAATCTTCCTGAGGAAGTGCTAAAATCAGTAAATATGTTAATCCCTTCCAGCGAGCAATGAAATCAGAGACTCTTTCATTCTCCCTTTGCTTGCAGTTTGTAAGATCGAAAACTGTCGTTTTTGGCAAAGTTGAGCTGAACTGAAGAAGGAATTTTTGCCGAAGATCCTCCCATCCGATGATTGACCGGGATTGCAAGCTTGTATACCAGACAAAAGCTGGTCCTTGCAGGGTTCGCACGAAGCATCTGAGTTTCACTGCTTCTTGCTGCTCTGGAGTTCCCATCATAGGATCACAACAAGACACGTAATGCGTCAAATGTTGTTCAGGGTCACCTGATCCATTGAAAGTAGGGAAAACAGGGTTTCCAAAACTAGATGGAGGAGAAATTGAATCTACCCATTCAGGGTAAACTTTCTTTTCAGGTTGAACTTGCTCCTGTTTCCCTTCCATAGTTTCTAATCGAGCTGTTAATGACTCAATAGTAGTTATTAACTTTTGAGAAATATCCGGTTGAACTTGGTTTTGGGTAGGTGCAATGAATGGAGCTTGGACAGACATTGTGGTTGGTGATGGAACTGATGGTAGTGTTGCCAACCGTTGTTGCACTTGACCCATAGGATTAGACTTCTGAGGGTGTACTGAAAAAGGAGGATATTCTTGATCCATCTCAGAAATTGCAACAAATTCCTTTGGCTGTTGGACTCCAGCATTTTTAAGAAGAAGACTACACTGAAGTAGTTCTACATTCAACCTTCTTAATTCTTTCATTTCTTCCTCCTGTTGTGCAAACCTTTGATCTAATGAGAGCGATTGACCTTCTACATAGGAAGGATATGTAACCTGATTA
This sequence comes from Viscum album, assembly GCA_963277665.1. Classification (NCBI taxonomy): domain Eukaryota; kingdom Viridiplantae; phylum Streptophyta; class Magnoliopsida; order Santalales; family Viscaceae; genus Viscum; species Viscum album. The sequence continues at coordinate 508,785,179 of OY728140.1, forward strand.
TTTCCCTTTCCTTTGTTGGATACCTTTTGGAGGGAGGGAAGTAGATTACCCAGGTTCTGAGTAATCCTTTGACTTCTTGTACGCACACCTTCTTCATTTGTATTGGCGCGTACATTTTCTTGAGCAGGATGCTCTTCATCCGAGTCCCCTGAGTGAGTCTCCTCTGGTGGATTAGTAACAACGACATTGATGACATTGATTGATGTATAATGCATCACATCCCTTCTATCCACATTTATGTGATATTGTCTTCTTTCATGTCTTTGATGAGACATTGGCTTTTGTTGATTTAATCTTTTAGGAACTTCTTGACGAGCTATAATTTGGAGGGAATCTCCTGATAATTTGGCTCTTTGTTCCTCTTGGGGCTTCTTCCCCAATCGAGAAAAGACCAATATTCTCTAAGAAGGGGATTGATGATTTGAAAGAGTCCCCAGTCTCGAGAACTAGGGATGTTTCTACTGCTTTTGCTCAACTCCTCGAATCCCATTTGTTGAATCTGAGGGTTGGGTTAAAGAAGTCCCCAGTCTGACAAGCTGGGGTGTCTCTTGACATGCTATGTTTGAGATCTTTTTAAAATCTCTCTTGATCTTGTGAACCTTAGTTCAGAAATTAGCTGGATGCATTAGCCTGTATCCACTTTTATCACCTAGTTCAACAGACCGTTGGATGATTTCTGAAACTTCTGTCATTTGATGACGTGTTTGCTAAATACGAGAGGCTTGTGCAATATTCTTGCCTTCTTGATGTAGGAGCAATTCAACAACTTGATCTCTATATGATTGATTTTGAGAGGAACTAGTTGAAGCCTGTTCTTGAGAAAGCTTTTGATTATGAACAAAGCCCATTGACTGTGGCCGGCCATGGGCAATAACATTGCATGAGACCATTTTCGGTGGGCTTTACTGACTAGAAAGCACTGTGAAATGTAGTGCTCCGTGAACACCCCATCCTCTGATATGAACACCAGATGGAGCATTGGCAATTAACTGACGCAATTTTCTTAGTGCGCCAAGGCATGAACGTTGAAGGGTTCTCTGTTGCTTTTCAGCCTTCGGATACCGAGAGACTGATAGAGATTCCAAATCAATCTGAAGTTGTAGCCCTTCTATTATCTTAAGATGATTTTCATATTCATCATAAGATAATACCTTCTTCTTCAATTGACAAAGAGTTTTCCATATGTTGAGACGAATATCATGGACTCCATCTTCCATCAACATCTTTGGAATGTCATACTGGGAGTCAGCCAAAGGTCAAAACATGACTGGTACCTCACCTTTTGCCATTTTTTTCCTCATGTTCATCATTTCCTCTTTATCATTAAATGAAGATTCTTCTACCTGTTTTGACCAGAGTTGGTGTTTCCTTGTTGCTTCATCGGATTCAACAAGATTGGTAGAGAGATCATTGATCAAACTAGAAGATGCATGACTTAGAAGTGGTTCGGAGAATGACCTACACCCTGGGATATCTTCTGATTGAGAAAGTATTTCACTTGTTAGCGATAAAGCATCAGACATGACTGGTTTCGCATTTGCAAGTTCCTCAAGATAAGAGGGATTTCTCGGCCCTACATTGTCCACTGGAGTATTTTCCAAGCAATGTGAATCACTACTGCGGAGAGGACTTTCGCAGCGAAGTTCATCATCATGGGGAGGACCACCATAATTGGTTACAGCAAAAGATGAGATATCTTTCTCCTTGGTCTTCTGACCACACAGAGGGTTCTTGTGGCTCTCATCTGAAGATGAAACTTCAAGATTGACCGAATTGTCACGAAGAAAGCCTTCATGAGAAAGTGTCTGTCGAATACTTTTGGAATTAATGTTACCATTATTGGGAACTGAGGGAGTATAATCTTGAGTTCCAATAGATAAATGTCTGAGGGCTTTAAGAACTCCAGCATCGAGCAAGGCCTTGTTGCAGATTGGCCTTTGATCTCCTGACTATGCTGGGCGGATATTTTTCTTAGATGCCTTCTTACTCGCTTTGGAAACCACTTGTTGACGAAAGTGGTTACTCTGAGCAGGTGTATGTGCCTGATCAGGAAAGATGGTCAGGTTAGGCTGACGATCTCCACTCAAATCAGGTGTATGTGCCTGACTTGGTTGTCCATATGATATGGGGGAGTATGCCCCATAACCCTCTTGGACTGGAACAGATGTGTGTGTCAGTTCCGGAGTGAATCATTGATGTGTCACTCCACTGCTAGGGATAGATTTATGTGTCTATCCCTGAGATGATGCTGAAGCTGTTATGATATCCTGGCAAGCATCCAGAATATGAGCAGGAATTTGCTTCTGCTCTTTCACCATTGAAAAAATATGTTTGGTGACTTCAGCCGCCGGAACGGGGATATATGTCCATTCCGGGCTTGGAGTAGGTGTATGTGCCTACTCCTGTCCTCCTTTTCCTATCAGTGAATCCTGACAGTACTCAAGTGTGGAGGAAGAGAGTTGAGTCTGCCTCCTGTTTGTCGTCGGGGCTTTCCAACTGACTTCTCCATGCGCTACCAAGCGAGACTGTTGGTAGGCTTGATTAGTATTAGCAGGTGTATATGCCTGCTGATTACACTTCTCCAGATGCGGTTGATGAGAACCATCATATGTAGTCAGACGAGTCTGCTGACTAACTGATAATGTATAAGAAGGTGTATGTTCCTGCCTATAGTACTCCACCGGAATAGCCTGGCGGGATTGGCGTGATGCTACCAGACAAGTCTTCTGGACAGCGGAATTAAAACGGACAGGTGTGTGTGCCTGCTCATTGTTCGCCACCAAGTTAGGTTGGTGGACTTCTCCGGAGATGGCAGGGATGATAACCTGCCCATTGTTAACCGGATTCCGCCTCCGGCGGTTCGTCTTGCCTGATCGGGTTCGAAGAACCTGAGCCGAAAGCCTGGAGTCAGTACCCTCATCATGTTGAGGGCGCACTGCCGCACGAGTCTGGCGGTGATTGTTGATGGGAGCCCTCGGGAAGGACTCCTGTCTTTTTGAATTAAGGCCCTGAGGGACCTGCTCATTCACTTCCTCAGAGTAAGGGAGTGAATGGAAATTGCGTTCCGGGGATAACGACGCGAAACTGTTGGAGACGGTAGTCAGCACCGCCTACCTCTTGATCACTGGTCGTCGTTGTCCGGACGACCCATGTGAGTTGTTCACTTGGAGGGCCTATCGGGCAGCCTCCAGAGTTGGAATGGTACCGTGTTGACGGTACTCCTTAACCAGCGCATTTGATACCCAGCATTGAAGACGCTGAGTAGGTGATGTCATCCTCAGAGTGGATGACGATCTAGTAGGAATAGCAGCAGTGGTATTTGCAGCAGCAGTATTCACAGATGTGAATTTGAGAGCAGCCATTATGGAAATACAGAAGATCTTGGAAAAGAGTGCCTGTTTGATATAACAGACGTAATCAAGATAAATTCAGCCACTTCATCCTTTGGATGAGCACATATGTCAATGATTGTTTTTGTTAGCCCTCTTACTGACTTTTAAATAGGGGTTTTAACAAATAGGTAAAACACCACTTTAACTTGGTTAAGTATTCACGTCGGGTTCACCATTTTTGTTTCGCACGGAACTCGGGGATGACCTCCTGGATGGAAGATTCAAACGTTCCGATCGGTTTTTAGCGGGTTTGTTCGTAGAACCAGAAACATCCAATGATTCCACATCCATTTGGACCTACTTTCCAAAGGTAGGCGCTCATTAGCTTGTGGACTGATGAGGCTTAGGAATTTGCATTGGTCGAGAGGATGGGAGGTCGGACTCATCACACCTTTTTAGGGGAATTATTGTCTACTCTGGGACTCTCTTTATAGATTTAAGTTATGTTCGTTAATCCTTATTACATTACCAAGTATAAAATGAGCTTTCCTTTAGTTTTAACAATCAATGATTAAATATATAAGAAATTTAGAGAATATTTTATATGTATTAGAGGTTCTTCATCAATAGAGAATCATCTGTATCTATTTAGAGATTCTTGGTCAATGGTATCATTCAAAACATTTATATAAAAGTCTCTTGGTCATTATGATGACTAGGCTGGTTTTAAAGCCACTCAGTGGAGTACTTGAAGTTTATTGTCATTCAGAAGGACATGGATTATTTCAGAGTTGGGATCGAACCCCTAAATGGGATACCTACGTATCCTTTGTTTTGGAAAAGGAATCAGAACCCACGTAGTTCGAGTTGGGAGTATGACGTTTATGATTGATGGCTTAAAGAAGGATGTCATAATTACTTTTACAATCTATGCTCACGTGAGTCATGCTTGGTGTGAGAAACAAGAGGTATTGGTAAAAATTAGACAACTGTGCCATAAAAGATGCAATCATAAGAAATGGTTTGGGGGTTATGTATATATGACTGCCTAGAAGTGGATGAGGATTAGGATTTACTTCAGGGAGGAAATCCAGGAACAGGGTCCATAAAGGTATATGTGCTTCATGGAGATTTGGATACTCTAATCTTAGGGCTTACACCTAAGGAGGATGCCCTAAGTTAGGAGGGGACTTATGATTGGGTTTTACTCCTAAAAAGGAAACCCAAATCAAGGGTAAGTTAGGACTGGTTAAAGAGAAAATTAAGGGACTAAGGGCTTACTCCTAAAGAGGATGCCCAATTTATGACTGGGATTTATTCCTGAAAAGAAGACCTAGGTTAGGGGACTTGGGGATTACTCCTGAAAAGGAAGCCCAAATTATAGGATACGGGGCTTACTCCTAAGAAGGATGCCCAAATTAGGACTTATGACTGGGGATTATTCCATAAAAGGAGACACAGGTTAAGGAATCTCTCATCTTAAATGATGAGGTTGAATGAATGAACTCTCCATATTTAGTGATATAAGGATATTTGAATCACTAGGTTTTGAGAGATATTCCACAAAATTCCTTTCAGATAAGGAAGTCCAATCAAGAAATCATGCCAGAAATGGCTTTGAAGAGTGTCTTGAAGACTGAATCTTGAAAAGGAAGTATAATGGCTTAAGAGGGGTGAAATGGGCAAGAAAGGCACCCAAAAAGGAAGGGGCGCGCAAGTCTTGGAAGAAGCGCAAGTACTACGTGGGTGCGCAAGTATTTGTCGTGCTGATATAACTGTGCGACATGTGGTGTGCTTGCGCGATTGTCAACCGGCATTGAAATACTTGAGCGACTCTTTATGAAAACCTTTAGAATCCTCTTGAGGTTCTTCCAGAAAAGGAACGCGCAAGTTCTATCAAAGGAATAAGGCGGCGCGCAAGTGTGACCACTTCCCTTAAGGTCTGACCATTCAAGCACACAAGTTTTGATGAGTTTCAACACTTAGGCCTTCCTCCTTCTCTTTAGATCTTCCGTTCTAGGGAAGAAATTACCTTAGAAGTGTTCCGGAAGCTTTTAGAAGAGACTTGGGCGTCAGAAGCTTCAATATGAGTTTTTGGAAAAAGATCTTTTTTTAATAGGGGGACCACAGGGTCTATTTATAGGCAGGAGAAGACCCCGGGTGGTTATCGGGCGGTTATCACTTAGGTCGCGCAAGTCACTTGCGCGACCATAAGGGCGTCGCGCAAGTGGACTTGCACGACAGTGATATAACTTGCGCGGTGTAGTTGCTTTTGATCCTTTGTTCATGCCTTTGTCGATTTTTGATATTTTCTTCAAAGGTTGAATCACTTTGAGCTCAGATATTCCCCTTTTCCGATCTTTAGATTCTGTGATGAAAGGAGCGTCAACAAGGACATTAAAGAGAAGGAGGCATTCGAGTACAAGGTAAGGGGAAATCTCGAACCCAATTTTCTCCCTTCGGGTTCTCCCTCTTTCACTCCATTTTTGATATGGTTACTCCTAAAAGATCATTTGTTCATCATTTCCTTTACTTTTATAGGATATAAATGTTTTTCACTAGTTTTTATGTCCAACAAAATGTTTTCCAAAAGAACTCTTCTTTTAGGAACATTCCTTTTACTTCTCACTCAAAGTGGACGGTTCTTGTAACATGTGGGTTATTCCCTCTTTCTTTTGGGAACCCAAAGCTTATGATGGTGTTATTAGGAGATGAAATCCATTCCTTTTCATGGGTTCATTATGATGATTTATGTTATATGTTCATTGTGGAATGCATGATAAATGATAAAGTTATTATGTGACGGGTGCACCCGGAATTATATAGGGCAATATGAATGTTTAAATGTGACGGGTGCGCCCGAAATTATATAGCGCTCCAATGCATTGGGTAAAGTGATGAATCTCATGAGTAAATGTGAAATGATGTGTGAACAAGATGCTAGCTTGGTTTACAAGTATGTGTGGTAGTTATCCACTAAGACATGATGTTTCATTTTTATGCATTGTCACATTTCATGTTTATTATTTATGCTCCTCTCATGTTCATGATCTTTTGATTATGTCATGATTATACTCACCCCATGATATATTGTTCTTATCTATCCTCTTACTGGGATTCTAGCTCACCCCTTTTGATGTATATCCTCAGGTGGCTACGTGTACGTAGGAGTGGACAAGTGCCAATAAGAAGCTAGAGAAGATGAAATTAAATAAATGTTTATGGTTAATGTTGTATTTGTTATGTGTGGTCCTAGTTTTCCCAAGAAACTAAACATTTGGATCCTATATGTGTAATACTATTATGTTTTTTATATTTGAAATGATGTAATAGTAATGAAAGAAAAGGCCGGGTTGCTATATCTGGTCTGTGAGTTATAGGCATTTTAGTGTCGAGGCTTGTGTTGGATTCAGGTTCGATTCAACATGAATGTACTCCAACTTTCATGAAAACTTAAGATGAGTATCTCAAAAGTACCATCTCATTCCAATGATTCTTGTGCCACAAACAATTTTTCAATGGAACATCTGGTTTGCAAGATACAACCTTTTAAGCGCATCTGGCCCGAAAAGGGTCCGGGTCTGGTCCGACCCGGCGAGACCGACTAGACCCGACCTGACCCAGGGTGACCTGATGCTGTTTGGGTGGACCAACCAAGTTCGGGTCCGACCTAGGTCGACTCAACTCGGTCTGGGACCGACCCGGCTGGGCTGGCCCGAGCGGGCTGGGCTGTAGGATCAACCCGCTGGACCACGGACCAGCCCACAGGCTCACGGACTGGCCTGGCCCGCCTTGGGTTGGCGCAGCCCATCGGGCGGCCTGAACCACTGGTTAGTGTGACACCCAATGGGGTGGCCCATGCGGGGGAGTACGCTCTCCCTTCCTAAACTGCTGAAAGCCGTTCAGCTTCGGAACAATGGCACCACGTGGTGCCACATCCCTATCAGCGGGACCTGTGAGGCACGAGTACCCTTTGCCTCTACCGCAACTTCGATGCTGTGACCTCCTCACCATAGCGCACGACTACCCGCTACCTTTCACCAATGTGCCCAACCAAGATCCGACCGCCCCTGCTGCTGCTGCGACTTGATGTCGCGGCTCTCCTCCGCGGTGCGCGGCGGCACACTGCCCGCTGCCATCATGGCCGGCCGATGATGGCTTCCACTATAACCCGCTGGCGCTGCTGCGTCGGCACCACACTGGTGGATCTTTCGTGGGCCACTGAGTGAGCTCTAGTGGTTAGTTTTTTCTCCCGAACATGCCTACATGATTCTTGAGTTGCTATTGTCATTGCGTGGCTCCCAAATTCAAATTTTCGTTGAGTTGAGAATTCACCCACAAAGAACGTGACAAAACGAAGTGGCGGAGGGTCCAAGCCTTGTTTGATTGGCCCACTCCCACTACGTTACCATCATATCAAATAGGTATCAATTAATACATCAAGTAAAATAATGATAAAATCAATTCAACACATCTGTGATTCGTCATGATTCAAGAATTTGGAAAAGAAACAATTCTCAGGAATTTAAATATTAACAACCTCTACCTCAGAATCTAAGGTAATGTCGCAGTTGTGGAGGAAGAATCCATGCTTGAAGAATCCACTGATGTTCATCGAACCCAGATCGACTCCTCCAACATTGTTTTCTGTGCTTCTGTTCTTCGTCGGTGGAAGACTCCGCGACACTTCATTAGAGGTTCCTCACTTCCGTGTCAAAAACCCAAGTTCGAGCCTCATTTAAATAGAGGGGGAAAGGTGATTAACGCAATGAGAGATTAATGAGATTCATTAGTGAATGAACCTCATAATTCCCAATGGTGCTGTTAAAAACAAGAGAGTCAAGACATTAAATGGCTTGACAACTCATTCATCCCACCACCACCTCCAACTTGGTAGAAAAAATAAAATAACAATTTAATGTTATTTTATTATTTTTTAAAAAGTCCAGGACACTAACATTTTCTCCCAACCTACTGCAGTCAAAGTTAAACATCCCTTAAGTGAATCCTGGTGCTGTAGATTCAATGGTGCCCTCAGATTTTTAATCCGAGAATCGGTTCAGAACATAAAAAATTCTGCCCTCATGTTTACTAGAACATACCTTAAAAAAAGTTCAAAAAACCATTCTGGGAACACCATTTCTCGGAATCAAGCGCCATTAATTTTTTCTAACACGTAATGATCCCAAATAATTTTTAATAAAATATATGGAATTTCTGGGTCTTTACATTTGAGATAGCCCATGGGGATTTATTTTCAAGATTTATCCACTTAAATGTTTCACTATTGAGGAAAGATATCAAATTTCAATTCCAGTGGAGACTAGAATTTATCATTCTAAAAACACTTCAAGGTGGTGACAACTGACATTAGTAATGTAAATAATTAGACAAGTTGGATCTAGTAGCTAATAATATTGAATGTGGGTTCATTCTATTTCTATTTAGTAAAATTCATGGTACTTTATTAGAGTTAAGTTGAAGTATTCATGGACATCCCATTGCCTTTAGTTTGATTTTTTAATATGAGATAAGTTATGTTTATTGGATAAAAATATCATTACAACATGGAAATTATGACATGTTGTTATTGAACTGAATAAAAAAGTATTTTTTTCATTGAGTTTCCCTTTTTTAGGTTAATATTTCATTTATCAAGATAGATAAAATAGAGTTTGAGAACCATTAAATTTATTTTTTGTAGGGGTAAAATATAGATTTAAAATTATTAAAGAACTGGATACAGATACTCACCTAATCAAAATGTCACTATATCATTCATGTGTGAATAATAATTGGTATCATGGATCTAAATTCCATATATAAATTGTTTCTCACATGTTGGTGTTATGAGGTTTGGAGTTTCTATTCCAAAGGAATCATAAGGTTTAGACATTGATATGATGTGTTGGCTATTGATATAAATTCTGTCTCACTTGAGGATTTTATTAATTTAATGATGAATTAATTTATAAATATTAAGAATCAATCCCACATAATGAAAATATGAAGAAAACTCTACTAACACATTCTGTTATCCTAAATAAATCTTACATAATATAAATGTGTAAGTCTATGTGAAAAAAAGTAATGAGAAGATAGAAATAAATTATTCAATTTTTTTTAAATCCTTTACATAATGATCAGGTAATAAAATTTTCTTGTAATTCATTTCATATGGTTGAATTGAGGGAAAGTGTGTAATTTCCTGTTTTAATGGAAATATATGATTGTTCAAGTGTATGTTTGAAAAGAACCCCACAAATTCTTCTTATATATGTTTTGACCTTTATTGTTTTTTCTTTTAAGGAAATTCAAACATATTTAACTCATAATGAATATGGAACTAAGAAAATAGAGGAATAACGGGCTCAAATATTATTAACATTTTCAAAACTTAACAAATAAGTTGATGCCGAAATTGAAAAAAATATGAGGAATAATGAAATGTTCTTCGAACTTGAGAATTACTATTAAAAATTATTCTAAGAGATAACTTTTTTATTAAAATGAATTGAATAAAATATATTTTCATTTAAATAAAACAGAAAGTGGAAACCCAATGACTTTAGAATGTATTTCCCTTTAAGATTAAATCAATGAGTTTGACAAGTCATGATGCACACAACAATGAACTAAAAAGATTATTTATTTATATCTAAAAATTAAAATAAAAAATAATTTTTTCTTTTAAAAACACATTATTCAGAAAATTAAAAAATTATTTAAAAACAAATTATTCCAATTCACATAAGAAATATAATCAATTCTAAGTAAATTGTTTTTATGAATTAGGTATTTGTGTTAAATTTACTAACTTCAAGAAGTTATATCAATAAAATTAATTGATAAAATTAAATAATTTTTTTTATAATAAATTAAGAACATTAATAATAAATTTATATAATTATAAAGAGTCATTCATTCATAATTCATGGATAAGAATTTTTTCTTTTAAACCATTGTTTTTATAAAACTTATATATCAAATATTTAAAATTTAATTATCTAAATTATTGAATTTTAGTATCATAAAATAAATTGTATTTTTTGATTCATCATGTAAAAATAATACTTGGGTGAAATTTTTAGATTTAACAAAAAATGGATTTTAATTGAATAGTAAAAATATATTTTTAACAATTATTGTAACTTTTATGAAATCATTATGATATTCTAATTATAAGAAAATATACAAAAAAATTATCTTCTACAAAATGATTTTAAAGAGTAAAATAATTTATTGAAAATTTATCTTTTTAATTTATAAATCAATTCTAAATTTTTTGGAAACTATGATATATTTCATTATAATAAAGAATTTTTGTTGGTTATATTCTGTTAATTAAGTATTGATAATGAGCCATTCTGTTTTGGATTAATTTTAATTTCTAAAAACTATATTATTGATAATAAGTCAATAATTTTCAAGGGAATAAATAATAAATATTATTTTTGTGAAGGTTCATTTTTATTCGTAAAAAGGTATTTTTATAAAAACTCTTTTTACTGTATTATGTGTACATTAATTAAAATTAATTTTTACCATGTCCAGAAATTGAATAATATAAAATTATTTTAAAATTCTGAATAATAATTTTCAAATTATTTATTATTTTAAATTTCATATTTAGTTATAAAAATGAATTACCTAGGAAAACCTTAGTCACCACAGTGAATGTCAAAATATGGTAAAATGGTTTAAAATAAGTGATAATTAAAGGAATTTCACAAAAGGCTTATCTCTAATTGATTATAGGAGGGTATTATCAAATTACTGATATAATGTTCTATACTTGGTGATTTTTTCCACTTGACATTGAGAATGATAATTGTTTTTTTGTTCTTTATATTAAATATAAAAGCGTCACCCCATTTTCTTATAAAACCCCCTCTTATCCCTACCTAAAACAACACAATTTCCTTTAATTTATATTTTATCTATTCCAATATTATCTCCCCCATAATCCTATCTCATTCAGGGGAACCTATTATGTAATGTCCTCAAATTTTATTAATTGAAATTTCCTTCAAAATATAAAACTCTGCCATAATTACTAATATAATACTATATAAGTGACACACGCCACAGAATAAAACCAACAAAATTTTAGTATATTAAATTAAATATTATATTCATAGAATTAAAATATTCCAATAATTGAATGTATTATAATTATAAAAATTAGAAAACATGATAACAATAATATTTAAATTTGGGTATGTTCAATCCCCCAAAATAATAGCACACATGAACAACACTATATAAATGAATCATAATATTAGTAATATAATATTTATTTTTAAGATATATATATATATAACATTGATAGGGAATAAAAGTGTATGATTAGTGGATGAAATATGATGTATTTATAGAAACTAGGGAACTAATATGATTTTTACAAATATGACTATTGGAATTGTAATCTTAGAGTTATGAAGTGTAACATGATTGTTAGAATAGTAACCGAACCTATGAAAAATTAAAATAATATTTAAGCATCTTTTAAAATAATAATATGACATATTTTATAATTATACAAGTAAATAAATGTTTTAAATGATAAAATATGTTTTTATATTTTCTATATAATATAAATGTTTCATTTTATTTTTTTTAAAAAATAGTAAGATTTTAAAGAATCATTATTTTCATGAAATGTGTTTATAAATTAATATTATGTTATTTTATATTGATAGGATAAGATTATTATACCATATTTAATTATTCTATGAGACCAAAAATTTATTATAATATTTATATTTATATTTATTTCAAATAAACAAGGATTTTATTTTATAATTTAAATTTCTCATATTTATAAAATAATTTTCATAAAATGGTTTTAATTTTACAAATATAAACATCAAAAAATTGTTAGGGTGAATTTTGTGTATTGTTTCGAAAATAGTTTAATTCATTATAAATAGTGAAATACATAAAAATATGATATTTAAAATTAGAAGATAAATACATGAATTTTTGAATCATGGATAATGTATGAACCCCTTAGATAAAACACAAAAAAATCATTTAATATACATGTTCCCAATATTCATCTCCATTGGTGGTCTTGAGATAATATAATAAACAAATTAATATAACATTTAGAGACACCCCTATACTCCACTTATAAATACCACCCTTCACCAACCCTTCTATTCACAACATCTAAGACATTAATCTTTCCAAATATTAATAAATTAAATTACCAATACTCTCACCCATTAATTAGTTTTATTTTATCATCCAAATACCTTTTAAAGAATCCTTAAGGGGTAGCTTAGAAGAGTTTTCTAAAGGAAGTGGTAAAATTCTAGAACAACCTCTTTCAATTTTATTCTTCTTCTAACACCCTCACACATTATACATATGGCTAAACATAGTTACATTAGTATAAAAAATATAACAATACTTTATTATTATGAAATAATATCCATCTTATACCCTTTCTTATTTTGTATATAAAACTAAAATATTGTTTACAATATGGTTGGTTCACTGCCTCTATCCACAACATCTTTTATTATTCATCACCATTGTGAATTATTTTCATAAAAATATTGTTATAGTTAAATAATATTATAATAAGTATATTATAACTTATTTCATTTACTATAATTAATATAATAATATAGTATTAATTTAAACAAATCTAGTTTAGGGTGGTCGGTAAAATCACCCAAATGAACTAAACATATAATCCTAACATTTTTACTATATAAATATTCCATATGCTATAACACTAAAATATATTTAGGAAAATTTAAAATTTTATATTTACTTTAATACCATTTTATTTTACTTCAATATTTTTAGTCCCATTTTATAATAAAATCCATATGATCTACAACTGATTTAACCTTGGAAACATGAAACAAACACTCTTCATAAAAAGAAATTTAACATTATATCCCATTGAAATTGTTATAAATTATAATTATAAAATTATATTAAATAATATATATATATATATATTAAATAAGATCTAAATTATGAAATTAAATTATTTTTTGAATATTTATGACATTATGTTTAATTATTGAATGATTCTCGAACATAATGTAAGGGATCTTTCCAAACCACACATTTTCATTGTGCTATTACCATTATCCATCTTTCTCATATTATCTCTACATTTGATTTTATGAAATTATTCTAAATTAAATATATATATATATATCTTAATAATATACAATTATTATTATCCCATCTTTTAATGGGGTAATACCTTCATAAATATAATTCCTAAAATTCATTTTTAAAATAAATCTTGGTTAATGGGTTCTTTTCTATTCCATAATACTTTTATGTAACACTAATTTAATGTCTTTATTCCAATACATGATTGCATTAATAAATTAATATTTTAGTTATAGACATTTTTTATTACCCTTAGTTTTCAAACAAATTTTCATTCTTATTCTTCTCTAAAAGAATTTAACTATTTCCTCAATATACTATTTTAAGGATTATTTATATAGCTATTTCTCAAGCCTTTATCATGATATTTTTCAAAATTAACTCCATAGTTTTGAGTCCTATTATTATATAATCATATATAAACTTGAAAAATATTAAATAATTTTTTTATTTGGAATACTTAAGAAATCTATTTCTATTATGATATTATAAAAGATTATACAATCCATTTCCTTCAACGGTTAATTATTATGTTTGATATCCATTTTTGGAACATGTATGAATTGAAATGTTATAATGGATGCACCTAGATAGTTATATAATTCATTGGATATTTATTTGGTCTCATGAGGATTTATTTATGGGATTATAGAGAAAGAATATTCTAAAATGGGACTCTTTCTACAATGTGATTTTTTCATAGTGGTTATTCATGAATTATATTTATATTACTCTATATGATGATGCCATTTTCCTATGTTTCCATGATTTTATTATACTGTGTTCTTTATTTTTTTTCTTCCATGTGACTATTCATGAGTCTTATCTTTTATAACATAAGGTTTTGTCATTTTAATCACTTGTTATACCTCATTATCATGTTTATTTTGTTATTTATATTTATAAACTATGCATTACTTTTATGTATTCCTCAAGTTTTAATATATATTTTTAGGAGGCCAAAGGGATTTAGGATATCATTAATGAGAATAAAATATAGATGTTGTGTTTTAGTTTTTTTATCTATTATGAACCTTGTCTTCTAATGACATTGGGCCTTATAATATTTAGGTTTTACTTATTAGATGTTTATATTACATGTTATGTAATTATATGTGTAAAAGATACGGGTCTCTATATTTGGTATTAGAGAAAGGTATAGTTATTTATTAGCATTAGGACTAGAAATATTTAGTGATTACCATATGGGTAAGTCTATTTGTGAGAAAATATCCAAAAAATATTGATGATTTATAGAGTGTGTGGCTTCAAAAACATTACATCTCCCTCTAGACATGATAATTTGATATGGAATTAGAGTAGTTATATGTAGAGGTAAAACCCTAAAAAAATGGATTGGGAATTAATTAAAGGATAAAATATCTTAAAAAAAGGCCTTGTCATGAAACTTGTTTAACACTCTTATGGGATAATAATTTTAAAATTTATAAAATCTTTATGAACTATTGTGAAGGAATTGAGTAGATTTTTAGGTTATAAAAAATAATAAAATCATTAACATGGATAACCTTTATTGGAACATAGAAACTCATAAGATAAGATTAATGTGTCCAAAAAAAGTTATTCCTTCAATGTTTATAGTTAATCTTTTTAAAAATTATATATTTTAAGTATTGTTATTAATTTTATTTATTTTAGTTAATGGAATGAAATTGGTGGAACCATTCCAAAAACCAAAGTGATGGGAAATGCAACTAATTACCTAATGAGAAGCCTAACCATATAGGAATGGGAGATGATAAATTCATTGGTGTTATGTATTACCTAACTCAAGATATAAAGAATAAATTTAATCGTGTGGAAAAAATCCTCTTAAGAAATGGAATGTTTTGGTTGAATACTTTATACAACAAAGGACTGCTACCATTAGTGTATATTTTCCCCCTCAACATGGAATACGGATTAAATCCATTGAGAATATGTTCATTATCTTCCAATGCTGGAAAAAGATAATGTACTACTAGATGTTTATTATCATAATGGGGAATTTGATTAGTGTGGACAATAATTTAGAACATGAATTCCAAATTGTAAATAGACTCCATTGAATGAGAAGGATTGAAGAAAATATTTTTTAACAATTATTTTTCCCAAATCACCCATCTTAAAATGGAGAGTGATGACATTGGATTGATGAGAAAAGATAGCCAGTCTCTCGAGGCATATGAGGAAAACTTCACAAGTATCTCATGATAAGCCTATGAACTTTTCACTGAAATAGAATACATTTTAGACTATTTTTTAGTGGGATAATTTTATATCTATGAAAAGATTTAGAAATTTGATACATTGATAGATATGAAGAGATTGTTCATTTTTATTTCGTATTCGATATGGAGAACAGAGACTATTAATGGACTTCTGGGGTGGGAGATAAAAACTAATAAATGGAGTTTAATTTGGGGGATAAATGGATATATCCTATTGAGGAAAGACAACTGAACATCCTATATGTCAATAGTGTGGGAAAAGGAATTCTTGAAACTATCTAAAGGGATTTTAGAGATATTTCATGTTTAGAAAATATAGGAATCATGACAATCAATTATGAATAGGGGTGAAAAAAACCACTAATGAAATGGATGAAAATAAGGTTCATATTAACTCTCAGCTTGTGGTAAGAAGTTTCAACTGTCATGGATATGAGAATCATGAGAATAAGTTCCTTAATCCAAGGGTTATAATTGAGAGTCAATTACAAATTTCAATGTACTAGAGAGTAAGGAATGTAATATATTACAACTAATAATGAGGTGTATGAAGAATAATATGTCGTGATATGAACGCTAATTATTAATTCAAGAATAATTAATTTACCTTTTGATTCTTGTTCTAAAAATTCTTTCATATCTTGAATGTTTAGATGAACTATTTTATCCCCACCTCAAAAAATAGTGGTTGATCAACCTATGAGAATAGGAAAAAAATAAATTATTTCATCCCAACTATATTTATCCTCCTCAGTCTCTATTTATAGACTAAACCTTATAGAAAATTTTATCATTCTTCCTTTAGGGGAATTAATTTCTAAATTATCCATGGATTGGTTTTTATCATATAGATCCAATATTAACTGTTGAGAAATGGTGATCACTCTTCATTAATTGAATCATCCTCTAATTCCGTAAAAATATAAGGAGGCAGATAAATCACCTTTAGAATATTCTTATCATGATTGAATATTATTTCTATATAAAAAATCATATCTGGCTCAATTAATTAAGAATAATGGGAGAATTATTATTGAGGACATGCCCATTTGAGGGATTATGCTGATGTTTTCCCTGAATAATTTTAGGTTCTTCCTCATATACAATAATTTGAGTTCTCAAAAAAACATATATATGGATTTCTATACATATCCAAGAATTCCCTCCAATTGGCCACCATAGAGTTAGAAGAATTGAATATGTAGTTATATGTTAATTTAACAAGGGTTTTCTAGGCTAGAGTGCTTCATCGTGGGGTGATCTAGTCCTCCTCATGAAGAAGAATTATTGGTTGATGCACATATGAATCGATTATCATGAACTCAACTGAATCATGATAATGAAAAAGTATCCCCTTCCAAGGAAAAATAACTTGTTTGATCAACTATGTGGAGCCTTATATTTCACCATGGTAGAAATTCAATTTAGATATCAGTAATTAATGATAAAGAATGAGGATATTCCAAATAATTCTTTTTGGACATGGTATAGACATAATTATTTCATAGTAATTCCCTTTGAAATCAATAATGATATATAAATATTTTTATACTTAATGAATAGAGTCATTATAGATTATATTGAAATAATTTTGGTAGACTTTATAGCTAATATTTTGATGTACTTCAAAATCATGTAGGAGTATTATGAGTATTTTAATATACTGCTAATGACATTATGAAAGAAGAATATATTTGAAAAGTATCATAAAGGTGAGTTATTTATAGAGGAATAATTATTTAATAGGAATGTTATAAATTGTAAAGGGGTATATGTGAACCCTTCTATGAAGAAGGTAATTGAAGAGTGACCCATACCAACATAGATATTTTAGATTGGTATTTTCCTTCACCAATATGGGTATAATTGATGATTTGTGAGAAATTACTCTCATTTATCAAACCATTGACCAATATGTATTAGATGGATGTAAATTTTAATTGGATTGATGAATATGAATAGAGAGTTAAGGAATTAAAAATGAGGCTTATCATTGTACCATTCCTCACACTACCCTCAAGTCAATAACATGTTGTGGTACACATCTATTCTTAAAAGAAGTGTGTAGGATGTGTATTGATGAAAAATGATAAAGTTATAATATACCCCTCAAGGAAGTTGAATGGTCATGAGTAGGACTACCCAATGATTGATCTGGAGTTGCAAACCTCAATCATCACATTCATTATTTAGTGGTAGTATATTTGTTGGGAGAAGTGTGAAATATATAAGGATAATAAAATCCTCTAATATATATTCACACAGAGGGAGCATAAAGATATTAAAAGATCTCTAAGATCACTATTTGTTGGAATATATGTAGATGGAGATCATAGAATATAAACTAATATATTTTGAATGTAAGTAGCTGATGGATAAAAGGAAAAGAGTCTAAAGAGGCGATACAACCATTATCCATACCGACATGAAAAGGGGAAAACATCACCATGGACTTTCTTACTGGTCTTCTAAATACATAAATAGTTAAAAATTCTATATGGGTTGTTTTAGATTGTTGTACAAATAATTTCAATTTAATATATATTAGGGAGGAATTATTATTTGATCATCATGTAAGGATACATATGATAGAAGTGGTGAGGCTATATGGAACACATTTATTTGTTGTATCTGATTGAGATCCAACATTTACCTATATATTATAGAAGAGTCTCTAACATTCACTAAACTATACATTGAACTTCAATATAGTTTATCACCACTAAATTGAATGTCAATATATTTTAACTCTGTAAACACTTAATGAAATATCTATAACATGATCGATGGAATTTAAAGGGGGGATAAGACAATTAACTTCCTTTTATCGAGTCCTCGTACAATAAAAGCTTTCAATATCACAACCAAATAAATAATTATGAATCCATTTAATATAATATATGTATAACACTTGAATTATATAAGTTGAATTTTGATAACTAAAGCTAAAGAGTCAAGAAAATTTTGAAGAAGTAGTAGAAAATTTCAAGACCATTCAGTAACACATTAGTGAAACTAATAGTATATTGGAGAGATATTCTGATAATTATAGATGAGACCTTGATATTGAGGATAGAAATGATGTGATGATTCATATATCCCCATGGAAAAGATTCATGAGATTTGGGAAGAGGGGAATTCTATTTCCCAGTTACATGATCCCATTTGAGATTATCGATTGAATTAGAGCCGTGGCCTATCAACTAACACTCACACAAATCCTTTCACAACTACATGACATATTGCACATATCCCACAAGATAAAGTAAATATAAGATCCCTCAAATGTATTGAATTCAATAGTGGTATATCAAGAAAATGACCCCTCTTATGTATTACATCCATCGAAGTCTATTGATATTAGAGATCATGTTCTACACAATTGATCACTCTCCTAGTTAAATTATTATAGAGAAAACATAAATATGTGGATGTGACAAGGGAAAAGTGGGAAGTTATAAATTATATGTAACCTATAATGTTTTCTTCATACTATGTAAATGTAAATTTGAAGGGAAACAATTCTCAAAGGAGGTGGAATATAATGAAAACGTATTTTATCAAGGGAATTTCCATTTTGAATAAATATAATTGTGTCATATTTAGTTATATCATATTATATAATTAATATTGACCACATGATAAAACCAACCAGATTACATTATATTAATTTAAATATTAAATTTAGAGATTAAAAATGTTGATATTAATTGAAATTACAATAATGGGATGAAAAATAAAGAATATGAAAACACTAATTGGTCGATTGGGATCTCCTCGATCCAGAAAAATAATCACACTCACAAAAAACACTGTAGAAATAAAAAAGAATACTCAGAAGATCAAGAGTCAGGCAGGCCTACTCCCATTAAAATATAATAAAAAAGTTAAAGTACAAAAAAAGGCATAAAAAAGAAACTCTATAAGGATGAGTATAGATTGAACCATCAAAATCAGCTTGAGAAAGGAAAATACAATACAAAGGTAGTGCAAAAGACCAATTAGAACAGACCTCCAAAATTTCTCTCTTCAAAAGGGAATCTACAACTTGATTGGACTCCTAGTAGATATGCGTGACTTCAAGAGATAGAAATTCCGTAAGACAAAGGTAATCACTCCAGGCCAATAACATCTTCCCCGGTACATTCCTTGATTGATATTTGATAATCTTGACTACAACAGATGAATCTGACTCAATCCATAAGTCATGCTAACAATAGTAGACGACATAACTGATTTCTTTTATCATTTCCCACAGCTCTGCTTCAATTGAATATACATTGACAATATAATGAAAAAAACATCCTTTCAAGTAACATGAAGATCAAAATTAGGGAACCCATATGACCATTACAAATTTGACTATTGGTATAGTAACATTAACATCCGAATTGTAATCTGGATATTAAGAATAGTAATATGATAGTTTGAATATTATCCTTATCTATGGAAATGTAAAATAATATTTTGGTTACTCATAAAATGATAATATTACTTATCTATATCATTATATAAGTAAATAAATGTTTAAAATTATATAATAAGTGTTTATATTTTTGTAAATCATAAATGATTTATTTTAAATTTTATAAAAAATATAAATATTAAATAGAAATTTTATTTCCATAAAATGTGTTATTAAATTTTTATTATGCTTTGTTATAATTATAATATTATTTTATTATACTATATGTATTTTTTCAAAGAGTCTAAAAATTAACCATAATATTAAAATTTGTATTGTTTCAAATAAATAAGGATTTTAAGTAAAAAATTAAATTTCTCATATTTAGAAAAATATGTTAATAATGTGGATTTCATTTTTTCATTATAATCATAAAATAAATTTATGTTTTAAACTTTTGTATTTTTATAAAATAGTTTATTTATTGGTGAATAGTGAAATACTAGAAAATAAGATATTACACATTATAAGTGAAATACATGAACTTTTTAGTCATGGATAATGTAAGAACAAATTAGTTTGGACTCACATGCACAATTTACTATGTATGGTCAAAATAATCTTCACTATTGGTTTTATTGTGTAAAAAAACTAATGAATGTAATATTAAAAAACAAAAATCTCCCTGCCTTATAAATATCACCCCTCACCATCCTTTCTCCTCACAACTTCTAAGCCTTATAACTTGAAACATTATACCACATTTCAATTCTAATACCCTCCCCTATGTCCTATTTATTCTAATATTATCAAAGTACCATTTCATGGATCCTTAAAGGATATATTTAGAGGATGGGACCCAATGAATATGTATAATTCTCAACTAACCTCATTGATTTTATTCTTCTTCTACCACACCCATATATCCTCCGTCCAACTGAAAAACGTATTATCAATGTTATAAATATACTTATATATTAATTTTTTTAATATCCATTTTAAACACAACCTTATTTAACCTATAAATGAAAACATTTTTTATAATATGGTTGTTTCACCATCTCCATGAACAATATACTTCATTTTTCTCCATTGCATTCAAGGATGGCCATAAAAATATTACTATGGTTAAATATGTTGATAATAAGTATATTGTAAGTTATTTAATGTTTTTAATGAAATTATAGACATAATATTAAATAAAATGAAACTATCTTGTGACTATTGGTAAAACAACCTAAATAAACTAATCGTATAACACTAACATTTTTAATAAATGTAACGTCCCTATATAATAACAAAGAATGATATTTGGGACTATTTAAATTTATATAAATATATCAATATAATTTCAATCCACTTATATTGTTGTACTTTTATTTGAAAGGAACTTAAAAAAGTATCTATAAGTGATCTGTACATTGAACCATGAAACAAACCCCCCTCAGAACAATGAAATTAAAAAATTTATCTCATTAAAATGGATATAATTGACATAATAAAATTATAGAAAATAATATATATATGTAATATTTATTAATTGATTAACTAAATAATCTAATTTTAGATTTTAAGACATTACATACTATTCCATAACTATTTTTGAACAAATTGTATGGGATCACTCCAAACAACATTTTTTCATAGGGTTATGACCTTTCTCTCCAAAACTCACATTATCTCTCACTTTTATTTCATACAATCCTTATAAATAATATATATATTTCAATGAAATATATACATATCTTATTTTACCTTCCATTAATGGTTTAATAAATTCTTTATTATCATTTTTCAAAATCCAACATTAAAATCAAACTCTATTAATGAGATCTTTTCTATACCTTACTCCAATAATGAAACTTCCATTAAAATTTATTTTTTTAAATTTTTGATTCCATTATATAAAATAATATTTTATGTTTAAGCATTCTATTTTTCATTTGGATTTCATATAAATTTAAATAATTTTTATTTCTCAAAAATTCATTAACTAGTTTCATAAGATATCATTTTGAATGTTTTTTCTTTACTCACATCTTCACCCTTTCTCATTATGTTTTTCCAAATAAAACCATATTTGAGACCTATTCTTATATAATATGATATTAATGTCAAAAATATTAAACTTATTCTTCTATTTTACGTCTTTATTAAATCACCTTAGATTATTATATGAGAAAGGATTCTGCAATGAATTTATATCCATGTGTTATTATTATGTTTGATTTATATTTTTGGCACACAGAAGAATGTATATCTTTTTTTGGTGTTCCTTAATAGTTATTAAATCAATTAGATAATGTTTTTTTTCTAATGAGACAATATATATGGGTATAGGTAGTAATCCTAATCCATGATGTGACATCCATATGATGTTGTATTAGTAGTGAGCCATGACTCATGCTTATGTATTTTTATATGTTGTTGCCACATTCCTATGTTTAACTAAAATTTTTATACCATATTAATTATGTTATTATCTAACTTGATTATTCATGATTTTTTCTCGTTTTTAATATCATGTTAGATTTACTCACATATTATGCCTTGTAACCATGTATATTTGTAACTAAGATTTATATCTAGTTCAAAGGGAATTTGGATCTCATTAAGGATAAAAAATAAAGATGTTTTATTTTTGTTTTGATTATCTATTTTGAACCTATTTTTCAAAATAAAATACTCCTCATGATCTTCTTGTTTTTTTGTTCAATGTTTAGGTTTTAAATCTTGTAATAATTTCTCTAAAAGTCATGGGTCACTATATCTAATCCCAAGAACATGTCCTAAACCACTCAATCTCAATAGATCTTTCAAGAGGGTATTCAAACTACCATCTTAAGAGATATATTATTATTGATGTTTCTTCTATATGTTCTCTATAAACATCTTCTTAAATTGGGTTAATCATATTAATAATTGTTTTTGTAAATCATCAGTAATCTCTTTATATTAAATGAGAATGGATTACATTATATGTATATCCCATTATATAATTTGTGATATATGAGTCACCCAACTAACTTTTACAATAAGTAATTAAAAATATTGTTAAAATTCAAAAAATTACGTATATAGAATTTGAAAAAAATAAATTAATACCCATTGGATATATATATGAAATAATGTTAAGATCACATAACAATTTATAAGGTTATTTTTCTATTAAATTTGTTTTTTATTATTTTAATTTTTTTTGTATTTTAATGGAAAATTAATAATTTTCATAATTATAATTTAATGAAATGAGCATGATCTTATGAATAATAATATCAAAATTATTATTGGTTTATATTTTTTAATTTTCCTAAATAATTTGATATTTTAGTGAATATTGAGAAATATAGTTTTTATAAATATTATCACTTTTATGGTATCATCATGATATAATAATTACATGAATGTTTACAAACCCATTTTTTTAAATAATTATATATATATATATATAATAAAAATGATAATGAATTTAAACATATCATTCTAAATTCAAAAAATCATCTTTGATATTTAATAACCTTGGTGATGTTTTATTAATATAAAATAAATATTTTTTTTACCATTTTCATTAAAAAATTATTTTTAAGGAAACCTACCATTTTGAATATTTTTTAAATTTCACATAAATATAATTTTATTATTCATAAACCAATAAATTTCAAGGTAATAAATTCTATTCACGGTTGTTTCATAAATTAATATTTATACTTAAAAGGATTCTTTTTCAAAAAAATGTTATTCATTGCGTTACAAGTTCTTATATTAAAATTAATATTTAACAAATATTAGAATTTAATACTGTAAACTGAATTAAATATTTTGAATCATCAAATTATAGTTATGTAATAAATTCCATTTCATTTTCATTCATAAAATTAAGGTACCGTTTTAAAAGTTACTCACCACAGATAGGGTAAAATAATTTAAATAGGTTGTTAAACTAAGGGACAAGGCTTCAAAAATCAAAAAAACATTTCTAAATAATAATTATGGGTAAAATATTACACTAAAGTATCCTATTTTAATTAATTTATCTAAATGGTTCCACTTAAACATGAGAAACGCATTTATATTATTTTAATGTTTTGTGAATTTATAAGAGTGCCACTACTCTAAATTATAAAATGCGCCCATCACCCTATAACTTCTCCACTTATATTGGGAACTTTATGTAGAACATTAATAGAAGGAAAAACTCTCCCAAACACTGAAAAATGTAATAATGATTCTCGATATCCAAAAAGACCCATCTAATATGATTAATATGTTCCCTAAAGAAGGACAATCAAGGAAGAGGTAGTCATCTTAGCTGAGTAAATTCAGGTATATTTCAACATCAACCTACTCTAAATATTTTATGAATATATTTAAATAATAAAATAAATATCTATTTTAATGAAATTTTATTATGCTGAAAGAATGAGTATCACTTACATCATTTTCATCTATTGGGAAATAAAAACACCACTCATGAAAATGTGCAGACTTCCACTTGCTTGAATTTTTTATTTCTCTTTCCATCATTATCAAAAAAATATGGATATAAATTTAATTACAGTTTTACATATAATATAATGAATATTTTTATAATCATAATATTTTATTTTTCATCTATTATTCTTCCTTTCAAAGGTGTTTTTGATTTTAAATGTGATATAGAGTATCATCTTAAATTATTTCATTAAAAGATGTGAAATATTTTACAAAAATATTTTTTTGTAATGTACATGTTCTATATCTTGTATGTAAAAAATTATTTTGTACACATAAATATTTCTAAAGTATATATTCCACAGACTTTTAATATCTTTTAAAATGATATAAAATGAATTTTTTATTGTTTTTATCACATGTCACTTTTGACAGTCCTTAAAAAAGTGGGAAATAAATGTCCTTTAAAATCACATGAACATATTCTGTCAAAAATATTTCATTTCTTCATTTTTAATATTTATTTAAAAGATTCAATGGGTTTTGATTTTTTTGCTATTATTCAATGAATTATTCATTTTTAATGGTCCATGAAGGAAAAGGGTATTTCATCTTCTTTTTTAGATAATATTTATAATCGTTTTATAAAAATATTTTTAAATTATTTCATAATCATATGTTTTTTTAAGATCCAATATAGATATATTATAATAAAACCACCCACCTTCTTTCTATATAGTATTATGGTGATGTTAAAATGAAATTATTATGAAACCAATTTATTTTCCATAAGTTAATTAATATTTTATGACATTATTAATGCTTTAGGAGTTTTTTGATGAAAAGAATATGATATTAAATGTTTTAGAAATTAATTTTCTTGGAAAATGTTTATAATGATGGTTGTGTCCAATATCACACTCTGATGTATTAGGTGATTATTTATTATCCAGGAAAAAATTACATTAAAAATAACGGATAATGTTATTCCATTGTAAGGGTTCTTGTATTATTTATATGTATTTAAAATTTTAAATATAAATACATGGTTTTCCTATTATTACTATTTTTTTAATTGTTTCATTAATAAAAGGTTTTTTTTCACATAACTATTTATTAGTGACTCATATGTAGTGGATTTGAACATCGAACCCATTAATTATTAGTAATTCTAGTTGTTAAGGTGGCTCCGGGAGGTTCTGAGGGTAGTTATAATAAAAAGGTCATTATAGATGAAAATCGTGATGATATAGGTTCTGTGAAGTAGCATAAGAGGTAGTTCTGTAGTATATATTTCTATAGAGTATGGTTATAGGTTAGTGTTGTAGTGTCTTGGTTGAAGACTCTTTGATGATTCTTCTACTTATGTAATGGATGCAACATTGAGTAATCCAGTGTGATGGAGGTGAGTTCTCACTAGAGTGGCTACAGGGTAATAGGATGGCTATAGACTAGTGTTGGTGGAAATTTTGGAATTGAAAGAATAGGTTACACCAAAGTGGTCTGGGGGGTGTTTGGAAGTTATTAAAAAAATTACCCCTGGTAGCATGGTGACTGGTTTTAGCTTGGATGTGAGGTTTTCTAGGGGGTATAAGGATTATTGTATTATCCAATATTATGGTCATGCACTCCCATTTTATTGGATATATGATGCAAGGATAAATAATAATCCCAAAGGGTCTTTGAGTAGCATGGATTAATCATAGTGAGGGGTGATGTGTCATAGACAATTTATTTTTTAGTGGTTTTGTGGTCGGTCCTCTTGGTTGTTCTATAGTTTTTTGTTATTCAGTCTACATATAAATGCCTAGGATCTCTTTAAGCCCATGATTATTAATTATTTTCTTAATTTCTATAGGGAGAACCATGTGAGTCCCAAATAACGAATCCATCCCCATATAGTGGCTTACAAACCCAACCATTAAGGATGAATAGAAGGTGGTTTTTGGAACATCCCCTCATTGTTGTCTTCTACTTTATCCATATTTATTCATATGGGGTGGACATATATCTGGTAAACCATTATTTTCTATGGTTTTTGGGAAAGATAATTATGGGTTGATGTGTTCTAGTTTGGTATAGGTTATCTCCCTAATTTTTTTTGGTGTTATCCCTCCTCTTTCTCCAACATTGCACAGTGGATAAAAATATTCATTTGAGACAGTTTACACTTTTTTTCTCATCTAGTGTATAATCTGAAAAGGTTAATGCTTTTTTTACATCTGGAAATAATATTTTTACCTAAATTAATTAATATAATTTTCTTTTTAATTGAAATTTATTGGGAAAGAGAATGTTTTGAATGTTTTTACTACATATTGATGTTTTGGATATTGAGATTTTTATGAATTTTGTACCACAATAAATTATAGTTTTAGGGAACCTGTAATTATGTTGAATCAAAATTTGTTATAGATACCTTGATTTTTTATTTTTATGAAACCACCTTAAAAAATGGTGCATCATTTATATTCATAAAAATAATATATTTTTAATGGAAATCATGGTTTGTGTGCGAATACCCACAAAATAATGAAGGGGAATTGATGAAGCCCCACTATTAAATATGAAATATGATAAGTTATCCTTGTGTGGTAAGGTTTATATAGATGTAGTTTGTAGGGATGATGTGTTTTGGTGTTTCCTTTTTGTAGTGCATTGAGGAAAAATCGTGATGTGTGGTAGTTGTGTGATGGGTTGTGTGAACATTCATTGGGGGGTTTTAATGCAAAGTGGTGGTGATGTGGTAGTTATAAAAAAGAGGTGGTTTTGGTTTTGTGATGGTGGTAGTGTGGGTAGGTTATCATTGGAATAATGAGACATTGATAATTGATTTATGATATATTATTCTAGTGGCCTAAGTAGTATTGCAATTAAATGATAGTGGTGAGAATGAAATGAACTGGACTTGTTTGGAAAATGGGTTGAGTGGACAATCAAAATATTTAAATGGAAATTATGGATCAAATAGTTGATGTTTAATGTGATATAAACACGAAGAATAATATATGGGATAAAATAAAGGAATTTGATAGTGATATGGTATCTATAAAATGGATTAATTTGAATGGGGAATTAGAATTTGGCTTTTGGTTTGATTGGTGGTGTTGAGAATTTAGTAGTGGAAGAAAAATTGGTAATGTTAGGATGTTGGGAGGTAATGATGTATCTTGGTTAGTGTTTCATTATGAACCCATATATTTGTATTGTGTGTGGTTATATATATATATACCATATATGTTTATTTTTATTTTATATATGAACCACACCTACGTCAAGAACCATGTGATGAAACCCATATATGTATACGTAGTTCTCTTTCCCAACATCAAAGTGGTGAGAATAAACGGTTGGACACCGTCTCTTTCACAGTCTCTTTTCCAGGTGAGATTGGTATGCATGGTCTATTATGGACAGAAGTCAAAATTTCACAAGTGGTGGATGTTTTATGATTCTATGATATGGTTTATGGGGGAGATTGTACATGGTAGGATGAGTGCATGTGGTTAATGACCTTATTTTTCATGATACCATACTACTATGGTTACGTATGTGTTCTCAAGGCCTTGGTTTTAATGGGTGAGATGAGATGTGGTGTGATGGTAAATGTGTCTTCGTGTTAGATGTAATTTGGTGTGATGGACCAATGGTATATGGGTGAGATGTGATGTAGTGTTATGGATTGTGTGCAACTACCTAGGATTTTTTAATTTATTTCTTGAATCATTTTTCGTATTACATTATATTATACTTTTCTTATACAAAATGGTGGGGAACCAAAAACCCTAATCTCATTAATAATGATAATTTCATAGGTTGGTTATGAAACCAATTAATATGAAAAATATTACAATTAGACAAAAATATAATCTAGAATAACTAAAATGGTAAAATATGGATCTCCCCAATCTACAAGAATCATCACCCCCATATAAAATACTATATAAATGAAACAAAATATTAGTAAACCAATCAACATATTATTAAATGAAAATACAACACTAGAAGGAAGTATGGTGAATATTTAGTGAATGAATGAAGTGGAATTTATAGGGTATAAAGGAAAATGGGCTTATCATGATTCAATCGTGATATTTCTTTTTTTCAATATAATTGTTTTTCAATTTGACCATTGGAAAATTTACCCATATGTGATAATTTTTCCATTATAATTAGCATTTATAAGTAGAAATGATAAAGGATAATTGATCTAGAAAGTAGAAATGATGGCCTTAACCAGTAGAGTCATGTCATTTGAATCTCATTTGTCAAAATGTGGGAGGGAGTTAGATTTACTTGGGTTCACCCTTGACCAATCCCAAGATGAGCATCAACATGTGAATCAGGAATGAAATCAGCTATAGGATAAGTTTGTGTTTTTTGAGAATACCAATCAGCCTATGTTAGCTGAGCAACCCCATGAAACTACCACCATCTCACAACTTACACATAGTGAGTGTGTAAGTGTAATAATGGGTTACATATCCCAGTCTTAGTAAAATAAATTTTAATTTTCTTTGTATTAATAAAATTTTTATTCTATATATTCCATTTTAAGAATAGTATTATTTAATAAAATATTTATTTAATTGTGAAAAACTTGATAAATTGATTTATGGGAAAAAATATAAATAATTCTATTTTTATAAAATATATAAAATTTAATGTCATTATTAATAATATTTAAAAGGGAATAATCTTTGAGGATGTTACTATTTAAATATAAATAAATAATTAATTTTATTATTTCCTATAAATTTTTTAAAATTTTGAAATAAATTTTCTACGCCTTAAAAACTAATATTTTTCAATAAATAATTAATTTTATATTAGAAAGATAAAATTTTAATATTTATAAAATTATTCAAAAAGAATTAAACTTTATACTTGACATAATAATGTTGAAATTAAGTTAGGAGTATTTTATAAGAATGTTCTAAAATACATTATTTTCCTATGAATAATAAAAATACAGTTTTAGGTTTTTGTTATGTTTTAGGTTTTCCATGACCTAAATTATGTTATTTTATTAATATCATATATTTTAATTTATTTTAATCAATTTCCAAACCTAAAAGTTACTTTTCAATGTCTTAAATGGAAAATTTTATTATTAATAACATTACATTGTGAAATATTAAATTACCCATGCAAAAGAGATATATTAAAAAATGAACATTCGTTCTCTAGGATTAAAATATTTTAAATTATTGCTAGAATGTCAAAAACCATGATAAAAAATCATGGTTATGCAAATGATTTTTTATTTTCTGCAACCGACATATCCATGACCTATATTTGGGAATTACTAATCAATTCCTACACTTTTCTATAAATACCCCACTATTTCTCCATTCCCCTCCACTCTCAATCCATTATCCAAAATGTTCTATATAATTTACCACTCGAGGAGTCCTCTAAGGTTTCCACAATACTCCGTGTTTTCAATCCTTATGATTTAAGTCTAACTCCTCAAGGTAAGGGAAATATCAACTTCTCTTTTCCATTCACGTTCCCATTCTTTATATGAGTTATATTTTACCAACCAATCCCTTTATTCAACTTCATATTATCCCATTTATATAATAATATAATTTTATCAATGGTAAACCATTTTCACCTCCCATTTTTTCCTTCTCTAAAACCACATTTTATTCCCTTTATACTACAAAATTTATTTCTCGAATTTCTCACTTTTACATGAGAAATTACTTTTTCAATTTCATTTATATACCTAAACTTATTTTCTCTTAAATTTGTATTCAAGTGGATTTAAACATGAAAAGTTTATTTAGGTATTTACACACATGAGACCCGTATTCACTTTCCATGGGTTATAAATAATTTAATAGTCAAGTCATGAAGAACTTTTTTCCCTTTTATTTTGATATGAAACCCATTATTTATTTTACAAGGTTAAAAAATGAAATGATTATGATAAATGAAAATCACATAAAATTAATACATATGAAGGGTATGTCAATATAATTCTCAAATTAGTTGGGATAATAATTTAATATCTAAATAAGACTAGTTTTATAATTCCTTGTTGAATAACATTGGTAAATTTTTTTAATGAACACTTGGTGATAAACCTTGGTGATATTATTATGAATGACTTATCTAAATGTTTTATCAATATTTCAATTTTATAACTAATGTTATTATTATTATGATATTTATGATTTTAATGATTTATAGTTTTACTCATTTTCTTATTGATATGTATCATGATCACATGATTTTTTTCTCCATTGTTTATTCCCTTACTATGCTTCATGCTAACCCCATTCCATTGATATATGTTCCTAGGATATCAAATACAGAAAATGTAACAAATATTGAAGCCATGAATATATATTTCATATGTATTAGAATAATTTTATATATTTTAATGTTTTAGTATCTATTTTCCTAGAAGATAATATTAAAATAACCATTGTTTTGTCCCCATGCAATGATAATGTATGTAATAAAAAGGAAGGATGTCATAGTTACTACCAAATGAAGTTTTAATTATTTAAGGAAATTGGGACTTGAAAACTTTATAATGAAAGATAGATAAATTTATAAATATTGAAAACATATTGGTATTTTGTTAAGTATTAATTAAGTGGTTTCGAAGAAAATAAATTCCTATCAAGATAATACAAGTAGTTGTGGCTCAAGCATAGATGTATATAGGTAAAACATCTAAAAACACCACATTGAGCTTGACTTAATTGGGAATTGTTGCATAATAGTGGGTCTTAATGCACACCTTTTTTGACAATCATGGAGGACGTGTTTGTTTAATTAAATGCTTCTTTTTAACCATTATAAATGATATAAATAAAATCTAATTGTTATTAGAGGAGATTAATAACATATTTAAGCTTGATGTTTTATAACATAAAATTCATTTAGAAATATAATTTTTTTAAATGGAAAACATTTTTCACAAAGGTTTTGATCTTTTAGAAATAAATAATGGGACTTAGGAGGAACTGTGTAAATGATTAGTGTATCTGATGACACACTGATGAAATTCTTATGGGATATGGAATAGAAAACTTCATCAGTATAACAAATCAACTAAAATGAGTTATAAAAAATTACTTGAATCATGTAAAGATACCAAATTCACCTTGAAAAGAAAACCATTCCATTGAGTCCTTCATACATCAATTACCACATTATCAAAGCATATATAATGACCCATTAATATATAAATAATTGATTAGCTCAATAAAAAAGAACTTTTATGTACTCCATTGTATATAGATAGAGAAAGTCACCCTAACATTAATCCATATATATGTAGAAGAAAATCAGTGGTGGAAACTAATTAAAAAAAAGGTATCCATGAAGGGGGATTAAATATATAGAGTTATAAGAGTTCATGGAAATGTTTTTAAATAAACATTTTCTACATTTGAAGAGAAAACATTGGTATGGAATTCATTGAGTTGATGTATATGGAAATTTAATCACATGAATGCAATGAAATGAACATTACAAGACTTTCTGAATAAACCTCTATATTTGCTGTATATCCTAAGGGAAATGTTTAACAAATTTATCGGTGGACTAATATCCCATAAATAGAGGAATTCGGAAAATTGATACTGTGAAAGCTAAAATAAGATCATGCAGAGTGTTATGAAGTTTTAATTGGAGTTTAGAGGGACACAATGGTGTCATAGGTTGAATGAAAATAAGAGAGGAATGGATCCAAACTCATGGATGATCATTAATTATAGAAGAGGATGAAATAAAGTGTAACTTCCAATATGAAAAAAGTGGGAAAAATAATTTGGGGATATTATTTCTTGGGATTGTAAACTACTAAAAATTCTTGAAGAGACATGTATATAGCTCAGAACTGTTGTGGTGAGGTGAATCCTAAACTTCTCAACACTAGAGACAAAGGGAAGATGGTGTAGGATATATGAGAATCTCAATGCTTCATTATTAGACACATTGTGATATATTATAATCATTGTACAAATTAGAATATAATATAGGGGAGCCACTATCAATAACAACATTTGATAATGAAGAAATGTCGATTATTTTATAACATGAAATCTCAAGTAGAGGCTTTCAATTATGTGGTGTAAGATACAATCATTATGTTCTAAAATATATAAAGTAAAA
Organism: Viscum album; assembly: GCA_963277665.1. Lineage (NCBI taxonomy): Eukaryota > Viridiplantae > Streptophyta > Magnoliopsida > Santalales > Viscaceae > Viscum > Viscum album. The sequence goes on from OY728140.1 coordinate 508,817,863, forward strand.
TGTTTTATTCTGGTTCTATGAATTTCTTTATTTACCCAATGTTTTATATGAATATACAATTAGTTCCTGAAATTATAGTCATATATTTATTAGTCAAGACACATGGAGGGAGTATCTTAGAAACAAGAGTGTATATAAACTCATGTATTAACTTTGGAGAGTACAATATCATTGAAAATCTAATAGTCATTCCCGTGATGCAATTAGACACTATACTAGGGAAAAAATAGCACTTGGTGTATGTTACTAAGATAAACTATATAACAAAAGGAAATTTTAGTATTCTTGAATGGACAACACATAATTATTTTCAAAGGAGAGATATCCCAAAAAAATATTTTTCTAGAATCACTTCCCATAACCTTTTTTATGGAGATAATTAGTGAAGAGGGAGAAGGAAATTAAAGTATAATGATAGATAATGTCCTTATCATTCAAGAATACATTGAACTATTTCATGAAGAGTTATATGGACCACACCTATAAAGAGAGGAGGATTTATCCATTTAAATCATACCCGGATCGAAGTTGATATCAAATACCTGTTATAGAATAGAAAATGAAGAGCAAGAGAAATTAAAGAAACAACATCAAGATATTTTGGCTATGGTATTTATCTAACCATGTGTGTCTCCTTGGGGAGAAAATATTCAATTTTTAAAGAATAAGGATGAATTAAATTGTTTTTGCATTAATTATTGAGAACACATTGGGATCATAGTAATGAATAATAACCCCCTCTCATGAATTAATGATTTATTTGATCAACTTTAGGGGATCAATTCTCCTTTAATACTGACCTATGATCCGGGAATCATTAATTGAGTGTTGATAAAGATGATATTAACAAGAATTCCTTCCAAACAATATATGGGAATTATTATTATTTTTTTATTCCCTTCAACACAAATTATTATCCTTATATATTGATGGATTTTATAAGAAGAGTCTTTAATAACATCCCTGTTAAATTCTTAGTAGTTTTTATGGATGATATTTTTATACATTCCAAAACTTGAAAGGAGAATTAAGATCAACTAAGGGTGATATAGAAAACTCTAATGCATGATAGAAAATTTTAGAAATTTTGAATTATGGTTTCTAGAAGATTCATTCTTGGGGAACATTATAACCAATGAAGGAATCATAGTTCACCATACCAAGAAAAATTCTGTAGAGAAGTGGCCTCATCCAAAAAATGTAACTAAGATTTTCATTTTCTTTGGTTTAGCCATATATTACAGGTGGTTTTTGAAAGAAATTTCATGATGTTATAACACAATATCCATGTTAACTTGAAAAGGAGAAAACTTCGTTAGGGCAAAGATGTGTAAAGAAAGTTTCCATCAACCGAATAATAGATTGGTTACTAAACGTATGTTTACAACACCATCTTTCAAATAATGATTTATTATTTATAATGATGCATCACTGAAAGGGTCTGGGTACATCCCCATGAAAAATGAAAATGTCATTATTTATCCATATTGATAGTTAAAGTCTCATATAAAAAATTATCCAATGCATGACATGGGGTTATCTATAGTCATTTTTCTTTAATGAAAAGTAGGATCTATCATTATAAGAATAAATGTGATATATACACATACCACTAATGATTGATGTATGTATTCACCCAAATATGATTAAAATTAAGAGAAATTTGATGTTTTGAACTTATTAATGACTATGACTATTCAATTCATTACCACCCTAGAATAATAAAAAAATTAATCAATTCATCAATTTGGAAATACCATGTTTTATTAGAAATAAATATTATTCAAGGTTATATATTGATCAAGGAACTAGTAAGGTTGGACATGGAAATCATCGGGGAAGGGAAATCATCAATCCTATCCCTAATGATTTCTCAACCATAATTACTATTGAACATAAAAAAAACTCAAAGTGAATAACATATGAAACAATTTAAGATAGAGGTTGTGAAGAATGGGATGTTTCCAAAGTTCAATATTGATCAAGAAGGTGTATTGAAATTTCAGAAAAGGCTATATGTCTCATCCATCCTAGAGATAAAGAATGACCAGATAGATGAGGATCATAGCTCTACATTATCTATACATCCTTGAATATCTAAAATTTATAGTTTCCATCATGATCATTATTGGTGGAATAATATGAAAATGGATATTTTCAACTACACTATAGGGTTCTTGGTATGTCAACAAGTGAAAGCAGAGCAACAACTTCTTAAATGGGCATTGAAATCGTTACCCATACCAACATGGAAGGGGGGGGATATCATTATGTACTTCATCACTGGTCTCCCAAGAAAATCACAAGGAAATAATGAGAAATTGGTTATAGTGGATCTACTCACCAATATTTCCCATTTTACTACTATTTGGAAATATTTCTCACTTAAACAACTTTCCATTATATAAATAAAGTGGGGATGCTGTATGAGGTTCCACTTTCTATCATTTATGATCATGATACATGGTTCACATATAAATTATATAGAATTATTCAACATTATCTGAATACTAAATTGAATTTCATAATTTCATATCACCCCCAAACTGATGGAAAATCTAAAAAGACTTTTCAAACACTTGAGGAGAGTCTGGGAACATGATCGAATAATTTTAAATGTGGATGGGATCAACACCACCAACTAGTTTGGATTTTGTAACATTCTTCCCCTACTCATTGGATTTATATGGAAGGAGGATATTACTTTTTTTTAAACAACATCCCCAAGATTCCAAAGGCTGGAAATAAATATTGAGGTCCTCAATAAGGTGGGGTGACAATTTTCCATTTGAAAAAAAACAACCCAACTAAACATACCATAAGAAAAAAACCAATAAATGATTCATGAAAAATGTATAAAACTCAATTTATTACAACTAAATATCAAACCCAAATATAATCAGAGTACCATAATAGAAGAATACTTGCATAAAAGTATGTAGGGTAAGTCAAAACCATAATAAATCAAAGACTCAAAATACACCAACATAGAAATTCTGAACATTGTCCAAGATAGAAATCCAATTACATGACCAAGTATTATAAATCCCCAATAAAGAAGTGTGATTATTTACCTTTACCTGTATATTTTTAGACAATATCTGTATAAACACTATTGTTCCAAAGTAGGGGTGAGTAATGTAACTCAAGAGATTATCTCCAAATGAATTCCCTAATCATTCCACTAGGATAGAACAGGTTTGCATATTTATATTAAAAAATTTATATAAAACAATTCAAAATATTATATACCAGAATATAAATAAAATTTCTAAATGAAAAACATTTACAAAGAAAAAAACCAAACATCTATTTAAAACACTTCACATTCATTTTTGGCATACCCAATCCATGATTCACCCACACACCCACACCTGAATTATTTACTCACATATTGATACTCATGAGAGGTCTCTCATCTATCCACTATGTGGTCCGAAAGTGGCCAAACTACATATTCCACAATGCAACATACCCCTTTTCTAGGGTCCCGTGCCATTCTACCCTAATGGTACATACCCCTTATTTAGGGTCACATTGAAAGCATGAACTCACAAAAACCCATGTATTTAAAAACCATTTCAAATAAACTATTTCATAAAATTTCAATCAAAAAATATATTTTTTGAAATCCATTGAAAAAAACCATTTTTTACATTAATTAAATAAACAACTATATTAAAATCATAAATTTAAAATCATTAAACAAATCAATTTTCAGAATAATTCTATATTTCAATAAAATAATCAATCGATCACTAAAGAGGGTTTATACCATTTGTTGAAAAAATTATCACAATAAATTTCAAAAAATGTAAACAATTTGAAACCAAGACTTCATTTTCTCATAAGAGGAATGGAGAGTGAAGCCACCAACCTAAGAAGTAATGATGAAAATGAAGAACAACATGAAAATGCCAACATAACTGGGTTGAACCCCAAGAAACTAGCCTAATATCTATTTCCCTAACATTGAAACAGTTATATATAATCATTATTAGAATAAACCATCATATATATATCCCCAAAGAAATATATATATTTTTTAATGGGATATAATAAAAGCAGATCTAAGAAATAGTATAAAAAATGAGGACTTACCATGACAATTGGGTTTCAACACACCATGAAATGCTTTCAAATCACCTCAAGTTAAATTTGGAAAGAATCTACACCCTTTAGAAGGACGAAAGATCGAGTTAGGTAAAATATGGGGGAAAAGAGAGGTTTAGAGGTGAAAATGAGCGATATCAGATTTTTAGGGATCTCACTTTTAAATTGTACACAGTTAGTCAGAAAGTTAGCAAATTTTTTATCTAACCATGATCCATCCTCTGACTCAAGGATCTCCCTACATGGTTAGACAGCCTAAGTGTAGCCACAAAAAATACCTCTATCACACTTTCCATGATTACACCTAGGTGGCTGCACGGTTTGGCCAAATAGTGAACCTTAACCACGCACCTTCCCATTTTTCCATGGATCATTGTTCATGGGTTCCTGTAGGTGTTTTATGGTTTCCAATAACCATTATCAAACCATTATCCATTCTAAAATCCCCCAAAAAATTCCAAATTTCATTTAAACAATCCAAAACATCACCCAAAAACATTAAATACATAAAATAAATCAATTAAGGGTCACTTAATTGAAACTGGGGGTGATACATTCTCCACACCATTGGAATTTAAATCCCAGGAAATTAGAAAACAATCATTGGTGGAGAATAGCATGAGCCATTACTCAATCATTTATTTTTCACATTCCCAAGTGTCTTCCTGAATCTGACCATGTTTCTACACAAACCTGCACTAAATGGATGCTTCTTCTATACAAGCCATTCCCTTTTCCATACACAATCCACACTAGCACACACACCAACGAAGCATCGAACTATAGTTCAATGTGATCCCATTGAATAACATGGTCTAGATTAGACTAATAATTTTTTAATTAAGATAAATGAAACACATTATTCACTTACTGAACTATGGTGGAAAATTTAACCAATATTCCATTTCACCAACCCATTCTAGTATCTCATATGGGCCAATGTATCAGGGAGATAACTTTCTATGCTTACCAAAATCACGATGCTCACACCTTATAGAGATCCTCGAGAACACATGATCACTCACCTTAAAAAGACAATGGCCATTATTGATGATCCACATACTATTTTTGATGAATATATGCCCTCTCTATATGTTCATAATAAACTGAATCTTTTATATTGTTTCTTAGACAAGGATCATCCCAGAAATTGAAGTCTCACCTATTTCCACCCAAAAATGTGGGGAAAGATAAGAATGCTAATAAAATGCTTCAAAAGGAGAAATATGTATTGAGTCCAGATAATTTTTATTATATGAGAAACCCATTAATGGTTTTTTATTCTCCCATAATCCTTCAAAATACATTACACAAGCCCAAAACATGCCTTCTAATGTTTCTATCATCCTTTAATTTTGTTTATTCATCTAAGGATGATACTCCATACTCATTTTAACTTGAGTATCAAAGTATTGTAGTAAGGATTTCCAGAAAAAAGATATATACCTATGATCTCTATATGCCACTCTTGAAACAAGAATTCTAGGCCTATTTACCAATTCTTGGATAATGAATTTGGAAAAATCATCCACTAAATGAGATTCATGAATAGGGACTAAATGGATATAATTTATTATAAAATACACTATCACCCATATGGAATCATGTTTCAAAACCATTCTTTTGAGACCTCTTACAAAACCCATGGCTATGTTCTCCCATTTCCAAGAAGTAATATGTAAAGACTGCAATATACCTACTAGTCATTGATGTTTTTCTATAACCTACTGACAAGTAAAGAGTATTGAAACAATCATATCCACTTTCCATTTCATGACTACCTAACAAAACAATGATTTAAAAGAATTATAAATCTTATATGTTCTAGGATTAACATCCCATATCAAATGGTGGAATGCAAGAAGAATTTGTTCCTAACAATATTACAGTACGACAATAAACTTTTGAAACCACACAACTAAACTCCTATCCATAATCTATCCCTCAATGGTCTCAACACCAATTGTTTAGACCTCATTTTAATATATTTAGAATAAGATATATGTACCTCTTTAAACATTTCTAAAAAATTAGGAACCACCAAAAATAGAAGAAAAACTATAACATCACATCAATATTCACATTCTAGGTGCATGTTAGCTCAGACTGACATAAAATATCACTGATCTGAAGCCTCTTTTGACAATTGAGATTATGAATTTCTACTTAATGAAACTACCACCAAATATTATTTACTCGGTCTTTACAAAAAGTCAATTTGAAACATTTAGAGATACTTCATCCATCAAAATTGTCTTAGATTCAATTATCTTAGTGAGAAAATATGATTCAAGATATTAGGATCCATAAACATGGTAAATTTGTCACTAAAGAGGTAATTATGAAAAGTATTCAAAGCATGGACCACCATAACTAACTATAAATCATGTATTGGGTAGTTCTTCTCACAAAACTATAACTTCCTTGATCCATAACAGACAACATGACCCCCGGTATGAGAAAAAATCCCATCCCTAATCCTGAAGAATCAAAAATACCCCATAAACCATTGTCCTAATTTCAGAAAAAAAGAATGTTGTTGATGCAAGGTGAATATTATTCTCTTGAAAAGTCTTCTGGTTCATTTAGAATGGAATATTATTTCTTATCAAATATATCATTGGCTAAGCTAATCATGGGAAATCATGATCAGAACATTAATAATAATCATTTAGACCAAGGAAACTATATATCTGGAAGAAGTTATTCAGCATTTTTATAGATATAATAGCCTGTATCTTATTTGGATCCACAAAAAAACCCTTTCATATATTACATGGACATGGAAGAGTACCTATTGTATCCAAAAATCACACATTGAAATTTTGGAATAAAACCAATGATCCCTCAATATTTCCAACACTTTCGACAAATTTTTCTATTGTTCAGACATTTTCCTTGAATATACCAATATGTCATCCACAAAAACCACCATAAAGGAATCCAAATATTTATGAATTATCTGATTCATCAATACCATAAGGTCTGTTGTGGAATTCATATTCCCAATATTAATAACCACATATTCACAATGGATATATCTTATTCTAAACGATTTTTTCGGAAAATCATCCTTCTGAACTCACAATTAGTGATATCCTAAGCACAAATAAATCTTAAAGAACTAATGAGCTCCCCTGAATTTATCAAAAAGATCAACAATGCATGGAACTGGATAAAATTTATTTATTGTATATTTTTTATTATTACTATAATCCACACACAACTAAAATGGTCCATCCTCCTTTTTCACGAACAAGACCAATTATTCCCACAAAGATGTGCTAGGATGAATGAATCCTTTACTTTCATTCTCTTACAATTGCACTTTGAATTCATTTTAATTATTTTTTCAATTATATTTGATGGAATTAAAATTGTATTGTTCCCAAAAAGTATATAAATCCTAAAATCTACATCCCATATGGGTGGAAACCCTGATAAATTCATGGTAATTTTTTTAAAAGTGATCAAAAACTGCTGGAAAAATATTATTATAATTCTATTCCATTAATTACAAAGTCAAATATATAAACATGAATGATATTTGTTTAACTAATGATTCTACAAATCCCATTTAACCATTATTTACATTCATTTCCCAACTAAAGAGATAGTTGATTCCGTCCTCAGTTGTAAAACTAACCCATTTGGTATAATAATCTATGTGATCCTCGAACATTGCCTTCTAATCCATACCTAGAATTACATAATATAAATACTTATCAAGCATAAATAAATCCCATATAAAATAGCTTCATCAACAATCATTTAACATGATTTTCACATAATGGATCAAAATTCTCTTTGACCAAGATGAGTTTTTAGTTTCAAAACAGAAGGAATGTTGTCAACATGTAAACCTAACATATCAACAACATGAGATGATATAATGTAATGGGATACACCTATAACAAAAAAACTTACAAATGAGTAGATTTTAAAATAAGTGTACCCCTCACCTTTGATGGCCCCGATTGATCTTCCAGTATAAATTTCTTAGCTCAATATAATTTCTTACTGACTATACATTGATCCTTATTTCCTAGTTTAGATTTATATTATTGTGGAGTCATGGTATTCCTTGAATCACCATGTCTAGGTCATTTCTATCCATGATAGGTGTTCTACTAACCTCTTCCTATTGAATTATTAGACGTCTTTGACACCTGAGAACTATATCAAACACCCGACCTCAGGGCACTACAATAATAACACTTATGATACCCAATCTAATTGAAAATTTTGTCATTATCTACATGGTGTCATAAAATATTGCTTTATATGGTCAAAGAATCTACATTGAAAACATTCATATTTACTCTTTGGTCTTAGTGGAAGCTTCACTAATCTAGCCTTTTGATTTTGAGTCATCCCACGACCTTAGAAAAAGGATCCCCTCTTCTTGTTGATGTGCGTATTATATTTCCCACCATTTTCCATAGGTATCAACATGCTCCCTCCAACCATATCTCTTTAGATGTCCCTTCCATCCATTGTCTCTCTATTTACCCTCTCTGTAAAATCATTAAAACAAAGCACAAAATTTTTTGAGAGATCTTCTTGCCTCAGCCTAATTCAAACATGTGTTGTTTTAGGGACGCCCTAATAGAAAAATCAAATACAAAGCAGACTAGTTTCATAAATCTAGACATATATTATGTCACTGAGAGTTTCTTCTTCTCCAATATAATAAATTCTATCATTCTTGCAATCCTGAACATGTGAGGATAAAATTTCTTTCTAAAAAATTAATCAGTATCCTTCCATTTAGGACCTTGGTCTAATTAAGCCTAAAATGATAAATCTAACCACTGGTGTAGAAGATCTTCTGTCACATATGTCACCAACTTGAGTTTCATATTTTTTATTGTTCAAAGTTAATCGAAGATTCAATTTATCCTATTCAACCTAACATCAACCTTCTTTATGTTGGAATCACCTAGAAAGATGGGTGGATTCTTCTTCTTAAACATAAAATAGGGATCCAATTGTCATTGTTTATCCCTTTTATTCTTGGTGTCCACAGCTAGAAAAGCATGGAATATACTCAAAAATAGCTATAGGTTCACCTATGGCTCAACTAAAACCACATTCTCAATAGCTTCATCTAGTTGGTTTCTTCTATGTATACCAGGTTCCATATTCTATAAAAACAACAAATGAAGTATGTATCACTCTCTAGAAACAGAATTTTTAACAATTTAAAATTGCAGAACATCATAACAATCAAATAATTGTTATCCCAAAATTAAAAAATTTTCCTCTTTGAACTATTTTTTGAAAAATTTTACCATGATTTTGAAAATAAATGCATTTTCAAAATAACCATATCATGTTGTTTTCAAAATATCACATTTAAAATTTTTTTTAATAATTTTTACATAAAAAAAATTGTAGAATCAATTAATAAATCATTACTCAAAATGAAATATTAATTCCTAGTGGGAATCCATTTCTATAATGCATGTCATGCTCATATCATTTTCTATACCCATGTAAATGCGATTACACCCCAATAACTATATCCAAAACACTTTTTTACCAAACTACATGGTAACATGAAGTTCAACATAAAAAGTGTAGCTACATATTTTTATGATCTACATTTCAAGTCCAAATTATCCTACTTATTTCTACGAACCTGACACATGGAATAGAAGAGAATAAATTTCAAATCTAGGACTGACCAAACTGATACTACTTATAATTCAAGGACCAAAAAAGATGAGTGCATTTACCAATATAAAATAGGGTCCAACCAAGAATCATAACATTTGTAACATCCCACTCATACTAATTGTCTTTGAAAGGCTTTAGGATATTACTTGGCCTTAAGTCACACTTCCAAGATGGGAAAGTTTGGTAGTAATTACTGTGGGCCTCAAAAAATTTGGGGAATGATTTATATTTGAAAATAAAACAACCCAACCAAAAAGTCCATAAAAAATAATTACTAAATGATGCGTGAACAATGTATATAACTCAATGTATAATAATTGATTTTTAAACAAAATTACAATCAAAGTACCAAAGTGGAGGACTACTAAAATTGAAGTACACAGCAGAAGTCAAAACCTTAAAAACTCCAAGGCCCCAACGAAACCAACATAAAAACTCCAAACATTATCCAAGATCCAACTCAAATTCAATGGACAAGTATTTTAATGCACCACTAAAGAAGTGTAAGGATTTAACTTTACTTGTATCATGACAGAAATTATCTGCAAATGTACCGACATGCTAAATAAGTGTTCAGTAATGAAACTCAACAGATTTTCTACAATTGACTTCCCAACTCATGCCAATAGAACATAAGTCATTTAAAAATTTATACAAAATAATTTATATAATAAATTTAAAATATTTTATATTATAATATAAAATAATTTCTAAACCTAAAACAATTTCTTAGAAAAACAAAAAAATATATCTTTAAACGATTTCACATTTTTTTTGCATACCCATTCCATGATTCACCTACACACCCACACATGCATGCTTTAGTTATAGTTCCATTATCATGAGAGGTCTCTTGAACATCCACTATGTTATAAAAAATTGACCAATATCTTTATTCCCAAATAGATCATTCCCTTTATCCAAGGTCACATTTCTTTATACCCCAGTGGTACACACCCCTTATTCAGGGTAACATCGAAAGCATGAAATCAAATCAACCCATGTATTCCAAAACCATTTCAAATCAACAATTACAACACATTACAATGAAACAATATTTTTATTGAAAACCCCTACAAGGATACTTTTTTGAATGAATCAAACAAACTACCATTTTAAAATCATAATTTTAAAATTATTCAAAAAATAACTTTTCTCAACAATTATATAATTCCACAAAATAGTAAAACCATCACTAAAGAGGGTTTCTAACATTATTTTCACACCAATTTCACAATAAATTTGAATAAATTAAAAAAAAATTGAAACTAGACTTCATGCTCTCAAAATAGGAGTCGAGAGTGAATCCACATACTTTGGGAATTATGATGAAAATGAAGAATGACACAAAAACATCAAAAAAAATTTGTTGAACATTCAAAAACCCACCTTAGATCTCTTTACATAACATCAACATAGCCATATAACATAATTCTTAGAATCATCTATAATATATCCTTCCCCATCATACTAGATCTTTTATTTCAAGGGAAAGAAGGAAATTAGATCTAAGAAAACTACAAAAAAGGTGGACTTATCAAGGGAATTGGGATTCAATGCACCAAAAAAATACTTTAGATCACATATGATTCAATAGTGAGAGAATCCACAAATTTTGGGAGGAAGAATCTCATGTTAGGGCTGAAATGGGTGAAAATGATAGTTTTGTAGGTGAAAACAAGTGAGAAACACTTTTTTGAGGAAATCACATTTAAACTGTGCATGTTTAGTTGCAGAGTAACGAAAACCCTATGCTAACCATTTTACAGCCTCTACCTCAAGGATAACCCAACATGGTTAGGTTTCACGATTAGAAAACCTATGTTAAAACCATGAAAAATACCTATGAACCACTTTTCATTGTTACACTAGGGTAGCCGCAATATTGGAAAAAACTATACGCCTTAACCATTCACCTTCCTATTAGACCATGTCTCGCTATGCATGGTTTTCAATATGTGTTTCACGATTTCCACTGACCATGGTTGAATTGGGAATCTTTAGAAAAGCCCCAAAACATTCTAAAAGTCTTCCAATCACTCCCAAAATTCACTAAAATAGTTTATATAATTATAATAAATAAATGAATGGTTACTTACTTGAAACTAATGGTTCTAAAAATCTCATACAACAATACCTTCCACTAAAGTATTCAAATGGCACCATATGAATATCTTTATGGGAAGATGTGTAGAAATTATACATGTTGGGATGAATTTGGTTAGAGAAAGAAACTTTGGCCCAATCCTCTATAAGAGATGAACCAAAAAGGTTCATATTATCCGATAACATATAAAGGCTATCAGAGTCAATAGAAGAATTACATTAATAGCCATCCAATGGTCTTAAAGTTTAATGGTGGAGACAAATTTTTTCATTTTATATCACCATGGAAGAGAGTCATGTGATTTAGAAAGAAAGGGAATCTTAGACCTAGGTATATTGGCCCCATTGAGATCCTTTAATGCACAAGAGCAGTGGGATATCAATTAGCACTTCCACTAAATCTCAATTAAGTTAATTATGTAATAAACATATCAGTATTAATAAAAATACATACCTGATCCATCACATGTACTAAATACAATGGTGGTACAACTGGAACATGGACTCTCTTATGAAAATAAGATGATGGAGATCATTGATGGTAGATAAAAATTTCTACTCAACAAGAGAACTCACCATATAAATGTTTTGTGGAGGAAAAATAAGTATGTAGAGGTGACATGGGAATGAGAGGAAGAAATGAAATAAATATTACATAATATATTCTCAAATGAGAATATGAGTTGATTTTTGAGGGATGAAATTTATTAAGTGGGAAAAATGAAATGACCTATTCTTTTAAAAAAAATTATTTTCTGAATAAATTTTTATTACATATTATATTATATTATACTTATAAAACATGTCGAGGAACCAAAAAAACCTTATCTTGTTAATAATTATCATTAAATTAGAGATCTATGAACCTAATAAAATTTCTCAACATTATAACCAGACAAAAAATATAAAATAGAATTACTTCAATGTGGAAATATAGATCACCCCAATATATTAGAATCATAACCCACATGTCCAACAGTATAGAAATAAAATAGAATATTAGTAAAACAATCAACATCTTAATGAATGAAAATACAACATTAAGATGAATTATAGTGAATATTGAGTGAAAGAATGATGTGGTATTTATAGGGTATAAAGGGAAATGTGACTACTAGGATTTGATCATTATATCACCATTGGTTAAATATGACCATCATTCAATATAACCATTCCTCAATTTCACTATTTGAAATAATATCCATTAGTGTTAATTTTACAAAAATAATTAATGTCAATAAGTAGCAATGGAAAATGATATTTTATACTGAAATGAGAAAATATGGCTTCATCTATTAGATTAATTCCATTTGAAGACCATTTATCAAAAATTGGGAGGGAGGAAGGGTACCTAGAGTTTTCTAGGAACCAAGCCCAAGATGGTCATCAATAAGTTAATCTTGAACAAAACCACATATGGTATAAGTTTATGTTAGTGGAGATTACCACTCATTCAATTTTAGCCGATCCACCCCATAAAACTACCACTATCGCACACCATACACATAGGGCGTATGAAAGTTTAATAAGGTATTACATTTTCATGAATTAGTAACATGAAGTTTAAATTAATTTTTATATATAATATTTTATTCCATTTACTCTATTTTAAAAAAATATTTTTCAATAAAATATATGTTTATTTGTGAAAAATTTGAGAAATTGATTTTAGGACACAAAATAAACAAAATTGTTTTTAAAAAAAGTCATACATTATAATTTATTTTGAATAATATTTTATGAAATGAAACAGTATTTTAGAAAAATATTATTTAAATATAAATTATGAAACAATTTTATAATGTCCATGTATATTTTTATAAGTGTAAAATAAATGATTATGCATTAGAAACAAATTTTCTTTTAAAAAACAAGGTTTTTTATATTTAAATGTAAAAATTATCATATTTGTAGATTTATTTAGATAAAATAAACTTTAGAGTTTAAATTATAATGTCATAATTAGGTTAGGGTGAATTTATGATAATTTTTTCAAGTACTATATTTTTCCATGAATAGTTAAAATAATGTGTTGGGATATTGGTATGTTTAATGAATTCATATTTATTTCAAAATCATGTAATAATTAATTATCCAAAATACATGACATATATATTTTTATATTATTAGTGTTTTTATATTAATATATTTTAATAAATTTCGCAACCTATAAGTTACTTTCCAAAACCTAAAATTAAAAATTTACTTTTTAAAAACATTAATTTGTGGAAAATTTAATTACCCATCCCAAAAAAGGTATTAAAAAATGTAGTCTGGTTTTGATTAATTAGAATATCATAAACTGTGACTCAAATGTCCAAAAAAATATGTAGAAACCATGGGTAAGACAATGGTTTACCATTTTCCACAACCATTATTTCTAAGACCTATATTTTGAAATTATTTAACAATTCCTCCACATTTGCAATAAATACCAACCCATTGCACTATTAACATTCACTACCAATCCATCCTTTATGTGGTTATGGTGATATTTCTCCAAATTATACTTCTATGGTGTCCAAAATATCCCATGTTTTCAATCCTCAAGATTTAGGCGCAACTCTTCAAGCTAAGTTAAATCTAAAAATCTCTTTTCCATTAACGTTCCCTTTTTTGGTATGTATTTTATTTCCCAAACCTATTAATTTTTCCACTTTCTTTTATCCCATTACTATAATAATAGTCTTTTATCAATGTTATACACTTTACCTTCTCATTTTACCCTTTTCAAAAAGCATGTTTTATACCTCTTATGCTACAAAATTTATTTATCCAATTTCTTACTTTGACATGAAAAATTAAATTTTAATTTTTATTTGAATAAAAAAAACTGTTTTCTAAAAAATGGATATTCCACTAGATTTAAAAATGAATAGTTTTTAGATTAAACAAACATTTCATTTTTGTGTGTTTGAAATGATGTAATGGTCAAGTATTTATGAAATTTTTACACAATGATTTTAATATCAAATCCGTTCTTTATTTTCCATAGGTTAAAAATGAAATGAATATAATCAATATGGATCAAATGAAATTAAAAATTATGAAGGGTGTTCCTTGATTGAAATATAGTGCATTGGGAAAAGAATTAAATATATATAAATGACATGTTTTATGATAAAATTGTGAATAATATTAGAAATTCTTTTTCAAGACACTTTGGTGATAAACCTTTAAGATATGCTTATTAATGTCTCATTTAAAGTTTTCTATCACATTAAAATGTTATTATTAATGTTATAATTATTATAATATGAATATTATTCATTTATTATTGTTATTCCTCATGTTATTATTAATTTGTCTCATAATCAGAAGTATATTGTCTCCCTTGGTTACAACCTTAATACGATTCATTCTCAACACTTTCCTTTGTTGTAGGTCCCTTAGATATGAGATTCATTAAAAGTAACTTATGGTGGACTCGTGAATTTTGATTTCAAATGGATTAGAATAATATTTTATGTTTTAATGTATTGTTTACCAATTTTCCATAAAAATATACATTATAATATCCTCTATTTTTTCCCATGTAATGTGAAGTTCTATAAATAAAATGTGGGATTCCATAGTGTGTGTTTATGGGTGAGATGCGATGTTATGCATTGTTGCCCATTTCTATGGGAAATAAGTGACATGATGGACAATTTGAAGTGGTTTTTATGTAATTATGTGATATATAGAAGAGATGGGAACACCCGTACATTCGATGTTGGGGTGTGAGAGAAGAAAATCAGTAGGGATAGTGGTTTGGAGTACATTTATTGATATACCTTATATTATGCTATTAAAAATAGAAGTGTTATTCAGTGAGAAATCAAGGGTGAGGATGGATATGGTTTTCTATCTTGTTTTGGGTTCTTGGTTCTTTAATTTCTCATTGTGTATTAGTTGTATTTTTTCAGATATACATGAGAGACTTTAGAGTTCATACTAAGTATAATTGTATGCTAACCCCATGTATATAAAATGATTTTCATTTATCCAGGAGGACTATGTAGACCTTGATGGACATTAATAACTCAAAGTTTTAGACCATTATCATAGAAATCCCTTATTTTTAATTGAGGATACTTTTAGAGATATTTATATGTATCTTATTTACATATATATTCATTATTGGAGGGTTCTAGTTTCATTTTTAAATTATTTCATAGAGTTTCATTTGGTTGATTCATCCTACTTACGGACACAATCAATATTATTAGAGAGGTTAATGTCTTCCATTTGAAGGATTTTTATATCTTGAAATCAAGTCACCGACCCGAGGCTTACATATGGTGGAAATCAATGGACATTATATATATTAATTTTTTTATTTCAAGAGGGGTACCTTTAAGGGAATGGGGTTGTGATATAGTAGTATTGGAGGTGAAGTTTGAGATATAGGATAGAGTTTGGAGTTTAGAACTATGATTATTGAATGAGATGGTTAGGAAAATAGGTTAGTTGACCTTGGTCCATGATATATTACATGGAAGACTAGCTAGGACACATGATTTTGGCCCCCCACGATATGATGCAACAAATCTGAGATTATCTAATAACCTTGTGAGATGAAATTGTTTGAAGGGCATGGAACTAGGAAAGGTACATGCAGCATGGATGACTTGTTTTCTTGTTTAAATTTTATTTTTTAGGTTATTGGGAGTTTGAATATATTATGTAAATATTAATAAAATACCATACTACCAAGATTTAGAAATATTTCTTCCATTTTAGAGATAGATCATAGACATCGATTGCATTTGGATCCTATGCTAGAGGTTTAATAGGGCGATCTATTTGATCCTTGGAGGGTCTATCTAGATTATAAGGATGATTACCAACAAAGAATATTGTGTTATTTTAGAGGTAGTAATTAGGAAAGTATGAGGGCAATGATTCTGATCTTGACATATCAAGTTTTTTCATGCACATGGTTTTTACAGCACCACATAGAGGCTCGTCTAGATTGATATTTTTGTTACATGGGTGTAGAATGGTGATGGGGACACATAAATCATGTGGGAATAATTTATTTCTATAAATATAGTCATATGATGACATCCGCATAATCGGGTAATTGTATTCTTTGTGTAATGTTATCGACTACTTCAAGATGAGGGTCATGTTCTCATATATGTATGACTAGTGTGTAGTTTTTTTAGGGAGTGGATTTTTCATGAGGTTAGTGGATGTACAAAGCCCCTTATTTAATTAGATGATACATTTTCTATGGAAAAAGTAGACCCTTGGATGACATAGGTTCCAACGGTTGTGGGGGAGTTTATAGATGTTTTTATTGAGGTAGTTGTCATTCCACCCCTTAACATTATGTTGATTTCAGTATAGACATGAAACATAGTTTTATATTATTTTCGAGGTATCTTTATAAGATGTAACATTCATAGTTACAAGAGTTAAGGATTCATATAGATGATCTATTGTAGAATGGTTTAATCTAGCTCATTGCATCATCATTAGGTGCTTCAATGTTTTTTACCAAGAAGTTGGTGTATGGATTACTAGAGGCTGAACCCAGTGATGACCAATAATATTTACCTTCTTCTATGGATTGGATAACTA
Organism: Viscum album; assembly: GCA_963277665.1. NCBI lineage: Eukaryota > Viridiplantae > Streptophyta > Magnoliopsida > Santalales > Viscaceae > Viscum > Viscum album. The sequence goes on from OY728140.1 coordinate 508,835,335, forward strand.
TTCAATTAGTTTAGGAGAGCTATATGAGTTTATATTATTGACCTAATGTCTGGATATCTATAGTTGATGTTGATGGAGTATGATGCTATGAATATTGCCTTCAAATATAGTTATTGGAATTTTTGCTTTTATCAAATATTTTTGTGTCATGAAATCATTGGTTATGTTCAAGGGGATCATGAACTCTATGTTCCATGAATTCCTAGACCAGTTCATGGTTGTATTAATTGATGACATATTGATCTAGAGGAAGTCAGAGGAGGAGAATGGTCTTTATCTTAGTGATATATTACTAGTTCTTTGATGCCACCGTCTCCATGGAAAGTTATCCAAGAGTAACATTTAGACACAATAGGTTCACTTTATTTAGAATTTGGTGTCTCAATGGGGTGTGGATTTCGACCCATCAATGATCATGGATGTTTTTTCTTGTCTAATACACAATAATGTGGATGAGTTTTATAGTTTCATTGGTCTGATATCCTATTATTTGAGTTTCATATTTGACATATCATGAATTTCAACCCCATTGATGCTTTGAACAAGAAATATCAGCCTTTTATCATGAAAAATCAGTGCCAACTAGTATTTAATTGCCAAAAGGTGAAAATTAATAGGTCTATAGTGAAATAGTTATCATTGGAAGGGATGGAATTTTGAGGTTTTCTGAAGTTCATCATCTTTAGTCTGGAGATTTTGTATGCAATTTCAAGAAATTATATTTTATGGTTCTATTCAGTTACATCCCCATGAGAGAACTATAAAACCCATCATCAAGAGATAGTAGTGGTGGTGTTTTTGATGAAGTGTTGGTGAAATTAAATCATTAGAGAGCGCATTATTGTTTTCAAAGATATAAAGATATTAAGGTACATCTTTTCTCAACATGATATGAATCTTTAATATTATAGAAATATGAATTTTCTTCTAAATAATGATTTTTTGATAACTTATAAATTATGAAAGGGGAATGTTATGGAAATTACATTGAGTTGGCATTCATAGAAGTATATTTTCTGGGAGTATGAGGATGCTTGGAGGGTGACAGGGGAGTTGTAATCCCTACACTTAGATGCAATGATGGTTAATGGAGGGGGATTATTTTTTCAAATGAAAATTTTTCCTTCTCTGATGTGACAGGTGGAGTAGTCATTGTGGGAAAACATAGATTCAATGGTTTGGGAAGATACCTTTGGAAATGCTGATGATCTAATGGTATGGTTAAAGGATAATCAGAATTAAGTGTTATTTCATTGGTTTCTATTTATTTCAGTAAATATGCATGAGGGATTTCTTTATGAGTTTTTTTAACTCAAAATTTGTGGTACAAATGTGAAAATTTAAGATATACCATGGATTAATGATGAATTTTTTGTGGAATCGGATAAAATGGGTTGTTGTAGAGTTTGTGGCCCGATGGATGGTTTTTTAGTAGGTATCTACTAAACACTATGTTCCTTGAGATTTTTAAAACCCTTGAATGTCACTAAGAGGAAATAGAATGACATATAAATGTATATCATCATATGTTTACTCAAATCATAGGGAGATTATGATTTTATGAGTGTAATTGTGGATCATTTGTTGAAAATTTCCCACTTCCTAGTGATCAAGTTGTTGCGTACCATATATGTTTTGGAGACGAGGTATGTGGAATGGGTTTTCTTAATAATGGAGTAATGAGGTCCATTGTCTCAAATAAGGATTAAAAAAATAAATTTGAAATTTAGGAGGGTATTGTAGCATGATTTTAGCACTCAATTATGCATCTTCACTAATATTCACTCTAATATGGATGAATAGATGAAAAAGACTATCCAGAAAAAGGTGGATAAGTTGTGGGAATGCATCTTAGAATTCAATGGATCTTTCAAAAATCATGCTCTTAGTGGAATATTCTTCCAATAATAGCTATCACTCAAAAATCATCATGGAACCATTTGAGGCTTTGTGAAAAAGGTCATCTCATTCTCCATTGTGAAAGGATGTGGTTGGAGAGTCTCCTTTTCTCAATTCCAATTTGGTGAATATATTGACGAAAAGGTTAATGTTGTTCGAAAAAGGGTGAAAGTAGTGAATGATTAGAAGAGTTATTATTCTAATCCAAGTATGAATCCCTTGTAGATTGATGTTGGATAACATGTTTTCTTAAAGGTCTCCAATTAGCATGGGTAATAGAATCATGAAAGGAGGAGTATGAACTCACCCCATCTTGTTAAGCCTTTAGAGGTATTGGCATGTGTTGGTCAAGTGGATTATCCATTGGAACATCCATCAAAACTGGATCAGATTAAAAAAAACTCCCATATCTTATAGTTACTTTAAAATCTTCCTGATGAAACCTATGTCATCAACTAGAAAGATATGGATATCAAAGACGATTCACTGTTTAAGGAGCATCTTGTAGAGATCTAGGATCATCGGAATAAGGTATCATGATAATAGAACATTCCATTTGTTTTTGTAATATGGAGGCATGTTGTCTTTGGGAATAGTACTTGGTATCATGATGCACAAATGTGTTCCCAGTACCTTGAGTTGTTTGGACCATGTCCTGTTTTCTTTCACATTTATATTTTCTTACCGATCTAATTATTGAATCCTAAAGTTTTATGAGATGTTATTATTGTGGGTTAATGTGATGTTTTTTTAAATCATAATTCATATGAAGACGTGATGACTTGAATTCTAATAAATTAACATTACACATTTAATGATTTAAATAGTGAAGTAAATTTTGGGATTCCCAATGTATATAATTTCATTACATGGAAGATGGAATTCCTTGAATTGTGTTCTTTGAGATATATTGTGTTGTGGTTGTCATGATCATTGTCTTGGTCCTTATGTTCGATGACATTGTGGTGAAGTTATATTTTTAAAAAATATGGATTCTTATGGGTGGTAAAGTGGTAATGAAATTTTCTTCCATGAAATTTTTGGTGAATGCTTTCAATCTTGTTTTTTGTGTTTAGTTGGTGGTGGTGTTTCTATTGTGATGAGATAATTTTTAGGTGTCTTGAGGGATGGTAGTTTCGACCTCTTCCAAAATTCCATATAGGTTGGTTTTGATTCTATTGGGTTAGAATAGATTGAGTTGTATCTGTTGTAATGAAACATATCATTCATCCCATTACTTTGGAGGAATTCCAGTGGTAGAGGTGTTCAGAGGAGGTTCCTAGGGGAGTTAGTTGAAAATGGATATTGCATATTAAAATAATAATGACAGAGGATCTACGGTGTGGAGATAAAATATTTGATGAATGTGAGAGGCTGAGGAAGAGTGTGGTAAGATATGACATAGTGGTTTTGGGTGATGGCTTTTTGGTGCTTCTTTCATTTAAGGCACGATTGCAGGGTTGAGTTAACAAGTAGTGTGGAGGTGCATTCTAACTAAATTTTCCATAGTTTAGAAAGGTGGATATATTGTAATTTAGATGGATTCTATGAATTACATGTATCATGCTATTCCATAGTGGTATGATGGGTTGCTTGTTTTATTTTTTCCATTAGGGTATCCACTGTGGAATGGAGAGCAGTTGCATCATGGAAGTGAGGTTTTCCTAAGGGAATAAGGAGTGGTCTCTTCTCCTATGATATAGTATTCCCATTAATTTTTGTAGGATCTATGTAAAAAATATATCCGTAAATCCCAGAGGGTCTTGGACCAGTAGGGTTGTGGTGTGGTGAGGGTTGTTGATCCGTAGTCCACTTAGTTCTTAGTTGTTCTATGACATGTTCCTCTTAGCAGTGCCGTGGTGTTATGTTTTTAGTATGAATATAAATTCAAAAAACCCATATAACACCCTATTTATTTAGTATTTCCTCCCATTTCTTATGTGATCCTAGTTTTATTTTAGTGGATTTCAACACCATTCATTGAGGAATGATTCATTGTGTCTTCAAGTTAGTCCCCCACATTTTTAGTTTCCATCTTTCCCTTTTTATTCATCTGGGTTGAGATGATATATGAGATTGTATATTTTTATGTTTTTTGGTAATAGAATATTGGGATGTTGTGTTCTAGTTTGGTAGTGGTGATCTCTATCATTATGGTGTTTTGTAGTGGACTTCCTCTAATTAAAAACTTTTACAGCAGATTGAAATATTCATTTGAGTTTGGGGATCCTTCATTTCTTATCTAGTGTATCATGCGAGATGGGATATGATTTTTTTACCTTTGGGAAGATGGTTTTCACCTAGTAAAAAAAAATAAACATATTTAATTTAAATTGAAGGGAAAGGATAATGTTTCACAAGTTTACACAACCTTTTTATTTTATTGATATTGAGAATATCTATTCTTATTATACTACTAAAAATCATGGATATTGGGAAACAATGTTTCTAATAAATTGATATGTTTTTTGGAGACCATGATGTGTTATTTTTGTGACACCACATTGAATATATGGTTAATCACATATATTCTGATAAATAATTGGGAATATATGGATACTAGGTATTATGCGACAATTATTTCAAAATAAAGAAATTGAATTTTTGATTCCCCTAGTTAAATATAAAATATGATAAGTGAACCTTGTGTTGTGGTGAATTGTGTGGATATGGTTTTTAGGGAATAAGTGTTGTAGTGTTCCCATGTAGATGTATAGTGAGGTTCATTTTTGATGTGTGTAGGATATATAATGGGTTGTGTGGTTGTTCTGTGGGGCAGTTGTGTTGAAATTGGTAGTGATGTGGTGGTCGAGAGTTGGAGGTGGTTGTGTCTATGTGGTGGTGGTAGTGTGGGTTAATGTCATGGGAATTTTGGTATATGGGTCATTATTTTATGATCTATTTTTCTATTTTCATAGGTAGTTTTGGAATTAAATGATAATGTTGACATTAAAATTATGTGGGATGATTTGGTTAATTTATTTAATTGATAATAAAATAAATAAAATGGGAAGTATTGAATTACTTTTTATTTCATAATGTGAATTCAAATGGTCTGGATAATGTATTGGTAATATGAATGAAATAGAGAGGTGATATGTAACATATAAAATTGATTAATTTGAAAGGGGGTTTGTAATGTGTCTTGTGGTCTGTTGTGTGGTGTTGTGCATTTAGCAGTGGAATGGAGTGTGGCAATGATGAAAGGTTCGGTGGTGATGTTTTTATTGGATAGTTTTTTTATAAACCCATATTTTTGGATTATGTGAGGCTATATATTTATATATAATTTATTTTCTTTGTGATTTCTTATATGCACCCCACCGAACATCAATCACCAAGTGCTAAAACCTATAAATATATACATTGGAGTTATTTTTCTAACATACTAGCTGTGATAAAGGATTGATAACTACAAAATATTTCAAACTCTCTCTTCATGATGGGTTAGGTATGCATGGGGTATGATATATAGAAGTCACTAGTACAATAATGTTGTATTTTTTTATGAGGTGTAGATATAGTTTATGGTGGGGTTCATTCTCTACAAGAGGAGGGATACAATACTAATCCTATTACGAATGTGGTGTTATAGTCCATGGTTCTATGATAAGGGTGTGGTGTGGTGTGATTAATAAAATTACTATGGGATATATGTTCTGTTATGTGATGGATCATGTGTCTACCAATGTGATGTGATGTGATGGATTTTTTTATTTGGGGTTCTTGGAAATATATGATATACATAAGGGATGATATTGTAAATATGTATGATGTTTGTGTGTGAGAGTTGAAAATTCATTGGGAAATTAGTGTGGATACCCATTATTTTTATTCTTTATATTATGTTATTTAATTGGATGTGTTATTTTGTGAGTGATAATTATTGAGGATGAGTTTGACTTTTGACCTATTTATGTGTTGTGGGTTATTTTTTGTGCTCATTGGTGAATTAGTATGCTTATTATGCATGTACATGAGAGACTTTGGAGTTGATGATGAGTATACTAAAATTATCAACTCATGTATATAATCAATTTTCATGTTTCCATGAGGAATGTGGAGACCATATTATATATTACTGTGTCAAACCATTGGACCATTTCCAGGTTGATTCCTTAGTTTTTATTTTGGGTTCATTTGGATACCTTTCTTTATAACAACATTATTATATATGAATTGCAGGAAGATTTTGGATTATTTTTTATATTATTTCATGATTTTTCAATCAGTTGATTTATCCCATCTCCTATCCCATTTATAATTATTATAGATTTTAATTCCTCCCATTTTGACATTTTTATACCTTCATTACTAGTTGAAAATTTTGGGCCTACTGGATTATATACTCGAGTGGTTATTTATCTTTCTTCCTTCATTATTGACCTCGAAGGGGTAACTTTTTAGGGATGAGTTCATAACATCATATTTCTCCTCTCTGATTTAATGGTTTGTTCTATAACTCATTATTTATGAAACATGTTTTGTTGTGTTTGAATATCTTATATTATATCCATGTAATTTTATTATGTTCAAATGTGATTATCATCATCTTATGATTAATTATGATATATAAATTTTAATTTCTCTGTCTACCCTAATAGATCTTCTTAGTCCACCCTTCTTATGTTCCCATTTTCTAAGGATATAAAGAAATGTATTATGTATGATTTACCTAGAAGGGTATCACGTTTGGAGAATTTTTGTGAGATGATTAAGGATTTTTGGGATATAATAGGATCTTGATAGAAGGGAAAATTTTTATTTCATGAGAAATACAATGGTATAGTTACATAAATGTGGTATTCCTAATTCTCGAAAACAATAAACCTAAATTTTTCCTGGGTGTGTGATAGGCTTTGTGTAGGTTTTTGATAATTTAATTTTGGATGGTTAAAATGTTTTTTGGATTTAGTAGGAATCAAATCTAGCATATAACATATAAGTTTTTAGAACTATATTTGGGTGTATGGGTATGGGGTATTACAGTTGGAATCAGTGTAGGGATTAGATAACTTTTGTTTTTAAGATTTTATCAGATTAATATATTTTAATAGATTTGAAAACCATAATGGGTTAATAAGTTTAAGGTTGATTATATGTTTTAAGGTATAGAATCCATTTTAGGGTTTTTAATAGAATTTATAGTGACTAAAGATATTATTAGAAATGTTTATTGGGTTTTTGAAGATGATTGAACTATATGCAACCCCTATATATAACTTGTGATTTAATTATAAGGTTATTTTGGATGGGTTTTTATAATATTTTAAGGACATAAAGTATAATTTCTAGTTAGTCATTAGTGTTAATACATTCTTTTATGTGAAGGTAATTATGGTTTATTTAGATATAGGGTTATCATATTAATTGGAAATATTATAAGATTAAGGTGAATGGAAATTAATTGTGTAGTGTGAGATTTTATTTCACAGTATTTGATATTATTTATTGAATTAAAATTTTTTTATCTTTTGAATTAATATATAATTTTATTGTGGTTTCATTTCACAATGATTCCTATTATTTTTTGGAAAATAGTACATTTTTTAGACTATATGATTAGGGTATATACATTTTTGGAATGTGACATGAATAGTGGTTAATTTTGTATGGAGATAAATGTTAATTATATATTGTAATAAAATGTGATAAAATCTTTCTCATTTTTGGGTTTTCAATTTGGGTAGGAATATTTGGGAATATTTTAAAGGATAGTAATTAATGTAATGATTTATATTGAAAATTGGACATTATCGTCAAGGTTTTGGTGGCTAATGTATTATTTATTCAAATGGATATTTATCCATAATAATTATTATAATAAAAATTTATAAACATTATGGTTTTAGTATATTATATAAGATATAAGGAATAAATTTATTCCTTTTTCAACATTTTGATACATAAAAGGTTGATTTTCGTCCTTAAATAATATAAAATCCTCCGTGGTTATTCATTATTAATAATATTAGATGAAGAGGAGGTTGAAAACTAATAAAAAAAAACAAAATTAAATGGAAAAATTTAACTTATTTAATTGAGGAAATAAAGAAATTATATTTTATAATACTTTCCATCTCATTGGGAATATTATTATCAAGATCAAGGAAAAGGAAGACAAATCTACCAATTCTTATCACCCAACTATCAACATATTATATTTTAAAACACATTCACATGTATTGTTATGGAAATATTTTTGCAATTAAAAAAATTACTAATCAAAATTAAATCTACATATGATAGAATTAATATGTCCTAAAACTTTTGTATTTTTAATAGAAAATTATAATTATGAGGATAAAATTATTTTAAGGGGGAGAATGAAAAAACTCGGGATTTTAGTATGGATTAATTTAATCAAAAATCTTGATGACTAACTTGTGATATGCACAACATCAAACAAAATTGAATTACAATTTATGAAAATCAATTTTACGCATAAATTAATTATGAATATATAATATGAAAAGAAATATATTTATACCCATTAGAAGTTGATATAGAATAAGATGAATAAAATTTAATGTTTTAAAAGTTTAATCTTCTAAAAAACAATTATTATTTTATATTTTTTTCATTGTAAGTATAAATTTATGGATTGTAAAAGAATAATCTAATTAAATTAACTTAATTTTATAATTTTGAAAATAAAAATTTTCATATGTTGAATTTTTTGGATTTTTCTAAAATGGTTTATTTTTTTGGAGAATAGTGATGTATAATGTTTTTACAAATATTGTAACATTAATGAATTAAAAATGATATTATAATGATATATATTTTTGAGAAAATTTATTTACTGAATAAATGTTTTTATTTAAAAATAAAAAATAAAAAATAATAAAATATTGTGATGAATTTAAAAAACCTTGTTTGATATTTTAGAACATAGGTGTTGTTTTATTATAATAAAAGAAGTATTTTTTTATTATTCTCAATAATAAATATATAAAAGGACACATTTTTTAGGATTTTAAAGTTACATAAATACTTTATTATGATACATAAAACAATAAATTTCATGGGATTAATTTTATACAGGATTTTGGTGTAAATTATTTTTTATGTTAAAAATGCATTTTTTCTAATTTTGTTTTTCATTGTATTACATGTACTTATATTAAAATACATATTTACCACATATATAAATTAAATATTTTATATCATAATAGAGATTTTTAAAAAACATATTCCATTTATTTACTATAGTATATTTCATTATTAGTTATTAAATTATTTTACCACAGTAAAGTTAGTCACTAAGATACTGGTAGACATGATTACTATGGTATACAACATAACATATCCATAAAAATTATATATAAATGAGTGTATTTATACCTCACATGTACTATATTATAAACTTTTCCACATTTTTCAACATGAGAACAATAAATATATTAAAATTTTATATATGTTAAGAGTATTTTCAAGAGTTCCACTCCTATCACTTATAAAAGGATCCCCTCACCCCTTAAAATCTAGAACAACATTGAGAACATTTGAATAAACATGACCATAATAAGTACCTCCCCGAAAAACTTATCCACATAGTAGATCTTCTATTCTCACTAAAATACCATTCTTAGAAGGCTTATGTGGATACCTAAAAGAGGATATAAAAAGAAAAAGGTAATCATCATAAACAATTTCATTCAATTTTATTTCTCTATACACCTCTTATCAATATTCTATATACATATTAAAATAATAAAATATGTATAAATAATGTACTAAAATTTTAAAATTATTATTTAACAACCATCATCAATATATTTCAATCATATAGAAAATATAAATGTCGCTTATGTATACATGTGGACGATGACCTCCATGAATAATATATTTAATTTTTAATCACTACCTCAAATGGATAGTTATAAAGATGAATTTAATTAATAAATATGATATTTATAACATGATAATGATTTTATAAATTCTATATTAGAATTATATTAGGAAATTTTCATACTCATTCAACAATTATAAAATGTTCTTTTTTGGTTAGTTTTACCACATACATGGACAATATTATAAAGTTAATCTAATGTATTTTTAAATGGAATTATTATTTAATAATAATGAATTTTTGATTTTATAAAAATAATAGGATAATAATATATATATATATATATGTATGTATATGTATGTATATATCTTTGTGTGTGTTTGTATTTATTTGTTAAAAATTATTTTTTTCTATGAAATAAAAAATTCTGGAAATGAAAATTTTAAGATTTGTAAATGACTCATCACCATAATTTTGACGTAATATCAATGATACTCTATAATAATAATAAATAAAATTATAAAATACTACTTAACATTATATAGGTTATTAGACCATCACCCTGGTGCAAGTACAAAAACCAATGAGTCCAAACTTTATGGTAAATTAGATAGTTAACCCATAAATATTGGATATTTAAACAATGAATTATTAATATTGTGAAAAAATGTTATAAGTTAATAGTAAATATTAAGATAAATATTTATTTATTTATTATATAGATTTTTAATAATTATAAATTATAATAGATGATTTTAAAGGGCATCATACCTATTGGATGTCCATGGTAAGGGAGTCTAAACTCAAATTCATTTCACTAGATTATATAACATATTTATTGAATATATTATTACATGATTAATTTTTATGGAAATTGAAATTGAAATATTTTATTTTCAATTTAATTTTTTGAATTATATTTTTTTCATATAAAAAATTCATTTATTTATTATTACAACCAATATTATAATCTTTGTAAGGGTTTCTTAGTCGTAATATCAATTCTTTGAGATATTATTCATGTTATGAATCATTATTTATTTTATATGGTTTGAATATTTCACTATAAATATATTTTAATATATTATTTTATGTGATTAATATAATTCATTATAACACATTATGTTTTTATGAATTATTATTTTTAAAAAAATTAAAATTCTCTAATGGCATGCATTTCTGATACACCATGTCTAGCTTGCTTTATAAGATACACCAAGTTAATATCAAACTACATGCAACACTAATACTATTTATAGTTACAAAAAACATTAATTTTTTCTTGTGTTAATAAAATTTATAACTTTCATTGATAACTTGCATTACACAAAAGATCAAGTTTTACTGAACATCAATATTCTATTAATATTAGTCATTAATACGGTAGTCATCACCTTGACATTGGAATGGAAGGAATGAATAAGATTAAATAACTTTTGAATATTTTTCTTTTCAATATTAATTAGTCATAAATAAAATAAGAAACATTTAAATGAAATATATATATTTTTTAAAAAATAATATCTTTTCTAAAAGACAGATCATTGGTTCTCGACACACATAATTTAAAACTAAATTCTACACTACTATAAAATTTATTTGGAAAAATAAACTTCATTTTTGAAATATGAATTTCAAAATTATATTAGGGTGATTTTTTTTATTTTTCAATGAATTTTATTTTTTGATGAATAGTGAAAAATACAGAGCTTTAATTGAAAAATATGTTTTTATTTAATATATTACTATTGATTAATTATATATATTTTTTAAATTATAATTAGTTCAGTTATATATCTATTAATACAATAGGTGATTTTAACCAATTATATATTGAAATGGGTTATGAAATCTTTGTAAACTTTTGATCCTTTTCTCTCCAAAAACTCACTTCTCATCATGTGCAAGAGATAAATTTTAAATTACTTTTTTCCACTAATTGGAATTAAATTTGTAAAAATTGATTAAATAGTTGGAATAGTCACAATTTATAATTTCTTTTATGGTCAAAATATTTTTTTTATCATAATGATTAGTGAAAATAGTTAAACTTAAAAACACCAATTAAGGAAAAATGAGTTTACTTAATGGTTAAAGTTAGAATATAAGTTATATCAATGACCCAAAAATCATCTAAAAACCAATATATAGAAATATATTGAGACTTATTGCCTTAGTATATAATTATATGAGTTTTTGGGACACATTTCTATATAGGTTTCCCATATAATATGCCAAGTAGAGGAAACAAAGAAAAATATACATTTCCTCCTTGTAATTACTATAATGATTTGGAAGAGATATAAAACTACATAGGATCAATTAAACCTATTATATTGGAAGATAAATGGGTTTTTTAATGATTATTTATTTTAATTTTTTTTGAAATGATATACTTACATTAAAATATTATGAAACACTAACACATGAATTATTTCGTTAAAAACTACGTGAATCAAATGATACAAAAAATATTATAGTTGATGTAAATTGAATAAATTAATTTTTTTAAATTATTTTTTAGATTAATATATCATGTTAAATATGTGTTAAAAGAAAGGATTCGATTTCCATTATTATCTTGTTATTTTTTAAATTTAAATTAAATGAATATGTTAAAATTGACATTATTTTAATATTATAATAAATGTTATTTTATTAATTGATTTAAAATTACATAAAATAATATATTCTATCAATTGAATTATAAATATAAATAAATATAAATTTTTTTCCATTAACTAACTAATTGTTATATTATAATGAAAATATGTTACATTAATTTGAAAAAACTCAATTAGCACAGATTCATTTAACATGGTGTTTTCCATGTTACATGCACTTGTGTTAAAGATAAATTACAACACACATAGGATTTAAACATAAAAAATTAAATATAATATTTATAGTAATTTATCCCTAATTATAGGATAATTATATATCTATATTTGTCCTAACAAATAAATTACTAAGGTTATAAAACTTGTTAACATAATGAAGAAAATTGTAAAATAAGGAAACAAAGAATTTAAGGTATGAAAATTTTAAAACATGATTAAAAATTTGTGATGGACATTTATATCTACCATATCATCCATTAAAACCTTTAATTATTAGTTTTGGAGAAAATTAATGTAACATGGACCTCCAAATAATTAATATTGGGGGGGTATTTACAAGAATGCCACTCCTCCTCAATTATAAAAGTGCACTCACTCTACCAACTTATTCACACCTCAATGAATTTTGGATTTAACAATATATACCTAAATCAATTTCCAAATTCCACACACTCATCCTTGAAATCATATTTTTTGTAGAAATATGTCCTTTAAAGGCTTTAGTGAAAACCCAAGGAGGATACCCAAAGAAGAGGTAATGATCTTCAATCAATTTTTTATATATATTACTACACCTACTTCAATTCCATACATATTATAATTATATAATAACCTAGGTATATTAAATATAATTAGTTTTTAAGGGTATGACCTAAAACCACACACACTTCCATCAAATGGGTTAATAAATTACTGTTCATGTGTGTGGCAGATTTCCACCATGCGATCTGATGTCGTTCATTCTTCTATTACAACATATAAAGGATAGAAATATTGATGTAAATGTTATTTATATATTAAATATATGATATTTATAATATTATTCTTATCTTGAATTTTTTATTTCACAAATAACTTCATTCTTTCCATTTTATTAGAAAACTATAACGTTGTTTGTGTGTACGGAGGACTACCGTATCGCAAAGTGATGTGATTCATTAAATCTTCAAAAAGAATGTTTTAAGGATGGATTTAATCAAAATATTATAAATATATATATATATATAATAAATTTAATATAATTATAATATATGTACATAAAATTTGTTTTAATTCAATATGACCTCAAAATGGAAACACCATCCATGGGTACGTACGACCTACCGTCTATATGAGAGGTGTATTTCATTTATTATCACTAAATTATACGAGTTAGAAAAAATAAATATTTAATGAATATATATGATATTTATCTGATGGTTTAAATTCTTTAAATAATGAAGTCATGTTCAAAATAAGTAGACCAAAAATAATAAGTCCAAACATATGTGAAAAACAATGCGGTTATTACCTAAAAGGTACTTTAACATAGGATTGTTAATATATGAGTAATATAAACTCTTAATAAAATATTATATGGTAGGATATATATCAATAATTTAATATTATATATCTATAATAAACATAATTTTATTATATAGGATTTTTGAATGTGTATGAAGGATGTTAAAACATAATGTTAGAGATTTCCACCTCACTTTTTTATTTTGTGAGACACATGAAATATTCACCATCTATTTAATATATGTGGTGTATATGAATCCCATGAATTTAATTTATTAATATAATTATAGAATTTATTGTTATTTAAATATCCATTTTAGGATCTCTCTTTCATGGGGTTTATGCATCAAATGTTACCAAACTGGTAAAGGATTTTTGTCTCAAATTGGATTTTTTGAGACATATGTTATATTATGAAAGTATATTACTTCATGTGTTGAATATACAGCCTCATAGACATGTAATATCTTGAATTTATCTATCATCATGATATTTTATTTTTTATTTTATGTTATTCCATTGCGGGGCTTGATATTCTAGGTTTACAAATTTAGAATGATTTTATTATATAGTCTCATTGTTTATCTGGATTGTTTATGATTATTCATCCAATGATAAAATATTATGATCTACCTCTAAATAATTATAATAAAATTTCTCTTCATATATTTATTCTATATATCATCATGTAATGGGCCCATTTTTCTATATTTTGGTACATTATATAATTAAGAAATGTTTTGAAGAAAATAAGACCTTATTTACTCTTCGGTCAGAAATCAGTTTTATTCCAAAACTAAGTTTTATAAAAATGATTAAAAAAAATATTTAAATTATATTTTTAGATTATTTTCAAATAAAAGTATCTGAAAAATATTTTTTCTTTAAAAATTATTTTAAATTATTTTTACATCTTCTTATATAATTTTTTAAAGTGTTTTTAAAGGAAAATATTTGTGAAAATGTTTTATGTTTTAATAAGTGATTTTCAAGGAAATGATATTTTATTTTTGAAATGACCCAAATGATCATTAAAAATAATTTTCTATATAATATTAAATAATTATATATATTTTATGATTTATTGGGGATATTATCCAAGAACACCATTCATATTCTTCAAATGAATGGTTTATGTTTTGATATCATTATATTTATAAAACTTCATTATCTTCTATAGGAAACACCACAATAAAATTATTATGAAATATTATTCTCTTCATGGTTTGATATATGATGAGATGTTAATGATACCAAGTTCATTTCATGGGTTATGATGTGATGAATGTTTATGATCTTGTGGGACACATGTGTATTATTTTTATTATGTGATGAGTGGGACCAATATCTCTATCCGATGCATTGGGTAATAATGGATAACTCATTAGTATATTTATTATGTGTCCACTAGATTAAATGTTCAAAATGTTATCTGTGATCCTTATTTTATAATAATTTTTTTACATGAACTTGATTACATTTTTATAATGTTATCGATTATCTTAATTACATGTTACCAATGTTACGTGTTAGCCCAATTACATGTTCACAATATTAAGGATGGACCTATCATTTCTTTCCACAATGATATATTTGATCCTGATTACATGTTGACAATGTTATGTGTGGACCAAATTATAAGTTCATAATTTTATTCATGTTCCTATCACCCATTTCTATAATTTTATGTATGGAATGATATTCATGTCAATAATTTTATGAGAGGGCCTAAATATATGTTATTAAAATAATGGTTGATCCCATTTCTATTTATACTTGTTCACAATGTTATTAGATAACGTGTATACCAAAAATTCCATGTATTATTCTAATTTTGTGGTATCATGGATCATGTTATTTGTTTATTTTATGATTTGTGTATTATGAAATTCCAATATTTATTTTATGAGTCATGATTCTGATTATTGATATGCATGGTATGTTTTTCAAATGTTATGATAATGTTCTCATACTCTTATATTCATCTTATTCATATGTATATCCTTTATTTACCCTTACTGGGAATATGAGATCACCCTTTCTTATATTACCATTCCCTATTTTATTAATATATGTATTATATAAGAGTTTCCAATGAGCCTGTACCCTAGTGGTACAGGCTCCTGCTTGGCATCCAAAATACCCAGGATTGAATCCGGGTAGGGGAGAATTTCCCAAGTACTGTAGCAGGTACTATTGCAGCGGCGACACTGTAGCAGCGACAACACTGTAGTGGTGGAGGGAATGTAGAAGATACTGTAGCGGTGGCAGTACTGTAGCAGGTTCTCTGCACGGGTACTGTACCAGTACTGTTCACTGAGGGGTACTTTAGGCCAAAAAATGGGCTTTCAAGCCTTGTATTAGGCCACTTAGCCTCAGGCCTTCGGGCTATGTAATGGGTCTCCCTCTACCCAGTCTAAAGAGGTCTTTGCTTTGAAATAAGAAATTGAGGCTTCAGCCCCATGCTTTAAAAAAAATATATATTATATAAGAGTTATAAATGGGAAGATATTTGTGGGAAATATTAAAGATCTTTCACAATATTAGAATATTACAATCCATGTTTCCAAAGGCACTAAACTATTATTGTCTACATGCATGTGTTTGTATAATATATTGAATATTCATCTAAAAAGATGTAATATCCATTTATTAAAATCTTAGGTTATTAAAGTTTTATCAATGGAATGGTTTAGATAATCTTTGTAAACTAGGATTAAAAAATTTAGTGAGATTCCTTGGGATGTTTCTAAGGACTAGTATATGGATGTCTATAAAGATAAGTATAAGGATGAGTCAATGTATAGGAAAATATCACTGAATTTTGGTAATGGATAGAGAGATTAGTATCCATGAAATAAATCCATGTATAGATTATACATGTTGATGTGCCTCTAAGATAGATATACCTAGTGGAATCAACTTTGAAAACACAATATTGAGCAAGAATCAACCAGAAACTGGTTCACAAAAACAAGCCTTAATGCATATCTAGTTTTGATTATTCCACGAGTTATGATTTGGAAATTCAAAAACACTTTTCAAACAACCATGAATGATTTAAATAGAAGTTGACTATTAATAAAAAAGGATAAGACTACGGTGGCCTAGATTAAACAAGGAGTTATGATTTATACACCGTATAAGATATTTTTAATGATTATGTAGATTTTCACTATAATTAATATTCCTCACATTTTTCTTTTCATTTTGGATGATGGATATAACTATAGGGAATCACGTTACCATTGAATCTGATGAATAATTTAGTGATCATGAGAAATTAAATTTGATAACTACTAGAAAGGAATATATCATGATTATTTTTAATTAGAAATCATGATATATGATTATTAATGTGAACTTAAAAGAGATTATTGAAAAATATAGTAATTGAACTATGTAATGTTTTTGATATTTAACTAGGAAATATATATAGAGTAAATAGTCCATATCTTCCAATATCACAAGAATGTGGGATGAAAAACCTGAAGGAATGTCTCAAATGGAGAAGAAGATGTTATCTTGGTGGAAGAAAGGGTCATGGAGTGAAAAATCATCAAGGAGTTCAATGTCATATCTGTGGAGAACATGTAAATTACCTAAATAAATTACATGAAATAATAATTAAATTCTATAGTAATGAAATACCTATTCCATTCCAATCATTTAATTGGGATTTTTTAAGTATTTATGTATTTGGATTCAAGATTAATGAATTGTGAGGTATATAGGGATTGTTTAATATATGTTTTTTTGTTATTGATTATAATTAATATGTTGAATGGTACTAATGAAATATAAAATTTATTTAATTGAAAGGTTTTATTTTTTTGGAAAAATCATGATTAAAGTAAGGTAACATTTAATATGTTACCAATGTTGATATAATGATGTAGGGGAAAAATATATTAGATATTAATAAGGAAATTTGATAGTAATGATAATATTGGAACTGATTATTTATTTTTTGAATAAGTTGTTCATTCTATCATGGATAATGTTCAAATAATTTTGGATTTACTGAATATATCCAATAATTAAAATAAATAATGGGGATGAATGAATGTTTTCAATAAAGAATTATCTTAATTTAGTCTATTGACATGTTTTAGAAAAAAAGGTGAAGAATGTATTTTCATGTTTGGTATTTTATAATCAATATCCACTTTAATATATATGGGAAATCAATGTTAATCTGATTTTGAAAAATTTGTCTAATTTCTTTCAAATGTTTTTGATTGTCATATATTATATGATTCAAGAGATAACTATTAATGAAATGGTTTTTGTTGAAATTTGAATGTGGTTTTAGTGAATAATGTATTACATCACTATATGAAGATTTATCTATATTGGGTACCATGTGAAAACCATAAAATTGTGATGGTAAATAAATAAATAATAAATAAATTTTAATAGTATTTATGGATATTATTATCCATTGGGGCTACATGCATAACCAATTTGCCTTAATTTTTGGAGTAAGAGGTGAAGTGAAAATTGATCATGGAAAAAAGGATGATATTATTAATATGAAATGGAATGAAATAAAATAAGTGTATATTCTTGTGGAAATTATTCAAATTCTTGAAAATTATCTTGAAATAAAAATTTCATCATTTTACCATCATTTTCGATGAATAAAATTTTCCCTTATATCATCATAAATTTTTGTTTTTTACTATTATAATTTCTCTAGATCACCCAATTTATTGTGATCACTATTCTATATACCTCTTTATACTTACGAATTTTCTTCTATGCCCAAATCTTATGTTCCCACCTATGTTCTCATATGTGGAAACCTAGTTATGAATTACTTTAGGTAACCATTATGCTTCCATCATTCCATTTAAAAGTAAGTTCTAGTATTCATTAATATAATGTTGGTTTATATAAAATGAAATTTAATGTATTAAAACATTGATGAACCAAAATACATTTAAAAGAGAAATTAATTTTAAGGGGGGTGGGATACAATTTAACACCATGAGTTTTTAAGAATTTTTTTAGAGTAAATTAATATTCATTAATGGATTAAATTGAAAACTACACAAATAGTATAATTGTTTATACATAACATTATTTGAATCATTCACTAAACAAAACATTGAGTTTATCTTGTAGTACAAAAAACACTATGTTTTCAAGTGTTATGCACAATATTGGTTTCCATCAATATCTTATGTTACATGATAGTCCAATTTTTACCAAACTTCAATATACAATTAATATTATTCCTTAATATGATTATTATAGCCTAGCTATTTGAATGGAGGGAACTAAAAGGAATCAATATCTTATGAGAATATATAGTTTTCACATTTTTCATTTATAAATAAAATATAAATCATTTATAATTAAAAGAAATGTTTTCTGAAAGCAAAGCATTTATATAAGATAGTTTAACAGTGCTTGGTGAACCCAATTTAAAATTAAATTTTATCAATTATATAAAATTTATCTAATAAAATAAAAACCATTTTTCAAAGTAGGAATCTGAAATTATATTTTGGTAAATTTTTGGAATTTTTCTAAGATGTTTCATTTTTTGACGAATAGTGAAAAATATGGAGTTTTAAATAAAAACTGCCATTTTGTTTAATTCATTTATAATGTTTAATTATATTATAAATTAGTCTTAATGTATAATTAGTTCAAATATATATTTTTTAATACATTTTCTGTCATTGGAATAAAATTTATATTGAAATTTAGTGTGAAAGTTGTTTTAAAATTTTGATCATTTTCAATTTAAAACCCTCATTTCTCATAATGTATGTGGGATTAATTTTAAATTAAAATTTTCCAATTTTATGAATTTATTTTAGAAAAATGGATTCCATATTTTTCATGAAAATAATTAATATTTCCTAATAAGTTCAACTTAATTTTTTACCATACTAATTAGTGAAAAAAGTTACAATTAATTATAATGATTTAAGAAAAAATGAGTTTACAAATTGACTAATCATAGAATATATGGTGTAAGAATTACCCAAATGTAGTCCAAGACCCATTATATAGAAATATATAGACCCTTATTACCATATGATCTATTTTTATGAGTTTTTAGGAAACATTTTATTGAAATTGACCCAACTAATATGTTTTGTAAAGAAAAAGGAAAAAATATTCCTTTCTTCCTTTTAATTTCTATAAGTGTTTTTGAATAGGGAAAAAACTACCAATATTCAGATTAAAATTATATTTATGAAAATAAATGAGCTGGTATTATCAATATAATTTAATTATTTTTTAGACATATAATTTCATAAAATTCGTAAGAAACACCATAACAAAAATTATTTAGTTAATTATTAAATAAATCAAATAATACTAAAAACATTTAAAGTGAGCTCAATTGAATGAAATATTGTGTCAAATTGTTTTTTAGATTAATATGTCATCTTAAATAGGTTTTATAGTAATTTAATATATTCCCATTAATGTTTTGATGTTTTTTATTTTAAACTAAATGAATAATGTAAAAATTGGCATTAAACTCATTTTATAATAAATTTAATTTTATTAATTGATTTAAAATCACTAATAATATTATATCCTATTAATTTATATTTAAATATTAATAAATATAAATTATTATTAGTTTTTTACCAATTATTCAATTATAATGACTACATTTCTTGTCAAATTTAATAAACTCGATTAACACGATTATTATTAAAGTGATTTTTTTTGTGTTTTACATGCACTTGTATTAAAGTTAATTTCCATAGATCATTGGATTTATACATTATATATATTATATCATATTTAGAATTAGATAATTAAAATTATATTTTATGTTACACTCTTAATTAGTCTAAATTACTAAATTACTTAAGTTAGAAATATATTTTACAAGATGTAAAACCTAAATTGTAAAATAGGGAAACATAGATGTCAAGGAATACCGTGTTCAAAACATGTGTGTAAATGTGTTTTTGAGGTTTTTATAAACTATATCGTCCCTTAAAACCTTTAGTTATTATTATCAAAGAATCTTTAGGTAATTTTTACTTCCTAATAGTGAATATTTTTTTAGTGTTTACAAGAATTCCACTCCCCCTCAACTATAAAAGAGAACTCACTATCCCCTTTTCTTCGTAACTCTTATACCTTTTGTGTAATTATCCAAAGATTTTTCAATGGAATTACCTTCTTTTAATTATCCCTTAAAGAATAATCAAAATAGGTAATATAGTGAAATATGATGATACTAAATACTATTTGACTATTAAACATATTATTTCCACTTCTGTGTCTTGAATTTCAAAAATATGACACACACAGTTGCGTTCAGGGTGATTTTTGGGGTCTAATGGAACAAAATTAATTTTTGGTGAATATTAACCTACCCTTATGAATATTAACCTACCCATATTAATATTAATACAACCCATATGAAATTTAAAGGGTCTAAAAGAATAGTAACCTCACCTTTGAATGTATAAATAAAATTTAGGCATCTTATAAGTGATAATATGACAACAGTAAAAGTATTGGTTTTTTGTAAGTCAGAAATAAGTAATTAAAATTAAATAATTAATTTAAATGAAAATATATTTTCCTAAAAGGTGTATATAAATTAACATTTCTATGTCTTATAGTTTTAAGATAATTTTATAAGACCTTATATAATTTTTGAAAGCATTATAAAATCATTTATAGTTTTAAAATCTATATTTTTCAAGTAAATTAATATTTTAATTAAAAATAAAATTAATCACATTTATAAAATTATTTTTGAAAAATTGATTTCATTTTTTGATTCTATATTTCTAAAAAATGTTAAGGTAAATTTTTGTATTTTTCTGAAATACTTGAATTTTTGATGTATAGTGAAATATGATAATTTACAAAAATAACCTAGAAAAATTAATTATTGAGTCATGAGTGATGTTTTACTGATTTCAGCACCATTAGATCGAACTCATATGAACTTATTACTATTTCTTGAAATTTAATCATCACATTTTCTTGTCTTATGGATAAAATTTAAACTAATGATTAAAATACTAAGAAAACTGTCCTTCCCTCCACTATAAAAACCACCCACACTCCCCTCTTTCCTTAAATCCTATAATGCTCTATGAATTGCCTAAATTCTACACATATCTCTCCCCAATATCCTCACCCACATCTAAAATCCCTTGGTCTCATCAAAAGACCAAATCCTCTCCCCTTAAGAGGCTCTAAAGGATGTTTAATTCAAGAGGTAAATTCCACTTTTCAGTTCTTTTACTTTCCATTCAAGTTCCATTGTTTTCTTTTCTATATATACCTATACTTGTAAAATTTTTATAAAAACTATAATAAATTATATGTACTGTAATTTAGTTATTATAATGGAAAAATATATTATCATCTCTTCTTCACCCTTCTATTATAACAGTAGTAAAAACCCCATATGAGATGTGTTAATTTATCACATTCAAGGATGATGGGTTTTCAGTTTCCATTAACATCTTAAATTATGGTAAATAAACCATTATTATGGTTACAAAAGACTATAATATATGCATTATGTCTCATATATGTTTCTAAAATATTTTTTTCGAAAATATTTTTTATTTAAAAAAAAATGTGTTCATTATGATCAAAATACACCAATTAACCCAAAAGGTTACCACAAAAGCTTTATATAATGAATCATCTTAACTCAAAATAAGAAAATGATATTTAAAACCATGTAACATTATTTTTTATCTATTATATAACTCTATTTCTAGAAATCCATATTCATTTTACATGATTATCCATTCATGTATATAAGTAAACCGATCATGAAACAGACAGACCCAAATAGTCAAATTTAATCTCAATACCAATTAAAAGAGTTATGAATTAACTCAAAAAGGTTATAATAAATCAATTACATGTAAAATAGGATATGTAATTATTAATTAACTAACCTAATTTTATTATTCATGTCATTAATATCAAGTGGAGAACACCTTCAGACTTATGGTAAGGGATTCTACCCAAACCTCAATTATTCCATCGGGTTGTTCTTACTATCTTTTTACCCAAATGAAATACATTATTCTATTTATATAAATTTTATAATTTATATTTATATATCCAGAGTCTTTTATCAATATCCATTAAGCATTTTATTTTGGGGATATACATGCTTTTAAGTGATTCCCTCCTCAATACTTCCCGTTAAGCAAACCCGTTTTGAGGGAACGTCAGGAATTTTTACCAAATTTCAAGTGAAGTATACCATATTTTTTAATAAACCATTGTTTTTAAAAAATAATCCTTGATAATATGCATAGATTTTTGTTTCTCTTATGGTTTTATATGAAATATTATACATTTTTATTTTAAATGCTCTTTAGTATTTTCCTTAAAACCGCGCTAAAATGTTTTAATGATAAAATTTCATAAATACTTATTTTACATGATATCACATATATTTGACATCACATACCATGATATATGATTCTGTATGTTCTAATTCATTTCCTTCATGGATAATTGTATGATACTCCCATTAAATAATGCTTTATGACATGATTATGATACCTATTTCCTTCCATGGGTTCCTTTATCTTTATATATGATTTATTATGTATGATTTATTATGTGGAAAGCATATTCATGAACATGTTAAAATGGGTGTGCCTAGATAGATATCCATTGAATTGTGTAAATTTAAGTCTCATGAGATGTTATGTGCAACGGTCATGGTGGTTATCCTTGACTTGTGCTACCAAGTGAAACTGTCTTAGAGGTTAGCCTTGACTTGTTCTCATCTAAGTGCAACAAACCTTAACTCATGCTAAATTTAGATTTTCTGTTGCTTCCAATTAAAAATGATCCTATGTTTATATGAACCCAAGTAATACATGTTATGGTTCCATATGTTCAATTACATTGTACGCCTTTTTGTAACATTATGTCATTCTTCCTAACCAATGTGCTAAAGCATTATTATTATTCTTATTCCCTTGCTGGGTTTTTAGCTCACACCTTTGTTCATGTAATCCCTAGGTTATCCTATGTCGATGTATGAGCACAATTAAATTTAGGAGTTCAATGTGAAGATTAAATAATGAACTATTTTATTTTTCTCAGTTTTATATACCTAGTCTTCAAATACACTAGACTTAACCACCATTTTCTAGTATTACGATGTATAATTATCATGTAATGTTATGTGAAAAAGGCTAGGATCACTATAGTTTGTATCGGAGGATGGTCTAGTTATTTCTAGAGATTATAAATAGATCACTTTATTAAGAACCTTAAGGATGTGATTATGTAAAATAATACATCCCTAGATTATGGTAAATTTAGAATAAGTGGTTTATCAAGAATATACATCCATGTTTACATAAAAATAGGTAGAGGTGGCTCTGGAAAAAATGTATCTAGGTGTAAAACCCAAAAACACAGCTTTGAGCTCGACTCGAACAAGAACTAATGCACAAAAACGGTCCTTGCCGCACTCTTGGTTTGACAATCTTAGGGGACATGCTTTGGTAAATTCATTAGATTATTAAGAACCATTATTAAGGGAAATACAAAGGCCCATAAGAATATATGTTAATAAATGGATCATGGATAACCTAGATTGAATCCTAGGGAATCACAAGTTAGGATTTACTATTCCATTAATAGATTATCCTTTTATCTTTAAAGTTTCCATTTTATGCTTATTACCTAAGTATTCAAGCCCCCTAATTGTATGTTCTTTTTGATAGTTAATGGCAGGAAATAGAAGAACATGTTCCAACAATCAATGTGATAGGGAATGTGAAGATTTCCCTAATGATATGCCAAATATGATCGGAACGTGTGCTCAAAACATCATGACAATACTTTCTTAGTAGGATCAATTTATAAATAATAACTTGAATCATGCAGAATTCCTATCTACCAGATGGAAAGAGCAAGTTGTCGTATATTCATTCATATGACAAAGGCCTCCCATTTTTAGTGGATCTTATGATCCCCTACTTGAATAATAATGGATTAACTCTATTGAAAAGATATTCCCTATCCTTTAGTGCTTAGGAGAATAGAAATTTGTACTAGAAGTCTATCATTTTGATGGGGAAGCTGATAAATAGTGGAATCTCATAAAAATATGTAGTTGAAGGAGGACATTGATTCTATAGATAGGGAGAATTCAAGAGAATATTTATCAATAAATATTTTCCCTGAACCGTCCATATCAAGATGTAAAGGGAGTTACTCAAACTCATGTAGAAGGAATATGAGTCTATCGAGGCGTATATATCACACTTTACAAGGCTTGCAAGGTATGTCTCTAGCTTTGTCATGAACACCAAAATCAAGGTGGATCACTTATTTAGCAGTATTAATCTGATTCTATGAAATTTATTTGCAATTAAAAACTTTGATAGTTATTTGGATATTGTCTATTGTGCCCTCAAGGTTGAAATTTATATCATAGACTCATAATGGTCTCGTGAACCCAATGAAAAGAATAAGAAAATGGATTCTAATGTTGGTGGTTTGGAAAATAAATAACACGCTGGAAAGAATATCAAACATCCTATGTGTCAAATTTTTTTGTAAAATCATCTTGGGAACTGTTTAAAAGGAACCCGAAATTGATTCAAATGTGGAAGAATTAGACATCTGGGTAAAAACTATTGAAGGGATATGAAGAATCCTGATAATGTGGAAGAAGAAAATAAGGTTCAAATAAATTCTCAGCCAGTGGTGAAGTGATAAAATTTGAAGTAACATTGAAATTATGCGAAAAATTTCACTAAGATGAGGGTTTTTAGATTCAATCAACAAAAACCTACAAGGAAAAAAGGAAGGGCTTATGCCATCACCACTACTGAGGTGGAGCCAGGAAATGATATGGTGATAGGTATTCAATTTATTCATCCAAGAATAGAAAATGTACTATCGGATTTGGGTTCTATGCATTCTTCAACATATTTCAATTTTAGTATAACTATTTTCACACCACCTCAAAATTTAGAGGATAAGTTATATGTGAGAACACTGAATGGGGAAATTATTGCATCGAAGGTTTATAACTCCTCCTCAGTTAATATATGTGGGATGGACCTCCAAAAAAAATATCATCATACTTTCTTTAGTGGAGTATGATGTCATCTTGGTCATGGATTGACTATCTTTATACAATTCCATCATCAATTGTTAGGAAAGGGTGGTTACTATTCACATCCTGAAGCATCCTCCAATTCTTTACAATTGTAAGGAGGAAGATGAAAATATTTTAGAATAATTGTCTCAAGTGTGGATATTACTACCCTATGAGAAACTATGTATATCTCAAATGATTGAGATAAAGGAGATGATACTTCTTGAAGATATGCCCATCATGAGGGATTAAAGTAATGTATTCCTTAAAGAGATTCATGATATTTATCATGATTGGGAGGTTGGGTTCTCAATTGAACTTATTCATGGATCTCTATCTATATCATATTAACCTTATAGAATGGGAACTGTAGAGATAAAAGAGCTAAAGAAGTAGTTAAAGGATAATATGTTTATGGGTTTTATATGCCCAAGTGCTTCACCATGGGGTGTGCCAGTCCTCTTCATCAGGAAGAAGGATGGATCAATGTGCCTCAACATTGAATATCACTAGCTCAATAAAATCATGATAAAGAACAAGTTTCCCATACCATGGATAGATTACTTGTTCGATCAGCTTCATGGGGCAACTTATTTTTCTAAGGTGGACCTTTGGTTGGGATATCATCAATTAAAGGTGAGGAAGGAAGATATTCCCCAGTCTACCTTTTGAATGAGGTCTGGACACTATGAATTCATAGTGATGCCATTTAGACTCAAAAATTCTCCAAAAAAATTTCATGGATTTAATTAATAGAATTTTTAGAGATTACCTTGACCAATTTTTAGTAGCCTTTATCGATGATATTCTGATATACTCTAAGAGATATGAAAAACATGTGGAGAATTTGAATACTGTGATAAAGACATTGCGAAGGTAAAAGCTATATGAAAAGTAAAATAAATGTGGGTTCTTTGTGGATGAAGTATCATTATTGGTTCATGTTATAATGTGAAAAGAGATATATATAGATCCTTCTATGAAAAAGGTAGTTGAAGAGTGGCCTAGGACAATATCAGTAATGGAGATCTATAGCTTCCTGGGTATAATTATGTATTACCAACAATTTGTGGAGAAAATTTCATTATTTTCAAACCCATTGACAAAGATGACACAAACAGGGGTGATGTTTTTCCGAACCCAGGAATATGAGTTAAGATTTAAGGAGCTCAAAAAGAGGCTTATTACTATGCCAATACTCACACTCCCAATAAGTGGAGAACTATTTTTGGTGTACAGTGATGCTTCAAAGAAGGGATTAGGAGTTGTACTGATGAAAAAAGATAAAGTGATAGCCTACGCCTCATGGAAGATGAAAATCCATGAGGAAAAATATAATACACATGATTTGGAGTTTGAGGCTGTGATTTTTTTGTTAAAAATATGGCGTAAATTTCATTTATAGGGAGAAGTTTGAGATATATACTGATCACAAGAGTCTAATATATATATTCCCACAAAAGGAGATTAATATGTGCCAGTGAATATGGTTAGATATCATCATGTATGATGAATTCCCAATCCACTACCATCCTCATATGGAAAATAAAGTGGCAGATGCTCTAAGTAGAAAGGATCCTGTATCTTTATCAATGATGAGAATTAGAAAGGACTCTGTCTTCTTAGATTTTCAGAGGATATACATGGGAATAATTAAGGGAGGAACATCATTAATCATTTATCAAATTATTTCTCAACAATCCCTTGTAGAGATATTAAAGGATGCTCAATGAAAATATGTAGAAATTCCGAAAAGTGTTGAAACTATCAGAAATTAGAAATCCCTTGAGTTCAAGATTTATAAGGAAGGAGTTGTAAGATATGGGTCAGGATTTTATGTACCATCTGGTCTAGAGATAATGAATAAGTTTTTGAAATATGCACATAGCTCAACCTTCTCTATTCACCCAAGGGAAAAACGATGTATCATGATCTTTGAGATAACTTTTGGTGGAAAAATATGAAGATAGAGATTACTGAATATACATCAAAGTGCCTGGTATTTCAATAAGTGAAGGCTAAAAGAAAAAATTATAAGGAGACGCTACAACCAATACCCATGCCAACATGGAGGTGGGAGAACATCACCATGGACTTTTTCATGGGACCTCTAAGGAAATCTATAGGAAAAAATAATACATGGGTTATTATGGATTGTCTTACAATGATAACACAATTTTTCCCAATACAAGGGGATTTATCATTGGATACACTTTCATAGATATATATAAAAAAGGTTATAAGGATGCATGGAGTATCACTATCATTTATATCTTATAGAGATTCTAGATTCACCATGAAGTTTTGGAAAAGTCTCCAACATGCTCTAAGCACTGAACTGAACTTCAATACTTTTTATCATCATCAAAAAAGGGCCAATATGAGTGAAATATTTAGACACTGGAAGATATGTTGAGAGTATTTTATAAGGAATTCAAAGGATGATGGTACCAACATCTTCCATTGGTCAAATTCTCTTAAAACAAAAGTTTCCATTCAAGCATCCAAATGGAACTATACAAAGCCCTTTATGGGAGAAGGTATAGAACACTGATGTGTTGGGATGAAGTTGGTGAGTGTAACCAGTTAGGACCTAAAATGGTCTATGAAACAGTGAGAAGGTGAAAACCATTCAGCATCACATCTAGGCAGACCAAATTTGACAAAATATTTATACTGATAATCATTGAAAAGACATTGAGTTCAATGTTGGAGACAAAGTATTTATCTACATATCTCCATGGCACAAGGTCTAAAGGTTTTCAAAGAAAGGAAAGCTAAGTTCAAGGTAGATCAAACTCTTAGAGATCCATGATCATGTTGAAGCTGTATCCTATTGATCAACACTTCCACCTACTATTTATAAAGTGTATGATGTCTTCCATGTATCCCTATTAAGAAAGTACAAACCATATCTTTCACATGTACTGTCTTCAGAGGTGGTACAGTTGGAGAATGATAATTTTTAGGATAAGAATCCAGTGAAGATATTAGATCATAGTGATAAAGTTATACATATTAAAAATTCTCATTTGGTAAGTACTATGGATGAAACATAAGTACGAATATGAAACATGGGAACTAGAGGATCCAATGAAGGAAAAGTACCTACACTTCTTTACAACTTAATATGTAAAATGAAATTTCGAGTGAGAAATTTCATAAAGGGGGAAGAATGTAATGACCCAAACTTTAGTCAATAGAATTACCTTCTTATAATCATGCCTTATAGTATAATCACATTAGGAAACAGAATAAAATATAATGATACTAAATACTATGGGACCATTAAACAAAACATTTCCACTTCTGTGTCTTGAGTTTCAAAAATCTAACATACATGGTTGTGTTCAGGGTGATCTTTGGGGTCTGATGGTACAAAATTACTTTTTAATGAATAGTAACATACCCTTATGAATAGTAACATACCCTTATGAATAGTAATATGACTCTTATGAATATTAAATATTGCAGAACAATAGTAAACTCAACCTTGAATGTATAAATAAAATTGAGGCATCTTATAAGTGATAATATGACTATAGTGAAAGTACTGGTATTTTTGTAAGTCATAAATAATTAATTACAATTAAATAATTAATCTAAAATAAAATTTATTTTCCTAAAATATTTTAACAAATTATCAATTTTATGCCTTTTGGTTTTAAGATAATTTTTTAGGACATTATGTCATTTTTGGAAGCATTATAAAACCAGTTAATGTTTTAAAATTTTTATTTTTCACATAAATTTTGATTTTAAATAAAAATTAAATTAATCATATGTAGAAAATTATTTTTGAAAAATTTATTCCAATTTTGGAATCTAGAAATTTAAAAATTGCTAAGGTGAAATTTTAGGAGTTTTGTAAATACTTGAATTTTTGATGAATAGTGAAATACGATAATTTAATAAATAAGCCAAATACATAAACTATTGAGTAATGGGTGATGTTATACTAATTTAAGAAACATTGGTTCTCAATCCCATGAACTTATTACTATTATTTATCATGTAATAATCCCTAATTCTTGTCTTATGGATAAATAATAAACCAATGATTAAAATATTAAGAAAACCCTCCTCCCCTCCACTATAAAAACCACCCACACTTCCCTGTTCTCTTCACTTCTCTCAAGCATTTTTACTTTCCTAAATTATAATCATATCTCTCCTTATGATCCTCCCCCATTTCAATCAGCCCATGGTCTCTTAAAAAGTCTAAATCCTATCCCCTTAAGAGGCTCTTAAGGAAGGTTAATTCAAGAGGTAAATTCCTCTTTTCAATTCTTTTACTTTCATTTCAAGTTCCTTTGTTTTCTTTTCTATCCATACCTCTACTCATTAAAATGTTATGAAAACTCCAGTAATATATATGTACTTTACTGTTATTATTATAATGGAATAAGTTATTATCATCTCTCTTTTACCCTTCTTTTATAGTAGTAGTAAAAACACCATATGAGATTTGTTAATTTACAACATTCAAGGAAAATGAGTTTTTAATTTACATTACTGTATTCAATTATAGTCATGAAAACATTAAAATGGTTGAACCATACTATTATATATGTATTATGTCTTATATATGGTTTTGGAATCTTTTTGTACACATAGTTCTGACTTACAAATCAAAATGTGTTCGTCGTGATTGAGAACGACCAATTAACCCAAAAGGTTATCACTAATGTTTTATATAATGAATCATCTTCACTCCAAATAATCAAATTAAACTTAAAAAAATTTAACCTTATGGATGATCAATAATATAACTACAATTCTGGAAATCTATATTCAATTTAATTGGTTATCCATTCATGTTTATAAGTAAATTGATCATGAAACAAACAGACCCAAACAATGAAATTTAACCTCATAACCAATCAAAAAGGTTATGAACGGACTAAAAAAGGTTATACTAAAAAAATTACATGTAAAATAGGATCTATAATTACTTATTAATGAACCTAATTTAATTATTTAGGTCATTAATATCAAGTGGAGAAGACTATCAGACTTAAGGTAAGGGGTTC
This sequence comes from Viscum album, assembly GCA_963277665.1. Taxonomy (NCBI): domain Eukaryota; kingdom Viridiplantae; phylum Streptophyta; class Magnoliopsida; order Santalales; family Viscaceae; genus Viscum; species Viscum album. The sequence goes on from OY728140.1 coordinate 508,866,292, forward strand.
TACCCGAACCTCCATTATTCCTTTAGGTTGTTCTTACACTCTATTTACCCAAATGAAATCCTATATTCTATTTATGTAAATATTATAATTTCTATTTTTATGTCCAATATTATATCTAAATATCCATTTATCATTATTTTTCAGGGATATATATTCATTTATGTGATTCCTTCCTCAATACTTCCCGATAAGTAATCCCATATTGAGGAAACTTCCAGAATTTTAACCCAATTTCTAATGAACTATACCATCCAAGACACCATTTTTTTATAAAACAAGTATTTATACTCTTAAAAACTTCTTTTTTCACTGCAGGTTTTATATAAAATATTATGCCCTTTTCGATTTTAAATGCTCTTTAGTATTTTCCTTAAAACCGTACTATAATGCTTTAATAATAAAATTTCATAAATACTCTTTTTACATGTTATCACTTCTATTTGATATCACTTAACATGATATATTCATAAATATGTTCTAATTCCTTTAATTCAAGAATACTTGTATGATACACCCATTATATCATGCTTTATGACATGATTATGATACCCATTTCTTTCCATGGGTTCCATTATGTTTATATACGATTGATTATGTAAGATTCATTATTTGGAAAGCATATTCATAAACATGTTAAGATTAGTGAGCCTAGATATCACTTCAATGCATCTGGTATATTTGATTCTCATGAGAAATTATGTGGAATAGTCTTGGTAGTTATCCTTGACTTGTGCTACCATGTGCAACTATCTTGGTGGTTAACCTTGACTTGTGCCCCTCCATGTTCAATGAGCCTTGAATCATGATAAATTCATGTTTTATATTTCTAGAACATTACTATGATTCCATGTTTATATGATCCCAAGTTATACATGTTATGGTTCTATATGTTCAATTAAATTATATTCCTTTTTTATAATTATGTCATGCATCATAACCAATGTGCTACAACTTTATTCTTATTCTTATTCCATTACTAGGTTTTTTAGCACACCCATTTGTTCATGTTAAACCCTGGTTGTCCTATGATGATGTATGAGAAAAATGGATGTTAGGAGTGCAATATGAATATTAAATAAATAAATGTTTTATTTTTTCAGTATTATGTACCTAGTCTTGAAAGACACTAGACTTCACTATCCTTTTCTTGTATTCTGATGTATAATTATCATGTAATGTTATGTGCAAAAGACTAGGGTATCTATATTTTGGATCCACCATGATTTAACCAAAGTAATTACCTAATACCCTCCCCTCATCCTAAACACCATTTTTGTGAATATATCAATCCTTTGAAGTTTTGTTTTTTGAAAATCTAGAGAGGATACCCATAAAAGAGGTAATTGTCCTCAAACAAGTGTTTTATTTTATATCTTCATAAACATCCATAAAATATTTCCATATCATAATTATATAATAACATAATTATAGTAAATATACTAAGATATTGTTATGTTATTTAAATACTTACAAAAAAACATACCTCCATCAAATGGGTTATGAAATCAACATTTGTGTGTAGGATGAACTACTACATTGGGAAATGATAACGTTCAGTCCTCCATTTCCACATATCAAGGTTGGGAATAGTTATTAAAATAATGTTTCTATATGATATATGTGATATTTATGATATTTTTATTCTTATTTAATTATTATTTCACACATAACATATTTATTTTCCTTTTTGGGAATATGATAATGTCTTTCGGGTGTATGGTGGACTACCATCACACAAAGCGATGTGACTCATTCATGATTTACATGGAATGTATTAAGGGTTTTTTAAATAAAAATGATTGATTTATATACAATAAAAGTTCAAATGGAATGATAATATATATATATTTATAATTTACTTTCTTTATTTCAATAAGATAAGAAAATAGAAATAGCATTCATGTGTACATATGGCCTACCGTCTACATGAATGATGTTATTTGTTTCCTATCACTAAATTATATGGGTAACTATAAATATGTGTAAAATTAATATATATATTTTTTATATCATGTTTTAAATTCTTAAAATATTAAATCATGATCATAGTAAGATGACAAAAAATAACAAGTCAAAACATTATTGAAGAACAAATTGGTTATTTCCCAAAACGTAACATTAAGATGAGATGGTTTATAAATAGGGGTTAAAAAGTCATAAGAAAATAAAATATGGTAGGATATATTTGAAAATGGTTTTTTATATATGTATAATGAACTTATATTTACTATACATAAGTTTTGAACATGTATAATGGATGTCAAGAATTGAGGAAGGGATTTCTGTTTCGCCTTTAAATTTAATAAGAAACATGTTGTATTCACCACCTATTTAATTTATGTTGTGTATCTGATTCATATTAATTTATTTTATAATTATTATCCTAAAATTTATTATAATTTACTTATATATTTAAATATATTCCCTTCATGGGATTTACGGTTAAAATGTTACCAAATCAGTAAAGGAATTTTATCTCAATTTGGCTTCTTTGAGATGTATTATATGATATACACCTATATTATTTAATGAAATGTATGTATATAACCTTTTGCATTTAATATCATTAATTTATCTATCCTCATGATATTATATATTCTATTTTAATTTATTCATTCATAGGGATTACAATTCAGGGTTACCTAAGTGGTAATGATTTTATGTCACAATCTCATCATTTACGAGGTTTGATTGTGATTATTCATCAAATGATAATATATTATGATATATATCTGAAGAATTATAATTAATTTTATCCTCCAATGTTTATTCATGATAACTTCATATAATTGTAAAAAATTCCCACACTAGGTACTTAATATAATTAAGAAAATGTTTTTATGAAAATCTGAACTTATTTTTAACTTTCGTCAGAAATATATTTTCCCCACAAACACATTTCATAAAAATAATTTGAAATATGTTGTAATGACCTGAACCCATAATCATAGATTCAGTTAATTATTTTTTTAAATTGTAATTATTGTAGGGAATCATATCCCAAAGGACTGACCAATTTATCAGTTTTCGGAAGACAAATTACATACAAGATACCCATAATACACAGGGAAAACAATATAAAGAACAACACAAGTAAAAAATCAGAATCCTTGAACATCAATCAAAGTATTCCTATTAATGTATTGGTTAATGGAAACATAATGATGGTGAACTAAAATTCTCATTAAGGGTAAGTATAGTAGAGATGATAATGAACCATTGAGAATAAATCTATATGGAAATGTCAATAATTTAAAACACATTCCATAAAAAAATAATTATAAGGCTAAATATATATGGAAATGTCAATAGTTGAAATCAAATTCTATAAAAATAACTAGATATGAAATAAAAAATATGTAAAGGTAAATATATCCATGGAAACTACCTTGTAGTTGGAACCTATGGTGGTGTTTTAGGAGGCCTCAGTTTCGTGCCTCCCTACATGCATATTGTTAGGGATTTTTGTTGTTTCCCCCTCGCTTGATTAATGTAAAATAATATGGAAGGGTAAGTAACTAAAAAAATTTCCATTTAATAAATAAGATAATAATGGAATTCACTTATAGTAAACATTAAAGCAATACTTCCATTGATAATATTAATAATAAATAAATTCTCAATAGAGGAAAATAATAATTATTAGACTCCATGTTTCCAAGGCATGTGGTACCTTTACTGTCAAGATATTTCACAATATGTTTTATCATGTTAAGTATAAACCCATCTTATATATGGAACTGATTCATCTCATGAGGCTACCAATACATTGAGGGGTTTACTTTAAACGGTGCCCAACCCATGTCGTACTAGTCCAATGCATTCTCCATCTATAGAATAATCAATTTAAATAAATTATTTTAAATAAAAGTGTCCCATACGACATTGAAAAATATTAATACCATGAATACAATGGGATTTATGATATTATATATCAATGTTTAGTAATCATACACCATACATAAGAAATAAGTGTTGAATAAGGATTATATCTAAAAAAAGTAAAAGTGAAATAAGAAAATCTTTACCACTTTGTTATTATATATTTATAAGGCCTTTAATTTATCAATAAAATTTTTTCTTTGAAAACAACATTTTAAACTTATAATGGAAGCTTCCGAACATTAGGATGCCAATAAAGTAGGAAATTTAATTGATGTTGTATATTTTAAAAACATTGCTTTTTCCTTTTTAAGAAAATTCATAAAGTATCTTATTTTGGAATATAAAAGGAATATTCTATTAAATAATATTTTAAGAAGGAAAAAAGTGGTAAAACTTACTTTAAAAAATAATTGGATAATGGTAAAAAAATTGAAAACATTTTCTATAAAACACTTACATGTAATGGAAATATTACCTAATAAAGATTAAAAAACAATCTAGAATAACGATGAGATTTTGAAATAACTCCTTACTACGTTATAATCAGAAAAATAATATTCCCCATTAAAGAATGAAATTAATTTGGATATGAAAATTTTATTACCTTTAGAATAATAATCATAAAATACATTTATGGGTATGTGTCCCACATAAATAATAATGAGGCAAAAATATCTTACCTTGTGTTTATTTTTGTGTAAAAATCCTTTAACCTAAAGTATAATGGGTTCAATAATGTTATTATCTTATAAAATATCCATATTCATATTTATAATATAATTCATTATCTTCTTATAATATCTTATTGATCATTTTTTATAATCATTATGTACTTTCACTATTTTTGTGTGTTAATTTCCTTGTTTCTCAAGTAAGTTTTGGATGTGTTATTTTTTTCCTATTTAAAAAATCATAATTTAATCATATCAGGAATGTAAAAAACTATGTAAAAGTTATATATATATATATCTATTACATTCTTATTTTGAATAATCCATAATATTTGGAGATAGGAAAATTCAACATGCAGGGAGACAATAACACTACATGAAAATAAGTCTATACCCATGGTTTGATTAATCTTGGCATCTCAATTAATCTGTATAGACCTACAAAAAAATTTCATAAACTAATTTTTCCAGAAATTTGAATTGAAATACCTATTCTTATAGTTTGACCAAACCGTGGCTATACATCCTTATTAAAAAAATAAACCCTCCACTGGGATTTGATCCATGCACCATCAACTTAGAGATAAATGATTTTACCACTATCATACAACACATTTTAGATTCTTATATTCAAATATATATATATATATATATATATATATATATATATATATATATCTATGTGTGTGTGCATGCAAATTTTTTTATTTAATTATTTATTATTAATAAGGGAAAATAACAGGCCAACCTATAGCAACGGCTTGGTAAAACTATTAATATAGGTTTTCCTATCCAATTTTTTCCCATTCAATCTATTTCCATAGTTTACAAGAATTATGGAAATTTGGGTGTCCTATAACCCATGTTTTTAGAGAACCATTGATATCGGTTCTTCCCATGAAATATTTTCCCCAGGAATCATATTCCTAATTTTTATAGTTACCATGGATGTATGGGTGACCTATACCAATGGTTTTGGGAGAACCATGGGCATAAGTCATTCCTAAGAACCCCCCCCCCCCCACCAAGAAACATATTTCTATGGTTCTCCAAAAAAACATGGGTATAGATACCCCTATACCCATGGTTTTTGAAGAACCATGGGTATATGTCCTTCCCACAAATCTTTCCCTATGGATTTAGGGGTGACCTATGCCCACAGTATTTCCAGAACCATGGGTGTGGCCTTATTTTCCAGTAGTGTAGGCTATATGTATTCATGAACGCTACATCCATTTATTTTCCATATTAATATAATTAATATTAAATGATTTATATTATAATTCAAGTATAATATTTATGTCATATAATTTATATACGATTACTAGAATAATCCTTAATACATTCAATGTATAGTTTGAATGAATCACATCATTTTGAGGTGGCATTAGTCCACACGTCCTAAAATAATGTTGTCATATTTATAAAAAATAGAAAGTATGATGGCATGTGTTATATAATAATTCAAGAAGCATAAATTAATCATATATATAATATATATCAAATAAATCAATAATTTCTATCATTATTACCTACCATTAATGGTTGGAATTGAAAGAAAAATGGTGTTAGTTCATGAGGTGGTAGTCCATCATTCACACTAATAATGATTTTTTATTCCATTTTATTGAATTGTGAGTGAGTGTATGTATAAACATTAATGTAACACAATATCTAAATATTAAGTATTCTAATATTATTATATAAAAATTAAATAAAAATAATTGAAATGTTTTAATGAAGAAATAAAAGAAAACCATTCATTGAAGAACATTACCACTTCTTTGGGTATCTGCTTTTCATTTGCACAAAAGCACTTATTTGGTTAGCTTTCTAACAAAATTAAGGCTTCTAGTATGAAGGGAGAGAAGATGGGAGGATAAATAGGCATGTTGTGGTAGAGATATAAGGCTTAATGGATAAGGCCCCACCATTAAACATTACATAATATATAGTTAATTAAATAATTCACATTTATGGTCTTTTAAGGTTTACAGTCTTAGGGAATTAGGCTATAACTATTACTTAACAACACAACTATTACAATGTAGAAATGTCTACTCACTATCCATTTTTTCACAATCTAAAACATTTTAAAAGAAATAATATTCGTAAAATCCATCTTCTCTTCTTAAATTCTTTTACCCTACCTTATAACCTCTGGAAAAAATTTCAAAAACATGGGATGGGAACAAAAATCTCAAAAAGGGATATAAAATAATGAATGAAATCTTTAGTCCATGAATATTTTAAACCCATGAAAACATTTTCACAAAATAATACTTTTCACCCATATAACAAACAATCTTTATCATACCTCATGAAATCATAGGATTTATAAAAAACAACTTAGAAATCATAAATAATAAAGGTAAATTATGGGATATATATTATATTCACATTGTATCATTCATAGCTATATAAGGAGTAACCTTCATAGTTATATTTGGAATACCCATAAAAATATATTCTCTAAATCTCTTATGAGAAACACTAATATTTAACTCAATCGCATTACCCTATGAATTAGAGAGCTATCACAGTATCAACCACCCTTAGTTTATCATAGAACCACCTATATACATAAAAAGTTCCCAAGAACCATAACATAATCATAACATATAAAAAATTTACAAAAGAAAAATAAAATTTCTGCATTACAATCACAAGGAATAATATCTATATATTGATATAATAAATTTATTCAAAAACCCATTTTAAATTCCAAAATATCTAAAAATGGAATATGGTATTTATTTTCCTTTTAAAAACATTAATGCTTATCGAGGAATCAAATATAAAATAATGGTAATGACGGTGGGAAATTCATTGTCGCCATATAAATTAAGAAAACATTACTTTTTCCATTAGGTAAAACACTTTGTAGAAAAAGATTCATTTTTATATCCTTTGAATTAAATTAAAATATAGACAAAAATATCAAGTATAATCCTTTTATGTCCATATAAATAAATATTAATAATATGAAGAAAAGATTTGATAAATACCTCTTTATCTATTCAAGGTGTCCCATACCACTTTGAACATTGAATTCTTAATCTCCATGAATTAATACATTTTAAAAAATATTAAATAATAGTAGTATAGATGAAACATGGATATGAAATTTCATATGGCTGTATATATAGCTAATAAAAGAATAATGTTTGATATTATCAAGAAATTCCTCAATTAAAGGAGATTGAGATGAAATCCCTTACCCTGAGTCCATATTGTCAAATAAAATCATTATATTCCTCAGTAATAAACTTAGGTTAATTAATAATTGCTTGAGAACCTTTTTTTTGTTTATTATTCCTTTTATCACTTATTTCTATGTTTTAAAACTTATATAATTATTTAAGATCAAATCAGATGTTTTGTCGATATTTGGTACTTGAGTCAAAAATGGACTTGTTATGATGCAAATTGTCCATGTGGTCATAAGTCTATAATTTATAGAACAGTATTAATGACATAATCATCACCTTTATTCTTTAATCGTACTGTTTTAATCAAACCATTAATAATGGCTTTGAAAAATGAACAACGTTATAATCATGGAGATAGTAGGCCGTACATAAGCATTAGTAACGTTTTCTATTTTTTAGTGATCATTATGGAAATAAGATAATTATTATTTTATATTTCCATAATTATCATAATATAATAAACATTATAATAATAATTTAAATATATTTATATCTACCATTCATGTGATGTGGTGATTAAAAATGATTCACATCGCTTCATGGAGGTGATAGTTCACACGAACAACATTATCGTCTTCATGTGAATGGTAAGTAAGAAAATAATTAAAGTATTATTATTTAAAATAGATAAATATTTCATTAATATCTTATATAACCATTTATTCTATCATTATAACTAGTATTTAATGATGGTAATGAAAAATGAACTATATCGGTTCATGAGGCGGTAGTCCGCCAAACTCATGAACGAAATGTTCATTTCCCATTTGATGAAATTGGAGATGGATTTAGGTGATGATATTAAAATAATAACATCTATGTATATTTAGGATTATTTAGTTGATATTTCATCTTATAAGAACCCTATTTAAATAATGTGGATGAAGAAATAAAACATAAACACTTAAAAAAAATGATACATCTTCTTCGGTTGATCACTTTTAAAGAACACCTTAACACCTCTAAGAACGATGTTATACCTAAAATAATGCCTTAATAAAGTGTAATGGGATTATAGGAATGTGTTTGTGAATATAGTTTCCAATAAAATGGTTATTGCAGTGTGAGTATTAGAGAATAGTGGTTACCTTTTTATTGGAGAGGGGAGGGACAACCTTGAAAACTCTTTAAATATTAAATTAATATAAATTAATTATTTAATGAAAATGACTCCAAATTGAGATATATAGAAGATAATATGAGGATAGATATAAATACTCTCATAAAATAACTTTTAGACATGAATTGATTTTATTTTATGTCTTATAATTTCGGTTTACCCTTAATTATTCTCTTTTAATTTTAATAGTGGTAGCACATTTTTTAATATTTAGAGGAAATAAATATTACTTACATGGGTTAAATTTTCCATAATTGGAAATATAATGATATTTTAGACCTTATCAAAGTTACATTGTAGCTTTAAAATATTATTTTTTATTTTTAAATAAGTTAACAAATTTTTATTTTTATAAAATATCAACATTTTCAATTTTGACACTATTCATTTCATTGAATTTAAATAAAATCAACACAGAGTGATAACTTCAAAAAAATCCATTTAATGGACTTATAATTTGTCATAGTCACTTATAAAATTCATTTATGACATAAAATATTTAAAATTATATTTATTTTAATATTAATATTATCGTTTATTTGATTCGTCCTTAAATAAACCTTTTATTGCATCATTATTGTGCCATAATTAAATTTAATTATTTAATGTATAAAAATTATAAATAAAATAAAATGATTTATTTAATATTTTTATATTTATAATTAATATTTAGTGACTAATATATCACTTATATAACATCATATTAATTTTTTTTGAAATAAGAGACATGTTTATGATATTGTTGCCTTTACTTTAAATTAAATGTTATAAATGTATTGATTACCCCCAAGTGGCTTCCAAAGGCCAACATCTCAGCCCAAGGAATTAATAGGTCATCCATAACTCATAAAATAAATTATTACAAGTTTTAGGATAGTTTTCTATTATTATAATATTATTTTTACCCTTAATTACCCGATTTACCTTTAACCGTGGTAAATAAAAATATTTATTAAAGTTACTATTCATAATGTCCAAAAATTAAAGGGACCAATATAAATAATATGGATATGATTAATTACAATATAAAATCCATTTTTCAAAATTCAAAACATATAATTTTCTGAAATTAAATAAATATTAACTCTATTGACGGATTGAGGATACGAGTTTTGAAAAAGTAAAAACCATCAAAAGATTGACATGTGTTTATATAAAATTTAAATGTGAAATTAATTCCAATTCAAAATTGGATTAAATTATAAAATCATAATCTAGTTTTACGTTAAAACCATATAAAAGGATAATCTAACCATATAACTAAATTAGATGAAGAGGGAGTTTTGAATTAAGATGCAGTATTTTTCCACTATTAATTAAAAAATAAATTTTATCATAAAAATAGAAAACAATTAACCCAAGGGAATTTTGATGTCCCTCTTATAAATAAAAAATTTGATTCACGAAATATAATATATAAATGTGATAATAATTAGATCTAAAAAGTGCTCACCATTAAAAGGTGGTAAAACTACATTTTTTTAAAAACAATGATTTTATCCATAAAATTGTATTTGTTCTTATATAATGTCTATAAAACATATAATATGAATTTGAAAAATAATATTTAATTTATATATCATTAATATAATATAAAAAGTTTGATTTTATTATTTTATAAACTCAATTATTCTCACATAAATAATATTTCATTAAAACACATTCTTTATAATCAATTGTATTTCATTTTCTAACCAATGAATCATTATATAAACTTTTGTAAACCATATTTTTATAATTCAGTTAATATTATTCATTCCCACCATTATAAAATCTATGTGATAACTACAATATAAAATAATAATATTAATAATGTATTATTTTTTGGTATAACTCTGTATGGTGTGCAACAGACGATTTTTGAGAAACCTAATACTGTGTGTCGGGTATGCTATCATACATAGCATCCATTTTATAGTAAAATTACTTTATAATTCAAAAATATTAATAAATATGAAAAATTATTAATCTATAATTACCTGATATGTTATATTCCTCCCCCTGTTGGAAATTGCATCTTCAAAATTTTAAATTTGGGCTCAATAACAAAGGTTTCACTTTTCAAAATTACTTTACTAAAATCCCACATAAAAAAGATTCAATAAAAAATTCAGCTTTAAAAGAAATAAAGTGAAGTACAAAGGTCATCCAAGATTACACATACTATGATTCCCTATAAGAAAACATGTATATGAAAGAAAAACTAACCATCACATTCTGATTGAGAGTGATAGAAAACATGATCAGGAGAAAGTTAACAATCAGAAAACCAAAAACTTGTGATAGGTTAAACCGTCTCTGATTTCATAGTATAAAAATTAAATAGAAAACAATTATGATCTATTTCATAGAGTTTTGGAATTCATTTAATTCCAAGACTAATATTATAAGGAAATATACTTACTTGAAAAGTAGAGTTTCATCTACTAATCAAATTCCACCACAAACTCGTCATTCTCTAAATGATGAGTATTATAGTTAAAGTTTTCACACCAAAATCACTAGAATAAAATTCTAGATAATAACAAAATCCATAAAAGATTAAATATCTATTTATCATATCTTGAAACATTACCCAATACCAAAAATATAGGATAAAAATATAATTCCCGAAATATAATAAATTTAAAAAATAATGACTACTTTTAATCTCCAAAATTCAACTATAAAACCCAAGTTCAAAATAGACCATTCAAAAAATAAGTATCTTTAAAATTAATTAAAATAATTTAAACTAAGATTGAAACCCAAAAATCAAACAGTTTTTATCACATTTTCTTCCTGGATAAAGTTAAACATTTATCTCTAAATAACATTAACCACTCTTAATGTCTCATACCAAAAAGTAATTAACCTAATCACATATTCATCATGATGGGTTAATCATTTCCATAAATAACCTGAATCACCAAAATTTCACAATAAAAACATAGATTATTCCAATATATATATATATATACCATTACTCTTAAAATTAAATCCCATAGTATTTTATTTAACTTAATCATATAAAGTTCCCAAAATAGTTAACATCTTCCAAAATAACATTTATCACGTAATTGAAATATAAATTTCCAATACAAAGGATATCCATTTAATTAAAAATAATTTCCCAAAATCAACTTATTATTATTCCTTAAACTTGTGTAATTAAATAATAAAAATACCTACAAACCAGGGACCTCCTATAGGCCAGTGGTAGGCGATAAATCCATGTCGTACTTCGGTCATGGGTTTGATTTCCAAAGCCTTGACCGACACAATTGGGTTTCACCCTTCCTTCAGGTTTTCCTTTTCCAAAAATTATAATTTTATAACATTCCCAAAATAATATAAAATTCTAACAAATAATTATAACCTGTTTTAACCTAAAATTTTTCCTCATAACTTGAATTTTAAAACCCAAAATTTAATTACCCAAAATTACCTCAAAATCAGTGATCATATAAACCCTAATGGTTATCCATACCTTTTTTAATTATGTCCACATAAGAAAATATTATTCTTCATAAAATAAAGTTCTTTAAATAACACTATTTAGGGTTAAAAATACTAGAAAAGGCCTGCCAATGTAATCTAATCATCAAAAGAACATTAATAATTTTAAACATTTAATCATCTTACAGTCTATTGTAACTCTTAAATCCTTTATATGTAGTCTTTTTAATCATTGAGAGTTCTTCATGATCCTTTAACCATGATTTTAAAAATTATTCCTTAATACTTCATTCCTATAAACAAAAACATGAATCATGTTATAATATTCAATAATGTCAAAACATGAGATAAGAAAATAATCCATACCTTTCATATGTCATTTTCAGTTTCCCCATCTTCAACTAGAATGTAATTAGGTATTACTAACCATATATTTGTATGGTAATTCTAATCCCATTCATGAACCATTTTCAATTGACATCTATTTTCATAATGACTATACTCCCCACATTTAAAACATTCAATTGATATCTCAAAAAGAACTTCCTTTCTTCCACATACTTTGAATATATGTTGATGAATATACATAACTTTATGATTATTATTACCTGAAATTTTATAGGGATGTGTTTATCTCATATATGATGAATTAGAAAAATCATCAAGGATCAAGTAGTTAATAATTACTCCTGATTGTTGGATTATAATAACTACGTGATTTCTCATTGAAACTCCCATTTCATTTGGTTTCTTATTCATAGAACTGCCACATTTTCCTTCACATTCATTGTTATTTTGTTCCTGTTGGATCCAAACATTTACTAAAAACAAAAAGGTTAGTGGGAGTATAAAAATAAAATCATCATATAGGTAAGATAATCACTAAGATATAATTTTTCATGTTATTAAAAAATAATTCAATTTATCTAAAATAACTATGACTCTTTCTATTATGATAACCATTGTGGTTATATATAACTTGTAACTTATGCTTAAATATCACCCTAATCTCCAAAGATATCTAAACCGACCTCTAATACCAACTATAAGGCCCTGACCTTAAACATTACATAATCTTGAATTATGTAAAGAATTCACATTGAACATCTTTTTAGGTTTATAGTTTTATAGAATTAAGCTATAACTATTACTCATCAATTCAACTATTATAACATATACACATCTACTCACTATCATTTTTTTATAATCTAAAACATTTTAAATGAAAAAATCATCATAAAATTCATCTTTTCTTCTTCAATTATCTTACCCATCCTTATAAAATGTTGAAAACACTTAAATAAAATAGGTTGATTACAAAAATCTCAGCAAGGTATATATAATAATGAATGAAACCATTATTCTATGAATATATTAAACCCATGAAAACATTTTCACAAAATCATAAATTTTACCCATAAAACATAAAATCTTTAACATAACTAATTAAATAATTATATTCCTAAAAAAACAACTTAGTAATCATAAATAATAATTGAAACTTATGGCATTCATATCATACTTACATTATAGCGTTCACAACTATATAAGGAGTAACCTTCATCGTTATATTTGGAATAACCATCACAGTATATTCCCTAAATATCTTAGGAGAAACCATATTATTTAACTTTGTATCATTACCCAATGCATTTAAGGGATATCAAAAGATCAACATTCATTGATTTATCATAGAACTACCTGTATACATAAGAAATTCTCAGGAACCATAACATAATCATGACATATAAAACATGCAAAAAAGAAAAATAACATTTCCACATTGAAATCACAAGATATCCTTTAAAGATATTGATCTAATAAATTCATTATAAAAACAATTTTCAATACCAAAATAACTGAACATTCAATATGGTATTCACTTTCCATTAAAAACAATAAGGCTTTTAGAGGAAACTAAATATCAAATAAAGGTCACAATGACAAAAAAGTCATTATTTCCATGTATTATAAAAAAAATCATTTTTTCATTTAGTAAAATGCTTCATAGAAAAATATTTTTTTTAAAAACATTTAAGTAAATTAAAATATAAAACTAAAATATCATGAATAATCCTTTTATGTTGATATAAATAAATATTAATATTATGAAGAAATTATTGGATAATTAAATCATAAAAAGTTCAAGGTGTACTATACCACTTTGAACATTTAAATATTAATATATATGAATTAATACATTTACTAAAATATTGAATAATAGTATTGTAGATAAAATATGGATATGAAATTTTATATTTCCATATATACACAAAATAAATTAATAAAGGTGCATATTATCAAGAAATGCCTTAATGAAAGAAGATTGAGTCGATATCCCATACCTTGAGTCTAAATCGTCACATATAATTGTTATATTCTTGAATCATTAAATTAGATTAATTAATAATTTCGTGATAAAATTTTTCCGGTTTATTATTCATTTTTATCACTGATTAACATGTTATAAAACTTACATAACTATTTAAGTTCATATCGGATGTTTTGTCGATATTAGGTACTTCGGTTGAAAATGAACTTGTTATGATGTCAATTGTCAATGTGGTTATAAGTAAATCATATCCAGAATAGTATTAATTACATAATCATTACTTTTATACATTAATAATACTTTTTAAATTAAACCATTAATTATGGTTATTAAAAATGAACAACATTATAATCATAGAGATGGTAGGCTGTACGTACACATGGGTAACATTTTCCATTTGTCACTGATCATTATGTAAATAAGGTAATTATAACTTTTTATAATGATTATAATATTATTAATATAATAATAATAATTTAAATATACTTATATTTAATAAAATTACTTTTGTGAATAAAAATGATTCACATCGCTTCGTGGAGGTGGTAGTTCACATGTACACACTAACATCGTTATCATATTTATCTTCTTGGTAAGTAATAAAATAATTGAAATATTATACTTTTAAACTGATAAATATATCATGAATATCATATATAAACATTGATTACTTCATTAAAACTAGTCTTAACA
This sequence comes from Viscum album, assembly GCA_963277665.1. Lineage (NCBI taxonomy): Eukaryota > Viridiplantae > Streptophyta > Magnoliopsida > Santalales > Viscaceae > Viscum > Viscum album. The sequence continues at coordinate 508,881,643 of OY728140.1, forward strand.
GAGAGTAATGAAAAACAAACTATATTGATTCACGAGGTGTTAGTTCCCTATATTGACGAATGAAATGTTCATTTACTATTTGATGAAATTGGAAATGGATTTAGGTGATGATATTAACATAATAAAATATCAATATATTTAGGATACTTTGATTATTATTTCATCTTATAAGAATAATATTTAAAATAATTAAGAGCTGAAATAAAATATAAACACTTAACAAAACGATACCTCTTCTTCAGTTTATAACCTTTGAAGAACATTTGAACACCTTTAAAAAGAGTTCTATACCTAAAATAAGGCCTCAAGAAAGTTGGGAGGGATTCTATAAAAGATTTTGGCTTGATGTTTTCTGAATGAATGGTTTTTTGAAGTGTGATTATTAGATAAGAGTGGGTACCTTTTTATAGAAGAGGGCTGGGGCACCCTTAGATACTCTAAAAATATTAAATTAATATTATTTGATTTTTTAATCCTAATGACTTCAAAAAGATATACGTAGAAGTTAATATGAGGATAGTTCTAAATCCTGTCATCCGAAAATTTATATACAAGTATTTATTATATTTTAAACCATATCTTTTAAGTTTACCATTAATTAATATCTTTTAATTTTAATTATTTTAACAACATTTTAAATATTAAGAGGCTATAAATTTTACTTATATGGGGTCAATTTCATATAATTGGAGACATAATAAAATTTTATACCAAATAATAGTCAATTTGGGATTTTAAAAGTATTTTAGGATTTTTAAATAATTTAATAAATTATTATTTTTATAAAATATCAATAGTGTCATTTTTGACAAGACTCATTTCATTAAATTTAAATAAAATCAGTATAGATAGATAACTTAGAGAAAATCCATTGAATGGAATTATAATATGACATATCTAAATATAAAATTAGAATCAAATACTTCTAATTATAATTATTTTAATAATATTATTATCATTTATTTGAATCATCCTTAAATAAATATATTATTCCATCATCATTATGTCATAATTAAATTTAATTACTCAATGTCTGCAAATTATAAATAAAATCCCATGATATAGGTAATATTTTTAGATTTATAATTGACATTTATAGTATAGTATATCACTTATATAACCCCATATTAAATTTATATTAGTAATAAGAGACATTTTTGTGATATTTTTTTCCTTTACTTTAAATTAAATGCTATAAATGTATTAGTCACAACTAAGTGGCTTTCAAAGGCCAAAATCTCAGAACAAGGAATACCTTTGTCCGAAATAAATCGTCCAATATGATTAATATCAGTTTTAGGGTATTTTTATATTATTATATTATTATTTTTAGCATAAATTCCCCTATTTACCCTTAATCGTTGTAAATAAAAATAATTTCAAAAGTTACAATTCATAACTTCCAAAAACAAAAGGGAAATATTTACATAATTTGTACCTTATGTTTAAAAATTTTAAATCCATTTTTCCAATTTAAAAACTCATAATTGGATGAAAATAATTAAAAATTAATCTCATTGACAGATTGAGGAAACGAGTTTTTAAAAAGTAAAAAACATTAACAGATTGACATGGGTTTATATTGAATTTAAATATGAAATTACAAGTAATGGAAAAAAATGAACTAAATTATGAAAAATTCATCTAATTATAACTTAAGAAAATGTAAAATGATAATATAACAATATAATTAAGTTATAAAAAAAGGCAATTTTAAATTAAAATGCAGTATTTTTTTAACTATTCATTAAAAAATGAATCTTGTCAGAAAAATACAAAACATTCAACCAAAGTAACTTTTTATGTCACTATTATAAATTATATTTTTTTAAAATATAATATATAAAATTAACAAAAACCTGATTTAAAAAGGGTTCTCCATCAAAAGGTGTTAAAAACTACATTTTTAGACAAACACTCATTTTATCTATAAAAATTTATTTGTACTTATAAAATGTCTAGAAAACATAAAAGATCAATTTAAACATATTATTTAATTTAAATTTCACTAATATAATCCAAAAAGTGTGATTTTATCATTTTATAAACACAATTATTCACACTTAAATACATTTTCATAAAAAAACATCCTTTATATTCAATTGTTTTTTATTTTCTATCCCAAGAATAATTATTTATACATTTATAAACCCTAATTTAATAATTAAGTTAATATAATTCATTCCCAACAATATAAAGACTATAAAATAAATATAACATAAAATAATAACATTAATAATATATTATATTTTGGTATAATTGAGTCTTCTATGAAATGTAAGATTTCAGAGAAACCTATTGTTACATGTTAGTTATGTTATTAGACATATCATCCATTTTATAGTAAACATACTATATAATTCATAAATATTAATAAATAAGAAAAATTTGTATTTTATATTTACTTGGGATGTTACAAAATGTGGTGTGAAGATGTGAGGATGGTGGTCCTCTTTTATAATAAGTGAGGGGTACTTTTGGAAACTCTTACAATATTAAATTATTATGAATTAATTATCAATTACATGTGTCTAAAAAGTTATTTATTTAAAATATAAGAATATTATGGGTCTAAATCCTCTAAAATAATAATTTTTAGACATGTCTAAATCACATTCTTACAGTTACCTTTTGGTTTAACCCTTAGTTAAACCCTGCAATTGTTACCTTGACAATTGTTTTTACAATTAAAGGGATAATATAGTTACTATAAGATACCAAAAGAACCATAAATGACCCATTTATGTCATTTTAAACATTATATAAATCCTTTGGACATTTTTATATATTTTTTAATTTAAAATAATTTTATAAAATATTATCTATTTTAAAATATCACTACTGTAACTTTTGACACTATTAAATTATTGAATTTTTAAGAAATATAAATACACAAGATTACCTAGAAAAAAATCTCTTAATACATCCTTAATATTTCTTGGTAATCAATAAAATTCTTTTATCACATTAATTATCTCAAATTATATTTATTTTATTATTATTAACAAAATTTATTTGATGTGTCTTTTAATTCACCCTTTACTTCATCATCAAGGTGCAAGCCTTTAATTTTCTAATTTATTACCTTTAAATTTAAAATAAAATACCATGATGAATATAATAATTTTATATTTCAAATGAATATTTATAGTCAAACATATACCTGATATTAAACTATATTAAAAATACTTATCCTCTTAAGAAAAAGTAAAAAAATGAATTTTCTTCGAATAAAATACTATAAATTGTTTAAAGTTTTCCAAGTGGCTCCAAAATCTCATAAATAATCCCATGTATTACTTTTCTCAACATTAACTAATTATATAAAATTAGGATAAGTGTTATAGTAATTTAAAAATATTATGTTTTCCTAAAATTACCCAATTTACCCTCAATAGTGGAAATTAAAATTACCATAGTTTAATATTCGTATTTTGTCCAAAAATAAAAATCACCTATTTAATATTTATGGAACTTATGATTAAAATTATGGAATAAATTTATCAATATTCAAAACATATAAGTGTCCAAAATTAATTTGAAATTATTCTCATTGACGGAATGAGAGAACATATTTTTGACGTGGAAACATTCAAAAGATTGAAATGTTTTTATACCCTTATTAAATGTGACTTTGAATACAATGATATAAATTATATTAATAGATTAAAATTTATCTAATAATACTTTAAACATAATTAAAAATATAATTTAAAAATTTAAATTATTTAAAAGAAAAAGCTATTTTCAATTATAATGTTATATTTTATCATTATTCATTAAAACATCAAACTTATCAAAAAAAAAAAAATAAACCAAAGTAAAATTTTATTTTAAAATTTTAAGGAATAATATTTATTTTTCAAATAATATATATAAAAGTGTAAAAAAGTGGATTTAAAATAGGTTCCCCATTAAAAGGTGGTAAAATTTCCTTTATAAATATATATATTTTTATGCATAAAATTCGGGTTGTTGAGTTATTATACCTATTAAATATATTAGATGAATGTAAATAATATTTTATTGAGAATATGATATATATATTACATTAATACCACTCACTAAGTGTAATCAATTTAATTTATTAAGATATAACATCTTTGTGATCATAAATATAGATTTTATTAAATCATGACTTTAAATTTCATTTGGTTTTTATATTCATTTATAATTAATCAGAAACAAATGAATTCAAATATATATTTTTATAAGTTAGTTTATCCAATTCATAACCAACAATTTAATTCCTATGTTATATCTTATTATGTTAATTTTTTTAATAATATATTATTGTTCGTTAAAAATTGGTCTTGACTATATCACAAGATATCAAAGAAATTATTTATTATGTGTGATTCTCGCTCAAATTTACCCAAGAGATGAAGGTAGAATGGTCTTTGTAGTCTAGCATGGGTTGTCGAATCCACAGAGACCTAAGAAGTAACCTATAGACACGCACATTCTAAGGACTGTTTTTGGCTATGAAGTGGCCAACTTGGGTTGATTTTAGTTGGGTTTAAAGGAACTCTAAGAGACTTAAGTGAATTCAATTTAAAAGAATGAGTTGATCCAAGGTTATCACTTGGGGTGGATTGGATGTATTTCCTTTTCAAAGATTTCAATTTCTTATATTTGTGATGGGTTCATTTAAGAAGATAAAACAAAATCATCACTAACTGGTTTAATACCTACACCCTTTAATACTAATCACCTATACACTTGAAGGATCAATGTTTTGAGCACTTCAAGGTAAAGGTTCGTATTAGCACATAAAGTGTGTGGCTTTAAATTCAACAAGGACGATGGAGTTTAAAAATCATCAAATAAATATCCCAATTAAAGAAGTGATTATACATTAATGGGTTGATAAATAACATCCAATCCAGGCCCTTTATACTCCCTTGGATCAACCCATAAGTGGGTTATCCCTCCATTGATCCCATGGTCTCAATGGAAGCAGAAAGTAGACTCATGAGGGAAGAATTTGCGAAGTAAAGCAAACAATAAAAATAAAATGATCATTCCACCGTTGTGTGAAATATTTCACAGGGTTTAGTGTGAATAAATTCACACCTTGAAAAAAAGGTATCAATGTGATATTAATAACAAAATTATAAGAGGAAAATAAGAGATTTTATTAAGAAACTAAAGTGAATTAAACAACATACATGTGAAAGAAAAACTTGAGACAACAAAATTGCAGCATAACATTACAATTGAAAAAAGCATCAAAGATTCTCAACTCCTCTACCACCACTGCCTTAAATAGGCATTTTGGAAGCCTTGGGTCAATCCTACAATAGTACAAATCATCCCACTTGATTATGGTAGGCCTACGGTGGTGGAAATATTGTGGAACTTAGACATTTCCACATTTGACCCGAGGTGGCAGCCAACTTTCATCCACCGAACAGACGTGCTTTTATGTCCTTATAGATGGCCGAATCAGAGTGGGCCATAGAATAATAAAATATATCCGCACATGTCTCCTAATTTCATGTAAAATTTGGGCCCATTTGGAGTTGTATATTCCGAGATCTGATCATATTAGTGGGCTGTTTTTCCGGGCTGAAGAATCGGGCCCAAAATTTTATCTCTAACTTGGGATGCCTAAATAGACACCATGGAGGCCGAAGTATCATTGGATCCTGAAGAGTTATTTGTTACTATAAATTTCTTATAAAATATTACGAAATTTGGGATTCATTGGGCCTGTATGTTCGGCCCCAGAGTCTCATAAGTGGGCTGGTGTCCAATATGCCTTCTCTAGAATTCCTTCCATTCATCTCCAAATATCTCCATCATCGTTTATGAATCATCCATTGACCCCTGAATGAATAATGTTAACATTTAAGTGTAGATATTGTTCCCAAAATATAAAATTAAAATATTTATAATTACATTCCTTAGAATCAGATGACTCATTGGTCCTAAATTGATGTACATTAGGCCCGAAGTGCACAAATGATGAGAATAGATGTTCATAATGAAAATGCACTAACTCAGGCCCATAAGATCAAAAATAAACATTTAATACTATTAAAATGTAATTAAAATATATTTTTTTATTGGATAATCAGTTTGAATCATAATTTAATATATTATTATGTGAATTGAAAGATAAAACATATATTAATTTATTTGAAATATTAAATATACCATAAATTATTGACATTTTATATTCCATTTTACATTTACTGTTGCGTATCATAAATAATATTGAATAAAAGTTAGTATTTTATAATTTTCATGCTGTTACATTCTCTCCACTTTAAATAAATTTCATCATTGCAATCTAAACATGATATCAGTAATCTTGGGTTTGATATTTGATTTTTTTGAAATCCCAAATCATGAGAATAGTTAACAAAATATCATCTTAATAAGAAGGAATGAAAAGTAAAAGGCCACATGGAATAAACATTTACTAGGATTATATATAATATAATGATAGTGTAAAGTAGAGATATTTACAAGGAGGAAAAGAATAAATATTTATAAGGAGTGATTGAGGTAATCAATCATAAAAAAGTGGATGGAAAATGTAAATTCTTGGGCCTCAAATCCATAAATCTATGATTATTTAAAAGACCATCAGTTCAAAAAAAATATATGCTATTATGATAAAATATTTATTTTATGATCATTTTCATAATGTTGGGGAATTATTTTATTGACCATGAATTTACTTAAATGATATGTTTCAATTTTAATACAAACATGTTCATCTTTTTGTTATGCTTCAATCTACTATCATGTGATCCCTTAAACCAAGAGATAAATATTCAAGATGAATTTTATGAATGAATCACTTTAATCATAATAACTATAATTCATTCCCTTTACCTTTAAATATTTATCAAAATCAAAATTGTTAGAATAAGTTATCCAATATGATAAATAAAAATTTAAACTCATACACTAATGTCCAAAGTTTAACATAATTCATTCTATAATTAGTTACCTTAAGACTCATTCAAAATACTTCTGTCCAAAATCAATGTCTAAATATTTAGAAGCAAGGTTACCAAATTTCCCAAATCAACTTCAAATTATATTACCCAAAGAATATAATATATTCATTATTGTCACATACCAAATATTTGATCACCTTAAAGACCTTAATGAAAATGTTCATGCTTCCAAATCCTTAAATAATATTTATTGTAGGACAACCCTTATATATATCATAATTCAAAAAACTAGAGCACTATTGATGAAATAATTCTTGAATCCAAATGTACAAGAACATTAATCATTCCACTTCTTTCTTAAACCATTAACTATGTTTCAAAATCTTATTCATTAACACATTCTTCCTTTTATTTTTTAGTCTCATCATCATTAAGAGTATAACCATTACTTGTATAACCTTAATAATTCTAATGATTTATGAAAACCCAAATCATAATGTTGGTCAGAGTGGATACTCAAGAGGGGGTTAATTGAGTTCCAATTAAAATTTCTGTTAAAATATTATTTATTTAAAATCCCCCAATTTATACAATAAGTTAAAATGTAGTTAATTTATATATATTGTGAATGTTCACTTAGCTTCTCAAAGATTGGTTAGGTCTCTGTTAATTTAACCACAAGATAAAACTAACTTTTGAAACTAACCTACTGATTTACAATAAGTGTAAACATTTTCTAATTTAACTATGAAATTAGCATTAAAATAGTTTTTTATTTCAATGTAATAACAGCCGAATAAATAAGATATAAGTAGTATACTTTTAACTTAAACTAAAGATACACAGTAGATATAACAAGAGGTTCAGTCTCAAGCCGAGACTTAGTCCTCTCAAATTTATATAAATATGATCCACACCCTGGATCGGGGTAAACAATAGTTTAAAAAACTATCCAGGCCACGTAGGGACCTCTACCACTATTCTTCGTGGGAAACAAAACAAATACCAGGCCACAAATGGACCTCTTCTACAGTTGACGTGGGTAAATAAGAGTTAAGAGATTTGGAGTGAGGATTTTGATATCCTCCAGTTCAGTGCAGGAGACAATGTGTGTGTAAGAAATACAGAGTACACCACACTGCTCAAAAGTTAATAAATAAATCACTTAGAGAGAACAGATAAGAGTTTAGAAAGCTCTAGAGATTATCAATGCAGCTCTAGACTCGTTGGATTCACCAGGAATGCTTCTGAGTCCTTTTCTGGTTTTTCTATTGAAAAACAGAGCGTCGTAGTTCATCTTGTATTCTACAGGAATGAAAATGATCTCTTGATTCATCGTGTATTCTTCAGTGGTGTTGGATTGCATTCATAAGAGTTCTTTGAAAGTCTTGTAATCTCTTTCTTGCTTAGGATTGTTCTTCTCATTCAGCACAGTGCTCTTGGGTGTGTGTAAGTTCTTCTCGTTGAATATTCACACTTGAATGCCACTTGTGTAATGAATCTCAAACTTCCTTATATTCCACGAGTTCTGGTAGTAAGAATGATTCCCTTTTCATAGGTACAAGATATGGTTTCCTGACATGCTAATAACTATCATTAAATAACATTAATTTCATTAAAAACATCAAATATGACTGTTAGAATTATTTAAATAATATTGACAAATGGTTAAGAAACGGTGTCACAGTGATTAAGTAAACGGTGTCTTCTTCACGGTATAGTCTTCATGGTATGTGCTTCACAGTATGAGCTTCACAATATGTCCATGTCCTAGTGTGTAGCTCATGGTGTCTGAATCACAGTTTTTCCTTCACGGTGTATGGTTCAGGGTGTCTAGGTCACGGTGTCTGGGTCACAGTTTCTGGGTCACGGTGTCTGGGTCACGGTGTTTGGGTCACGGTGTCTGGGTCACAGTGTCTGGGTCACGATGTCTGGGTCACAGTGTCTGGGTCATGGTGATTCCTTCACGGTGTGTCCATACTTAGACAAATATCTGTATTTGGACTTAGACAGTAATATGCAGAATATGGATTATGTTTAATCATTAGAGAGTAAGAGAACTTGAATCATAAATATAAAGGCTTGCTAATATATGTGATATTTGTGATCATGCATAATACTTGTAAATAATAAAGAGAGTAACTAACATCTATAAGATTTGTTATCATTAAAACATGATGTGTAGTTATTATTGAGATTGAAGAGCATTAGCAAGATGTGCAATGAAGATTGAGATTAATTAATAGTAATAGGATTTGTGATCATTAAAACATGATTAACACAATGGAGTCCAACAATCTCCCCCTTTTTGATGATCACAAATCATATATAGTCAAAATATAAATGAAATGTAACATTAAAGAAACTTAGCATATTAGAATAGCAGAAATAATTATTGTACTGACACTTGTAGTTTTTCTTTTTTATTTCTCCCCCTTTTGGGATTATCAAAAAGTAGTGATAATTAAATGAAATAATACAGTTTTCATTAAAAAAAAGGTTCATAATAGAACATATAGGAGAAGTAAAAACAGTAAACAAGAAATGAAATCCCATATAAAAGAAAACAGTCCCTGGACTCTTCAGGGATCCATCTTTTCCTTGCCTTTATCAGCAGCAGGAGCTGGTGTTGATGTAGAAGAAGGCATAGATGCGGTAGACAAAGAGGGTAAGGGTAGACCGTCAAAAACAGATGGAGCCAAAGTAGGAGCAGTAGAAGATCTAGGTTGTGGTTGGTCAAGAATGACTGACCGGATCCGAGAAAGAGCTTGGCTAACTGTCATGGAAGTTGAAGCTAAGGTAGGTAGACCAGGTCTAATGGGTGCAACAGCTGGAGCAACTATAACAGTACTCTAGACATGAAGATACAGCTTCAAAAGATTGATGAAATCAGTAATGATTTCACCACCATATTGCATAACCTTTTCAAAATCATCCTTATTCTCCATAAATCTGTCCAACAATTTGGTGAACTCTATAAGTTTATGAACTTGAGCTTTAAAAGCATGAGTCACCGGAGGGATTCTCAAATTTTCCACAAGATATCTAAAGTTATCTGTCATATCACTTTTAGAGAAAATTCGGGAGAGATAAAAATCTATTTTCTTGGTGATCTCTTGTTGAGAATCATTGGATATCTTAGAATGAATCCTAACCAAGTCCAATTCTCTATCACTGTTCTTAACCACTTCTGACAAAGAATATAGATCCAAGCCACTGAAGGCACTCTGAAGTTTTTCCTTGATTATGGATCTCAACATAGAATCATCCAGAGAAGATGTGGAGGTCAGACCAGAAGCAGGTGAAGCCTTGACAGCTTCGGTTAGAACTTGGAGCTATTTCAGAACTTTTTGCAGGCATCCAGTGTATTCATCTGAAAGATTATTCAGATTCTCTACAAGCTCCCTCATGCATTCCAGCATTTTGGTGTGTCTTTTTCCAATATTCTCATCAAAAGAATGTAGATATGGATGAACTTGAGACACAATTTCCCTAGCAAGTAGGGAATCAGATGGCACAGGAGAAGTAGCAACTGGTGTAGGGGTAAAAACAGGAATAGGCACTGATCTCAAAGATAACTCATTCTGCAAGTTTGGTATAATATTTTTCAGATTTGCAACATCAGTTCTCAGCAGATTATTATCAACTCTGGCTTCTTGAATTTCTCGGATCATCCTTGGTTGAATATGCAAGATAATATTTTCCAAGAGAATTGATGCATCTTATTGACTTAACTGAGTCACTAGATGAGGTTGAGTGGAGACAATTTTCTCAACTCGAGCAAACAAAGTCTCTCCAAAAATTTTCAGATCATCTTTGGTCACAAAGGAGTGATGCTCGGGTAAGGGAGCAGGTAAAGACAGAGGTTCAGATTCTGGTTGTGGTTCAGAGTCATCTTCAAACTCAAATTCTGATTCAGACTGAGGTTGGGGCTCTGGTTCTAGTTCTGGATGAGCAATAGACTTCAATTCAGTGTATCCTTTAACAGTTGATCATTTTCCTCTCTTTCAATAGCAAGTTTGCTTTTAACAATAGTAGTGAGAGCATGATGTTTCTTTAATGATTTGTATTTATCCTTATGTTCATTGCATGTCTTTCCAGTATATTACAGTATTCAAATAATTCCTCACTAGTCATGTTTTCAGAATCAAAATTAGATTCTGCAGCATCTCCAGAATATTAAGAATTTAAAATATGAGTATCTGAGGTTACCTTAGATGTGTTTGTCATGAAACACATGTTCGCATGATTTATTTCAGAATTAGACATTTCAGATTCACTTGTGCTGTCTTCAGAATCACTCCAGGTAGCCTTCATAGCCTTTTTATACTTACTGTCCTTGTAATCATATTTCATCTTGAATTTTAGCTTTGGGCAGTCTACTTTAATGTGTCCTTTCCTTTTTTACTCATAGCAAACAACTTCATAACTTATATCTGGCTTTTTCCAATCCTTCTTCCAATGTCCCTTATTTTCATACTTCCCTTTGTAATTTGATTTTCTGAAAAATTTCTTCTTCCTATAAATTTTTTTAAACATTCTGGCTATCTGAGCCATTTCAGCATCACTATCAGAGTCTGAATTTTTATGGTTTGAACTGTCAGTTTGTATTTGAGCGTTTTCTTTTCCCTTATTCTTTGAAGAAATAGTCTTGAAAGCCATAGATTTTCTCTTAGGTTCATAATCTTCCTCTTTATTCACCTTGAGTTCTTCCTCATACATCATAAGCTTACCAATGAGTTCTTTGACAGGTAGAGCAGTAATGTCACATGACTCTTTGATTGAAATAGATTTGCCTCTCCATCAGTCTGGTAAACATCTCAATATTCTCATAATTTGTTCCTTTGCTAGAACAACCTTTCAGAGTGAATTCATTGTATTGACTATCTCATTAAACCTGAGATACATATCAGAAATAGGTTCATCAGTCTTCATTTTAAAATTATCATATTTAATAGTATAAGTATTTAATATCATTTCATTAACATTGGTTGTTCCTTCATGAGAAACACCCAAAGTATCCCATATTTCAAAAGCAGTTTTGTAAGTATAAATTCTCTTAAACTCCTCATATCCTAGAGAACAGTACAAGGAATTCATGGCTTTACAATTATTATTGTAGACAGTCTTTGTAGGTTCATCCCAAGTTACTCTTTCAGTTTCTAGAATTTTATATTGTGACTCTATAGCGGTCAAGCTATCAAAACCCATGATTTCTAAATGAATTTTCATTTTAAGTTTCCACTGAGCATAGTTTGTACAATTGAGGAAAGGTGGCCTGTTAGTAGCAGCACCCTCTAGTTTATTATCCATAACTAGATTTTAGAAAGATAATTTAAAGAGATAAAATTTAGATCTAACAATAATTTAAGATCATTAAATATGCAACTATAATCACAGTTCAAAAACAGAGTATTTTAAAAGTCCTTAAATAAAAACAAAACCTATGATACCAAATGTTGGTTGGAGTGGATACTCAAGAGGGGGGTGAATTGAGTTCTAATTAAAATTTCTATTAAAATATTGTCTATTTAAAATCCCCTGATTTATAAAATAAGTTAAACTGTAGTGAATTTATATAGATTGTAAATGTTCACTTAGCTTCTCAAAGATTTATTGGATCTTAGTTAATTTAACCACAAGATCAGACTAACATTTGAAACTAACCTACTGATTTACAATAAGTGTAAACACTTGCTAATTTAAATATCAAAGTACATTTAAAATAGTTTTGTATTTCAAAGTAATATCAGCGGAATAAGTAAGATATATGTAGTATACTTTGAACATAAAATAAAGATGCACAACAGATATAACAAGAGGTTCAATCTCAAGTCGAGACTTAGTCCTCTCAAATTTATATAAATATGATCCACACCCTGGATCGAGGTTAACAACAGTTTACAAAACTGTCCAGGCCACGCATGGACCTATACCACTGTTCTTCGTGGGAAATAAAACAAATACCAGGCCACACAATGACGTCTTCCACAGTTGACCTGGGTAAGAAAGAGTTAAGAGATTTGGAGTGAGGATTTTGATATCCTACAGTTCAGTGCAGGAGACAGTGTGTGTATAAGAAATTCAGAGTACACCACACTGCTCAAAAGTTAATAAATAAATCACTTAGAGATAACATATAAGAGTTTAGAAATCTCTAGTGATTATCAATGCAGCTCTAGACTCGTCGGATTCAGCAGGAATGATTCGGATCCCTTCTCTGGTTTTTCTGTTGAAAATCAGAGTGTCGTAGTTCAACTTGTATTCTATAGGAATGAAAATTATCTCTTGATTCTTTGTGTGTTCTTCAGTGGTGTTGGATTGCATTCATAAGAGTTATTTGAAAGTCTTGCAATCCCTTTCTTGCTCAGGATTGTTCTTCTCATTCATCACAGTGCTCTCAGGTGTATGTAAGTTCTTCTCATTATATATTCACACTTGCACGCCACTCGTGTACTGCATCTCAAACTTCCTTATATTCTATCAGTTCTGGCAATAGGAATGATTACCTTTTCATAGGTACGAGATACGGTTTCCTGACATGCCAACATCAATCATTAAATAATATTAATTGCATTAAAAACATCAAATATGACTGTTAGTATTATTTAAATAATATTGAAAAAAAGTTAAGAAATGGTGTCATAGTGATTAATTAAACGGTGTCTTCTTCATGGTATAGTCTTAACAGTATGAGCTTCACGGTATGAGCTTCACGGTATGTCTATGTCCCGGTGTGTAGCTCATGGTGTCTGGATCACAGTTTTTCCTTCACAGTGTCTGGGTCATGGTGTATGGGTCACGGAGTCTGGGTCACGGTGTCTGGGTCACGGTGTCTGGGTCACGGTGTCTGGGTCATGGTTTCTAGGTCACGGTGTCTGGGTCACATTGAGTCCTTCACGGTGTGTCCATACTTAGACAAATATCTTTATTTGGACTTAGATAGTAATATGAAGAATATGGATTAAGTTTAATCATTAGTGAGTAATAGAACTTGAATAATAAATATAAAGGCCTGATAATATATGTGAGATTTGTGATCATGCATAAGACTTGTAAATAATAAAGAGAGTAACTAACATCTATAAGATTTTTTATCCTTAAAAAATGATGTGTAGTTATTATTGAGATTGAAGAGCATTAACAAGATGTGCAAGGAAGATTGATATTAATTAACAGTAATAGGATTTGTGATCATTAAAACATTATTAACACATGAGGAGTCCAACACATAATATGAGAAACACAGATCTTAATGATATAGTTTTGAAGAATCATTTATAGGATATCTAAATCATGAAACTTTCTCAATCAATAAATACTTATGTTTAACATAGTTTATCCATTTACTTCACAAAAATTTTAAGATATTATCCAATAATTAGACTTTTCCTTATATTCAGTCATAGGGTTTTATCCGCAAATCTATAATGGTGAGCTCAAATTATCATAAATGATATGTACTATTGAAAAAAAATAATGACTCAATGAGAAAAGAAATGGATATGTAAAAAAATTCCATATAAATGACTCGATAAAGAATAATCAATAAGGATAGGTAAATAACTGAAACAAAATCCATTAAATAAATAATTGGATAATTAAATTCAACCATTGGCAATGTAAAACAAATAATATGATGTAAAATAGTAATAATAACTAAATTGTCTATACAGTAAATGAAACATTATTAGACATTATGTTTACTAGGTACATGACACATTTACCATCAAGACCTTTGAAAATAATTTTTATCATATCAGGTAAAAAACCATCTGATTTGGAATACCGATCAATCTCATGAGACTGCCGATATATCAAGGGGTATATATTAAACAATCTCCAACCCATGTCTTACTAGTCCAAATCATTCTTCATATATTGTATAATTGATTTAAAAAAAGATTTTATATCAAATTTTCCCTTAACACATTGAAAATTTTAAATACTATGAGTAAAATGAGATTTATGATATGATATATCAAATTAGAGTATACATAAACAACATAGATGAAAGAAGTGGTGAATAAAGATTATATATCATAGAAGTAAATGTGAGATGAGAAAATCCTTAAAACATTTAATCATTTATATAAAATTAATGGATTTATAAAGAAATTATTTTCTTTGAAATGAACCTTGTAAACATGTAATTGAAGCTTCAAAACACTATGGCTTCCCGATGATGGGAACTTACTTTCATGTCATATAAGTTAAAAAATATTACTTTTACTTCTTTTAAAACATTAAGAAAGTATATTATTTTGGAAAAAGATAGTAATATTCCATTTAAATAATATTTTAAAATGTCCAAAATGGGACAAAACGATAGTAAAAAATCATTTTAGAATAGTAAAAAAAAATTTGAAAACATTTCTAAAAAACACTAACATGGAAGAGAAATATTCTCTAGTGGGGACTTAAACAAAAAAAATCATGAATAATGATGAGATTGTGAAATAAACACTCACCACTTTATAATTAGTAGATTCATAAACCCCGTGAAATAAATAATTTTATATGGATATTAAAATACCATAACTATCATGATTATAATCATAAAACACATTCATGGGAAGGTGTCCCACTCAAATAAATATGAGACAAAATGATCTTACCTTGCATTTCCTTTTGGGTAACCATCCATTATGCACATGAATAACAACTTTAAAAATGTTATTAACTTATAATAGAACCATAATAATATTTATAATTTCATATATTATCTTCTTATAATATCTTACTTCCCATTTCTTAGAAGTCATTCACTAATTTCACTATTTTGGGTGTAAATTGCCTAGTTTCTCAAGTATGTTTTTGACTTGTTATTTCTTGTTACTATTAAATATATATGTATATAATAATATCTATAATTTAAACCATAATTTAAAAATAAAACATATTCAATTAATAGTTTTTTTATAATAATGCATAAAAATAGTATATTGGTAATAAAATATATCATTTATGGTGATGGTAGGTCATATTTACGCATGAACGCCACTTCCATTTTTTTCCTTATTAAAAGAATGAAAAGAAAATGTTGTATATTATAATTATAGTATCATATTTATGTCATATATTTAAAATATATTTATTTAAATAATACTTAATACATTCCATGTATAGTATGAATGAATCACATCGTTTTTAGGTGGCAGTAGTCCATACATCCACAAATAAAGTTATCATATTTACACAAAATGGAAATCATGCAGTTACGTGTTATATAATAATACTAGAAACACAAATAAATCATATGAATCATATATATATATATATATTAATATTATATAATAATATAATTTTCATCATTATTTAGAACAATGAAATTTGGAAATGTCAGAAGGAACGACATCCGTTCACGAGGTGGTAGTTCGCCATACAGACAAATGATGATTGTGCATACCATTTGATTGAAGTCTGTGTGAGTTCATATATTGAAGTATTAAAAAAATATTAATTTATTTATAATATATAGGTTTTTATATGTATATTAAATTAAAATAATTTAATGTGTTTAGGGAATAAATAAAATAAAAACATTCGTTGATGAATGTTACCTCTTCTTTGGGTATATATTTTTTAATTTCCTAAATGGGATATTTTGGTTGGATTTATGCACAAATTAGGGATTATATAAAGAATTTATGGATTTTTTTGGACAAATTGGGAGTTTTTAATTTATCTAGGAGGATAAATATAGTGTGAGTAATTGTGGAAGGATGTTACCTTTTATAAATGAGGTAATGGGCACTTTTGGAAACTCTAAAAATATTAAATTAATATAAATTAAATTTCAATTAAAAATGGATCCAAAGTGAGTTATTTCAAAGATAATTTTAGGGTGAGTCAAAATATTCTCAACCAATAATTTTTATACAAGTCTAAATCACATTATTATCCTTATTGTTTGGCTTTAACCCTATGTTAAACCATTTAACTCTTACCATGACAACATGACCTGTTACTCTTTAAGGGATAATATAGTTACTATAAGATGTCAAAAGAACCATAAATGAGTCATCGATATAATTTTGAACCTTATAAAAATCAGTTTGATGGTAGTTAGATTGTTTTGAATTTTATATCATTTAATAAAACATTATTTATTTTAAAATTTCATTAATGTCAACTTTGACACTCTTCAATTCCATACATTTTAAAAAATATCAATACACTAGATAACTTTGAACCAAAACCATTAACACATCCATAATATACCTATGAAATCTATAAAATTCATGGAGTATAATAATTATATAAAATTATATATATTTTAATACTTTTAATAACATTTATTTGATATGTCCAATAATTAAACAATCATTACATCATCATTGAGGAAGCCTTCAATTTAATTATTTAATCCTTAAAAAATAAAAATAAATTATACTAATATACATAAAAATTTTATATTTCTAATTAGTATTTTAGTCAAAACTATCACCCATATAATCCAAAATAAAAAACTAGTTAACTTGTTAAAAACAAAATTATGACAAAATTGACATTTCTTTTAATAAAATACTATAAATGGAATAAAGTAATACACGTGGAACCAATATCTCAAAAAACTATCCGAATGATGATTTTTCTATATAAAATCTAATTAAATGAAATTATGATTTGTTTTAGGCAAATTTCATAATAATGTTTTTACCCTTAATTTCCAGATTTACCATTAATCGTGTTAAAAAAATTATGATTGTTTAATATTAAAATTATGTCCAAAACTAAGAGGTAACTAATTAATAAATTTATATATTTTGATTCCAAATAAATAATCAATTATTCAAATTTCAATACACTGATGTGGATAAATTTAATTTAAAATTAATCCTATTGATGGAATGAGAAAACATGTTTTCATTGTGAAAACGTTCAAATGATTGAAATGTTTTTGTATCATTATTCAATGTGAAGTTGATTACAATAACATATATAATCAAAAATGATAAAAAATGATCTAATTATACATTAAAACTAATTGAAAATATAATTTAATACTATATAATTTAGATGAATAATTTATTTTCAATAAAGATGCAATATTTTTTCATTATTCATCAAAACATAAAAATTATCAGAAAAATACAAAAAATTCAATAAAAGAAAATTTTATTTTTTCCCTTAAAATTTAAAATTTATTTTTTCAACTATGGTTTTTAAAATTATCAAAAATTGGATTTAAAATAGGTTCTCTATTAGAAGGCTGTAAAACTATCTTTAGAAAGATATATGTTTATATCGATAAAATTTGGTTTGTTCTTATATTATGTCTATTAAATATATTGGAAGAATGTAAAATAATATTTTATTTAACATATAATATATATATTACATTAATATTATTTAATTATTGTAATTAATTTAATTTTTTAGGATACAATGACTTTGAGAGGATAAGAATTGTTTTTTATTAAATCATCCCCTTAATATACATTTGGTTTATATATTAATTTAAAATTAATTGGTAAATAATGAATTAAACTATATATTTTTATAGGTTAGTTAATCCAATTCATAACTACCAATTTAATGACTATTTTATTCCTTATTATATTAAATAATATATTTTTAATAATATATTTTTGTTCGACAAAACACGGTTTTCCATGTATCACAGTCATTCGAAGAAAATATTTGTTTTAGGTAAAACAATCTAACTAATTATTTCATTCATTGAAATTTACAGAATATATTAAATTTACTTAAAATATTAAATATAACATAAATCTTTGAGAGGTAATATCTCTTTCTACGTTTGGTGTCGTGTGTCATACATGATATCAAATAAAAGTCCTTCTTTTTGAATGTTTGAAATGTTACATTTGTTTTAAATTATCTTTTAACAATATTTTTCATTAAAATTATTTCAGAAATTTTTTAGGTTTAACAAATTTTTTAGTTATTTTAATGATTCTTTAAAACATTTCTATACGTTATTCAAATAAAAGGGTTTTGAAGATGTATTTTGTTTTGAAAAGTGATTTTCTAATAAATGTTATTTTCTTTATGAAAGGTCCCAAATGGTCATTCAAAATCCTTCTACATCTAATATGATATAATTTTATATATTTTATGATTTACTAGTGATGTTAACTAAGGATACCATTCAAATTAATTCCCTTAATGTTCTATGTTTGGATGTGATGATTTTTATTAAACACATTTCTCTTCCCCAAGTGACCCCATGATGAAATAATTATGAAACATGCTTCTTTTCCTGGGTTATTCTGATATGAAATTTTTACGATACCCATTCAATTTAATATGTTATGATATGGGTAATTTTTATTGCCTTTTTTGGCACACATGTGCATGATTTTCATTATATGATGTGTAGGACCGTATCTCCATCCAATGCATTGGGTAAAAATGGATGAATCATGAGTATATTGCTATACACACACCCAATTAAATGATCACAATGTTATGTTTGAACTTGAATGACTAAAAATTATTATTTTTTATTTCCAAACAATTTAAGTAAAAGTGTGATCCCACACAACCCTTAAAACCAAAAACGATCTAAACTTACTACATCACACACCAGCCACCTGCAAAACAAAACACATCCAAACAGAACAGAAATCATTACATATCATAATACCCATACTAATTTCTGCATCCCACATGGGAATCCTCCTCCACAGTAGCCTATTCCCATTCATGAACTGGTTTATTCATCCTCCAAAAACCATCGCTTTGAACTCGGGTTCTCAGCTGTTCAAGTGAAGGATGCACTATACAAGGTTGCTTGGCCAGGCTGTCCTTTTTGAAAGAAAGAATTACCCTACTATCCCTCTTAATAGAATATCTGGTACTCACCGGTCACAGAAGGTAGGAGTAGTCCCTTGTGGTTCTTCTTCTTGGTGTAGCAGACAAGGTTCCCTCACACTCGTTCATCCTTTATTCCCATTCTGCACAATATCACTAAAGGAGTGACCAACCTGACCAATCACATTTTATTTCTCATCCCCAGATAGGTCCCTGCCTTTTCTAAGTAGGTTCATTGAGACACAATACTTTCATCCCTTGGTATTCCCCCTATCATGGTCTGGTGTGAATCTCTAAATCAAAGATAGGAATCTAGCCACAATAAGGGGATCTTCCCCAGCCATTGGTGCTTCCACATGACTGAAACATCCAGAATTTTGCCCTTCCATAGAGGCCCATTCCTTATTACCTCCTACCACAATATCATCATTCACAACCTCTTCAACCAAGTCTTTAAAGATACCTTCAAATCTATTTCTCAAAGAAAGAAAGGGCATGGTCGAGGGGTCCAAACCCCTATTTTCCCTAGCACTACAAGACTTTCACACCTCCGAATAGATGATGCCTCCCTCACCCCCACTGTCTGGTCCTTGATCACCTTCTCCCCCACTGAGAACTGCTCCATACAATTGGACTTTGAGGGGCCCTCAAAATCTTTCCTCAACCTGCAAAGAGCTTTAGAAACCTTCAGATTGGGTTGGGGAGTCATCACACTTGGTGGCTCAGAAGCATGAACATCCTTAAAAAGATCATTGTAAACCTTAATATATGTTAAAAATGTTATGCAAGATCATGATTACAAGTTCACAATGTTATGTGTGAACCTAATTACCTATTCAAAAAGTTATTCATGAACATAATTACATGTTTACAATGTTATGCATGAACCTAACTACATGTTCACAGTGCTTTGTATGGACATATATTTCACTTACATAAGGCTATTTGTGATCCTGATTATATATTTATTGTGTTATGCACAGACCTAATTATATGTTCACATTGTTATGATTGTAACTCTCTTTCATTTCCATAATGGTATGTGTGGACCTAATTGCATGTCTATAAGTATATAAGAGGGCCTAATTTCATGTCCTTAACTTAACTAGTGATATTATTTCTATTTATACATATTAAAAGTGTTATAAGATAATGTGTATGCCAAAAATTACATGTATTATTCCAATTTTATTATCTCATGGATCATGTTGTCTATGTATTTTATGATTCATGTCATATAAACTTCTAATATTTATTCATTAAGTTACGATTTTCATCATTGATATCCGGGGTATGGTTTTAAAATGTTATTCTCTTATTGTCATACCCGCATGTTCATGATATAATTTAGTATCCCCTTAATTTACCCTGTCAAATAATATGAGGTCACCCTTTATAATTTTATTCTACCACAGGTTGTGATGATATTTTTTAAGTAGGATTACTGAATGGGTTGATCTTTGTGGGAATCATTTAAGATCATGCATTAGATTAGAAGATTTTGTTCCATGTTTTTGAAGGAAATAAACTATTATGGTCCTTTATAATGTGTTTATGTAATTTATTTAATATTCTTGTAAATAGGTATAAATACCAAGTATTATAATCCAAGGTTTCTATGTTTATAGAGGCATATCATGTATATTCTTTCAATGACATTTGAATCAAGTATTTTAGAATTTTTAGGGGTTATTTGTCTTAATATTGTTCTCTTGAGATATATATCATATTGCACACATACTTTATTTTATATAGTGTATACTCATTTTATTTAAAATATTATATCATGGATTTCTTTATACTTATGGTATTTTATGCTCTTTCTCATGTTCATAGATTCAAAGTGGTTTTTGTTTCCAAAATATTTATGTTTTTTTATTTTAAATCAATTGTTTAATGTTTTTATGTTATTTTACCAACTATATTTCTCTATTTCAATGTTTTTTATACTGTATAAACAATTATATTTTCTATAAATATATTATTTCATAATGAAATTTTCCATGATATTTAAAATTCAATAAAAATTATTTAAAATGATTTTTCTTATTGTTTGGCACACATGTAACTTTTGAATATCTTTAAAATATTTTGAAAAGAATGTTTTTTTACTGATTACTATTTGAAATTTATTTTGTAACTATGAACTTTGTTTATTATTAAAATTAATTTCCATTTTTTCATGTTTTTTCAATGGAAATCATTTTCCAATTGTTCTATGAATGTTGTTGGTTACAAATTCTACTTGAGGCCGATGGTGAGCATATTTGAGAAAAATAAAGACAGTATTTGACTTAGAGGACCATTATGGGAGGTCCAAGGATAAAGTGTCTAAGTTTAGAGTCATGTGTAGAAGATAGTAATCCACACAAAAGACCCTTACACATCCAATGTGACGTCCACTTCCCCTTTCACAGCATAATTATCACACTCCCACTGAGAATTTATTATATAAATATAATGGTGCCCACACTTTTTGGGGAAACTCTAGGGAAGTCAAACCATCACTCTGATGTTCTCAAGATGACCCCTTCCATGACCATGCACTAGTCATTTCTTCAAGTTATTTAATCATTCATGATTGTGCCACTATGGCCCCCCTTCGGTTGGACCTATAAGGGATTTACCCTCACCCATTTAATTTTTTTCTAAGATAGGTGTGTTAAAAAGAGCCTACTTGTTCCATCCATATACCATTATGTGCAACCAAATTTTTCTCAGCCCTCTTATTTTTGTGTGGAAGTCTCAAATCATGCGTTCACATCATCATTATGACGCCATGGGTTGTCTTTACCTTTATGAACCATGTTTGAGCCCCTCATGCATGCAACTTCCACATATTGTACATACCTCCTATAAATGGACCTCTAGGATTGTTTGTAGTGATTTCATGGTTCTTTATGTGGTGTCCCGTGTCGCGTTTCCATGCCACTTTATGGAATAGGTATGATAATGTTTTTTTCTCATATCCATGCTAACATGGACCCCATTATTGACCACTTGTCCACCCTCTTGTATCCTATTATTATTGATTCCTTCCCTTCCCCAAGTGTGGGTAGGCATCATTTATGTATATCCCTAGGGTGAGGAGTGATTCCTCTCTATCTGTGATGTAGGACATTAAACTTCCAAGCCCCATCATCATCACATGAAGTTAAACTATAGTAT
Organism: Viscum album; assembly: GCA_963277665.1. Lineage (NCBI taxonomy): Eukaryota > Viridiplantae > Streptophyta > Magnoliopsida > Santalales > Viscaceae > Viscum > Viscum album. The sequence continues at coordinate 508,904,511 of OY728140.1, forward strand.
TTCATCATGCAATGCACATTGGGTGTCTCACCTCAAGTGTTTTCCATTCCACTCATCTCCCCAAAAGTGAGATCATCCTCACATGGAATGAGATCCTTCTTTCATGGAATGAAATATGCTCAAAGAGAGAGGGAAAACATCATAGTGTAATCCCCTATCCTTTCTTGTATAAGGTAGAAACCTTGATCATTCTTGCCTCATCTGGAAAAAATACCAGAGGTGAGATGGGCATAGCGGAATCTCAACACCCCATTCCTCTCCCTCTGAGCTTTGTCTCCATGAGAAACTCCTATGAATAAGCCATTATCCATTCCTTGTTGATGCACATTTCACATTGTGATGGTCTAGTATATTACTTCCTCTTGTCTCTCACACCAATAATGACTCACATGGGAATAGAGGTTAGCTGTGACCAGGACACACTTTTTATGAGCGTCTATCCTGGAGTAAGCCCCGACATACACCATTTTGGGCTTCTAAACATGCATAAGACACAACTATCAAACCATGTGGGTTTGATCCTTGTTTCTAAATGGGTTACATAAAAATCCTCCCTAAGGTTCAATCACAACCATCTATAAACCCTAGCTCCCTAATCCTAGGGGTGAATCTCTTTGATCTCAGTATCCACTATCATCCATTCCCATATTAGTATTTACCTTGAGCTACTATATCATGGGAGGATAGTGACCCACCCTGAGGTCACAATTCCCTTAGGTACACTTGGGAGGCTAATAGTACATAAGACTAAATGCTACCGTCATAACTATGTGGACTTTGATTCCTAGCAAACTAGGATATGTATGAAACATCCCCATAGTTCATGACCAACACCATCATCTTCACATTAGTTCAATCTCATCCAATCCATTACACTTCAATATTTTTTCCATTTCCATCCTGATTCTCACCCAAGACACCTCATATCAATGACATCATGCCATTGACATCAATGTTGTTCCTAGTAGCACCTGGTAGGCCTGCTATTTGTAATACCCAAATCACCCTTTCAAAAAATGGGTGTTTCATCCCTATAATATACATAAGGTATGTGGTAATACTCCCTGAGGTTCAATCCTAGACAATGGTAACCCTTATTGTACCCCTCTATAAGGTCCACCTCCCTAATCCGCTCTCAGTGGTGTTTAGGTAAGACTTCACATTATAAAATCTTTTCCTGTTATGGGAAAAATCACATGGGTTCCTATTCAAAAGAATTCCCATTAAGAAAAAGGTAAACCTTGGTTTCCCTATCCACTAGGTCTACCTCCATGATCAACCCTCATTAATTTCTAGGGAATCCTTCATGATGTGAAATCATTTACTTTGTGGGACACAACACTTAGATTAATCATTAGAGGCATTCCCATCCAGCCACTAGTATACCTCACTGCCTCCTTTTTTTGTATGTATCCCTTCATGTTATGAAACCTTAACTTTTTGGGATACACCATACCATGTAGGACAACATTGGCTATTCTGATCCATCCATCTGGAAAAACTTTCTAGGTGTTCCCTCCCATGGGACAACCTTTCTGATCTGTTCCCATGAGATGTTCCGATCAATCTGATCTATCTCCAAAACAAGTTAAACCTATGGAATACCCAGAGCTAAACATGGGATGGCTAAGGAAAACCTAAAAATACATACCTATTTCATAATAACAGACAATTGATGTTGGAAGCCTCAGGTTTCTACACCCTTGAGAATCCCTCTAACGAGGAAGAATACATGTTACCAATGTTCCAGCATCCATGCATGTCACTAATTTCCAATGTGACTACTTACATGATAGAAGGTTTCTTCCCTATCTAGAAACCATGAAATTTCTACATAGAAGTAGTGTAATTAACCGTTGTCCACAAAGATATGGAACTAACAATGAATTTCATAAAAAACATCTTAATCTAAAAGGGATACACAGACTAAGTGATGAATTCTAAGGAGGAATCCATGGATGGAGGGACCAACATCCCATAATCCCATTTTAATCAAGGAGTATACATATTTGAAGAAGTGATGAATTCCACCCACCTTTGGAACTCTGTAATGTGGGGCCAAAAGTGCCTATGTAGCATCTTGTAGAGACAGAACGTGGCGAACTTTGGTGGAATGCGTCAGAAACCAAAATGGAGAAGATGATGTGAACTCTTATCCTCATCATGAGTTTAGTAGCATTAGAGACATATTAAAATAAGTGTCTCACTAGATCCATCTATCCATCTCTAGGTCACACCAAAAAAAATAGTGGGCCTAGCATGATGCTCATAAGTATTGAGGGAAGTTAATCATTTGGAATTCTGGTCTGTGGTATTAATAGCATGGATCTATCTCTCCAATCATGTATGACTGAATGGGATAGGGAAATTAGAAATTTCTTTCCAACTATCCATACATATAGCTAAATATTAATTCTTTAAAAGACCAAGGTTCTCAGAATATAATTTCTGCCCACCCAAATATGTAGGGGCATGAGGAATAGTAATGCAATAGTCCCACATAACTCCACCTCTTCCATGACCAGGACTATGGCTACTTGGAACCCACACCACATATCACCCTCTGAAAACATTCAAATAAGGGTGATAGACATCCCTGTTCATTGATACGAGTAGGAGGGTATCATTACCACATGGTATAGGGCTCCTCAGTACCTAGAGGCTTCTACACATCACTATCACCAGCACTCCCAAGGGCCTCATAGGGAGCAACTACTCGCCACTCCAATATTAAGCCCATTAGAGAACCTCTCCCTAGAATGTTCTGGTGACCCACTCCCCCATGCGGATGATTTAATGGACATCTAAGTCATCTCAGCTATGACTTCTACCTAGGTGCTTCCAAGGAGTTCTCCCACCAAGACACATCAACACCACAAACTACCAGTCCCTTAGGTCAGAGAACATGTTCTCTATACCCCTTCTCTTCTAGCCCTGGTCTAGATGATCCAATTCCAATGTTGGATGAAAGCTCTCGAAGCTGCCCATTAGGGTGAATAATCTTCTATATGTTGAGTGGACCACAAAAACCTCGATGCATTATTCTATGTCTATATAACTCTAGAGCATGGATTGACCTATGCCTATTTGGAATTGATACATAATCCACCTTACACGAATGTTGGGTTGACTCTTTTAACTATCAACATGATCATCATCCATCACGTGCTGACATGTGATGATGGGATATACTATGGAGGCCATCCTCATACAACCATAAGCTAGAATGGAGGTCATATCCACTCTCAAATCCTTCATGGAGGCCCTCTCCTAGCCAATTATTATATATTTGGAGTCTCTCCCAATGTATCATATCATCAACACTAAATTCCTCCACATTCCATTTTCATCTCAAGCAGAGGTCCTCCATGTGGATGCATCAACCAGAAAGAATTTCCTTATCACTCCATCAGTTGATATCATGGAGGTCCTCCACATGTTCTCATCATCACAAACAGAGGTCCTCCCCACTCTAGTATTCTTCTAGGAAGAGGCCCACCCCAATTCATCGATGGTTAACTCCGAGGTCCTCCCTGTGTCTAGTTTGATCAGTATAAATACACTCTTCATGGTACCACTGCTAATTGATATGGAGGCCCCCCATGTTCCCACTAGATCCGAAAGAGGTCCTCCATAATTAATCATTCCCAACTATGGAGGTGTTCCCCATACATCAAATGACCAATATGGAAGTCCTCCACCTGTTCTATTTGATATATAAAGAGGTGCTCCTCACACCTCATCATACCAAAGTGAATGTGCTCTGCACTCAGACTTAAAATAGATATAGAGGTACTTCACATGTCCCACCAAAATCTAGTGGAGGTCCTACCTGATCCAGTACCCATCCATATGGATGTCAACCACATGCTGTAGAATTACCCTTCTTGAAAGTGTCATCCTGGGGAAGAAGTGAGAACAGTTGCTGCCAAAGGAATAACTATGAGAAGTGTCAGATCATTTTTAATCCAGTCTATTTCTTAGATTCTGAGGTGGAGTGTGACATAGTAATGGAGCCTTCACCTCAATCCTCTTCATTATAGTATAGGAAAGGAACCTAGCATGTGAGTATTGTCATCCCGATAGTTGAAATGTACCACATCCCCAAATCCGCCTATAGGTACATGTAGGAGGAGGAAGATTGGGATAACTTCTAGAGTCTTACCATGAAATAGAATGATTCAAAATTTACCTCAAAATAAGATAACTGATAGTTATTCTAGGGTATGATATGCAGTCATCACCAGCAAGACTCACTATCAACAGCCGATACCTGCACGCATGAAATAGTGGTCTATACTCCATCATATAGGGTTGTAATGATGTAGTTGGAATCTCCCCCAAGAGACAACGTTGTGAGTGGTGAGAATTCAACCCACATAGTGTTTTCTACACCAGCCATCCTATCACCGAAGTGGTCTATATCCATGTCATTGTTGGTTCCTCAGCCGACCTTGGTCGAAGAATGGGGTAAACAATAGATGGATCCAATGTCTAAGCATAGAATCTTCACAAAAAATCTTGCAGCAGATCAACCTTTTGAGATGTTCTGGCAACATGATGCTCCAAAATTCAACATCTTGGATGCTCTCACCCAAGACGAGTTCATGTGATTCTACCAAACCATCTGGGGGATGAATTTCCACCTCTCAAACTATTAAATGACTTACTTGTAGATTCAAGATAACTTTAATGACATTGACTAGAAGTTCTGCATTGTTGAGATAATAGAAAATCCAATGTCTCTGTATCCCTTATCACCTGACTATCATTGGGCCCTTCATCAATGATGCAATCAGGGAATCATGGTTCTCTGTAGAATTATTGAAGAGCTATCTCCAATCGTGCAGATCCATGGTTGGGAGAATTATGATGCTCTTCACATTAGTCCTATCATGTGGCTGTTAAACATTCTTGGTGACATCAAGGATACACCCCCAGGCATTATTTTAGTGAATATGGTTATCCCAGAGATACACCCCAAATGGGGAGTCAAAACCGGGTATGATGGAGAGAACATATCTTCTAAGGAAACACAACATATGCTGGACCCCAGGTCTTGTCACTCATCCTCAATCCCAGATACATGGTCTTGAAATTCCATTTGATTCATTACCAATTGGTAAAATCATTGAAAAAGGAATGTAGTAGACTAGGACCTTTAATCCCTCTCACTGATCTGTTTCAATATAGAAGATAGAGGTTGACACTAATATGACCACTTTGCTTAAGCAAATTACAGAGTAGAAAGAACACATTTAAGATATCCTTTCCAAGCATCTCAAAGAAGGAATTCCAGAATATGGTCGTCCTTGATATAATCTCGTCTATCCTCCAATAGGGTAGTAGGGGAATCCATAGGTCCATCTAAGAGAGTTGACTCCTATTAGTCTCGATAATACCATTCACCCCAATAGGGAATATAATCAAGCTTATAGAATTTGAAAATAGTATGTGTCACCCCAGTCTCCCCGAGTTGCATTAGAATCGTCCTTGAGACCCAGCTCATGTCATTCCTCCACTGGCTCCGTAGGTTATTCCACCACTCACTCCATGATCTGTTGAGCCTATCTATCATGTTGAAGATCCTTCTAACGCAGTGTAAATTAGGAATCCATTTCAGGATAGGAATCCTCAAAAGGAAAATCTGATATCCAATCTCAATGATCACCTATAGGCCCTTGAAATTCTATAGGTGGTGCTCCCGCTTGATGGAAATACTTATCCGGAATAGGTGGATAACATGTCAGCACCCACAGATTTGAGGAACCCAACCTTTCCCCCTTCAATGGGATGGGATACCCACTTTATTATCTACAAAACTTTATTTCAAGGTGTGGACCCATGATAGGAACTCCAGTAAAATAGGATGCTACTTAGATCCAATATTTCTTATAGACAATGGAAGTACCTGCATTCGTTAGGTATAATGAGTTACCCATTAAGTCTATTACTAGTTGTAAAAACCATCATAGGCAGTTTCTTAATTAGTTCAGCTCTACTATGCACAATACTAGTATTGTTTACCTCTTCAAGTGAAAAAATGATTAGTTGAGTGAGTCGTGGAATTTATTTCTAAGTGGAAGGGCCTAAAATATTCACTAGACATGTCGATGTCTCATGAATTGCTTCTTACGATGTGTGTGGGGAATTTGAAGCATAAATTGGTTCCCTTCCCCATAAATCAGAATTTACCATGTGTATTTTTAGATTTTTCAGATAAATCTCATCACTTAGAAGAAGCCTTGCATCAGGCTAGGAAGGCATGTCTGTTGCATCCTCTAAAGACTGTAAGAAGAGAAACTAAGGATGATATTTACATGGTCCTAAATATTGAGGTCCCCAAGAAATTTGTTTTTTTACTAGTGGGGCCTCCTCCATAGGCTTGGTGAGGTCATCATCCTTAGTTCCAGCCTCCGGATCATTATTTCCCACTTCAAAATCGGTAGGCGATGCCACACAATTTACAACTACCACATAAGAGAGAGAATCATGCTCTAGCCCCTCGACATGGTTAGGCTCACATGGTTCCTTTCCCTGACAAGAGAATTCAAATATATTCATTTGATGAGGCTTAAGTCCTTGATAATCTCTAAAGTTCCTTGGATTAGGGAATTTTAAAATTTCCTGAATATGGATGACCTGAGGATGCTGATCTCGTTGATCACCCCAACTACTACCCCTACCATAGGTTCCTTGGAAATACCATCAAGAAGTCATATATATTCAACTACAAGATACATGAATAGTTTGATAACAATATCATTAGGTGGGGTGCTACCTTGGAATAGGTAGCATGAATTTTTGTAAATATTAATAGTGATAGTGAAGATGAGTGTACGTAGGTATCCAGCCACCAGTCTCAAATGTTTGATGATTTTCTTTTTCTTAGGGTAGTTGCTCGCATTGATGGTATCATCTATGATCATTGGAACTAGCTTGAGCCTATAAATGCTTCCATTCCTACTCCAAATGATACTTATGCATCCACATACCAGCTTTATACTTCTCAGAAGAGTAGGCATCGATGCCACAATATAAAGAAAATACTTTCACCAATGCCAAACCCATATGGTACAATCATCGATTTTATGAACCCAGAAACTGGAATCACCCTTGAATCCAACCATTATTGGAATATTCCATATATGGTGAGTAGAAGTATGAATCCACGAATACTGTCAAGATAGTAGAACTCTACATGGTTACCAATGATGCAGAGTGTCAGGCCAGTCCTCCAAATGATCAAAGTCAGTGCCATCTTGAACAAGGTTGTGGATATGTGAATTGTCAGAACACTAAGGACAGTGCTTCTAGTCAAGTTGTGAACTCTACAGAGACCAAAAAATAGTCTTAGTGCATATATAAACATACACATTCCTCTCATCCCACCTCATCAGATTCACTACCATCACCATTATTTCTACTAGACTATGTATAACCATTGCGACTGTGTCATGATCATTGATGTATATTTGTGGCCCATCCTCAATCATTGTATAGTCAATTGATATTAATTCTTCAAGGTTCATCTAGTGAGAAATGATATATTCCCAACACCAGTCAGAATTTTCTAATTCAACCTACAACACTCATCATGTGTTCAACTTTAATAAATGTGTGACTTGCACAAATGTATGAATTTCTTAAGCACCATTCCAACATTCACACAAGCCTCTTGATTCTTGATGCCCTCCACCAATTATAAGATCTATGTGAATCCCTCACATAGGCATTGAGAAGCCTCGTCAAGTTTGAGATAGATTTATAAGCTTTATAGGACATCCATACTGAGGAAGTCGAGCGAGTAGAATTCCAAGCCATCATCTCATTTTCAAGAGGAGATGAAGGTTATCCCGTACAGGGGAGAATCTATCTACTATACATTACAAAAAATATAAATGGTATGGAATAATGTTTTTATCTTGAATACGAATTTTCTATGATTAATCTCATCTTGAATTGAATGATCCTCAATCTAGGACTGAACGTTGAACATCTGAGTCTCTATGACCTAAAAATTATAGGTTTTAATAGGGATGAGTAGAGACCAGTTCAAAAAATCCACTTGAAGACCCCATTCAGTGTTCTAGTTATAAGAAATGAATTTATTGTAGTCTCAAAAGATACCATATACAATTCATTGGTGGGTTTATCCTATCTTGATATGCATGAGATAGTTCCCTTCTTATATCATCAATGCCTCAAGTACTCCCTCAACAGTTGAGTGGGAGTTCTCCTTGGTGATGCATCTCCTCTTACCTCTTGTGAAGCCCTATATCTAGATTCTAAGTATTACAAGAGTATGGAAAAATGGGTTCATACCAAAGAGGTAAAGTACACTGATACTATGGTCAATCCATGGATGGACTTGGATGATGCTTTCATCCACCCTATTCATCAGTTAGAGGTGACATCACGAGACATGGGTCATTATTTCTATATTTATGAGTTGAGGGGGAGACATGTTCCCAAGAATAAGGTGTTTTAGAATATTACCTTGGACTTCTATACAAGACATGAAAAGGGTGATACAAGATTCTCTTACCCCTGTGAGGTATTAGGATGTTCTCCCCATGGCCATAGATGTATGACATACTTTCTTGTTTCATTGGTCCAATCTAAGTCATCATAAACTAACCCTCCACCACTACTTTAACATCATCATGTATGGTATCCTCAGTTGGAGTCCTGATGAAATTTGGTCGATAAATTTTGTTTCAATGGTTTCAATAGTGCAAGATCCTTCTGAGAACGATTCCCCCACTACTCAAGCTGGAACCTGAATTCCTCTAGGTTTAGTTAGCACAGAATAATTTCCTCCTTATAATGATTTTATCACCATGAATGATGAAGATAATTTGGAAGATCCTCATTTCACATTTAAAGAGGTATTCTACAACACCATCGATGAGTTGATACAAGTGAACCTCGGCACTGAGATAGAACGGAGATGGATGTTGATGAGTGCAACAATGCCTACAGAGGAACACCATCTATACGTGGAATTCTTGAAGCAACATCACAACTTATTTTCCTATAGTTATGATGAGGTTCCAGGCTTAAACCCTCAAATATCCAACCACCGCCTTGGCCTCCTGGTAAGTCACCACGGGTTCAAACAACCTCCGAGGATGATGCACCCTTCCCATGGTGCCATGGATATGGAAAAAGTTGATAAGCTCATCAAGGACCACTCCATAAAGGAAGTTAAATACCAAAAGTGGTTATCCAACATTGTTACCATAATGTAGAATAATGAATAGATCTGAGTCTATATTTAATTCCGAGATCTCAACTGCTACTATTCGAAGAATGATTGTACCCTTCTAGAGATGAAGCTACTAATTGATGCTACCATTGGATTCCAAGATATCTCATTGATGGATGGGTATTTTCTGTATAATAAGATCCAAATGTCCCTAGAATATGAGGTATCTACCAACTTCATATTTATATAGGGTACCTTCTTTTATTAGGTAATTACTTCCATTTGAAGAATTTAAGAGCTACCTATCTGCATGCAATTCACCACATATTAAAACATATCCTCAGGATTCTAGTGGAATTCTACATTGAAAATTTCGTGGTAAAATACCACCATTATTAGGACCATCTCATAGATCCTGGGAAAGTTTTTAGCTTCTTTCCTTACCTCCATTTTAAAATAAACCTCTATAAATGTGCTTTCGAGGTGACATCATGAAAGTTCCTTTGGATCATTATCAGATGAAGAGGCATCAAGATCGACCTAGAGTAGATCATGTATATTAGTTAGATGCATCCACCGAGCAACCTCTAAGAGCTCCAAGGCTATGAAGGAAACTTAACCTATATACACTAACTAATTTCAAATCTGTATGGAATGTATAATACATTTTTTATACATATAAATATCGGTTACATATATCAATGTGATGAGGAGTTCCAGAAAATGTTTGAGGAGATTAATCGGTATCTATTGTAGCCTCCATTTTTGATGCCACCCATCTCTGGAAATCTACTAATCCTTTTCATGACTAACCAGAAATGATTCCTCAACACCCTTCTCACCCAGAATAACAACTAAGGTACATTGAAAAATTTGTATTATCTCAATCGTATTCTCCTAGAAATAGAGACTATATATTCTCCTATCAAGAAGAGTTGCCTCATACTGGTTTTCATAGTGTAGAAGCCGTGGCAGTATCTCTATCATCACTTGATATAGTTATTTTCCTCTAAGGATACACTAAATTATATCCAGAGATTCCCTATATTGATAGGTTTTATATTTCGGTGGTTAGTAATCCTTTAGAAATTTGACATTAAATTCATCTCAGAGAAGGCTGGTAAGGGTCAGTCACTGGAATATGTTTTGGAAGCCAATCATGTCCCCACAGAGTAGTCTATGAATCTTGATTTTACTGACTAATATATTATCCCAATGGATCAGGATATTCCATGCTATAAGATACACTTTGATTCAACCTCTTGGATTCCCATTGGAAGAAGTCTTAAAGGTCCTTGAAACAAAATAGTAGGCCTGTGGATTGACTTCATCACACCTACACATGAAGCCTTATCCTATTCATTCTTGTTATCAGAAGGATACACCAACAACGAGGCAATGTATTAGGCTCTCATCACTGGTCTTGAGTAAGATCTCGAGATTGATGTTCCCCACCTGAATTTGAAATGATACTTTGATATAGTTATCAAGAATATTAACATAGATTACGTCATTGAGAATCCTGAGATAGTGCCAATGTTTAAGAATGATCATCAATTTATGGAAGTATTCCCTTCACTGATATAGGTTAATCATGTTCTCTAGTCACATAATGGTTGATATGATTCCCTGTCCAATCTATCCACTTCTATCACACAACCTTACTATGAGGATATGTTCATCCATGTGGCACATCGAAGGGTCATCGCCCTTATTAGTTCAGATGACTAATAAAACCTATAGGTAAACCACCTTACAGTTTATGCTTCCACATTAGGTCCTCCAGATCCTCCAATAGATGAAGATTCCTCCAACATAAAAAATCCTTTCATCGTGTATCTCTCGTATGATAATCTCCCATATAATAGGGCCGAACTCATGAAAATTTGTCATCATGTAGTTTAATTCACCCTCCAAAGAGGTCACAGCCTGGAGTAGACTCTATAGAGATGTGGGTTTGATGGAATGATCCTCATCTAAATTCAATGAGATGATATTCCATAAGTTATACAAGAATTCCATGCTAGGTATTGTGGTACTCACTAGTCATGAATGAATCTCTCCCTCAAGATTCAATGTTTGGGCTACTTTTGGCCCACCACGGTCCTCGATTGTATCAAGTTCTCTAAGAGGTTCCACTTATGTCAAATCCATTGAACCTTTTTTCATTGTCCAACAAAACCTCACCACACTACCATGTACTCTTTTATCTTTTCGGTCTGGGGACTCAATGATGCGGTTCCATAACCACTAGCAATATATTACTAGATCATGTTTATATTGACAATGACAGATTTATTTTCCAAGTGGATAAAATATATTACTCTCAATGAAGTAAAATATGGCTCTATTATTTAATTCATGATCTCTAACAACATCCATAAATTCAGAGTTCATCACGATGTTCTCTCCAATAACAACAACGAATTCTGAGTAACCGAGTTGAAGAAATTATAGGCCACATACAATATATAGTTTAACCACACCTCTCATTACCACACACATGAGAATGTTAATATTGAGTCATTCAACAAGAACCTATACAACATTTTGTAGAAGATGACGGGTTAGAACAAAAAGATTTGGCTAGATAGGATCCCCAATACTATATGGTATTATCATTTGATGACTCATAATTACACCCAGGTGACTACATATTCCTAGGTAAATGGAACTGAGACAATAATCTCCATAAATATTCTTTTTCCATAACTCTGTATAGCTATCTATGATTAGGAAAAATTAGATAGTGTGGTAGATGTTTGTTGGGCTAAATTTTAAGATCTAGATGAGAACAGGCTTCGAGCCATGAATAGTCTATAACGCACCACAATCAGATAGCTAGAGATTTAAAAATAAGAGTTCACCTCCAATAATTACTTTTAAGGGACACTATTTTGGCTATTATAGTATTGCTAATTCCTAGTAGGAAACCACCGAAGTTGGATCGAAAATGGGAAGGACCTTACATCTTTTACAAAGTTGATCCCAATAGCGTATACACTTCGGTCACCCAATTTGGTGAGAAAATTAATCCTCTCACCAATTTCACATTCCTTAAATAATATGTTGCATGAGAAATATATCTATCATCCTACATGACATTAATCTATTCCATCCCACATGATGTTAAACTATGTGGAACTTCCCAATCATCCTACAGGATGATAAACTACACAGTGTTCCCCATGGTCTAAGATCTATGAAATTGAACTAACATCTCTTTCATCCAATAAACATAATGTTAAACTATTACTCGACATCCTACATGATTTTTAACTTATATCTCTTCCTTTTTACATGATGTTAAATAGTGTAACAAATCAACATCCTTGTTTCATGATGATAAACTGCATAATGCCCCATGGTCTGAGCTCTATGACTTTAAACTAATATATTAATATTTCTACACAATGTTAAAGTGCCACATGGTTTTTTTCATGATGACCTTAAAAGGAAAGTTCCTTTAGTCCTTCATTACACTACAATGCTCCATCCTACTTGAAATGAAATTATTCCCCATCAACTTCCATCCCACATGATATTAAACTACACAGATATTCAAGAACTACATATATCTTGATTACCATAGTTATATGATATATAGGAACACCCAAGCATTTAGTCTTTGGTCTTAAATATAATTTAATCCTTTCTTCCCCTTGGCCCGAGTCCTCTCATGGGAGTGTGTGGTGTGGTGTGGGAATTCGTGATATTCATTCACATCGGGTTATTCTTCCACACCATACACATCCCCTTTTAGATACCTATCTCCCCTGCATCATAGTCAAATGAAAATAAACTGTGTTACACCAGAATCCTCACCACATGATATTAAAATGCATGAATCTCTATGAAATATGCATGGCTTGATTCCCATTCTTATGTGATACATAGTGATTCCCAAACATTTCATCTTTGAGCCAAGCCAAAAACTCTCCCCAAAATATTTTCCTCATCCCCTAGGTTATTAAATTATGTGTGAATTATTCTTATGAATGTGTGGTGTGGTGTCAAACACTTTTGGTCCACATTCACACCTGGTTACTTCATAGATCCCCTCTATGCATTTTTATTTTGGAAGCCTCATCCTATAGTCCTTGCTCTATGACCTTAAATTAAGATCCCAAACATCCTTCTTCATGATGAAAAACTACACGACAATCCCTATCCATATCGTATGATTTTAAACTACATATTTTCCATCTTGTTAATATGATGATACACTACATAGCGCTATGATGTTTGTGCTTGAGGAGATATTGCCCCAGGAATTGGTACCCTTCCATTCCTTCTTCAAGAACTATAAGTGGCTTGATTACAATCCTTATAGGACATGTAGAGACACCCCACCTTCTTATCCTTGGGTCTAGTTATATAATTAGAATCAAATCACTTTGTCTCTTCGTCCTAAATATCATCTAGGAATATGTGGTGTGTTTTGGATCTCTTTGATCCTCATTCACATTGAGTTTCCATATAGTGTTGGAATGCACATCTCTAATTTAGTTGGTATGAACATTATAACCTTAAATTAAGATTATTAGTGTCATAATCACATGAAAATAAACCATGTAACGACCATGATATTCTCATCTGAGAGAATATCTCCCCCATTGTTGCCACAATACATCTACAATTCCATCTTCAAGAATAATGTGTGGCTTGACTCCCATCCGTTTGGGATATGTAGAGACACCTAGAAATTCTATCCATGGGCCCTACTATAGAATCAGTCACCCTTTTGGATCTTGGGACTAGGATCCCCTTTAAGAATTTGTGGTGTGGTGTATATCTATTTGGTCCTCCTTGAAAATAGTTTATTTTCACACCACACACTTCTCCATTAGGATTCATATGTCCTAGTCGCATAATGATAAACTACGTGACATATTTGTCCTTAAATCATGACACTAAACTACATGAATATGTCCCATGCACACAATGTTAAACTAGGAACCCATTATCCACACACTATGACCTCAAACTGAGAGTCTCTAGACTAATCATCACAACCCTTAAACTATTTTCAATACCCCACCTTGGAACTCAATCCTTGATGGTAGATATAGTCCTACATATATATGTTCCACATTGACATGCTTGAATGTGTAGTGGTATGACTCCTAAAGTGTTGGATTTCATATGGATATTTCCCCAATCCATTTCCATGATTAATGTGTCCCTTTATCTAATTCCTCATCCTCATACACATCTTACAGTACCCCTTAATGGAATAGCTATGCTGCATCAGCTCACCTACTATTTCAAGCCAACACCCTGGAAAACTTTCAATAAAATTTTGTGTTAGGTCATGTGTCTTGAACATCATCAGAGGTCAACACTCATTTTTATGTCCCCATTGCTGGTAGCAGGATAAGCATGTTGTGTATTTAATATGTTCAAAATTTATCCTCTATCATCCCACCACCCCCACTATGTTCTAGATATCGAGTGCTATAATTCACATTTTCCACATACCTATGTTCTGGTGGATCCCTAACACCCTTGGTGTTGTACCTCCAGGTATATGCACACATAAAGTGATAAGGTACCACATTTTATTCATCTATATGTGTTGGTGAAAGCCAAACATGACTCCTTGTTTCCTACACTAAGCAGTGATGACATAGGATTAAGAGTTTCGATAGGGTTTGTAACCACATGGAAAATTTGTGAAACGCTACGATCCAAACTCTATGAAATTAAACTATTATCCACATGGTATGTATTCTATGAATGTAAACTAAGAACCTCACATCTTTACTTATGACATTAAAATACATGGGTCGGTACTGTCATACGACCTTAGATTGTGGCATCATCGTCTATGCCAAATGATGAATAATGGCACAACATTGTGGTGTTCTCGTTTGTGAGGGATTCAACCTTGTAACTGGTCATCCATCATGACACATATGAATACATACACATGGATTGATTCCTATGGAGACAACTAGACTTTCCATCCCAATCCATTCAATAAGAAAATAAAGCAAAATAAAAAACCAGAAATATTAATTGCCTCTTCTCTCCATGTATGGGCCAAACCTACACAGAGAAATCACCCTTTAAACTATTGATCCACCATTACATCTCTCAATAACTACAAGTGGATTTATTACCATCCTTATGGGATATGTAGTGACACATTAATCATTTATCTTGTGTCTAAACACGACATTATGACCCCTTTTCATGTAAAATAATCTTCGTATCCATACCACATGATAATAAACTGCATGAGATTCTAGAAATATAAGATTCATAATTCTCATACTTATGGGATATGTAGTGATTCCCAGATGCTATGTCTTTGGGCCAAACCAAAAACTCTATAGTTATGGCATCCAACATTTTTATTACATAACTTTTCATTACATTTTTCATACATAGGATATTTAAAGTCTAGTGTCTTGGAAATCAAAAACATAATAAATGAAAACAACATAAAACATAATTCTAATACACTTGTAAGGCTTCATAATAGGTTAATCCCATGTACAATTACTGCATCTCATAACCTGGAGACATACATCAAAGAAAGGGTGAGCAGAAGGATCAGTAGGGAAAAAAGTGAAATAGTTGACATATGATCGTGGGCAATATTTATAAGAACATGATAAAAACCATAAAGGAACGAGCAATGGAAGAATAGGAATATCATAATAAAAAACTTGATTCATAACTTGAATATTTCACTACAACATTTCATTTAGACATTCATGAACATATCACCAAGGTTTATCCCCGAGGTGTCATAAATATTACCCAGGTCATTCACCAAGGTATCATGAAACTTGTCATCTCTAGAGATTAATTCTTTACCCAATGCATTGGAGCGCTATCGGGGTGCACCATTAACTAGTCATTTTTTCCATGTGAGCCACATAGATCATTGTAAAAAATTTCATAAATAACCCATAGAGAATAAAAGAAATGGGTTTCATTTCAAAATCGTGATGTTTTAAAAGTTCATAAAAACGAGATCATTATATCAATTATAACCCATGGAAAGGGAGTGAGGGTTACATTGTCACGACCCGTCCTCGGGGCCCGTGCCGTGACTACCCCAAGCCCGCCTTCCATAGGCCAGGGGCTGGCGACTAGCACCAAAGGCGTAAAATCCCGATAACTGGGAAGGCATTGCCTTTATAAAGAAAACAAGCACCACAGAGTACAAGCGGAAGTAAAACACTAAGTACAAAAAGAAGAGCTGAAAAGTAAAAGGGGCCGGGAATACAAGCCCAACTGTAAAGTACAACTCGAAAGGGAAAACAGCGACTGAAAAGTAAAGCTGCTACGCTGAGATGTCCACTGGAAATCCCACCTAAAGGGTGGGTACAGATAGCTCTTCTGCTCCTCGGGTCCCGCCGTCTGCTCCAAGTATGACCCGCCCAGTGGTCTGCCTCTGGGTACCGCCTCGTCGTATAGTCCACCTCCAGGTACCGTCCAGTCCTCGAACACTCGGCCTCTGCCAGTACTGGCCGTCGTCTGCAACCAACACAATGAGGTGCGGGCATAGCCCGTGCAGGGGTGAGTATAACGATACTCAGTAGGGACCCCGAGACCCTCAAGGTCTCACTAAAACCAACAAGGATAAACACAAGAAGATCTCAACAGATAAACCCTACTTAGGTATATACCCATACATATACCTAAGTTATCAAGTAACCCATCTCAATCATGAGGAAACACAAGGATTGTGAAATCGACGGATAACCACTACCCGGGTATATGCCCATACATATACCAAAGTTAGCAAGTGATCCATCTCAATCATGAAGTAAACACAAGGTCAAAAGTCTCAGCTCAAACCAGGATTTTCATTATCGAAACCGTAACTGCTGAAGAGCTCCGTCTCTAGAGTGTACAGTGGTCCTGTCACGACTCCGAGGCTGCCTCTCACTAACCTAGGACTGCTGAAGTACTCCTCCTGTCGAGTACTGCGGGTCTGCTGCCAACTACCAGGCGCTCCGTCCGCTGAGGGTCTGCTGCCAAATACCGGGCGCTACCCAGATAGCCTACTGAGGTACTCCTCCTGTCGAGTATCGCGGGTCTGCTGCCAACTACCAGGCGCTCCGTCCGCCGTGGGTCTGCCGCCAAGTACCGGGCGCTCCGTCCACTGGGCTAGTCGACTCACTCCAAGTCGAGTCGGTCAAGCAGTCGTCAGGTCTCAGCCGGCTACACGGTCTCCGTACTCTGCACGCTCGTCTCCGGGAGGGTCCGCTCCACGAGCTACTGGTCGATACTCCAAGTATCACAAAGTCCCACGAAGAAGTGCCTCAAAGGTCCGTCTCGTCACAGGGGTCTCAACGCAACAGACGGCGCGTCGATCGGACGCCCGGTCTGTGAGTTAATAGTCTTTTCGTCCCAGGGGCCCGGTTGGTTTCGAGTGCGAACCAATCCCGGCCGTATCTCAACTGTACCCCGAACTCCCATAGGGTAAACTCAAAGGGACCGTTACTCAACGTAACCACCAACGCCGCTGACGGCTCGTCAAGCGGACGTCCTGTCTGAAAGATATCAGCTTTCCCGTTCCAGGGGCCCGGTTGGATTTCGGGAACAATCCAACCCGGCCATACTCCGACTGCATCCAAAACTCGGGCGGAGTATGTCAAAAGTTCCGTCTCATCAAGAGGAAGTCAACTAAACAGACGGCGCGTCAATCGGACGCCCGGTCTGTGAGTTATTGGCATTTTCGTCTCCGGGGCCCGGTTGGTTTTTAAGGAAAAACCAACCCGACCGTACTCCACCTGCGTCCAAACCTCGGGCGGAGTATGCCAAAAGATCCGATTCACTAAGAGGAACACAACGCGACTGACGGCGCGTCAATCGGACGTTCGTGGCTCAAGATATGAGCGTTTCCGCTCCGAAGGCCCGGTTGGTTTCGTGAACGAACCAACCCGGCCGAACTCAAAGTAACCCGAAACCTTGAGTGCGATATATCGAAACGACCGTCTCGATCCAAGGATCGCGTTGCCGCAGACGGTTCGTCATTCGGAGGTCCGAGGCTCATGTTATGAGCCAAAAACCAAATCAGGTTCGAAACGGGGGGTTCGGGTCCGGGCCGACCCGGCCCGACCCCCCCCCCCCCCCCCCCGGGTGGCGCGGTGGCCGGCGGCGGCGGCCGGCGGCGGCGGGCGGCGGCGGTGCGGCGGCCGGTGGCGGCGCGCGGCGGCGAGCGGTGGCGGCGCGGCGGAGGCGGCGGTGGGCCGCGGTGGCGGCGGCGGCGGGCCGCGCTGGCGGCGGCGGCGGGCCGCGCTGGCGGCGGGGTGCCGCGAGGTGGGTGGCACGCGGGGCTATGCCCCGCGTTTTTCTTCAAGGCGGCACGGCCTTGAGCCGTGCCTTTGCCAAAAAAACGCCCCCCGCAAATGGGGGCCGGCTGGACGAACCGGGGGGGCTTTGCCCCCCCTCCTTTAATTGAACCGCCCCCCTCATTAAGAGGGGGGTTTGAAGAACCGGCCGGGGGTTTAATCCCCCGGTTTTATGACATCCGGCCGGCCCGCTGGCCGGCCGGTTTTTACCAACGGGACCAGAATTTCCGGTCCCGCCCTCGACTTCCGACGCCGGCGGCCCGGCCGCCGGTCTGCTCTTCCGCCGCGGCCCGGAACCGGCCGCGGTCTCCTCGTCCCGCCGCGGCCCGGAGCCGGCCGCGGTCTTCTCGTCCCGCCGCGGCCCGGAACCGGCCGTGGTGTTCGTCGTCCGGCGCGGTGCGACGGCACCGCGCCCCTCTCGTCGTGCCATGAATCCTTCCAACGCGGCGCGGCGGCGTCGCGTTTTTGAAGACTCTCCTCGGCGTAGCGCGACGGCGTTGCGTAAATTTAACGCACGGTAAACCGCGTGGTGCGACGGCACCACGCCACTTTGCTTCCATCGAAAGAATTAAACAAGAACGTTGGAGGGGGGTTCGGCCGTGTTCGTGCGGTCCGGCCCCCCTCGCGTTAATAATAATAACGCAACTTAAAGAAAAATTATGCCACACGTTAATCTTGCTAAAAGCACGATCAAGAATAAAAAGAGGAATCCAAAAGAAATTCAACAACCCCTACCTCGGGTTTAAGATTCAAAGGTTCGGCTACGCTCCGCGGAAGACGGCGTCGCGGAGGTCGGGTGTCGCGGTCGTCGTTCGTCAAATCCGTTGACGAAGAGTTATGCCCGAAGAGACACGTCGTTGGTGGATCTTCGATTGCCGACGAAGAAGGTTCGGGGAGGAAGGAAAGGTCCGAAGATACCGGGTCGCCGAGTCGATGATCCTTGACGAAGTGTTGTCGTTCTTCGTTGAGGATGAAGACGTTCTTCGTTCTTCGTCAGAGCTTGGAGATGAAGGGAAAGCTCTCCAAAGACAAACAAAGAACTCCAAATAAAATAAGACTACCTCTTATTTTATTAACACAACACAAAAGAATTTCAATGTTTGAAATTCAAAAAGGGGGTTAACTCTCTTAATTAACTCACTTATTTAATATACATGAATTGTATAATTAAATAGAAGTTAACTTGTCAAGACATTAAGAGGGAGAGTGGGGAGTTGAAAAGGTGGGGGGGTTCGTGTGGGCCCCACCACACTTAATCCTCCCAAGGGAGGTTAAGTGGGTGTGGGTCCCACTTCCAACCTCCTTTGATAGGTTTTTAAATAAGTTAAAATAAAATTTGTCTTTACACAAATTTTATTTAACTTAACTGAAAAACCCCAAAACGTAACATTCAACCCGCAACAAACGAAACTCCCGAAAAGGTCTCATTAAGCGAATATCGGCGCTGCGAGTTCATCGGTGCCCTCGGATTTCAATTCCGAGCACCAGATCAAAAGTTAGGAATTCCCGCTCGTTCGTTCACTGAACGTACCCGAGCCAAACTTCGGAAACTAATTCCGGGCACTCCGGGCCTCGGAATCAGGTGCCGTCTGAAACCGCGCTCTTGTAAAATTCTAAAGAAAAATAAGAAAAAATTTTCCTTGAATTTTACGGGTCTTTACATTACTCCCACCTCAGGGCTTTACGTCCCCGTAAAGCTACATCAAAAACTAGGGAAACAAAAAGAGGATACTGAGCACGCATCTGAGCCTCCCGCTCCCATGTGCTCTCCTGGAGATTCCCGTGCCGCCATCTGTTGCGCACAAGAGGAATCGATCGTCCATGTAGGACCCGCTCCTGGATGACATGGACCTCTTTTGACGTGGCCCGGACCATCTCTGGTCCCACAAGAGCTGCAAGATTTCTTCTTTGCCGAAAAGAGAAATCTGGTCTCATCCCCTGGATGAACCACATTCTTTGCCTAAAACAGTCAATCCTAACATGGATGATACTAATCCATACTAAGGATGACGTCGTAAGGCCTTGACGCTACTACTAAGAGATCCAACCGTTACTCTCGCCTCCAAGGGTTGAGTCACACTGTCGGCATCAGTGTGTGGTAACCGGTCTCCTCCAGTAGATGTCTCACAAGTGAGGGTCAAGTCAAAAGTCAACTGGAACCTCTTAGTAACATCACAAAAGAGGACAGGAAAGAAAACATCACAAAAGTATGCGTCTTTTATTATTGCAGATCATAATACAAGACGCTACATAAAAGCAACATCAACATGGAACTAGAAGTACAAAAGACGTATCCACTAGTTCCTCCCCTGTCCACCTGCTTTACTGTTGCTCAAGCATTTGTCGCTGCCTCTATCTCGGTGGCTCTCCCAAAGCCTGCGGATCGGGAGTCGGACAGTCACGTGCCAGATGTCCCTTTTCGCGGCATGAGTAACACAACCTGCTCCTTGCACGGCTAACTCTGTTCCCACTCCGGGTGCCCTGCACCACCGGTCCTAAAACCCGAGATCGCCCAACTGATGGTCTGGTCCTCCTGGACCTCTGCATCATCTGTCTACTGCCCACAGATGACTCGGCTTCTGATCGAAAAACACGCGGTAAAGGCAGAATCTCCTGTACACGCTCGGGGTGTAGAGATACTGGCACAAACTCCACCCTGAAGAAGGTCTCGAAGTCTTCCCATGCGAAGTTCATCTCATCGCAGAACTGAAACAAGTGGCCCCACCACCTACCTGCTGCTGCCTGAAGGAGGCTGGTAGCAAAGATCACCATGAAGTCTACCGGCGTCCCCACTAGCCTGAAGACTCTCACCACAGCCTCCAGCCAAAACTCAGCCGCCTGCGGGTCCGTCTCTCCCCGGAACCTGGGTGGCCTCTGGCGCTGGAACTCGTGCAGCGCGCTCAAGCGTCGTGCATCGCCTACTGCTGGTGCCTCCGCTGGTGCCTCAACTGCAAGAGGGCCCTGTACCGAAGCCTCGTCGCTCGACAGACTGTCAGCACGCTCATCCCTCCGGGCTCTAGCTGATCTTCTGAGAAAAGACATCCTGAAAGAAACAACGTAACACGATCAAACGATTATACCTAGTGAGCTGACCTGGTTTGAGCTGTTTTAAGGGGAAAAACCTTTGAAAACACACACGCAATCAGTGTTTTCGTGCACAAAGTCGGAAATCAGTTGTCAGGGTCCTGGTGTATGGATACGTCGGCCGCCCGCACCAACACTGGACTCCCTGAACTGAAAACCACACTCGGTACTCTTAACACTATCGCTTCACAGAAAGAAAGATCAGAGTTATAAGTTCTGCGGTAGAACCGAACTCCTTTGATACCAATTTGTCACGACCCGTCCTCGGGGCCCGTGCCGTGACTACCCCAAGCCCGCCTTCCATAGGCCAGGGGCTGGCGACTAGCACCAAAGGCGTAAAATCCCGATAACTGGGAAGGCATTGCCCTTATAAAGAAAACAAGCACCACAGAGTACAAGCGGAAGTAAAACACTAAGTACAAAAAGAAGAGCTGAAAAGTAAAAGGGGCCGGGAATACAAGCCCAACTGTAAAGTACAACTCGAAAGGGAAAACAGCGACTGAAAAGTAAAGCTGCTACGCTGAGATGTCCACTGGAAATCCCACCTGAAGGGTGGGTACAGATAGCTCTTCTGCTCCTCGGGTCCCGCCGTCTGCTCCAAGTATGACCCGCCCAGTGGTCTGCCTCTGGGTACCGCCTCGTCGTATAGTCCACCTCCAGGTACCGTCCAGTCCTCGAACACTCGGCCTCTGCCAGTACTGGCCGTCGTCTGCAACCAACACAACGAGGTGCGGGCATAGCCCGTGCAGGGGTGAGTATAACGATACTCAGTAGGGACCCCGAGACCCTCAAGGTCTCACTAAAACCAACAAGGATAAACACAAGAAGATCTCAACAGATAAACCCTACTTAGGTATATACCCATACATATACCTAAGTTATCAAGTAACCCATCTCAATCATGAGGAAACACAAGGATTGTGAAATCGACGGATAACCACTACCCGGGTATATGCCCATACATATACCAAAGTTAGCAAGTGATCCATCTCAATCATGAAGTAAACACAAGGTCAAAAGTCTCAGCTCAAACCAGGATTTTCATTATCGAAACCGTAACTGCTGAAGAGCTCCGTCTCTAGAGTGTACAGTGGTCCTGTCACGACTCCGAGGCTGCCGCTCACTAACCTAGGACTGCTGAAGTACTCCTCCTGTCGAGTACTGCGGGTCTGCTGCCAACTACCAGGCGCTCCGTCCGCTGAGGGTCTGCTGCCAAATACCGGGCGCTACCCAGATAGCCTACTGAGGTACTCCTCCTGTCGAGTACCGCGGGTCTGCTGCCAACTACCAGGCGCTCCGTCCGCCGTGGGTCTGCCGCCAAGTACCGGGCGCTCCGTCCACTGGGCTAGTCGACTCACTCCAAGTCGAGTCGGTCAAGCAGTCGTCAGGTCTCAGCCGGCTACACGGTCTCCGTACTCTGCACGCTCGTCTCCGGGAGGGTCCGCTCCACGAGCTACTGGTCGATACTCCAAGTATCACAAAGTCCCACGAAGAAGTGCCTCAAAGGTCCGTCTCGTCACAGGGGTCTCAACGCAACAGACGGCGCGTCGATCGGACGCCCGGTCTGTGAGTTAATAGTCTTTTCGTCCCAGGGGACCGGTTGGTTTCGAGTGCGAACCAATCCCGGCCGTATCTCAACTGTACCCCGAACTCCCATAGGGTAAACTCAAAGGGACCGTTACTCAACGTAACCACCAACGCCGCTGACGGCTCGTCAAGCGGACGTCCTGTCTGAAAGATATCAGCTTTCCCGTTCCAGGGGCCCGGTTGGATTTCGGGAACAATCCAACCCGGCCATACTCCGACTGCATCCAAAACTCGGGCGGAGTATGTCAAAAGTTCCGTCTCATCAAGAGGAAGTCAACTAAACAGACGGCGCGTCAATCGGACGCCCGGTCTGTGAGTTATTGGCATTTTCGTCTCCGGGGCCCGGTTGGTTTTTAAGGAAAAACCAACCCGACCGTACTCCACCTGCGTCCAAACCTCGGGCGGAGTATGCCAAAAGATCCGATTCACTAAGAGGAACACAACGCGACTGACGGCGCGTCAATCGGACGTTCGTGGCTCAAGATATGAGCGTTTCCGCTCCGAAGGCCCGGTTGGTTTCGTGAACGAACCAACCCGGCCGAACTCAAAGTAACCCGAAACCTTGAGTGCGATATATCGAAACGACCGTCTCGATCCAAGGATCGCGTTGCCGCAGACGGTTCGTCATTCGGAGGTCCGAGGCTCAAGTTATGAGCCAAAAACCAAATCAGGTTCGAAACGGGGGGTCCGGGTCCGGGCCGACCCGGCCCGACCCCCCCCCCCCCCCCCCCCCCCCCCGCCCGGGTGGCGTGGTGGCCGGCGGCGGCGGCCGGCGGTGGCGGGCGGCGGCGGTGCGGCGGCCGGTGGCGGCGCGCGGCGGCGCGCGGTGGCGGCGCGGCGGAGGCGGCGGTGGGCCGCGGTGGCGGCGGCGGCGGGGTGCCGCGAGGTGGGTGGCACGCGGGGCTATGCCCCGCGTTTTTCTTCAAGGCGGCACGGCCTTGAGCCGTGCCTTTGCCAAAAAAACGGCCCCCGCAAATGGGGGCCGGCTGGACGAACCGGGGGGGCTTTTCCCCCCCCTCCTTTAATTGAACCGCCCCCCTCATTAAGAGGGGGGTTTGAAGAACCGGCCGGGGGTTTAATCCCCCGGTTTTATGACATCCAGCCGGCCCGCTGGCCGGCCGGTTTTTACCAACGGGACCGGAATTTCCGGTCCCGCCCTCGACTTCCGACGCCGGCGGCCCGGCCGCCGGTCTGCTCTTTCGCCGCGGCCCGGAACCGGCCGCGGTCTCCTCGTCCCGCCGCGGCCCGGAACCGGCCGCGGTCTTCTCGTCCCGCCGCGGCCCGGAACCGGCCGCGGTGTTCGTCGTCCGGCGCGGTGCGACGACACCGCGCCCCTCTCGCCGTGCCATGAATCCTTCCAACGCGGCGCGGCGGCGTCGCGTTTTTGAAGACTCTCCTCGGCGTAGCGCGACGGCGTTGCGTAAATTTAACGCACGGTAAACCGCGTGGTGCGACGGCACCACGCCACTTTGCTTCCATCGAAAGAATTAAACAAGAACGTTGGAGGGGGGTTCGGCCGTGTTCGTGCGGTCCGGCCCCCCTCGCGTTAATAATAATAACGCAACTTAAAGAAAAATTATGCCACACGTTAATCTTGCTAAAAGCACGATCAAGAATAAAAAGAGGAATCCAAAAGAAATTCGACAACCCCTACCTCGGGTTTAAGATTCAAAGGTTCGGCTACGCTCCGCGGAAGACGGCGTCGCGGAGGTCGGGTGTCGCGGTCGTCGTTCGTCAAATCCATTGACGAAGAGTTATGCCCGAAGAGACACGTCGTTGGCGGATCTTCGATTGCCGACGAAGAAGGTTCGGGGAGGAAGGAAAGGTCCGAAGATACCGGGTCGCCGAGTCGATGATCCTTGACGAAGTGTTGTCGTTCTTCGTTGAGGATGAAGACGTTCTTCGTTCTTCGTCAGAGCTTGGAGATGAAGGGAAAGCTCTCCAAAGACAAACAAAGAACTCCAAATAAAATAAGACTACCTCTTATTTTATTAACACAACACAAAAGAATTTCAATGTTTGAAATTCAAAAAGGGGGTTAACTCTCTTAATTAACTCACTTATTTAATATACATGAATTGTATAATTAAATAGAAGTTAACTTGTCAAGACATTAAGAGGGAGAGTGGGGAGTTGAAAAGGTGGGGGGGTTCGTGTGGGCCCCACCACACTTAATCCTCCCAAGGGAGGTTAAGTGGGTGTGGGTCCCACTTCCAACCTCCTTTGATAGGTTTTTAAATAAGTTAAAATAAAATTTGTCTTTACACAAATTTTATTTAACTTAACTGAAAAACCCCAAAACGTAACTTTCAACCCGCAACAAACGCAACTCCCGAAAAGGTCTCATTAAGCGAATATCGGCGCTGCGAGTTCATCGGTGCCCTCGGATTTCAATTCCGAGCACCGGATCAAAAGTTAGGAATTCCCGCTCGTTCGTTCACTGAACGTACCCGAGCCAAACTTCGGAAACTAATTCCGGGCACTCCGGGCCTCGGAATCAGGTGCCGTCTGAAACCGCGCTCTTGTAAAATTCTAAAGAAAAATAAGAAAAAATTTTCCTTGAATTTTACGGGTCTTTACATACATTTATGTCACTTCCAGAATCAAATATATATATTATTTGTATTTATGAACACCCATATAAACGAAATAGGTTTGGGTATTCACATAAATAAAACATGATAATTTTATGAGAGAAAGAGAGAGAAATTTTGAGACGAAATTTCTACAGCATAACGACTATATAACATGGTTTTTAGAAAATAATAAAAAGATAGAGGACAAGGGTATCCCAAAAATAAATGAGTCATTTTAAAAAGAGGTATAGAATAAAAATATATAAGATCATGGTGTGGATATTTTAATGAAATTCCACATGAAAAGAAAACTTGAAAGAAAATAGAAAATGCGATTTCTTTGACGAATAATTCGGCAGCCTAACGACATAACTTAAAAATTCAGAAAATCAATTGATGAGAGTGGAAAGGGTCTATAATAATTTGGACATGAATTGGACAGTAATAACGATATTCAAGAACATACCCTAAAATAATAATATGTAAACTAGAATACATAACATAAAGGAAGTCCTGACTTAAAAGTGGAGGTGGAAAGGTTCCCTTACCTTGATGAGTAACTTTGAAAGCGTGAAGGGCAGGGCCTTGGGAGGCCTGAGGGCACCTTAGGAGGACTACTTGAGAGGTAGAAAGACCATATCTTTATTGAGGAGGATTTTTGAATGAAAATAATGAGGGAATGACTTGATATTTATTGGAAAAGTGAAGGAATAAATTAATAATTTCCAAGGGACACCAGATCAGTGGTATTTGAAAAACCATGGGCTTGACCATGGTATATTCCCTTGGTATTGGCCACCTGGGACACCTCATAACATATCTTACTATTGTAAATTATACCAGATTATTTACATCAAGATTACATTATCAATGATGTCATTAAACACCCGAAACTCAAAACTATACTTTTACTATTCAAGGAAAAATAAAATGTTTCAGAAAAAGCCCAAAAATTCACTCTAACCAAATATCGATGCTCTAAATTCAAAAATGAACTCCATTTTATGAAAATAATTTTACAAATAATTTTAAATAAATTTTTAAATAAAATCATTATTTATTCAAAAAAATAAAACTTTAAAACTATATATCATTTCGTAACACCTTAAGAAAGTAATCAAGGTCCCATAAAATTATCATATATCCATAAGAAAATAAATTAACAATTTATGATTAAATTATATGAAAATACATTTCCATTTTAAATAATTAAATTAATTATAAAATTGTAAATAAAATATTTATGACATACAAAAATACCAAAACATAAACTATGATCATTTTTCATTTTTAAGATGTCTAAAATGTATTTATACATTCATGGGTTAAGTTTCAATTTTTTTGGTAGATTTACTATTAATTACTATTCATATGATTATTTTACTATTCATACTTTACTATTCACTAAAAATTAAGTGGTTATTATTAGACTCTAAATTTTCTACTGAACACAATTGTAGAAGACCATTTTTTGAAAATCAATTCACATTATTAATTATTTAATGAATACAAAAATATTTTAAAATTCCCATTTTTTTATAAATTCGTTAATAATATACATTCTATATTTATCCAGACATTTGAAATTCACAAACTTTACGATAATAAGAAATAAAAATTTTATTTATATAAACGGATTACACGAAGTAGCTTAGGTCTCATTACATAGCCCCTTATAAAACCAGCATAGGACCTAAGTATAAGGTGTGCTATGGTGATATAATCTTGGGGTGTCTTGGACAACATTACCTGAGGGGTGATTTCTATCCGCTTGAACTTCCCCTTAGGTGATTCCGTTGAAGCTTTACATGTAGAAGTTCAGCTAGGGCTTGGTCCAGAGAAAATCCTAGTGATGTTACCTCCTTCCCAAGCTTGGAATAATGGGCTTCATATGGCCTGATTCTACTGAATGATTTCATTGACTCTTCTTTCTATATTAATCAACCAAGATCATTTTAATTTATAAACTATAATTATAATAGTAAGTATTTAGTTTCCAACAGTCATATTGACCACTGGACATATAAAAGTATAAACCCAATAGTCTCATTTAATTATATTCACTTCATTAATTAAAGGATAATGTTTTGTTGAGTATAAAATAAAATAAAACCCAAATTTAGGAAATAAATATTATTAAAAAGTTTGTGTAATTACATTCTTCCCCCCTTAAGAATTTTTATCCCAGAAATTTTAACTCGTACCCTGAGAAGAGAAAAGGTGTGGATACTTCTGCCTCATAGACTCCTCTGGTTCCCACGTGGCATCCTCACATTTGAGGTTCCTCCAGAAAACCTTAACCAGGTGAGTAGTATTGTTGCGTAGAACCTTCTCTCTACTATCCAAGATCTCCACTGGTTTCTCTTCATAAGAGAGGTCATGTTCCAATTGTACCACCTCCGGATTTAGTACATGTGAAGGGTCAGGTATGTACTTCCCCAAGAGGGATATGTGGAAGACATCATGAACTTGTGCTAGATTTAGAAGAAGTGAAACCCGAGGAGCCACTGCTCCTACGTGATCAAGGATTTCATAGGGGACAATGTACTTAGGGCTGAGCTTCCCTTTCATCCCAAACATAATGACTCTCTTCCACGGTGAAATTTGAAGAATGAATTTGTCACCAACATCAAACTACAAGTCCCTTTGATGGTTGTCGACATATCTCTTATGCCGACTCTGAGCAGCCTTAATGCGTTGCTGGATGGTATGGACTTTTTATGTCATCTCTTGCACATGATCAGGCCCAAGAAGCTTTCTCTCACCATCTTCATCCCAAAAAGTAGCAGTTATACATTTCATACCATATAGATATTTATAGGGTGACATTTGAATGCTCAAGTAGAAGCTGTTATTGTAAGAGAACTCAACTAAAGGGAGATGTTAATCCCATACACATTCAAATTCCTTGAGCATGTTCTCAGCATATCCTCAAGTGTTTGAATAGTTCCTTAAGATTGGCCATCAGTCTGGCGGTGATAGGTTGTACTGACATTCAATTTAGTGATCAGACCTTGTTGAAGACTTCTCCATAATTTTGATGTGAACCTTGGATCATGATCAGATATGATAGAAAGTGGAACTCAATGTAGCCTTACCACTTCCTTCATGTAAATCACGGAAAGTTAATCAAGAGAGAAACGTTCCTAAATGGAGATAAAATGGGAAGTCTTGGTGAGATGGTCTACAATAACCCATATCGCATTGTTTCCTTTATAAGTTCTCGAGTGACCAGTGACGAAGTCTATAGTTATATTGTCCCACTTCCATGCTGGTATGGGTAGTGGTTGCAATTCCCCTTTAGGAAGTTGTCACTCCACCTTCACTTGCTAACATACCAGGCACCTTTAAGTGTATTTAGCAATCTCCTATTTCATATTATCCGACAAAATAATGATCTCGAAGGTCCCTATAAATTTTTGTGCTTCCAGGATGTATAGGGAAAGTAGAGCTATGAACTTCATCCATCAGCTTATTCTTTATTTCCGGAGTAGATGGAACACATAGTCTTGTAGGAAATTATAGTACACTTTCTTAATCAATATTGAACTCAGGAAACTTCCCAATCTTCACAGCCTCAAACATATTTTGTAACAAATGATCTTCTTTATGAGATTTATTGATCTTCTCTAGTAATGACGATTGAGAAACCATTTGGGTTAGTGTTGATGATATCTCTTCCCTTATAATTCCCATGTCCAATTTTACTAAGTCACTGATCAAAGGATCTCTTTGAATCCTCATCATTGTAATAACAACTGGTTCTTTATTGTTTAATGCATCTACAACTTTGTTTTCTCTTCCAGGATGATAATGAATTGAAGAATCATAGTCTTTGAGAAGTTCCAACCATCTCCTCTGTCTAATGTTCAGTCCCTTTTGTATGAAAATATACTTCAAACTTTGATGGTCTATGCATATATCACATTTCTCCCCATAACTCTAGTGTCTCCATATCTTCAGAGCATAAACAACCACATCCA
Source organism: Viscum album (assembly GCA_963277665.1). Lineage (NCBI taxonomy): Eukaryota > Viridiplantae > Streptophyta > Magnoliopsida > Santalales > Viscaceae > Viscum > Viscum album. Next base: position 508,934,269 of record OY728140.1, read on the forward strand.
GCTCCATATCATGTGTTAGATAGTTCTACTCATGAGTCTTCAACTGTCGAGAAGCATATGCAATGAATTTGTCATTTTTCATGAGGATGCACCCAATACCTTTTAGAGATGCATTTCTAAAAATAATGAATCCGTATCCACTTGGGGGAAAAGTTAACACCGATGAAGTAACCAATATCTTATTCATATTTTGTAAACTTTCCTCAGACTCCTTTATCAAGATAAACTTGAACCCTTCTCGAGTTAACTTGTTTAATGGATTAGAAAGTTGTGAAAAGTTTTTCACAAACCTCCTATAATATCCTTCTAGTCCAAGGAAACTATGAATCTTAGTTATTTTTTTAGGTTGAGGCCACTCCCCTACAACGTTTTTATATGTAGGATCAATTGTGATTCCTTAATTGGTAACAATGTGCCCCAAGAAAGCAACTTGATGTAACCATAATTCACATTTACTGAACTTCCCAAAAAGAAAATCCTTCCATAGAGTAAAAAAATAACCCTTAGATGATACACATGATCCTCAAAAGTATTGGAATATATCAGAATACCATCAATAAAATCTACCACAAATTTATCAAGGTATCCCTTAAAGACTCTACTCATCAAATCCATAAAAATAGCAGGTTCATTAGTCAGTCCAAAATTCATAACAACAAATTCATAATGCCCATATCTGGATCAGATGGAAGTTTTTGGAATATCTTATTTCTTCTCCCTCAATTGATGATAACCAGATCAAAGATCAATCATAGAGAATAATTGAGCCCCACGAAGTTGGTCAAATAAGTCACCAATTCTTGGAAGAGGTTATTTTTTCTTTACTGTGATCCCATTCAGTTCTTTATAATTTATGCATACTCACATCGATCCATCCTTCTTCTTCACAAATAGAACAGGTGCTCCCCAAGGAGACATACTCGGTCAGATAAACCCTTTCTCCAAAAGATCTTGGGCTTGTTCCATTAATTCATTGAGCTCCACATTGGTCATCCTATATGGGGTCTCTGATATTGGATGAGATCTAGGTATGAGTTCAATAGAGAACTCTACCTCTCTTTCTAGGGGAGGTCCAAGAAAATTCTCATGAAATACATCAATGTATTCTTGGATGATGGGGAAATTTTCTATCCTCAAACTCTCATTTCCTTCTTCTTATTCACTGATCAATTCTATAAAGAAGGATATAAGAGGTTATTCTACGCAAATATCAGGTTGAGATATCTCCCCATGGAAAATAACTACAGGTTCTCCATTCAAGATTGCTGATATATCCTTACTTCTACATTTGATCTTAGCATTATAATTTAAGAGCCAGTCGATCCCTAGTATAATGTCGAATTTCAACATGGGAATGGCTACTAGATTTGTAGTAATATTGTGCTCACTAAATTAAATAATAGAGTTTCTAAATACTGACTATTCTTGGATAATCCCACCAGGAGTCTTGAAAATCGGGAGTTGATTCAAAATTATTTGCTAACTTGGAGGAAATAAAGTAATTCATAGAACCTGAATCAAACAAATTACTTCCTAGATTTAAGATAACAACAATATTACCTACTACCACATCATTTGGAGATTCAAATTTAGCTATCATGTTAACAAAAGCATGACCTTTCTCCCTTGTACTTCACTGAAGCTGATGGTGGTTCCCCTCTACTGCCCTCAGATTTGGATAGGGATTTGCATAGTGCCCAAGTTATCTACACTTAAAGCACTATACATCTGGTAGGTCTTGCACCATTTCCCCTTGTAGTTAGTGTTCGGAATTTGAGGTTTCACCTCACTATGACAATTCCTCACAATATGGCCTTCTCTTCCATACTTGTAGCATTTCCTGCTCTTGAGTAGGTAGTTCCCCGAATGATTCTTCCCACATTTATTACATGTGGGGAATTGCACTTTCTTGCCTCCTCTTCCCTGCTCAAAGGTCTTCCCTATGCTAGGCTCCATCGATCTATTGTTTTCATTAGATTTATGAGACCACTGTGTCTCACCAAACTCCAACTCAACTTTCATCGCACTCCGAATGATCTCATCATAGCTATCATAGTCTTGGATTGATAGATTCTTCCAAAGATGAGGTCTCAATCCACCGAAGAATCTATCAACATTACCATTTGGATCCATGATGATACTAGAGGTGTAATATGAAAGCTGTGTGATGTTCATCTCATAGCTTCCCATAGATTCATTATCCTTCTAATTCAGCTCGAGAAACTCCTTCTACATTCTTGTTCTCATAGATCGAGGTAAATACTTGTTGAAGAATATCCCTCTTAAATCTTCCCACTCTATTAGTTCAACTTCCACTCTTGGCCTTGTGTTTTTAATCAATTCCCACCACTGATCAGTTTCTCCCTCTAAGAGAGAGATAGCCAGGGTAACCATTTCTTGTTCAGAACTTTGGATCACAGAAAAGATCTTCTCAATAGAGCTGATCAACTATTCAGTAATAAATGGGTCAATCGATCCACTGAAGGTTGGTGGCTGTTGACGCATAATGGATTCAACAGAAAGTTGTTCCCTTCATGGTGAGATCGGTCTCTCTTATTGATTCGAGTTATTTCCCATAACTTGAGTCAGTTGGTTCATCATTCACATGAATGTTTCAATTCCATCTTTCATCGGAGGGCCATCTGTGCATGGTCCATTGCGGTAACCATTTCCATGGTTCCTCCTATTTCCCTCCATTTTCTAAAAAATAAAAACTTAGTGAGAAACTTATTTCATTTATGAATCTTTTAACTATAAAGTATTTTATGTCTTAAAACTTCTTCAAATAATTATATTTCACTATAAATCATTCATAATGATTCATAAAAATCTTAAGATTAACCAAACATATCCCCATGGAGTGTCGTAACCAAGAGTGTAGTAAGGCCAGTTGTCATGTACTTGGATACCCTGGGTCAAGCCAAAAACTCTTTGTCAATGTTTTCACTCCCAGGTACATCTGTGCCAGAGCCGCCTCTACCAACATGAATCCAGATAGGGACGTATTTTCTTGATAATCCTCTTACTCAATGCTCACCAAAATACCAAGAAGTTTTCCTATATTTAAACTTTTCTATAGGATTCTTCATAAATAATTCATAGTATAATTTCTATAAATAAAAAAACTATCATGTTTTAAAATGATAATGTATATTTAATTGTATAGGGGATGGGAGAGCACTCAACGGGCGATCCTCGGGTGACTACTTCACGAACCCTAACTCCTCACCCTTGTGCTCTTCCTAATCGATCCTGCCTCAAAACCTCCTGCTAATCGCTTATGGAAGGCTTTGATCCTTCTCAGGAGACAGGGTTTGAAATCCCCAAACTGATGTGCTGGATATCTAATATGCCCGTTATTGGTCAACCAAAGCAAGCTTATGCGGGAACTGCAAAAGGGATCTCCTTTGTAGATGCGATAAATGGTACATATATGAAATTCTCGAAGGTGACTAATCCCTCTTTTTGCAAGATATTGGATGATGGAAAATACTCAGTTGAAGTGGACCCAGATGCTCTGCAACAGAGAGCACAGATGTGTTGATTTTCATTTCTAGGAAGGATTTCTTATGCTAAAGGTGATTGTCCCTATCCCATTCCTAATTTAAAAGCTAGACTATCTCACTGCTGGGGTTTATAGAACTGGAAATTAGTTCCAGTGGGTAAGGTATATTATCACATGTTATTTAGAACCCAAGAGCACCTTGATTACATGAGGAAAATTAGGAATTTTCAATTGAAACAAGGAATTATTAGACTTTCTGATTGGGATTATGCGTTTAATCCCAACACACATAGAAATAATGTAGCCCATGTTTGGATTAGAATGCATGGACTGAACTGGTATTTTTGGCATCCCAAAATCCTCAATGACATATACTTTTCCATTGGTTACCCAATAAAAATTGAACAAATAACACTTTATCCTGAATTAGGGATCTTTTCTCGGGTTATGGTGTAAGTTAAATTGGACACAGAACTGTCTAATGTTATATTCTTTAGTGCTAATGATTTCAAAACTGAGATCAATATTGAATATGAAAAAATGCCACCATATTGTGATGTTTGTAAAATTGTTGGGCATAACATAACTAACTGTAGAGTTATTAGGAATTAGGTTATTCAACATGTTGAAAATTATTGGAAAGAAATAAGGAATGCTAAAAAAGGAAAGTCTAATGTAGTTGGTATTCCTAAAACAAACAAGAACATAAATAAAGTGTTGTAACGACCCAATGTTTTTCAATAAAAATTCCTTTCTTAAAATTATGTCATAAAATCACATGAATTCACAACATAATGAAATACTAAGTGATAAGTGACCTTCAAATATAAGTTTGTCACTTCTGTGTTTGGAATTTTGAAAATCCGACATACACGGTTGTGTTCAAGATGATTTTTAGAGTCTGATAGAACAAACTTGTTATTTTGGTGAATAGTAACATACTCTTAGGAATAGTAAAATGAATAGTAATATGACCCTTATGAATAGTAAATAATAATATTATTTTATTTTCTTAAGGCAATAAGATAATGAGATCTTAATTAATTTTTTAATGAGAAATAAAACTAAGTGCACCTTTAAGATTGTTATTTTTCGAATTAACTATGACTTTATTTAAAAATTAAATTAGTAATATTTAGAAAATTAATTTTGAAAAATGGACTTCATTTTTGAATTCTACATGTTGAAAAATGGTTAGGGTAAATTTTTAGTATTTTTCTGAAAAACTCGAATTTTTGATAAATAGTGAAATACGGTACAATACCATATATACAATTTAATAGTTAAATACAATATTCAGGATATCACAAGTGATGCAAGGCCACTTGGTTCGAACTCACGTGAAATTATTACTATTAGGGGTCACATGAAACAATACTATTGGTTGTCTTGAGGGATATAATAAAATAATGAATTAAATATTAAAAATTTACCCCTCCCCTCCACTATAAAAACCACCCTTCACACCCTCATTCACTCACACCTCTAAAGCTCTAATCCTTCTCTAAAATCTGCCCAAAAATCCTCCCTAGCCCCTCCCCCACGTCCAAGAGCTTCTGGTCTCATCAAAAGACCAAGCTTAGGCCCTTAAGGAGGTTCTCAAGAGAAGGATTCAAGAGGTAATTTCTCTCCCTCTTCTCCTTTAATTTCCTTTCAAGTTCAAGTTCATTTCTTGCTCTCTCCCCACCTATCTTCATCCAAATGGAATTGTAACTCTAGTATTATACATATAATTTAATTTCATGATTCTAATGGGATATTATATCATCCAACCCCCTTTCCCTCTTCCTTTTATTTTATTAAAGAGAACGTTGTTCGTGAGGTGTTAATTTATCACCTTCAAGAATGACATGCTTTCTTCTTCCATTTCTACCTTCAGATCTGGTCATGAAACCATTTTTATGGTTGAACCAGAGTATTTTATATGTATTATTTCCTATTTAATGTTCTATAACTGACTTATGAAAATATTACTATGTTATAAATTAAAACTAGTTTGTTGTGATCGAAAAACCGCTCAAATAACCCAAACAATCATCATTTAATTATTATCTAATGATTCATTCACATGGATATAATATGATTCGTTATAAGATAATTAAAACTCCTGTAATCTCATTAATAACATTTAATATCAGTTCTAGATGTTTACCCATGTTCTACCCAAACTTCAATTTAAGAATACAAGTGAACCACTCAAGAAAAGCATAAAACAAACATTCCCAAACAATGTTTTTAAACTCTATAACTCATCCAAAGGAACATAAAATCGCATAATGGAACCATAATGAACAATATTAATGTAAAAAAGGTTCTTTATTTCTAATTAATTAATATAATTTCATTATACAGAACATTAAAGGGAAGGAAGCATTCAGATACAAGGTAAGGGGAAATCTCGAACCCAATTTTCTTCCTTCAGGTTCTCCATCTTTCACTCCATTTTGATATGGTTACTCCTTAAAGATCATTTTTTCATAATTATATTACATTTTAGGGGATATACATGTTTTCTAATGATGTTTATATCAAACCAAATGTTTTCCAAAAGAACTCTTCTTTTAAAAACTAAACTTTTACCTCTCATTCATGGTTTATGGTTCTTGTATCAAGTATGTTGTTCCCTCTTTCTTTTGGGAAGCCAAATATTATGAATGTATTATTATGTGAAAAAACCCATTACATTACATGGTTTAGTTATGTTCAATTTTTATATGTGTTCTATTTGTAAATCATGATAATGATAATGTTTTGAAGTGACGGGTGCGCCCTGAATTATATAGTGCAACATGAATGTTTCCAAGTGACGGGTGCACCCGGAATTATAAAACGCTCCAATGCATTGGATAAAGTGATGAATATCATGACTATATGTGAAATTATGTGTGAAAAATATGCTAGATTTGTTCACATGTATGAGTGGTAGTTAACCACTAAAACACTATGTTTTATTTTTATGCATTGCTACATTTCAAGTCTTTTATTTATGTTCCTCTCATGTTTATGATCTTTTGCCATGAATATGCTTACCCCATGATATATTATTATTATCTATCCTCTTAATAGGATTTTATCTCACCCCTTTTGATGTATATCCTCAGGTGGCGACATGTACTAAGGAGAGGACAAGTTTCAATAAGAAGCTAGAGAAGAATAAATTAATAAATTTTTATGCTTGATGTTTGTAATTGCTATATATGGTCCTAATTTTACAAAGACACTAAAAGGTTGTATACACTATGTGTAATAATATTATGTTGTTTATGTTTGAAAAGATGTAATATTAATGTAAGAAAAGGATGGGATGCTATAAGTGTGGGTTAAAAAACAGAATACCTTTTCCCCCCTGAAACACACCTATGATAAATCTTGGGCATACATTGTTGATGAAAAATCAAGACTTATAAAAGAACATTATCTTCATGAAGAGCTTATGAATATGATGTTGGAAATTATAAAAAGCCATAATGACAATGAAACACATTTGGCTAACAACTCTTTCGATATTATGATGGTCCCTGCTTCTACTAACCCTGATGAAATAGATAAAGAAGAATCCTCTAGGATTGAAAATCATGAAAAAGAAAAAGAGTGCATTCAAGGAAAAAGGGAGGATCTTATGGACAATTGAAAAATCCAATTACACAACCCTGATGTGAAGTTGAATGCCACTTCTGAAAGAAGTCTGGATTCACAGGTATGTGAAGATAGAACTTCACACTTGGAACACTTCTCTGACTCAATGCAGGTAACTTGCAATGCTCATCTTGAGAAATATGAGAATGCTATCACTACCACTTATTTTGATCAAGGTAACAACTTGAAACAAGTGGATATTCAACAATCTGGTAACACACATTTAATGCAGTTTGATTGTTCTATTTCTCCTATTTTTCAATGCAATGATTGTTCTGCTGATTTCTTAAAAAATAATATGCTTGATGTACATGGTACACAGCCCCCAGCACAATCTGATAACACAGTTTTGCTGCATCATAATAGTACTGTATTACCTATCTGCATCCCTTATATTTTTGAAAATTCTAACAATCAATAGCCTGGTAACACAGATTCTCTGAACACTGTTATCACTGATTTACCTGTTTCTCCATGTAATGCATCATCTGCTGATGGTTTAAAAAATAACTCAAATGCTTTGAATTGTGGTCATACTCTTGTACATAAAACTATACATGAGAAGTATATTTATGCTACTATTTCTGATACTCTTTCTGATTCTATGAATACAGTTTTGTTTGAGGCATAAGCAGTCTAAAAAACTGGAGTACTGGATTCAATTATTGATTCTACTCTGAATTTATCTCATAGTGACAACACTATCACTAGTAAACAGGTCATAAACAATACATATTTGAATGATAATAATACTGTTTTGGCCTATAATCTAGGTACTGTATTGATAGACTCAAATAATTAAACAGATTCTGTTAGCACTCCTATCCTAGAAAAAAAAACAAAATGACCCATTCCCATGAGGTTAGAATATCTAAGTGGAATAAAAGCTTGAGTACATCCAAGAAAAGGGGTTCTAACCCCAAAAATTGTTCCAAATGAATATAATATTTTGGAACTGTTAGTGTATTTAAAACTCTGACACAATGGTTGTTCTTAAATGATTTCTAACAACTCACAATCCAAAAAGATTTTCTATTGCTGAACCAAAAGTGAACTACTCCAAGGGCTTTGCTCACATTAGCTCTTATGGTTATAACATTTTGGATGCATGCAAATATGGCACTTCATTTGATTAATTATGGTTATTTTATCATACAACCTTAAAAAATGTTACAAATTTTAAAACTTCTAATCAATTGTACACTTGTGATTTTACTTATGATAGTAAACACATATTTTTCACCATGATTTACGCCAAGAATAGATACCATGATAGAAGGCCTCTTTGGGATCATCTTATAAAATTATCTAACATTATCCAAGACCCTTGGGTCTTGATTAGGGACTTTAATGCTATTCTTTACCCCAATGAATAAGTTGGTCCTTCTCATTCCTCCATTTCATCTCATGAATTTAAAGCTACCATCGATGATAGAAATATAGTGGAAATTAATCTTACTGGTGCTAAATACACGTGGTACAGAAGACACTATAATAAAGAGGTTTCTAGAAAAATTGATTGAGCTCTCACTAATATTTCCAAAATTGACAATTGGGACTCTGTTTCTAGTGTCACGCTTCCTAGAAGAAACTTTGATCATCATACCATTCTTGTTACCCTCCTTACTAAAAGAAAAAAAAACCTCCCTGCCTTTCAGATTCAACAACGCTCAGTCTGAAGACCCTGACTATTCTTCCTTCATTAAAAATTTCTATAACTCTATGAATGATCAATATGATTCATATTCCTGCATTAATAAGCTAAAATTTCTCAAAAAATCTTTAAATAGTTAGTGTAGAACCAAAACAAAACAAATTGACAAAGACATCATTTCCTTGGAAAGTGATTTGACACAAATCCAAAATTGTAACATAAACTCTAACTTTTCTCTAGATCCTCAACTGGAGACCAACTCAACTTTAAAGCTCCACTCTTTACTATCTCTTAAAGATATCATGCAAAAATAGATATTCAAAACTAAATGGCTTTCTTATAGAGATATAAATAATAAATTTTACAACTCCTTACAATGAATTAAAAAAATCAACCGGCCTCTCACTTTTCATTTACACGATGAAATTCTTATTGATTCTAATGAAAACATTTCGAATCATGTGGTCTCTTACTTTCATGACATATTTAATGGTCCTGATGTGAATAAAGACCTTAGGCCTGATGTCATTCCTTGAATGGTTGAGGAAGCTGATAATGATTACCTATCTTCTATACCTCTTGATGATGAAATAAAATATATTGATTTTAGTATAAAGCCTAAAAGTTCCCTAGATCCCGATGGATTTAACAATGGTTTCTTTCAGCATCAATGGGACATCATTCAAACCGATGTCTGCAATCTTGTTAATGATTTTTTCTCTACTGGGCATCTCCCACATGGTCTTAATGCTCAATTTCTTTCTTTAATTCCTAAAGTGGATAATGCATCTGAGATACATTTGTTCCGACCCATCAACTTTATTAATACCCTGTGAAAAATCATTACAAAAATTCTTTCTAATAGACATACTCTTATATGCAACAAGATTGTTACTTGGAATCAATTTGGGTTTATTAAATGTAGATCTATTCAAGATTTCATTTAGCGTGCCTCGGAATGTACTTATATTTCTTTTAGTGACTTTGAGATTATCCACAAACTTCGGATTAATGGAATCTATAGGCAACCCAAACTCACCCTTGAAGTTTTCTGGCAAGCCCCACTCCTTGGATGGATCAAAGTCATCATTGATGGGGCCTCAAATGGAAATTGTTGTCCTGCGGGTTGTGGAGCTATCTTCATAGACCAACTTGGCCAGTTCCAAGGGTAATTCTATGGTACCTGTGGTATGACCTCCTCATTGGAAGCAGAAATGATGTCTACAATACATAATATCAATTTTTCTCATCAAAAAGGCTGAAGGGAGATTTGGATTGAGAGTGACTCGACCACAATTGTCCAGGCTATTTGGAATGGTGTGATCCATCTCGCAAGACCTCTTACCACCCGCTGGATGAGATGTATTGATTTGCATCAGGATATCAACTACATATTCACGCATGCGTATCGGGTGGAGAATAAGGTTGCTGATGCCCTTGCCAACAAAGGACTCAATCAAGACTTGACTTGGTCTGATGCCTTTCTTCCAGAATTTCACCACTTGTCTGATAAAGATTGTAAGAAACTCCCATCCTTCAGACTCATGTAAATCCTTTTTTTATCTTCAATAAATTGTGCCTTGGTATTTGACTGAGGAACCACCTTATTAAAAAAACAAAACTATCCTTTGATACCAACTATGAAATCCCACCTATTTATTACATAACGTTTCATTACATTTTAAATAAAGAGGATCTTTAAAGTCTAGTGTCTTGGAAATTAGGAACATAATACATGGAAAAAATATAAAAAATACTTCTAATACACTTTTAAGGCTTTATCATAGGTTCATCATAATTACAATTACTGCATCTCATAACTTGGACACATATGTCAAAGGAATGAGAGAGCAGAAGGCTCAGTAAAGAAAAACAAGTGAAACAGTTGACATGTGATCTTGAGAAATATTAATAAGAACATGATAAAAATCATAAAGACATGAGCAATTTAAAAATATGAATATAATTATATAAAATACTTGAATCATAACTTTAATATCTGGCTACAATATTTAATTTATATATTCATGAACATATCACCATGGTTTATCCCCGAGCTGTAAAATTATCAAGGTTATTCACCATGGTATCGTGAAACTTGTCATCTCTAGAGATTAATTCTTTACCCAATGAATTGGAGTGATATTAGGGTGAACCCTTAATATATCATTTTTTCCATGTGAGCCACATAGATCATAATAAAAAATTTCTTAAATAACCCATAGAGAATTAAATAAATGGGTTTCATTTCGAAATCGTGATGTTTTAAAAGTTCTTTAAAACAAGATAATTATATCAATTATAACCCATGGAAAGGGAGTGAGGGTTATATGTATGTCAATTCCAGAATCAAATATATAATTTTTTTTGGTATTTATGAACACCCATATAAATTAAATAAGTCTGGGTATTCACATAAATATAACAAGATAATTTCATGAAAGAAAGAGAGAAATTTTGAGACGAAATTTCTACTGCATAATGGCGATATAACCTGTTTTTTAGAAAATAATAAAAAGAGATAGGAAAAGGGAATAACATCAATAAATGAATCATTTTTATTAGAGGTATAGAATAAAAATAAATAAGATCATGGTGTGGATATTTGAATGAAATACCACATGAAAAGGAAACTTAAAAGAAAATAGAAAATGCGATTTATTTGACAGAAAATATGGCAGCCTAACAACGTCACTTAAAAATTTATAAAATAAATTGATGAGATTGGAAAGGGTATCTTATCATTTTTACATGAATTGGATAGTAAAAAGGATATTCAAGAACATACCCCAAAAAAATAAGATGGAAACAAGAAGATATATCATAAAGGAAGTCATGACTTAAAAGAGGAGGGTGAAAGGTTCCATTACCTTCAAGGGTAACTTTGAAAACATAGTGGTAGGGAACTTGGGAGGCTTGATAGAACCTTGGGGGGACTCCTTGGTAGGTATAAAGACTAGTTCTTTGTTGAGGAGGATTTTGGAATGAAAAGAATGAGGGAATAATTTATTAATTTCTACGGGACACCTGATCGGTGGTATTTGCAAAACCATGGGCTTGACCATGGTATTTTCCCATGGTATTGGCCACTTGGGACACCTCATAACATATCCTAATATTCACAGGCTGAACATATTATTTACATTATTATTACATCATCAATGATGTCATTAAACACCTGAAACTCAAAACTGGATTTTTACTATTCACCGAAAAATTAACTATTTCGTAACAATACCAAAAATTCAATCTAACCTATTATCAATTTTCTAAATTCAAAATTGATCTCCATTTGATGAAAATTATTTTCTATATATTTTTAATTTAATTTTTAATTAAAATCATTATTTATTCCAAAAATACAACTTTCATACTATAACTCATTTTATAACACCTTAAGAAAGTAACAAGGTCCCAAAAAATTATCATATAACCACAAGAAAAAGAAAGTAACAAGGTATCATAAATTTATCATATAACCATAATAAAATAAAGAAACAATTTATGATTAAATTTTGTGAAAATAATTTTCAATTTTAAATAAATAAATTAATTGTAAAATTGTAAATAATATATTTATAACATACAAAAATACAAAAACATACACTATGATAGTTTTTCACTTTTAAGAGTTCTAAAATGTATTTATACATTCCTGGTTGAAGTTTCTATTTTTTTGGTCAATTTACTATTCATTAATATTCATTACTATTCACATAGGTATGTTACTATTCATACATTTCTATTCACTGTAAATTAAAATGATCTTATTAGACTCTAAATTTCCTACTTAACACAATTATAGAGGACCATTTTTTGAAAATCAATTCACATTATTAATTATTTAAAAAATATAAAAAATTAAAATACCCCTTTTTCCTAAATTCATTAATAATATACATCCTTTATTTATCCAAACATTTGAAATTCACAAACTTTACAATAATAAGAAACAACAATTTTATCTACATATATGGATTACACAATGTATCTAAGGTCTCGTTATATAGCCCCATATAACACCAACATAGGAACAAATTGTATGGTGTGATATAGTGATAGAATCATGGGGTAGCCCAGACAACATTGTTCGAGTGGTGATTTCTATCATCTTGAACTTCTCCCTTAGGTGATTTTTTTTAAGCTTCACATGTTGAATTTCAACTTGGTATTGGTCTAGAGCAAAGCTAGTGAAGCTACCTCCTTCCCAAGCTCCGAAAAATGGACTTCGTATGGCCCAAGTTTTTTGGATAATACCATTGACTATTATTTCTATATTAATTAACTAAGATCATTTGAATTTACAAACAATAATTGTAACATTAAGAATTTAGTTTCCAACGGTCATATTGACCACTGACCGTATAACAGTCGAAACCCAATAGTCTCATTTAATTATACTCACTTCATTAATTAAAGGATATAGTTTTTTTGAGTATAAAATAAAATAACACACAAATTTAGGAAATAAATATTATTAAAAAGTTCGGGACGTTACATTAGTCAAAAAAAATGACTTTAATCTAAATGACCTTTGGTCAAAAATCTATGACCATAAACTAAGAGTTGATGGAAATTATACTTTTTCAGGGTGTGTTGTGTGGCATCGTCCTCCTTGACCTCCTTCACACCAGGTTTTTCATAGTTCCAAACCTAATATAAACTTTTGGAATACTTTCAATCATGGTCCATGATATATGACCATAAAATAAGAACCCATCATCCTCAATACATGATGTTAAACTGTTACCATACCCTAAGCATGTTCAGGATGCCCCATGATGATTACAAGATGTTTCATCTTCCACACCATAAGGGAATACCACCATAAGTGTTGGTCTCCAATGACATCATCTTCATGATCTATACATGGATTTATTACCACCATTATAGGATACATAGGGGCGCGTGATCATTTTGTGTTATGTACATACACAGACTCATTATCCTTTTCGGTCACCTCATATCTCTTTATAGTCTAAACTCTATAACCTTAAACTAAGAGCCCCAAATTGGTATGTAGTGTGACAGTGGGTCTCCATGGCATTTATTTATGTCATGTTTTGTCCCTCATCACATCACATATGCCTCCTTACCTTCTATTCCATGTTATTTTTATAATATGGAATCCTTATTTGGGTCATTCATGTAAGGTTCATCGCCTCTCTTCTATGAAAACATTAAAGGAATAGAAATCACAGTATGTGTTACACAACATTGAACTATTGACAAGGGTCTATGAAATATGACCATAAACTATGTGCAACATCCCTGCCATATGACAATAAACTATGAGTACTATCCTGATCAAACGACATTAAACTATACCATGCATCATTGTCACCGTACGATGTGAAAATATGTGCTCATCATCCTCACTTCCATGAAATGAAATTGTATAGCATTTAAGACACTCAACATAGAGGTTATATCCCATAATTATGGCCATTTAGAACATTTTTTACATCTTTAGTGGTCGTTCAACTTCTGGGAAAAAGTTCCCATAAAAGACAGGTTTGATATTTGTTCATCCCAATGCGTGTACACAATGTACTCTCGGTTGAATTGGCGTAATTACAAGAATATTGGAATTATTTTGAATATCCCATCACTCCACTACGTGATTTATGTTCCCCTTATTTGGATCTTAATCCTCTTTCATGTCTAAAGGGAACCATAAATAGTTTGACATTGTTTTTTGGGCTCACCAATCGCTCTAGGCAAACACCCCATAAGATATCAGATGACATTTTGAGTTTGTTACAGTGTTTCAGATTTGGCCAATAGTTGTCCCTTGCTTATTTGTCCCCATTTTATTCTAACATTATGAATACTGTGTCTCAAATACTCTCATCAGTTTTCTCATACTAGCATGCCATCCTATCTGTGATTCCGGATTTTGGGTAACATGATTCCCGCTTCCTGTTTACCCTTAGTTCATATTGATTCCAACGACCCTGGAATTATCCTACCTATGCACTAGATCACATTTAGGAAGGCATGTTGGCTGTTCCAATAAACCTTTTCTCTAGTCAAAGCCTCTACCAACATGAAGACTCTATGTGGTCAGTCAATAATAGCAGCCCCTGAGTATTCTATAATTAGATGGAACTCTCATATAAAATTAATGGTTATCTATCCAACCCTTATTTCTCACACTGGGCATGACCCACATGAGCTTAGTGACTAATCATTAGTTTCTTCATATATATGATCGAGGTGTAGCAATTAAATAAATTAATAAATATGACTATACATGCAGTTTATGACAGATATACAAGAAATAAATTATGTTTCAAAAGTTACGAAAAAACATGGCCTGTATGAATCTACCCATTATATGGAATGCATAATGACTGCCAAATTGTGGAATGTGGATTCCAGAGTCTCTTACAACCTCCTGAGCTCCCTATCCTCATCAAAAACTATAGGATGAAGATCATTATCCCTGATATATGCTCAGTCATGTTCGACACAGAGTTATGCTACTTGGTGACTCAGCTACTTTAGTTGCTCTTGGGACTCCACCAATTGGGCCTATAGTGGTTCAATTAGTTCCAATTGAAAGGTAAAAAAGTTCAAATTCTCAATCAACTATGCTACCAGGCACTGGATCTCCTGTTCAGCCTCCTGGAGCTTCTTAATATAGAAAATTTTCACCTGGGACTAGGAAACAAGTAATTATTGACTACATTCCCGCATCTTCTTGGCGAGGTTAGCAGAGATAGTTATTTGATTTTAGTGAGCATCCACCCCTCCACGAAATAGAAAATTTAGCCATTTGAGGAGTGACCATATTTGGATTATCCATTATGCCTCTCGAGCATCATGGAAATTATTAATGCACTTCCATGCCTTACGCTGATTCATGTGTCTCTCCTCCAATGAATTTGGATCTAAATCATCTATCTTTTATGGGTCTATGGATTTACATTCCAAACATATATCCCAAAGTTTAGTGGAATGATATTCCTATGGAATATTCTCTGAGAGACTGGGATCTATGGAATGCGGGTGACCCTCATCGGTCATTTCCTCAGCTTCCTTACCCTTTCCAGCCTCATACCCTACCCGGGTAGTGGAATCACCCATTGCCACAATCTCCTTCCCACAGTGTGCCATGGATGGATCAAATTGAGTGATTGGATCCTCATGCATAAGTATTATTTTCAAGAAATATCATTTGTATATCATTGAATCATCAGTTTATTGGGCCTACATCCTTATGATCACTTCATAGAGTAGGGCGTGTTGGTTACCTAGATCCTTGAGATAAGATATATTTTTCAAGGAAAGTAGATACTTATGAGAGCTAAGTGTTGAAAGGTCAAGTGCCTGAGTCACCATATGAACTTCTATCCTGGGATACCCTTTATTTTTTTTTCACTTCAAATATTATCCCCAATGCAAAAACAGTTTGATATTATGAGGTCATAATTATGACATCTTAAGCGTGTTCACCTATGTTTACTTCATCCATTACCAGTCTACCACCTTGCTCAACCCCAAATGTGGACCCATGGACACATCTGCCCATGTCCATCAGTGCATTCTCATCCCTTGTAGTGGGAGCTCCTTGATCATCAGCAATGTTTTCTTGAAGAGGAAAATGTTTTGTTACCAGACCAGAGATATAGAAATAGAATGTACCAAGAGGGATATGATTTGACAAATTTTTTGATATGTTCAGAATGTTTCTCATTAGAGCCTAAAAATTAATCGCTCCAACATGGGCTCCCCTGATGAGATATTGTCCCCAGAGATTCGTCACCTCCCAGATCATCATCCTCACCCTCTTCTTCTTATTGTTACATTATGTCCTCGTTCTCCTCCTCCTCTTCACCCCCGTCTCTTCTTCTTTATCATTTCCATCATCTTCAGGTGGAATTTCTTTGAGATCCTGATATCAACTAAGCATCACTTTTACCACTAATTGTGGTTCAAAATATCCCCCCATTGGATTTCATAGGCATCCATGGCTGTGAGGTACGCATGTTGGTGCTGAAATCTCACCATATGCAATACTTTACAACACTCAAATTTTGGAATATCAATCCCAATGCGTGTCAATATTCACAAAAAATCATTAGTGGATAGTGAATGCCATAACATCATCAAAGCAGACCACATGGTTGGAAAAATGGCATCGGTAGTTGGATGAAAAAGATACCTTATTTTGTTTGAAGATGTTTCTCTTGTGGGTCCATGAGGTTGCCTTTGGGACCACCCCTCCTCAGATGGAAGATGTGTTTCCACACATTGTGACAACCCTACCATTAAAGTTCTAGCTCATGATATCCCTTTCACATGGCTTTCATCTTTTCTTTCTTCCTTGGTTGTAGTTTACCTACATTCTTGTCATCCATATTCTATAGTTTCAACTTTGATATGTCAAATATATTTCCAAAAAATTACTTCCTGATATCCCACCACCTAGAGATCAGAATATCCATTTATAGGCCAATATCAACATCAGGGGCTGATCGTATGATTGTTTTTCCAAAGTCAGTAGTTTTAAACATGAACCACTACAAGAAAAGGATACAATGGTTATGCTATTACTAGAAATATATATACACTTTATTAAACATTCACTGTACCACACAAACTTCTTGCAAAGCGTGATGGCATGTATGGCTCACAAAATATATTACTATCCATCTGAGCCACTATTACACCATGCCAGATACATTGAAGATATTACCTCTACTCTAGTGGACCCCACTAGTCTTACACCATAGAGCTGACTGAGGTGTGGAATGGGTGGAAATTGAAATTTTCATGATTTATGATCCATATATTGATCCATTCCTTATTGATAGGTAGTGTCTAGACCCCAGTAATGTTCAAAATAGATGGTCATAATTCATTTCCTGGAAGACAGATTCCATTTGGGAATTCATATCCACCGAAATGAGTTGTAATCCATCCATGGAAGATCTATAATGATCTGAAAATTCTCTCGGGAATGACATCCCTTGAATTGAACCCTAAAATATTTTATATCCTTACTAATACAAGATCTATATGATTAAACTTGTTACTGGATTCCATGATCTCAACCATCACTAGCATCCCCGGATGGACCCCAATCCATATGTCTTTCACTGGAAGAATCCACACACTTTGTAAGGTAGAAAAAAAAGTGGCGTATCACACATGTGGATCCCAGCTCTCATTCACACTGAATCCCCATGAATGATGTTTTCAGCTTCTAGAATCACCCAATATGATCTAGATTTCCCCTTTGTGATGCGGTCGGGAACTACCACCCTCAGCCTAGAATCCTTATATGATCATCCCTATTAAGGATTAGGATGAAACACACTAGGCATGGGATGTACATTAGGATGTATTTGGTTATTGGCCTCTCTTTCACCAGATCCTACAGATGCAATGGGAAAATGGTTGTTCGTGTTCTATCTCTGTAGATATTATTTCAAGGAAGAAACTCATCATATTGAGGTCCCTTTAGATGAATTCTCCCAATGCAGTGGATGTCCCAAAAACTGATACCAACCTCTTCATGGTGGAGGAGGAAAGTGTTTGTGTTAGGTGACCACTGGATCACACACACATAAGACGACCCCTTCCACGATAGCATTCAAGTCATGGATTCAAGGTATACGATATTTCATGACAGGTCCCCCAAGTATCCCCTATTGGGTGGGACCATAGGGGCTTGACAATCACCCATTTCATTTTTTCCTAAGGAAGGTGCACGGAAAAGTTACTTATTGAATGAACCATATACCCTTGTCTGCACCCATATTACACTTATTCCCCTTCTATTTTCATGAAAGTATCTAATATTATGTGAACATACTCCTTATAACTCCATGGGTTTTCATTAAATTGAAGTAAAATTTTTGAGCCCATCTTGGGTGAAAATTCAACATCTTGCATGCACCTCCTCCATATAACCATCCATGATTATTCATAGGGATTTCCTAATTAATCGTGTGGTGTCTCATGTCACGTTTCCTTACCTCTTGACATTTGGAATAGATATGATAATGTATTTTTCTTTTCCACATATCCATAGTAACATGGTCCCCATGATTGACCAAACCTACACCACATAATATCCTATTATTGATTATGAATTACCTTCCCCAACTGTATGTAGGAATCATTTTTGTATGTACAAGGGGTGGGGAGTGATTCCTCCCCATCCAAGCTGCAAGATGTTAAACATGAAAGCCCCATCTTCATCAAAAAATGATATTAAAATTCAGTCTTTACCCATGAAATTCACATGGGGTGCCTCACCATGGGAATTTTATATGCCCACTCGTATTTACCAGAGTGAGATCTTCCACAAATGGAATGATATCCTATTTACATGGAACAACATCTACCTATGGGGAAAGGGAAACCATTCTAGTGACATCCCCTCGCATTTCTTGCCAGAGGTAGCCCCCTTTACCCTCCTTGCCTCTTATAGTTGCAATGAATAGAGGTGGGATGGATATAGGGGACTACTAGCACCCTATTACCCCCCTCTTATCTTTATATCTATGGGACACTTCTATGCAGAATTCATGCTCTATTCCTCTATAATTTATCTTTAATTATGTGAGATTATGGTTCCCTGCTTCCTCTTTTTTATCACACTGAGCGTGACTCACATGGCCTTGTATATTAGTTGTGACGAGACACCCATCTTCTGGGCGTCCATAATGGATTATATAATGACCCTGCCTTTTCTTACATTACTATTACATCATTTCAAAGATAAACAACATAATATTATTACACATGGAGGATCCAGAGGTTTAGTGTCTTGGGAAAACTAGGACTACACATAACAAGTACAACATCAAGCATAAAAATTCATTTAATCTCTTCTTCTTTAGCTTCTTAGCAGCACTTGTCCTCTCCTTAGTACATGTAGCCATCTGAGGATATACATAAAAAGGGGTGAGCTAAAAGCCCAGTAAGAGGATAGATAAGAAAAATATAGCATGAGGTGATCATAATCATGACATAAGAAGAAGTTCTTGAACATGAGAGGAGCATAAACAATAAACGTGAAATGTGGCAAAGCATAAAAATGAAACATCATGTCTTAGTGGTTAACTACCACACATATTTGTGAACAAAGCTAGAATCATGTTCACACATCATTTCACATTTACTCATGAGATTCATCACTTTACCCAATGCATTGGAGCACTATATAATTCTGGGCGCACCCGTCACATTTAAACATTCATATTGCGCTATATAATTCCGGGTGCACCCGTCACATCATAACATTATCATTATCATGCTTGCCACATAGAACACATATCAAACATGTACATAAATAACCCATGGAAAGGAATGGGTTTCATCTCATAAAAACACATTCATAAGATTTGGGTTCCCAAAAGAAAGAGGGAACATCATACTTGATATAAGAACCATCAACCTTGAATGAGAGGTAAAAGGTGAGATCTTGAAAGAAGAGTTCTTTTGGAAAACATTTTGATGGACATAAAAACCAGTGACAAACATGTATATCCCAGAAAAGTAAAGTAAATGATGAAAAAATGATCTTTGAGGAGTAACCATATCAAAAAATGGAGTGAAAGAGGGAGAACCCGAAGGAAGAAAATTGGGTTCGAGATTTCCCCTTACCTTGTACTCGAATGCCTCCTTCTCTTTAATTTCCTGTATAATGACATTATATTCATTAATTAGAAATTCCAGAACCTTTTATACATTAATAGGGTTCATTATGGTTTCATTATTTCATATTATGTTCCTTTGGATGACTTATAGAGTTTAAAAACATTGATCGGGGATGTTCGTTTTCATGGTTTTCTTGAGCGGTCCACTTGTGTTCTTAATTTGATGTTTGGGTAGATCATGGGTAAACATCCAGAACTGATATTACATGTAATTAATGATATTACATAATCTTTAATGATTTTATAATGAGTTATATTAGATCCATGTGGCCGAATCATTAGATAAGATTTAAATGAAGATTATTTGGGCTAATTTGAGCGGTTTTTGGATCACAACCAACTCATTTTAATTTTTAACTTAGTATTATGGCCATAGGTTATTTACAGAACATAAAATAGAACATAATATATAAAAAAAATTCTAGTTCAACCATAAAAATGGTTTCATGACCATATTGAAGGTATAAATGGAAGAAGATAGCATGTTGTTTTTGAAGGTGATAAATTATCACCACATGAACAATGTTCTCTTTAATAAAATAAAAGGATGAGGGAAAGGGTGTGGGGTGATATAATATACCATTAAAATCATAATATTACAGTATAAGTATAGTACTATAGTTGCAAAACAATTTGGATGAATATAGGTTGGGAGAGATCAAGAAAGGAACTTGAACTTGAAAGGAAATTAAAGGAGAAGAGGGAGAGAAATTACCTTTATAATCCTCCTCTTAAGAACCTCCTTAAGGGCCTATGCTTAGTCTTTTGATGAGGCCAGGAGCTCTTGGACGTGGGGAAGGGGCTAGGAAAGATGATTGGGCAGAGCTTAGACAATTCTTGAAGCTTGAGAGGTGTGGTTTGGCAAGAGGTGGGGGAGGGCTTATTTATACATGAGGAGGGAGGTGTTTTTGGCATAAAATATTAAATAAAATAATATATCATAAGTTAGACTTGTAATAGTAGTTTTTTGACATCCTAAATCATATATTAATATAATAAAATTAGTTTTAGGCTTTAACTCTTCTTTATAATTCGAATTCATTTATTTATTAAAAGGGAAAGTGAAAGAAAGAGAAAAAGACACTTTAAGAAATCACCTTTTGACTTTAGGGTTTGGAAAGTTCATTTTAGGTTTGAGAATTAGATTTATTGTGTTTTAAGAAAACATTTATGAAATTTAATATGTTTTGGCTGAAACTAAAGTTCTAGAATGTTCATGTCATCATTACATCATTAATGATGCAATTTAGTGTACACCGATTATGAGAAAAAGTGTATTTTTTACTATTCACCCGAAAATTGAAGTATTTCAGAATAAACCCAAAAATTTACCCCTACCATTTTTCAACGTGTAGAATCCAAAAATTATTTCCATTTTTCAAAAATAATTTTATAAATATTATTAATTTAATATTTAATTAAAATCATAATTTAATTAAGAAAAAACAGTTTTTTAAAATTAAAACTGATTTTGCAGTTCTTTTAAAAATTACGTAGGGTCTTATAAAATTATCTAAAAACTATTAGGCATTGATTCGATACTTTATGAATACATTTCAGGGAAATAAATATTTTATTAAATTAATTAATTAATTATAATTAATTATTTTGACTTTATAAAAATTCCAAAAACATTTACTAAGGTCAAATTATCACTTTCTATGATGTCTAAATTTTATTTTATTATTCATAGGTAATGTTACTATTATTTACTATTCATAAGGGTCATATTACTATTCATAAGGGTAGGTTACTATTCATAAGGATAGGTTACTATTCACCAAAAATTATTTTTGTTTCATTAGACTCCAAAAACTATCTTGAACACAACCGTGTATGTTAGATTTTTAAAATTCCAAACATAGGGGTGACAAAATTATGTTTAAAGGTCACTTATCACTTAGTAGTTCATTATTTTGTGTTTTTATGACATAGATATAAGATGGGAATTTTCCATTGAAAAACTTTGGGTCGTTACATTCTTCCCCCCTTAAGAAATTTCGCCCCCAAAGTTTCACTTTACACAAACAGGTGAGGGTACTTCTCCTTCATTGCCTCTTCCGGTTCCCAAGTTTCTTCCTCAAACTTTTGGTTCCTCCACAACACTTTGACAAGGCAGGTTGTCTTGTTGCGTAGAACCTTATCACTTCGGTCCAGAATTTTTACCGGCTGCTCCTCATATGAGAGATCATCTTCCAACTGTACCACCTCTGCGTTTAGTACATGTGAGGGGTCTGGAATGTACTTCCTCGGTAGTGATACGTGAAACACATCATGAACTTGAGCCATATTCAGTGGAAGTGCCAGTCGATAGGCCACGGCTCGTATACGATCAAGGATCTCAAAGGGGCCAATGTACCTTGGACTTAGCTTCCCTTTCTTCCTGAATCACATGACTCTCTTCCATGGAGATATTCGATGGAAGACTTTATCTCTAACGTCGAACTCCAAGTCCCTTCGACGATTGTCAGCATAGCTCTTTTGCCTACTTTGAGCAGCTTTGATATGTTTCTGGATGACTTGAACCTTCTCTGTCATCTCTTGAACAAGATCGGGACTAGGTAGTTTTCGATCTCCAACTTCATCCCAACAGGTTGGAGTTCTACATCGCTTCCCATAAAGAGCTTTATACGGAGCCATCTGAATACTTGAGTGGAAGCTATTGTTGTATGAGAACTCAACCAATGGAAGGTGCTGATCCCATCCACCTTTGAATTCAAGAGAACATGATCTTAGCATATCTTCAAGTGTCTGAATAGTCCTTTCAGATTGGCCATCAGTTCGGGGGTGATAGGCCGTGCTGAAATTTAATTCAGTACTCAAAACATGTTGAAGGCTCCTCCAAAATTTAGAAGTGAACCTTGGATCACGATCAGAGACAATCGAGAGCGGAACACCGTGCAATCTCACTACTTCCTTCACATATGTCCTCGCAAGTTGTTCAAGGGAGAGGTCTTCCCGAATAGCGATAAAATGTGCAGTCTTGGTGAGTCGGTCAACCACAACCCATATCGCATTATTTCCTCTTGATGTTTTCGGGAGACCCATGACAAAGTCCATAGTAACATTTTCCCATTTCCACATGGGTATCAGCAATGGCTGCATCATACCTTTGGAATTTTTCCACTCAGCTTTAACTTGCTGACATACCAAGCACCTTGATATATATTCCGCAATCTCCTTCTTCATGTTATACCACCAGAAGTGTTCTCAGAGATCACGATACATCTTGGTACTTCCAGGATGAATAGAGAAATTTGAGCTATGTGCATTATCCAATAGCTCCTTCTTTATTCCAGGTGATGAAGGCACACAAAGCCGCATTCCAAACCGAATCACACCATCATCATCGATATGGAACTCTTGCAGCTTCCCTTCCTTTACTGCATTCACCCTCTTTTGTATCTATACATCATCCCTTTGTGCTTCCTTAATCTTCTGTTGGATAGATGGTTGCGCAATCATTTGGGCAAGGTAGGATGTATCCCCTACCCTTACGATTTCCAAATCCATCCTTTGAATATCCAAGAAGATAGGGTCTTTCTCAATCCTCAACATGGATAGAGTGGCAGGTTCTTTCCTGCTTAGAGCATCAGCTACCTTGTTCGCCTTTCCAGGATGATAGTGAATAGAGCAATCGTAATCCTTGATTAGCTCTAACCATCTCCTTTGACGCATGTTGAGATCCTTTTGTGTGAATATATACTTTAGGCTCTTGTGGTCGGTGTATATGTCACACTTCTCACCATAAAGGTAGTGCCTCCAGATTTTCAAGGTAAAAATCACGGCTGCCAGCTCTAGATCATGCGTCGGGTAGTTCTGCTCATGGATCTTCAACTGTCGTGAGGCGTAGGCTATCACATTATCATTTTGCATGAGTACACAACCCAAGCCTTTCTTTGAAGCATCACTGTATATCACAAAACTTTCTCTACTTTTCGGTAGTGTGAGTACAGGTGCAGTGATTAGCCTTTTCTTTTGTTCCTTGAAGCTTCCCTCACATTCATCCGTCCAGACATACTTTACCCCTTTCCTTGTTAACTTAGTTAGTGGGCATGACAATTGTTAGAAGTTTATCACAAAACGTCGATAGTACCCAGCTAATCCAAGAAAACTATGGATTTCTGTGACACTAGAGGGCCTAGGCCATTCCTCAATCGCCTTTGTCTTTGAAGGGTCCACAGAAATTCCCTCGCTTGTGATCACATGTCCCAAGAACATGACTTGATTCATCCAAAAGTCACACTTGCTGAACTTGGCGTACAACTTCTCCTTTCTCAATGTCGCCAACACAAGTCTTAGATGTTCTTCATGTTCCTCATTGCTCTTGGAGTAGATGAGAATATCATTGATAAACACTACCACAAATTTGTCGAGGTAATGTCTAAAGACTCTATTCATCAAATCCATGAAGATTTCAGGGGAATTAGTAAGTCCGAAGGGCATCACCAAAAACTCATAGTGCCCATACCTTGTACGGAAGGCAGTATTCTGAATATCTTCCTTCTTCACCTTTACTTGATGATATCCAGAACGAAGATCCACCTTTGAGAAGTATTGAGCTCCTCTTAACTGGTCGAACAAGTCATCAATCCTCGGGAGAGGATACTTGTTCTTTATGGTGATCTTGTTGAGTTCCCGATAATCGATACACAGCCGCATGGTACCATCCTTCTTCTTCACAAAGAGCACTGGCGCACCCCAAGGTGATGCTCTAGGGCGTGTGTACCCTTTATCCAGATGCTCTCGCAGCTGCTTCTTTAACTCCTCCAGTTCGATAGGAGTCATCCTATAGGGGCACTTCAAGATAGGAGTAGTTCCGGGTACAAGTTCAATTGAGAACTCTACCTCACGATCCGGGGGAATTCTGGGTAACTCTTCGAGAAATACATCGCCGTATTCCCTTACGATGGTCATTTCCTCAAGTTTGGAACTTTCCTTCGACTCAAAAATTTGGGTGAGGTATGATTCTTCATAGGGAATCATCACACACACCATTGAAGGATTTCTCAAAGGAGATTCATGATCTTCTTTGCATTTGTAGAGGAGCATGGGATGGTTCGGAATATGAAAATATATTTCCTTTTCCCGAAAATTGATATGTTCTCTATATAATGAGAGCCAATCCATTCCCATTATAGCGTCGAATTCCACCAAGGGAAGTATTACGAGATTTTCCGGAAGAATCTTCCCACATACGTCAACAGGAGAAGAATCAAACACTTGGGTTGCAATGATTGCACCACTTGGTGTTTTTACAGATATCTCTGCTTCAAGGTTTCGGGGCTTCGATTCTATAGTTCTAGCAAACTTGCAAGATATAAAGGAATGCGTAGAACCAGAATCAAATAAGACTTTTTCCATTCTTGAGTGAATAGGAAATGTACCTTGTACGACTTCATTATCATGTTCCACCTCCTCAGTAGTGATGGCATAAGCCTTCCCTTGTTCCTTTGGCTTTGGTGGTTATTGGCGCTGATTACCCTCGAAAGCTCGAGGTTTAGTGCATGGGTTTGAATAGTGCCCTAGATCCTTATAGTTGTAGCATTGAACCACAAGTGGTTCTCTCCTTTCATCGGCTACATTATCCTTCCTTTTCATGTCTCTTCGACACTCGTGAGCTAGGTGTCCTTCTTTCCCACACTTGAAGCATTTCCCCGTCCCTTTGAGGCAGTTCCCATTGTGCAACTTCCCACATTTTTGGCAAGTGGGTCGTTGTGTTTTATTCCCATCTTTATCACTAGATCCACCAGCTTGAAACTCTATCTTTCTTTTCTTATCACCATAGACATGAGACCATTCTCCAAACTCCATCTCCACTTTGAGATCACACCGAACAACTTCTTCATAACTCCCGAAGTCTCGAATTGCAAGAGCTTTTTGAAGATGTGGTTTTAATCCACTAAAGAATCTATCAATTTTGCTATCGTTGTTGATAACAAAACCCGAAGCATACCTTGCGAGCCTTGTGAAATTTGCTTCATAGGTTGTGACAAATTATCCTTCTTTTTGCTTGAGCTCCATGAATTCTCTCTCCATATTCGTGCGAAGAGTTCTTGGGAAGTACTTATTAAGAAACATTATCTTAATGTCTTCCCATTCCATCTCTTCAATTTCATCCCTTGGCTTGGTGTTCTTAATCAAAGTCCACCATTGATCAGCTTCTCCATCTAGACGATAAACGGCTAGAGTCACCTTCTCCGTCTCAGAACAATGAAGAACAGAAAAGATCTTCTCCATGGAGTTGACCCACTATTCTGTAACTAGTGGATCAGAAGATCCACAAAACGTCGGTGGTCGTTGCCGCATAAAACATTCGATAGCTAGTTTCTTCCTCTTTGGTGAAGGAGGACGTTCCCTATTATTATGGTTATTATTCATAACCCGAGATAATTGGGTAAGCATCGCCATGATGTTTTGAACTCCACCTCCAAAATCATTGGGGATGTCGTTCGGGCAATCGTTGCATTGGCCTTCGCAAGTGTTTTTGGCCTGATTTCTCCTGGTTCCCACCATTTTCTAAAATAGAAAAGGTTAGAACAAAAAATAAGTAAACAAGTCATGAATAACTTATCCTTTTAAACAATTATACCAAAAACATAACATATGGGATCCCTAGGTAAATATCCTTGTGTGAATATTTGTACTTAGTCTCATGCTAGAGATTTTCTTTAGGGTTCACTAATCCTAATTCCCAAATTAACTAAACCTCCCTTTGATACCAACTATAGCGACCCGGCCATTTCTTACATTACTATTACATCATTTCAAAGATAAACAACATAATAGTATTACACATGGAGGATCCAGAGGTTTAGTGTCTTGGGAATAATAGGACTACACATAACAAGTACAACATCAAGCATAAAAATTCATTTAATCTCTTCTTCTTTAGCTTCTTAGCAGCACTTGTCCTCTCCTTAGTACATGTAGCCACCTGAGGATATACATCAAAAGGGGTGAGCTAAAAGCCCAGTAAGAGGATAGATAAGAACAATATAGCATGAGGTGAGCATAATCATGACATAGGAAGAAGATCATGAACATGAGAGGAGCATAAACAATAAACTTGAAATGTGGCAAAGCATAAAAATGAAACATCATGTCTTAGTGGTTAACTACCACACATATTTGTGAACAAAGCTAGAATCATGATCACGCATCATTTCACATTTACTCATGAGATTCATCACTTTACCCAATGCATTGGAGCGCTATATAATTCCGGGCGCACCCGTCACATTTAAACATTCATATTGCGGTATATAATTCCGGGCGCACCCGTCACATCATAACATTATCATTATCATGCTTGCCACATAGAACACATATCAAACATGTACATAAATAACCCATGGAAAGGAATGGGTTTCATCTCATAACAACACATTCATATGCTTTGGGTTCCCAAAAGAAAGAGGGACCATCATACTTGATATAAGAACCATCAACCTTGAATGAGAGGTAAAAGGTGAGATCTTGAAAGAAGAGTTATTTTGGAAAACATTTTGATGGACATAAAAACCAGTGACAAACATGTATATCCCAGAAAAGTAAATTAAATGATGAACAAATGATCTTTGAGGAGTAACCATATCAAAAAATGGAGTGAAAGAGGGAGAACCCGAAGGAAGAAAATTGGGTTCGAGATTTCCCCTTGCCTTGTACTCAAATGCCTCCTTCTCTTTAATGTCCTGTATAATGACATTATATTCATTAATTAGAAATTCCAGAACCTTTTATACATTAATAGGGTTCATTATGGTTTCATTATTTCATATTATGTTCCTTTGGATGACTTATAGAGTTTAAAAACATTGATCGGGGATGTTCGTTTTCATGGTTTTCTTGAGCGGTCCACTTGTGTTCTTAATTTGATGTTTGGGTAGATCATGGGTAAACATCCAGAACTGATATTACATGTAATTAATGATATTACAGAATCTTTAATGATTTTATAATGAGTTATATTAGATCCATTTGGCCGAATCATTAGATAAGATTTAAATGAAGATTATTTGGGCTAATTTGAGTGGTTTTTGGATCACAACCAACTCATTTTAATTTTTCACTTAGTATTATGGCCATAGGTTATTTACAGAACTTAAAATAGAACATAATATATACAAAACATTCTAGTTCAACCATAAAAATGGTTTCATGACCATATTGAAGGTATAAATGGAAGAAGATAGCATGTTGTTTTCGAAGGTGATAAATTATCACCACATGAACAACGTTCTCTTTAATAAAATAAAAGGAGGAGGGAAAGGGTGTGGGGTGATATAATATACCACTACAATCATAATATTACAGTATAAGTATAGTACTGGAGTTACAAAACAATTTGGATGAAGATAGGTAGGGAGAGATCAAGAAAGGAACTTGAACTTGAAAAGAAATTAAAGGAGAAGAGGGAGAGAAATTACCTTTAGAATCCTCCTCTTAAGAACCTCCTTAAGGGCCTATGCTTGGTCTTTTGATGAGGCCAGGAGCTCTTGGACGTGGGGAAGGGGCTAGGAAATATGATTTGGCAGATCTTAGACAATGCTTGAAGCTTGAGAGGTGTGGTTTGGCAAGAGGAGGGGGAGGGCTTATTTATACATGAGGAGGGAGGTGTTTTTGGCATAAAATATTAAATAAAATAATATATCACAAGTTAGACTTGTAATAGTAGTTTTTTGACATCCTAAATCATATATTAATATAATAAAATTAGTTTTAGGCTTTAACTCTTATTTATAATTCAAATTCATTAATTTATTAAAAGGGAAAGTGAAAGAAAGAGAAAAAGACACTTTAAGAAATCACTTTTTGACTTTAGGGTTTGGAAAGTTCATTTTAGGTTTGAGAATTGGATTTATTGTGTTTTAAGAAAACATTTATGAAATTTAATATGTTTTGGCCGAAACTAAAGTTCTATAATGTTCATGTCATCATTACATCATTAATGATGCAATTTAGTGTACACCGATTATGCGAAAAACTGTATTTTTTACTATTCACCCTAAAATTGAAGTATTTCAGAATAAACCCAAAACTTTACCCCTACCATTTTTCAACGTGTAGAATCCAAAAATGATTTCCATTTTTCAAAAATAATTTTATAAATATTATTAATTTAATATTTAATTAAAATCATAATTTAATTAAGAAAAAACAGTTTTTTAAAATTAAAACTGATTTTGCAGTTCTTTTAAAAATTACGTAGGGTCTTATAAAATTATCTAAAAACTATTAGGCATTGATTCAATACTTTATGAATACATTTCTGGTAAATAAATATTTTATTAAATTAATTAATTAATTATAATTAATTATTTTGACTTTATAAAAATTCCAAAAACATTTACTAAGGTCAAATTATCACTTTCTATGATGTCTAAATTTTATTTTATTATTCATAGGTAATGTTACTATTATTTACTATTCATAAGGGTCATATTACTATTCATAAGGGTAGGTTACTATTCATAAGGGTAGGTTACTATTCACCAAAAATTATTTTTGTTTCATTAGACTCCAAAAACTATCTTGAACACAACCATGTATGTTAGATTTTTAAAATTCCAAACATAGGGGTGACAAAATTATGTTTAAAGGTCACTTATCACTTAGTAGTTCATTATTTTGTGTTTTTATGACATAGATATAAGAAGGGAATTTTCCATTGAAAAACTTTGGGTCGTTACAGATTAAGTCCCATCTTCTATTTTTTTGGGCTGCTAACCATGAATTGGACCTAAAATACTTATCTACATCGTTTTGATCCCTATATTCTAAACAGGGTCCTTATGAAGCCACCCCGAGGTTGAATCCCAACCATCAGTAAACTCGAGCACCCTACTCCTTAGGGTGAACCTCTTG
This sequence comes from Viscum album, assembly GCA_963277665.1. NCBI lineage: Eukaryota > Viridiplantae > Streptophyta > Magnoliopsida > Santalales > Viscaceae > Viscum > Viscum album. The sequence continues at coordinate 508,964,609 of OY728140.1, forward strand.
GATCTCAGTATCCACCCTCATACATTCCCATCCTGGTCTTACCCTAGAGCCAATATATATCAGGAGGATCATGCCCCACCCAGAGGTTACATATCCATAGGGTCCACTTAGGCAACTAACTATATGTAAGCCCAAATTCCCCCATTAGAACTACATGTACACTAATTCCCTATGAACTGAGATTTGTAGGAAACCTCCTTTATGTTCAAGATCAACACTGTCATCTTAATGCAAGTTCCATCTTATTCATTCTATTACACAAAAATTTTCTCCATTTTCAATCTTGATTATTACCTAAGTCGCACATCTTGGTGAGATCATTCGATTCACATCACCGCTGCTTCTAGCATCACCCAAGCAGCTAGCCATCTGGAAGCCCCAAATCACCCTTTATAACTACATGAGTTTGGATTCCTGTATTCTACACAATGTACATAGGCAGCCTCCTTGTGGTTTAATCCACACCAAAGGTAAAACTTTGTGCCCCCCTCAATGGGGTCCACCTCTCTAATCCACCCTCAATGGTGTCCAGGTTATCAATTATGGGGTGATATCATTACCTATATGGGACACATGAGCTGGCTTCATTGTCAGAGGCATTCCCATCCAGCTAATGGTAAAACTTGGTGTCCCCTTCCATGGGTTCCACCTACCTATTCCTCCCTCAGTGGTTTCTAGGCCAGTATTCACAGTGTGTAATCTTTCCATTTATGGGAAACATTACATGGGTTTATCATCAGATGTGTTCCCATACATCCACTGGTAAACCTCGATTCCTCCATTGTTGGGACGTATCTATTCACATGTGAAACCTTCCATTTTTGTGACACACCATCATTGTATTCTATCATTCAGAATTGTGATCCATCCATATAATAATCCTTTCTAGGTTTTACCTTATAGGGGTCCACCTTCCTCAAATATTCCAATGAGATGTTCTGATTAGGCTGATCTGTCTCTACAAGATGTTGAACTCAGGGCATGCCCCTTGTTAAACATCGAACACCCAAGGAAAACCTAGTAAGGCATATCATTGGAATTTGATACCCCAAGATTGACTTGGGAAGGGTTGGGTTTTTACATCATTGATAATCCATTTAATGAGAAAGAATACAAGAGAAAAATGTTTTAGTTTCCAGACATGTCACTGATGCCCAAAGTGACTACTTCCCTAACCAAATGTTGCTGCCCTAGCTAGACCCCTATGAATGTCTAGACAGATGCAATGTAATTATCCATAATCCACAAAGATATGACACCAGAAATGAGGTTCAAGGATAGTGTCTTAACCAATAAGGGAGACCCAGAATAGGCAAAAAATTCCATGTAGGAATCCACATAAGGAGGGACCAACAACCAATCATCCCATTTTGATCAAGGAGAAGACATATCTGAAGAACTGATGAATGCTTCCTACCTTTGGAAAGCATGAATGTGGGGAATGAAGTGCACACATACCAGGTCACAGAGCCCAAAGGTTCCGTACCATAGTGTAAATCATCAAAAATAATTTTTTTAAACATTACCAAAAGGATATGGTATTTCTTATTGTTTTTCGAATAATATTTGAAATGTTTTTATAAATTTTCTTCTTATCCATGTCATCATCATAAATATTTTCTTATGATTAAAATTCTATGAGTTCTAGTGATACAATCCACCTTTTTTATCTATATAGATTATAAAAATTTTAAATGAAAATTGTCTGGAAACCGATTGTTTTCCATGGGTTAATTATGATAAGATGAAATTATGTATGTTTTAACAGTATTATGATGAAAAAAGAAATATTAATTTTTTTAATAATTATGGTTCATGGATATTTTATTGGATGTTTTTTGGGTTTGATATGAACCTATAATACATTGGTTAATGATTTAGTCTGCATGTGAAAGTATGTTGGAAGTAACCAGTGATGTTAATCTAATGTAAGGGTTCTTGTAAGGATTATTTTAAGGGTGATATGAGTATCATTCCACAAGGAACCTAAATTATTTTGATATTATTATCTAAATTCATTAGGTCTTCTTTATGAAAAGGTTGTTTTTAGATGGATCCTAGTTATTAATTTATATTTTTTATTGTATTTGATAATGAATTTCTCCCCGAATCATCATTTGTGAAACATATTTCATTGGGCATGAGTCTATTATGTTATGAAAATTCATATTTATTATGTTCTAATATCAAAATTCTAATATTATTATTTCTTATGATATTATCATGTCAATTACTATGTTTACCCTTACTGAACATTTGAGCTCATCATTATTATGTTTCCTTTTCCCCATGTCACATAAAAAAACATTATATAAAATATGTCTAATGGGGTGTCACATGTGGAATGTGTTATGGTATATTTTGAAGAATAATTTAAAGAAAAGTTATTAGTATAAGGTAAAATTCACATTTTATGAGAAATAATTGTTTTTTATAAGTAAGTTTCTCCTAATTCAATAAAGTCGAAACCAAAAAAGGTTTTGTTTTTAAATCTCTCAATTTTGGTTAAGTATTATTTATCTTTTGTCAATAATTTTTTTCTCTATAATTCATATAACATAATGTATATAAATAATATATTTTTAGATATAGAACTAAGTGTATGGGTTTAGGGTGTTACAGAAATAATATGTTCTTACTCATTCAATTGTTATAAGATTCTCATTTTTGGATATATTTTACCACCCATATGAATGATTTTATTATGTTTATGTTATAAATTATTAATTAATTTTTTAAATTGGTAATTTTATATAAATTTAATAATTTTTAGAAGTTTAATATAATGGTTATATACATATTTCTATTCACTAAAAAAATCCATTCTTTTTATGGAATTAAAATTTCATAAAATTTCATATTTTTAACAATTATATGAAAATAATTTCAATAAGTTCCAAAATATTACCATAAGAAAAATAATTATATAAAAAATAATAATATTATCCATCATAAAACTCTAGAGATGATGAAACCACAACCCAAGAGAAAAGTCTAGTACTGTTGAATCAAAACATGCATGGAAAACTGAATACTCAACACAAAAATACTGCGTTAAAAAATAATAATTATTAAATGGTTAATATGAAATTATATGTCAATATATATATACATATATATATATTAAATACATCTATAAATTTTTTTAAATTATTATACATGACATTAGAGTGTTTCTGATGAAGAGGATGTCTGATATAAGGGGTTTTCTCATGTGAACTTCCCTTCATAGAGATAAGTTATACATTCAACACATTCTTTTTCTATGTATATACATTACATGAATATATTTTATGAAACTATTACTATGAATTTTGGGTATTTACATATCCATCAAAATCTCTATCCTTCATGTGATTTTAATTCAAGGGCTACCAAAACTATATGGGGTTTTCCTAAAAATTAATATTTTAAAAGATTTGATGTCTTTTAGCCAAATATTTATCTTTAATATCTATATTATTTATATTTATACAATAATGATATTTTTTGGTAAATTTATTTTTTAACATCATTTTCATCTATATTTTAATTTATTTAAAAACCTTTTAAAATGAATCATTTATAAATCTTTTGTATAGGTTATTTTTTTTATTTTCCATAGAAGGAAAAGACTATTTTTTTTATGTTTATAAAAAAAACATATTTACCCTCCCTAAATTATATTCATCATTATTTGTTTCAATTTCCATGTTGTCATGGGTGTTCAAGAAAAAATTATTAATATTTTTTTATAAATCATTCATTTAAAATAGATTCCAAAATAAGTTATTGGCTTCTATTTTTTTAAAGTATTTCACTAAATCTTTTATGAAGGTATTTTTAATATATATCAACATATTTTAATGATTATTATGATTAAATGTGGATATTATCTAAATATTGTATCCATCCTAATTATTTTTTTCTCATGTTGATTTTAATAAAATTATCAAGAAACCCATCTTATTTCCCTGGTTAAATTTATTTTATAAAGGAATAATGACTCTTCTAATTTCTTATTGAACAAATATATATGGTTATAGTTATGTGTTTTTTGGTCCTATAAATATATTTCCCTTAAATTCATTTGGTAATTCTATATGTATCATGATATTACTTTTATGGTACATGGGAGTAATCCCAATCAAAAAGGGGTGTTAGTCCAACAATGTTTGAATGGAATATGGTGTGTATCCAATCCACTATGAGACATTGTACACTATCTGATGCTGGTATTATAAGTAATCCTTGATTAAGAAAATTAAATTGTATTCTTATATATATGATACAATTTTATTCCATATTATTATTCGTACTTTATTCTCTCATTTCACTTCATTTGTTGATGTTGTAACTATACAATTACTCCTGCTATATATTTTTAAAAATAATTATGCGATGAATAATAATTTGTGACTAGGACTTATGGGGTATGATCTTCATATCTTTTAATATTGTAAATTATTTATGATTCTATACAATTATTCTCATCTTTTTCTCACTGATGATATTTTCTTTATATATTCAATGTTTACCATTATTGATCATTTGAGCTCACCACTTATGTTTCAAATTATCTAGGGTTTGAAGAAGTATTTTATGTATGATATGTAGAGAAGGGTACTGACCGCGCTATCATGAAACGTCAAATTGATTATGATTTTGTGGTTGATTTGTAGTCTAGGGAATACCCTAGGTCATCTCTCAAGGAGCATTTGTGGGTTTACATTGTGTGTTTTTAATAAGAAGTACTAAAAGAGGGGTAGTTTTTAAACATTTTAAAGAAAATGATTTTATTTAAAGTGTTTAATAGTTGTTAAACAAAAGTGGGGCTGTAGAATTATGAGATAAATATATCATTTCAAGTTCACTACACATCCCGGTGAGGTCATAATTCTGAAAAATACACACGGTTTAATGGAATACTTTGGTTGAGGGTTGTCAAGATCTCAACTTCCCTCTTGCCTCTTAAACGATGCTCAAAGAACCACCCCTTGACACCAAAATCTTATTGTCAAGGTTTGGGTGTCAAGCATAGAGAATAAAGGATACCAAATAATATTTAAATCTCTTATATTTGTGAGGTACATTGGACTCTTGTCTTGTACAATTAGAACAAAACAAGATTCCCACTTGAAATCTCAACCCAATTGATGTTGAGATAAAATGTGTTTCCCTTAATTATAATGAAATAAATTTCATTAGATGAAAAGTAAATAAAAGTTAATCATAAGTGAAATATATATCATATAAACTAAAGAAAACCAGAATAATATGAAGTGCTAAAACTCCACCTTAAATATGTGTAGATCCCTTGAAATGATCATATGTCATTTAGCTCGACATTGGGAGGAGGAGGAGGCTCGGGTGAAACTCCTTCTTCAGTATTGATCTATTTATAAGGATAGAGGCATCCAAGACTTATAAGATGAAGATAGGACTCCTTGGGGTCTCCAAATTTGCAGAGCATGGCCTCCTAGTCGAACATACAAATGATGATCCCAAGGTGCAATTTTATAGGAAAATGGGATGGTGGTTTTGAGCACACAGATTTCTTAAAATCAATTCTCACATGGGTTTCAACATCTATACAGCCTCATCTTGCTTTGATGAAAATAAAAAAGTTGTAGCCCCACCTCTTGGCTGTCTCCACTGAATTGTTAGCACAATTTTTCAAACTAGATCCCGAGATATGGATAGATCATAGCACACCACTTTTGACTTTGTGAAGATTCATTGTGCTGGATAGATCAGGTTGGTTGGGCATTATAAAAGCCGAATGAGGCTTTGAGTTTTCATATGAAATGTATCCCTTTAAATTTTGGATCAGTCCACAAATCTTCATCCCATTTTGATGCACTATTTAGTTGAAATATGTGGTTGAGTCCACTGGTGTGAATGGATCCTGTGCAGTTTGGCCCATTTTTCTTGTAAATAATCATGGCCCCACCAAATAACCTCCTCCTAAAATGGAATCCTCAAAACAAGTAACATTGCCATTTTTAATAGTGATAAACACAAAATAAATTATTCAAACTTGGAATAAAATTTGTTATTATTTTTTTAATTTTCAATATAAAACATGTTTTTCACAGTAGTGTAAGGGTGAAAATGAAATAGAGAATCATGGTACGATCACACCCCCAAACCTAAACAATTGCACTACTGGGAAAAGTTACAATTTCAGAAATTATGAATATAGATATTTCCAACTTCATAAAGACTTAACAATCAATGAAAGTTTAATTCCTGATAGAAATTTGATCAATGTAAAAAAGTCACACCAAGGAGTTATTCTCAATGATCATTGAAAAAGACTTCTCAGAAATTGTATCCAAATGAAATTCCAAGAGATGGATGATACAATCAATGAAAATAATTTAAAAGTTAATCATGTCACTAATTCTACACAAGAGTGCGTGACAACCATTTCATGCTATTGTTTCCACTTTTTATCAAGTAAATGTAAGTTATTTTAATAATTTCATACTTACAAGATCCTTTCCAATGAACTTTCCCCACATCATTTGCAATATATTTTCAAGACCCACTCACTTAATCATTCCTAGATGTCAAACCATAAGATATCGACCAAGATATCCCCATATGTCGTACATTTCTTCACTCCCCCCATTTATTAATTTTTTAAAAGTAGCACTTGGAAAAAATCTCACAGTCTTCTCCCAACCCATATTTGATCGCCTCACGACACTAATTATAATCGTTATAACAAGTTCAAAGGTTAAAGAAGGGTGGTTTTTGACCTACCCAATATACAAACCTTTTTTAGGGCATACAACCATTGGATAATAGGTACACACAAATAATTCAATCTATTACAGTAATGAAATAGATCAAATACAGAACAAATGTATGGAAAAATGATTTTGGAACATAGGGAAAAATCAACCCAACTTATATTTACCTTCCATTAAGTAAGAAAATTTCACAAATCATGGTGTGGTGAAAAAAATGTGTAGAGGGATTAAGTGACACAATTTCCTTTTAAACTATTCAAAAAAGTGAACAATTCTTCTCAAAGGTTTCAAAATGATAAAACCATTTATATCATCGAAAACAAACCAAATTTCAAAAAAAAGTCACACCACAGTATTGAATTCTTGTTGAAATGAATATTTCATCTAAATTGTTTTTTTAATGTTAAAACAACAAGAAAAGTAGATATTCCAAATGAATTTTCAATAACTTCCATGATTAAATTGGAATCATTTTGAATGATAATGTGGGTATAAAAAAAGTAATATTCCAAAACAAAGGTGAGGGTAAGGGAAGGGGGGAATGTAACAATACAATTCAGCAATCTATAATGCCAAAAAAATAAGAAAGATGAGGATAATTATTCCTCAATAACCCAGGAATATAACCACCCACACACCTAAAGTGTGCAGTGTCCTCACTATAAAAATAGAATGCAAGAAGGAAGGATAAAACCTAGTGGGTGTCATTCCTAGACTACTTCTTGAACATGGAGTTCCTCCATCAGGGACTTTAGAAGGGTTTCATGGAAGTGCTTTAGTCTCTGCCCATTAACTGTTAAATTTTTCTTTGTTTCTTCATTTTGAACCTGGACAACACCAAATGGAGAGACGTTAGTAACAATGTATGGTCCAAACCAATGAAAATAAAGCTGGATGCAACTTCAACCTTGCATTATATAGGAGGACATTCTGCTCAATGTGGAACCAATGATGAAGGATGAGATAGTCGTGGGAAGCCTTGGTACACTCCTTATAAATCTTGGAGTTCTCATATGCATATCATTTCATTTCCTTCATCCCATGAATTTGCAGCTTCTTTTAAGAACCTGCACAAAAAAGATTAGAGCTTCGTTGTTTGATGGCCCAGTGGGTCCAGTGCTCAATCTCAAATGGCAGGTGACAACTCTGTCCAAACACAAGATGATAGGGTGACATTCTAATGGGTGTTTGGAAAACAATACGGTATGTCCATAATGAATCATCAAGTCGAAGACTCCAATATTTTATGTTGAGTTGAACTATTTTTTCAGGAATCTATTTTACCTCTCTATTTGACAGCAGGACTTGACCATTGGTCAATGGTTCATATGAAGTAGACAATCTATGGCCAATCCCATACCGACGCAAAAGTGATTGCATTGTTCTGTTATAGAAATGTGAACCCTGGTCACTGATGATGAACCTAGGTAAACCAAAACTACAGAATATTTGGGTTCTTAAAAATTCTACAACTACCTTAGAATAATCAGTCCTTGTGGCTCGTGCCTCAACCCATTTTAACACATAGTCAACTACCAGAAGAATGTGCAAGTTGCCAAAGGAATTGGGAAATGGCCCAAAAACATCAATACCCCAAACATCAAAAATTTCATTAAAGAGAAATGGTTGTTGTGGAATTTTATTTATTTTAGAGACATTACCCATTCTTTGACAATGAGGACAAGATTTAAAAAAATCATGGGCATCCTGAAAAATTGTTGGCCAAAGGAGACTAGAATCCAGGATTTTGTGAGCAGTCCATTGGGGACCAAAGTGTCACCCACAAGCTAGCGTGTGGCAGAATCTAAGGGCTGACTAAAACTCGCTACTGGGGATACAACAGCTAAGTACTTGATCACTACATGTGAACAAAAGGTAGGGGTCATCCTAAATGTTCCAATGAGGCTCATGTTTTAGATGGTCAGCCTAGTTTTTGTTAAAATTAGTAGGAATGCACGATTCTACCAAATAATTTACAATTTAATCATACCAAGGAATGGAATCTTGAACTAGGTACAATTGCACTTCAGGGAACATTTCATTTATAAGAATACATAGTTATGAGTCAATGTCTGAGGATGGGTGGATTCTACTGATATGGTCTGCCACCACATTCTGTGATCCTTTTTGTCTATAATTTCTAGATTGAATTCCTAAAGAAGTATCATCTATCGAATGAGGCATGGGTTTGCTTCCAGTTTCATAAGGAGATACCAGAGGGCTGCATGGTCAGAGAATACAATGAATTTGGACCCTAAAAGGTATGAACTGAATTTTTCATAGGAAAACACAATGGAGAAGAATTATTTTTTAGTTTTGGTGTAGTTTTCTTGGGAAGGGTCCAAATTATGTGACACATAGGCAATGTCATGTGGAGCTTGATCGAACATTTGTGATAAGACAACCCCAAATGCATTGTTAGAGGCATCACACATGAGCTGAAATGGAAAATCCCACCAAGGTGGTTGGATTACCAGGGGTGACATGAGACTCCATTTTAACTTATTAAAAGCTTCCTAACATTATTTATCAAAAAAAAGATTTTCTAGAGTAATCGAATGAGTGGGAGTGCAATCTTACTAAAGTCACGAATGAAACGACCATAAAATCCAGCATGACCTAGGAAAGAATGCGCATCCCATACATTTTTGGGGAATGGTAGGGAAGAAATGACATCCACTTTTGATTAATCTACATGGATAACATCCCCAGAAATGAAATCTGCCAAAATTATACATTGTCGCACTAGGAAATGGAATTTCTCATAATTTAATATGAGATTATTTTCAATACAGCGACATATGACTAAAGCAAGACTACTCAAACATTCATCAAAAGAAGAGCCATAAATAGTGAAATCATCCATGAATACTTTCTTGTCATTTTCCAGGTAATCTAAAAAAATACTAACCATGCATCATTGGAAAGTACGTAGAGCATTGCACAGACCAAATGACATCCTTTTTTATGCAAATGTGGAAAACAGGCAAGTGAAGGTTGTGTTTTCCTGATTCTCAAGGGAAATATGAATTTGAAAGTCTTCATAATACCCATCAATGATATAGTATTCGGACTTACCCGCTAGCCTCTTTAGCATTTGGTCAATGAATGGAAAAGTGAAATGGTTCTTCCTACTGTGTTGGTTTAGTTGGTGATATTCTATGCAGACAAGCCAACTATTCTACACACAAGTTGGAACAAATTCATTTTTTTCATTTTTGATTGCTATAAGGCCTATTTTTTAGGAACTACATGAATGGGACAGACCCATTGGATATCAGAGATGGGGTAAATGATTTCACCAGCCAATAATTTTGTTACCTCCTTTTTCCCAACTTCTAGGAGGTTTGGGTTCAGTCGACGTTGTGCCTGCCTCAATGGTTTAGCCTCATCATTTAATAAAATATGATTTGTACAAATTAATGAGATAATACCAGGAATTTCAGAAAGTGTCCATCCCAAGTCTTTTTTTATACTCTCTCAAAAGTTTATTTTGTCATAATTCATACTGAGAAGGGAGTGAACTAGAAATGATGACACACAACTTGTATCTGTAACGACCCAAAGTCTTTCAATAGAAATTACCTTCTTATATTTATGTCATAAAATCACATGAAAACAAAACATAATGAACTAATAAGTGATAAGTGACCTTTAAACATAAGTTTGTCACTTATGTGTTTGGAATTTCGAAAATCCAGCATACACGGTTGTGTTCAAGATGTTGTTTGGAGTCTAATAAAACAAAAATAATTTATGGTGAATAGTAACCTACCTTAATGAATTTTAACATACAATTATGAATAGTGATATACCCTAATGAATAGTAACCTCACCTATGATAGTATAAAAATAATATTCAAGTTGGAAGTACAGCATACCTAGGTTTTAGAATGAGTTAATGAATGTTTTAAAACTAGTTTTTGATAATAAATTATTATTTTAGAAAAATATTAAAATAACCAGATTTAGAAATCTATTTTTGAAAAATGGAATTAATTTTTGGATTCTACACATCAAAAAATGGTTATGGTGAATTTTTGGTATTTTTTCTGAAATACTTGAATTTTTGATGAATAGTAGAATTTGATAATTCACAATAAATGCTAAATAATGGATTAATTGGGTCATCGATGATGTTATACTGATGTAAGCCCACTTGGTTCGAATTCACATGACCAATTTAATATTCTTGTTCATGTAATACTTACTATTCCTTGTCTTGGGAAGAAATAATAAATTAATGATTATAATATCATGAAATCCCTCCTCTCCTCCACTACAAAACCCCCCTTCACTCCCTCTTCTCTCCACTCCTCTCAAGCTCCAAGCCTTCTCTAAATTAAACCCAAATCTATCCCCAAGGTCCACCCCCACTCCCAAAACCTCTCATCCTCATCAAAATACCAAAACCGTTCCCCTTAAGAGGTTCTAAAAAAAGGAAGACTCAAGAGGTAAACTCCTCTTCCCAAATTTCTTCTTTTCTTTCATGTTCTTTTCTTTTTTATTTCTTTCCTCACCTCCCTTCAACATAACAGTATGAAAAATCCAGTAACATACATGTACTTTAATGTATTCATGCTAGTGTTATATTTCATTTTATTCTCTCCTTTCCCCACCCTTTTATTTGAAAGAAATTAAAGCACCGTATGAGATGTACTAATTTAGCACATTCAAGGACAACAGTTTATCAATTTATATTATTGTCTTTAATTATGGTCATGAAAACATTTTTGTTATGGTTGAACCAGATTATTATATATGTAATATATCCTATTTTAGTTTCTGTAATCCTTTTGTTCAAACGTAATTAAGTTATAAAGAAAAAAACATTCTTTGTAATCAAATCCACCGATTAACAAAAATAGTTTTCACTAAGGTTATATATATAATAATTAGACTTCAATCTAAGTAACCTAGTTAAAATTAAAACCATGTAATCTTATGTATATGAAATAAAGAATATGACTTCAATTCCGGACAACAACTTTCATCTTGCATATAATCCAAAATTGAATATAAGTGAACCGATCTTTTATAGCCAAGTAAGCAAAAGAGCCCGAACAATGAAATTGAACCTTATAACTAATAAAAAGGATTTTAATGAACTAAAAAGGGTAATAATAAATAAATTATATATATAAGAGGTTTTTTAATTATGAATTAATAATCCTAATTTGTTTATTCAGTTCATTAATAATAAGTGAAGAACGCCACTGGATTTAAGGTAAGGGATCCTCTCCTTTTCTCACGTAATCAAGATTGTCCTCTATACTATGCCATTATATGTGTACAATAAAATGATGGGGTATGATTAAGAACCTCCCCCATACATCCTTATATATATATAAGTGATGAGAAACCCCATTTCTCTCTCATCAATCACTCTTGGTCACACCCGACACCATGCCGATAAAATCGTAACGAATTCTACCCGAACCTTATTTGTTCTTTTGGTTTGCCTTATCTTTATTTCAAAATGGTGTTATATTATCTATCTATGTGAGTCTTATGACTTATGGAAAGTTTTAAAAGATTATTATATCAGGACCCTTTCATCACATTATTTTAGGGATATACATGATTTTGAAAGATTCCCTCCTTGGAATATTCCGATAAGCCAACCTGTTTTAAGGGGACTTCCCAACTTTTTACCCAAATTCAAAGTGCACACTATCCTATGTTTTAAAAAACCATTGTATTTATAAAATCAGTATTTGTATTATTAGAACCTTCTTGGTTAAATTCTGGTTGTATATAAAATAATGTCATCTTTTCTATTTGAAAAGCTCTTGAGTGTTTTCCTTAAAACCGCACAAAAATGTTTTAGTGCTAATGTTTCTAAAATACATTTTTAATATGTTATCACTTAAATTTGACACCACTTACCATGTTATATGCCTGTTTTACCCTATTAATTTCCATGTATGTTTGAATCCTTTCCTTTCATGGACACTTTCGTGATACTCCAATTGGATACATTTTATGTCATGATTATGGTACCCAATTATTTCCATGGGTACCCTTACGTTTATGTATAGTTGATTATGTATTATTATTTATGTGGGAAGATTATTTATGTGGAAGGATTATCTGTGTGGAAAGAATATTCATGAATATGTTGAGATGGGTGCGCCTAGATAGTCCTCCAATGCATTGGGTAAGGTTATGTCTCATGATATGTGATGTGAAACGGGATTGGCGGTTAGCCTTGATCAATACTGAAATAGGAAATGAGATTGGTGGTTAGCCTTGACTCGTACTAAAGATATGAGTTATGATTTTGCCACATTTATGTGATTCCATGTTTATATGATCCCATGTCTATATTAAATGATTTCATAAGTTTCATGCTTTGGATATCATTATGTCATGCCGCTTAACTCATGTGCCTGAGATGTATACTTATGTTCATTCCCTTATTGGGAATTTTTAGCTCATCCCTTTGTTCATGTGTTCCCCAGGGTACCCTATATAGTTGTAAGATCACAAATGAAGTTAGAAACTCTTTTTGGTGATTAAATAAAGAAGTGTTTTTACCCCCATGTTTTATGTTATATGTACCTAGTCTTCCAAGACACTAGACTTAATGATCCTTGGATTATAATCTAATGGTTAATTATTCCTAAAATCATGAAATGTTTTACGTAAAAGGCTTGGGTCACTATAGTTGGTATCAGAGGATGGTCTAGTAATTTTTGGAGATTATGAATAGAGAACCGTAGTGAGAACCTCAAGGATGAGACGAAGTATCAGAAAACCATCTTAAATTTTGGTGAGTATAGAGTAAGTGGTTTATCAAGAAAATACATCCCTATCTGGATATGAGCAGGTAGAGGAGGCTATGGCACAGATGTATCTAGGGGTAAAACCTGAAAACACCACTTTTACCTAGACTCAAACAGGAACTGGTGCATGATTACGGGCCTTGCTGCACTCTTGGTTATGACACTCCCGGGGGATATGCTTTGGTAGATTCACGAGCTTAGTACAAACCATTATTAAGGGACAAAAAAATCCATTAATAATATAAGTTAAGAAATAGACCGAGGATAACCTAGATATAAACCTAAGGAATCACAATTTAGGATGTACTTCTTCATTATAAGTTTATCATTTTATGTTAAATATTTTCATTTTATGCTCAATAGCAAAGTATTCAAGACCTCTAATTATACTTTCTTTTTCTTAGTTAATGGTGGGAAATAGAAGAACACGTTCCAACAACCAATGTAATAGGCAATGTGATGATTGTCCTAATGACATGCTTGATGTGATGGAAGCAGGTGCTCAAAACTTCATGGAAGTACTAGCTCAGCTGGATCGAGTTATGAATAATAACTTGAATCTGGTGGAACGTCCCCCTCCTCCAAGGAAAGATCAAGTTTCTATAGAATCCTTCATGCGGGAAAGGCCTCCCATGTTTAGCGGGTCTTCTGATCCCCTCCTCACAGAACAATGTATTAACTCCATAGAAAAGATTTTCTCTGTCTTCCAGTGCTCAGAAGAAGATAAAGTTGTACTGCCAGTCTATCGTTTTGATGGGGAAGCTGATCAGTGGTGGACACTAATCAAGAATACAATGTCCCAAGAGGAAATTGATTCCATAGATTGGGAGGAATTCAAGAGGATGTTTTTCAACAAATATTTTCCTCGAACCCTCCGTCTCAAGATGGAAAGAGAGTTCCTTGGACTCAAGCTGAAGGATGAAGAGTCCATTGGGGCGTATGAAGCAAACTTTACAAGGCTTTAATGGTATGCCTCTATCTTTGTCATGAACATCGAAAGCAATATGGATCGCTTCTTTAGTGGACTAAAGCCGATTCTACGAAAAGTTTTGGCGATTCGAGACTTCAACAGATATGAGGAGATTGTCTGTTGTGCCCTCAAGGTTGAAATGGAGATAGGAGACTCTCAGTGGTCTCATGGGCCTAGTGAAAAGAAGCGGAAAATGGATAACAACATGGGTGTTTCATCAAAAAAATCCCATGATGGAATGATGCCTCACTTTCCACTTTTCAAGAATTGTTGGAAGAAACATCATGGTGACTTTCTCAAGGGAACCACAAATTTCTTAAAAGGTGGAAAGTTTGGTCATCTAGCCAAGAACTGTTGAAGGGATATGAAAAATCCTGCTAATGTTGAAGAAGAACAGAAGGCTCATATCAACACTCAGCCTGAAGTGCAGTGTTTTAACTACAAAGAGATTAGGCATTATGAGAACAATTTCCCTAAGCTGAGGGTTGTCAGAGGAAATCAGAAACAACCTCCAAGGCAACAAGGAAGGGATTATGCTATCACTACTACTGAGGTGGAGCCAAAAATGATGTGGTGATAGGTAAGCTTGTTATTCATTCAAGAATAGAGAACTTACTATTTGATTCTGTTTCTACGCATTATTTCATATCTTGCATGTTTAGTAGAACTATTCAAACACCACCTCAAAATTTGGAGGAAAAGTTATCTAAGAGAATGGTGAATGGGGAAATTATTGCATACATGGTTTATAACTCCTCCCTGGTTAATGTTTGTGGAATTATCCTCCCATCAAATCCTATCATACTTCCTTTAGTGGAGTTTGACGCTATCTTGGGCATGGATTGGCTATCTATTTATAAGGCAAACATCAAATACTAGGAAAGGGAGATTACTATTTACATCTCAAAGCATCCTACGATTCTTTACAAGTGCAATGAGGAAGATGAGTCTCCTTTAGCATCTTCATCTCAAGTTTGGATATTGCTTCCTTATGAGCATTCATACCTAGATCAAATGATTGAGACAAAGGAGAAAATCATACTTGAGGACATGCCCATCACGAGGGATTACACTGATTTATTCCCTGAAGAGTTTCCTGGTCTTCCCCCTGACTGAGAGGTTGAGTTCTCAATTGAACCTATCCCTGGATATCTGCCAATCTCAAAGAAACCTTATAGAATGGCAACCGTAGAGCTAGAAGAGCTGAAGAAGCAGTTACAGGAGAATATGGAGAAGAGTTTTATATGCCCGAGTGCTTCACCATGTGGTG
Organism: Viscum album; assembly: GCA_963277665.1. Taxonomy (NCBI): domain Eukaryota; kingdom Viridiplantae; phylum Streptophyta; class Magnoliopsida; order Santalales; family Viscaceae; genus Viscum; species Viscum album. The sequence goes on from OY728140.1 coordinate 508,980,377, forward strand.
CTCCAATCCTCTTCATCATGAATAAGGATAGATCAATGTGCCTCTGCATTGATTATTGTGAGATCAATAAAATAACTATAAAGAACAAGTTTCCCCTTCCTCGAATAGATGACTTGTTCGATCAGCTTCATGGGGCCAGTTATTTCTCTAAGGTGGACCTTCAGTCAGGATATCACCAACTAATGGTGAAGAAGGAAGATATTCCCAAGACTGCCTTTGGAACAAGGTATGGACACTATGAGTTCATAGTGATGCCCTTCAGACCCACTAATGCTCCATCAATTTTTAGGGATTTAATGAATAGAGTCTTTAGAGATTACCTCAACAATTTTTTTGGTCTTTATTGTTGATATTATGATATACTCTAAGAGAAAGGAGGAACATGAGGAGCATTTGAAAACTGTGTTAAAAACATTGCAAAGGGAGAAGTTGTTTGAAAAGTGCAGTAAATGTGAGTTCGGGATGGAGTAAGTATCATTATTGGGACATGTTATCACCAGGAAAGCGATATATGTGGACCCTTCCAAGATGAAGGCAATTGAAATGTGTCCGAGGCCAACTTTTGTAACGAAGATCCGCAGCTTTTTAGGTCTAGCTAGGTATTATCGACAATTCATGAATAACTTTTCACAATTGTCAAACCCAATGACCAAGATGACATGGAAGGGAGTAATGTTCGTCTGGAAACAGGAATGCGAAGACTGTTTCATGGAGTTGAAAAAGAGGCTTATCACTGTGCCGGTGCTCACACTCCCTTCAAGTGGAGAACTCTTTGTGGTGTATAGTGATGCTTCTAATAAAGTCTTCAGCTGTGTGATAATGCAAAATGATAAAGTGATAGCCTATACCTCATGGCAGCTGAAAATCTATGAGTAAAACTATCCCACACATGATCTAGAGTTGGCGGTTGTGATCTTTGCGTTGAAAATCTGGTGGCATTATCTCTATGGGGAAAAATGTGAGATATATATTGTCCACAAGAGTCTGAAATATATATTCACACAGAAAGAGGTTAATATACACCAGTGAAGATGGATAGAGATCATCAAGGATTATGACTACTCAACCCACTACCATCCCGGTAAGGCAAACAAGGTGGCCGATGCTCTAAGTAGAAAGGATCCTGCATCTTTATCAATGATGAGAATTGACAAGGATCCGATCTTCTTTGATTTTCAAAGGATGGACATGGGAATCATTAAGTGAGGAACATCATCAATATTTTCTCAAATGATTGCTCAACCATCCCTCATGGAGAAAATAAAGGTTGCTCAAAGAAAGGATGTGGAAATTCAGAAAAGAGTGGAAGCTGTTAAAAATGGGAAATCCTCTGATTTCAAAATTGATGTGGAAGAAGTTGTATTATTTGGGACATGATTATGTGTACCATCTAACCTAGGGATAAATAAGGAGAAATTTAATGATGCACATAGATCGACCTTCTCTATCGATACAGGGAGTACCAAAATGTACTATGATCTTTGAGAATAGTTCTAGTGGGATAACATGAAGAAGGAGATTGCGGAATATGTATCAAGGTTCTTGGTATGTCAGCAAGTTAAGGCTGATAGAAAAAATTCCAAAGGTATGATGTAGCCATTGAATATACCCATGTGGAAATGGGAAAATGTTACTCTAGACTTTGTCACGGGTCTCCCGAAGATGTCTAAGAGAAATAATACGATATGGGTTGTGGTTGAACGACTCACCAAGAAATCACATTTCATCGCTATTCGGGAAGATCTCTCTCTTGAACAACTTGCAAAGTTATATGTGAAGGAAGTTGTGAGACTGAACGGTGTTCCACTCTCAATTTTCTCTGACCATGATCCAAGGTTCACATCTAAATTTTGGAGGAGTCTTCAACATGATTTGGGTAGTGAATTGAGTTTCAGTATGACCTATCACCCCCAAAATGATGACCAATCTGAAAGGACTATTCAGACGCTTGAAGATATACTAACAGCCTGCTCTCTAGAATTCAAAGGCAGTTGGGATCATCATCTGCCATTAGTTGAGTTCTCATACAACAATAGATTCCACTCAAGTATTTAGATGGCTTTATATGAAGCTCTGTATGGAAAGCGATGTAGAACTCCAACCTGTTGGGATGAAGTTGGAGAAAGAAAGATACTTGGACCCTATCTTGTTCAAGAGATGACACAGAAGGATCAAGTCATCCAGCAACACATAAAATCTACTCAAAGTCGGCAAAAGAGCTATACTGACAACCGTCAAAGGGACTTGGAGTTTGACATTGGAGATAAAGTCTTCCTTCAAATATCTCCATGGAAGAGAGTCATGCGATTCGGGAAGAAAGGGAAGTTATGCCCAAGGTATATTGGCCCCTTTGAGATCCTTGAACGCATAGGAGTTGTGGCCTATCGGCTTGCACTTCCACAAAATATGGCTCGATTTCAAGATTTTTTCCATGTATCACTCTTGAGGAAGTACATACATGATCCCTCACATGCACTAAACTCAGAGATGGTGCAGCTGGAAGATGATCTCTCCTATGAGGAGCAGCCAGTAAAGATTCTTGATTAGAGAGATAAGGTTCTGTGCAACAAGACAACCCATCTTGACAAAGTGTTATGGAGGAACCATAAGTTTGAGGAAGTAACATGGGAATTGGAGGAAGCAATGAAGGAAAAGTACCCACACCTGTTTTTGGTTTAGTATGTAAAACAAAATTTTGAGGGAAAAATTTTATAAGGGGGGAAGAATGTAACGACCCAAAGTTTTTAAATGGGAATTACCTTCTTATAGTTATTTCATAAGATCACATGAAAACACAACATAATGAACAACTAAGTGATAAGTTACCTTTAAACATAAGTTTGTCACTTATTTGTTTGGAATTTACAAAATCCGGCATACACGGTTGTGTTCATGATGTTTTTTGGAGTCTAATAAAACAAAAATAATTCTTGGTGAATAGTAATCTACCCTAATTAACAGTATCATACCCTTATGAATAGTGATATACCCTAATGAATAGTAACATCACCTTTGATAGTATAAAAAGAATATTCAAGTTGGAAGTCCAATATACCTATGTTTTAGAATGAGTTAATGAATGTTTTAAAACTGGTTTTGATAATAAATTCATCTTTTAATTAAATATTAAAATAATCATATTTAGAAAATTATTTTTGAAAAATGGACTTCATTTTTGGATTCTACATGTCGAAAAATAGTTAGGGTGAATTTTTGTGATTTTTCTGAAATACTTGAATTTTTGATGAATAGTACAATCAGATAATTTGAAATAAATGCTAAATAATGGATTAATTGAGTCATCGATGATGTTCTACTGATGTAAGCCCAATTGGTTCGAATTCATATGACCCATTTACTATGATTGGTCATGGAATACTTACTATTACTTTTCTTGGGAAGAAATAATAAATTAATGATTATAATATCATGAAATCCCTAATCTCCTCCACTATAAAACCCCCCTTCACTTCCTCTTCTCTCCACTCCTATCAAGCTCCAATACTTCTCTAAATTCTTCCAAAATCTCTCCCCAAGGTCCTCCCCCATGTCCAAAATCTCTCATCCTCCTCAAAATACCAAAACCTCTCCCCTTAAGAGGTTCGCAAAGGAGGAAGTCTCAAGAGGTAAATTCCTCTTCCCAAATTTCTTTTTTTCTTTTATGTTCTTTTATTTTTTATTTCTTTCCTCACCTACCTTCACCATAATAGTATAAATAATCTAGTAACATACATTTTCTAGAAATTATTCATGCTAATCGTATATTTCATTATATTCTCTCCTTTCCCCGACCTTTTATTTGAAATAAATTAAAGCACCGTTTGAGATGTGCGAATTTAGCACATTCAAGGACAACAGTTTATCAATTTCTATTATTGTCTTTAATTATGGTCATGAAACCATTTGTGTTATGGTTGAAACAGATTATTATATATGTAATATATCCTATTTTGGGTTCTGTAATCTTTTGGTTCAAATGGAATTAAGTTATAAAGCAAAACACATTCTTTGTAATCAAATCAACCGATTAACAAAAACGGTTATCACTAAGGTTATATATATAATAATTATACTTCAATCTAAGTAACCTAATTAAAATTAAAACCATGTAATATCATGTATATGAACTAAAGAATATAACTTCAATTCTGGCTAACCACTTTCATCTTTCATATAATCCAAACTTGAATATAAGTGAACCGATCTTTTAAAGCCAAGTAAACAAACGAGCCCGAACAATGAAATTGAACCTTATAACTAATCAAAAGGATTTGAATGAACTAAAAAGGGTCAAAATAAATAAGTTACATATATAAGAGGTTCCTGAATTATGAATTAATAAACTTAATTTGTTTATTCAGGTCATTAATAAAAAGTGAAGAACACCACCAGATTCAAGGCAAGAGATCCTCTCCTTTTCTCTCTTAATCAAGATTGTCCTCCATAATATGCCTTTATATGTGTACTATAAAATGATAGGGTATGTTTACAAAACTCCCCCATAATTCCTTATTGATTTATAAGTGATGAAAAACCCCATTTATCTCTCATCAATCTCTATTGGTCACACCCGACACCATGCGGATAAAATCATAACGAATTCTACCCAAACCTTCTTTGTTCTTTCAGGTTTCCTTATCATTCATTAAAATTGGTGTTATCTTATATATCTATGTGAGTCTTATTAATTATGGTCATTTTTAAAATATTATTATAGCAAGACCCTTTCATCACATTATTTCATGGATATAAATGATTTTGAAAGATTCTATCCTTAGAACTTTCTGATAAGTCAACCTGTTTTAAGGGGACTTTCCAAATTTTTACCCATATTTATAGTGCACTATATCCTATGTTTTAAAGCACCATTGTATTTATAAAATAAGTATTTCTTATGAAAACCTTCTTGGTTCAATTCTGGTTTTATATAAAATAATGTCCTCTTTTCTATTTGAAAAGCTCTAAGTGTTTTCCTTAAAACCGCACAAAAATATTTTAATGCTAATGATTATAAAATACATTTTTAATATGTTGTCACTTATATTTGACACCACCTACCTTGTTATATGCCTATTTTACACTATTAATGTCCTTGTATGTTCTAATCATTTACTTTCATGGACACTTTCTTGATACGCCCATTGGATACATTTTATGTCATGATTATGGTACACAATTCAAATCATGGGTACCATTACATTTATTTAGGGTTGATTATGTATGATTATATATGTGGAAAGATTATTTATGTGGAAATATTATTTATGTGGCAAGAATATTCATTAATATTTTGAGATGGGTGCACCCCGATAGTGCTCCAATACATTGGGTAAGGTTAAGTCTCATGAGATGCGATGTGAAACGGGATTGGAAGTTATCCTTGACACATACTGAAATGGGAAACATGATTGGTAGTTATCCTTGACCTATGCTAAAGATATGATTTATGATTCTACCACATTTATACGATTCCATGTTTATATGATCCCATGATTATATTGAACAATTTCATAAGTTTAATTCTTTGTATATCATTCTGTCATTCCTCCTAACTCATGTTCCTGAGATGTATCCTTATGTTCATTCCATTACAGGGCATTTTTAGCTCATTCCTCTATTCATGTGTTCCCCAGGGTACCCTATGCATATGTAAGTGCTCAAAAAAAGTTAGAATATTTTTATGGAGATTAAATAAATAATTTTTATATCCCTGTGTTTTATTTTATATGTACCTAGTCTTATAAGACTCTAGACTTAACGATCCTTGGCTTTACTCTGATGGTTAATTATGCTTAAAATAATGAAATGTTTTATGTAAAAGGATTGGGTCTCTATAGTATCAATTCTTAAGATATGAATAATTTAAATCTTGAGGTAGTTTTTTCAGTTCCAATTTAGGTGGATTTTGGATTTATCAGAGTGTGTGTGAAAGTAAGATGTCATTAATCTCATATAACTGCTCAATGGTATCATCCTCAAGTGAAGAATGAGATTTCACAAGCTTAGTAGTATCATCGATGGTCTTTGGATCCTCAGTGTTTAAGAAATAATCAATCACTGAACATGCATGAAACATTTATAGACCACTACAATAATCAATGCATGATTCATTACTTATAATTTCAATCAATGAAGAAAACTCATAAAGGGGATTAAGGGAAAGAAATGTTGTTCGTTCAGGGCAAGAAAGTACATCAATTGAATTAACATAGAGAGAAAAATGTTCCTTGGAGGGGTGCTTTATGGAATCAAGGATGTTGAAGTGGACAATGTCACCACCAAAATCCATAGAAAATGTATCATTATGGACATTAATTATTGTTTTGGTGATTTTCAAGAAGTTAACCCCCAATATAATAGGGGAATGTCCGTTCATCCTATCATCCTCCATTTTAAGCACATAAAAGTCCGCAGGAAAAATTAAATTTTAAACCCTCACAAGAACATCCTCTAACACACCAGAGGGGTGTGCTGTACTCCAACTTGATAGCTGAACAACTATTCCAGTGGGCTTCAATTAACTGACCTATAAATAAGAGTTAATAGAGTGAGGCATCACGTTAATAGAATCACCCAAATCAATCATAGCATTAGAAAAATAATACTCCCCTATGGTTCATGGAATCGAGAATGTCCCAGGTTTGTTGCACATGGTTGGAAGTGATGGATCTATTAATGATTATATGTTCCTCCCTAAGCTCAACTTCTCATCTCCATGAAGTATCCTTTGGTTTTTACACATCTCCTTTATAAATTTGGCATATTGTGGAATTTACTTCACTACATCAATCAAGGGGATGTATACCTACTCTTTTTTTGAAGGTCTTCAAAATTTCTTTACTGAGTTCTGTTTCCTTTTGTTTTCAAGGTTGGATGGCCCTTTGTGGAAATGGAAGAGGGATGATTGGGCTAGGCGACTCATTAATAGAAACACTATTTCTTTTTGAGGGGATTATCTTAGGACAAGGTTCTACCTCATTTGAAGCATTTCCAGTAGTTGGGATGGTGGTTTCCTTAGAAGGGGATGATTCTGGTGGAGGGTGCATCTGGATTTTATGTTTTTTCCACTCTTAAGGGTTATGGCACTTTCATTTTCTTTATCCCTAGGGTTATCTACTGGTTGATAAGGTAGTTTACTCAACCCATGACTTGAGATTTCCCCCACCGAGTTGGAAAGTTAGAGTAATTGGGGTTTTTGGTCTTGTATAACTGCTTGGGTGGTTTGTTTGAATTGGATATAGTTGGAAGCCATTTGTTTCATAATTTCTTCTAAGATAGGCTTGGGTTTTCCAGGGTTTTTTTAGAAAGACCTTTGTTGTGGTTGAGGATTTATGGGTGGTTATGGTTTACTACTCTGCCCCAGTAGGTTCCATGGTTGTTGAGGTTGGATTGAATACCCCCATTGCTTAAAGTATTGGATGTTTTTCCACCCAGGATTGGATGGATAGTATGGTTCTTACCTAAACAGTTGTTTATAGGGGTGGCCTGGAAAGGTTGCCTCAAAACACTCAGAAGATTCTCTTAGTTGGGGGAATTGATCAATGTAGTGGGTGTTATAAGAACATATACCACAATGGATGGGAGGAGGAGATTGGTATTTCCCTTTGGAAAGAGCAAGTTGTTGAAGAAGGGTACATACCTCTTCGAACTTCATGTCCACCTTCCTCTCAAATTCAGTACTTTTCACCTCATAGACACTTTGAATGGGTACGTTGGACCTTGAACTGAATTATTGAGTTTTTCGCACTAAGTTCTCAATTAAGGTCCTTGCAGTAATTGGGGTTTTTCCAACCAGTGCACCACCTACAGCAGCGTCAATCATATTTCGGTCAATAGGAATTTAACCTTCATAAAAATATTGAATTAAAAGTTGAACACTTATTTGTTGGTGTGGACAACTTGAACAAATCCTTTTAAAGCATTCCCAATATTCATGTAGTGTTTCCCGTTGAGATTTTCTTATACCACATATTTTTTTCTTATAGTTGGAGTGTGATAGGCTGGGAAATGTCTTTCATGAAAAAGGCATTCCATGTCCTCCCACCCTTGTTTTGCTGAATTAACATAATAAATCAAGTCTTTTGCAGTGTCCTCTAATGAAAATGGAAATTCCCTGAGCTTTACTTGTTCTTAATCCAAAATAGCATGTTTTAAAGTGGAACACATAGTATGAAATTATTTAAGATGCTTCTGTGGATCTTCTCCAACAAGTCCATGGAATCTTGGTATTAAATGAAGTAAACCAGATTTAAGTTCAATATTAGGGGTCTCCCCTTATAATTTAGAATATGTGGGTTGGATATCAACATCAGTTGAGGTATGTTATTTTAGGGATCAATTGTTTTCATCCATGTTATTTAGTTGATTTCAGTTTTAATGTGGGTTCCTGAAGAAGAATAAGAAGAAGGATCAAGATAAGTGTTGAACGGACCATTTCATGGATCGAGGGCTAGAAGGACCACAAAGGACACTATATGCTAGGTGTAACCCCCTCCTATCCCCCTCATTTGAATCCCCCAACTGAAGGGATTATTATGCTAAACATGGACACATCTCATCCCAAGGATGGACTTACTGCTCTCGGTCTCCTGGCCCGAAATCATCTGGGGAAAATCATTGCTGCAAAATATGAATCAAATCATACCTTCTAGGAACCTGCAGTAGATGAGGCCTCTGCCATCCTTGTAAGCATGATGATCGTTGTGGAACGTGGATGGGTTGATATCATCATTGAGTCTGACTACCTCACCATAATCAATTCTATTAACCACAATGATGATGAAATCTAGTCATTTGGCTTCATCATCAGGAAAATTCGCTCGCTTCACCAAGGCTTCTCTTGCTGCACATTCTCCTTTACCAAAAGGGAAGGAAACAATGTGGCCCATCATCTGGCGGCCTTAGGCCCCTTCGATGACAACCAGCTCTGGATGGAAAATTTTCATTCATGGATTTGCATATGTACATCTGATGATCTTCATCATTAGTGTTTTCTATCCTTATTTTTTTAAAAAAATAAGTATTTATGTTTTGTGCGTCCTCTTTCAATGGTTCCTCTTGTGTATCTCAGGGTCGCTGATGTAGGATCCTCTCTGATTTGGGTTTTAAATGTTATAAGTCTCTAATAGTAGAACACTCCATACACATAACCTACTCGAGAAATAAATTATAACACTAAAAAGAAATTAAAGGTAGAAGATAAAACAAACAAACATTCACAAAAGTTACAGAAAAGTTTTTTATAAAAAACACGCACTAAAACCAAAGCGCTCCTCGGAAATGACACGAAAATTTGAATGCATTGTCATGATACATAAAATTGATTACGATTATAAGGTTGATTTTTCATCTAGGGTTTTCCCTAGGTCATCTCTCAAGGAGCGGTTGTGGGTTTAGAGTGTGCATTTTTAATAAAAAGTACTAAAAGAGGGGTTGTTTTTAAACAGTTTAAAGAAAATGACTTGATTTAAAGAGTTTAATAGTTAATAAACAAAAGTGGTGTTTTATAATTATGAGATAAGGATAAAATTTCAAGTTCACTACATATCTTGGTGAGTTCATAATTCTGAAAAATACCCATTGTTTAATGGAATCCTTTGGTTCAGGGTTGTCAAGATCTCAACTTCCCTCTTGCATCTTATACGATGCTCAAAGAACCACCCCTTGACACAACAATCATGATGTCAACGTTTTAGTATCATGCATATAGAATAAATTCAACCAAATAATACTGAAATATTATGTATGTGTGAGATATATAAGACTCTTGTCTTGTCCTATCGAAACAAAACAAGATTCCCAGTTGAAATCTCAACCCAATCGGTGTTGAGATAAAAAGTGTTTCACATTATTATAATGAAATAAATTTATTCAAAAGATAATTAAATATAAGTTAAACATAAGTGAAATATATATCACTAAAATAAAATAGGACTAGTATAATATCAAGTGTCGTAACTCCCACCCATGTGTGTGTATCTCCCTCGAAATGATCGTCCACCCTTTAGCTCGGCGTCGGGAGGAGGAGGAAGCTCAGGTGGAACTCCTTCTTCATGATTGATCCTCCTATAAATATAGGGCCTCCAAAACTTCTAAGATGAAGAGAGGACTCCTTGGGGTCTTCAATTTTGAAAATCATTTCCTCCTGGGGGAACTTACAAATGGGGATCCCAAGGTGCCACTTTATAGGAAAATGGGAAGGTGGTTTTGAGCACAAAAATTTCTTAAAACCACGTGTCACATGGGTTTAAACCTCCATAAAGACTTATATTTCATTGGAGAAAATAAAAAATTTATATCCCCACATCTTGGATATATACACTGAATGTTTATCACAAATTTGACAACTATATCCCGAGATATGGATAGACCACAACACACCACTTTTGACTACATGCAGATTCGGTGTGCTGAATAGATCTGGTCGGTTGGGAATCATAGAGGCCAAATGAGGCTTCGTTTCATTAATATGAGCTATATCCCATTAAAACATGGATCATTCCACAAAATGTTTGCCCATTTTGAAGCAATTTGTACTTTAAAAAAGTGGTTTAGGCCACTGGTGTGCATGGATCCTGCACAGTTTGACCAATTTTTCTTGGACATCATCATGCAACCTCCAAATCACCTCCTCCTACAATAGAATCATAAAAACAAGTTACATTTACCTTTTTAATAGTGATAAGAACAAAATAAATGATTCAAACATGGAATGAGATATGTTATTATTTTAATATTTTTCAATATAAAACAAGTTTAGCATAATTGTGTAAGGGTGAAAGTGAAACAGTGAATCACAGTGCAATCACACCTCCACACCTAAACACTTTCCCTCCTAGGAAATGTTACATTTTTAGAAATTATTCATGTATATATTTCCAAATTCATAAATATTTAACATTAAATGAAAATTTAATTTATTATATAAATGATATCAAAGAAAAAACACCCCAAGGAGTTCTTCTCAATGATCATTGAAAAATACGTCTCAAAAATTGTATCCAAATGAAATTACAACCGATGAAAGATACCAATAAAAAAAATAATTCAAAATTTATTCATTTCCCTAATTCTTTATGTGTGTATTTTACAACCATTTCATGCTATTATTTCCACTTTTTATCGAGTAAATATATGTTATTTTAATAATTGTCTACTTACAAGATCCTTTCCACAAAACTTTCCCCACATCCATTGCACTCAAATTTCTAAACACACTAACATAATCTTTCCCACAAGTAAAACCATAAGCTCCCAACCTATATATCCTCATATGTTGTAAATTTCTCCACTCCCCTCATTTATTAATTTTTTAAAAGTCTCACTTGGAACAAATCTCACACTCTTCTCCCAACCCATGTTTGATCCCCTCACGACACTAATTATAATAGTTATAAAATATCAAAGGTCAAGGAAGGGTGGTTTTTGAACTACCCAGTATACGTACATTTTTAGGGTGTAAAACAATCAGATAATAGGTACACATACATAGGTCAATATGGTATAGTAATGAAATAGATCAGATAAGGAACAAATGTAAGGAAACATGATTTTATAATGAGGAAAAAAATCAACAAAACTTATATTTTCCTTCCATTAAGTAAGAAAATTTTACACATCATTGTTGGGTGAAAAAAATGCATGGAGGGATTAAGTGACACAGTTTTTCTTTAAACTATTCACAAAAGGGCCCCATTCTTCTCAAAGGATTCAATATGATAAAAACATATCATCGACAACAAACCAAATTTTGAAAGAAATTCACACCACAATATTGAATTATTATTGTAATGCACAATTCTTCATAATTTTTTTTTAATTTTAAAAAAACATGAAATAAAGATATTCCACATGAATTTTCAATAACTTATATTATTAAGTGGGAATCATTTTCTATGATAAAGTGGGCATAAAAAAAATTAATATTCCTGAAAAAATGTTAGGGGTAGGTAAGGGGGGAATGTAAAAATAAAATTAAAAAAGATAAAAAAAAGAACCAGAAGAAAGATGATGGAAATTATTCCAAACTAACCCAAGAATATACCTATCCCCCCCACACCTAAAGTGTGATGTGTCCTCCCTATAAAAATTGAATGCAAGAATGAAGGATAAAACCTAGTGGGTGTCATTCGTAGACTACTTCTTCAACTGAGAGTTCCTCCATCGGTGACTCCAGAAGGGTTTTGTGGAATTGCTTTAGTCATTGTCCATTAACTGTGAAGGTTTTCTTGGATTATTCATATTAAACCTAAAAAACAACAAATAGAGAGACATTTGTAATAATGTATGGTCCAAACCAGTGGGAACACAGCTTACCTATATGCAACTTCATTCTTTCATTATAGAGAAGGACCTTCTGCCTAATCTTCAACTGATAATGAGGGATGAGACGGTCAGGGCAGCCTTGGTACGCCCCTTATAAATATTGGAGTTCTCATATACATCTCTTCTTATTTCCCCCATTCCCTGAATTTGCAGCTTCCTTTTAGTACCTGCACTAGAAATATTATATTTGAATTGTTTGATGGCCCAGTATTCCTGGTGCTCAATCTCAATAGGCTGTAGAAAACACTTTCCAAACATAAGCTGAATGGGTGAAATTCCAATGGATGTTTTAAAAGCAGTACGATATTCCCATATTGAATCATCAAGTCGAATACTCCAATATTTTCTGTTGGGTTGAACCATTTTTTCAAGAATCTATTTTACCTCTCTATTCAACACCTCGAATTGAACTTTGGTCTGTGGGTGATATGTTGTAGACACTCTATGACCAACCCCATACCGACACAAAAGTGATTGCATTGTTCGGTTATAGAAATGAGAACCCTAGCCACTAATGATGAACCTAGATAAGCCAAACCTAAATAAGATTTGTGTTCTCAAAAATTATACAACTACCTTAGAATCATCCGTCCTTGGGTCTTGTTCCTCTACCCATTTTTACACGTAATCAACTGCTAGAAGAATGTTCAGGTTGCCAAAGGAATTGGGAAATGGACATATAAATTCAATACCCCAAACATAAAAATGTCATGAAAGAGAAATGGTTGTTGTGGAATTTCATTTATTTTAGAGACATTACTCATTTTTTTACAATCAGGACAAGATTTACAAAAATCATGGGCATCCCGAAAAAGTGTTGGCCAAAAGAGAACAAAATCAAGGATTTTTCAACCAACCCATTGGGGACCAAAGTGACGAGCACAAGAAAGAGTGTGGAAAAATCTAAGGAAGGACTGAAACTCACTATTGGGGATACAAAGTCTAAGGACATGATCACTGCATGTGTTCCATAGGTAGGGGTCATCCCAAATGTACCAATGAGACTCATGTTTTATACGACCAACCTAGATTTTGTAGAAATTAATAGGAATGCAATATGCTACCCAATAATTTAAAATTTCAGCATACCAAGGAATAACATCTTTCACTCGGTACAGTTGCTCATCAGGAATCATTTCATTTATAAGAATACAGGGAGATGAATCAATGTACGAGGATGGGTGGATCCTACTAATATGGTCTGCCACCAAATTCCATGAACCATTTTTATGTCTAATTTCTAGATGTAATTCTTAAAAGAGGAGCATCCAGTGAATGAGGTGTGGTTTGGCTTCTAGTTTCTTAAGAAGATACTAGAGGGATGTATGGTTGGAGAATACAATGAATTCGGGCCCTATAAGGTATGACCTGAATTTTTCCAAGGCAAACACAATGGTGAGGAATTATTTTTCATGTGTGGGGTATTTTCCTTGGGCAGGTCCCAAAGTACGTGAGACATAGGCAATGACATGTGGAGCTCGATCGAACCTTTGTGACAAGATTGACCCAATTTCATAGTTAGAGGTGTCACACATGAGCTCAAATGGAAAAACCCACTAAGGTGGTTGGATTACCAGGGTTATGTGAGACTCTATTATACCTTATTAAAAGAATCATCACATTATTTATTAAAAATAAATTCTTCTTATTTTTGGAGTAATCAGGAGAGTTGTAGTGAAATCTTACTAAAGTCGCGAATGAAACAATGGTAAAATCCAGCCTGACCTAGGAAAGACCACACATCCCATACATTTTTGGGGAATGGTAGGGAATAATTGACATCCACTTTTGATTTATCTACCTAGATAATATCCCCATAAATAAAATTTCAAAAAACTATACCTTGTCACACAATGAAAATCCATTTTTCATAATTTAATATGATATTCTCTTTAATATAGTGACGTAGGACTAAAGCAAGAATACTAAAAAATTAATCAAAAGAAGAGCCATAAATAGTTAAATCATCTATGAATAATTCCATAAAATAATCCAGATAATTCAAAAAAATGCTAACCATGAATCCCCAGAAAGTACCTGGAGCATTACTCAGACAAAAAGCATCCTCCTATATGAAAATGTGCTGAAGGGGCAAGTGAAGGTTTTCTTTTTCCGATCCTTGGGGGAAATATGGATCTGAATGTTTCCAGAATACCCATCAAGGAAATATTAGTGGGGATTACCCGCTAGCCTCTCTAGCATTTGGCCAATTAATGGAAATGACAAATGGTTCTTCCTAGTGTGTTGGTTTAGTTGGTGATAGTCTATGCAGACATGTCAACTATTCTACATATGAATAGGAACCAACTAATTGTTTTCATTTTTTGATTACTGTATGGCCTATTGTTTTAGGAACTACTTGAATGGGACTAACCCATTGGTTTTTTTATATGGGGTAAATGATTCCATATTCCAATAATTTTATTACCTCCTTTTTCAAAACTTCTAGGAGGTTTGAGTTTAGTCGACATTGTTCCTTCCTCACTAGTTTACCCTCATCATTTAATAAAATATGATGTGTAAACATTGATGGGATAATACTAGGAATGTTCAAATTTGACCATCCCAAATATTGTTTATACTCCCTAAAAAGTTCAAGTAGTCACAATTCAGGCTCAAGAGGGAGTGAACTAGCAATGATGACGAGCAACTTGTTTCCATTCTCAAGATATGAATATTTTAAATCTTGAGGTAGCTGTTTTAATTCCAATTTAGGTGGATTTTGGATTGATGGGAGTGTGTGTGAAAGGAAGAGGTTACTGATTTCATCTAATTGCTCAATGGTATCATCCTCAAATTAGGGATGAACTTTTACAATCTTAGTAGTATCATCGATGGTCATTGGATCCTCACTGTTCAAGAAATCATCAATCAATGAGCATGCTTGAAACATTTCTAGACAACTACAAAAATCAATGCATGATTCATTACCTATAATTTCAATTAATTAAGAAAACTCAAAAAGGGGATTGGGGGAAAGAAATTTTATTTGTTTAGGGGAAGGAAGTACATCAACAAAATTAACAGAGAGAGGAATATTCTTCTGAGGGGTGCTTCATGGAATTAAGGATGTTGATGTGGACAATTCCACCACTAAACTCCATAGAAAATGGGCCATTGTGGACATTAATTATGGTTTTTTGGTATTCAAGAAGTGCCTCCCCAAGATAATCGGGGTATGTCCATTCATCCTATCATCCTCCATTTTATGCACATAAAAGTTAGCAAGAAAAATTAAATTTTGAACCCTCATAAGAATATCTTCTAATACACCAGAGGGGTCTATTGTACTATGATTTTATAGATGAATTAAAATTCCAGTGGGCTTTAGTTCAACAACTTGCAAAGAAGAGTAAATATAGTGAGGCATCACATTAATTGAAGATCCCAAATCAAGCATTGCATTAGAAAACGAATACTCCCCTATTGTGCATGGAATTGAGAATATCCCAAGATCATTGCACTTGGTGGGATGTGATGGATTTATTAATGCTCATATGTTCCTCCCCAAGCTCACCTTTTCATATCCACGAAGTCGCCTTCGGTGTGTACACATATTCTTTAGAAATTTGGCATATCGTGGAATTTTCTTAATAACATCAATCAAGGGGATTTCTACCTTCACTTTTTTTGAAATTCCCTAAAATTTTCTTATTGAGTTCAGTTTCCTTTTGTTTTCTAGGTTGGGTAGTCCTTTCTAGAAATGTAAACGTGATTGTTGGTATAGGTTAATCAATAATAGACACACTCTTTCCTTTGGATGGGATTCTCTCATGACAAGGTTTTACCTCATTTGAATCCTTTCAAGTGGTTGGGATGGTGGTTTCCTTAGGTGGGGATGACTCTAGTTGAGGGTTCATTTGTATTTTATGTTTTTTCCACTCATAAGGTTGATGGAACTAAAATTTTCTTTATCTATAGGGATAACTACTAGTTGATAAGGTATTTTACTCGACCCATGGCTTTGAATTTCCCCCACCTAGTTCGCAAGTTAGACCAACTGGGTTTTTAGGCCTTGTATGGAAGCTTGGATGGTTTGTTGGAATTGGATATTTTTGGAAGAACTTTTTTAAATATTGTATTCTAAGATAGGCTCTAATTTTGGAGGGGTTTGTTGGAAAGGCCACTGTTGTGGTTGAGAATTTCTGGGTGATGGTGGTTGACTACTCTGCCCCGATTGGTTCCATGGTTGTTGAGGTTAGTTTGAATACCCCCTTGCCTATTGAATTGGTTTTCTTTCTACCTAGGATTGTATGGATAGTATGGTTCTTGCCTAATGGGTTGGTTATAGCGGCAACCTGGATATATTTCCTCAATACTCTCAGATGTATCTTTTAGTTGGGGGAAATGATCAGAGTTGTGGGTGTTAGAAAAACATAAACCACAATGGATGGGAGGAGGAGATTTGGATTTCCCTTGTAAGATAGTAAGTTTTCAAAGATGGGTACTTTCCTTTTCAAACTTCATGTCCACCTTCCTCTCGAATTCAGTACTTTTCTCCTCATGGACACCTCAAATGGGTAAATTGGACCTTGAACCAAATTGTTAAGTGTTTTCTTCCATGTTATCAATTATGTTTCTTGATGCTATTAGGGTTTTAAAAACTAGCACACCACCTATAGCAGCCTGAATCATATTTCGGTCAATAAGAATTAATCATTTTTAAAATTATTTAATTAACAGTTGATCACTTATTTGGTGGTGTGGACAACTTGAAAAAATCCTTTTAAAGTGTTACCAATATTCATGTAGTGTTTCCACTTTAGATTTTATTATATAACATATTTATTTTCTTATAGTTGTAGTGCGAGTGGCTGGAAAATATATTTCAAGAAAAAGGCATTTCATGTCCACCCAGCCTCTTTTTGGTGAATTAAGATAATAACGCCAGTCTTTTAAAGCGTCTTCTAATGAAAATTAAAATGGACTTAGATTTACTTGTTCTCTATCCACATTACCAGGATTTAATGTGGAACACGTAGTATGAAATTCTTTAAGATTCTTGTGTGGATCTTCTCAAGCATGTCTATGGAATTTTCATAATAAAATAATTAAACCATAATTAAGTCCAAATTGGGTGCCTCCACTTGTAATTGAATATATGTGGGCTAGATATCAACATCAGGTGAGGTTAGTTCTTTTAGTGTCCTATTTTTGTATCCATGTTATTCTCGTTAATTTTAGTTTTAATGTGGGTTCCCAAATAAGAAGAAGAAGAAGAAGGATCAAGATAAGTGTTGATGTTTTGTGTGTCCTCCTTCAAAGGTTCCTCTTGTTTATCTCGGGGTTGCTGATGTAGGAACCTCTCTGGTTTGGGTTCAAAATGTTGTAAGTCTCTCAGAGTAAAACAAATCATACGCAAATCCTATATAAGAAATAAATTAGAACACAAAAAATGTAAAGGTAGAAGAGAAAACAAACAAACATTCACAAAATTTACAAAACAATTATCAAAAGCACGAACTAAAACCAATGTTCTCCTTGGAAACGACACCAAAATTTGACCATTCTATCATGACACGTCAAATGGATTACGATTTTAAGGTTGATTTGTAGTCCAGGGATGACCCAATATTGTCTTTAAAGGAGCGTTTGTGGTTTTAGAGTCTGCATTTTTAATTAGAAGTACTAAAAGTGGTGTGGCTTTTAAACAGCTAAAAGAAAATGACTTGATTTAAATAGTTTAATTGTTGATAACCAAATGTGGTGTTTTAGAATAATGTGATATGAAGATCATTTCAAGTTCACTTCACATCTTGGTGAGTTCATAATTCTGAAAAATACACATGGATTAATGGAATCCTTTGGTTGAGGGTTATCAAGATCGCAACTTCCCTCCTGTTTCTTAAACGACACTCAAAGAACCACCCCTTGACACAAAAACAATGTCGTCATGGTTTGGATATCATGAATAGAGAATAAAGGCTACCAAATCATATTGAAATATTATATATGTGTGAGATAAATAGGATTATTGACTTGTACAATTAGAACAAAACAAGATTCCCACTTGAAATCTCAACCTAATCGGTGTTGAGATAAAAAGGATTTCACTTAATTATAATGAAATAAATTTATTCAAGGAGAAGTGAATGAAAGTTAAACATAAGTAAAATATTAATCACACAAATTAATGGAAACCAGTCAAATACTAAGTGCTAGAACTCCCCCCAAAGTATGTGTAGCTCCCTCGAAATGATCATCCACCATTTAGCTCGACATCGGGAGGAGGAGGAAGCTTGGGTGGAACTCCTTCTTCATGATTGACCCCCTATAATGATATGGGCCTCCATGACTTATAAGATGAAGAGATTAATCCTTGTGGTCTGAAAATTGGAAGGGCATTGCCTCTTGGTCTAACATACAAATGGGGATCCCAAGGCTCTATTTTATAGGAAAATGGGAAGATGGTTTTGAGCACACATATTTTTTAAAACCACTTATCACATGGGTTTGGACATACATAATGACTTATACCACTTTGGAGAAAATAAAAAAGTTGTATCTACACCTCTGGGATTTCTCCAAAAAAATTATAGCACAATTTGGACAACTTGATCTCGCGATATGGATAGATCACATCACACCACTTGTGACTTCATGAAGAATCGATGTGCTGGACAAATCATGTCCATTGGGTATTGTAGAGGCTGAATGATGATTTAGTTCCATCTTATGAAATGTACCCCATTAAATGTTGGATCAGTAAAAAACATTTCATCCCCTTTGGAGGCTCTATTTAGTTGTAATATTTGTTTGAGTCCACTGGTGAGCAAGGATCCTGCACAGTTTAGTCAATTTTTCTTGGACATCATCATGGGCCCTCCAAATCACCTCCTCCTGCAATGGAATCATCAAAACAAGTAACATTTCCCTTTTTAATATTAATAAAAACAAAATAAATTATTCAAATGTGGAATGAAATTTGTTATTATTTTTATAATTTTCAATATAAAACAATTTTACCACAGTGGTGTAAGGGTGAAAATGAAACAGTGAATTGTAGTGCGATTAGGTACCTTGTTTGAAATGTATTTGTAGGATATGTTAAAGAATGGATGTGAAATGAATTTATATTCATTAATCATAAAATTCATTAAAATTTATGTTTTATGGTTTGAATTATATTTACATGTATTGAATATTCATCTAAAATGATTTAATATGAAAAGACATTATGATTGAATCACCTCAATTGGAATCAGAGTGCGACATAGTTATCCTTTTTGGTATTATTTTATGAATAAAAAGATGTTGAAATATAAAACAACCAATGATAAAAAAAGGGATATAGGATGATTCTAAATATGTAATTTTTTGAATGATGCTGTCATAATTTATGAAATATTAGGAATGATTTTTCTTAACATATGCTAGTTTACGTTGATTATTAATTCTAGACACATACATTAATAATTTTTGTTTTAGTAAATGGAAAACATCAGGAGGATCCATGTTAACAATGAATTTGGTACGCAATAAAATGATTGTCTTCAATATTTTCTAAATGGAATGGGGGATGGAATGAAAAATACAATGGTTATACTCACCAAATTATCATAATATCTAGACAATAATGTGAATCATGTTGAAGGCCTAAATGGTTAAATAAAGGAACAACTCACCATCGAGTCTTTCATGTGGAAACATAATTCATCTACTAATAAATTTTTTGATCCAATAATTCCTATAAGAGGATAAATATAGAAGAAAATATATTATCAATTATATTATACTTAGTGAATATTAATTTATAATTTGGAGGTCAACCTAATAAATGTAGAATAATATCATGATTATTATGAAATAATAATAATCAGACAACAAGAAATCAAAATATATTAGAAAAAATTTTAGTAAGAATTTTCCCAGATATATTTTAACTAAAATAGATAAATAATTAATTAAGATAAAATATAATGATGATGAATTTTTTGGTACTTATGAAGAAAAATTTACAAGATTTATAAGGAATGCCTATGATTTTATCTTCAGTACTGAATGAAAAATTTATCACTTCATTATTGAATTAAAATAATGTATCTAAAAGGAATTTTATATAAGATAATTATTATGTTTTGAAGAAATTAGTTGATGTGATCTTAAGGATGAATTAGAAATTAGAGACTTCCATTATTCTTTATGATTTTGTGATGCACATAGAAAAATGTGTTTTAAGGAAATTATAAAAACAAAACTAATAAAGAAAATAATATCATTCAATATTTACGAAAAAAATGTGAAAAGAAGCACAAGGGAAATTTATTTAAGAGGATTGGTATTGGTTTCATGCATTGAAAATGAGGCCATCAAAAAAATTATTATCAATGAGATATGGAGTGGTCAACAAATGTATTTTATAGATAGAAGACCCAATTAAATACACCACCCACACTACAATTCATAAATTACAAGTCATACCAAAATTTTACCATCCACTGAATGAATCCCTTGGGTTTTGAGGATAAATTACCTCAATAAAGTCCAAATAAAATAATATATGGGTTGATCAATGAAATCATAACATATGACGTGGGAAATGAAAACTATTTGGTGAAAGATTAATTTATCATCCATTGAAGAAAAAAATGTTTTAATTGATTCTAGTTTCTATGCATTGTTTTATATTTGGTGAATATTATAATAGTATCACAATACCATATCAATGATTAGATATTGAATTAAACAAAAATCCTTAATGTTATGATGATTTCATATCAAGTACATATATCCTCTACAATAGTATTTTATGGAATCTTATTTCATAAAAATATTATGATTCTTCCTATAGTGTAATTTTAATATGATTTTGGTATTTGATTGGATATCTCTATATAGATCCCATGTGAATTGTTGATGTAGGTAAGTAAGATTTCATTTACCAAAACATCTTATGATTGTTAATTGGTGCACGGATTACTATGTACTCCCAAGGGAAATTACTTCTATAATATATGTATTAATCCCTATTCCTAAGTCGTATATCATCTGAATGGTTTAGAAGAAACTCAAATTTCAAAATATTCTTATTTTGAGGAATTATATCTATTTATTTTGAGAAGAGTTTCCTGGTATTCCCATTAATAATAAAGATATTTTAAAATAGAAATCATATTTGTTTTTACACCTACTTAAAGGATATTTGTATAACGGTCTTGACTACCTTGTTGGAATTAATGAAGAAACATCAAGAGAATTATGATAAGGGATTAATAAACCCTAGTGAATTTATATGGGCTGAACTATTTATTTTTTATAAATATAAGTATGGATCAATGCATCTCTTGATTTATTTTTTTGAACACAACAAGACCATAATCAATAATATGACCACCCTATCCTATATTGATGACTTGTTCAGTAAAAAAATAGGGGATAAATACTTTCCAAGAGTGGAACTTCAATCTAGATATCATCAATTGAGGTTTAAAATAAGGGAATAACTGATACTAAATTCCATATGTTGTGTGAAAACTATTAATTTATCGCGATGAAATTCAGGCTAAAAATTCCCTTATTATATTCCCAGATATAATGAATTGAATCATCAAATACCATCATAATCAATTTTTGATATACTTTATTGAAAATATTATCATATATTCAAAGAGAATGGAGGACTATAAATTTTATTTGAGGATTGTGTTAAATACCTTTAGGAAAGATAAATTGTATTCCAAATTTTGATCTTATGAATTTTGATGTAGAAACATTCATTTATTCCTTGTCATTAAAAAAGGGGTATATCTATTGATCCTTAAAAAATCCAGGTAATTGAATAATGGATCATGTTAATAACAATGATCATGATCCATTGATTCCCAAGATTGGTTGGATATTATCAATTATCTTAGGGAAATTTAGAATATAAATAAAATCATTTAACAAATTTAATTTGGAAGGGATCTATGTAACTTTGGAAAGGGTGGTGTGAAAAAGAAATTCAAAGAGATTTATAAATGGTTGGTCACTACATCATTACAGAAAATACCATATTGTGGATAAGGTTTCTTGATATATTTTTATTTTATAAAGAAGGTATTGGGATGTTTCCATATGAAAAAGGACATGGTAAATGATTATGACTTTAAGAAAGTGAAGTTCCTGAGAAAACTTACATGACTCAAGATTTGGAGTAAGTAGTGGTAAATTTTTCATTAAAATTAAAGTGGAATTATCTCTATGGTTAATGGTGTGAAACATATAATGATCCTAAAATTTTAAAGTTTATACTCTCATAGATGGTGTTGAATATGTAATAATGGAGATGGTTGTAGATGATCAACCTTTATAATTACCCAATACATTACCACACTATAATGGAAAAGAAGGTGGCTGATGTTCTAAGAAGTAAGTATCATGATATATTGTCTATGTTAAGGATTTAAAAAGATCTAATAATCATGGATTTGTAGATAATAGATCATAAAATCATATAGAACAAGGAGTTATAATATATTTCTCAAATGTATGTTCAACCATCCACCCATGAAAATCTTAAAGAGGTGAAGAAGGAAAATATGGAGCTTTAAAAGAATGTATGAAATCTTTATAAATTCATCCATAACAATGATGGAATGATCTAGTTCTAGATCTGAATACCTGTTCTATAAATTCTGAAATTTGTTAAGGAGATAATGGATAAATAAAATATCTCACTATTCTCTATCCACCCTAAAATCACCAATATGTGTACAAATATTAATAATAAATTCTAGTGGGATGATATGAAAATGGTTTTTTCAGAGTATATATCTCGAATCTTAGTATGATAATAATTGAAAAATTTAAAGTAAAATTTTTATTTCAAAATAACTTTTGTTGAAAATGCGGAAAAACTTACAATAAATAACAAAAGGTCATTTAAAATATTAAGAAATTACAAAATCATTAATGGTGAGGATAATATTTTTAAAATCACACATTATATATTATCCCTATCATAGTATAAGTACATTATTAGCCACTTATTCCTTGATAATGTGTTCAAAATGATAGGAAATATTGTCCCATGTATGTATATATTTCTTAAAATTGATATACTTTCCATTAAATCCTCATTCTAAGGTGATATCTTGTTTTTTTTGATCCACACCATTTGATCCTCATTAATATCAACTTGAATAATTATTTCATTTATCTGGTTAACATTTTCTTTTTTAGCAATGATATGGGGAGACCCTTCAAGCATTTATTCTTTCCAGTGGAGAATGAACTTTAAATATTGTTTGATTTCATCTTCAACCATTAAAGCGGTTTACTTAAAGTTAATAACATGACCTAATTTCTAAGATACTAAGTTGTTGGATACTCCTATCTATTTTGATTGGACATCAATTTTTACTCCACCCATATACATATAGTCTCTTTGTACCTGATTTAATTCTTCTATCTTGTAACATACCTACCTTTGTTCCTTAGATACATAACCCTAACCCAATTGGTTTACTTCCTGATGATTAATTTTCTTCTTATGGGCCTGATATTTCATAGTGTATTTACATTTAGGTTCCTTTCTATCCCATACCTTTTTGAAAAAAATTTTCTCTATGTGTTTCAACATGAATGAATAGTCCCTACACCTTTTGAATTTCTTCCCCTCAAACACCATTTTACTCCCTATGTCCCATGTTCACTTTTCCAATTCATTTTACATGGGATATAATTTTATATTCCGTGCATACTATCAACAATATCTACTTATAAATGACTTGATATTTCATCATCATTCTTGTGAAGATTTTTCTAACCCTCTAAAATATGTATGAAATATGTTCATTATCACTTTACACTAGATGAACCTAGTTGTTTGAACTAGTAAAATTTCTTTTCCACTAATTTATAACAATATTACACACATCCAATTCAGTATCACCAAAAAAGTTCATTAAGGGTCAAAAAATGATTAATAAGATTTGTTGGGTTAGGGGAAGCCTGCTGGTTATAAGGCCCCTCCATTGGAGGAATTATTTCATCTGGGTAGATCAATGTTGTCCCCAATACATCAAAAGGAATCTACATAAAAAAATAAGGATTAAGATCCATCCATTCACACCCATAGAAGACACCATTTGATAAAATGATAAAGAAGTGGTGGAGGGAAAAAACAATTATTCCCCATCTACTAGCACAATATGCCTTACTCATTCCAAACCATGCCTCAATCCAAAAAAATATATTAGTGACCTTCAATTATAGTTGCATTGTCTTGGACTCCTTCTAAAGGAGATCACATCTTGTGAGACCTTTTTTAGCTGAGATACCCGAAGAGTGTCCCTCACAATGATTGGGTATAAAAATGTAAATAGATAGGACATAAGGATTGCATAGAGAGTGTATACATTAGTTATACTATAGGTGAACTAGACGAGGACATGACGCAATATACCATTTCTCTAACTACACAGGTCTATGGAAAACAAAATCTTTCCCCGCCGCTATCGATAAAGCATCAACATGAGGTCTGTAAATTTTAACATCCATTAAAATTTGGGGAAGATTGGTGGGACCCAGGGATATTCAATGATCATTAATGTCTAATAACCATCCAACGTAGTTACCAAACATTTGAATAATTTAGTGATTTTTGGATTAAAGGATTAGTCCTAAAAAAATAACCCATATCTCTACGGCGGGGGGGGGGGGGGGGGGGATCACACTTCCTATGAAATTCACTACCCAATTAGAGATGAAATTATTGAGATACATCACAAGATATATTCCCATTGGACCAAAAAAGGGAGTGGTCATCATCTCTAGTGAATTTAAGAAGGAAATAAAGGAGATCCAGAAATCTGACAACGGATCACTATTGTAGGGTACATGTGTTGTTGAGAAATCAGTCAAAGATGACATGCAATGGGAATATTCAACCAAGACAATCCAAAATGTATAACCAATGAATAGATTTTTCCTATTAGAACTCCAGGAGGGAGAGAGGTTGAAAATGGACCCCTAGATGAAGATATGTGTTTTTTGTGAAAAAATGGATGCGTGAAAAGATAGTGAGATGAGTAGGGTTAGTGAAGGAATAGAAGTAATATTGATCCTACCTTCTTTATGGATGTGGGAGGTTAGACAAGTCATCCATCACCACTATCAGATGGGGAAGCCGCCAACTATTAAGCTTTATGAGGGAGGTCAAGTAGAACCATAGTTTTTTAGTATTCTTGTATGATTGTAACATAGTTCATAATATCATAAGTCTGAGGGGATGATGCAACCATTACCCATACTGATAGTGAAATTTGAAAAAATCACCATTGATTTCATCGAAAGGGCCTCCAAGACAACTATAGGCTTCAATTTTATTTGGGTTTTAGTTGATCTCTTTATTAAGTGAATGAATTTATTATAATTAGATACTATTTCTCTCTTGAAATTTTTTTACGATATACATAAGGTGAGTGTTAAGACAAAATGATGTACCACTTTCAACAGTATCTTATTGAGATTTGTGATTTACCATGATGATATAGAAATCTCACCAGTAATTATTTAATATAGAGTTATGTATTAGTTTTTCATATAATAAATAAATAGATGGTTAGTTTGAGAGGAAAACAAAAAATAATAATATATGATTAGATATTGTTCAATGGATCTCAAATGTGTCCAATATTAACACCTTTCATTGGTACTGTTCTTATATATGAGTAGTTTCTATTCATATATTCATAAATAATAAGATTATTCTTTGTATAGGAAGAGTTATCAAATTCCAATGTGTTGGGTTTGTGTTGGAGAACATAAAATATTAGGATAGAATCTTTCTGAAGAGATGTAATAAAATATTCAATCTATTTAGTGAAACAATAAAAAAATAGATTGAAATTAAATATTAATAATCATCAATAAAAATTAAAGTCTAAAGTTAGAGAAAATTAATTGCTTTAATTATATACTTGGGATAATGTTATGAGAATCAGAATAAGAAAATGTTATACCATATGATCATTATCCCTTTTGAAATACATGACCATATGGGTGTGGTAGGTTATCATATTCACTTGTAAAAATGTCTCTCAAGTGCATGATATGTTACATGTTTCACTACTGAGTTAGTACATAATTGAACCATAAAATGCATAATACATATTGGTTATATAGCCGGATCATGGAATTTTTTATAAGGATAAAGTGGAAAAAATAATTAATAATAGAGTTAAATTCATATGAAACAAGACTACTAAACTTTTTAGTGTTATATAGAGGAATAATAAGTTCATCGATATATCCTAGGTACCTTTGGATGTAATAAGGGAGATGTATCCATGTTTTTTAGTCAACGTAGTGTAATTTACTAGAAGAAATTATTTTATGTGGGAATAATACAACACCATGCGATTTTAGTATGCATTTACCTTTAATGTAAATTCAATATGTTTGAAAGCTTTTGATTCATACAATTTAATGTCTCTAGTTTTTCTTGTATTGAATCTTTGAACTATTTGAATAATATTTTTGAAATTTGGTGTAGAGATTTATTATATTTTAATTCAATATATGGAACTGATTCCAATATGTTAAATATATTATCTCTCATATCTATGTTACTATAGAGAAAATGAATTTCCTCTCAAATAGATTCTTAGAAGTGAAAACTGAGAATATCATTGATTCTAATATGTAAGGGAAAACCTAAGTGCGATATGAATTCTATTCACATCAGGTTTTGGGATAGTGTGAGGTCATTGGAAGATTTGATAAATTAAATTTAATAAATAAATTTGTTTAATTTAATTGTGGGACATCCAATACTAATCTCTATATATTTCTCATTATAAAAAATCACTATAGTGTGATGCACGACCCTATATATTGGAGAGGTGTTGTCGATAGTGGAATCATTAGAAGACATGGGATCAGTAATTAATGGAAAATATAGCAAGATCGCCACCAACAACATCATAAGGAGATATTTTTATTTCTAACGATCGATCCAAACATTAGGTAAATATTTTTTAGTATTTTAAAATTTACAATCTTGTTTTTAAAACAAACATGGATCAAACCATTCCCCACTAAATCAATGTTCTATTTGTCCCATTCCCTAGGTAATTTTTTCCTTGGGTTTGAAAATTGATGATTATTTGACCATTGATTATTTTACACTTGATTCCTTCATTCCCAAACACACATAATGACCATTCAAAAAAACATCATTTTATACTCACATTTATGTTTTATGTAGTTCTCTTGTTTTTATATGTGTGTTCATCACCATTATTCATTTGTCTAATCATTTGACCATTCAAACAGACCAAATACATTGCAAAATTTATCATTGGTTCTATATATCATTATTGAAAGTTCAAAATCATTTTTTATTAATTAAAGTGTGTTAATTATGGTGATTATAATAAAAAATGATTATGTGATAGTTATTTCATTGGTTGTGGCCTATCAGGTGAATAACATGTGTTTGGAGGAGATGAAGCCTTCATTTTTTTCAATGAAGGATGGAAGAAATTTAAATTTGGGAAATCCATCGATGACGGTCAACAAGAAATTGTGTAATTTTTTTGAAAATATTTTGGGTATGTCCA
The DNA here is from genome assembly GCA_963277665.1 of Viscum album. Lineage (NCBI taxonomy): Eukaryota > Viridiplantae > Streptophyta > Magnoliopsida > Santalales > Viscaceae > Viscum > Viscum album. Next base: position 509,008,249 of record OY728140.1, read on the forward strand.
AGGTGGAGATAAATTCTGTGAGATAATCTACCATTATAAAAATTTTATAACTACATGACATGCAGTTTGGAAGGAAACAACTCATGTAATCCATTTTTTCTTCATGATAGAGTTTCTATTAGTGAAAAATTCCAGACAGATGTGTGGAATACCTACACTCTATGTGAACCTAGATGGACTTACTCCCTGAGTATGGGTTAGACATGCCTAGGGAATTATTGGTGGACAATACATTTTTTTTTTCAAAATCCACAACCTATAAACTAGCTGGTGGAACGTGACTTCGGTATAGTAGAACCGAGAGTATTGATCCCTGAATCCACACATTATGTGACTATAATCACATTCTGTATAGTTAATTTTTTCAAGATTTATTGGGTTTTAGTTTAGGAAAAAGTGGCATGCCATGGAAGAATGATCATGTATCCATTGGGCACATTGTTCAATAATTTTCATATTAGTATGGGGACATCGAGAAGTCCAATAATAGTGTAATTCCATGAGGTCTGTGATAGTGGACTTATTACTCAATGTCGGAGGTGAAAAATAATAATGATTAATCTTGATATATTACCAAATAAACATCCCAAACTGATAGGTGAGTTGTGTATAGTAACCAATTTCCCTCCCTGGGAAGGGTCAGTAATCCCTCCCTTGGTGTTGGGGTGTGGGATCCTCTAAATAAGGATCAGATTGGGTCAATATCCCTCTAACCATTATAGGTTATGAGATACTCTATTTGAGCAGTGAATATCTCACTTGTCTAATGAGATCAAATAGGGTTCGTGATCCTCAACATCGGTCAGAATCCACCACCACACTACATGGTTTACAAGAACCTCCATTACATGTAAAAGGAAGTTGTTCCATATGAGAGATCAAAATAGATTGAGATATTATGTGTTATTCAAAATCCATGGGCGTGGTGTAATGTCAATGGATGCAATTTATTTTTGGGTACCTTCTTTATTATATCTGGGTTATCCTTTTTTTGGCCTCTTAATTATTGTTTCAATTTGAATATATTCTTTTGATTCATTATTTTATTTTGTGATTTATGGTATTATTACTGATTATATTTATACTCAACTATACATGGGATCTACTTAAATGTGTTACATCATATATATATGACCTGAAAAATTATTATGATTATTGTTTTTTTAGAGAGTGTGGTCCATAGTGTGGATTAGTTTAATGTATAATTAACCATACATAGACTTTTTAGTTGGTGAGCTAGGATAGTAATTCTCTAGTTATATGTTTGGACCTTCTTTCCAATTTTGGGCTTGTATTTTGGAGGTTTTATATTTTTAATTTTTTTTCAATGATAGAGTTTATGAATGATTTTTTTGCTCTATTTTATTCCTATTATATTTTACTATTCTATATATTGTGCCATGAGTTCATGTGTACTAGTACATTAGGGTAATTCCTATTATATGTGTCTGATATTACTACCCATTACTAGTCACCATCCCATTTCCTATTAGAGGATGAATATTAATGGAACATTCATCCTACCACTAAATAATAGGGACTTAATATGATAGGTATTCTCAATGTGGTTTCATAAAAATTTTGTCTTAAGATATAATTGGGAGATAATTTTCTTGTAAGGATTGATTTGGGATTTTTAAAAAAAATATTGAATTGTTTTAATATCATATTATGGACAAGGAAACCTAATACTTACATTGAAGTAGAGCTATCCATTTGTTATGATTATTATAACCCATTTTTCAACATGTCACCCCAAGATATTGGTTTTAATGAAAATAATGGTACATGAAATATATACAAATTTGATTTTGTTTCCATTTCATTCATGATTTAGCTCCCCATATATGCTCTATTAAACATGGAATATGTTGAATATTAAAGGATCCCTACATGAATAGAGATATATAGGATTCAATGATAATATCTTAATAATGGAAAAATAATTAATGATGACTTCATACAATGGTCAGTTCATATGGTGATCCACATTTCTAGACAATGAGACATACTCCCATCCATTATGAAATGAGAGGAATAGGCCCCAAGAGTGATGGTCAATGTCTTTCATCATGTTAATTATAATATCATTCCAATACCATATAATAATTTTAAGTGTATGAATTCTTTGATCTACTGGATTTGGAGATAGATACCAGATAGGTTCCTAGGAGAGTATACACTTAGGTAGCAATGAACTAAATGTAGTCGACGATCCAAGTGTTCCATCTTGTTTAGACCCCACCCAACCAGATTTTGATGCTTGTGGATACATTTTTCTATTTTTAATAGGATTTTTGTGGTTATTAGTGACTTATATATATATATATATATATATATATATATATATATATGAAAATATGACCCTTTCATGGATGGTGTTAATGAATTTATTTTGGGATAAGAACTTCCCAGTAACTCTTCAATCACTTCACACAATGAAATTACTGGAGTTTCATTATGGAAGCTTGTAAATAACTGATTATGTTTCTAGGTATACCATCCTTACATGGTAAAATATTGAAATAGTTCATTATGGAAACATCCAAACAATGAAATTATATGAATATGATTCTCTTAGATATTCAAGATAGAGTAGTACCGGTCTATATTCCTACCTACACAATGGTGCATGAAGGATCCATAATAGTGGAAAATGTTTTATGAGGAATAATTAATGAAAGGAGAGTTATGAGGATATTATATAGTATAGATATAAGTAATTTATTTAATATTAGTGGATGGAGGATATTAACATAATAACCAAATTCATGATCAATATTTGACATAGGGGTCAATAGTGCTGAGATCCCAGAGGTGGTCGAGTCTTCCTAAGGAAAGGAGATGTTTCTCTTATAATGATCATTTTCAATTTACTTTCTACTACTTGAAACAACATAAAATAATATATAGATATATCAATGATGGAATACTATGGTAGATTGGTGGTCATGGTAGATGATCTGGGCTAGCTGTGGGTGGTGGTATATATAATGAACTATTACCCTCGATACAACATTGAGGTGGTCTACATCAGACTCATGGAGTTATTGGATTGAGATATGGTATGTAGTAGAAAGATAAGGCTTATAAAATATTGGATCCCAACATGATTTATGGTATTATATATATATTTCAAAATGTAGAATCACATTATATAGCCACATTTATTATTAATTCCTATATAGATATATTCATTGTTCAAAAACTACAGATTCTAGTGGAGCCTGTAGATCGAAAAATATTGTTAGAGTACAATATTAACAGGGATTATATAATCACATTCATTTTACAGCAATTTTAATTAAAAATTTATTGAATGGGGTTTTTATTGGACATCTTTATACCTATGATGTGACATTATGATGCCTTTCTTGTTATGGAATGTTTATATACTATCCAATCCCTGATTTATTATTTCCTATGGAAGATACAATAGATGCAAGCCTATGGGTTGTGTTTCTTATTCACTGTTAAGAGGGGATTATATATAGAGAGGGATATGATCATGATTAGAGGAATATAGTCTATTTATCATCAATTTTATTTCATGAAGTTTGATGTAGTGGACTTGGATGGTGATTAGTTCCCTTCAGTATTAGAGGATATCCCAAACATATTCACCAAATATGGACCATCATATCCTTCTCATTGAGAGGTTAAATTAAGTATTGAAATTTACCTAAGTTACACTTTGGTATCTTTAATGTAATATCTACTAGATCACACTGAGATTCAGAATAAAAGGGTATACTTGGATAAGATTTAGTTGAAAATTATCATGAGTCTCAGTGTGCCCCCTTGGACAACATTGATATTATTCTTCAAGAAGGTAGATGGAATCCACAAGTTTTATGTATGTTATCATCTTCTGAATTAGGTTACTATTAAGAATAAATATACACTACCAATGACTTATTATATCTTTTACCATTGGAATGGATCTAAATGGTTCTTAAATATTGGCCTCTAATCATGTTATCACCAGTTACATGTATGTTGGATTGTATAGAAAAGGAGACATTCAGGTGTTAATAATGTAATTAAAATAAACTTTTGATTCACTTTGGCATGATGAATCTATTGAAAATGTTTATAAGATCCATGAATTGTATCATTTTTCCTTTCATAGATCAGTTCATGGGGGCCCTTATTGATGAAATTCTTATTTACTCACCATGGGATGCCAAGCATGTAGATAATATGGGGATGACCTTGAATATACATCATGAGCATAAGTTTTTAGAAAAAACTATTGAAGTTTAAATTGTAGATTAGAGATGTAAACTTTCCAGGACACATCATCTTAGTGTACAATGTATCTATAGACCCAGTGAATTTTGAGGATGTTATTTCTTAGTATCCACTAAAGGGAGAGTTATTTATGTTGATTATACATGGGTTGGATTGATATTATAAGTGATTGAAAAAAAATTCTCTTGGATTGAGATTCCATTAATTTTCTTAAACTATAATTTATAACATGTTTTCATCTCCTAGAAGAATTAGATGGCCATCAAGGAGCTACACCAGTGGTTAATAAACACACTATTTTTATGGTTTTCGTAGGATTGGGTTGAGTACATAGTGTATTTTGATGCGTCTAGAGTTGGTCACATGTGTTTGTTGATATAGAGGTTGTTAGTTATATTGTATGGGTATATATATCTAATACCCTATGATAAAAGGTTTACGACTAATTATTTACAAAAATCCATGTTCATCAATGTTTAATGACAGACTAATTCATTCCTACATGCGATGATATCATCACAATTGGATGGTTTAATGTATGTTCACTAGTTTATCGATCAGATTTATATGGACTAATGACTAATTTTTAGAGGCTTAGTATATTTTAACATTAATTCAAATTAGAATGGTTTATCTATAGAATTACCCAATGGTTCCCACATCAGTAATGAGTTATGAGATAACATTGAAAATAAATATTGCCATTGGGGATTCATTCTAATGACATTGAGGAACTCTCATTGGTAAATGTGATGGGAAGTTAGTCTTATCCCACACTATTAGGGGAAATTATTTGGTACATTAAGAATATATTATATATATAATATATGTTATATAATCCTTCGTAATCCAAAATATATTTCAGGTTACACATTTTCTAATGACTTGATCTGGTATATGTGTTGATGAGAAAAACTATGTATATTATAGGTTCTCATTTATTCTCTAATAAATTTATAATGATATGGTTTATATCTATATTTGTAACTCTTTTACATTATCTACTTCTATGGAGACAATTACCGTTTTTCAATTTCTAATGAACCGTCAATGGGTGTCTTATGTATCCTATAAAAAACCCACATAGTTCATTAGATTTATGTGCCATCAAAGGTGTGTTAACAAAAGTTTTAGTGGGGATTATGCATATAAGGATTCATTGTGATGGATCATTATGAATATAGCCCTCTAAAGGAAGTGGATACATAATTGGACTTATATATTAAAGGAGGACTGTATTAGAAGATTTATGTTTTTTATGGTATAATAATATCCAATATCTAATCCCATGTGAGTCTTGATTAGTGTAAGAAACAAGAGATACCAAAAGACATGATGCATTTCATGAGACTGTAAGATGAATTTTTTTTTGTGGTACAGACTATAGTTTCCATATAAGGCTTTATTATGGTATGGAAATTTAAAGAGGGTTGGTATGTGAGGATGCCTTACACCTAAATAGGATTCCCATATTTGAGTTATTTTGGGTCGAGTATTATATAACAACCTAGTTTTTTCCTACATAGACATTGCATCACTTTTTCAGAATATATAACTCATTATATAAATAATCGCTAAGAACTGTATCAGTTTAATGCCTATCGAAACATGGAAGACAAACTTCTAGTCTAGAGAAATATCTTTAATGTTTTCCACAAATATATTCCTTTTCATTTCCCATAACTAAAAAATTGATTTATAAACTAGGGAAAAGAAAACATTTGAAAAATGGTGATCTTAAATGCTCAATAAGAGTAAATAAGGGACACATGAAAACATAATCATGAAAATAAGGGCATAATAATGTGATCATAAAAATAGAAGATCATACCATATGTATCAATGATCTTAAACAAGATTCAAGCTATAAAAAATTGAAGTTTATAAGACATGAATCATAATATAAAGAAACATAATACATGAAATCATAACATGGGAATATGTCATGGAATTATGGAATACACATATGTATATAAAAATGATTTTCATAGAATTCAATTCATTGATACTGAGACCTTCTTAGTAGTGTTGTTTCACTACCCATACCATCTTGGTAGTCATGGTTCTCTCCCATAGCCATCTTGGTGGACAAGGTCCATTATGTCTATATCATGAGATATAAATATTTACCCACTATATTGGAGGGAGATATAGGTACTGCCCATCTCATAATGAAATCACACATATGTGTTTCAAAATAACATAAATCATCTACCATATCAAAAACCATGGAATGAAATGGGTTTCATAAATATAATTCAATCATAACATAACACACATTAAAAAAATTTGTTCCATAAATATTATTAAATAAAAAGAATAACCATTCATAGAAGTAATAATAATGTAATCATTGATTCATATCCTCATTAAAACATAAGTAACATAAAATGATGTTATCACAGATGAAAAATATTTTTAAAAGAAGTCAGGAAACAATTCTTGAGGAAAATATCATTTCTTCCATGAAAACATTTTCTTTAATTGAAATGATAAAAACATTTAATAGATTTTTTTTGAAAATAAACTTTAACTATTATAAGGTATTCTCTAATGAATTAAGGCGTCATGAAAGCATAAAAATCAATTCAGTCCTTATAAGATAAAAAACATTCTAATCATAATTGTTTTGGAAAAATTCCAAAAGTACCTAGTTTGGAAAATGAAAAAAGAGTCCTTTAAAAATTTTTATTAAAAACTCATACATTGGTAATAAATAATTTAAAAAAATGTATAATAATTCTAAAAATATTTAGCAAAACATTTTTAAAAAACATGTACATGGATGATAAATATACCTTAGTAAATACATACCTATAAACAATCTCTCAAAGTAATGAGATTATAAAATTAGCCATTTTTAATTGAAAATATTGTAAGAAACTTATAAAGGAATATTTATAAAACACTTTAAAACATAAAAATTTCTTTATAATCCATTTCCTTGAAAATTATATTAATATATCTTTTAAAAATATTTCTTGAGGGAAAAATCTTCAAACATTTCAAAGTTTCCCATACCACTTTGAATCACTTGCATCATAATCCAAATGAAATAATAAAATTAAAATAATCTTAAAATATCACGAAAAGAATGATATTCTTTTTATAAAATTTCTAATGGTAGTATATACACCTCATAGAATAACACAAGTACATAACACAATATATGCCTCAATGAAGGAAAATTATGACAAAACGACCTTACTCATTTGGTAACTTTTGAACCATAAAACCCCATGAAATAGAGATCATAAAATTAATTTTTAAATACCAGTAAATTATAGAATAAAATTCATATAATTCATTTATGTTTAGTATGTACACTACCCAAAATAAAATTATGGATAATAAGGCATGTATCTCTCAAAAATAAAAATTGAGACGAAATTCCCTTACTTCACATTCAACTTCCTTAAACTGTGTTCAAAACTCCATTATAATGATTTAAAAAAGGATATTAACTCATTAAAAATCATATTATTATTTATATAACCATATATAATGAGTATATAACATATTATTACCCCTTAATTAATTTTATTTTGTTATGCACATGGTTTTGGGTGTGTTTGTTTTATAGTTTCATGATCGATTCATTTGTGTAAAATTATAGATGATTTTGTAAAAAAAGATTAAAAATAAATATGTGTAATTAAATAGTATTAATGTACTTATATAATTATAAATGGTCCCAAGTAACATTTTAATTTCATAAATGAGTACAATTCACTGGATAAAACATTAATGATAAAGGATTAGTTTAGTATAGCGGGTTTTTTCTGAACACCTTAAACTAGTTTCATTTTATTTGTTATTATGAGGGTCTATTAGTTAAAAAATATTAAATATTTTCAAATATAAATATTAAGATATTATATATCCAAAAAAGTGTTTTAATACCTTCCGCAAAAGCAATAATCAAAACAATAACAAAAAACATTATCCATGATGGTTATTAATAAACATAACATGGACAATAATTTTTTATTGAATAAGAGGAGAGGAGAACTGAAATATATGTGGGATATTAAATTATAAAAATAACACTATAGTATATAAAATATTCTATATTTATCCTGAATTTATTGATGAATGAGGTTAGGAGACAGTAGATTACAAAATTAAAGGAGGCACTCTGGGAAAATTACCTCTGGAATATCACCTCCTTTAGAGGCAATTGAGGATCGTTGATTTAGTCTATTATTGAGAAAAAAGTAATTAGATGGGAGGAGAGTAAGGATTATATGTTTTCGAAAATATTTTTAGAAATAATTGCTTTGTGGGTTGAAATGGGGTGGTGAGGGGTGGTTTTTATAATGGAGGAGATGTGGGTTAAGTGATTAAATAATGAACATTTTATCTTAAAAGACAAACATTTTTATTTTGGAATAAATTGAATGAATTTGGATGGAAATTAATATTTTAGAGTCTATATAGGGTCAATATACACCTAAAACAACCATTAAATGTTGTATTTTTTATGTATTTTAATCCTTTACCCTTTTACTTTTAACATGTTTCATTGCATTACCTATACCGCGGTAAATAATTTTCGACGATGGTAAATTATTTATTATTAAAAATAGAATTGATCGTAGAAAAAAATATATACATTGTTATTACAAAATGGATTTAATTATACTTATTTACATTCAAATAATTGAAAAAAATAGATTTAAAAGTCATCCAACAGACTAAATGAAAAATTGGGGTTTTAAAGTGAAACGTTCAACAGTTTAAAATAATTTTATTTATAATTAAAATGTGAAATTGTTTCAAATTACCTACATAGGTTTGAATGATGTATAATTTAACTAAGTATACATTAAATCCCATTAAAAATATTATTTAACTATATAAATAAAGTAGACGAAAATACAATTTTGAAAAAATGCAATATTTTTCACTATTCATTGAAAAATGATGTTTCTGAGAAAAATATAAAAAATCCATAAAATGTAAATTTTTATATCCCAATTTCAAATAAGTTTGTTATTTTTTCAAACAAAATATATTATAGTATGCAAAGTTATATTTAAAATGGGTTCACCATTAATAAGTGGTAAAAATACCCTTTTGAAAAAAATATATGTAATCATGCGTAAGATTGGATTGGTTCTTATATTATGCCTATAAAATATTTCTGATGAATAATAATTTTTTTTTGAATATGTAACATATATATTTCATTATTATCATACACTAATTGTAAATAATTTAATTTAATAACACAAAATGAATTTGGAACCATAAAAATAATATTATTTTATTTATAATGAATTGGTATATATTTTCATTCCTGTGAAATTGTTAAAAAATTAATTTATATTATAAAATTTATATTTTCATAATATATTTAATTATATTAATAATTTCTAATTTAATTTCCAGGTTATATCTTATTATATTAAATAATAATATTTTAATAATATACTGTGGTTCAGTAAAACACAGTCTTGCATGTAATGAAAACTATGAAAATAATTTGACATTGTGTATAACAGCAGCCAAGAGTAGTGTTACATATATCAAAAGATAATATATGTTTTGTGTGTAGAAAAACCTTAAATTGGTGTTATGTATAACCCAAGACAATCATAGTGTTTTTGTGTAATGAAATCTATATTCATATTGTGGAAAATGAAAAATATTTAAAAGATAAAATTAATTCGAAAAAATGTTATTTCAAAAAAACTAGGGGTGTTATATTCTACCTCCCATAAAATGAATTTTAACATCAAAATATATTAGTTTATCAAATGTTAAATACTTAAACGTTTCTTTCCTAGACACCGATATCATGAAAAAAAATGAAAACTTATTTTTTTAAAAGGAAATGTTGGAAAATAATAGTTACCCAAAGAAAATCATAACTAGGTTTCTATATAATAGGATGCAGGTGAAGATTTGGGTTTGAAGGAAGAGTGTAAATAACCATATAGAATGATAAAGATCACTGATAACTGGACATTGGGTGATCCAGAGAAAGTTAACAATCACAAACCCATAAAATAAATATATGTGAAAATGCTCTTTAATTTCATCAATAATGATGATAATATGACAAAATTTTATTTCAATACCCTTTACTAAGGTTAATTAATTTTCATGAGAAGATATACTTACTTGGTTTTCCGACAACCTTACCCTTTTTTTGCCTTTATCACTTTCCATGTCATCTATTACTCCAAGAAATGATGTTGAATATTTATTCCTAAAGCATTAGAAGTTATAGAGATCCATAAAAATAATGATAGGTTATTCAAGCTGCCATTATCACAACAAAACCTTTATCACAGGTTATCAAATATGCATAAAAACTTAAATGAAGAGATACTACTTTAATCTCTAAAACCTAATCCATTGTTTAACATAAACCATTCAATAAATGTTTAACCTTATAATCCCTCCAAATTATAAAAATCCAAAACATTAGAAATAAGTTTACTAAATCAAATTAAAATTTATCTCCCATATATCATAGGGTATATTTGGGTTGTCACATTCCAAACATGTGAATACCTTCATCATGTATTATATTGAGTCATGAAGATAACCTGAATTATCATACATCCATATTTATAACATTAATGAATCCTTATTCAAATGTTTATTGGATATATTCATTATGTCCTATAAAATTGGTAACCTTCTTTCATGATAACATGACCCAATTTTCCACTAATCCATAATCAATCCCAAGGAAATTAGTACCATAAAATATACATATTCATATCAAACATATCTTTACCTGAAAAACATAATCTTTATAAAAGATACACATTAATAGTTTTCTTACCTTAGTCAAAATGACACCATACCATTAAATCACTTTTCTAGTCTATTCAAAAAATTCAACATAAACTTGTATATCCTGAGAGAATAACATGAACTGAACAATCCATGTATATTTCATCATTCATATAACATAATTCTAGAATCTTAATATATAAAATATTCTAGTATTCCACTTCATTTTTAATCCATAAGAAGTATACCTAATCTTATCACATAATACATATTTCATTTCACATTCGTATATAGTCTCATCATCATCAAAAGTATTACCATTACTCATACCAAAATTCTAATTCGCTTTGGGGGATTTCAAATTAGGACATAGATTTGTATAAAGACTATTTATTCCACACTTAAATCATTTAACATTTCATTATGTCATAAAAATTCTTATATTCTCATTTATTTAGTTAACTAAACCCCACATTGTTTCCTTTGTTTTTACTTTCTTTGTGTCATTATCTTCCATAGTCAAAATATATTCGTGTTCCACTAAGACATTAACTTTGGTAATTATTTCTACATTCTATAAACGAACAAAACCAAATTATCTTTATTGCATGGTATCCATTACCCTAAATCTCACTGAACTCCTTTATTCACTTCTTTGGTGAGTCCAAGAGTTGTTTAAGGTACATGTTGTTAATAATGTTCCATGGAAACTAACATGGCATGACCACAACATAATTCATTGCAATGACTGTCCCATTTGACTTCACATCAGAATTTTTTTGTCACATTCAATGTTAGCCCATTTTCTTCTGGTTCACACCATCGAAAAAACCAGAAATCATAGAGTAGGAAGCAATTATCATAGATAGGAACCACATAATCATGAATAAGAACTTATAATATGTCTAAATTTTGACACCATACATAATAAATTACACCATAGGTTTATCCTAGGATATTCATAGACAACATATTTTGATGGTTCATTAAGAGTTCATGAGTTACCAATTCATATAACCTGGGAGAGTCAATTCAGGTGTGTATAAAAACCCGTTTTAATGAAATAGGTTGCATAGAGTTAGGCCAAGCACACCTTTTTAGAGTTCTAACTAATATGTACATTTGTTCTAGAACCACATTCACTTGTAGTATCTTGATAGAGATATATTTCTAGGAATCCACTCATTCTATGCTTTAAAAAGATTCTATGACATTTTCCTAGTCATTAACTAATCCTTATACTAATTTATAGAGACATCCCTAGAAAATATACTGGATTAACATAAAAAATATTTGATTGGATATGTAATAAATATATATCATTAATATCCTTCACTAATTGTAAATAATTTAATTATTTAATAAAAAATTCCTTTATAATAATAAAGCAAAAAATATTTCCTTTATAATAAATTGGTATATATTTTCAATCATAATGATTCATTAACCAAGGAATTTTTATTATAAACAATATATTTTCATAGGTTAGTTAATAATTTTAATAAATAATAATTTAATAGCTAGGTTATATCTTATTATATTAAATAATAATATTTTAATAATATATTTTTGTTCGTTAAAACACATCCATGAGTGTAAAGGAACCTATCCAAATAACTTGACATTGTGTATAACACAATCCAAACATAGTGTTGTGTATACCAAAACCTAATCTAAGTATTTCGTGTAGCACAACCATTGTATAATGTTCTGAATAATGTAATATAAACATAGTGTTTTTTATAACAAAATCTATATTCAGTATTATCTAAAATGAATAATATCAAAAAGATTAAATAAATTCAAAAAATAGTATTTCTCTAAATCTTGGGGTGATAAATATTACACATTTATGTTTCCCAGATATTTGAAGTTGGTTTTGAAATCTAACGAATCACAGATATGAATCAACAGGAATATATCCCTTTGAATAAAATGGGAATGTGGTCAGAGATTACTCATAAAGATGATTCACATTTCGAAGATATTATGGTAAGGAATTTACCCAATAAGGTTACAATTAGAGATGTATAATTAGCTATCTCATAGTGAATATTGCTCCATTAGAGAAAAGGTATGAGCATTCTAAGGAGTATTGTGATGTAAAAGCTATATAAAGGTGTTTTAATTTTCATGGGGAATATGTCCTCATAGAAATACACTATATATATATATATATATTTGAGATAGTTATTTCCATCATGGGGAAAATGACCACAAAAAATGGACAATGATAATATGATAGATTAATAGCTCAGGTCTTAAAAAGGTGTCCTATATATCTTATTCATAACAGGAATGAGAGTACTTGCAGTTGAGTTACTATACCTGTGGATATATTAGGAAGGATGATTACACTCAAGGGGATTATTACCCTAAGGTTTATGGAATATAAGTACTTATATCAATGTATATTCAAATGTTTGGAGGCATTTATATCATGTAATTAACATTATCACCAGTGGTCTCTACTTCAAGCTAATTATTTCTCTATGCGTTAAATAAGAGACAACATAAGACCAAACATGTCACATGGGATTCAAGATTTAATTTCTACATCGATTACACACTGATGATACCTTTAAAGAAAAGGGATAACATGTCCCATGGAAGATATAGATTCACATGGAAAGACCTGAGCTTTCACACTAGGAATTATAATGTGATGTGTTTATTGGAAAGTTATGGTCTCCATGGGGAGTATGGAAATGTAGATATATAAAATGAAAATATGTTTTTTATTTAGTGTAGGTCTTAGGAAGTCATCATACATATCCATTTTTTAATAGTAATTAGATTCAATACAGTTCACATGTTTCTTCTCTTATGATGGTTGTGGAATGATAATTAATACTCTTGATGATTATCGCCTCAAATATTATAAATATATGGATATTTTAGGGACATACACCAAGGTGGATCCACTCTTAGTATTATAAAAGAAATATAATCCAAGAATGGACTCGTGATTCATGATAATGTTGAAAGGATGCATCTCATCTTAATGTTTATTAAGTGTATAGTCACAACTTACACGAATGTAGATGCTCATATATGAACCTGTTTCCCAAACATTGATCCACAAAGTATCTCGATATAATCATAACAGATTATGCTCCCATAAGATATGATAATTGGATTATTGGGGGACCTACACTAAGGTGGAAGCCCATTTTAAATATTCATTCTTTATCCTCTCATGGAAAAAGATAGGGGAACATGAATGTTTTATTGAATATTCCCATATGTAAGGAAGACCATTTCTAGGTCATGGAATGAGAGAAGATCCTCCTCCTCTACAAAAAATTTAGGTGATCTCATGACTAATTCTAGTTTATGCAGTCAGTTGACCATAAGATATTCATATTCTCATAACTGGGAGAAGGAAAAGGCCTCAATTCCTTGGGTTCTTATGTCAAGGATTAATGTCCAAGGATGTTCTCATGTGAAGGCCACATGTCCAAGGGAATTCACTTGAAACTATCACATGTCAAGGGTATTCATATGATGGGGTGGATATGTCCATGGATGTTCCTATGCCAAGGATGGAATATAAAGTATTTATTCATTCTAAGTATTATATGTCCAAGGGTTTCCCATACTTACATGTGTTTAATGTCTTTATTCCAATCACAATCAAACTAGTGGAGGGTCATGGGATCTTTGGAATATTCTTGGGGCCAAATAATCAAAGTAATATGAGGACATCAAATTGACAAGGGAGACAGTCAAATATGTATGAAGGAATCAACACTCCAATTCACAAGATGATGTAACCTGATGTTATAATCATCATTTGATCATGTAAGGGGTTATATTGATAACATTACATCATGTGATTATTGCGAAGGTGTCTCATCGTGGGGTCTCTTCTTTTTTACCAATATAATTCTTCTAATGGAAATAACTAATTCACAATCCCCTAATTATCTATTTTTTTATATGTAACCCATTCAAGGAAAAATCATTGGTATATATTATAGGGGGTGATAATTTCATTGATTTTCACAGTGATTATATAGTGTGTACTACCATCTAGAAGTGGGTAGTGTATTATCATGATTATGAACTCTTGGAATTTTTTAAAATCATAAAATAATGAAGTGGATACAATATCACATAGTTTCTTCAGAATAATGATTCACGTAAGGGTTTTTTTCATTATCAAGATATGAAATATCATGATTAATGTGATCATAAATTTCAATATCATGTGAAACATTAGTGGATCTCAATTGGAATTTCATGATTGGATAATTCATCATGAAATTAATTAGTAGAAAATATATGGTTAAATATAATGGGATTTATTCATTGTATGTTTTATATGACAAGATATTTCAATGAATAATGATATATTTGTCTTTATATGATATATATGATAGATGATTAACCTGATTGGCATTAAAAAAACTTGTAGGAATGTCATTTGAAAAATAATTCACCATTCACTTGACGGAAGTTCTCCAAAAATGAATACTCAAGCAATGGAAGTTATTCATTTATTCAAATGATGAAAAAATCAATTGTCAGCATAACCTCAACTGATCATGAAATGGAACAATTATTATCAAAATGGATTTTCTTGATAATATTCTTCATGTGATGTAACATAATGACATAATCCATATTACCTCACATGACTAAGGCTTGTTCTTGAAATGTCTTCACGCGATCATTTATTTTCATTCAAATCGTTCATTTGGAAGTATCACTAACATCGAATAATCACATGATCACATTCATGAAATTTAATGATTGCATTCATACACTTGAGATGACTAAATTAGTTTCATTTTTATTTTTTATCACTGTAATGCTGGATGTTAAACACTAGTTCTCATTTGTCTTATAAACACATGAAAATACTTTGAAGGATGAAGGTTAAAGATGATGACAAGTGCTGGTCAAACAACATAGAATATGTTTATTGGTTAGCAATGGTTATTTGTAATTAATATTAGAAATATTAATAATACCATGATTCTATGATCCCACATCAAACTTATAATTGGTTAAGTGATGCAATACAAGACTTTACATTCTAACTATCCAACAACCAGACAATTGTGTTTGGTACATAGTACACATGCATTCATGTCCCTCAAGGGATATGCCATATCCTTTCCTGGACCCTCTATAACCTCTATTCATACTCAGTGGACTCCATGTTCACACCTATGTATTCTTAGAAGGTTCTATGCTCATTGACATTAAATCTTCATTATTTTACAGTATGGAAATCTCCCCCACATTTTTGAGCATTCTTCCTCTTTTGTAGGGTTCAACTATCCTAGATTATTTGTTTTAGATGATTTATTTATAAATTCCCATCCCAATACATGCTAATAAAACTAAATAAAATGTTTATTGAGGAGAAAAATGTATATGCCATTATTAAATGAAGTCTTGTCCATTATTCACATTAATTCCACCTCCAAACCTTATGTCCTTGATGGAAAGTTTTACAATAATTTTTTTCAAGGGAGTTCCACATATCAAATCCTCTGTTGAATAGTCAATGGTACATATTTATGGTAGTCAAAAAAATTACTCCCCCAATATTTGGATTCATTTAAAATGTAATGAATTCAATTCTATGTTTATTGTTGATCACATTTCTACATACTTGAATATATGAAATGTATTGAATCTAAGACCTACGAGAGAATTTTACAAGAATAGTGCATTGAGTAAAGTCTATTAGGTGTCACTAATAAAAGATTCAAGACCTCAAGTATTTGATATTAAAAAATGTATTACTTTTATATTACAAAGAATTATATTTTTCTTGAGGTGTTTGGTTACCCACAATAGAAATATAGTCATGTGAAATTAATATATTGTAGCGAAAATAATAAAAATACTAGGATAGAAAAGTGTTTGGTATGGAAATTAAAGTATTCATTAAACCAATATAGTGGACCTATACAAGACTATGTATCCAAAATGAATGGGAATAATTACATAAAATGTTCAAAAACTATTTCCTACGATGATGAAGATCATGAACATGGGACATAAGTTCACATATGAATAACTATAATTAAATCCCCTCTTTTGATCTTTCTCATATGTAGAAGAAGGTACATCATCATGTTAAGACCAAATCATGGTTAGAGAACCATTTTTAATGGGGATATAACATGTATCTATCTGTCATCACATATTTTAGGCCACATGGAGTTGGCATCTCTAAGACGTTTATAGTTATGTAGGATAAAAAAAGCCTTATGTAATATGATGATATTGTAGGACTTGGTTACCTCTAATGGTTTCAAAGGGAAACAAGATTTGATATAATTTTTAATTTTATTGGTATACCTAAAAAGAATAAACCATATTTTTGGGCCCGATAATTGTCTATATAATATTTTTTATCTCTTATTTTTTCAATTATGTTTTCCTAAGTTATTAACTGAACAAATTAAGGAGAATGGAATTGAATTATTCTCAAGTATCCCTTTATATAGTTTAGGCCTAACAATTTTTAGTAATTTTCCTTTAATTGGAGATCAATTTTTCCTTGATCACAAAAAATGAATTTATAGCAAGAATGTAATTGATTTTCCCCAATAATCCATTGATGGTTTTCATCCTGAAAAGAATTGTTCCTATTTAAATTTTATATTCAGGGTTTTATAAGATGAACTAATGAGGTTCTATTGTTTTACGTTGAATAGTTTTGAAATATTTTTATTATATATTATTTTAATATAGCTTGGAATTTTTTGTTTTTGTAGTTTAAGGACATATTTATTAGACCATATTTTCCTATAGTTTCTGTTTATATACATTGAACCATTTTGTTTTTATATTATAGGGTCACATCGACCAGACAATATATTAATTCAAATGCATATGATACAAAATATTTTATATTGAATGATTATTTTTGAATTATTCTGACACCCAACATATTTTATTGGAATTATACAGGATGAATATTCCTAAAGGCTTATGATTCCATGTATCACTGCTGAGATTACAAAGAAAGAATACTCACAAAGGGTTTTAAAACCCAGTATCATTTCTAATATTAGAAATGATGACTATTCATGAAGGGTTCTATCACCAAAAACTATTGATGATATTATAAAGTATTAATATCCATGAATGGTTTTGACACCCATTAATTATTCTATGAGTATGAAGGGAGAATAATCATGACGGTTTATGAAACCCTAAATCATTATTAAGGTTACAATGGATGAATTTTAATGAAGTGTTATGAAACCCAGTGTAATTGTTGAGATTTTGAAGGATGAATATTCATGAATGGTTCTGACATAATTTATTCTTATTGATATTATGAAGGATGAATATTAATGAAGTGTTCTGACACCCTAAATCCTTATTAAGATTGTAAAGGATGAATGTTCTTGATGTTTTAGGACACCCTAAATACTTTTTTTCAAAGGAACATGGTAGATAGTGACATAAATTCCAGGATTTAACATGCACTCGAATAGTTGGGTAATAGGATGTGTATATCTTGCCACATGATTATTTAAATAAGGATGTTTAATTGGGGATGACACATTAGGGATGATTGTAAATACTACTATAGTGTTGAGTTCCACTACAATTTTTCTAGGTCTCATTTGGATTTAATGTCCTTTCTTACAAGGAACGGGTTCCTATGGTTTACTAGGTCAAGGGCCCTTGTGTTTAACATACTCTTGAATGTTCATGTAGAGGGATTCACATAATTTTCCAAGGGTTATGGGATGTTTGAAAAGATTTCTCATTATTAATTAATTTGGGTGTAGATGGATGAGTATTTAAGAGTAATTTTGGAACCCTAGTGTATAAATTGAACTACCCTAGAAAAAGATGGCATTAATTTTTGTTGTTGTAAAGTATGGGACTATATATTATCCAGTTTAGAGTCACATGATGAGGACCACCAAAAGGATAAATAATGGTGCACCATTCTCTTACATAGATAATGGTTACAATGCATGGTGAAATAACACCGCGAGGATGTTGAATACACTTGAATAGGTTTATTATGGGACATATAAACCATGATTTAGGAATATCTGAGTGAACGAGGGGTGGATAATGTTGGATAAAATATTTCCATTGATAATAGGAGAAGATAGTATCAGATCTAGATATGTAAGTGTCTCATAGCTTTATGGGGTGATTTATTTTATGAATAATGCATCTTTAACAAACAAGATCTTAGGTATTTTGTTATTCACTAGTGAATCCCAAAACAGTCCCATTGAATTAGTTTTCCCCTATTAGCAACACACAACTGGTGTGAATTAAGATAAATTACTCCAGGATATGGGGTTATTAGAGATGTGTAAAAACTAATGGAACCAAAGGGATAGAATTTATATTTACAAGACATTATGCTTGCTTGTGCAGAAACATAAAATTCGAGAAAGGTTCAAGAACTATAAAAGTTGTGTCACCTCATAATGAACACATTTACACCCAAATGTATTTTAAAATTCATTTATCTATCTTTTTCCCAGATAAAAGGGTTCTAATGGGAATGGTTCATTATATGGTCCTAAAAATCCCTCCAAGGGAAGAAAATACTCCCACAATCACTTTGCAGGAGGAATGTACTCCTAAAAGACTTTCACGATGAATGGATTCAATTTTAATTGAAAATTACAGAATAAAATTGAACTAATTAAAGTTTTCCAATGATTTAAAATGGCTCATGTATCATCACAAGGAAGAGTTCGTAGACTTCCTAGATAGTGAATCCCCGGTACATGGGATGATCCATGAGGTGCTGGCCCACAGATCGATGGCCAGTGAACCCAGTGGACTACAAAACGCATCGCAGAAGGAATTATTCATGCAAAGGACATCTGCATACCATCTCATGAACTTAGTGGTTCACGAATTAAGAAAACGGTTAGGCTTCCATGAACCATGATTGAGAACTGTAGCCTCTGCAAACCCCGGTTGACCATGTTTTCTGCGGGTTAGGAAATCATTACACGAGGCTCCACAAATGGTGCCACATGCCCTATAAATACGATTTCGCTGATTCTATATAAAAGAATCATAGGATAAATTGAAAAGGATCGAAAAATAAAGTTTTAAGGGGTCTCGGAGGTTGGAAGTACTTGGGATGATTCTGGCTTCAGTCTTGAATCATTGACGAAACCTGAATTATGAAACACACTCTCCATAGGTACAACCAACTAAGAACCATAAAATGGGGGAACTGAATAAAAAATAATATAACCTAGGACCTAATTGGTGAAAACAAGAACCATATAATTCTCACATATGAACTCCTCATGAAATATAATCCCTCAGATCCTCCTTCAAAATGGTGTTCTGCGTAGTGTATCGCTACGCAGATTCAACCCGGCGCTGCATATTGCATCAGTAAGCGGATGGAACCCAAAGAAGAATCATGGAACACATACCATTGTGGTGTGAGTTTTTATACACCCATGCCTGCATACCACATCCAAACGTGGATGACCCCTCTACCCTCATACTACTTCGGTATTTGGAGCTTCTCCCATCCTGATTAATAAATTAGTACGAAGAATGGGGTGTTTTCAGGTATTATTTTCCCTGTTTCCAACCTCACATCTCTATTATAATCCAGTCCTCCATAATCCATCCATGAACCACTACCTTAGTATCCGGACAAAGCCTCCTCTAAAGCCACCAAACCCATATGATTAGACTATTGGGTACATCAGTGCACCCCTTTGAGTTTACATACCCATGGTAAGTGGAGTCATGAAGGCTCTCCCCAAAATGGTTTGGGCTGCGAGAATGTCTGTGGGTCAATCTTCCCATGGTAACCTGGAGTCCAACCTTGGGATTACAACATGAACCTACCAATAATATGGATTAAGGGTGATTACTTTCTTTTTCATTCAATGAGGAATAGTGATCAGTCAAAGGAGTTAGGTTTGCTTCCCCTTTGATGAGGAAGAAACTCCTCGCATTCCCAGAATGCATTTTGGGGATCTCCCACTAAGGTATGTCCCCAATATTCTAAGGTTGGGTTGCATAAACATTAATTTCATTTCACATTGAATGGATCATCACTCCATGACCTCACCCACCATCGCATCGACCTCATCTGTTGTACACTCTCTCTCTCCCACCAATAAGAGAGGAAGCATGTGTTTGGTTGGATGTATCAAATCCTCTTGTTTTTGACACTGACCATGACTCACATGGGATTAGAGGTTTAAGAAGATTAAAACATCCACACAAATATAAACTACAAGAACTCTGATTTTTAATCATACCAGAATATGTAGGAAGCCTACTTGAATCCCCAAGCTCAAAAGGGTGCCCATCCAAAAGGGTTCACCCAAACATGTCTCCTTAAATAGGAAGTTTCCATGTGTAAGACCTAGAAAATATTAACTTCCAGAAATCTTATTCCTATTCAAACTAGGATATGTAGGATGCCTACTCAAAGGCCAGATCTGAAAATGGTGCCCATCCAAAAGGTTTCACCCAACTATGCCCCCTCAAATGGGATGCTTCCATGCATAGGCCCCAAAAAATCCAAACAACATGGGTTCTGATTCATCTCTCAAGGATACCCAGGAAACCCATCTTATGGGTATGATACCAACATCGAGTAACCTTCCATGCCCCTGGATGAAAATAAACTTTAGAGCTCCTTATTATATGGTTTAAGTCATAAAATCCTCCATAGTATCAAATTCACATATGCCTATGACGATACTTCCAACCAGGGGTAGCTTATGGACATAGTCTTCGGGAATGAATGAAGGATTCACAAATATATGGGCATAACATAAATCTATATGAGAGTCCCAGAACACGAAATAATCCCCCTGAAAATGGTGTGGTGAGCCCAACTTCAGATCCTCTGCACCAATGAAGTCTATAAGTGTCGTTGGATGAATCATCAATCAACGAGCATGTGCGTTTGGAAAGAAGGTCCATGAATAATTGATACCAAGGATATTGGGTGTTTCTAGCTCAACAAATAAACCCATTTGAGACCATCCGAGGAATTTATATCTGAGGAGGACCGATTGCACAAGTACTTGACCCCATGAAACCTCCCATATGGACCATCTGACTGTGGGATCTCTTTCTCAAAACAAAAGTTGTGAACTACCCAGTCCTCGTGGGGTTAATACAGCCCTCCTTTAATGTAAAATGAAACAGAATAGGTTTAAACATATGAAATCGTTAATTTGATGAGAGACCTTCCCTAGAAAAAGAGATGGGTGATGATTCTTTTCAGATTGTTTCCTCACCACCTGAAATGCGCCACCTCAGAGGCAGAACAGAAATAGTGAAACCGACATGAATCCTTAAACAAGGTGGTGGTTCTACCTTAATGATAATAGAAAAAAGGATATTACAAGTTGGAACATTTTTTTCTCCTCTGTACGCACGAAACATGCTACCTTGGAGGTGAAAAAAAATGGTGAACCCGACGTCAATCCATAACCAAGGTAGAAATTCTTACTTAATGATAATAGACAAAAGGATATTTCACGTTGGACCATTTTTTCTCCCCTGTATGTGTGAAATGCACCACCTCGGAGGCGGAATAAAAATGGTGAACCCAACATGAATCCTTAACCATGGTGGTAGTTTTACCTCACTCAATCCCCTTCGGCCCAAAAAAAAACAAAAGTGAGAGGAAGTGGGCCATGCTGAATCGCCAGATATGAATATGTCAAAAATAATGCTACTTTGAAAAAGGATTTGTGGTTTGTATGTCGCATATGTATACCATAGGTTCCCACAGAGTAACATTTGATCCAAATGACATATCGACGACTGATGATGACACCCACATCAATGATCCCATAGGCGGTTAGGGCCCTAACGAAGAGAAGGACCCCCACACAAACCCAATGACTTCCACATTGGGTATCCAACATGCTGATCAGAGAGTACCACCAAAACGAGTCTCTCCCCATAGTGAAGTTTGTGAGACAAGAACTCATGTATGAAAAGGATTTCTAGGCACCTCCTCAGCCACGACTGACACTCCATCACATGGTGACCTTAGTGGTCATCTCAAACCGTTTTGGGAGCCTGTCCCTAGAACATGTCTACAAGTACCTCCCTTATCTTAGGGAGGTAGATAAATTCAATGTTGAAAACTTCATAACAACTACACATGGGTCCCACTCAGGGGACCCTTCTAGAGAGCTTCGCTACTGACATGGGATGACCGAACATCCTCCCGCCGAAGAGGACCTTATATCGAGGGAAACTGCTAAAGTCAAGGAGCCCCAGGCCCCTCGGGCTGCCCATGAAGGGAAGTGAATATATAAACAGGAACATGCTATCACACTGGTTTTTGAGGAGTAACCCTTCCATACAAATGTGTTGGCATTCAATGGGCAGAAATATGACTCTGACCCCTCAAATCATGCCTTGTATAGGAATAGGGTGGAAAATTATGAGCACATGCATGTTCTGGCTAGTGCCCACTAGTCCCGCCACACAGACAGATTCGAAAACAATACGTAGATGAAAATATCTACCAATTCACAAAAAACCCTTCAACCAAATAGGGTGGGGACCAGCTACATGATGTCACAAATACCTACTGACACATTTCAAACCCGTCATAATCATTGGGAGGCAACCATCTACACATAGGCAAAAATACATATTGAAACCTTTTAAGCCCGCCATCTAAATAGGGTGGAAATCAAATATAATCATAGTCAAATTCTTATAGATGCATACAAATCCTATGAGAAAAATACAGAAGAAAGTGAATAGATAGAAATTCCAACTCATGAAAATGAAGACCACTATTTAGATATGATGGGAACTGGGAAGTTAACCGGTTGAAGACTTATTCATCTATCCTGGTACAAGAGAACTGCAAGTATCTACTAGAAACTCATGGAGGACAGAAGTAGGCATGAACACTTGCTCTGATAATAAAATCGGCCTTCATACCCATTCTAGCCAAAGTGGCATCTCAACACATCCGGGAAATGATGGATGATCAAATGTCGATTCCAGACCATATCCTCCAAACATGCTAATATATCATTACATCAGTGGAAAAGATAAGAAACAAGGCCCACAACCTGGTTTCCTCAAATTAAATGACTCACTCACAAAATGAGTTGGTCACCCTAGATCATTTATGCATCCCTAATCCAATACAAAAGGTCCAATGACAATATCCCATGATAAACAGACTATCGGATCGAGAACAAATACCCATTCCAACTGGGGGATGTCGATCCAACATAGTGCCCACTGCATGGCAGGAAGATATCCCTACCAAAACTCAAGATTTCCCATGGCATATCCCAGTGAAATCATATGACCCAACAATACATGCACCCATATAATAAGGCCGTTACCAATAGTAGAAAACCCCAGTTACCCACAAGAGAGCACTCAAAAATGAAATGTGACAAAGTAAACAGGGAAATAAAGATAACATACATGATCATGCTATGTTAGAAGATAGGGTTTTTGATGCCCTAATACATATATCAATAAAGGATCAAGACCCTGTAAGTCCATTACTAAATTATGGAAGTGGCAGTAGCAGTTGTGAAGGCCCTCCTCGAAATGTCGCTACCAGCATCTCTAAAGGTCCTCCCAGAGCACCCATGAGGGTTCACTCCATGGGCCGTTAATAATCAATCCCAAGAGCCTATCTCCTAATTCGTGTCAGGGTAGAACTCCTCTCGACCTAATGATCAGATAACAAGAAGGTCTTTCCCTCGATGTCATCCACCCCAATGGTTCTCCCTAGGGTATATGCTACAGACATGCTTCTCCCTATAGTTCGATGATTAGCCATGATGATAGTTGTCACCATGATAATAGTTAATACAAATGAACACCTAATAATAGAAGATTCTATGAAGGCCCTCCTCATAGTAATGTTAAGAAATGAGAAGGTCCTCCCTTCAGTGCAGTACATCCTGAAGTCCCTCCCTAGGATGTGAACTACAAAAATTCTCTCTAAATCCATGTATTAACCTTGATTGTTGTCCTCTCCATCATATCAGTCACCGAGAGGGTCCTCCCATCAGTGAAATCAAGAATCAGGAAGGTCCTCCCCTCACTACATCCCCCCTTAAGGTCGTCCTCAGGGTATACACCGAAATTTTTTTTCCCACAGTCAGGCATCAAGTTGAAATAGTATCCATCTACATTGTAGAAACAATTGCAAAGTTCCACCCCGAAACCAAAATCTATATTAAAAATAATTCCAAACCCTTGCCAAAAAATGTGAGAAACCACTTCAATGTTGAGGTTCTCTGAAAGTTATAGTTAGACATATCAGACACTCCATCCATCACGAGTGATTTCCTTTCTCAACTAGAGGATGGCTTGGGGTCATGCCATCTTCTGAGCCACCCCCACTCTATTCGATTATCAATGAGTCTCCCACTATCTCGGTTTCGTGGAAATAAATTATTAATAAGCATTAGAGTTGGGAATATCAAGTAGAGGATCCCCCAGCAGAACAAAAATATGATATGTTTCTTGTGAGAAGACAACTAGATAAGGATAATATTCCAGTGATGTATTAACCCATGGCCACTTATCACTTCAACTTACTAGGAGAGTTGTCTGGGAATGTATACTTGACATTATCCTCAATATATGGACAAATCCTTTCCATCTGAAAGAGAAATTCCCACCCTACGAAGGGTATGCGGACCATGTCAACACGTTGGGGGAGCATCACCATTTAATTGACCTAGAATCCGTCCAATTCGCATGGAATCCACAATAGGAAAGGAAAAAAGAAAACCCTTGAACTGGATTGCCTCCATGCACTGCATTAGTTGAGTCACCTCATTGGTGACACCCTGACAGGAGTTCCCATTCAGGGATGGGGTGAACATGGAGCTCTACCCTTCACCCAACATCCCATCCCGAAAACCTCATTGGATGTGAAATCCTGCAACGTCATCTCCTAGAGGTAGAAATCAAATGAAACCACTACTCAGTAAATATAGGATACTAAACAAAAACTGGTCTGGAGTAAGTCTCAAAAGCATCGAGACTGAAGAGATCAAGCCATTGAAAAGCTTTTGAGTCCGGAAACCAAGAACATCCAGAAGGCTTCCTGCCTAAGGTAATCCAACCAACAAGCAGTGATGAAGTCTTCAAAATACCATATACTCCATATATGCCCAATGCCACCCCCATCTCACACACATGTGAGAGTATGTGAAATTGAAAAGGTGGAAATAGTAGTGGATACTGCTGTGATATGGGAACAACCCCAGACCATAGGGTTGGGGAAATTTTTAAATAAAAATTAACTTGTATGACAAACAAATCCGGCCCGTAGTTCATTGATGGAAGAATAGGAACAACCCCAGAATATAGGGAAGGGGGTATTTTTTACCTCAAGTCCCTACACATTAGATTCCTGCCTTCCCACATCTAGGAATAATGATGGGCAGAGGAGTCACCCATTCCCCCACTTTCCATGGATCTCACCCTCTGAGACAAAGCCGCATTATGTGGTCGGACCAGGGCTCCCTTCAGGTCAATCTTCAGCAAGGTACCTAAAGACTACCACATAATGGAAAGATAAATACCAATAAAGGATGCTAAAATCCTTTCTACCATTCGGCATCAGGTACATCGCCCCCAAGGCGATATGTATTAGTGAACATATTAAATATCAACCCCACGGATCTCACAAGAAATGTAATTGTGGGTGATGAATCAAGGGAAGAATATTCCCTCCCAGATACATCCCACACCATGATCTAAGGTGTACATACCCGAAACTAGAGAGTGGACCTAAATTTGGGCACCCCCTCAATTAATCTATCATTAACTCCCATGATAAATCCCAAAAAGGAGAAGAAATAGTGCAAGGTTGTCTACGATCTGCCTCCTCCTCTCCCTGAGAATGTGTCCCTCACTCTTAAAGAAATGTTCGATAAGAAGGAGGATGAAATGAAGGATCTTAGAAAAATTAATGTCGAGATGTGTTGAGGGAGCTACCTCCCAGGATGTGTTTCCCCCACATAACGTCAACAGGTGCTCCCAGAAGAGGCGCCTTTGACATAGGCACTCATCCCAGTGAATGAATCCAAGATCGGAGGCCCATTCAATCTGGCATCGGTACTACTGACATACTTAAACCTATCCCCAAAAGTACATCATGGCTTCCCCCACTAGGAATGCATCCATAATATACTCAGGTAAACCCACAAATGATACCTATGGATGGGTAGCAATCCCAAATTCTAGCAGCACTGGCACACCATGTTTTGGGAGCGATCACACCAACCCAAGGTAAATATTGAAAAAAAATTCATAAAGGGATATTAAATACCCTTGAGCAACTAATAGTTTGACTAGAATCCAAGGAGGGGTGGAACACTATGATACAACCAAAGTGAAAACCCTACCCTGAGTGGGTATGTAATGTTCTGCCACTGCCAAATTTTGGAAACCCCATATTACCAATATATAATGGATTAGGGGACCTTGAATATCATTTAATGTATAATGTTTCTTATTGTGACCCCATGAGGGGCACTCTAGAGTAGCAAGAAGTAGTAAAAATTAGGTGATTCGTACAAACCCTATAGGGCTTGACTTTCGTATTGTATACTAGCTTGCCAACCAATTCATTCACTGGATGGTAGGACCTCGAAGAATAGTTTCTCTTCCGGTTCAGTTCAATGCTTCCCAAGGAAATGGCCAGTGATCTCATGAAATGAAAGTAGTGAGAGAACGAGATAGTCTTATACTTCATTTCCAGATGAATTGCTTGACTTATTACCTAAACCGACCACTCCCCTAGGATGAGATGGTCGCTATGTGCATCGACAATCTTCATGATGAATTATGAACAACACTCATCCTGGTGAAGTACACAATTTGGTTCCAAGACTTCTCTGGAATTTATGAAAGAATAGAGGCCTCCTTGCAATGAACAAATGTTAAGTCCCGAGTGGCCCCATTAGCCCCAGGAAAAAGACTTGGAAAAGTTGAAGCGACATATATCAAGCTTAAGCAACCCCGACACCAACTATAGTTGTAATTCCCCCACTGAACCATGAAGGACCCCCTAGACACGAAAATACACCCCACCTCAGAAAGATGAGTGACGGGGTGCGAAAAGAAATCAGTTTGAATAATGATAAATAAATTTCACTCATTCCGAGACGACCTAGTCTGGGGCTATTTCATAGCCACCATGAATTGTAACTTTCTCTGGATACCAGACCCAAAGAGAGATGATGAAGTGGGCCTCAAAAAATGTACAAATTATTGTCCCTGTCAATGGATATTGGGATATACCATCCAAAAATTCTTTTTTTCAAGGATCTCTTACAAAATATGGTGGATTCTGGGAAAGTCATGTTCTTCCCACCTCCATCACATGTGGTGTATATTTTCACATCAGATTCTAGAGAGGAAGAGGAATGGAAAATAGTGAACAGCAAGGAGGAGAAGTTTTAAAATTAGATGACTCAGAAGACCATCAACCGAGTTCATGGAATCCACTAGGCGTAGTTGAAACAACCAATTATGCCCCAAAAATCTCCCAATACAACATATCTATCCTCCTCGTCCCTACGACCCTCTAAAGTCCAAAAAGGCAGAAATCACAATCATGAAAATGGGATAAAACCAAATTCAAATTCAGTTTTGACACTTTTGTACTTCATTAAAACATAATTAATACAACTGGCATTGCCCCGCCAAATGGTACAATAGGCATCGCCCCACAAAATAGTACAAAATGAACCACCCTAAAAATGGTACAACCGGAACCGCCCCACCAAATGGTAAAAAGGGAACCACCCTTCTAAACAGTACAATGAGAACCACCTCAAAAAATGGTAGAATAGGAACCATCCTGCCAAATGGAACCATCAGAAGGAGACAGTCAGATAGAAACATTGTTAGACCAAGAATTGATCTTCGGCTCTATTAATGTCATTCACTTGATGTACCCCTTCTCAGATGGAGACTATGACCATGAACCCGAGTTCCCTGTTCCCAAATAGAGAGTTGGAGGAAGAGGCCATAATGGTATGACGTTTCCGGGAAGGCACAATCATGGCAAGGGTAAAATTCCTAGCCACCATATAACTCAAACCATTAATATTAGAAACTCATAGAAGGACACTCCAGCAAATACACCATGAATCAGAATGGACCTCCACCCACATCAGTGGAAATCAAAGCCCAATTATCTTGTAATATCCATTAGAGGAAGAAAAAATATCAAATAACCTAAGGAATATTGGTGGACCAGTTCATCCAATCCCAGAAAGGACTGCAACACCACCAGCTCCTGTCATAGAGGTCGAACCATTTACGTCCAAAGCCTAATCCCCTAAAGTTTATGTGAATGAGAAACCCCAAATCGAGAATCACCTACATTTACAGTAGAAATATGATATTTTAAATAATACTTATTTAGTTCCAACAAAGAGGTCAATCCTAGATGCGTTAAGCCTATACACAGATCTTAGTGACTCACTCACCGAAGCCTTACTCAATCCCCAAGAATTTGAGGCCGATGTAACAGTAGCCAAAGTCTATTGGATGGAGAACAGTCTTGAAGTGTGTCATACCATCATTTTCTTCATAGATAGGTATTAATATATCATCACTCATGGGAACATCAAACCTTTATATGTGTCTGGATAGATAAATGGAATTTATGTTTGGAGGATCTTCATCAATAAAAGCTCTTAAGTCCACCTCCTCCCGCTGTGAACACTTCGTCCACTAGGCTATGATGAAGACAACTTAACACCTTGCACCACAACTTTATTGGGATATGACTAAAGTGAGAAGTAACTATTGGGATGAATAAAGCTTATAAATCATATCAAATACCTCATGTCAGATTCTAAGTTCTAGTTAGCACAGAAAAGTACGGCCTTCAACATCTTGTTAGGGAGGCCTTGGATGCATCTACACACTACAATTCCTTCATCATACCATCAGTGCATCAAATATTCCACTAATGGAAAAAAATGGACATTGAATTCCAATAAACCCCCATTTGAGTCATGTGAGTCAAAATAAATCGATGAACGGTTTTATGAATTGAAATAAAAATATACATCGACTGATGAGGTTGATTAGATTACTGCCCTGAAAGGATTGGTAACAGCTCCGCCTGACCCACTCCAGCAACTTGGGGAAGAGTATGTATTACACATCAACCAAGATGAATGAATAAGTTCATGTTCATATGAAGACTCCATTATCTGTGTGATCTCTGTTGCAGCCACCAAGTCAAAATATATGGGAGAACATTCTGGATTTTGTGATGATAGGAAAATCTCTAAAAAAGATACTCTTAGCCCATCTGGGGGACCCCAAACTTCACTCGCCTTACTCACTAAGGAAAAAGATGATTTATCTCCCAACATTGAAGAGTTCATCTCAAGAATCCTCTCTCTATATTAAGAGAATGAATATGATGATGATGATGATGATGATGATGATGATGATGATGACCACAATGATTCCCCTACTAAATTTGAAGAAGGTGACTCCACCACAATCGATGAAATTATGGAAATAAATATAGGCACTATAAATAACCCTTGACCCACTTTGATTAGTGTGTCTATGCCTATCAGGGACCAAGAGGCATATACCTCCTTCCAAAAGAATAATTGAGATGTGTTTTCCTAGAATTACACAGAAATGCCAGGACTCGATCTTGAGGTCGCTAATCATCATTTGAGCTTACCAGAAGACCACCGGGGCTATAAGAAAGTGGCCTGAAGGACCCACCGATGCATGATTCAAAAATAGAGGCTGAATCTAACATGTTGAAAAAATAAAATGTTAGACGGGAAGATCAAGATCTGATCTAGTTGGAGAACATAGTCCCAATCAAAAATAAGAACAGGCAGATTAATATTTTCATTGACTTCAGGGAACTTAATCGACATTGCCCAAAATAAGATTTCCTGGTCTCATCCATAGAATTGTTGATCGATTTAACCGATGGATATGAAGCCCTCTCTTTCATGGAAAACTATTTAAGATACAATAAAATTTAGATGGCCTAAGGAGATGAAGAATCCACTGATTTTAGGGCCCCTCAGAGAGTTATCTGTTATAAGTTGATTCCGTTTGGTTTAAAAAATTCTGATGCCACATATCAACGCGCCATGCACCACATCTTCAAGACCATCATGGGGAAATTCATCGAGTGTTATGTCAATGATCTTGTGGTTAAATCATTTTATCACTCAGACCACTTAGTTGATATTGAAACTGTCTTCATAAAATTGTGACAATAGCATTTAAAGATGAATCCCCTATAATTCACCTATGCCGTTACCTCTAGAAAATTATTCAGCTTCTTCATACGTCATCGCAACATCGATGTAAACCCTGAGAAGAGAAAATCCTTCCTTGGCATGTCTCCACCATGCAACCTCACTAAGTTGAGAGGTCCCTTGGGGAACCTCACCTACATTTGGTGCTTCATAACCAACCTAGCATGAAAATGTTTATCATTCACTAGTCTCATGAAGAAAAGATTTACGTATGATTTGGATAATGATTTACAAGAAGCGTTTGAAAATATCAAAAGATATATCCTAAGCTCGTCGGTGCTGATGCTTCCAGTTGAAGGGAGACCACTCATTTTGTATTTATCTGGATTGGAATGGTCAATAGGTACCTTCCTCGTACAGAAAAATGATGTCGGTAGTGAGAACAACCTCTATTACATAATTTGAACAATGATTGATGATGAAACTCAGTATTAAAAATTTGAAAATAAATTATTAGCCATAATATTTGAAATTCAGAAACTCAGGCATTATGTGCAGCACCATGAGGTCCAACTAGTGTCCTGCTACAACCCACTAAAATATATCCTCAACCGTCCCAGGCTAAATGGTCACCTATCATGATAGGGTATCATCCTACAATAGTTTTACATACGATACATACCCCATAAGGCCATAAAAAGCCATGTGTTAGCAGAGTTCTTGGATGACCACTCCTCATAAGAAACAACATCGTTGGATACTGAACATCCAGATGAATAAGTGTTCTCCATTTAAAAGGATCCCCATGTAACGACCCAAACTTTCATTAATGGAAATTCTTCTTGATCTAATTAAATTCCTTATTATGGTTATATAAAATGTGAGCATTATTGGTTGTATGTTTCAGGATCTTAAAATACTGTTAAGAATTGTGACCATTGCTAATATAGCCATTGAACAGTGATGACATGATTAGTATAAATATAGGGCTTTAATAAATCCAATTTACTCAGACAAAGGAAGATATGAACACATTCAGTAGACTTTCCTCGTATGAAGCCCATTTTTAAGAGCTCGGCAAGAAGGTGGAGTCACTGGGCCTCACACATGACCCAGCCCAAGATGAGTTTGAACATGTTAAGCTTGAGCAGAACCGAATACAAGAGAAGTGGATGTTCATAGAGATTACCACCCGCGGGATGTTATTCGAGCCACCCCAAGAGTTAGTCACCATCGCACACCTTACTCTTCAGTCTTATGAGGGTGTTATAAGGGGTTATTTAACAAGACCCTAGCAGTATGAATATATACATTATTTTTGTATAAATAACGTGCCTTCATTTAATTATTGTTACTTTGTAAATAGTTTTTAAAGCACAAATAATATTTTTAGTCAATATTCAACTCAGAAATCTATTTTGATGAATTAATCGATTTTTGAATTAAATAATATTTTATTATTATTATCAAATTACTTTTTATTAAATATATATTATCTTATAATTTTATGAATGCAATTATAATTTTTAAGGTTTGAAAACTCTTTTTGTCAAAACCCTTGAATTTTCGATAAATGTCAGTTTTTATTTTAAAACTGAAAATTCAGATATTTAGAAAATAATTTAGATAAAATGAATATTATTTTTGGAATCAGGAAATTGAAATTATCCAATGGTGAAGTTTTCATAATTTTTAGAGACATTCAAATTTTAGGGTAAAAATAAATACCGTTTAAATATATAATGTGTTTTATGACATCATAATGACCCAATAGTGATGTAATAAAATACTATAAATTATATATTAGGACAATATATGTTTTACCATAAAAATAATGTGATTTTAAGTTTTTTTGATTAATTTTACAAAACATTAGTTGACCCTCCAAGAGTTACAAATTATTTTGACATTTTAAATGAATTTCTTCGAAAGTGTGACTCACATCCACATAAGAAACCCTATTATTTTAAGAATCTAGGCCACTGGCCTTATAAAATATTTTTTTAAATCCCATTTTTCAAAAACCGTGGGCAAAAAACATGGGCTAGTTTGTGTTATTTATTAGTTTAATGTGTGGTGACCCAAACCTAAATAATAAAGAATTCCCTCTCCTTTCCCATATAAACCCACACAAGCTCCTACTTCCACATCACTCAAAGCCTTTGTAGGTCTTCCAATATCTGAACTTTTATCTCTAAAATCCTCCCAAGATTCCACAATCACCCAATAATCATCTCTCAAATCTTTCCCAAGCCTTTGGGATCACACTTCCAAGTACGAGATTTCTTCCTTTCTCGTTTATGTCCAATTTTCTTTAATTTATTACTCCCTTTTGTTTTCAATTAAAAATGTTGGGGTATGATTTTTTACCTCTCCTATACTTCTATTTTTATGTTTAAATGATGGGAGACCACTCTATCTCTCATTAATGCCACCCATGTACACCCTTTACCATGCCAAAATTCCATGAGGAATTTCTCTGTCC
Source organism: Viscum album (assembly GCA_963277665.1). NCBI lineage: Eukaryota > Viridiplantae > Streptophyta > Magnoliopsida > Santalales > Viscaceae > Viscum > Viscum album. The sequence continues at coordinate 509,041,975 of OY728140.1, forward strand.
TCTTTTACAACCAAGTAATTCTTTTGAATTATGCATCTAAATTCCATTACATTTATTGGTAATGTATCTATATGACCCCCTCAATTTCTATTTCATGTATATATTCCGAGACACCAATTTATCTCACATCAACCATTTTCATGAATCCTTATGTCAATCCATTATGCTGCCGAAATTGCACCACATATTTCCAAGCCATGATCCTTGCGTACTGAATACCATACCCATTTCTCTATCAAGGGTATTCAACTTTATGAACATATAAATATTTAAAGGTACTTTCATGTATTTATTCCACATTACTTAATCATGTAATATCCTTTTATGTTGATTGATTCCATGTTATATGATCTATGTGGCATACTTATACGTGAAATGAAATGTTTAAGAAGGGTGCACCCTGACAGCGCTCCACTGCATTGGGTAAAGTACAATATACTAATCATTCTTGTGTAATGATTTTTGACTCATTCTAATTCCAGTGAAATAAGGGTTTACTCATGGTTCATGTGCAATTAGGTTTTACTCATGCTTCATGAGCAATGAGCCTCGGCTAATCCTAATTCCATGTTAAGTGTTGTTGTCACATTTCCATGTTATGATTATCATGCTTTATCATGCATTTATGTTATTGTCTATATTGTGATCTATTGATATGACTATTTTCTAACATGTATTTTATCCCTTATTTTATTCCATGTTTATTCACATACTTGTCTTTATAGCGCATCCTTTTCTTATGCATTTCCTCTAGTTATTCCAAGCAATGCTAAGTACAAGGGAATTTAGTGGTAATGTAAAGGAATATTTAAATAAAGATGTTGTATTTCATGTATTAAGTTGTTATTTATTGATTCTAATCCCCAAAGACACTATAAATATCAATCTTCAATGTTATATTAAGTGAATTTTATGTAATAAATCATGTTTTAGTGTGTAATAAAGAGCAGAGTGGTTGTAGTTGGTATCAGAGGGAGGTTTAGTTATTTTTGAGATTAGGATTAGGAAAACAAAGTAATGACTTAGATACAAGACTAATTATAATAAAAAAATCCCAATGTTTTGATGAGTATTGAGTAAGTGCTTTATCAAGAAAATACATCCCTGTCTGGATATGAGCAGGTAGAGGCGACTCAAGCATAGATGTACCTAGGGGTGAAAACCTTGACAAGGAGTTTCGAGCTTAACCTAGGGTATCCTGGTACATGACAAAATGCCTTGGTACACTCTAGTTTATGACAATCATGGGGGATATGCATAGGTAAATTAAAAAGATTAGTATGAACCATTATTAAGGGAATAAAAAAATTCCCCAAAGAATATATGTTTGAAAGCAGATCAAAAGCCTATAGACTCATAAGTTAAGGAAATAAAAGCTATTTATAGGTCATCTGTTTTTTGATTACCCTTTAGGTGTTACCCCTAAATTTCCCTTTATTCCAGCCAATGGCTGGTAATAGGAGGACTCGGGCTAACAACTGATATGAAGATCAATGTGATGACTATGCTAATGAGATGCCCAATCTGATGGGAGCGGGAATCACGAACTTTGCCACGTTTCGCTCTTAGCTAACTCAAGATTTGAATAGAAAAATAGGTTAAGATAAATGTTCAACCCCCATTGTAAATAACAAGTCGCTATCGAGAGCTTCATGAGAATAAGGCCTCCTACTTTTAAGGGATCATTTGATCCATCAATTGCTGAACAATGAATCAAATACATTGAATACATCTTCTCCATACTTCAATGTTCTGAACAAGAGAAAGATATCTTGGATGCTTATTGTATGAAGGGTAAAGCAGATCAATGGTGGACATTGATCAAAAATACAAATCTTGATTAGGAAATCGATGTGTTGGAATGGAAGTATTTCCAGATGCTGTTTTTTGATAAATATTTTCCGCGTACCCTCCGACTTAATATGGAAGGGGACTTCCTTGACCTCAAGAAAAAAGATGAAAAATCTATTAGAATGTACGAGGAAATCTTCACAAGGCTTGGATGATATGCCTCTAGCTTTGTCATTACCCCTGAATGTAAGGCTGGGCACTTATTTTGTGGGATGAAACCTAGCCTGCAGAAGGCACTAGTGATCTCTGACTTCGAGAGCAATGAGGAAATTGTCTAATGTGACCTCAAGGTTGAAATACAGATTAGAGAATCTCTAAGGTATAATGGGGATAAAAAGCATTAGGTGGAATTCAATTCTAGTGGTCTGATTGATAAATCCAATAATGATAAAAAGATCCAGACCCCCACTTGCTAGTGGTGTGGAGAGAAGAACCTTGGAAATTGCCTGAAGGGGATGTGAAAATGATTTAGGTGTGGAAAATAAGGGAACCTAGCTATTAACTATCGGCAAGAAAAACCCACGGCTGTGACAGAATAGAGGAACACTCTGCTCAACCCTCAGTGAATTTTTCACTGCTTCAACTAAAAAGAACCAATGCATCTTACAAATCATTTCCCTAATCCAAGGGTTTTAGATGCAACCAAAAACCTCCAAGGCAGTAAGGGAGAGATTTTTCCATCACTACTGCCGAAGTGAACCCCAACAATGAAGTGGTGATAGGTACGCTAGTTATTCATTCAATAATTGAAAACTTACTTTTTGATTCAGGTTCTACACAGTCTTTAATATACCAAAAGTTTAGTAGAACAATCTCAACACCACCACAGATCTTGGAAGTGAAGATGTTGGTGAGTACCGAAAATGGGGCAATCATTGCATCCCAAGAATATAACTCCTCCCCTATCATAATATGTGGATAAAATTTCCCAAATAACCTTTTCATACTCCCTCTGGTAGAATTTGATTCAATTCTTCGCATTGATTGACTTTCCTTATATAGAGCCAACATAAATTGCCATGAGAGGGAAATCACTCTCCATGTGGAGAATCAACCCCTGATTTTATACATGTGCAAGAAGGAAGATGAATATTCTTTATCTCCATCATCTAAAGAGTGGATATTACTACCCTATTAGAATGTGTATCTGAATCAGATGATTGAGTATAAGGAGGCAACCATCCTTGATGACATTTCTATTGTGAGGGAATTCACTGAAGTGTTTCATGAGGAATTTCCCAGTCTTCCTCCTAGAAGTGATATTTAATTCTAAATTGATCTTATAACTAGGGCATTGACAATACCAAAGACTCCATATAGAATGGCTGCTGTGGAGCTTGAGGATCTGAAGAAACAACTACATGAGAATCTAGATAAAGGGTTTATATGCCCATGTGCTTCACCATGGGGTGCACTAGTCCTCTTCGTGAAGAATAAAGATGGGTCAATGCACCTTTTCGTTGATTATCGTGAGCTTAACAAAATCGTGATAAAGAAGAAGTATCATCTCCAACAAATTAATGACTTGTTCGATCAGCTGCATGGAGCACAATACTTCTCAAAGGTGGATTTTTGGTCAGGATTTTATCAAGAATGGGTGAAGAAGGAAGATATCCCCAATACTACTTTTTGTACAAGATACAGGTACTATGAATTCATAGTAATTTCTTTAAGACTCACTAAAGCTACAAAAACCATCATGGACATGATGAATAGAGTATACAGGGAATACCTCGACAAATGTGTGGTAGTCTTTATAGATTATATTATGATAAACTCCAAAACCAGGAAGGATCATGAAGATTATCTCAATACTATACTAGAGACCTTACAGAAGGAGAAGCTCTATAAAAAGTACATCAAGTGTGAGTTCTGATTGAAGGAGGTCTCATTCATAGGCCATATCATCACAATCAATGGGATATATGTGAATCCCTCCAAAACAGATGCAATTGAGGGATGGACATGGCTATCATCGGTAACAGATATCTGTAGCTTCTTGGGGTTTTCTGGATATTATCAACGATTTATGAGAAATTTCTAATGATTACCCAACCCTCTTACCCAGATAACTCAGAATAGAGTAATGTTTTCTTGGAGTGATGAATGTGAAGAAAGCCTTATGGAGTTAAAAAGGAGGCTTACCACTGCACTTGTTCTCACTTTACCCACAAGTGGAGAAATTTTTGTAGTATTTAGTGATGCTTCTATGTAGTGCCTGGGATGTGTGTTGATGAAAAATGACAAAGTCATTGCCCATTCTTCAAGGTAATTGAATGTTCATGAGCAAAATTATCCAACAAATGATCTGGAGTTGTCTGTGGTGATCTTCACTTTAAAAATTTGGCGGCATTATCTCTTTAGGGAGAAGTGTGAAGTATATACGGACCATAGAAGACTCAAGTATATATTCACACAGAAATAGTTGAACATGCGCCAATTAAGATGGTTAGAGTTGATAAAAGACTATGACATCTCAATCTATTACCACCCTGGGAAAGTGAAAAAGGTGGTTGATTCTCTAAGTAGAAAGGACCCATCAATTCTATCATTGATGAGAATTGAGAAGGATCCAATCTTCTTAGATTTAATGAATATGGACATGGGAATCATAAATAAGGGAACATCATCAATCCTTTCACAAATGATTGATCCACCATCTCTTTTAGAGAATTTAAAGGATGCTCAAAAGGATGATGTGGGTATTCATAAGAAAGTAGAAGCTATCGAAAGAGGGAAATTCTTGGAGTTCAATGTTAATGAAGAAGTAATAGTGATATTTTGGAAAAGACTTTGTGTTCCATCATGTTCAAAGATGAATAAGGAACTTTTGGATGATGCACATAGTTCAAATTTCTTTATTCCCCCAAGGAAACAAAAAGATGTATCGAGATATCTCAGAGCATTATTAGTGGGATAATATGAAGAAGGAGATCGCTGAATTTACATCAAAGTGCCTGGTGTGTCAGAAAGTGAAGGCTGAGAGACAAAAGTAAAAGGGGATGATGCAACCATTTACCATACAAGCATGGAAATGGGAGAAAATCACCTTGGACTTTGTCCCCAGACTTCTGAAGACATCCAAAGGAAACAATTCAATCTAGGTTGTTGTGGATCATCTTACAAAGCTTGCACACTTTATTACAATTCATAAGGATTTCACATTGGATCAACTAGCACAAATATATATCCGAGAAGTGGTAAGGCAACATAGAGTACCACAATCTATTGTATCTAATCGAGATCCAAGATTGACCTCTATGTTTTGGAAGAGTCTTCAATATGCTCCCGATACTGAGATGAACACCAGTACCACTTATCATCCTCAAACTGATGTCCAATCTGAGTGGACTATCCAAACACTTGAGGATATGTTTAGAGCATTCTAAATGGACATTAATGGGGGATGGGATCAACATTTTCCTCTGGTAGAATTCTCCTATAATAACAGTTTCCACTTGAATCCAAATGGAACTATATGAAGCCTTTTATGGGAAAAGGTGCGGAACAATGGAATGTTTGGATGAAGTTAGTGAGTATAAGCTTCTAGGACTGGAAATGGTCGATGAAATGGTGGAGAAGGTAAAAACCATTTAGCATTATATCATGGCAGCCCAGAGTCGACCAAAGAGTTATGTAGATAACCATCGATGAGACCTTGAATTTAAATTCAGAGACATGGTATTTTAATGCATATCCCTATGTATGTAGGTCATGATGTTTGGAAAGAAATGGAAGTTAAGTCCTTGGTACATTGGTCTCTTTGATATTATTGATCATGTCGGGGTTGTGGCCTATCGACTAGCACTTCCACCTACCAGGGCCAAAGTACATAATGTCTTTCATGTATCCCTCCTAAGAAAGTACATACCAGAACCTTCACATGTACTCTCTTTAGAGGTAGTAAAACTGGAGGATGGTCTTTCTTATGAGGAGAATCTAGTGAAGATCGTAGATCATAGAGAATAATTTCTACGAAATCAGACAATTCCCCACATCATGGTGTTGTTGAAAAAACACAAGTTTGAAGAAGTGACCTGGGAATCAGAGGAAGTGATAAAGCAGAGTTAAGCTCATCTTTTTAGTGTGGGAAAAAGAAATTTCAAGTGTGAAAGTTCTTAAGGGGGGAAGATTGTAAAAACAAAAACATTCATTAATGGAACTTTCTCTTGATCTAATTAAATGTCTTATTATGGTTATATAAAATGTGAACTTCATTGGTTGTATGTTTCTAGATTTTAAAATACTGTTAAGATTTTTTTCTATTTATAATATAGACTTTGAATAGTGATCACATGATTAGTATAAATATAGGGCTTTAACAAATGAAATTTACATAGACAAAGGAAGTGATGACCTCATCCAGTAGAATTTCCCCATACGAATCCCATTTTTTGAAGCTCGAAAAGGAGGTGGCAGCATTGGGATTTGCACTTGACCAATCAAAATCCAAACATGAACACATTAATCTTGAGTGGAACCGACTACGGGAGAAGTGAAAGTTAATAGAGATTACCACCCGAGTGATGTTATCCGAGCCACCCCAAGTGTCTGTCACCATCACACACATTACTCATAGGTCTTATATGAGTGTTATAATGGTTTATTTAAATAGACCCTAGCACTATGACTATGTACATTTTTTTGAATAAATAATGTGCATTCATTTTATTATTGTTACTCTGTAAATAGGTTTTAAAGAAAAAATAGTATTTTTAGTTAATATTCAACTAAAAAGTCTATATTGATGAGTTAATTGATTTATGAATTAAATAAAACTTTACTGTTATTATTAAATTAATTTATATTAAATATAAATTATCGTATAATTTTCGGAATGTAATTTTAATTTTTATTAATCTTTGAAAGATATTTTTGTCAAAACCCATGAATTTTTGATAAATTCCGGTTTTATTTTAAAATTAAAAATTCACATATTTTGAAAATTAATTAGGTAAACTGAATATTATTTTTGGAATCAGGTTGTTGAAATTATCCAATAGTGAATTTTTCAAAATTTTCCGAGACAATTGAATGTTTGGGTAAAAAGTAAATATCGTTTAAATATATAATGTGTTTTATGACATCATAAGGATCCAATAGCAATGTAATAAAATACTATAAATGATATATTAGGGAAATATGTGTTTTACCATTAATATAATTTGATTTTAGGTTTTTTTATTTATTTTACAAAACTTTAGTGGGCCCTCCAAGAGTTATAAAAAATTTTCACTTTTAAAATGAATTTACATGAAAGTGTGAATCACCTCCACCTTAGCAACAGAACTGTTTTAAGAAGTTAGACCATTGTCATTATAAAATATTTTTTTCCACTCCCATTTGGAAATACCATGGGAAAAAACCAAGAGCTTGTTTGAGGTATTAATTAGTTTAATGTGTGGTGACCCAAACCTAAATAATAAATAATTCCCTATCCATTCCTATATAAACCCACCCAAGATCCCACTTCTACTTCACCCAAAGGCTTTATAGTTAATCCAAACTCGGCCCTCTTATCTCTAAAATCCTCCCAAGGTTCCCCAAGCTCTCAAGAAACCTCTATCAAGCCACTTCCAAGCCTTTGGGATCACACTTCCATGTAAGGGATTTCTTCCTTTCTCATTTTTGTCTAATTTTCTTTGAGTTATTATTCCCTCTTGTTTTCAATTAAATATTCCAAGAGATGTTATTTCACCTCCCCCATACTTATATCTTTATTTTTGGATGATGGGAGACAACTTTCTCTCTCATTAATGCCTCTCATGCACACCTGTTACCATGCCAAAAGTCCGTGAGGGATTTCTCTCCCCTCTTTTACATCCAAGTAATTATTTTTTGTAATGCATCTAAATTCCATTACATTTGTTGAGACATGTATCTATATGACCCCCTTACTATAAATTTCTTTTATATATAATGAGACACCGATTTCTCTCTCATCCACCATTTTCATGAATCCTTATGTCACGCCGTTATGCTGCCGAAATTGCACCCCATTTTTCCAAGCCATGATCACTGTGTAGTGAATACCATACCCATGTCTCTATAAAGGGTATTCACCTTTATGAACATATACATATTGAATGATACTTTCATGTATTTATTCCACATTATTTAATAATGGAATGACTTTTGATGTTGATTGATTCCATGTTATTTGATCCATGTGGCACACTTATGCATAAAATGAAATGTTTAAGAAGGGTGCACCCTGATAGCGCTCCAATGCATTGGGTAAAGTACAGTATCATGATATTTCATGTGCAATGAGTATTGAATCATCCAAATTCAAGTTCAACTAGGGTTTAATTGTGCTTCATTTTCAATGAGGGTTTACTCCTACTCCATGTGCAATGAGCCATGGATCATGCTAATCCCATGTTATGTGTTGCCACATTTCCATGTTATGATTATCATGATTTTTCAAGCCTTTATGTTTATGTTTCACTTCTGCTCCATTGATATGCCTATTTTCTAACATGTATTTTCTCTTTCATTTTATTCCATTTTTACTCCCTTATTGGGCTTTATTGCTCACCCTTTTCTTAAGGATGTTCTTAGGTTATCCCATGCAATGCTAAGTACGATGGAATGTAGTTATCATGTAAAGGATGTTTTCAATAAAGATGTTGTATTTCATGTTTTAAGTTGTTATATAATGATCCTAAGCCCCAAATACACTAGAACACTCTATCATATTTGTTTAATGAAGTGAATTTTATGTAATAAATTGTGTTTTATTGTGTAAAATGAGCAGGCTTCTTATACCCCAGACATGGGAAATGTAATTCAATGGTACTTCCAGAATCCAGATAGAGAAAATGATAGAGGATCCCAAGCTCAAGAATGTGGGGTTGGGAATTATACTTGTATCCCCTAAAAAGTGCATCCTGCCTCAATCTTTCTTAATTTCAGAAGGGTGTACAAATAATGAAGTAGAATATCAGGCCCTCATTGTATGATTGGAAGTAACACTTCATGTGCAAGCCAAAAACCTAAAAATAAAGGGTGATTCGGTGATAGGAATCAATGAATTCAATGGTGACTAATCCATTATGAAAGAAGTATTGGCCCCCTTGATGAACAATGTTTGAGATCTGATGAAAGAATTCCCATCAGAACCAAATCTGACTTATGTTCCTTGGTCTCAAAATTATTAAGATGATACTTTGGAAAATGTTTTCATGGCCTTGGATGATCCATAACAGGATGAAATAGTCATTAGAATTTCTCACCACTAGATGGTCTTTCCATTATCCTGAGTACTACAGAGGAGATTGATGAAATTAGACTCATTTATGGGCCTTATGGTCACACCACCAGCTGGATGATGCCCAATGCAAATTACCTTCACAATGTGGAACTTCCACCAGATAGGGCTAGAAGGGAACATGTCTGAAGATGGGTAGTGAAATTGTCTTGTAAAATGGGGTAAACCAAGAAACAGTTCTCTATAATCGAGGCCTCAACAGAGTCCTTCTCAGGTGTATTTATGTATAATAGACTGCTACTATCCTTAAAGAAGGGCATGCTAGAACTTGTAGAGCGCACCAATCTGCAAGCAAGATCTCTGACCAAATCCGATGGCCTAGGTACTACTATCCCACTATGATACATGATTGTTACGTATTCACCGAAAAGTTCCATTACTACCAAGTTCATGCCAATTTTATACAGAGAACCCTGGAGATACATCATACATCTAAGTACTCCTAGCCATTTTCCACCTAGGGGATGGATGTTGTGGGACTATATCCTCCCACCACATCCAGACAAGTCAAGTTCATACTCACAGTGACCAGATTCTTTTCCAATGGGCCGAAGCCATACCCCTTAAAGAAGTCGAGGTGAAAAACATTATTTTATTTGTGAAGGCCAACATCATCACCGGATTTTGTGTCCCTCATACAATACAGACGGACAACGACACAAACTTATGTTTTGCTGATTAAGACAAGTTATACCACGAGTATAGAATCAAATCCAACTATTCATTATACAACCATGCGGCGGCTAGTGGGATGATATAGGCTTTCAACAAGACATTTTAAAACATACTCCAAAATATGATTGATAAGGAAAAAAAATCATGGCCAGACAAGCACTTTTATGCATTTTGGGCTTACCAGGCCATGACCTACACTACCACCCAGGCAACCCCGTAATCACTAGTATATGGGGAAGAGGCGGTTTTGCCTCTCTAATTCTAAGTGCCATCAATTAGTGTGGCCATTTGAAATCTACTATCAATGGAATATAAATCCCAAAGACGATTTGATGAGTTAGAGTAGCTATATGAAAAGAGGACGCACACTTTACACCATTTGGAAATATACCAAAATCAGATCACACGAACCTTCAATAAAACGTTACTCCTTCGATCTTTCCTCGATGGAGAAATGGTGCTAGTCCTTATAGACCTAGTGATACTCAAGAAGAAGCCTCCAAATACTAAACCAAAGAGGGAAGGACCATATGTCATACATAAGGTCTATTCTAATGAAGGATACACCCTGATATCAATGGATGGACTACTCATCAAGGCTCCCATAAATGCAAAGTTCCTGAAGAAGTATTTTGCGTAACAGAAACATGTCATGGTCCAAACTCTAAGACCTTAAACTATGTGTCATTATAATACCTCCATGTCATGGTCCAAACTCTATGACCCTAAACTATGAGTTGTTGTCTTGACCAACATGACAATAAAATGTATGGTATTTCCCATGTTCCAAGCTCTATGACCTTAAACTATGAGTAGTAATACCAGGAAGTCATGGTCCAAACTCTAATACCATAAACTACGAGTTGTGGTATCACCACATCCTGGAACAAAATCTAAGACCTTAAACTATGAGTCACAATATTTTCCACATGACATTAAACTATAAGAAAATCATCCCTGAAACATGACATTAAATTGTGAATCATGTCCTCACTATAAGACATTAAACTATATAGCACAAAGCAACCTAACTGCTTGATGATAAACTGCATGACTTATTATAGAACCACGTACAACTTGATTCCTACCCTCGTATGATACATAGCGATGTCTCGATCCTTGATCATGACCTAGCCCTCACAAAACATTCCCCCTATCATATCCTCTAACCCCCGAAAGTGGTGGGAGAAACACTGTCACTCCTTGTTTCTCACATCGAGTATAACTCATGTGAACTTAGTATTAGTGGTAAGAGTTCTATTATTCAAATACATTATAGAGAAATATGGTACACCTGACACCCATATCAAATGAAACAAAAATTTCCCTACACATGGACCAAGCTAGATCAGTATATGTAGAATTTAGAACTATGTATGGCTTGATTTCTTCCCTTGTAGGATACGTTGCGACGCCTAGATTTGGAGTCTTGACCTACCAATTATTTTAAAATATTTCCTCACATGTTCCTACACATGGATCAAACCAGATCGGTAGATGGAATATTCAGCACTACACATGGCTTGATTCATGCCCTTGTAGGATATGTAGTGATGCCTAGACTTCACATCCTGGCCCAGCCAACACCACAAAAAACAAATGCCCCTTTCCCCGTGCATAGATTAGAATTCTATAGGGTGTCCAAGAAAGGTCTTAATCACATGAAGGTAAATTGTGAAATTACTCAAGAGTTATGTGTGGCCCAGTTCTCTATTTTACAAAATCCTACACATGCACCCTATTTCATAAGAAGTCAAAAGATCTTGCTTCCCCTATGAATATGAGTCAGACCTATATTGAAGCTCTTGCAGTTCATGGTTAGTCATAGTCTAAGTATTCTTTACATTCCTAGGCACATCTTTCCCATTTTATAAAATCCATATTATGGGAAAACATGGATCCCCATAATCATTCATGGACATCTGAGATGGAAGTCCAGTTTCATGTGGACACCTTTGTTTGATTATGTACATCATGCCCCAGTGGCTGTACATATGTTACCCACAAAAATGGACGTCAATCAGAAGAAAATTCATCCCTAGGAGAGTCCTTTCCTACCTTGGTATGCCCAATAGGCTTCCAAGCCCATTCCACTCTCCTAATCCAAGTATCCCCCTGAGATTATAGTTTACACCTTCTATCATCAGTCACATCTAAGGAATGCCATAACATCCTGATTTCAATTTACTCAATGCTGTTAAAGATCTTTATGATAGCATAATCGTCCTCACGTCATGACTCTAAACTGCACAACATCATATCCTCTCTACAAAACATTAAACTATAAGGCCAAAATCATCCTTGATATATGATGTTAAACTGCATAGCAATGGTTTAGGCCTAAAGTTCCCTATGATGATGATTTTTCTATTCTTAGGTAATGAACATAAATCCTCGTAATATATTGTTTCTCACATAGAGCATAGCTCACAGGAGCTTTGGGATCTTAGTAAGAGATCCACCACGACATTATGGGAAAAATGTCTTGGAATTTATTCCTAGTAGCATGACCCTAAAAGGAATTTCATGGATCCCTTCCTCATGAGGAACCCAAAGTCCTAGCCATGTGATGTTAAATGACGAGCTAGCCCAAATATGGGATGAATGCCTCACCCTATGGGTGATCTAGATCTACGTATGGGATAACTGATTCCATGAGTAAATTATAGCCCAAATGTCCCCAATATGTTTGGATACACTATTGATGTACCTCAAACTCTGTACTTTGAGCGATCATGAATCCCGAAAATCATACATGACCATCTGAGATGGAAGGACAGTGTTCTGCGGACACCTTTGTTTGACTATTCACATAATTCCCTAGTGGATCTGCAAATGTTTCCCACAAAAATGACCATCAATAAAAGGTAAAATTTTTCAAATGATATTCCCCTTATATCTTATTATTCCCAATGGCTTGCATGACTCATTCCATCCATCATGATTCAATGGACCTCAATGTATTAGTTTACATTTTCCTCCCTATACACATCCTGGATATATCAGAACATATAGGCCCGATTCATCTCTGGTCCCTTTTGAGGATTCCAACGACACCCCTTCTATATGCATGAATTTGATCCGCATACAAAAGAAGAGTTCCCCCACTAATTTCTAGGTTTCCCAAAATAAGTTCAGTTAAAATTCTCCCTTTTGGTGTTTAGGTTCACCCCTTGTCAAAGGTTACATACTGTATTCAGAAACATCCCAATATCCATAATCTTTCATAGCCATCGGTGATGGAAGGCCAGTGTCCTGTAGACACATGTGTTTGACTATGAACATCATGCCCCAGAGGCTCTGTATATACCACTAACAAAACAGCTGTTAATCAAAGGAAAATTTGTTCATAGGAGATTCTTTTCCATTTTACATATGTTTATATGACATTCATGTCCTGTCACACCTATTGAGTTGGAAAACCACTAGATAATGTCTTACATACCTTCCTCTTCCCAGACTCCACAGACATAAAAAGATATTTATAACTGAACTGAATATTCTCTAGCTCTCCCTTATGCAATTAAGAACCATGTGGGAACAATTTTTCACTCAAAGCCATTATGAATCTCCATAATATTTTCAGATGACATTAATTAGACAATCCACCCACTATAGATCCCAAAATCAAAAAAAAATCAATGTATTTTAATCCCTAATAGGCTGTCGAAGATGTAAGGCCAATGTCCAATGGACACATTTGTTTTATTATGTACATCATTCCCTTGTGGCTCTGCATATGTCTCCTACAAAATAACCATCAAAGTAAATTTCATCCCCAAGAGAGTCCTTTCCAACCTTTGAACACCTAAATTAGCTTCCAAGCCTCATTCATGTAAAAAATTTAAAAATTAAGGGTCAAGAAAGGTCCCTAATCCATGTCTGAAGAATATTAGAACATTCCTGGCTGACGAATCATTAATTAGGGCCCCTACTATGTTATGTTTGGTCAAAACTGTTCGACCTAAACCATTAGTAATATGTTTGATTAACAAGAAATTGAGATTCTATTGAAAATGATGCCATAATTTCTTGAGGGAATATCTGCAAAAGGCACCTCTGGGTAAATGTTGAGTATTATCTCGTTAATAAAACATTGAACCATAAAAAAGAATTTAATTCTTGTGTGGTCGAAAACCCACAAAGGGTGGCCAAATAAAAAGACATGTTACGCCCTCTATACCCATGTCAAGTAGGCATAGGAAACAATTCGGGTAATGATGAAAAAATACGTGAATTTATGTGATGTTTTTCCATAAAACCTCAGAAATAGTCGAACTACACTCACTGAGTCCCACAGATAAGGAAAACATTAGAGCCCGAGTCGATTATTTCAGTTCACTGGTCGTGGTTTAAAATTATAGCTGATTGAAATAATGTTTAAATGATTGATTTGGATTGATTGATATGACATGTAAAGGAAAATAAAATTTATTTTAAGGCTAATAAATTACATTGAATTTAATAAAAATGGAGAAACATCCCTAGTATTGAGTCTCTCCAAAGTATCAAAAAAATGGGGAAACGAACACATCATGACATGGGACGAAACTACAAAAAGGATTGATTCTCCCTTTCCAGAAGTATAGAAAGTGATTTCCATGGGTTGTCAATAGTTTTCTCCAAATAATCTCTCTCCTCCATTTTAACCTTGATCATCTGACACACCCACTCTAGAATGGCTTTATGGTCTTGTCCTCTCTTCTGGAGAGCTTCGTTGTTGGCACACGAAGAGGCTAGTTGAACCCTTAAACATTCGGCATGGGCCTCGCACTCCCACAACTCTTCATCTTGGGTGACCACCAAATCCCCTGATTTCTCCTCTTTATCCATTAAGTGACCTAATTCCACTGAAACATCTCATAAGGTCATCACCTAGTGATGGGAAGAATTGAACTTGGAAAGATTTTCCTCATAGGAGGTAAGGTCTTCTCAGGATATGAATATTTCTTAGATGAGGAGGAGCATGTACTGATAATCAAAACCATCAGAACCCAGCTTAGTGAATAATCGACCAAAATTGTCAGTCTTGTCAGTGAAATTGGCCACAAGTGTCTCTGTAGAAAGATAACGTAATTGGAGCCCTGCCTCTTTTCACACTGTCTATTTCCTCCCCGCGACACCAGTACCTAGATCCTCCCATTCTGCGTTATGTATATAAGTAGGAAGTGTCATCATATTAGTGGGAAGGAACCTAAGACAGGTCACCCAAGATAGGGAGCTCTCCTTTCCCTTAGATGGTTCAATAGCTAGATCCAGATGCGGAGGAATAGCCACAACTTCTAGGGTGTCCAGTGACACTCTGCAAGGACCAGCCTCATTAAGATCATGGGAAGTACACGCAAGAGGGGAGAAGTCTGAATCGCTCCCCACTGAGATACGTTGTATTGATGAATCCCCTTCTAGACGATTTTGACGGAAAATCGAGTGTCTTCTTCCCACAATGGCAGGAATAGGTGGCGTATCCATTTTGGATACTGCATTGACAAGAGTACAAGTCATAGCTTTTTAACTCTTCACATAATAAGGAATGTGTGGAATTGTCATTGGGGTATAGAGGAGGTGAAGAATGGTTAAAGGTTTCTACACCAGATTAACTAGTTCTCTCAGCATCACGTTGGGGTAACAGTCTGCTTATAGTTGGGCATATTCCAATGATAGTAAAGTGGATTCCATTGTACTAGGGATTATAACTTCAAAAGCAGCAACTTCATGCATCATCATGTGCCAAAATTCATGAAGAACTATCAGATGAGAATCTACCCTTAATTGAGTAGTAGGAAGAAGTGTAGTTTGTTAAAGGCACCCTAATTTCCTGGAAAATCAGAATGGGAGGTATGGATTGAAAATTACTACTCAATATATATTATTAATGATCATCCCATATCGAAGCATGATTTAGTATGATGATTCCTCCAAATAACCACCCCTGTCTCCTCTTTAAGACCCATGAGGGGTGGAATACAGTGAAAACAAGAAGTTGGAAGCGTCATTCAGCAACCTAACCACATAAATACTTCTTAGAGTCCCAAAATGAATGGAGAAAATATTGAGAAAGGTGGCTTGAAAGTCATAATGAGGAACCTTGGCAGTATGTCGATATTTGTAACAGGGAAAGTGTTCTTCCATCAACCCATACAGGAATTGATATGGTTTGATAAGATGATATGGGAGATTTATTTCTTGTATATGTCCCAAAAACTCATAATTCTAGGAGAGAGTAGGAAGGGACAAATTAATGGGTCAACCATATATTAGGGTGGCCACCATCATCAATGTATAGGCCAGAACCCCATTATATACATCATGGTATGGGAAAAGCCATCCACTAAAAAACATGATAAAGAAACCTTCTAATCTAAGCATGGGTGATACGTCTGGTAGAATCTCATATCCCCATATGGTATATCACCCTACTTTAAGGAAAGAACTATATGAACCTAGTGTCTGGTGGGACTGACATGATGGATGAGCTTGACTGTAGAAAGCCCTCAGTTTAGGTCTATTCGCCTTCATGAATAACCCTATCCACACCTCGAATTGGATAAGAGAACATGCTTGGTGGCTATGATCAATTAATAAATATTTCATTGCTAATAAACTCTTTGTCAAATGGGACACATTGTTATTGTCATCCAAAGCAGAGGCTACCGGGAGAAACTCATCATACATCTCTCTGAATAATGGGAGTCCTCCAAACTGGAGGATGTCCCAAAAGTTGATTCCCACCTCCTCATGAGATAAATGGATGGTGAAGGATTTATCCTGAGGAGAAGACTATAAACTGAGAAACCCAGAAAGAAATATATAATCCCACCACCTCCAATTGGTCAGGGGACTCCAAACAGGTCTGATATACCCAGAACACCCAGGACAACTAGTTGAAAAAAATCCTCTATCCCGTAGATCCCACTTGGTGCTCCACCTTCTGTTAGGGTTTTCTTGGGAGATGTTGATAATGGATGGTTACTCTTGGGTGCCTAGTCTCAGGACACCTTCGTGACACCCGAAATTGCCAGGAGTACACACCAAACCACATAATATAAAGATGTTCTCCTAAATCAAAGTGGATATGACTTCACCTACTGGGTAAATGTTGGCTCGATCATGTCCTTGAAGTGACTCGAAGAGAATTAAAGGGGTATTAGGGTTAGCCAATGGTATAAGAACATTATCAAGGAGACCAAATCCATAAAGTGGAAACTGCATATATAGGAGATAGGTTAGGAGCTATGGTATCAAGAATTTTTTTAAGAAGTTGTCATGAGAAATTATGTTGGATTTAAGATGATCCTCACTATTTCCCACCATGATCTCCCTTGTCTTCATTCATCTTATCCCAAAAGCCTATGAAGCGTCCATTATAGCCCACATAGAAGGATTAAAAAGTCAATAAAAATTAGTCCAATAATATTTGATTGGATAAATAGCTACAGAAGAATGGTTAAAAGACTTAAAATATGTCCGCATTTATGTCCACCTACTGTTACAGGAAATGGTACGTGGGAGGCATATCCTACATACTGCATATTCTATAGAAGCAACCACCACATACGTTTACGGTACACATAAACGTTTCACAGCGTGCAACCATGGTATAGGAACAATCTGCAAGGTGTTGGCCCATAGAGCATCGGTCGACAAATAGAATGGTTTGCGGAAGGTGGATACCGTGAACCTGTGCATCGTTAAGTTCATTTTTAAGGATCTTTGATTAAAAGATTAATTTTGGATTAATAATTCTTAAATTTCGGTTCTCCGGTTCAAGATCGGAATTCAGACACATAAGTAGCCTAATGTTATCCTACACAGAATCCAGATTTTAGGTTTAAAATTCCAAAATTCCATTCGTTAAAGTTGAAAATGTGGTTCGTTGGTAGTATAAAGGCTGAAAGTTATTTTTTCGGTACGTACGAAGCGGTTCGCGAAATGAATTTTTGCAAGAAGCATGGTATACCAAGGTAGAGGAAGCCAGGTAAGTCAAGAGAAATTTTCTACACAAGAAACTGTAAATGAAAAATGACATGGGCCCATATATGTAGTTTTGGTCCCCTCCGAACGGGCCTATTGGAACTACCGTGAACCATTTCAGTTCAGGACCACTTCTATATCGGAATTGTCCACTTTTCATTCCGAATGGACCCTATTCTGATGGAGGGAATTTGTAGGGTCCTAAAAATTCATACAAGGGAACTAAATACTCTTAAATCACTTTTCATAATGAGGAATGTACTCTTAAAAGTCTAGCATGGTGAATGGACTCAAATTAAGTTGCAAATTTCAGAATAAACTTGAAGGAATTCAAGTTTTCAATGGATTTCAAATGTCTTGCGTACAATCCCCAGGAATGGTTTGCTGACCACCTAGATCACAAATCACCAGTACATTAGACAATCTTTAAGGCACTAGCTTGCAGAGTGATGGATAGAAAACCCAGTGGCTTGTGAACCACATTGATAAAGGAATCATGTGTGGGAAGGTTATCCGCTTACCATATCGCAAACTCAATGGTACACAAATAAAGAAAAATGTTAGGCTTATGTGAACCATAATCACAAACCATATCCTATGGAAACCCGGTTTGACCGATTCTTCTGTGGGTTATGATCTTTTTTCATGGCCATCCACAAATTGTGCCACATGCCCAATAGATATAATTTCCCCAATGCTCTATAAATGGTGAAAAAAAGAAATTGAAAAAGATGGATGATGAAATCTGTAAGGGGAACCATAGGTTGGAAGAACTCAAGGAAGATTCCAGCTTCAGTCTCAAATCATCAGTGATTACCGAATTGTGAACAACACTCTCTGCATGTACAACCAGTAGTGAACCAGAAAACAAAGGAACTAAATAAAATATAATTGAACCACATACCTAATTTGTGAAACTACGAACCACATAATTCTCATGGATGAACTCCCTGGAAAAGATATTCCCCTGGACCCACCTTCAAAATGGTGTTCCGGATAGTGTATTGCTATTCAGATTCAACCCGGCACCACGTACTTCATCAGTAAGTGGATGGAACCCAAAGCGGCATGATAGAACGCATACCACAGTGGTGCGTGGTGGTCAACACTAATTCCTATGTACCATATCGGTACGTAAATGACCCCCCTGCCTGTATACAACTATTGTATGTGGAGCTTCCCCCATCTTGCATAAGAAATTAGTATGCAGAATGGGGTGTTTCCAGGTATTATTTCCTCTAGTTCTGATATCACCCATCTATTACCGTCCAATCCTCCATAATCACTCCGCAAACTAGTCCCCCAACATCATGAGAATTCCTCCTCCAAATCCACCATACCTGTATGATCAGACCATCAGGTGTATAAACGCACCCCTTTGAGGATAGATACCCATGGTAAGAGGAGTCACAAAGTCTCTCCCCACAATAGTCAGACTTCAGAAATGTCAGTGGGCCTACATTTCCATGGTAACATGGATTCCAACCTTGGGATTCCAATGTGAACCTCCCCGTTCTAGGGATTAATGATGATCACTTGATTTTCCATTCAATGAGGAATAATGACCAGTTAGAGGATTTATGTTCACTTCTTCTTTGACGAGGGAGAAACTCCTCACCTTCCCAGAACACATTCTGGGGCCCTCTCAATAAGGTAAGTCCCCAATCTGCCAAAACCATGCCACATGACCTTTAATGTCATTTCACATTGAAAGGATCATCACTCTATTCCCTTTCCCACCATCACCTCAACTTTGTCTACCACAGGCTCACCCTCTCCCACCAACAAGAGAGGAAGCATGTGGTTGGTTGGATCTCTCACATCCTCCTGTTTCTCACACCAAGCATGAATCACATGGGCTTAGAGGTTTGTGACGATTACAAAATCCACATAAATATAAACTATGAGAACTTAGATTTATGATCAAAACAGGATACGTAGGATGCCTACTCAAAGTCCTAAGCTCAAAACGGTGCACATCCAAAAGGGTTCACCCAATCATGTCTCCAAAAAAGGGAAGTTTCCATGCATAAGCCCCAGAAAATATAAACTACGAGAACTCTGAATCTAAATCAAACTAGTAAATGTAGGATGCCTAATTGAAGGCCCGAGCTCAAAAGGGTTCCCATCAAAAAGTGTTCACCCAACCATGCACCCTCAAATGGGAAGCTTCCATGTGTAAGCCCCAGAAAATCCGAACTATGTGGGTTTTAATTCCTCTCTCTAGGATACATAGAAAACCCATATTATGGGTCCGATCCAAACATCGAGTCAACTTCCATCCCACTTGGATGAAGATAAACTTCAGAGTGCCTTATTATATGGATTAAGCCAGCATTGCATCCGTATCATCAAATACATGTATGCCTATGATGATCCTGCCACCCATGCGTAACCCATGGACACACTCTTCAGGAATTAACCAAGGAATCACAAACATATGAACATGAATAAAATATTTAATAGAGTCCTAGAATAGGAAATAATCCTTCCCCAAAAGGGTGCAGTGAGCCTGAATTCCCATCTTATCGACCAATAGAGTCCTTTATTGTTGTTGGTTGAATCATCAATCAACGAGCACCTTCCTTTTGAAATAAGGTCCATGAATCATGGATACCAAGGCCGTTGGGTGTTTTTGGATCTAAAAAATAAACCTATTGGAGACTATATGAGAAACTTATATCCGAGGAGGACCGATTGCACAAGTACTTGGACCCATGAAATCACCCACTTGGACCATCTGACTTTGTCATATCCTACTCAATATGAAATGGGTTTATTACCCAGTCCCTATGGGGTTAATCCAACTCTTATTTAAAGGATAATGAGTAGAATAGGTTGACAAAAAAGGTTAATTTGAGGAGATATCATCCCTAAAAAAAGAGATCGGTGATGATTTTCATCAGACTGTTTCCTCAGCACCCGAAACGCACCACCTCTGAGGCAGAATAATCATCTTTTCTTAGGGTCACAAGGAAAGCTCTATAATCTTTCTTCCTTTTAAAATTATGATCAAATGTTTCCCGGGACTCTAACAGTGAAGAGTTTATAAAGTGAAGACTTTGAATTTTTCTCAACCAAATATTTATGAACTTTCTACCTGAAAAATCATGTTCTTATTTCACTAGTATTTTATGGTCTTACGATCAAGACCATCAGATCATTCTATTCACGGTTATACATCTTTGACTAATTCACACATAGTTTAGGATCCTTGTACAAGGACACAGTATCATGGGAGTGGTGCAAAATTTTCTAATTAGTACTTATAAGGTACATAGGACTCCAACACCCTTTTAAGTGAATGATGATGGTGTCCTCATTTGCTGCTCACGGTTCTTAAATTTGGAGTATTTATGTGAGACAATTATATCAAGGATGATCAATAATCACATTGACCTGATGAGTTTCACTGTGATATTTTTAGGGATCATAAGGATCATAGGTCCTTTATTCCAAGGAGTATACACTATTGTTTTATGGGTCAGGGTCCATTTAGTAGATATAACTAGTTCATTATCATGAATAAGGGAACCCAATACATTACATGGTTCCTAGGATGATTACAGGAATATGAGTTTCCCAGGACAAGAAGTGTGATTTATATATTAAGGTGCTCAAAAGGATGATGAAATAACCCCAAAAAAAATTCAATGAGGGTAAAGATCATGTGTTCCATTTATAGTGAGTGATGATGAATGTTCTTCTATTTAGTTTAACATTAGGAATTTGGGATTCCCTTTCTATACAATTTATCATCATTTGGATCTGATGTAATTATAGCGTAGTTTAACATCATGTGACAATTAATGCTCATATAGTTTAATATAAGTCATTAAGTTAGTCCTCCATGTAGTATATCATCATGAGTTCAGTCTGTGTCTATTGATATTAAACATCATGCGGTCATGACATCTTATGTGCATTTTAATAGCACGTGGTAAGTATGAAATGAACGGATGTGGAATTATAAAATGTATGCTATGAGAAAACTTTCATTTGTCAAGGGTATTCAAATTAATGAGTCATTTTCAAACTTTCATAATCTAATGGGTTGGTTTCTATATGTGAGGACACCTTTTTCATAGATCTTAATCATATGTAATAAATTAATATATAGATTTTAATTGCATGTAGGAGAAATTATTTTTTACAACAATTCCTTTTAAGTAGTTTTAGGTCATTTAATTTATATCATTAATGCCTCCCAGATTGCCTCATAATAATCATGATCATGTTATATGGGTAAATCCAATCCTCTAGAATCTTATGAATAATGCTTGGTGATAAAAACAATCAGTTAATCAGGAATAATTCATTCGATGATGGCTAGGTGTGGATAAATATGAAAGAAATTGGTTTTTGATCTAAAAATGGACAAGTTACTTTATTAATAGAAGGTGACTAGATCATGAATTAAATTTAACTAATTGTAATATTAAATTTATTTATCTATTCTCCCCCTTGGTTCCCTATTAATTTCTTAAGGGAAGAATAAAAAAACAAATGGATATTCCATAATAATTCCTCATCATAGATGTAACTCATATTTGGAAAAAGGATTAGACATTTTTCTTTAAGAATATCAAGGTTAGGCCTTGGGTGGAGAGGCCTAGTGTCACTATTTATCCTATAGGGACACCAATAAAGCTATAAATATTTCATTATGGTTCTCAATTTAGATTGAAAATGTGTTTTGGGGGTAGGTCACTTTTATTCTTGAAAAGAATAGTCACCAACTATCTTCATGGTGAATGATCTCTAACTATTTATTATATCATTAAGTTGAAGGGATATTCAATTGGGAGAGTATTTTACTAGTGGGGGAATAATTATAGTATTGTGTATAAAGAATTATAAAATTATCAATATGGGATAAGCACTAGGGAAGGTTGTCACATGGGAAATCATGTGGCTGGGCCTAGGATAATACCCAAGCATCGCTACATATCATTACATGTCATGAATCAAGCTACACATGGTCATTATATGTTAAAGGTCCCCCAAATATATATGATTCATATATTGGGTTGGAGGAATTTTATTTTCTACCTTGTATATTTTATTAGGGTATCATGGAGAAGGCATTTTTTGAACATTATGGTTGGGAGTAGGCTAGTGAATATTATAACCACTACATATCCTATAAGAATATTAATCAAGAAACATGTAGTTCTTGTATTTGGGATTACCTACATTTATTTGGATCACATGTAAAAAATATGGGTAATTTTTGGTTAATACCTATGTGAACCTTGACATAAAATATGGATAAAGGGTTCTCTAACCAAATCAATATCTATAAAAAGGGGAAGGTAATTTCAATATTCTATTCTAGTAGGGAAGGAAAAATTCAACACTAACACATTCA
The DNA here is from genome assembly GCA_963277665.1 of Viscum album. NCBI lineage: Eukaryota > Viridiplantae > Streptophyta > Magnoliopsida > Santalales > Viscaceae > Viscum > Viscum album. The sequence goes on from OY728140.1 coordinate 509,065,116, forward strand.
AATGGATGGTGGCAACATATCCTTGCATATTTCTAGGACTCATATATTAAGTGGGTCACATATGATGGCCTACTATACGTCGTTTTAGGTCTTACATGATAGACCAAATATTGTACCATTTAATGTCATGTGAAAAGGAATATATGAGAGATTATGTTTTATGTAGGTGAATCTTGATAACAATTGGATTCCTGAGATATATTAAAAGATTGATACATTTTGGTCTTCATAAGAGATCCATACCCTATAATGTAATTTTACAATAATATGATGTTACAATCATTAATTTATAATTTTGATATCTGCATCATTGAGAGTATCTAAATACACTTGAATTTTTGTGTTTTGGGAAGTGTAAAATATAACATAAGGTTATATGAGTCAATAGGTGGTGAAAATTTGTGGGTACATGATAATAATTAGTAATGGAGGAATACTATATCACACACAGTTAGGATAATAATTATTGGGTTTAAGGGGGACCTCTAATTTGGGTCTATAAAATCCCTTAGGAATGATCTATAATGAAATGTGTTATTCAATAGTTTATCCTATTAGGTTCCATTTAGATTAGTTAGTCATTCATACTAATTTTCTATAGGGGAGAACCAAGAGTGTGTGGTCTGAAGGCCCATGGAATTACAAGAGAAAATTTGATCATGGAATTTGTTGGTATCAACATAAATATCAAATGTATGAAGATTGTACATGTAGAACATATTATTCAGCATTCTCTTAATCACCATACAGGTTATTCAAACATTTATTGAACACATTTCATGGGTGAAGGGATAGTAATACCCCTCTCTGATAGACAATTACCAAGAGGGATGATATTTCCTTTGTGAATACCTCACGTCATGCTATTTAATTTCATGATACATGGACACAGTTCCATATTATTTAATGTAATGACTCACAATTAAGATATTCAAAAATTCTTTCCATTTTCACTATGATCAAAGGATTTATTCTTGGTATGAGAAACAATATATCACTTGGGAGTCTATTGAGATATATGAGAGTTCATTATAATGAATATGTGGGGACATTCACATTTTGATATGAGCAAGAATATCTATAAGGATTTGAATATCATGGAGGGACATGTTTTAGATGATGAAGATTCATATATGGGACTACAATTTTAGAACCATTAATCCCCACACAACCCATAGTTTGGGTATAATGAAACATGTAGTTCTTATATATGGTCTATCATGGGGATTAAACACATACAATGGGATGTGGCATTTAAAATTTTCTACACATATCTAGGTCATGTGTAGTGGATTGTCTATTAAGTGACATAAAGGATTCATAAAAAAGGAAACCATGTTTGGATGAGGTTTTCGTGCCAGGATGAAGGTGGGACTATATTTTCCATCTATAGATTAATTGGGTAAAACAATATGTGATATGGTAAACCTCTACCCATGAATACTTTTAGGTAGACTCGGAATTCACATAAAAGGATAGGATTTTACTATAAGCTAAACATATGTTTTCAAATTAAATTCATGGAATAAGGATTTCATCTAATGAGGACATAAGATGTCTCATTGTTTACTATCATTTGAACAGGATGTGTCATGTGTAGTTTAACATCATATAGTAAGTTTGTTCCATGTACAACATAACTTCATGCAATAAAGATGTTCCCTATGATGTTTAATATCATCTGATACAGAATTACTCAGTGTAGTTTAACATTTTACCATAAGGATGTTGGGTGTTGCATAGTTTAATGAGTTGTCACCAATACTTAGGTGTGAATGGATAAAACACTGATACATTATAGACTTCTCATGAACATGAAAAAAATTATGAAATAAACCATGTATTTAAATTTTTGGATCATGGATGATAGTCTTATTATTTTTACAATTAGTGATATAATATTAGAGAATCCAATCATGTGATTAAGGGAGACTTTTACACTATTTAAAAAAACTACTAGGCACAAGGTCATATGCATTGTGTTACTCACCAACGAATCAAAATGGGGTCCCTTCAGAATGGACAATCTTTATGTAGAAGAAAAAATATGGTATGGTATCAATATCTATGGAATCCTAGGATAATATTCACTGAAGGAATCATTCTATTCAATCTTGAAAATGGGCATGAATTTTGTTTGGTAGAAAAGGGTTTTCCAAAGGGATTCAAAATAGTTCAAGGTTATGAAATCACATGTTACCAATGTAAAATATTTACTAAATGCACATTTGAATATAGGTTATAAATTTTTTACAAGTGGGAATATAAATAGGGAAAAAAACTAAAGGAAATTGGGAATTAATACTAAAAAAATAACCCAAAAGGAAAAGGTATATGAATACAATGTTATAATCTTGTTTTGAAAATGAGTAGGATACACAAATGTGTAACATCAAGGGTATGTAAATCCAATATAATAGTTGGGTGTTGTGAAGTAAAAATCATAACCCAAAGATATCCAAGTCAATAAGAGGTGGATAATGGTGGGTATTGGTTGAAAATTAGTAATGGTGGAAGCCAGTGTGACACACAGTATGGATAATAGAACACGAGATTAAGGGGAACCTCTACATGGGGAAAAAATACCATATAAAAATATCTAAGGCATTTTTTTATGTTCTAATGAATCCTCATGTGGAAATTTTATATTATCCATGCCATATTAACAATATTCTATAGAGAAGAACCAACATTATGTGGGCCTAAGGCCAATAGAATGCTAAGATAATTTAAATATAATGAATCAGTTGGTATTAAGTAGGATATCTGTGGTATGATGTTGGATAATGGATAATATAATATTCAAAAATGGTTTTGAAACACTACAGTGTATGAAATTTTGTATTGAACACATTTTTAGGTTGTGATAGAAAACATGTGATTCTTGAGTATAAAATAATCAGAAGGGATGAACTACCCAATAATAATACATCTTGTTTTATAGATTAATGTTATATGACAAGGAAATCATCCATGTAGTTTAACAACATGCAATATGTATATATTATATTCATTTTAAAATCTCGTTGTAATTTCATTGTACATTTATTCTAATATAATGTTATAAGGATGTCTTGGGCATACTCCTCCTGCTGGCTAGACCCCAGAAGTCTCTTCTCTAGGTATCCTACTGACCATGGTGATGTGTTTCTAGTGGATAGTGGGGAACTATATATGGTTAATCCTAGTGTTTTTTCCCCTCTATATGTGATGGTATCTTGAAAAAGGGAGGATTTTATAGTTTGGGTAAGATATCACCCTAGGGATGTCCTCTAATGTGTATGTTAGGATTAGTATCCCATTAATCAATATGTATACCATTGAGAGGAGTTATATCATGGTATTTGTAACTTTATTCTTCAGATGAAGAGTCAGAGAACCCTAGAGGTGGAACATATATTCATTTTATGTCTTTAAGAATCCCAGGGTTGAGTAGTAATATGGGTCTACAATGTTGATGTTAGTGGAGTCCACCGATGAACAACTACTGATGTGGGAATATGATGCATATTTTGAGAAGCTGTTATACTATGTTGATGAGATATTGTGTTGATAGCAGGAATATAAGGAAGACTTTGTGTGGTTTCATTAATATAATGGTCAAACCAAGTTGATGTAGGGGTATGAGTCAAATACAAAATTTTCATTCCTTTTAGGAATATATTGATGAACCATTGTATTGAGGGAAAGAATATATGCCTCATCTTGTATAGCCTGTAAAGGATTCTTGTGCAGTATTTCATTGGTAGGAGAAAAAAATGTGTCTGCATCCGATAAACTACTTGAATATGTTGAGTATATTTTTTGGTTGGGACATGAGCCTTCCCTAAGTTGATTTCCAAAATGTTTTGACAAGATCCAGTCACAACCTGAATATTACCCCTCTTAAATTTCATTAGAGTATGTCATTATGTTTCTATAACATATATATAAAACTATCCTGCGTTGATTAAAAATCAATGTTGATGAACCCTAGTAGTAATGGGGACATGCGACTGGTCATATTCCTTTGGAGTATCCCAATGGATTTCTTGGGGAGAAATATGCATCTATCCTAAAGATATTTCGTAATATGGTTGAAGATCCCCAGTTATATTGGGGATATGTTAATGGTACCGTGCTATTAGAATATGTCACTGGGTTTCCTTGAAAAGAAAACTTTCCTATCATAAGGTGATTTCAAAATAAGATGAAAACCCATAATTAGAATGTGGATATGATTCTGGCCATTTTTCTTTCATGTATGCCACTAACTTTCTACGATTGGAATATGTGCATGTCTTGAGGTGATTGCTAAACATGATAGATGAACCCCTGTCAGAATGGGGATATGAGGTAGTCATTCCCCTTTGGAATATCCAACCAGCTATATTCTATAGAAATATGTTATTTTTCTAATGTGATTTAAAAAATTATTTGATGAGCCCCAGTCAGAGTAGGGATATGAGACAGTGTTGTGCCATTAATGTATGTAAATTGGTTTCATCAATAGGAATATATGACCTTCCTGAATTTAATTCCAAACTAGGTTAGTGAACCCCACTCGTAATAGGGAAATTATCCTAGTCCCAATCATTTGTATTATTTATCTAGATTTCATAGATTGGAATATAGGAATATCATGAGGTGGTTCCCAAACTAGGATAATGAACCCCAATTAGAATGTTGATGTGTTTTTAGTCTTTGAATTTAGAGTATGATGTTGGATTTCATATATTAAAATATGTTCTTATCCTAAATTGATTTCCAATATTGGTTGATGAAACCCAGTCAAAATGGGTATATGATCCCGGTCTTGAGCTGTTGTAGCATTTATCTCACATTCTTCAACTGTAATAGGTTACATTCCCAAGGTGATTTTCAAATGAGGTTGAAAATGCCAGTAATAATAGGGATACGATTCATGTCATTTTCTATTCTATTAAAAAAATATGTGGATAATAATATAGGATGGGAAAAATAATATGTGATTTATCTAGAGTATTGATTTGTTCATTTAGATCACGGTGATATGCATATCTGGATATTTGGGAGGTAATATGTGCATGTCTCTATATCATCACAAAAATATTCTGATGAAGCTCTTATATTTCTTCAAGAATGTATTTGAATTTTAGAAGTGTGTAAGCATGTTCATAGGCGTGAATGTTCTTGGTGTCTAGAATACACCATCATGTGTAATCTATTGAATGGGGATATATGACCACTCATGTCCTCCGTGTTAAATAAAAATATACCAATGTGATTCATGTACATAGAGGGGGGCATTTTCTTTCCCTAGGCTTTCTTCCAGGATATGATTGAATATTTTCATTGATAGAGTAGGTTCATTTACCTGGGATTTTATTAAAGGGTTGGATAATTTTTTTTGATTTAAATGCCTTTTTATGGAACTATGCGAATGATTAACATGATTAAAAGTGTTTTGGTGGTGTCTGTGGCTTGTTCGGAGTCTGGAACCAAGTTTTGATCTGAAAATGACTTGGCACATAGCTTGTGCATGACCTATGCACAGTTAGACTAGACCGTGAGAGTGGTATGAAAAGTTCATGTTTTTGGGTAGAGCACTTTCACATGACTAGCGCACGGTTAGTCAAACCATGTAGGGTAATCGTGTGAAGTGCCCTCTTAGGTAGAGAGGTGCGCACAATTTCTACATGGTTTGGGAAATAGTGTGGGTAAACCGTGTGATAGTACTGTGTTTTTTTTCATATTTGAAATAAAAACAAATTTATCCTTTTTAAACAAAAAGTGGGTTTTCTCCTCTATGCCCTCCATGAATCCTCTCCTTTGGTGCCTAGGGTTGGAATCAAGCCCTTCCCTCCACCCGACTTCTATTTCGATCACCTTCATCTCATCAGATCCTTAATGGTAAATCCTTGATTCCATTTTAGTTGTTCTTGATTATTGAAAGTAACGACTGAAATATTTTTATTTCAGATCTTATGCCCTAATATCACATTCTTCATCCTTCCTTCATATTTCTTCCAAATCAGGACGAATCAAGACTTGATAGGTGATGATCTTTTTACTAACGAGGCAAGGTATGTTGTTTGAACTTTATTTTAGATTTTATTTGGTGTTTTTCATGTGTTTATCCTCTAAACAATCTTTTAGACTTTCTGGCAAGGTATCATTTTGATTGAGTTTCTTTTAGTAGCTATATTTGGACCTAGTGAGGTTGACCATAGGTTCTTTTTAGTGGAATTTTCACCCATAGCTCGTTTCAAGGACAACTAAGGGGTAAGACTTAAGTAAATAGCTTTTTTATGCTAGTTTAAACCAACCAATGGGTGTTCACTTTTTATTTCCTAGTTTGTGGAATCCCTTAGATTCCTTTATATATTGAGTAGCTTTATTTAGAGATGTACTACCTCCTTGCTTAATGAATATCATGTAATGCCTCATCTATTTCAATATTTTGGAATATTAAATGGGTAATATGGATGGGTATACCTGTATGAAATGGATAATGGCTTGTTAAATGGTTTATATGGGGGGGGGGTAGGCCCATATTTTTATGTTGATAAATGGTTTGCATGAGTGGGTATATTCATAGATTGTGTAGGTTGATGTGAGTGGGTGTACTCACATGGAATGTTGTTTAAATTGATTTTTTAATTGAATACTTGAATGATTCGTTTGATAGATGCCTTGGATTTCTCTCCATGACTCTGGAACATGGTTTTGGATGCCATGGATTGAGTCTACCCTTGGGTTTTGATTCTTTGTGATGCCTTAGGCATTGTTACCCCATAGATCTAGCCTGATTGGGATCACATAGGAATTTCCATTTCCATGCTCCTAAGACCCCAAATAGTGACTAACCATGTTTCCACCAGGGATGCCCCTAGGAATCAATGGGCTGACTTAGACAAGCTCCTTATATCCAGCCCTTCGTGGTCTAGAATTTATTAATTGGACTCCTTGGTCTGTTGACACCTTGGATCCGGATCTTGCGGTCTAAACTTCACTATACGGCATGACCATGTGATATTTGACATTACTATATAGAGTGGCCATGGGATGCTTGACCTCTCCATACAGAATGGCTGTGGATGGATTGATACAGATGGATGTACATCATGGTGTTGTGACTTCTTTATTTACATGATTATAGTTTCCTTGTTTGGAGCTGACTCTCTTTTGCAGGTATCCTTGAGGGATTTTCGGTTTTACTTGTTTCAGTAGAAATATTCCATGGGTATATGCACTTACTTTACTACTTGTTTACACTGTATAATGATTTTTAGAATTTCCATTAGTAATATATATACCTAAGTGGTTTCCATGAAGGATGTTTATCTTACACCCTCTTTGGGACTCGTTGGATACCAAAATAGATTATATGGTTGCAGGTGATAATAAGGGAAAGTGACCTAATACTGGTTTTTGATTGTTGATTTGGATTAGGGGAGAATAGGACCAAGATGAGGCTCATGATGTGGGGATTCCTTTTTGGTCTTTTGTTCCTTTTGGGACACTTGTATTGTACTGTATTACCATGTACTGTTCTGGGTGCTTTCTAGATACTGGTACCATCTGCATCATTTTTTATATGAGACACTTATTGTTATTGATATGTATATTCCTTCATGTCTTGATTTCCCTTGTCTTATTATTTATTCTCTCCCACTATTGCATGTTTTAACTTCCGTTGTGATACACTATAAATGAGGGAAAAGTCTACCCACTGACTGACCTAGGCCATCACTGCTAGTCAGTAGCCTCTGGAGTTTGGTGAAATTTTCATGAGGCCTTCTGACCAACCAGGCTCAAGGCACCATTTCAAGTGGCATCCGAGTTCAGGACATTACAAAGTGGTATCAAGAGTTTCCTTTTCTGGTTTGACTTACTATTTGGTGATATTATATATGGATAAGAAGGAAATGGAGTTTGGTAGTAATCTATTCCTGAGAGTAGCTACCCCTTGTATAGGGAAAATCAAAACTTCCTCAAATTGAATTATGATTTTCTACTTTTTGGCTGTTATAGATGATTTTATTTCACCATGGTGTGTCACACTTGATTTCTACTAATAATATTGAAGCAATTTTGGGTTCTATATTAGTTTCAACATGATGAGATGATGGTGTGTCATCTCATGTATCATAGACAGTTTTTATAATCAAATTCCATGCAATATGCCATGCCATCTCAGATTCGTTATATATTTCATGTTCTTGTGATAGTTGATGTGATAACAGTGCCTGCTATTGAATTAGTTGGATGTAGTACATAATGGTGTGACTTCATATTTCAATCCATAAAGAGTATGTGCCCTTATGAATTGGGAAATTATGCGCCGATGGAATGTAAATGATTGAATGAACTAGTTATATGTATGGTTTTAATGGGAACCATGTTTTGGGTTTATGAGGTGCTATGGGACCTCATGGATTTTAAAATTTGTAAACCCATGGTGGAATTTCCAAGCTAACTGTATGGAAATTGAATCATGAATGGTGGATAGAGACATGACCTCGACCCGAAATTTCAGTGGGAGAGTGGCATTGTTTCTAGTGGTTTCGTAGCTGTTCCTTAGAAAATCCATGCATTAAGAGTAGGCTGTGGGATGACTTGGTTTCTAGGAGGGTTTTGACTTGTACTACTCTTTTGAGCTTTATCCCATGATTTTGTTCTTTCTTGAGGCATGAGTTTGTAATTTTAGAGACATATCACCATGACAACCACCAGTGGTATGCCACAATGGAGTTGATGAACATACTTTGGAGATAGTGGGCCACAAGCTACTGGTTTATACTCTTATAGTTCCAACTAAGGCACCTGTGGCTGTTATAGACACATGTGTTGAGGCACAATTCCATGAGGGTTTCATTCAGTATATAAAGATGATACAGGGAGCACCACAGCCAGCCTTGACTATGGATGACATAACACAGTTGTTCCAACTGCAGAATCCTCCTACATTTTTTGGGTTTGGAAAACCAAAGGCTACAGAGCTATGGCTAGAGAGAACGTTAATGATTTGTGAGCATTTGGAGATGAATTTTGAGTGGAGGATCAATCTCATGATGTATATTCTATGTGGACTTGGAAAGCGCAGGTGTGACGTTGTGAACAAGGCTGATGGGCTGTGGAATATGGGTTGGGCTAAATTCCAAACCCACTTTTAGGAATACTTTTACATGATACTATGCATGCAGAGTGGGATAGTGAGCTCATGCATCTGGTGTAGGGAATGATAATGGTTATGGAATAATTGAAACGCTTTACAGATATTTAGTGTTTGGCACTGATGTATCTTATAGATTAGATACCAAGGGAGAGACACTTTAAGGAAGGTCTAAGACATGCTATCAGATCTATGGTCAATGTGTTAAGGTTTCCTTCTATTACTGGTATTGTGAATTAGGCATTGATTATAGAGAGGAACCGGAGGGAAGCTGGGGGTACAGAATAAGGAAGTGTTGTTTCATGCCGTATTGGATATACATCTTCGGGAAGGAAGCTCTGTTTTGAAGCTTCCCTTGATGCGAGTGTTAGTCAGGTTGTGGGGGGAGGAAGCTTGGTGTTTTTCCACCAGTGTGGTAGGTAGAGCCATATGAAAAATTATTGCGACCATGACCTAGTTGAGTGCCGAGCTTGCGGCAGGATGAGAAACATGCAACAGTTTTGTAGGACCTTACCTCTAGCTGCAAGTGGTAGGGGTCATCTCTGACATTTGATTTAGGAGCAGGGTCTTTAGCACTGCATCATCCTAGGAGATAGATTACTATAGGGTGGTGAGGAAAGGGTAGTGGTTGTCATGGCCAAGGTAGCCAGACACCGAGTTCTTAGAGACAATAGGGTGGATCATCTTTGGACAGCCAGACAGGGTCTTGGGGCTGTGGTGCATGATAGATTTGTACAGTACAAAAAACCCAACATGTGTATGATCTTATACTATCTACAATGAGAGGTAAAATCATAGTAGGTTATTATACTGAATCTGGTCCATTCTATACAGGTTTATCTCACAGTTTTATCTCTTCACGAGCGGTAAAAAGCCTTGGGCTTTTGGTTTTTCTTTCTGCGGATGATTTGACACAAGACATATCAATAAGAGTTAGAATCAGTGATGTATGCTAGTTCATGGAGTATCCCATTAAGGTTGGTGGTTACCACTTTCTCTGGAGTATATATGTCCTCGAGATGACATGTTTTGATGTCATTCTCAGAATGAACTGGCTCATGGCTTATCGATCATACGTTGACCTCCATCACCGTAGGGTGACTTTTATATCACCAGAGGGTATAATGATTATTCAAAAGGGTGAATGGGATGTCCATGTGAGAAGAGATGGACCCGAGCATCATGGGGTTGGTGGTATGATAGACCTTATTGCTAGTTTGTTTATGGATTATCAGGAAGTGAGTCTTGCTGAATTTCCTCCAATGGTTGAGCACTCCAGGGATGTATTTCTTAATGTCTTTTCTAGTTTTCCTCCCAAGAGAGAGGTGGAGTTATCCATCGAGCTAGTTCTAGGAGCTATGCTAGTATCCATTACTCCATACAGAATGGATACGATGGAGTTGTAGGAGCTCAAGAGGCAACTTGAGGAATTAGAGTTGAAGGGGTTTATCAGAACCAATACTTCTCTATGGGGTTCTCTAAACCTTTTGCAAAAAAATATGGATGAAAATATTAGGCTATGCATGGATTATCTAAAACTAAACCATCTCAAGGATAAAAACTAATATCTTTTTCCACAAATATATGAACTTTTAGATTAGATTAAAGGGTCCTGAGTATTCTCGAAGAATGAATTGATGTTAGGATATCACCGAGTGCGTGTTTGACCTACAAACATACCTCATACAACCTTTCATTGTAGGTATGTGTTGTACAAGTATCATTTTATGCTATTTGGTCTGATGAAAATTCCATCAGTTTTCATGGCTCTGATGAACTGAGTGTTTTATCCTTACTTGGATTCTTTTGGGGTGGTCTTCATGAATGATTTATTATTGTATTTTCAAAATAGTCATGACCTTTCCAACCATATTGAGATCATTTTTAATACACTGAGAGAGCATCAGTTATATGATATGCTTGCAAAGTTCCACTTTTGGAAGGATCCAATTCATTTCATGGGTTAGATCATCTTGGAGATATAATTTTCAGTGGACCTAGAGAAGGTTAGAGCTGTAGTTTCCTGGGAACAAACCAAGAACATTTTTGAAAAATGGAGTTTCTTGAGGCCAACTGGCTACTATAGTCATTTTATACCAGAAATATCATTCTTGGAAGCACCGTTTATTGGATTGAATGATAAGTGTGTGAATTTTTGGTGGTCGTAATCATGTGAGACCACCTTTTTAGAGATTAAAGGGAGGTCGACATCAACACCAGTCTTGATACATCCATAGAATGGAATGATCTATGCTATGTACTATGACGCTTTAGGTATTGGGCTGGGGGTAGTGATGATGCAGGGAGATTGAGTCGTGGTATACAGGTCTTAGTATTTTAGGCCCCACAAGAATAAATACCCTTCACAAGATCTTGAGTTAGCTGTAGTCGTTCTAGCATTGCGCTGTTGGAGGAACTATTTTTTGGGAGAGCATTTTGTAGTGTACACTGACCACAAAATCTAGAAGAATATACTTATTTAGCGTGATATGTATTTGAGGCATCAATGGTTGGTGGAGTACCTATATTACTTTGACATCGAGGTTACCTGCATGCATAGAAAGGTAAATTCAGTATCAAATTCAATAAGAAAGAGGACTCAGATATATGCAGTGCAACAAACATAAAGTGAGTGGCAGCTGATGGTGTTATTTTCTGAGATGCATCTAGAGGTTCATGACAAACAAGGGTAGAATTTTCATTCATCCTTATCAGTTAACTCTACCCTATTGGATAGATTTAAGATGACATAGCTATTCGATTCTAAATCCCTAGTTCTACAAGAAGGTGTGGAAGGTGAGGACCCTCCTCCTTGTTGGACAGTCAGAGAGGATGAGATCATTCATATCCATGGATTTTTCTGAGTTCCAATGGATATAATTGAAGAGTTAAGTTGGGAGTTTCTTGCTTCAGCTTGGGCAGTGCATCCTGGGGTTACCAATATGTGATGTGACCTGCAACTTCAGTACAGTTGGCTAGTAATGAAGAGAGAGGTAGCTAGTTTTGTTACGATATATTCCACCTTTCAGTAGGTGAATGTGGTACATCAGCAACAAGTTCATCTTTTACAGTAGTTACCAATCCCTGAGTGGAGATGGGATGTTGTCGTGATGGATTCCATGATTTTTTTCCAAGATCAGCTCATGGTAATGATGTTTTGTGGGTTTTTATTGATATTCTTATGAAGGTCGCACATTTCTTGTTGATCAAGGAGACCCTTAATGTTGATGATATTGGAATGTTGTAAATTTTAGAGGTGGTGCAATTACATGGGGTCTTACACACTATAATTTTAGATAGGGACACCCACTTTATGTTTCATTTATGGCAGATCCTTCAAAGGGAACAGCGTAAAAAAGTGCTTCTAAGCACAACATAAAACCATTTGATTGATGCTCAGTCAGAGCATATGATACAGGTTCTTGTTGAAATGTTTTAAGCATGCATTATGAATTTTTGGGGCTCATGGTAGAGGGAAATTCCCCTGGTTGAGTTCACCTACAATAATAGTTATCAAGAGACAATATCGATGAAACTTTATAGGTATTTATATGGTATTCCATGTCGTTCTACCTTGTGCTGGCTATAGACATGAGAGGAAACTTTACTAGGACTATGTATCATGCATGAGACTTTTGAGTAGGTCTAGTTGATTTAGAAGTGGATGGATATTCTACATTCCCACCCGGAATCATATGTCGATCACCAAAGATGACATATAAAGTTAGAGGTCATGGATCATGTTTTATTATGTATTTCACCAAGGTTGGGACCTAGAAGAATTAGGATACATGGTAAAATTTTACCAAGATATGTCAGGCCGTTCAGGATTCTGGAGAAAGTCAGGTCGACTACCTATCGGTTACAGTTACCTCAGGGGTACTAAGCCATTCACGACTTCTTCCATGTATCTCAATTGCACTTCTTCCACTAAGACCTATCTCACATATTTTTTCTTGCGGAGTTTGAGCTTTCAGGTTGATGCATCTATTAAGGAGCATCCGATTCGAATAGTTTACAAGAGCATGAAGGTTCTTTGAGGATGGTCAATTCCTCTAGTATGGGTACTATGGAAGCCAAACCATTTTCATGATGAGACATGGGAGATGGAGGCCAACATACATACTCAGTGGCCAAATTTTTTCTCAAATGAATCTTGACCACCCTCTAGATAGCAATTTGAGGACAAATTTTTACAAAGGGGAAAGATTGTAACAACCTAGGTTTTCGTACAATGTATAGAACCTTTTATTTTTGTTTTAAATGCCTTTTTATTTCCTTATGTGAATTCTTAACTTGATCATGAGTTTTTTTGAGGTGTCCAGTGTTTGTTTAGAGTTTAGAACAATGTTTTGGGATGAAATTGACCTAGCACATGGTTTGTGAACGACATGTGAATGGTTAGTCTAAAACCTATGAAAGGTATGAAAAATGATGGTTTTTAGGAAGAATGCATTCACATGACTAGAGAAAGGTTAGTCAACAATGAGGGGTAACTATGCAAAGGTCCCCACTTAGGAAGAGAGGTGCACAATATTTCGTCACGGTTTGAGAAATCGTGTGGGTAAAGAATTTGACCCAACTATGTTGTTTTTTTATTTTAAATTAAAATTTTATTTTCCTTTTTAAACTCCAATTAGGATTTCTCCTCTTTTCACAACACCCCTCTGTAGAGCCTATCCTTTGGAACCTATGGTCAGAATCAAGCCCTACTCTTCGTCCGACTTCCATTTAGATCATCGTTCATCTTATCAGATCCACAAAAATAAGTCCCCAATTACTTTTTTGTCATTATCAATTCATCTGAACAATTACTGTGCTAATTGGATTTAGGCTTGTATTCCCTAATATCCCATTCTTCATCCGTTCTTCATATTTCTTCCAAACCAGGATGGACCAAGACATGATACTGGATGAGTTGTCTAATAATGTGGTGAGGTAGGTGGTCTATATTTTCTTCCAGATTTTATTTGGTGTTTTTTTAGGAATTCAACCTTTAAACCATTCAACATAATTTCTATAGAGGTTCCTTTTTTGAGAGAGTTGCTTTTAGTATTTGTAGTTGGAACTAGTGAGGTTGAATATTTGTTCTGTTTTGGTGTGTTGGCACTCACTGCTTGTTTTGAGGTCACTTGAGGGGTGTGCATCATAAGAATAGTGTGTTTATGCCTGTTTAAACCACCCAAGGGGTGTGTGATTGATATTTCCATGTTATAAGAAGCCCTTAGATGCCTTTATAACTTGAGTAGATTGCTTAAGAGATGTACTACCTCCATGCATAATAAATATCATGTTATTCCTCATCTATTTCGATTGTTAGGCATGTTAAATGGATAATATTGTTGAGTATACCAAAATGAAATTTATAATGGCTTGTGAAATGGTTTATATGGGTGGGTAGGCCCATATGTTTAATTTAATAAATTGATTTTATGAGTGGTTATACTCATTCATTGTGTAGGTTGATGTGAGTAGGTATACAAAAATGGAATGTTGTTTAAATTTAATGTTTAATTGAATGCTTGAATTGTTGGTTTGAATGATTCTTTGGACTACTCTCCATGGATCTAGAACATATTAGTGGTGGCCTTAGGTTGACTCTTCCCCTTAGGTATTGATTATGTGGGATGCCTCCAGCCTTACTACCCTGTAGATCTGGCTCTCTTGGGCTTGCATAGGAATTTCTATTTCTATGCTTCTAAGACCCTAACCAGCACCTAACTAAGTTTCCACTAGGGATTCCCATGGGACTTGATGGGATGACTTTGACAAGTTCTTTGGATCCAGCCTTTTTTGCTCTAGAATTTATTACTTAGATGCCTTGGTTTGCTAACACCTTGGATCTGACCCTTGTAGTATGCACTTCACTATATGACATGACCCTAGGATATTTGAATTTACAATACGGTGTGGCCATGGGATACTTGACTTCTCTATATATCATGGCTGTGGATTGCTTGATACGGAAGGATGTACGATGTGGTCTTGTGACTTGATTTTTTATTTGTTTATAGCTTCCTTGTTAGAAGATGACTCTATTTCACATGAAGCCTTGAGAAATGTTTGGTTTTACTTTTTGCAGTAGACATGTCCTATGGGCATATGCACTTACTTTACTACTTTCTTACACTTTCTAGCACTTTTGTAGAGTTGCTGTTAAAAATGCATAGTCCTGGGCAGTTGATTACTTAGATGTTTATCTTACACCCTGTCTGGGCCTCCTTAGGGACCCAAATAGATTATATGGTTATAGGGGATGATAGGGGAAAGAGCCCTAGTACAGGTTGTTGAATGTGGATTTGGAGCAGGGGAGCATAAGACCATGTTGAGGCTTTCGATGACGGGATGCCTTTTTGGTCCTTTTTTTGGGACACTTGTATTTTATTGTATTACCATGTACTATTCTGGCATCTTTCTAGATACTTATACCATCTACATCATTTTTATATGACACTTCTTGTTATTGATATACATATTCCTGCTTATTGTGCTTTCTATTGTCTTCTTATTTATTAGCTTATTCTATTGCATGTTTTTTACTTTCGCTGGGATACTCTGTTAATTATGGCATAGTCTACCCACTCACCCAACTAGGCCCTCATTTCTAGTAGGAAACCTCTAGAATTTCTGGAGATGTGCTTGAGGACTTCTGACCAACTGGGCTTGAGGCACCATTTCGGGAGGCATGAGGGTTCAAGACGTTAGAAAGTGGTATCATAAGAGTTTCTTTTTCTAGTTTGACATACTATTTGGAGACATTAGACATGGATAAGAAGGAAATGGTGTTTGGTAATAAACCGGGCCTAGGAGTAGCTACCCTGTGTACAGGGAAAAGTCAAATTGCCTCAAATTGAATTCTTATTTTTTGTTTTTTGACTATTATAGTGGATTTAAATTCACCATTGGGTGACACAATTTATTTATTCTATTACTTTTGATGCAATTTTGTGTTCTATTACAGTTACAAACCAATGAGATAAGGGTGTTCCATCTCATGCATCATGTAGACACTTGTTAGAATCACATTCCACACATTATGCCAAGCCATATAGGATGCATTATATTTTTTATATTCTTGTGTAGTTGATGTGACAGTTATGTCTGTTGTTGTGTTTTTTGGATGTAGTAGATAAAGGTGTGATGTTATTTTTTAATCCATAAAGATTATGGGACCCTATGAATTATAAAATGATGCACCAATGGAATGTAAATTCTTTAATAAACTTGTTATATGTATGGTTTGAATGGGAACCATGTTTTGGGTTCACAAGGTGTTATGGTCCCACATGGATTTCGAAATTTGTAAACCCATTGTGAAATATTATGAATAACTATATGGAAATGAAAACTTTTATGGTGGATAAAAACATGAAATAGACTCGGCTTTGGAGTGGGAGAGAGGCATAGTTTCTAGTGGTTTGTTGGTAGTTTCTTATATAGTTCAGTCTATAGAAGAATGTTTGGGGTTGACTTGGTTTATAAGAGGGGTTTTACATGTCCTAGGATTTTGAGATTTGTGCCTTGATGTTGTTCTTTCATAGGGCGTGTGTTTGGCATTGTAGAGGCATTCCACCCCAAAGACCTCTAGTGGTATGCTGCAATGGATGCGATGAACATACATCGAAGATGGTGGACAATGGGCTTCTGGTTGATCCTCCTATAGTTCCAGAAGCATCACCTGAGGCTATTCGGACATAGGTGCTGAGGCATAGTTCCATGCGAGTTTATTTTTCTAAGTACATATGATACATGGTTCAAAACAACCAACCTTTACTATGGATGACCTGACACGGGTGTTCCAACAACAACAACCTCCTACCTTTTTAGGGTATAGTGGACTACAAGATGTAGATTTTTGGCTAGAGACAACATTAGTGATTTGTGAGCATCTGGAGATGCATCCGGAGCATAGGGTTAATATTGTTATGTATATGCTACATGGAGCAGAAAAGTGATCGTGGGATATAGTGAAATAGGTTGATGTGATATAGAATATGGGTTTAGATGAATTCCAAAATCACTTTTATGACTACTTTTACTGCACAACTCTGTGACCAGAGAAGACTAGTGAGTTTTATTGGATCTAAATAGTGCATGCACATTCTCAATTATAAGTGGGGGGGTGGGTGAAATGTATGTTTAAAAAATTTCATTTTTAACCTTATGGAAAACTTTGTTTAAGAAAGTTAAATAGGGTAAATACACAGAACCTCTTTTAATTCTAAGAATTTTCATAGGTTTTGGAAATATGAATCTTGAAATGAAACATAAGAATGATTTTCATTAATGGAAGATTCTACCATAAATCATAAAAAATCTTTTTTATTAGAGTAATTAAAGTACAATAAATTATAAGAATGTTATACTTTCTTCCTTTATCAAAATACTATGGAAATACAAATTGAAACAAAAACAAGTAACTAGTAGGAAATCTTTTAACCCAATGAGTAGGGTATCCAGAAACATTGGATAATGGTCATTTGATTTATACTTTCAAGATATTCTATCTTACCCACACCAGGGTAAGCCCTCGATAGGAATATAAGAGTCTTTTTTTCTATCCCCACAAGCCCTTTAACTTTAAGGTAGTTAGAACCTCTTTCTTTATAAACTTGGAATTCCTCAATTGTGCTCATAAATATTCAGAGTTGTACAAAGAAGGCTGAACAAGATATTCGTGGCTGAACAAGATGTTCATGAAATGCACAAAGCATGAGAGTATATCACTCTCAAAAAATCACTTCATAGCATCACATCATGCATTGTATAGGGTGATCAACAAATGGGAAATTAATTCATTCAAATGAGCTCATATTTATAGGAAAAACATCAATAATTGGCTCCCTCTTCAAATAGTCATATTTGTCCTTGAATCTCATAGGGACCTGTACATGTGTCACTCAACCCATTATTAGTAACAAATAGATTGTATGAAATCATTTCATAATAATAACATGTGTATAGAAAATAAAGTATCTTATATAAATTTGAATATTTAGAGTTTAAAGAAAAATATAATTCAGATTCTAATCATATAATCAACTAGATTCTATAAAAAACAGATATTCAGATTTTGTTTAATAAAGAATTAAAAATTTGAATTCTAAAAATTTAGAGTTTGAATTATAAGGAATTTGGAGTCTAAATTTTGATGAATTCAGAGTCTGAATTCGAAGGAATTCAGAGTCTAAATTTCTAAGAACTGGGAGTGTAATTTTTAGAGAATTCAGATTCTTAATTTCAGAGAATTAGGAGTATGAATTTCATAAAATTAGGAGTCTGGATTTCAGAGGACTCTATATCCAAAGAACTACATGTTTTTTAGATTTTAGATAAGAATCAGAATTTTTGACTTATTAATAAAATGAGTTTTTTTTGAGAGAATATAAAATGAGGAAATGAAAAAAAGGTAAGGATAAAAATTTCCTAAGAGAAGGGAAAATTTCTTTATGAAAATAATACATATGGAAAGATAATTTTCCTTAAAATAATGTGTTTGTGATTTTAAAAACATAGATGAATGGACAATATATAAGGAAACCCCATTTACTCAACAATCTCCCCCTTTTGGAAAGAATAAACTACCTTTTTGAAAAAATATAAGGAATTAGAAATTCCTTTATAAACATTAAGAAGAAAAAATTATCGCTTTTTACTTATTAATCACGATGAATAAAAATAAACCTCCTTAGGTTTTATAATCCCTAAGGATTGTATTCTTGACTTCATTAGAGAAGTTTAATTTTCCTTGATTGATAAAATATCTTTAAGTATAATCCCCCTTAATTAAAATACCCCTTTCATAGGGAATTATCTTCATTATAAAAAGTATTCTTTTTTATCATTGTTTTCTCCTCCTTTGTGATTTTCAAAAAGGAATAGTTGGAATGGAAAAAAAATGGTACCTTAAAGAGTTGAACTATACCAAACAAAACAATTGAAGGACAGAATAATTTTCATTATGATTAGAAAAAATGATACATGATAAAGAAAATACAAAAAATATCATAATGTCATTCTTATTCTTCCTTATTTTCCTTTGGCATGATCTTTCATAAGGTAGATTTCACCTTTTTGAGCTCCTTATGATCATCCTCAAACTGCTTGAGAAACTGTTCCTAATCCTAATATTTCTTTTCCAGATCCTTCATTTTATCCCAAAGACTTAAGAGTTTCTTCCTGAGACTTCACTATCTTTTCTTTCTAAATAATTTTTTTTGAATCTCTTCCCTGATATCCCTTTATCTCTTCAAATTTAAGGAATCTGAATTCAACATCCCATTCAGATCTTTATCTTCTTTCTTACAGGATATTTATTCATGGTTCAAATTCTCTGTAAAATTTTTTATAAGGTTTTTTATCTTGTCATATGACTTATCAAAGGAATATTTCATTGAATTGTGGAAGTCATAAAAAATTCCCAAGTCTTCAATTTTTCATTTGGTCCACTTTGTAATTTCTTTACACAATCTCCTGTGAGCATGACAACTGATATAAAAGGTTTTGAAACCAATCTCAAGCATGATGAATGTTTCCATGAGAATGCTTATGAAATATAACTTCTTATTGAAGGAGTGTTGAAGTAGCTGACACCCTAAATCAATACTCCGAAATAATGGTATGGTGTTGACTAATTTCTTCAGGGACTGTATCACAAAATCGAGTACCACCGAAGATGATTTAGAATACGATTCCATTATAGGTGAAGATATTTTCTATAGCATTACAACCTTCCTCTAGGATGATCCACCGACATCCTTCTTAACCAAGACAACCTTCTCAGGGGTATCATCAACCACCTGTTTTCCATTATCCACTTTGGAAAGAGCCTTCTATGATTGCAGAGACTCATATTCACCATCATAATGTTGAACTATTTTATCATCATCAACCTCTTCATTCTCATCATATCTTTTAAGATCATTAGATTTAATGAATTCATGATTTCTACTGTCATCATCATAAGGTTTTTAACCCCTTCGATACCCTTATCCTATTTTACTTGAGAAATAATTTCAATTGATTCAACCTGGGAAGTCCATATTGAAATATTTTTAGAAGGACTTTCCTTCTGATGATATTCTTCAACTTTCTTTATAACATCATCCATCTCATATTCTTCTTCCACTTCTTCTTCTTCTACTTATTCTCATTGAACTATTTCATCTTCAACTTCAGGTTATGGAATTGTGACTTTCTTTCCCAGAGTCTCAATTAGTATTCGTTCTTTGAGAAATGATTCCATTACATAAATATTTTCAAAAGATTTATTAGTATCCTTGAGAAGTGTTTGAACAATCTCAACATCAGACATTTTCTTCTTTTGTTTTCTTCTTTTTCTTACTTCTCTATATCTTTAGTAATTTTGATCTTCAGAGCCTTGGAATTAGTAGGATATATGCCAAAACATGCATCTCATACCCTTTTTTCTTTTTTTGTTCCATCTATTTTGCTACCACTTCTTTTGGGAAAGTGTTTTTCTTATTTAGCTTTGGTAGTGCTAACTGAATTTCTGGAATTGTAGGTTTCTATTTGGTTTCTGGTAGTTTTTTCCTTTCTCTTGTGCTAAGATTTTTTCCAAGTGTCTCATAATTCCACTTTCATAGCTAAAGCATCAATCTCAGTTTTTAAAATATCATAAAATTCCCTGGACATGGTATTGAAATCGACATTCATTCTCCTCAATGTGTCATCACTTTGTAGAAAGGTCATGAAAATTCTTGGTTTAGAGTTTAATGGAATTATAAATTATTCTAAGAATAACACTATGATCTTAGGAAATATTTCTAGATACATGAAGATTTGGGATTTTAGAGTTCCATTCTTGATATTGGTAATTTTCAGGAGTATATACATCACCCGGTTTATCTTCCTAAGCTTAACCAAAAAATCCAAGATTAAGATGTCATTTTTCATTAAGGAGTCCTGGTCTCATTTTCTCAGAATGTGGAAACCATGTACCCACAATTCTAACAAACTGATGTTTGTTGGGAGATGGTTAATCATCAGTAATTTTACTCCTTTGATTCCAAGGAACTCTATTGACTTCTCCTTCTTAAAACGTCTTGACTGATATGGTAGCTTGTGAGTGCAGAATATTGCTTCACCATTATATGGAACTCCATGAATATTTACTGCCATAATAAAATATATGGAATATGTTTTCCCATAACACTTGAAAGAAAATTTGTCTCTTCCACCTTCCTTATGAAATATTAATGTATCATGGAATTATATAAGAAAACTTGTGTAAACTGAATCCTGGATTTTTGTCTTTTATATGCAAATGTTATCCCATCCATTCAGTTTAATGTTTTTCAAAATGAAGGAATTGTTAGAATGGTATGTTCGAGTATGATATAATCTATAATACCAAATATAGGATCAAATATGTAAAATGAGACACAAATACAAGAGGGGGGGGGGGGTGAATTATATACTTTAAAAATTATTTAAGGAAATTTTGCATAATCAAAATTCACAACACCTCTAAGTTCTAATAACTTTCTTGATTCCGAAAAAGTGATTCTGTAAATGAAACATAACAAAATTTTACAACAAATGAGATTCTACCTTAAAGCATATAGAATCTTATTATAATAGAGTACACATATGAAGAAGTATAAGAAAGTTATACATTCCTCAACAATACAAATGCAGCAAAAAAAACAAAGTAGTAAAACTACAAGTAACAAGAATAAACTCTTTTAACCCAAAGAGGAGGGTATCCAAAAACCCTGGATAAGAGGTCCATTGATTTATACATTCATGAAAGTCTATCTTACCCAAACCCATGTAATCCCTCAATCCGAAGATCGGTATCTGTCTTGCTATCCCTAGAAGCCCTCAATTTGTAAGGAAATCAGCACCTCTGACCTCACAACCAGAAGTCTCTGATATTAAGGAAATCGAACCTCTCTATGAAGAAAATATATATGATGGAAATCTTGAACAATTCATTTAAACTTTCTGCATGAATCCTGAGATTTTACAAGAGCCTCTCTCAATAAATCACATCAACATCATGTAGGTACACTTGTCAATGTTTAGTGTTGAGCTCTTTTCAAATGAGCTCCTATTTATAGGCACAGCTCCAACGGTCAGTTCCCTCCTCCAACATTTATATTCTTCCTTGAATTTCAGAGGGACCTATACACATGTCACTCAAAAAACTGTTAGTTGATAACTGAAGGCACAACATCATTTTATAACAAAATGAGTGTAAGCATAACCAAAACTAATATTCAGAATGAAGGTAAATGAAAGTTTGGAGTCTAAGCAAAAATTAATTCAGAGTCTGTAGTACTAAGATATTCAGATTCTGTTTTATTGGAATTCGGAACCTGAATTCTATAGAATTTCAGATTATGAATTTCAAAGAAATTCAGAGTCTGGATTTACCTGAATTCAGAACCTGAACTCACAAATTTTGGAATCAGAGTTCATGAGAATTCGGATTCAGAACTCATAAGAGTTCAGAGTCTATATTCAAAGAACTCAGAGTCAGAACTTAGACATGTTCTTAATCAGAATTCATAATGAGAATTCACAGTCAAAACTTAGAAGAGTTTTTATCCAGAATTCATAAGCAGAATTCATGGTCAAACTTTACCTAAGTTCATAATTTGAAGTCGGAGTCGAGCTTCAGGAATGTTCGTATCTAGAATTCGGAGTTGAACTTCATGAGAGTTCATATCCAGAATTCGGAGTGGAAATTCATGAGATTTCATATCTAGAATTTGGAGTGGAACTTCATAAGAGTTCGAATCCAAAATTTGGAGCCTTAAACAGAATACCTCATATCTAATTATTATATGATTATGAGGATTTGGTTACAAATAGATTTTTATACATAGAAATTTTTTGATTTGAATAATTTAATCATGATACAGATAAATTTCCTTTGGAAAGGATATTTTTCCTTATAGGGTAAAAAAATAGGGTAAAGTGAAATTTTACTTAAGATAAGGTGTTTGTGATTTTCAAAACAAGAAGAGCGATCAAGTCATAAGGAATCCTTGATGACTTACCAATCTTCCCCTTACATGAAGGAAAGGAAAAGTCATAAGAAAAACCTTATTGACTCAACAATCTCCTCCTTTTTGGAAAGCACAAAAATCCTGACAAAAAAGAATGTAGGAACTTAGAATTAATTTCTAGACTTTGAAATTAAAGCTTATCTCCCTTTGTTTATGATCAATGGTGAATACGACTAACTCCCCCTTAGGATTTGGAACTCTAAGGATTGTATTCTAGATTTCCAGATTGAGAAATTTCATTTGAATGTAGAAAACTTCATAATGAGAACTCCCCCTTAAATAAACTCCCCTTACTTAGGGATAGTTCTTCATTACTTTTAAAATTTTCTTCTCTCTTTTAGAATTCTTTTTCCTTCTCCCCCATGGTGATTTTCAAATAGATTTTGAGGGAATTAAAAAACAATAATGTACCTGAAATATTAGTATAGACAACCCGACAAAACAAAAAACCAAAAATTTCATTACGATGGAAAGAATTAGTACAAGGGAAAAAAATACAACAAAATATCAGAGTGGTATATTTTGTTTCTTTTTTCCTTGGGCATTAGAATCTTCACAATTGTCATCAACTTCTTCAGCTCCTTGTTATCTTACTCAGCTTACCTTTCTAATGCCCTGGTCCTGTCTTCCTGATTCTTTCAAACCTCTACTAGAGCCTTCATGGAATCTTCCTGAGCCTTTAGCAATTCGTCTTTCTTCACTAGCTTTTATTGCATCTCACTCCGAATCTCCTTTTCTGTTTTCAAGCTTTGAACAATATAGCTAAACTTCCCATTCATATATTTTACATCCTGAATATGAGAAATTGTTTCTAGACTGAGATTTTCCTGAAAACTGTTTGTAAGATCCTTGATCTTGGAGTCTTTGGTGTTAAAAGCCTCTTTTAAATCTTCTAGAAAATGATCAAGCTCACCCAAATATTCATTGATTTTCTTCAACCAAAGATTCATTTTTCTGCAGGATTTTCTGTGAGCCTCATAATTGATCAGAAAATTTGTGTATTCTGCCTCAATCTTCACACACATATCCATGGCCATGGATACAGATTCTGACTTTTGGTTCAAACTGTACTGTATCATCTGGCATCTACAATCAATTGTGGGAAATATCGGAATGGTATCAAACAGCTTTTTTAGAGACTGTACAACAAAATCGTGCCCTAAAGCAGATTACTCCAAATCTGACAATTTACTTGGAGATTTGTCTTCTTCTATTTTCACCATCTTTCTCTTTGAATAACCTATAACTTCCTTCTTCCTCAAAATTTCTTTTGTTGGGGTATCCAACACTATTTGTATTCCCTTACTGATCTTCGGAATGACCTCTTCATCATGTGATTCATGCTCACTACCAGATAGTTGTACAATCTTGTCTTCATCAATCTTCTCTTTTTCATCACTAGTCACAATATCCTCGGTATGAATAAATTCATGATTATGAATTTCTTCTTCAGATAGTTTGTTCACTTCTTCTTCTTCTCCTTTCTCATCAACTCCCAGAGTAGCAATTTTTGAGGATCCGGCTTGAGAAGTCCAGATTGAAAACTTTTCGGATGGGGTTACCTTATATTGATATTCTTCAACTTTCTTAATTATATCATCAGATCTACCACTCATCTCATCTTGATGAACTTCCACCATAGCTTCCTGAACATCATCCATCATTTCTTTCTCAACTAAATTCTCTTTGGGATTTTCTGGAGTCTTCTTACCTGGAGTCTTAGGCAATGGTTCCACCAAAAAAGACTTCGGCACTGGGATGTTCTCGGATGAAATTTTTGTTTCCTTCAAAAGTGATTGAACAATATCTACCACATAAATTTTCTTCTTCAACTTCTTCTCTTTATCTTGTTTCTCTAGTTCATCAGTAGCTTTTTCTTTTAAGGCCTCAGCCTCAGCAGGATCCAAACCAAACTATGGATCCCCTGATTTTCTATTCTTCTTGTCCTCCCTCTACTTTTCTACCACCTCATCTGGGTAGGCCTTTTTCTTCTTTGGTTAAGGAGGTGCGGATTGAGGTTCTTTAGACTTAGGGGTTTTATCTTCAGCTTCCACTTCCTTAAACTTCCTTTTCTTACAAACCTTCTTTGAGGGTTCAGCTTTCTCAAAATTTTCCAGATTGGCTTCTACCTCTTCCAATGGCAGATCATAATACTTCCCCATCTCCTTAGAGAAGTCAACATTCATTATTTTGAGGGTGTCATCAATAATCAACATCACCTTCCAATTTCTTGGCTTGGAGCTACATGGGATCTTGAAGGATTCAACACACCGAACTATCAACTTGGAAAGCAATGATGGATACATAATGATATGATCTCTGAGGTTCCCATTCTTGATGTTTTGAATCATAATGAGGATGTGCCTTATCAAATTGATTTTCCATAGATTTACCAAAAAATATAAGATGTACATGCCACTTTTCTTGAGGGTGTCCTTATCACCCTTCCTTGGTACAATAAGACCTTGCACCCATAATTGTAGAATCCAATTATTGGTAGAAATATGGGAATTCATGGCTGTCTTTACATCATTAAGACCAAGGCATTCCATGGCCTTCACCTTGACGAATCTTCCTTGAACCTCTAGGAGTTTGTGTGAGCAAAACTCAGCTTCCCCTTCATATGCCAGCCCCACCAAGCTTGAAACCTTGGTGTAAGAAAGTTTTAAGTATTTCCATAACTCTTATAGGAGATTTTTTCTCTACCCTCTTCCCTAAAGAAGAAAACTGATTCATAGAATTCGATGAGAAGATCCGGATAAACTACATCTTGAGTTGTTGTCTTATACATAGCAATACTTTCCCAACCATTGATCCTGATATTCATGGAAATAATTGAGTCATACTTATTGGAGAAATTTGGGTGTACCAACCTCTCCCTATAAATTTTCCACTCTAAAATTGGTTTCACAGTAGACATATCCTAATAAGGGGATTCTGGAAAAATTCGGATTGAGCACTTCTTGAAGAATTCAGGATGGGATTTTGTAGTGGGTCAGTGGTTTAGCACACACAAGAATGAAAATCGATGTGGGACAACCATCAGGGGTCCCCTTTACATAGGCGTTAAAGTGACCTTTCAACTTCTAAGACCAATCTAACGATTGAGAAATGATCTGATCTGACCTGACAGTCAAAATAATTGCCACAAGAAAAATTTAGGTGATTCCGATCTTTGGTGGTAAAAAAATGGATTTGAGAAAACTAGAATTTGAGAGTTTGAAATACAAAAGAAAATACCAGAAATAAAATAATGACTACAAAAATCATAAGAAGGAGATCATACCTTTCATATTGCTAGGAAGGATATTCGTAATAGGTGATATTCTTTTGGAAGAGCATTGGATTAAAAAAATTGAATAAAAAAAAACTTCACTACGAAAATTTTTATATTTGACAATTTCCATTACGAAAATTTAATATTCGAGAATTTCCATTACAAAAATTCCAAATCCAAAAATTCCATTATGAAAATTTCAAATCTGAGATTTTTTATTATGAAAATTTCAAATCTGAAAATTCCATTACGAAAATTTCAATTACAAAAATTTCAATTACGAAAATTTCTATTATGAAAATTTCCATTATGAAAATTTCTATTATGAAAATTTTTGTACAACTAATTATGAAAATTTTGTTTTGAAAAATTTTAAAAACATTCAATAACAAATGTACTCCCCCTATGAAAAGGATTTTATTACTCTAATGAGATTGGTTGAATAGAAATTTAATCAAGGAAGATTACCTCACAGTTATCATTCCTAAATTCTTTTTATAATGAATTCAAATCTATCGGTAGGTAAAGATTTTGTGAAAATATCATCAAATGGATCTTGCGTTCCGATGAATTGAAGAATGATATCTCATTTAAGTGTGTGATCCCTAAGATAGTGATGCCTAATATTTATGTCCTTCGCACGAGAGTGATGTGCAGGGTTTTTATTATGGGAAATGGAACTTGTATTATCACACAAAATTTGTGTTTTGGTAAAACTCAAGCCATAGTCTGTGAGTGTGTCTTGCATCCACAACACTTGAGCACACCAACTTCCAGCTGCTACATATTCAGCTTCAGTAGTGGAAAGTGCTGTTGAATGTTGATTTTTGAAAGACCAAGAAACTAATGAATCTCCTAAGAAATGACAAGTTCCAGATCTACTCTTTCTATCCATTCTATATCCACCAAAATCAGCATCGAAATTTTTTTAAGAATAAAATCATTTCCATAAGTATAAAATAGTCCTAAATCCATGGTTCCTTTTATGTTTCTTTTCATATTGACAAGGGTCACAATCTTTTTAAGAATCCAATCTATGCTCCGATAGATCCTTAATTAATCATATATTATAAATTTTGTATCAGTTCCTAATGTTACAGTGCCCAAGTCTTCTATGCCATGACCAAGAATGATCTTCCACTACACTAAGGCAAGGTAAGTCTTGGCTCCTAAGGTCTTCTATGTTTAATATATAAACATTCTATTACCTATTGGCAGAAAGAATAAATTCTCCCTTGGAATTGTTTACTATGCACTTATCATTCCTAAAATTCACAAGGTAGCCTTCATCACATAATTGTCATATGATAATGAGGTTGTGCTTAAGACCCTTAACGAATAAAACATTTGAAATCAAAGTTTTTCCAATAAGAACAATGTTACCTATACCAATAATTTCTCCCAGAGAATTATCTCCAAAAGTTACTTTTCCTCCTTTCATCTTGATAACCTTTTAAAAATAGTTTTTGTCACCAGTCATATGCCTGGAACATCCACTATCCATGTACCATGTATTGCTGTTGGTACTTTCATTATTTTCCTGAAAACAAAAGAGTTAGACTTTCAGAATCAAAAGTTTCTTGGATTTAGAATTGTTAGACAACAAAATTTTGGGTGTCCACATCTATTTAGAAAAATAATAATTACAAAACCCAAGAGATTGTACTCTATTGAAGGAGCGATTTTTCTTCCAATGCCCACCAGTTTGACATTAATTGTAAAATGGGGCTCTAGAAGGAACAAAATATTTTTTTTTGAAAAACGGTTTTTGGTGAGTGTAACCTACTCTAGTAGTGTTTCCTTGAGGTTTAATTTGAGAATACATCTTGTCAAAATTTTCCATCCTAGAGGTAAGTTTTCAAGAAGCTTCTTAAGAGAAAATGTTTCGGATTTTAGTTTGATAACTAAATTCCTATCCCCAGGAATCATTTCCTTAGAGTTAGATTTTTCCTCAAAAACATTCATCTTTAAAATAGAATTCTTAAGATATTTAGAGTGTTCTTTTTTAACAGAATTAGCTTTCTCAAGGTCTTTAGAACGTTTTTCTAAAAGCTCTTCTTTATATCCAAGATCTGTAGAAAGATTTGAAATCTCTTTTGTAATAATTTATCCCCTAGTATTTTCCTTGTCTAATTCCATAGAAATTTTATAGTTTTTTGCTTCATGTAACATGGAAAATCAAGATACATATTTATATGAAGGTAATTATTCATTTTATGAGGATAAAGTATCTTCATTAGAAGTACTATTTTCAGAATAGTAATTCTTATCAAGAGATGAATTTTTTAAAGCCTCGACCAAGTGTACCTTTCCATAAGACATGTATTAGGGAAAGAAGTAGTAAAAATGAATCCCATATTCTTTTGCTCTGATGAATCATATTCAGAAGATTCACTTTCTGAAGATTCTCCATAGCTAGCAGTACAAGTATCATTAGCATTAAGGATTTTCATGTTCTTTGATCTATAGAATTTCTTCTTATTCTTTTCTGAATTATTTTCCTTCTTTTCCTTCTTCTTCAACAAAGGAAAATCAGGTCTGATGTGACCTGTTCTTCTACATTCATAACACGTAACTTCACCATATTTCTTATCTCTGTAATCTTTCTTTCTTTACTTATTCTTATTATTATTCTAAGCGATAATCTTGTTCATTCTCCGAGCAACATTATCTAATTAATTCTATGACTTTTATGTACAGTATATTCTAACTGAATAATGGATTTCTTAGATTTAGATCTAGTTACTATTTCTGGGGTATTGGCTTTAATATGTTTAGAAGTGGTTGTGAAAGCAACTCCTCCATTCCCATTCTTCTTCATGACATTTTTAGCATCTCTCTTCGTTCTGGTTTCATGCTGAAGAAGAGTTCCAAACAACTCATCTAATGAAATCTGAGTGACTTTCCTGTTCTCATCAATATCTGACTTCTTGGACCCCCATTCATTTGGCATGATATCTATGATCTTATCAACAAGAGCCTCATCATCCAAAAATTTTTCTCCCATAGATTTCAAATTATTCACGATAGTCATAAACCATTGTTTACTTTTCTTATGGGTTCTCCATAAGGATAATTAATGCTATGGTATTCAGCTCTCAACATTGCTCTTCTTGTCTCTATGACTTTGGATGTACCAAAATGTGTAACTTCAAGTTTCTTCTAGATATTTTTTTCAGCTTCACATGATGATATTTGACTATAGATATTCCTAGTAATGGAACATAACAAATTATTTCTGACAGAAACTTATTAGTGGTAAGAGTTTGTAAACCAGGAAAATATTCTTAAGAAAGGATGAAATAGAGAAAGTGTATCTCTAAGAAAAACTGAATCTCAACTATATAAATCCAAATATATGAATCTGAAAAATATGATTCTGAAAAACAGATTTTGAGAATAATATGAATTTGGAAAATGTAATTCTAAGAATTCCCTTCTGAATCTAATCGTGAGATTAATTCAGATTGAACCAATCCTCTGATACCAATTGTTAGAATGGTATGTTTGAGTATGATATATTTTATAATACCAAATATAGGATCTAATATGTAAAATGAGATACAAATACAAGAGGGGGTGGGGGGGGGGGGTGAATTGTATACTTTAAAAATTCCTTAAGGAAATTTTGCGTAACCAAAATTCACAACACCTCTAAGTTCTAATATCTTTCTTGATTCCAGAAATTAAACTTAACAAAAGATTAAAAAAATGAGATTCTACCTTATATCATATAGAATATAACTATAAAATTTTACAAGTATGAGGAAGTATAATAAATTTATACTTTCCTCAACAATAAAAATGCAGCAAAAAATGTAATAAAACTACAAGTAACAAGAATTAACTCTTTTAACCCAAAGAGGAGGGTATCCAACAACCCTGGATAATAGGTCCATTGATTTATAATTTCAAGAAAGTATGTGTTACCCAAACCCAGGTAAAATCTCAATTTGAAGATCGGTATCTATCTTTCTATCTCCGCAAGCCCCCAATCTGTAAGGAAATCGACACTTCTGACTTCACAACTCGATGTCTCTGATTTTAAGGAAATCTAACCTCTGCTCGAAGCAAATCTTCATGAAAAAAGTTTGAACAATTCAATCAAACTTTATTCATGAATACAGAGAGTTTATAAGAGCCTCTCTCTCTATAAATCACTTAAATATCATGTTAGCATAGTTTTCAAAGTTTAGTGATGAGCTCTTTTCAAATGAGCTCCTATTTATAGGCACATCTCCAATGATCAGCTCCCTCCTCCAACAGTCATATTATTCCTTTAATTTCGGAGGGACCTGTACACGTGTCACTCAAACAACAGTTAGTTGATAAATGAAGGCACAACATCATTTTATAAAAAAAGGAGTGTAAGCATAACCAAAACTGATATTTGGAATGAAGGTAAATGAAATTTTACAGTCTAAGTACAAATTAATTCGGAGTCTTTAGTAATAAGATATTCGGTTTATGTTTTATAAGAATTCAGAACCTGAATTCTATAGAATTCTGAAGTATGAATTTCAAATAAATTCGGAGTCTTGATTTACCCGAATTCAGAACCTGAATTCAAAAAGTTTAGAGTCAGAGTCCATGAGAATTCGGAGTCAGAACTCATAAGAGTTCGGAGTCCGTATTCAGAGAACTCAGAGTCAGAACTTAGGCAAGTTCGTAATCAGAATTCGTAATGATAATTCCAATTCAGAACATAGAAGAGGTTGTATCCAGAATTCGTAATCATAATTAATGGTCAAACATTACATAAGTTTGTAATCAGAATTTAGAGTCGAGCTTCATGAATGTCCGTATCCAGAATTCAGAGTTGAACTTCATGAGAGTTCGTATCCAAAATTCAGTGTAGAACTTTCTGAGAGTTCATATCCAGAATTCGGTGTGGAAAATCATGAGAGTTTGTATCCAAAATTTGGAGTCATAAACAGAATACATCATATCTAGGTATTATATCATTCGGAGGATTTTGGTTACAACCCGATTTTTATACTTAGACAAATTTTTATTTGAACAAGGTAAGCATAATAAGGATAAATTTACTTGGGAAAGGATATTTTTCCTTATAGGTTTAAAATATAGGGTAAAGTGAAATTTTCCTTAAGATAAGGTGTTTGTTATTTTCAAAACAAAAGGAACGATCTAGTCATAAAGAATCCTTGATGACTTATCAATATCCCCCTTACATGACGGAATGGAAAATTTATAAGGAAAAACTTATTGACTCAACATGAATTATAATTAGAGAAAAATCATGGAACAACTAACCTTTTCCTATATATTTTCCTTTCCTTAACTTATTTCATTGAAGACATTTATTTCTATGGGGAGGTTTCCAAATAAATATGTATTATAAGAAAACTTGCAAAAGAGGAACAATCTTTTGGAAGAGTGGCAGAGCTTCGACAAAGAAAACATTGAAAACCATTGTGGGATAAGAAATAGGTGGCCTTTATATAGGCATTGAGGTGAAGGTTTTAATTCTTAACTTGATTCCACTATTGAAAATAACACAAACTAATCTAAGAGTTGATATAAATGACAAAGAAAAATTTGGTAGGTTCTAATATTTTGAGGTTTTAAAAAGAAAATACATATTTAGGAAAATTTAATCCGATCAATTTTTTATTAAATACCAATAAATAAAAAATTCAATTTTATAAATGTATGTAAAAAAACACCTTCTAGTTTTCCAAAAAAAATCAGTAATGAGAAATATTCTTCTTGAACAACATTAGATTCTAGAAAATTTTATTTGGTAAAGTAAAATTTGGGTTTCAGATTGATGAGTTCAAAAAAAAAATTGATTGAGGAAAAAATATTTTCTTACAAAAAAGATTTATTAAAGAAAGAAAAAATTTGGTTATGAAAATTTTTATTAATGGAAAAAAAAATTTGGTTAAAAAATTTGATTAAGGAACGAATGAAAAAAATTGACAAGATAATGTACTCCCCCTATGAGAAGCAGTTACTTAATGTAAGGATATAGGTTTTTTAAAAGTTAATATGGAAGATTGCCTTACGTTTATCATTCCAAACATTTGTTTAATATATTAAAATCTATTTGAGGGTAAAGATTTTATAAAAATATCAGCAAGTTGATTTTGCGTTATGATAAATTGAAGATTGATATCATTTTTAATGTGTGCTCCCAAAGAAACTGATGCCAAATATCTATGTGTTTTTTAGGGGAGTGATGTGCAAGGTTTTTTCTTAGGGAAATTGAACTAGTGTTATCACACAATATCTTTGTTTTGGTAAAACTCATGCCATAGTCAGTGAGTGTGTGTTCCATCTATAAATCATGGGCATAACAGTTTCCAGCAGCTACATATTCATCTTCAGTAGTGGAAGTTGTTCTGAGTGTTACTTTTTAGATGAACAAGAAACTAACGAATAACCTAAGAAATTAAAAG
This sequence comes from Viscum album, assembly GCA_963277665.1. NCBI lineage: Eukaryota > Viridiplantae > Streptophyta > Magnoliopsida > Santalales > Viscaceae > Viscum > Viscum album. Next base: position 509,097,990 of record OY728140.1, read on the forward strand.
CTATAGATGTAATTTTTCTATCCACTCTACATCCAAAAAAACCATTATCCAATTTTTTTTTTTCAAAAAATCATTTCTAGAAGTATAGAAATTTCCTAAGTCGATGGTTCCCTTTAAATAATGAATTTTTTTTCACTGATTTTAATTGAGATTCCTTTGTATTAGATTCATATGTTTCACATAATCATACATAAACCATTAATTCTTGAAAACTAGCTGTCAGGTATATTAAAATTCCTATCATACCTATAAATGATGTTTGATCTACTAGTTTCCTAGCTTCATCAATATTAAGAGAATTTAAGGTACAGATAGGAGTGTTTATACTTTTTGTGGTGTCATATCCTTACTCTTTAATAAGAAAAATAGAATACTTATGTTGTGATATATACGTTCCTTCTAGTTTTTGAGAAATTTGAAAACCTAAAAAAAATGTTATCTTGCCCATCATACTCATTTCAAACTCGTATTTCATTATATTCTCAAAAAAATCAGTTAAAGATTACTAAGTTGAACTAAATATAATGTATTCAACATAAAATTGAACAATAAAAACATTTTATAATTTTTATTTATAAAAACAGTTGGATCAGTAGTTCCCTTAACATAACTGTTTTGTAACAAAAATATTGTAAGTCTATGATACCAAGACCCATATGCTTATTTAAGTCTATATAATTCTTTAGTATGCTTGAAAAATTGTTTTGGATGTTTACTGTCTTCAAATCTAGGAGATTTTTCAACGTAAATGCTTTCATGAACATATGCATTAAGGAAAGAAAACTTCACTTCCATTTGAAAATGTTTGAAATTAATGAATGCCGCAAACGCAAGTAAAATGTGAATAGACTCAAGTCTAGCTACTGGAGAATTGGTTTCTTTATAGTCTATTCCCTCTTTTGGATTATAGTATTAACCAACTAATCTATCTTTATTTCTTACTATGATTCAATTTTCATCACACTTCAATCTGAAGACTCATTTTTCTCCAATTACAGATGTTTCCTTATGACTTTCAACCAATGTACAGACTTTGTTCCTTTGATATTCATTTTTCTAATCTTGCATGGCTTTATTCCAATCATCATCACCTAATGCTTCATTAGTGCCTTTTGGTTCTAATTGGGAAAGGAATGATAGATTTTCAACTTCATTTCCTAAGGATCCAATAGTACTTATTGGTTGATTTACATCACCAATGATACTATCACTGGGATGATTCTTAAGAAACAATTGATTTGGGTTTTGTAAAACATGTTCATCAATATATAGTAGAAACCCGTCTATGGAAAATGATTCAAAAATGTTTTATTGAAAAATTTCCTTATTAGAAGAATCTTCTATCAAAAGTGGTTAATCAGTTTCTGAAAATATATCTGAGGATGTAGGTTGGGGGTTGTTTAAAAACTAAAGGATCACTTTCAACAAATTTAACATGCACTGTTTCTTCAACAGTACCAGTGGTTTTATTAAAAAATCAAGAAGCGTTAGAAGTAGAAAAGTAGCCTAGAAACATTCCTTCATCAAATTTAGGAGAAAATTTATATAATTTATCTGTAGTATTTAGGATGAATACATTGCAACAAAATACATTGATGTTAGAAAGTATAGGTTTTAAACAAGTCCACAATTAATAAGGTTTTTGTTTAATTAAAGGACTGTTAAAACTTGATTTATAGTTGTTTCCTCTGGAATTCAGGATGATCTCATTGATTTAAGATTCAAACATTCCAAGAGGTTTCTAACAGGTTTGTTCGTAGAACCAGAAAAATCCAATAATTCCATATCCATTTGAACCTACTTTCCAATGGTAGGTGCTCATTAGTTGTGAACTGATGAGACTTAGGAATTTTCATTAGTCGAGAGGATGGGAGGTCGGACTCATCACACCTTTTTGATGGGAATTATTGTCTACTCTAGGACTCTCTTTATAGATTTAAGTTATGTTCATGAATCCTGATTATATTACCAAGTATAAAATGAGATTTCCTTTAAATATGACAATCAATGATTGATATGTAAGAAACTTTAGAGAATCTTTTATATGTATTCGAGGTTCTTCATCGATAAAGAATCATATGTATTTTTTAGAGACTCTTAGTCAATGGTATCCTTCAATACATAAGCGTCTTTTGGTTATTATGATAACCATTGTGGTATTAAAGCCCCTCAGTGGGGCACTTGAAGTTTATTGTCATCTAGAAGGACATGGATTATTTTAGGGTTGGGATCATACCCGCAGAGGGGCTACCTACGTATCCTGTATTTAGAAAAGGAATTAGAACCCAAGTAGTTCGAGTAAGGGAGTATGAAGTTTATGATTTATGGCCCAATGAAAGATGTCATAATTACTTTTACACTCTATGATCACATGAGTCATGATCGGTGTGAGAAACAAGAGGTATAGGTAAAACCAGACAATTGTGCCATGGCAGATACAATCATAAGAAATAATGTGGGGCTTATGTATGTATGACTGCCCAGATAGATGAAGAGTAGGATTTACTTCAGGGAAGAAACCCAGGAACAAGGTCCAAAAAGGTATATGTACTTTATGAAGATTTGAGTACACTAACTTGGGGCTTACTCCTAAAGAAGATGCCCAAATTAGGAGGGGACTTATGACTGGGTTTTACTCTTGAGAAGGAAGCCTTGATCAAAAATTAGATTAAGACTGGTTAAGAGAAACTAAGACTGGGACCTACTCTTGAAAAGGACGCCCAAGTTAAGGGATTTGAAAACTAGGGCTTACTCTTGAAGAGGAGGCCCAGGTTAAGAGAATTTCAAAATTAAGGGATTTGGGGATTAATCCTAAAGAGGATTCCCACATTTGTAGATTTGAAACTGTGTTTTATTCATGAAAATAAATCCCAAGTTAAAGGAATTATGGTTGGGGCTTACTCCTGAGGAGGATGCCCAAATTAGGGGACTTGGGGATTACTCCTAAAGAGGATGCCCAATTAAGAGAACTTGGATAGGTGCTTACTCCTGAAAAAGGAGGCCCAGGTTAAGGGAATTATGACTAGGGGTTACTCCTGAAAAGGAGGCCCAGATTAAGGAATATCTCATCATAAAGGATGAGGTTGAATGAATGAACTCTCAAACTTTAGTGATGTAAAGATGTGTGAATCACTAGGTTTTGAGAGATGTTCCAGGGAATTCCTTTTAGATAAAGAATTCAATCAAGAAAACAGGCCATGAATGGTTTTGAAGAGTGTCTTGAAGATAGAATCTTGAATAAGAAAGGTGGAATGGCATAAGAGAGGTGAAATGGGTAGGAAGGGCACCCAAAAATAGAAGGGCGTGCAAGTCCTAGGGGGTCGCACAAGGACTGCATGGGCATGCAAGTCTTGGTCACACTAGTATACTTGAGCGACACATATATACCTGGGTGATCATTGACCAGAGCCTTTAGAATTATCCTGAGGTACTTCCAGAAGAGTGGTGCGCAAGTTTCAATGAGTAGTTAAGGAGGCGTGCAAGTGTGTCCATTTCCCTTAAGGGTAAAAACACTTAGGCATGCAAGTGTTAGTGAATTCTTACACTTAGACCTTATTCCTCTTGTTTATAACTACTATTCTAGGTAAATAATTACCTTAGAAGTGTTCAGAAGACATTAAGATGAGACTTTGGCGTTCAGAGCTCTGTATCTAAATTCTGAATAAAATCCTCCTTAAATGGGGGGCCCACCGGGGGTATTTATAGGCTAGAGAAGACCCAGGGTGATTTTCAAATAGGGTGCACTAGTCACCTGTGCGACTATTTGGGCGGCGCGCAAGTATACTTGCATGACCATTCTGGAACTTGCGCGACCTATGGGCGAAGTTCTCCTTGTTCATCCCTTTCTCTTTTTTTTGATGTTTATTCAAAGGATGAATCTTCTTTGTTTGAGGTATTTCCCTTTTCATTTCATTTAGAATCTTTGACAAAAAAGGAGCGTCAACAAAAGTCCCCCCTCAGAGTTGGATCCGAAAGAAATGAGGATGTGACTCTGAGGAAAAGAGAGAAACCAGGGGTATTTGTGGTTATTGGATGTTTAAAGTCATGCATGTCGGACATAAAAAGGATAATGTTTAAGGTCAAAATAGCTTTGACCGAATGGGTTAAAATTGACTCAATTCCTAGACAATTTATCTGAAAACATATTACCACACTCAAGTATAAAGGAAAACATGTAAACTAAATTTTGAATCTGAGGAATGATACAAAAAAAGAGCTAAAAGGCATTAGAGAAAGTATTTCCCAAGAATTATGTTACCATTATTTAGCAAACCCGTTAGGGGGTTGAATTATGCAGGGCCACCTAAGGGCATTGGCTGCATAGTCAAATAATAGTATCTTTTTGTTGAGAAGTCTGTTATGTAGACTATTTATGCAAGGCCGCCTAAGGGTACATTCTGCATAGTCAGGCAAAAGGACTCTCAGAAATTTACATTTCTACTGCTAAAAAGCCAGTGGAAGTTTATAAGGATTCAAATTTTTCAAAGCATAGAGTTTACTGTATGGAGAGAAGTACATGAATATGGAGAATATATTTCCAAAAAAGATTATCCAAGAACTGGATGAATGTCACTTCTATGAATGTCTGACCCAAACGTAGGGAAGAGAAATATAAACCATAGACTTGAATACTTTCAGGTCATGAAAATGGACATGAAACAAATATGTTAAGGATGGCTATTTTTTTATGGATCCTTACATATTTTTGATAAGACCAATAAAAAAATAGGTTATCTTCCCAAGAATGAAGTTACCATTATCTGACAAACCCGTTAGGGGGGTTGAATTATGTAGAGCCGCCTAAGGGCATTGGCTACATAGTCAAATAATAGTATCTTTTGGCTGACAAGTCTGTTATGTAGACTATTTATGCAAGGCCGCCAAAGGGCACGTGCTACATAGTCAACCAAAAGAACTCTCAGAAATTGGACATTTTGTGACCTGAAGTTTAGAAAAAGGGTATGTAGATCTTAAAATATTTATGATTAGGATATTGACACATAAATATGGGTATTGTCCAGTGTATGCAGAGATACACAGATCAATTCTAACCATAATCATGTTGTGGATGGATCCAGAATTGAAATATTGGACATCACTATCTATCCCATATGGATTGGAATAAATCCATATGTAGTTCTTGAAATACAGTTTAATGTCGTGTGGGACTAGAGTATGGGAGATCTTTGTTTAGGGTCATAGAGCTCAGACCATTATAAGAAATACACAGTGTGTGTTTTCATGGGGAATTTTCAACCAAGGGACTGAAAATGGAATTTGGGGTTATGCCCAAAGACTTGGGGATGGATTCAAGGGACACTCAAAAATTCCTACGTATCCCATAAGGATGGGAATCAAGCCCACGTAGTCCCAGAAATACCCTCTGTACAGATTTGGTTCATACATGTGAAGGGTGAAAGGGGAATTTAGTGCAATGATGGTTTAACCCAAGATAAAAGGTTCAACCAATTCCATGTATGCACTTCGTCTTTGAAATATAACATGATTGGATAACAAAGTAAATAATGATTTCCTCTTAAATGAGGGTATCAAAGAATTTTTTAGTTTATTGTCATACAGGAAAAAAACATGTTGTACAGTTTAATGTCATATAGCAAGGACAAAGGTGAACCAATGTAAAGATATTGATTATAGGGGTGGTCTCACGAATCAACATCGTATGAGATGGAGGTGAACCGATGTGAAGAAATTGGTTTTGGGCTTGATCCTTGGGAGGATTCCTACTTACCCAGCCCGGAAGGCAAGGATCAATGTCCGCGTAGTTCAATTAAAGAATGAATTAGTGATCAAGTTGTTCTTGGGGACAACGACCTAAAAATGATGTTGGGACTTACACATGGTTAGCGGCCCAAAGAGGGTGTTATGGTTGAAATTTTCTCTAATCTCACGTGAGTCATACTCGGTGTGAGAAACAAGAGGTAACAACAACCTTAACAATGTACAGTTTAATGTCATGTAGGACATATAAAGGGACTATGCAGTTTAAAGTCTTGCAGTTAGGACTATTAGTGTTGCAAATTTTAGTGTCATCTAGCAGGGACAAAAATACAGTTTAACGTCATGTAGGATGTATTAAGGAATTTCTGTATAGTTTAGCGTCATGTAGTTAGGACGATGGGGACAATACAGTTTAATGTCATGTTGGACAAAAAAGGGGACCGTGCAGTTTAATGTCATGCAGTAAGGACAGAAGAGGACACATTTTAACGTCATGTTGGACGTATTAGGGACGTTTTCATAGTTTAACATCATATTGGACGAAAAAAGGATGATACAGTTTAGCATCATGTTGGACGAAAGTGAAAATAGTTTAAGGTCATATGAATGGACCGTTGGTTATGTAGTTTAAAGTCTTTCTAGACGTAAGGGACTTCTGTACAGTTTAGCGTCATGTAGTCTGGACGTCATAGTTTAATGTCATGTTGGACGTAAGTGACAATAGTTTAATGTCATATGCGTGGACCCTGGATGGTGCAGTTTAACGTCATGCTGAACGTAAGGGATATGAAAATAGTTTAAGGTCATATGCATGGACTGTAGGTGGTGTATTTTGTGTTTATACAAAATACTTCTTTAGAAATATGGCATTGATTGAAGTAGTGATGAGTTCTCCATCCATTGAGATTAAATAATAAGCTCCATTGGAATAGACCTTATATATTGAATAAGGTCCTTCCCACTTTTTTTCAAGCTTGGGAGGTTTCTTTCCTTGTATCATTTTAGTTCTGAGAACTAATACCAATTCTCCTTGAACGAATGAACGAAGAAGAACTTTTTTGTTGAAAGCTCATGCCATTAAATTCTGGTAGACTTCCATGTGGTGCAGGGTGCAAATTTGTTTCACATCTTACCGTTCCAATTCATCCAATAGATTTTGAGATTGTTCATCTATAGATGACTGATCACAAATGGCTATTATGAGTGGGGGTAGTTGAACCTCAATTGGCAAGACTGCTTCCGTTCCATATACCAATGAATATGGAGTTGACCGCGTTGCAGTGCGGGTTGTGGTCTGATAAGCCCATAAAGAATAAAAGAGTTTATCCGGCCATGAATTATTATCCTTATCCACCATCTTTTGCAGTATGTTTGAAAGAGTCCTGTTGAAGGATTCTATTTGGCCATTGGCCACTGCATGATACCGAGATGAATGATTGGATTTGATGTTGTATTCTTGGTACAACTTCTTCACCTCTGATGAATAGAAGTTGGTGCCATTGTATATAAATATGGTATGAGGGACACCAAATATGGTAATTTTGTTAGACTTGATGAAGATAACAATTATTTTAGAACTAACTTCTTTGAGAGGTATTTCCTATGCCCATTTGGAAAAGAAGTAAGTAGCAGTAAGAATATAATTAAACTGCTTGGCCGTAGCTGAAGGGTAAGGTCCCACCACATCTATTCCCCATGTGAAAAATGGCCACGAGTATTTTGCTGTATGAAGAAACTCTTGAGGTTGATGAATGAAGTTGGCATGTACTTGGCATGAATGACACTTCTTTGTGAAATCAACACAATCTTGTATCATTGAAGGCCAAAAGTATCCAAGCCTTCCAATCTGATTAGACAGTCTACGTCCAGACTGGTGGGCACCACCGACTCCTGCATGCACTTCTTTCATGACAACAATTTTCTCTTCACCATCAATGCATCTAAATATAACACCATCAAATCCATGATTGTAGATAATTTTCTCTAGGTGATTTGGGCTGTCATAAAGAGTAAAATTAACCACACATCGCCAGATTTTTTCTTTCTCGGCTCTATCAGGTGGAAGTGTTCCATTTTGAAGGTATTACCTAATAGGTGTCATCCATCCTGTAGTATGACCATATGGTTTAGGAATGGGACTAATTTCATTGATCTATTTTGTTCTGGTTTGAACATTAGGTGAAATTGTATGAAGGTGGGCAATACTGATGGTTGTTTTGTCCCGATTTGGATCTGCCAGAGCTGTGGCTATATTAGCCAGTGAATCAACATGAGCATTTTGTGATCACAGGACATAAGAAAATGTTGTTTCCGTAGGAAATTCCACCATTAGATCTCTGTCGTAATCATACAAAGGGATCAATTCTTCTTTTCTGATTGCATAATCCTCATTGAATTGTTTGATTACCAGGTCTGAATCACCTTTCACCCTTAAGTGGTTCACTTGTGCTTGAAGTGCAAACTCCAATCCTGCAATGAGAGCTTGGTATTTCACTTCATTATTTGTACCTCCTCCCAACAATGAAAAGGAATAAGGTAACACTAGCTTTTCTAGAGAATTGATCACAATTCATAAGCCAGATTTGTTGAATTTAGGATCTTTCATTTTCCTCCCTATTGGACTTCTAGAAGCACCATCAAAATACATTTCCCATACCTGAGGACTATCCTGAATAATGAAGACTTCCTCATCAAGGAGTTCAATATCTGAATATGTATCTTCTACTGAAGGATGTTCAGCAAGGAAATCAGCCAGAGCTTGGCCCTTTATTTCCTTTTGAGACACATACAAAATGTCAAACTGCTACAAAATAACTGCCCACCTTTCCAGACGTCCTATAACAATTGGACAACTAAGGATGAAATTGAGTGGGTTATTGCGAGATACCAATTGGACATCATGATGTTGCAGGTAGTGTCTCAACATCTAAACTGCAATGATTAATGCTAGATAGAACTTCTAAATACTTGAATATCGGGTTTCTGCTTCAAGCATGGTCTGACTGACATAGTAGAGGATGTTCTCATTCCCAGCACCATTCTTCTGGGCAAGAAAGGCACCCAATGATCACTCAAAATCTATCACATAGAGGATAAGTGGTATTCCTTAAATAGGTGGCATAAGTACCGGTGTACTCAAGAGGTATTTCATGAGAATATATAATGCCTCTGGACATTCTTCAGTCCACTAGTAAGTGACTCCCTTCTTCATCAATTTGGTGTAGGGTAAACATTTTCCTGCTTAATTGGCAATGAAACGCCGAATATAGGTTAAGTATCCTTGAGGTCCTCTCAATTCTTTAAAATTTCTAGGAGGTGACATACCATTTATTGACTTTGTCTTCTCAAGATCGACTTCAATACCACGATTGCGTTCAACAAAGCCAAGAAATTTTCCTGAGGTTACCCCAAAATCACATTTTAAGGGGTTCATATTCAAATTATTTTGTCAAAGCTTGTGGAATATGACTTCCAAATCATCCAAGTGATTATAACGTTGCTTGAATTTGGCCACCAAATCGTCCACATAGCATTCAACTAACATCCCTAAAAAGGGTTTGAAGATATGATGCATGACACACTGATATGTTGCGCCTGCATTCTTTAGGCCGAAGGGCATTACCCTGTAGAGAAACACACCCTGAGGGGCTGTTAAGGCTATATATTCTTCATCTTATGGAGCCATTCAGATTTGATTATACCCAGAATATCCATCCATGAAGGAGAGTGCTTCATATCCAGCTGTTGCATCAATTAATAGTTCTGTAATCGGAACTAGAAAATCATCCTTAGGAAAATGCCGATTAAGATCCCTGAAATCAATGCAGACACTAATTTTCCTATTCTTCTTTTTCACTAGGACAATATTATCCCACCACATGGGACATTGAACTTCTCTGATAAAGTAATCTTTGATAAGCTTATCCACTTCAACCTCAATTTTGGATGCATAGGTTGGGTGTGTTCTTCTAGCAGCTTGTTTGAATCCTCAATGTTCTTCTGGAAAACCCAAATGATGAGTGGAAACATCAGGATCAAGCCCTGGCATTTCTGTATAGTTCCAAGCAAATATATCTTGATTTTTCTTTAAAAAAGAAATATACATATCTTTCTCTTCAAGAGTCATAACCGCACTAATTAAAGTGGTACGTGGATCTTCTTTTGTACCCAGCTCTATTTCTCTAAGTTCATCCACGGTAGTAGAGATACCCTCTTCAAATGCAGAAGGAGCATCCCTGAGATCTTCCTCTTCTTCTTCAACATGTTTTATTTCCTCTATTTCTACTTTCATAGTAGATGATGAAGAATAATTTTCATGATCAGAAGCGACACTAAAATTTTCACATCTGGAAGAAGAAACTTCCATTTCCGACCTGATTGATGGTGAAGGGTCTTCCTTGGGTAATAAAGAGGAGATGATGGATTGAGAATTGACATCATAGTTCATCTCTAACATTGTTATAACTTCTTCTGGCATGGTTAGCGAATTATATACTTGTTGTATTTCAGCATATGAAATGAAGACATCTGTATTTGAGCTTTCATCATTGCTTGGTGGATCATCACTTTTTCCCATGTTGTCTGGCTCGATTACCGTAATTACCATTATGGCTCTTTCCATAAGAGTATTTTGATTTTGTTCTATCCTGTAAATTTTACTGATAGGAAACACATAATCTGTACTCACATGTGCTAATGGGTTTACTGGAATCTTTTCCAAACCATACAGAGCATTAACTTTGGAAATCTCCTTTGTTGTGGATTCCTCCTTTACCTTCATGTGATATAATTATGCCTCAATGTATTGAGATTCACATGTCTTGAATGGGGCCTTATCACCATATAATGTCCTAACTTGACCATCGAAAAAATACTAGAGACATTGATGGTATGATGAAGGGATAGCCACATGTTGATGTATCAAGGGTCTTCCATGCAAGGTGTTGAAGGCTGAGTCTTGATCAACAACCATGAAATCTGATTTGGATAAAAGATCTCAAAACTGAGTTCTGTGTGTAGTCTCGCCCAGTGGTTGTTATTCATTATTATCATATCCTTGTAACATCATAGTTGAAGGAGATAAATCAGATTCCGTGAGGCCCAATCAATGAAGTGTACGAATGGGCATGAGGTTGACTCCTGAACCATTATCAATGAAATCTCTTTAGATGTATATGCCATTGACCTTTCCAGATAAGTACAAAGGTCTAATATGTCCACGCACGACATCATCTTCATCTTCATCAGTAAAAGACATTAATGCATGGTATTAAGCAATATTATTCTCTACATGGTATACTTCAGCTACAACAATTTCAGTCTCAAACTCCCGAGGACTTGACAAAGCCTCAATGAGTTCCTCCCAAAGATCCTTTGATAAATTCAAGGAATCCAGAATTGATAACTTGTCCGGTAATTGGGAATGGTCTTTCAATACATCATACTTTTGATATAGAGGTCTGCGTTTCCCAACAGGAACATGTGGTTTATCAGGTGACTTGGAAGTTGATGCTTTGGAATTTGATGCATCTTGTACCGGGATAGGAGTTGGTAATACTCCTAGATTTGGAAGATTAGACTGATTAGGTCTATTTATTTACTGATAGGTAGAAGATAGATCCTTCAACCAATCATCCAAAATAATTGTTCCAGGACTGAGTCTTCCTTGTGTGGAAGAACTTTCTTGTTCTTGTTGAGCTCGTTGAAGGGCTCTACCATGATTTTCTGCCGCATACACAATTCTAGCTAGGGTAGAATTAGAATAGTGGCCTATGAAAGATCCACGTCTTCCACTATATCCTAAGCCTCTGGAACTTCCTCTGATTACTCTATTTGATAAAGGTAATTCAGGCTCAACAAAATCAAAACTGCGACTGGAATATGGATCTTTTAATTGAATCATATTAACAGAACCGAAAATCAACTCTTCATCCGATGAAGACTCTACCTGATTATCTTATTTAGGCTACGACATTTGGTGGGGCGGTTCCCATGGCATTGAAGTAGATGGCATGAAATCTACCAGAGTCAAAGACAACTTGGACTTTGACACATACTCATCTTCTTCTGATTCTTCTTCTTTCTCTGAATTATGTCGTTTCTTGGAGGATTTTCCCTCTGATGAAGAGGGGTTTTCTGCGTCATTCATGGCAGAAGGCACAATTGGTTTTTTCAATTGTGTTTGCAAAATAGCATGAGTTCAGTTGATTGTCTTTCTGACCATACAATCATCATACTTTTGTGCATTTTTTTTCTTAACTTCATGCCACTCGCCTTCCTCCTCTAGAACTATAGCAGTAACACATGCTACCTGAGCTGAAGAACCTTTCAGTTTGACTTGATCCAAATCAACCATTTTTTGCAGGAGGTCCTTGAAAACATAATACTCCTGAATGGGATGCCCCAATATTTGATGAAACAGGAAATAGTTGGGATGATCTTCATCTCCTTCCATGTTTGGCCTCTTGGGCCTTGGAAATTGAGCCAAATTATTTTCCAAAGTTGAAATGAAAAAACCCGGAACTTGTTCCTTTCAGAAAGTGTAAACTTTTCTTTTAGAATCCTCAAATTGTTTTTGTCTTTGATATCTTTGATCATCTTGACAAAACGGCCTATGTTGTTGGTTCTCAGGAGGTGGAGCCCTTCGAGAAGATGAAGTTTTTGAAGTAGAAGCAGGTACAAGTGCTTGTTTAAGCATAACTGTAGAAGTCTCTGCTTTACCCATTCTCTTTCCTGGAGATAATGGAATTATACGATCTTTATCCTTAGTTCTATAAGAGAATCTTCAATATGTTGAATGATTGAAGTAAGGTCTTGAAACCCTCATGTGTATTTCACAGGGATCAGTGGTGTGCACAACTCATCACGTAAATTCACCAGACATGTTGGAATCAATTCATCTTGAGGGAGTGCTAAGCTTAGGGAATATGTGAATCCCTTCTAGCGAGAAATAAAATCCAAAACCATTTCATTCTCCCTTTGTTTACTGTTTGTAAGACCAAAAAATATTGTCTTTGGCAACGTTGAACTGAACTAAAGAAGGAATTGTTGACAGAGATCTTCTCATCCGGTAATTTACTGGGATTGCAAGATTGTATACCAAACAAAAGCTGGTCCTTGCAAGGTTCGCACGAAGCATCTGAGTTTTAGTACTTCTTGTTGTTCCGGAGTTCCTATCATAGGATCGAAACAAGACACGTAATCAATCAAATGCTGTTCAGGATCACCTGATCCATTTAAAATTGGGAATACAGGGTTCCCAAAACTTGATGGGGGATGAATTGCATCAACCCCTTCAGGGTAAGCTCTCTTCTCTGGTTGAACCGGAGCATGCTTTCCCTCTATGTCTTCCAAACAAGTTGTTGATTACTAAATAATATTTATTAAATTTGAGAAACATCCAGTTGATCTTGGACCTGAACAGGTGAAATAATTGGATTCTGGACAGGTATGGTAGCTGGTACAACAACTGATGGTAACATCACCAATTGTTGTTGCATTTGACCCATAGGATTAAATCTATGAAGCTGTACTGATAGAGGAGGATATTCTTGATACATCTCAATAAATGAAACAAACTCCCATGGCTGACTAACTCCAGCACACTTAGGAGGAAGACTAACCTGAAGTAGTTCTGCATTCATATCCCTTAACTCCTTCATTTATTCCTCTTGTTGCGCAAATATTTGCTTCAGTGAGAGAGATTGGCCTTCTCCAAAGGAAGGATATGTAACCTGATTCTTTCCCCTACCTTTTTTGGATCCATTTTGGAGAGGGGGAATTGGGTTATTTGATGGAACACCCAGATTCTGGGTAAACCTTTTATTTCATGTACGCACACCTTCTTTATTTGTGTATGTGCATACAACTTCTTGAGCAGGAACCTCTTCATCTGATTCCCCTGAGTGAGCCTCATGTTCTGGAGGATCAACAACAATGGAATTAATGACATTAGTTGATGCATAGCACATCACATCCCTTCTATCAGCATTTTTGTGATATTTTCTTTTGTCATTCCCCTAACGAGACAGTTCCTTTTGTTGATTTGATCCCTCAGGAACTTCATGGTGAACCGTAATTTGGAGAGAATCTCCTAATAATTTGGCTCTTCATTCCTCTTTTGGATTCTTCCCGAATCGAGAGAAGACCAACTTTTGCAGAGGAGGGGATTGATGATTTAAAAAAGTCCCCAGTCTAGTTGACTGGGGCTGTTCCTGCTATCTTTGCTTAACTCCTCGAATCCGATTTGTTGATTCTGATGGTTGGGTTAAAAGAGTCCCCAGTCTGGCAAGCTGGGGTGGTTCTTAACATGATATATCTGTTACTTTCTTGAAATATCTCATGATCATTCAGACCTTATTCTGAAAATTAGCTGGATGCATCAACCTGCATCCACTTTTATCACCCGGCTCAAAAGACCGCTGGATGATTTCTGACACTTCTGTCACTTGGTGATGTGCTTGCTCCAAATGAGAGGCCTGTTCAATATTCTCATTTGCTTGATGTAGGAGTAATTCAAAAACTTGTTATCTGTATTCTTGATTTTGAGAAGAACTAGTTGAGTCCTATTCTTGGGAAGGGTTTTGATTACAAACAAAACCCATTGATTGTGGTTGGCCATGGTCAATAACATTGCATGAGACCATTTTCAGTGGTCTTTGCTGACTGGAGATTATAGTGAAATGTTGCACTCCATGAACACCCCATCCTCTGATATGAATACCAAATGGGGGCATTGGCAATTAACTGGCGCAATATTCTTAGTGCAACAAGGCATGAACGGTGAAGGGCTCTCTGCTGCTTTTTAGCCTTCAGATATCGAGAAACTGGGAGAGATGCCAAGTCAATTTGGAATTATAACCCTTATATTATCTTGACATGATTTTCATATTCAACATAAGATAATATTTTCTTTTTAAATTTACAATGAGATTTCCATATGTTGAGACAAATATCATGAATTCCATCTTCCGTCAACATCTCTGGAATGTCATACTGAGAGTCAACTAGAGGCCAAAACATGACTGGCACTTCACCTTTTGCTAATTGTTTTCTCATATTAAATATTTTCTCTTTATCATTTAATGAAGATTCTTCTACCTGATTAGACTAGAGGTGGTGCTTCCTTGTTGCTTCATCGGATTCAACAATATTGGTAGAGAAATTACTGATTAAAATAGAAGATGCATGGGTTAGGGGTGGTTCGGAGAATGTCCTATAACCTGGGATATCTTTTGATTGAGAAATTATTTCACCTGGTAATTTTAAAGCATCATACATGACTGGATTCACATTTGCAAGTGCCTCAAGATAAGAGGGCTTTCTCATCACTACATTGTCTTTTGGAGAATTTTCCAAGCAATGTCAATCACTACTGTGGAGAGGACATTCGCAGTGAAATTCATCATCATGTGGAGGACCACCATGGTGGGTTACAGCAAAACATGAAACATTTTTCTCCTTGGTCTTCTGACCACATAGAGGGTTCCTATGGATCTCATCTGAAGGTGAAACTTCGAAATCGACCGAACTATCATGAAGCAATCCTTCACGAGGAAGTGTCTGTTGAAGACCTTCCGAATTAATGTTCCCACAATTGGTAAATGAGGGAGTAGAATCTTGGATTCCAACAGATAACTGTTTTAGGGATTCAAGAACTACATCATCGAGAAAGGCCTTATTACAGATTGGCTCTTGATTTCTTGACTGTGCTGGGGGGTCTTCTTCTTAGATGCCTTATTACTCAATTTGGAAGGTGTGTGTGCTTGTTTAGGAGACAAGATCAGGTAATATTGATTATCTCCACTCAAACCAGGTGTATGTGCCCGACTTGGTTGTCCGTATGATATGAAGGAGTATGCCCCACAACCCTTGTGGACTGGAACAGATTGTGTGTCTGTTCTGGAGTGAACTGTTGATGTGTCACTCCACTGGTAGGGATGGATTTATGTGTCTTTCCCTAAGATGATGCTAAAGCTGTTATAATATCCTAGCAGGCATCCAGAATATGAGCAGGGATTTGCTTATGCTCTTTCACCATTGAAAAAATATTCTTGGTGACTTCAGCAGCCGGAACGGGGATATATGTCCATTCTGTGCTTGGAGTAGGTGTATGTGCCTGCTCCTGTCCTCCTTTTCTTGTCAGGGAATCCTGACGGTACTCATGTGTGGGGGAAGAGAGTTGATTCTGCCTCCTATTTGTCGTAGGAGCTTTCCGACTAACATCTCAGAATGCTACCAAATGAGACTCTTGGTAGGATTGATCAATACTAGCAGGTGTATGTGCCTACTGATTACACACCATCGAACATAGTTGACGAGATTCCTTCAACACTAACAGACGAGGCTGCTGGCAGGATTGATGAGTGTAAGCAGGTGTATGTACCTGTTTACCAGTGGTTAACACATTGGGTTGGCGAGATCCATCATATGTATTCAGACGAGCTTACTGACTAGCTGATGATTTATAAATAGGTATATGTTCCTGTCTATAATACTCCGCCGGAATTTCCTGGCGGGATTGGGGCGCTACTGCTAGACGAGTCTGCTGGACAATAGAATTAAAATGGACGAGTGTATGTGCCCTCTCGTTGCATGCCACCAAGTTTGGTTGGTGGACATCTTCAAAGATGGCATAGATGAGAACCTGCTCACTATTGATGGGATTTTGCCTCTGGCGATTCGTCTTGCCTACTCGGGTTCTAGGAACCTAATCCGAACACCTGGAGATGATACCCTCATCATGTTGATGGTGCAATCCTACAAGATTCTGGCGGTAGTTGTTGATGGGAGCCCTCGGGAAGGACTCTTGTCTCCTTGAATCGAGGCCCTGAGGGGCCTGCTTATTCACCTCCCTAGAATATGGGAGGGATTGGCGATTGCATTCCGAGGATAATTACCGAAAATGGTTGGAGACGGTGGTTGGCACCACCTGCTTCTTAATCACTAGTCGTCATTGTCCAAATGACCAGTGTGAGTTGTTCACTTGGAGGGCTTGTTTGGCAGCCTCTAGAGTTGGAATGGTACCATGTTGACGGTACTCCTTAACCAGTGCATTTGATACCCAGCGTTGACGATGCTGAGTAGGTGATGTCATACTCAGAGTGGACAATGATCCAGCAGGAGTAGCATCCGTGGAATTTGTAGCAGAATTTTTCACAGCAGACGTATTCACAGGTGTGAACTTAAGGGAAGCCATTTTGGAAATGGAAAAGATCATGGAAAAGAGTTCCTGTTTGATGTAACAGACATAATCAAGATATGTCCGACCACTACATCTTTTGGATGAGAAAATATGTTATTTATTTCTTTGTTGGTCCACTCATTGAGTTTAAATAGGGGCCTAACAAATAAGCAAAGAATTATTTTAACTTGGTTAAGGATTCACGTCCGGTTCACCATTTTTTGTTTCCTCTAGAATTATGGATGATCTCATTGATTTAAGATTCAAACATTCCAAGCTGTTTCTAAAGGGTTTTTTCATAGAACCAGAAACATCCAATGATTCCATATCCATTTTAACCTACTTTCCAAAGGTAGGTGCTCATTAGTTGTGAACTGATGAGACATAAGAATTTGCATTGGTTTAGAGGATGGGAGGTCAAACTCATCACACCATTTTGAGGGGAATTATTGTCTACTCCGGGACTCTCTTTATTGATTTATGTTATGTTTGTGAATCCTTATTACATTACCAAGTATAAAATGAGCGTTCCTTTAAATCTGACAGTCAATGATTGATATGTAGGAAAATTTAGATAATCTTTTATATGTAATCAAGGTTCATCATCGATAGAGAATCATCTGTATTTGTTAGAGATTCTTAGTCAATGGTATCCTTCAATAAATAAAAGACTCTTGGTCATTATGATAACCATACTGGTTTTAAAGCCACTCAGTGGGGCACTTAATGTTTATTGTCATTCATAAGGACATGGATTATTTCAGAGTTGGGATCGTAACTATAGAGGGACTACCTGCATATCCTTTATTTAGAAAAGGAATCAGAACCCACGTAGTTTGAGTAAGGGAGTATGATGTTTATGATTGATGGCTCAAAGAAAGATATCATAATTACTTTTACACTCTAAGCTCACGTGAGTCATGCTCGGTGTGAGAAACAAGAGGTATTGATAAAACCAAACAAATTTCCATGACAGATACAATCATAAGAAATAATGTGGGGATTATATATGTATGACTACCCAGATAGATGAAGAGTAGGATTAACTTCAGGGACGAAACCCAGGAACATGTTCCATAAAGGTATATGTACTTTTTGAATATTTGAGAACTCTAACTTGGGGCTAACTCCTAAAGAAGATGCCCAAATTAAGAGGGGACTTATGATTGTGTTTTAATCTTAAGAAGGAATCCCAGATCAAAAATTAGATTAAGACTGGTTAAGATAAACTAAGATTGGGACTTACTTCTGAGAAGGAGGCCCATGTTAAGGGATTTGAAAACTGGGGCTTACTCCTGAAGAGGAGGCCCGGGTTATGAGAATTTCAAAATTAAGGGATTTGGGGCTTACTCCTAAATCGTATGCCCACATTTGTAGATTTGAAACTGGGGTTTATTCCTAAAAAGGAAGCCCAAGTTAAAGGAATTATGGTTGGGGCTTACTCTTGAAGAGGATTCCCAAATTAGGGGACTTGGGGCTTTCTCCTGAAGAGGATTCCCAATTAGGAGAACTTGGACTGGGGCTTACTATTGAAAAGGAGGCCCAGGTTAAGGATTCTCTCATCTTAAAGGATGAGTTTGAATGAATGAACTCTCTAACTTTAGGGATGTAAAGATGTTTAAATCACTAGGTTTTGAGAGATGTTCCATGGAATTCCAATTACATAAGGAATTTAATCAAGAAAACATGCCATAAATGGCTTTGAAGAGTGTATTGAAGACTTAATCTTGAATAGGATAGGTGGAATAGCATAAGAGAGGTGAAATGGGCAAGAAGGGAACCCAAAAATAGAAGGGCACACAAGTCCTGGGGTGTCGCGCAAGTACTGCATGGGGGCCCAAGTATTGGTAGCATAAGTATACTAGCACGACACATATATAATTGGGCGATCCTTGACTAGAGCCTTTAGAATTATCCCGAGGTACTTTCAGAAGAGTAGCACTCAATTTTCAATGAGTAGGTAAGGAGGCGTGCAAGTGTGTCCATTTCCCATAAGGGTAAAAACACTTAGGCACACAAGTGTTAGTGAATTCTAACACTTAGACCTTATTCCTCTTGTTTAGAACTTCAATTGTAGGTAAAGAATTACCTTGGATGTGTTCGGATGACTTGAAGAAGAGACTTGGGAGTTCGGATCTCTGTATCTGAATTCTGGAAAAAAATCATCCTTAAATGGGGGGCCCACAGGGGGTATTCATAGGCTGGAGAAGACCCTGGGTGATTTTCAAAGAGGGCGTGCAAGTCACCTGTGTGACCATTTGGGCAGCACGAAAGTATACTTGCTTAACCATTCTGAACATTCATGACCTATGGGAAATGTTCTCCTTGTTCCCCCCTTTCTCTTTTTTTATGTTTATTCAAAGGATGAATCTTCTTTATTTGGGGCGTTTCCCTTTTCATTTCGTTTAGACTCTGTGATGAAAAAGGAGCGTCATCAATAGTGTAACATGCAGTACTAAGCGCTTCAGCCAAAAAGTGTTTAGAAATAGAATATCCAGTCAACATGGTTCTAGTTTTCTCTTAAAGAATTGGATTTGTTATTTCAATAACACCAATCTATTGAGGAGTTATTGGGGATGAGAAGTTAAGAGTAATGCCTTTATTACTACAAAAAGATTCAAAATCTAAATTTTGAAATTATCTTCCATATCACTATGAATATTTAACAACAGAAGGGTTTTCTTATTATTAAATTGGGCTCTAAAAGTTTTTAAATAACAAAAATTTTCAGATTTATTTTATAGAAAATAAAACCATGTAAATCTAATATAACCATCAACTAAAAAAATACATAATATTTGCCTCCAATACATCCAGTTTTTGTTGGAGAAAAAAACCATATGAACTAACTGTAATTCATCAGAAGATGAGGCTTAACCAATTGATTTAAAACATTTTTTATGTTGCTTTAGTTTGTTAACAGGGATCAAAATATTTTGAAGAATCAAATCTAAGCTCTCGTAGATCCTTAAAAAGGCTTTTCCTTGAGAGTTTTCATAGGTTCCTAAGGTTAAAGTGTCTCAAACTTCTATGTTATAACCAAGGTTGATCTTCCATTTCACTAAGGCAAGGTAGATCATGGATTTTAAGGTCTTCTAAGTTTAGTGTGTATACATTCTGATGCCTATGGGTAGAAAGAATAGAAAATTCCTTAGAATTGTGTACTAATAATTAATCTTTCATAAAATTCACATGGTAACCTTCATCACACAATTAACATATGATAATGAGGTTGTTCTTAAGACCCTTAACAAATAAAACATTTGAAATTAATGTTTTTTCCAAGAAGAAATATGTTACCTATACAAAAAATTTCTCCCGAATCATTATCTCTGAAAGTGATTTTCCCCCTTTCATCTTGATAATATTTTCAACGATGTTTTTGTTACCGGTCATATGTTGAGAAAATCCACTAACCATGTACCATGTATTTTTTTGGTACTTTGTTTAATTTCCTGAAAATAATAGAGTTACGCTTTCAGAATCGAAACATTATTAGATTAAAAAATTTATGAATGTAAGACTTTAGGGATACACATTTTCTTAGAAAAAATAAGCTTTATGAAAACCTAAATATTGGGTATTGTTTAAAGAATATTTTTCTCCCAATTTACACCACACTACTATTTAGTACAAAATAGATCACTTTGGGGAACAAAACAATTATTACTAAAAATTTGCTTCAAATGAGTGTAAACAAATCCAAAACAATTCCTTAAAGGAAAAATTTGAGAATATATCTAGTCAAAGTTTTTGTAGAAGAGGTAAAGTTTGATAGACATTTCCTTAAGGAAAATATTTCTCAATTTAGTTTAATAACCATGTTCTTTTCCTAAAAGTTAGTAGTTTTTGAACTAGAGTTAGCCTAAAAAATATTTCTCTTAGTAATGACACATTCAAGATCATTAGAAAGTTTATCCTTTTCAGAATTAACTTCCTTAAGGTTTTTAGAAACACTTTAAAAATAAAAAATTTACTAATCAAGATCTTTAGGAAGATCTGATTCTTTATTAGTTAAAACAGAAATTCTAAAATTTTTCTTCTCTAGTTTTTCTTGGGCATATAATTCTAATTTTCAAGTATTTTGGAAATCCTAGATACTTATTCATAAGAAGGAAAAGAGTTATCTTCATAAGAATAAGATTCTTCATCTAAAGATTTATAATATTTATCATCAATATAATTTTCATTCAAAGATACATTAGTGATTTATTCAGCATTGTGTACCTTGGCCATTAGACAATGATTTTCTATGGGTAGTTTGGCTTGTAGACCAAGCTTTTTTTACTAGAAGATTCATACTCTAAGGATTCATCAGATGAGTCACAACCACTGGAACTCAATGTATCATTATCCTTCAAGACTTTCTTGGTATTAGATTTGTAATACTTATTTCTATTCCTCTTAGAATGATTTTTTATATCTTTTCTTTTATACATGGGACAATATGGACTGATGTGTCTGACTCTTTTTCATTCATAGAACGTGACTTCTGAGTCTTTCTTTTCCTTTATTTCTTTATTCTTATATCTATATTGAAAGTATTTATTTCCCACTATCTTGTTCATCCTTCGAGATATATCATCTAGCTAATTTTCAGAATGTTCACTTTTACTAGACTCTAATAGAACATCCACTTTCTTAGATTTAGATCTTGTATCTTTTTCCAAGGTATTGACTTTACTAGTATTAAATGCTATTATTCCATTTCTATTCATCTATCAGCAACTATTTTTATTCGTGTATCATGTTGAATAAGATTTCCAAAAATTTCTTGAAGCGTAATATTAGAAAGTTTCATGTTCTAATCAATGAATGTTCTTTTGGATTATCACTAATTAAAAATATCATCAATTATTTTATCAACAAGAACCTATTCATCAAGACCTTTCTCTCCCATATATTTAATACTGTTGAAAATGGTCATAAAACTTTTTTATACTTTGCAAACATGTTATCCATAAAGAAATAAGAATATATGATATTCATCTCTCAACATAGCTCTTCTAGAGTCTATCACTTTGGAAGTCCCAAAATGTGTAACTTCAAGTTTATTCCAAAGGCAATTGGGAGCTTCACAGAAGATATTTGAATATAAATATTTGTGGTCCTAGAACACAACAAAGTATTGCATACCTTTTAATTTAGTTGATATTATAATTTTTCTTGGTTGGTAAAGGTTTTGAATTCCTTATCTCGAATTTTGTAATCCCCATTGAGAATTACAAAATTATCAACTCCAGTTTTAATGACAAAGTTCTTCATTTTACATATCTAGAACTCATAATCATTACCATAAAATATTTTTGGTCTTCTCGGATTTATATTATAAATGGAACAAACATTTATACCTTCCAATCTATAAGAAAATACATTTTCCACAAAAAATTGTTAATAGAGAAATATTATAAACAAAGATAACAATATTTAAGACAAACATTCACAAGAAAAGCTAATCATTAAAATTTATGACATGGAAAATTTGAGCAAGAAAAATTTTATGTGAGTATAATAGTGTAAGAACTTTTGTGCTGAGATCCAATATACGGCCTCAGAGCGGCTTCGGGAATTCTCCCTGAGGAACCTAAGGTTTTCTCTCTTTTTGATCTTCCTTCCCCCTTCAGGATGGGATTTGATCGTGGTAGTGGTGGTTTTCGACTTGGTGTGGGCTCCGTTGTTGTACGATGGTGTCCATTCTCGGAGGAGGTTCGACGGTTGGCTTGGCTCGGTTCTTCAGACAATGACGATGACGTATTGGAATCTCCTCTTTTTAGCAGATCTTTGGCGGTAAAATCAGTGGTTTCTCTCCTTTCGGTGGTGGCGAGGCTTGGGGTGGCCCATTCTTGGTTCGGTTGGTCGGATTGTACAGCGCGCACAGTCGATGGAGAGGGATGGTCTCTCGGCTATCCGGCATGACCAGGGTCTTTTCCATCTTCCTCTCAGATGGTTTCTCGGCTGCCCGACTATCCAGCGTGATCAGGGCTTGCATCCAGCGATTTCTGGCATATCCTAGGGTCTTATCTGCAGAACTCTGAAGGGGGAAGGTCTTCAGTCTTAGTGAGTCATTATGAGATTTTAATTTGGCAGAGTTTTGGTTTTTTCTCTGGTTGGTTTTGGTTTGGGTTATCCTAGTTCAACATCGATGGTCATTCATTCTAGATTTTTGAATTTGTGATTGATCTTCGGATGCATGCTTGATGAATCATCTGCTCTTATTTCTTTTTCTATGCAAGAGTTGGATAAATTTTATGTATTGGTATTTAATGTCGGATGGTTGGGATGTGAGGGATGATTATGTGATGATGGTGAACGAGGAATTGTGGTTTAAGGGCAAGGTGGATCTTCTAAATTGTCTGCGGATCAGGGTGCTAATGGCGTCAGGATCTGGTCATCTTCACTATGGTTTCTTTGATGTAATTTGTGGATTGATTCTTCCTGAAGTTCCATTTCATTTCACTTGAAGGCTGGGTGAATTTATTTGGAGTTTGTCAATGGGAGGTTTTGGGTGGGTGTTGATGGTCACGTCGGGGGACGTTCAAGGAAACCCTTTCGGAGGTTTGGCCAGCATTTCTGATGCTCATTTGCCCTGGTTCATGGTTTCTTGGACATTTCCAGTGGTTTATGATTTTTTTGTGTAATGGTAAATGTTTTTTGTATTGTAATCATGTAGTGGGGTACCGGGAACCCATACACCGACTTTTGAAAATGAAAAAAAATGATTAGCAGAGTAGTATTATTTTTTCAGAGACCTTCATCTGATACCAATTATAGGATTAAAATAGTGTATGTAGATTCTCAATTACAGGAGGGGTGAATTTTAAGTTTAAAAACAATAATGATTTCCCTTAAGGAAAACTATGATTAACAAAGATAAACACGGTAAACTCACAAATCCCATTATAGTTCTACCGACTTTCATAGGTTTCAGAAATATGAATCCAGAAATGAAACATAAGAAAAATTTTCTTAAAGAATGATTCTACCTTAAGGAAAATAGAATCGTATTTATCTGAGCATGTAATGTACAATAAATAATAATAAAGATATACTTTCTTCTTTTATCAAAATAGAGTAAAAATAAAACATGAAAGAAAAACACGTAACAGGTAGGAAATCTTTTAACCCAAAGAGTAGGGTATCCAAAAAACTTGAATAATTGTCCCCCGATTTAGACATTCAAGAATGTATATCTTACCCACACTACGGTATCCCCTAGATAATAGAATATTGGAGTCTTATTTTCTATACCTTCAAGCCATCGTACCTTAAGGTAGTAGGAACCTCTGTCTTCCTATACCCAGAAACCATCGATTGTACTTAGGAACAATTGGAGTCGCATGAGGCTGAACATGATGTTCATGGCTGAAAAAGATGCTCATGAAATGCAAAAAGCATGGGAGTTTTCTATCTGAATAAATCACTTCATATAATCACAACATTTAATCTCTAGGGTGATCAACAGATGGATAACTAACTCATTCAAATGAGATTCTATTTATAGAAAAAATATCAACAGTCAACTCCCTCCTCCAATGGTCATATTTTTTCTTGAATCTCATAGGGACCTGTACATGTTTCACTCAACCTATGGTTAGTTAAAAACATATTTTACGTCATCATTTCATAATAATAACATGTGTAAGTAAAAAGACGTAGCTTAAATAAATATGAATATTCGGAGTTTAAGGGAAAATAGAATTCAGAGTCTAATCATATACAAAACCAGATTCTATAAAACATGGATATTCAGATTCTATTTTATATGGAATTCATAATCTATATTCTATAGATTCGGAGACAGAATTCTGACTAATTTTGGGTTAGAATTATGAGGAATTTGGAGTTTGAATTCTAATGAATTCATGTTCAGAATTCTAGGGAATTAGGAGTCTAGAATTTTCAAGAACTAAGAGTAAAAATTCCAAGGAATTCAGAGTCTAAATTTAAAGTAATTTAGAGCCTGAATTCTGGGGATTTCAGAGTCTGAATTCTGAATAATTGAGATTCTAAATTTCAAAGAATTCATAGTCTTAATTTCAGTGAATTCAGAGTCTAAATTTCAAAGAATTATTTGTTTGAATTTCAAAGAATTCAGAGTCTATATTTCATAGAATTCTGTGTTTGAATTTCATAGAATCCAGAGTATGAATTTAAAAGAATTCAGAGTCTAAATTTTTGATAATTTAGAGTCCAAATTTCAAATAATTATGAGTCTGAATTTTAGAGGACTCTATATTCGAGGAACTATAAGATTCCGAACTTTCGGATAAGATTCTTAATTTTTGAATTATTAATAAAATTAGTTTGGTTTTAAGAGATTATAAAATGAGGTATTAAAAACAGATGTAAGGATAAAAATCTCCTTAGAGAAGGGAAATATTCCTTATAAAAATAATCCATAGGGAAAGATAATTTTCCTTAAGATAAAGTGTTAGTGATATTCAAAAGATAGAGGAATGGAAAAGTGAAAAGGAACCCTTATTGACTCAAAAAGTTCATGTGTTTGGTCCAGGGCATAATGACAGTTACAGAATACTCAGTACGCTTTATAGAGTTGCAGTGTTTTGTTTCGGTGTATCTTACTGATGAGCTATCAAGGGAAAACATCTTCGAGGATGGTCTCAGACATGATATCAAATATCGGGTCAATGTTCTTAGGTTGCCTTAAATCACTGAGCTTATGAATTAGTCACGAATTACAGAGTGGAACCTGAGGGAAGTTGGGGGTACAGAATATGGAAGTGTGGTTTCCCCCCCATTAGATCTACCTCTTCAGGAAGGAAACACCATTTTGAGGCTTCCTAGGGCATGAGTGTTACTCAGGCTATGAGTCTAGAAATATTGGTGTTTTTATATCAGTGTGGTAGGTGATGCCACATGAAAAATCAGTATGACCTCAACTTAGTCGAGTACTGAGTTTGTGGAAGGATGGGGAACTTGTAGCGGTCTGGCAGGACCCTCCCTCTAGGTGTGAGTTGTAAGGGGTCATCTCTGACATCAGGTTTTGGAGAAGGGTCTTTATCTCCATGTCAGGATGGGATATGGATCAGTGAAGTCCTGTCAGAATGTGGTAGTGGTGGTTGTGGCCATGGTATCCATACATCGAGTTCACAGAGACAACAGGGTGGATTATCTCAGAGCAGCCATTTGGGTCATAGGGCCGCAGTGCAGGCCAGACTTATGCAGTGCAATAGAACCAACAAGAGAAGGATCCCTAACCATCTACTTTGAGAGGTACAATCTTATTAGCATCTACCATTGCATCTTCTCTTTTCGATATTGGTTCCTCTCACAATTTTATCTCTGCATGAGTGGTAAAAAGCCTTGGGCCTGTGGTTTTTTTTCTCTCTGAGGGTGTTTTGATGCTAAACACACAATTGGGGGTTAGAATGGGTGATGAACACCTGTTCATGGAGTGTCCCCTTGAGGGTGGTGTGTGCCACTTCCAATGGAGTTTATATGTCCTTGAGATTATAGGGTTTGACATCATTCTCAGAATGTACTAGCTCGGGGATTATCGAGCGTACATTTACTGATATCACTAGAGGGTAACATTAACATCACTAGAGGGTGAAGTGTTTATTCACAAGGGCGAATGGGTTATCTAGGAGAGCAGAGCAAGACCCATGCATCGTGGTATTTATGGTATGACAAACTAAATTGATAGTTTGTTTCAGGATGATCAAGGAGCAAGTTAAGTGTATTTTCTTCAAATGGTTGAGTTCTTTAGGGATGTCTTTCCCAATGAATTTTTTGGTTTACCTCCTAAGAGAGAGGTGGAGTTCTCCGTCGGGCTAATGCCAGGGGATGCATTGGTATCCATTCCTTCATACAATATGGCTACGATGGTGTTATAGGAGACCAAGAGGCATCTAGAGTATTTGGAGGTGAAGGGGTTTATTAGAGCCCGTAATTATCCGTGGGGTCCGCCAGTCCTTTTTTCAAAAAAGGCAGACGAACATCTTAGGATATGTATGGATTATCAGAAATTGATCCATTTGATGGTTAAAAACCGATATCCTTTTACACGGGTAGATGAAATCA
Source organism: Viscum album (assembly GCA_963277665.1). NCBI lineage: Eukaryota > Viridiplantae > Streptophyta > Magnoliopsida > Santalales > Viscaceae > Viscum > Viscum album. The sequence goes on from OY728140.1 coordinate 509,124,955, forward strand.
TTTATCTGCTTCGAGGAGCTTGATTGTTCTCGAATATAAACTTGAGTTTCAGATATTACCAGGTGCTTGTTCGACCTACAGACATAACTCATAAAAACGTTACTAGCAGGTATGGGTTATATGAGTATTTGGTTATGCTATTCGGTCTCATGAACATGCCCATGGTTTTCATGGCTCTGACGAACCGAGTGTTCCATCCTTACTTGTATTAATTTTTTGTTGTTTTTGTGGACGATATGTTGGTGTATTCTCAAAACCGACATGACTATACCAACCATCATGAGTTCATTTTGAATACACCTAGATAGTATCATTTATATGGTTATTTCACAAAGTTTCATTTTGGATGGATCAAATCACTTCTTGGGTCACAATTTCTTGGAGAGAGAGGTGTCAGTGGACCTAGAGAAGGTGAGAGCAATAGTTCTCTGGGAACAGCCCTAGAATGTTTTTGACATACTGAGTTTCTTGGGGACAGCTGGACACTACAAGAATTTGGTACAGGGTTTATAATGCATAGAAGTAATGTTTATAGGCTTGACTATGAAAGGTGTGATTTTTTTGTGGTCAGAATCTTGTGAGATAGCCTTTGAGGAGCAGAAAGAGAGGTTGACATCCACACCATTCCTAATGCTGCCAGAGTAGGGAAAGAGCTACACTATGTACTGTGACGCTTCAGGTATTAGGCTAGGGGTAGTGATGATGTAGGGAGACTGAGTCATGGTGTACGAGTCTTGGTAGCTAAGGAATCTTGATAAGAACTACACTACAAATGATATCGAGTTAGCTATAGTTGTTCAAACATTGTAATGTTAGAGTCACTATTTAATGAGAGAGTGTTTTTTGGTGTACACAGACCACAAAATCCAAATGTATATCTTTATATAGTGTGATATGAATTTGAGTAAGAAAATGTGGGTGGAGTACCAACAATCCTTTGACTTCGAGCTTTCCTACACACCTATGAAGGGAAATGCAGTAGATGATTCACGGAGCAAGAGGACTCAAATACATGCAATGCAGTAGGCTAGTAGTGAGTGGGAGCTTATGGCGTTGTTTTCAAAGATGCATTTAGAGGTTCACAATAGATAGGGGAATACTTTTATTTCATCCTTAAGGTTTACCTCTACCCTGGTAGAAAGAGTTATAATGAAGCAACTATCGGATTCTGATGGCCTACTTCTACGAGAAGGTGTGGAAGGTGAGGACCCTCCTCCTACATGGATAGTTAGCGATGATGAGATCTTGTGTATCTATCGACATGTCTGGGTTCCAATGGATATATGTGAGGTTTTGAGGCAGGAGTTTCATGATTCATCTTGTGTAGTGAATCCCTGGGATACCAAGATGTGTTGTGACTTGCGACATCAGCACTAGTGGATGGGAACGAAGAGAGAGGTAGTTGGTTTTGTTATGAGATGTTCAACCTATTACCAGGTGAAGAAAGAACATCAGCAACCAGCTGGGATTTTATAGTAGTTTCCAATCCCAGAGTGGAAATTGGATGATGTCATGATGAATTTCATGACTAGTTTTCCAAGATCACCTTGAGGTAATGATGTTTGTGGTTTATCATTGAAAGGCTTATGAATGATGAAAATTTCTTGTCAACCAAGGAGACCTTCAGTGTTGATGATCATGGAAAGTTTTAGATTCGAGAGCTTGTATGATTAATTTGGGTCCCACACACTATTGATTCATACAGGAATTCCAAATTTATGTCTCATTTATGGTAGAGTTTTTAGAGGGAAATGGGTACATATGTGCTTCTGAGCACAACCTACAACCCTCAAACCGATGGACAGTCATAGCGTACAATACAAGTGCTAGAGGAAATGCGTTGAACATGGGTCCTGGATTTTGGGGGCTCTTGGGAGAGGTACATTCCACTGTTTGGGTTTTCATACAATAATAGTTATCAGGTGACGATATAGATTTCAATTTATGAATATTTATACGGTAGGTCATGTCATTCTCCCCTATGCTAGCTTGAGGCATGATAGGTAGCTTTACTAGAACCACGTCTCATGGAGGAGACTACTGAGCAGGTCCAATTGATTCAAAAGTAGATGCTGACTTCACAGTCCTGGTAGAAATCATACATTGATTGTAGCATATGACCTTTGGAGATCATGGTTGGGGATTGAATTTTCATACGTGTTTCTTTAAGGTTGGGACACAAGAGGATCAAGAGATAGGGTAAACTTTTACTAAGATATGTCGGGCCATTTGGGATTATGGAGAGTGTCGAGTCAGCTACCTATCTGTTTTAGTTACCCCAGAAGTACCAAGCCATGTATGAGTTCTTCCATGCATCTCAGCTACTCCACTATCACTCAGACCCATCTCACATTTTTTTAGCCTGAGGAGTTTGAGCTTAAGGATGATGCATCCTTTGAGGAGCATCTGATTCGTATCATTAATAGGAGCATGATGGTTCTTCAAGGCTGGTAATTTTCTCTATTACAGGTGCTATGGAAACACATCCATTTATAGGACAAGACATTAGATAGGGAGGCCGACGTACGTGCTCAGTGGTAGGAGTTGTTCTCAGATGAATCTTGACCACCCCTTAGAGAGAAATTTTATGATGAATTGGTATAAGGGGGAAGATTATAAGAACATGGTTTTCATACAATGTATAGATCCTTTTTTGATTAAATGTCTTTTTATGGAATTACGTAAGTGTTTAATTTGATCATGAGTGCTTTAGAGGTTTCTGGGGCTTGTTGAGAGCCCAGAACCATGTTTTGGGATGAATATGACCTGGGGCATGGTTTGTACAAAGCCTGCAAACATTTAGTCTAAACCATGTGAGAGGTCTGAAAATTGATTGCTTTTGGGCATACCACTTTATCATAGCTTGCATGTGGTTAGTCAAACTATGTGGGGTAACCGTGTGATTTTCCTCTCTTAGGTAGAGAGGTGCACACAATTTCTGTAGGGTTTGGGAAATCATGTAAGTAAACCATGTGACCCGACTATGTTGGTTTTCGTTAAATTTTAAATTAAAACATAGTTTTTTCTTTTAAACCCAAATTGTGTTTTCTCCTTTATGCATATCAGCCCTTTGTAGAGCCTCTCCTTTTTCACATAGGGTTGGAATCATGCCACAATCTCTATCCGACTTCCATTTCGATTGTCATTCGTCTCATATGATTTGCAACAGAAAGTCCTCAATTCATTTTTATTCATTATTGATTATTTGGAATAATGAATTCACTATTTGGATTTAGTAACTAATGCACTAATATCCCATTCTTCATTCTTTCTTCATATTTATTCCAAACAAGGATGAATCAAGACTTGATACTGGATGAGTTTTCTACTACTGAGGTAAGGCAGGTCGTCTATAAATTTAATAAGCTTTTCTTTCGTGTTTTTCGGGCATTTTTCCTTTATGACATCGGTCAGAATTTCGGGCGTGGTCTTGTTTTATAGAGAGTTGATTTTAGTAGCGATAATTGGACCTAGTGAGGTTGACCGTGGGTTCTATTTAGGTGTGTTGGAACTTTTTTCTCGTTTCAAGGTCACCTGATGGGTTCAACATAGGGAAATAACTTATTTATGAATGTTTAAACCACCCATGGGGTGTGTTCTTGTGCTTTTATAGTTAGAGGAATCTCTTAGATTCTGTGATAGCTTGAGTAGCTTGCTTCAGAGATACGCTGCCTCCTTGATTAATGAATATCATGTTATTGCTTTTCTATTTTGATAGTGTGGCATGGTAAATGGATAATGTGGGTGAGTATAAATGTATTAAATGGATAATGGATTGATAAATGGTGTATATTGGAGGGTATGATTATATATTTATTTTAATAATGGGTTTTCATGAGTGGGTATACTCATGGATTGTTCAGGTCGATGTGAGTGGGTATACTCACATGGAATACTGTTTGAATTGAATGTTTAATTTAATGCTTGAATGATTGGTTTGATAGATGCCTTGAAATTATCTCCATGCATCAGGAATGCTGTAGTTGACATCCTGGGTTGACTCTACCACATGGGTATGGATTCTATGGGATGCCTCGGGCCTTGCTACCCCGTGGATCTGGCTTTCTTGGGCTCGTGTAGGTCTTGCTATTGGCATACTCATAGAACCCCGGCTAGTGCCTAACCTTTCTTCCACCGGGATTCCCATGGGACATGATGGGATGCATTGGAAAAGATCCTTAGACTCGGCCCTTCATGGTCTATAATTTCATACTTGGATTCCCTAGTCTGCTGACACCGTGGAACCGACCCTTGCTGTCAACAATTCACTATATAGTGTTGATGAGGGGTATTTGACTACACTATAAATCGTGGCTTTGGGATACTTGACTTTTCGGTATAATGTGGTTGTGGACTCCTTGATACAGATGGATGTACGGTGTGGCCATGTGACATTCTTCTTTACTTGCTTATAACTACCTTGTCAGAAGCTTCCACTCTTTTGTAGGTAGCGTTGAGGGATGTTTGGTTTTACTTTTTGCAGTAGAAATATTCCATGGTCATATGGAATTACTTTACATCTTGTTTACACTTTCTAGAAATTATGTTGAATATTTTATAGAACTATATATACCTGGGTGGTTTCCTACTAGAATTTTTATCTTACACCGTGTTTTGGTATCCTTGTGGACCCAAACATATTATATGGTTGTTGGTTATAATAGTGAAAATTTCCATAGTACAGGTTGTTGAATGTATATTTGGAGCAGGGGAGCATATGACCAAGTTGAGGCTTTCAATGCTGGGATGCCTTTTGGTTTTTTTTTCTATTTTTGGGACACTTGTATTGTATTATATTACAATGTACTATTTGGGATTCTTTCTATATACTTGTACCATCTGCATCATTTTTTAAATGAGACCCTTCTTATTTTTTATATGTATATTCCTGCTTGTCTTGCATTACATTTTCTTCTTATTTATTCGCTTCCTATATTGCATGTTTTGACTTCTATTGTGGTAATCTGGTAATGAGGGACTAATCTCCCCATTGACTAACCTAGGCCCCTAGTGTTAGTTGGTAGCCTCTGGTATTTGGGGTGATTCGCATGACATTGTGTGACTAACCGGGCTCGAGGCACCATTTTGAGTGGCATCTAGGTTCGAGACGTTATAGTAGGGATATTGGCTTGCTTAGTTGTTCTCATCATAATATTATACTAATATTTAGTGATTAAAGTGTGGATATGAGCCCACTCCCTCTAGTCTGCAAATTTCTGCACATCATGAGATCAACTTGTTTCCTAGATCTATTCCTGTGGGGAGGAGAACAACAATCTAGTACCCTTAATAGGATATTGAGTAGTAGTAATTTTGTTATACTTTTTGGATGAATATTTTACTTTATCAGTTTTATTTTAAAAAAATTATGTTATATATATAAATATGATGATATCTTCTAATGATTGGAGGAATATGACTCACCTAATTATTATTTGGAAAATAATAAGGTCATATATTTTTTAGAGTGAACCTAATGAGTGGATGGAAATTATGGAATTCCCCAAGGACTATAATCTGGAGGTCTTGTAAATTTATAGATCAATCATTATAATTATATAGGTAGGGGTGAGGAGGAACAATGTTATAATTACACATGATTTTGTGGTATATAATAAAAAAAATTCACCCACACTTCTTGATATGGAAATTCACATCATAGGGGACCTTTATGGGAGAGTATTGTTGTGTCTTCTAGGGTAAAATATCATAAAATTATTCCCACAATTATTTCCTATAGATAATCATTTCCTCTTTGGAGTTGGGTGCTCTTTTCTTATACAAATATTTCCTTTCCCCCTGTAGGGGATGGATGGTTGGAGGCGTGATGACACCCTTTCCTTTTTCAATGGTATGGTGGATGGATGATGATGGGGTTCATAACATGTACCCTAAAGACATGTCATAATATTTACATTGGGAATATATACCCAAGATATTATACTTTGAGGCTTTAATAGGGTTTGAAAATCCTTCTATAAATTAAAGAAAGGTATATCTTATCCCTTCTTTACTTATGATAGAGGAATATGATGGGTTCAATTTGTAGTGCCTCAAATGATTATAAAAGGGAAAAATCATCCTTATAAAAAGTTATCCCATCAAAATTTTGTGGAATGTCCCAAAATATTTGTAATATCACGTTGATGAAGACATATGTGTTATTGTGTTCCTCTTCAGTGGAATATCTTCATTGATGGGTTTGTTCCCATTGTATTATATCATGGGACATTTCTTATTGTACCATTTGTTGGGATAAAACACATATTGGAGATTATTACAATTTTAAAATAAATATAATTCCCCAATACCTATAGTCTGGAGTTCTCCCAATGGTTGAAAATCACCAATTCTAGTAGTGATGTAGTTTGAGGATTTTGGTTAGTTATGGTTTGGGATTGATTATGGGACACTGTTGGGATATATCAATAGAATTTGAATAAATTGGAAGTATCATGGACATAGGACTGCTATAGAATCATAATATTTAGATATCTTATTAAGGATATTCTATTGTATGCCTTAGTTTTCAATTTTATGGTAGGCACAACTTCATCTACATCTCCATATGGAATTGAGGATACATGTTGATGATGCTGACAAGAGTAGATACTCACCCTCTTAGGTACAAAATGATTTGTTGAGATGATGTAGTGATTTTCCTCCTCCAACTCCCTAATATAAGGAAAATATATATTGTTGTTCTCCTAGTTAAGATCCCAAAACGGTTTAATGTGGAACCATGTGCAACATTCTTCTTCATGGACTATCATAGACATTATGGACAATAGTTCTTCTTCCTATGGTGGATTTTATGAGCTTCCTCCAATGTCATGATAAAAACTTTGAGGTGGTTCTCCTAGACCAATACATTCACCAAATGAAATTAGAGGTGTTTAGTTGGTTATAACTTATATTAGGGCTATGAGGATAAGGTTTCCATGGGAAATATAGCACCCCCAATTTCCTCTATGTAACCCTTTCATTATGATTTTAAGCATATAAATTATAACGGTGACTATTGGGATAGTTTAGAGTACATTTTTAGAGGTTTCTGTGGATTTTCTATAGGATCAAGGGTGGTGTACAGTTTATAAAAAACATGAAACACCTACAGGGAACCATGCATAGTGAGAAATATAAAAAGAGAAGGCACACAGGCGACACACAATTTTTCCAAACCTTGCGGTTGCCTAGTAAGAACCGTGCACTTTGAAAAGTGGATTTGGAAATTTTGAGGGTGTGGAAATAGAATGTTTGGAGCATGGTTTGGAGACCATATGATTTTTTCTGGTGAGGTTTTTCTTTAAGGTAGTCGCTAGTACACAGTATGCCTAACTGTGTGACTAAATTGTGCTCAGTAAGAATCCAATTCCTAAAAAAGTGGATATCACTCAGTTTCCCATTTAACCCACTCTTTTTTTAAGACTATTTAGGTGTAAATTGGTATTTTTATTTCCCAATAGTCAAGGAGGGTTATTCCATTGATACAAATGTTATTATATGGCATCCCTTGGTGGTTATAAACTAATTCCTCCTCATACGTGACCATTCTTGGTCATTGTTGGTGTTTTTATCAAACCAACTTTAGAAAATATCCGGTTTTCATTGATATATTCCAAATATGGGTAGATATATGTTTTTAGGTTCCAAATATGTTTATAATTTTCCTTGTTAATGATAGGTGAGGAGATATATGGTAGGATCATGGAGAATCAACTTGTTTTGGTAAAATTTTTTGTGTCATTTATCATTTTCTCCAAAACATGAGGTTGGTGGATTCATTATCAACTCCTCTATCTTGAATAGATTACTTTATTTTAAAATTTATTTAATTGGTTGAAATGGATTATGAAATTGTGGTGTAAATCCTGGTATAAATCTTTTTAGTGAAATTTTATGGTTTTTAGCTAAATTATGGAATTAAGGTCATTTTCTGTGCAATGTGTTTCTATTTCTTGATTTCATAATGTTGAATTTAAAACATGGCTTTGAATTTTTTTTAAAATGTCTTGTTATAGAAATGTTTTCAATAAAAATTTCATTTTATTGAAAGAGTTTTGGCATGTTTGGATTGGGATTGTTTTAGGGAATACTTTGTGTGATTATCCATATTTCATTTATGAGGCTTGGTTGAAATATGACCTTATGCTGGATTCTAAATGTTTAATGGAATATGGGATATGATTACCTTTTGAAGAATTATTAGATTAATGAGATACCACTCATGTGTATGGAAATATCATAACAAATAATGCATGGTTGGATATGTGGAATGGAATGCTTATGCGAAATAGAACTTGTGAATTTGTTTTAAATCATCGTTTCATTGTTTTCTTTAAAAATGGTTTTTTTGGAAAACTGGTTGATATGGAACATATTTATATTCAGTTATTAATGGTTTTTAGAAATTGTTTTATATAATTTATTTAAAATAATTTAGATAACATTTATATCCTAGGGGAATGGGTAGGGAAGTCATTGGGGGAAAACTATTGAGTTTTAGTACTCTCCTATTCATTCGAAATTTGGTGATTTTACAGATGTCATCTACAATGACTCTAGAAAAGATAAATTATCGCACATAGTTTTAACTAATTCATGACACTTGGTTTGTTTGGTGTTGTGTTATCATGGAGCTTTTAGACCTTTGAGTCTTGTGTCTATCTTGTATTTTTATTAGTTTGTCTTCCAATGTTTACATTGATATTGTAGTCTTCTTCTGCATTACATGAATTTAGTAAGTTGTTAATAAATGAAATTTTGGGTTGTCTTATATTGTTATCATGAATAATTTAGTGAATTTTTAGTTATGGATTGTTTGGTTAGTTATTTTATTGTTAAAGAGAAAATCACCCCCACATGTATTGAATCCATTAGAAAATTATTTCCACCCTTTGGCATCTTGGGGATGCCGCTTATTGCCTAGTAACGTCTCATGGCCATCTCATGACAATGAGGATAAGGAGGGATGTTAAAAATGGTATAAATTTTTTTGGTTCAAAATATATTTGAGACAGATGGTATCATCTTGGTCCCTCCTTTTGTGAATAAGTTTTCATCGGTTTTCTTAGTTATGGAGTTTAATTCATTCTTGTTTATTCACTGAGTTAGGATCATAAAAATTAGTAGGACTATTAGTACTTAAAATATCGGTCATAAAAAGTTCTAGCTAAATTTTTTATGTTAAAATTCATGTTTCAAGGGATTTGGGTACATATATATTTTGGAGACACTTATAGTTTTGAGATCAAATTGTAATGGGTTTAGCCAATGATACAAGCATGGAATGAATTAAGGGAATGAGTTCCCACAAAGAGTGATTACCTCATTTTGAGAATTATTTATGATTTTGTGAAAAGGTGTTGATTTTGGAAAGTTTTGAAAGTGTTTTCAAATGAATGATTTTGAAAAGTGCATGGTTTTGTTATTTTTAAAATGTCTTGATTTTCAAAAGAAATTTGAAAGATTTATAAAAATGTATTAACATGGAAAAGTATGATTTTATAAAGAAATGTTTGGATAGTTTATGTTATATAATTTGAAATGATAATACTTCAGTAGAAAGAGAGTGAGACTTATGGTGGATTTTGATTATTTAGAAAATGGAACATAGTAGGGATCATAGAAACTAATCGGAAGAAGCCACAGAGAATGTGGATGAACTTGAACAACATGTGAACCAAAAACTTGTTCATTGTATCATCCAATCATTTCAAGATATGGAAACAGGGAACCAGAGGAATGATCCAAGGTAAGTGGATCATTATGTCTAATTCCAAAAATAGAATCCAATCATCTTATGAGGTGATTATGAACCAAAAAATGTGAAGGTGTGGTTGATGAGATGAATTTTATCTTTGATATCATCAACACACCAATAGATCTGAAAGTTAACATGGCCACATATAGTCTAGATGACCATTCATGCTGGTGGTGAGATCTAAAGATGTAGGAAAATGTGGATCAAATCCTTTCATGTGGAAATTTTGAGGAATTATTATACTTACAATTCTATCCTCACATGTTCATGATTCAGAGAACAATATACATTTTCATTCCGAAGTGAGAAAATATCCTTATCACCAAGTATGATTCTAAATTCATGAATTTAGTGTTATTTTTAACCAAGGTTTTCACTAGTGAATCCTTTAAGCACTACATATTTGAATCAGGACTAAGGTAGAATATTCGCTCGAGGATAACTTTTCCATGTATTAAAAATTATATAGACATATTGAACAGAGTAACGGAGGATGAATGTGATATATCAAGAGCTTTGGGAGGAGGAATTATGTTAATACCCATGGGAACTAGTGGGAACTATAATTATTTGGGAAATACGATGAGGGAAACAAACATCTATGGTTAGATCTTGAATTAGAATAAAATGATGGATCCAAGGTCCGAGAACCAAAAATGGTGGGATGTTGCCATTGTGGTTTCTTCAATAACAAGAAGAGAGAGTGTAACGAGCCACCAAGATAAGGCTATAATTTTACCAAGATTAGGCATCTTCAATGCTATTGTAACAGTGCTCCAAGGATAGGTGTTCAAACCACTTCTCAGGTATCTCATGCATCGTATGCCTTGATTGGGTGAGGACAACAAAATTAGTCTCATCAAAAAAATAGATCTGGCCATGGTGATTCTAGGATTACCATGTCTCCTCAGCAAGGTAAATCCTTGTAAGGAAACAAAGATCAAAGTACAATGATGAAGCAATTATATGGAGTTGAGTATGTGATTTTTGATGATCAATATGGACCATCTACCATGAAAGGTATGGTTCTATTGAATTCTACCCATATTCTGTTTTTTATACTAGTGTGTCAAATTCCTTAAATTATTGCAATTCTATTGATTTTATGAGTTTAAAACATGATATGATGTCATTGGTGATAAAAATACTAACTGGTCTTGGGAAAATAGAATGTAGATCCTTTATATATAAAGCATGTTCTATAACTATTGATGGAGATGAGATGAAATGGGATTTCTCCATATGAAGGATTGATGTATATGATGTAATCCTTGGTATGGATTTTTTTAAAATGATCAAGTCTCACATAGAATGTTATGAAAGAATAGTTAGTTTCTAGAATGAGGATGGATATGATCATCTCAATAGAGGATGTAGGGTTGTAAAGATAGGTAAAATGATATTTTTCACACTAGCAGTTGGAACAATATCATACCAATTAGCCATATTGAATTTTTCATCGATAGATGAGATCGATAATTGATGTTTTCCAATAGTTGCAGATCAGTTGCATATGTTTTTCATGCATATTTTTCCGGGGTTCCACCAATAATAGAAGTGGATATTATAATTTATCTCCCCCATGAAAAAATCCTATCTAAATCCCATCTTATATAATTGCAGGAACATGATTATGGGAATTTAATGTGTAGTTGGAAGATTTGTAAAGAAATGGTTTCATTCAGCAGAGCACATCTCCATGGGAAGCACTAGTATTGTTCATTAGGAAATAAGATGGAACAATGAGGCTATGTGTGGATTATCATAATCTTAAAGTAGATTCGATAATTAATCAACATCCACTTCCACATAATGATTATCTATTCAGTAAATTAAGAAGATCTTAGTGATTATATTAGATTTATATTTGATAAGGATATCCCCAATTGTGATTGATAAAGGTGGATATTCCAATTATAGCTTTTAAAAGCTGATATGGCAATTATTAATATGTGTTAATTCCTTTGAGTTTTATAAATGTACATGCAGTATTTATGGAATTTATGAATCATATATTTCAATGATATATGTGTTCATTTATTGTGGTGTTCATGGATGACATATTGGTGTATTCAAAGACAAGGCTTAAGCATGAACTTCACTTAGAAATAGTGTTGGAAATCAGGAGGGAACATCATTTTTATCCTAAATTATCAATGCTTTCTTTTTGGATATAAGAGGTATGCTTACCTAGAAATGTAATTTCTGAATAGTGTCTCTCAATAAATCCAAATAATATAGAAGTTTTTATCGCTTGGAAACCTCCAAATAATGTCTTTTAGATACAGAGTTTTCTAGGATTCTGTGTTGAAAAACATGGATATGGAAGAGAAACTAACTCTCATATAATTATAGAGAGGGATAGAGAACATGATCATGGAATGTTAACCACCAGAATACCATAAATTTGTGGTGGGGTAAATGTTTCATGATAAAATAAAGCATATAACATATTTTATTCAAGTTCATTTTCATGGAGTTAAAGAATATTATTACTACCTAGACTAATATCATAAGGAAATGTACTTACTTGAAAAGTAGTTTTTTATCCTTCAATAAGTTTCTACTAAATCAAATCTTTTATCCAAATGATGAGTATTCAAGATGACTTGGTCACACCCGAAGCACTAGAACCAACTTCTAGAGAATAAAATATTCCAAAAAATATGAATTGTATATTTACCATATCTTTAGACATTAACCAAAACAAAAATGGTTAGTACAAGATCAGATAATCCCCAAAAAGGATAATCTTTTTTTAAATATTACTCTTAATATCCAAAATTGAACAAATAATACCTAAAGGTCAACAAAGACCATCCAATACACAATTCTCCATAAATTATTTACAATAATTCAAACAAATTTTGAAAAACAAGATTCAGAAGTATTTGATCAGAAAATCTTCCAAAAAAATTGTTAACATTTGTCTCTAAATAACATCGGCTACTCTGAAACTCTCATACTGAAAATTAATTAACTTAATCACATACTATCCAAGATAAGTTAACTATTTTCATAACTATCCCAAATCACTGTAAGTAAAAAATAAAAACATTGATTCTTAAAAAATAATATTTCAACCATTACTCCAGAAATGAAATCCCAATGTATTCTATTTTCCTTAGACATATAGTGTTCCCAAAAGAGAAACCATCTCCAAAACAACCTTTATCACACAATCACAATATTTTTCCTATACTAATTATATCTATTTGATAAAATATAAAATCCCAAATAAACTTATTCTTTATAAATAAAATCATTTAACTAAATAGAATTAGTCACACTAACTAAGGTCGTCACGTAGTCCAGTGGTAGGCTATAAATCCCAATCGCACTTTGGTTATGGGTTCAATTCCCACAACATTGTCTGACGTGATGGGTTGTCACATGGTTTACATGTTTTTATTTTTCAAAAATTATATAATTTTATAACATCTACAAATATGAGATAAATTCCTTAAAAATAACCATAACATATTTTATCCTCAAAGGTTATCTAATACATTTAATTTTTCATCCCAAAATTTAATAACAATTTATCACCTCTAAGATAACTACGACTCTTTCTAATATAATAACTATTATGGTTATGTCACTTATGCTTAAATTGTACCCTAACCTCTAATGTTATCTAAACCGACCTAGGATACCAACTATAAGGTCCTAACCATAGAACATTACTTTATCATGAGTTAAATAAAGAATTAAAATTGAGGATCATTTTATATTTAGAGCTTTATAGAATTAGGTCACAACTTATACAAAACATCTTGAATATTACATGTAGACACTTCTACCTAGTAACCATTTTTTTTATAAAATAAAAACTCTTAAAAAAACATTTTTAGTTCCATGTTTTAGATATCATGTATTTTCCTAGATCCCAACCTTGACCCTATTCATATTTATTTATTGTCAAAAACAATTCAAAAACATGGGATGAGCATAAACGATTAGTAAGGGATATAAAATAAAAAATAAAACATTATCCCATAAACACATACAAAACATAAGATCTTTAACATACCTCATGAAATCATAAGATATATGAATAACACATAGAAATCATTAATCATAGAAGGAAACTTGTGGCATCCATATCATAATTACATTGTAGATTTAATAGCTACGCAGGGAGTTACATTTGGAATACCCATCATGGTATATTCGATAAATATATCAATAGAAACATCAAAATTTAACTCTGTCGCATTACCCAATGCATTGGAGAGCTATCTCATGCTTACCCACCCAAGGTTTATCACAGAAACACCCGTATATGTAAATAATTTCCAAAACCAATTACATAATCATAACACATAAAATATTGAAATTATCAACATTTATCTCATCAATCACAACAAATAAATTCAAGATATTGAAATATTCAATCCACTTCCAAAACCATATAAAACATTTAATAAAGATATTTTTGAATCCAAGTGTCCTATACCACTTTAAAACTATTAAAGGAATATCATTTTAAAACAATAATGTACATATACAAAAATAATTAAAACCATTTAAAAAAAATGGAAATTAATAAGAAATATTTAGAAAAATAGATCATTAAATCTTTTAAGATGATGTTTTCGTGACAAAGTCTCGTAACACTTGAGAAATAATTGAATAAAAATAACTAAAGAAGAAAAATAAACAAAACATTAAATATCATAATAATACAAAATTTCATGATATAAATTGTCAAAATGGTTGTATATACACCTTATATGATATGAAAGGTTCAAAATATCAAGATGTGCCTCAATGAAATGAGATTAATACACAGTCCTTTACATATATTATACCATTAGATTAAGGATAAATCATTGACATAATTATGTGTGGAAAATAAAAAACACCCAATAAAAGTGTATATTAAGTGTAAAAAAATCAGAGGTCATTCACACATATTCATAGCACAACATATTCAAGAAGTATAAGTTTAACCCAAAGAATTGAAATTGGGTTAAGAATTTCCCTTATAAAAAATTGGCAGCCTAACAGCGTCAATGGAAAATTCAGAAAATAAGTTGATGAGAGAGAAAACGGCCTCTCATCACAAGGACGTAAAATTTCTAGAAATAAGGATATATAAGAACATATACCAACATTCTAAAATTAAAATTTAAATACATAACATAATAGAAGTCTTTCACTAGAAGAGGAGGGTGAAAGGTTCTCATACAGATTTGGTAACTTACGAAACATACACACAATGAAGGAAGGATCATACAATGAAGATGTAAATACCCATATATTAAATTATATTATAGAAATAATATAATAATTTTCAGTACATAAACCACACAAAGTGAAATAGCGGCTAATATAGCTTGAATCTCACGGGAATAAAAGTGAGATGAAAACCCCTTACCTCGTGTATGACTTGACTTGTATATTCCTTGTTATTCATGAATAATAAGATTAAGATAATTTATACTTGATTAAGAACCTTGATAAAGTTTATTAATACTTTTAAATCACTTGTTAAAATTATATAACAATTATTCAATTATTTGAGTTCATATTAGACATTTTGTCGATGTTCAGAACTTGAGTAAAAATTGAACTTGTTATAATTACAAATTGTCCATGAGGTCAAAAGTCCATTATATACAGAATGATATTAATGATTTATATATCATATATATAATATATATCCAGTATATATGTATTTATAATAGTCCATATCATTTGGATATATGAAAATTAAATGCACCATTCATGGAAACAGCAAGTCGTACTTACGCATGAACATGACTTTCATTTCATTTGGTTTCATTTTTAAGAGAATGAAAACCAAATGATACATAGGTATATTTTTAATCCAGTATAATATAATATTTTATATAAGTTACATAAGTTCATTAACACCATCCTTTATACATTCCATGTATGGTATGAACAATTCATAATACTTTGAGGGGTTGGTAGTCCACACATCCTCAAATGAAATTATTGTATTTATACAACATGAAAAGCATAAAGGTATGTTCTAAATCATAATTACATAATAATAGAGATAAATAAATATAATTAATATCATATAAAATTATTGTTCCATCATAATGGCCACCATCAGAGGTGGTAGGGGAAAATCGAATAATAATCATTTCATGAGGCAGTAGTTCGTCCTACACAGAAACTATATGTTTGTAACCATTATATAGAGGTGTGTGTATGCATAGATTGAATAATTCTCCATGAAACAACCTTGTATATTTATGATACTATTTTTAATATAAAAAATGAATAAGAAGAGCATAGGGAGTGGAGAAGAAAAAATAATGGAAAGAAACTTGAGAGAAGACGTTACCTTTAAATCGTGTAACTCCCTTTGGTTTGAACCAAAAGGCTTTCTTGAATTAATTCTTGCCTATGGAAGGCCTCTAAGAGGACAAGAGGGATGTTGGGATATTATTTTGGACAATTTTGTATGCTCCGAGGGTCTTGAGAGGTATTATTAATGGGTTATAGGTGGTGCCCTTTTACAAGGGCGAGGAGGGGCTCTTTAGGAACGTTTGAAAGTATTATTTTATTATAAAATGATTTTCGGTTTTGAAAGGTAAAAAACTAATTAAATCCAAATACAAGATAAATATAAGTCTAAAACAAATAATAAAATAATAATTTTATAGTTTTTTGATATTTTTTTAATCCTGATCATTTTTATTAACCCTTTGCTAACTTATTTAACTTTTACCATGTCTTCTTGTATATTCATAGTAGATGGTTAATATATTTACTATAAATTTATTAGCGAACCAAAATGGATAATTAATGAAATTTGTAACATCATATATGTCATTTTACCGAATCTTATATTTTTTAGTCTATTTTCTTATTTAATAAAATATTTATTGATTTAAAAACTCATTTATGTCAATTTTTATACTATTCATAACATGAATTTTTAAAAAATCCCATCCTATATGATTCATTTGGAAAAACATAATTAATTAAATCATAACAAGTCATAATCATCTCTAAAATTGGTTTATAGAATAAAAATATTCAAAATAAATTTATTTTAATATTTATAATATCATTTTTTTGAGACGTTCATTAACTAGGAAATCATTACATCATCATTGTGTGATAAATAAATTTATTAATCTGATTTTTAAAAATTAAAAATAAAATACCATCATATATAAAATATTTTTAGATTAAAAATTAATTTTTATAGTAAAATATATCAATTATATAACCCCACATTAAAACTGTGTTAGAAAAATAATACATGTGTAGGATATTTTTATTTTTACTTTAAATAAAAAGTTATTAATGTAATTATCTTACCCAAGTGTCTTTCAAAGGCCAAAAGTTATACCCAAGGATTATATTGGTCATCCATGACATATACAATAAGGTTAGGACATGTTTTTTAGTAATTTTATATTATTATAATATTATTTTTTCCTTAAATTAATCTATTTATCTTTAACTATGGTAAATAAAAATCAAAAGTTATTATTTAGAAAAAATTATTTTCATCATATTGAACCAAAGTTTACATACTGATGAAAACCATGTATGTTGGAATTTTGAAATTTAATTCACATAAGTTGTAAAATGACATTTAAATGAGAAAGTATGTTTTGTAACAACTATGTAGTTTTTTCACTATTCATCTAAAATTGAACATTTTATAAAAAATACCAAAAATTCACCCAAATCTAATTTTGATATTCTGAATTCAAAAATTATGTATATTTTAATAAATTAAAAACATAAAAGTTTCATTAATTAATTTAAAATTAATTTATGTTGTCAAAACTAGAAAGCATGTTTTTATGAATTAGAAACTACAAAAACTTTTGACATGTGTTTATGTCCAATTTCAATGTGCAATTACATCTCATAACCAAAATTGGATTAAATAGTAAAAATATAATACAATTACACTTTTAAACCATTTAAAAATATAATATAACCATACAAATAAATCAGATGAAAATAATTCTTTGGCTTAAAATGTAGTATCTTTCACTGTTCATTTAAAAATAAACATTATCAAAAAAATACAAAAAATTTACCCAAAGTAAATTTTGATATCCTGTTTCTAAAAAAAATTTATTTTTTAAAATTAAACATATTAAAGTGAAAAAAAATTAGTTAAAATGGGCTCTCCATCAAAAGGTGGTAAG
Organism: Viscum album; assembly: GCA_963277665.1. Taxonomy (NCBI): domain Eukaryota; kingdom Viridiplantae; phylum Streptophyta; class Magnoliopsida; order Santalales; family Viscaceae; genus Viscum; species Viscum album. The sequence goes on from OY728140.1 coordinate 509,142,877, forward strand.
GATTTTAATAATATTAGAGTACTTATGATTAAAATTGGATTAATTCTCATTTTAAGACTCTAAATTTGGTTGGATAAACGTAAAAATATTTGAGAAACATGTTTAATTATAATAGGGTTAGTTGTGATCATTTATGAAAAAAATTCTAGGTGTTAACTACCATTTAAAATAATTATATTATTGTATTTTTCAGTATGAATTAACATTGTGTGCAATATAATGCATCACCGAAACCCATTGTTGCATGTTGGGTATTAAATCAAACATAGAACCCCCATTAAAGTAATATTAATATTTAATTAAAAGATATTGATAAATATTAAAATGTCATATTATTTATTTAGCTGGGATGTGACAATGTTCCACCCCCAAATAGATGGATAACCCAAGTAGACCATTCATGTCTTCGAGGATAGGATGTTGGATTTCATTCATATATTTGGATGAATTCATAAGGATATCCCACGTTTTGGTAGAGTTTTTGTACAACAATAACAATAAAAATAATATGTATGTGGTTCTATTTGAGTCCCTTTATGAGTGACCTTTTATATCACCACTATACTGGTTAGATTTTGGAGAGTCAATACTTATGTGTCTAGAGATGGTTCTAGAAATGACATAAATTTTTTAGATCTTCTAGAAGCAAATGAGGATAACATAGAACCATAAAATTTACTACATGTACTAATGAATGAAGACAATGGACATTAGTGAGTGATACCATGCGTTTCTATCGTTCTTTCATTACTGTGAGTTACAATTTTTTGTTACGGTTAAAAGTTTTATTCTATGTTTATCAGAATATTTTAGATTTATTATATGATACACATTGTTTTCTACCACCAAGGTTTACCTCCATAGTTGGACCAAGATCATAATGATATCAATTAATTTCTGTTGAGGGATATGTGTATAACCCATCACATGTTATTGAATCGTCACACTAGATATTGATGATGGAGCCACCTTTTCAGAGTACCCGATGGAGATTGAGGATCTACATGAAAATATCATTTATGTGCGGATGATTCAAATTGTGAAATTTACTTGGTATTAATGGAATATCCATGGGAGATTTTTGGAGTGGGTGAACTGGATAAAAACTCAGTAAAATAATCTTTTTGAGTTTTTACAACTTTTTTGGTTAAATATCTATGAAAATGAGGAGAGTCCAATGATATATATTTTTGTAGTTTGAATCTTTTTATTTTTTTGAGCTATATTTTAGGGAATAAATGAATAGTCTATAATGTTTTTTGAATTTGTGTTTCTCTAATTTATATATATTAAATATATAAACATAGATACATATGTTATTATAAAAATACTGGATTTTCTCTTGAATGATGTTTAGGATGAAGAAACTGAGACTACTGTTGAGTCCTGAATATGAGGTTTACCCTATGAAAAATATAAATAATATTCAAAATGGGTTTTGATATGGTTTGAAATTAATTACTAATATATTAAATAAAATACAATAGAATAGTTTACTGAATTTATTAGATATTCTACCTAAAATAATCTCAAAAAACATTTTTTCCAAGTCTATAAGGTAAACTTCATAACCCTAGATTTTATAGAGGGGATATCCAAGGTGGAATACATAGTAAAAATGTGATTTAGTATTGAATATATACATGAAATCAATAACCTTTGACAACATAAATAACATATGTATTCTTTATCAAATGTTGATATAAATTCAAGGTATGTCTTTTTTTACAAGGGAATTTTCCTTTTTTGAATATATTTTATTGGAAATAAATATGGATCAATACCTTACCATTTAATCAATGATGGGTTTATCGCAATACACTATTATGATTTTTACTAGGTATATGAATTGAGGATTATTTTACCATTGATTATTTTTACCTTGATTATTCAATTCTCATCCACATTTGGTGGTCAATCAAAACACCACCATCACCGTATACTCACCCTGGATTCCTATTGATTTCACCCTTCATTATAAAGGAATTCATAACCACTATTAATTTGGTTATTGGATAAATAATTTTTTATGACCTAATTAATTTCACAATTAATCAATAGTTATAAATATCATTTTTATTGGTTTATAATCTGGTCAGAGGTATTAATTATGTTTTATAATGATAAATGGAATTAGAAAACTGATTGAGTGATGGTGGGTTCAGGATTTGTGTGTTATAGGATAATAAAACGTTAATGAGAGTTGATAAAACATTGTTTTTATGGAAAATTTAGAAAAAACATGAATTTAAGTAATCCATTGAATACAGTCAGAAAGAAAATGTTAGATTTTTTTAGAGATCGAGGAAAAGGTTAATATATTGCCGAATCATAAAAAAGAAGTTTTATGTCCAAACATTTCCTAACAACATGAATTGTATTTTAGAGGAACACATGATGTGTAATATATTTATTACTGATTCTAGTGTTTCTATTAGAGAATAAAATCACAATTACAAACAATAATTCAAATATGTCTTTTAACAGCACTAGAAATGACTTTTATTAGTGCAAGAAAAACACTAATAACATGAGCGATGTTAAAATCCCATGACTTTTATCAGAACTAAAAAAAAACTAATAAAGGGTCCATTTATCACGAATAAAAAAGATACGATAAATACGATATTTATCAGTGCTTTAATTTTGCAATGATAAAGGATTTTTTTTGGAGAACTTATAAAAGAACTGATAAAAGATTTTTATTAGTGCTGATAGAAGTGCTAATAAAGTAGACCTTTATCACTGCTTTTAGAAGCACTGATAACTGTCTCTTTTTCTGTGCTTCTAAAAGCTTTGATAAAGGGACATACTGTAGTATGCTGTAATAGCACATTGCAACAATAGTGTAGTGTTCTATAAAAGCACACAACAAAACCACTGTAGTGTGATGTTACAACACACCACAACACCAAAAACACATCAAGAACCCTTATAATATCATAAAAATAAGTCCCAATATAGAATATAAATGAAATGAAATGTACAACAAGTATGAGAAAAACATCTATATTATAGACACTTCAAACATTGGTTTATACAATTAATTAAATAAAAATTTTCACATAAAGTGAAAAACATTAATGTTCCTTTTTCATTTAATTCTATCATGACTCATGCCATTTTCAAATAAACCACCACCTACTCGGGCAAAAAAACCCACCTATATAAGAAAATTAATATTATGTTAATAAAAATGTAAATGAACTCTGTAAGGAATAATGAATATGAAATCAACATTACATTATATAATTTTTTTGGTAAAATAGGGAATGTATATCTTAACATTACCTTTACATTTTTACAAAGGGTTTCCTTCATTATAGTTTGTTCTTCTGAGTGATTGGTAACATCATAATGTGCATAAGAAATTGTCTGTATGAGTATTCAGACATTTAATTTCGATTATGTTAATGTAGTAGAGAACATAAAATATTATGAGGAAAAAAATAATATATTAAAAAACATACATTTTCATTGAACTATATTTATTTTTTAATGGTTTCAGGGATTTGGTTACTCTTTCAAGAAACCAAATCCCCTCTTTGTAGTCCCCTATAACGTACAAGAAATTTCTTGTTTTGGGACCAACATGAACTAATTGAGATGTCCCAATGAAAGGGTCATCCTCGAATGAATTTTCATTTGACTCTACATTTGTTTTAGTCAACAAGAGGACAATTGAACAAATCTTATTTATTGGATTAGATACACAAAACTCTTTCACTAAATGTGATTCCATTATGAATAACTTGTATTTATCCACATCTACATTGATATTGACCTTCACAAAGCCGATTTCACCAAATATCCCTCCATTGATATTTTTGACCCATTTGAAATTGAAAAGAGGCACTTCAGATGATATATAAAACAACATGAATATCTATTTGATAATTCACAAATAAGACATATATTAATAAATTGTATTTCAATCCTTGGAACATGATATGTGAATCACTTTAACCATAAGAATAACACAACTTTTTTTCATCATTATAAAGTCATCATGTTCTTTTGTACAAAATGTGTGACTGTTTATTATAAACCTAGTGTAAGAAATAATATTTTCATTTGGTCCTCTAGTTATCCATTGATGTTCTTCGGAAATTGAAATAATATTTTTAGATAACTTATTTTAAATTTTATATCTAAAATATCCTATAAATTGTTTATTATGTATATCTGATATCCATTTTCAACTCATGATTCATTCATATCTCTATGAATTTATCTGTGAGATTAAATGTATGGATCAACATCTTCACTACTATATAATATGTAAAGAAGTGTTTTCCCCTGCTCTGTCAAGGTAATTGTAACAACATATTTTCTAGAAATCCCTTCACCCACAAGTTATTTTCTGTGATGAGACTTTGGGAGACTGATGCTTTCAACATCTAATAGGTAATTAGTATATAATTCAATATCTTCTTCAACAATATATCATTTTTCAATACAAGCTTCTAGATGACATTGATTCTTCAAATACCCTTTCAAAAACAGATTTTTATGTTCAATGGGGTAAATCCATTTGTAAGGCACATAACCACATATTTGAACCTCTCTTACCAAATGAACCATCAGGTGGACCATTATATCAAATAATTATGGTGGGAAGAACATTTAGAATTAACATAATATGATTGAAATTTCCTTATTCATGATGGGAAGCTTAACTGGGTCTACAACTTTACTAAATATATAATTGAAAAATAAGTAGATTTTGGTTAATTTATGTCATAAATTTTGGGGCAGAATGCAATAAAAATACACTAACATTAAATTTTACATCAAAACATGATGGTTGGGTGATTTTAGGTCTTGTAACATCAAATTATTCATTAAAACAACATTCTTGATATTTGATTAATACCCATGTTAAACTTTTTCACTCATAAGGAAACTGGAAAATTTCAATTTTTCCCATATAGATAGATGGTAAGTTGTTAGAGGAAGAAAAGTAATCCTTTTACCCTACACTGGTGAAAACTCTTCTCTTATCCCTATTTAAATCAAGTCCAACCTATCATTGATGCGATATTTCTTTTTTCCAAGAACAGTTAATAACATTCCAATAATATAATCAAATACATTTTTCCTACATGCATGAAATCAAGAAAATGTATGAAATATTAACATTCTAATATGGTAATTAAATGAAAATTGACTTCTTATTCCAACCGGATTTTTATGGTTTTTCAAAAATGGTTAACTGAAATCTGTGTCATTATTTTTTACTTTTTTTTATAGTTGATTGCCTAATGCTGGAGACAGTGTTGTACCTTTGTTTAAATTCCCATCGAATGCTATCATCTAGGATCAATATTTATTTCGTTGAGGTAAAAATTTTCAATTTCTTAAAAAGAATTTCTTTGAAGAATGTTTCAACCAAACTGAGTATGTGCATTTTTCACAAATTGGACACCCCAACATTACTATAATGCTATAGCCTTATAAATTTCCCTATGTGGGGAAGTCATTTATTGTTCCATACCACATGGAACACCATGTTAATTGTTCACTTCTATGAGAATCATAAAATTTAAAAAATGTATCCCACATCAATTTTAGATATTTGAACAAAGGAGAAGAATATAAATCATTATCATTATAGGGTTGTTTTGGCCTAGATATAAGAAAAGACAATATAATGTATTTGTGCTTCATGCATAACCATGGAAATAAGTTATAATTTACCAACATGAAGGGACAGGAACTATGAGTTCATCTCTGTACACAAAAATGATTTATTCCATCTTTATATAATGAAAGATGAATGTTTCTAAACTCATATCCAAATCACTGAAACTCATGATCAATTTTCTTCCACTAAGGAGAATCTATTGGATGACATAGCTTCCCACCTTTAATTATTGTATCTGCATGCCATGTTAATTATCTTGTAATTTCCTAAAAACCATATAGTCTTCTAAACCATCGAATTATAGGAAAGTACCCTACAAATTGCAAAGGACTTTATTCATTTTTTTTGTATAGATCCATTCCACACAAAGAGAATTTCATGAGCGATTCATGATCCTTGTGAAACAATATGAAATAATTTGGACAAGAATGTATTTTTTAAAGATCATTCCCATTGAAGGTAAAATTCTTTTAGAATTATATGTTCAGTATGGTAGTTTATTTTATTCTGGTAGCATATAGTTAAAAAGATCAAGTAGTTATGTAAATCCGGTGTCACTCCATCCATTTCAATATTTCACATTATATAACTTCAATTAAACTGAAAAGGTTGTGTATTTAATACAACAAGTATAAAATGGTTTCTTCAAACATCTATTTAACTCCTCAAACAAATGTCGACAATCATGAAATTTATATTCATTTTTTATTGTCATTTCTTCCATGCGATCTTCATCATATTTTATAAAGGTATTCGTATTCAATGATTCACAAACCACAATATAAGCCCAATTGATGTCCACATTTAGTTTTACATATTTGTGGTCCAAAATTTATTTGTTCTATCTATTCCTTGTCAAATAAAATGTTTTTACAACCCTTTTTCCCTAATTATTCTTGAATAAAAACAATATAAACACAAACAATGTATTTTAGAAGGGTCACCTACATGCTATTTTGAAATCTTGATGAGATATTTAACTCCATCTTCATATTAGTTTGTTAAAAGATTAGTGTGCATCTAATTTAGGTTTATATCCATCCAATTGGGTTCATAAATACTGATTTGTAAGTTTCAGTAAATGTTAAAATAGAGTATAAGTTTTAAATACACTCACGATGACCCATATGAAAAGTAAGGACAACTAGATGAGCAATATAGGATTGTAAAAATACCATTAATTTTATTTTTGGATCGTAGGTTTATTTTTATAGTTTTACTTTAATTATATAGAATATATTTACTATTGTTATGTTAAAGGATGATTTATAAAATAATGTTACCAATTATACTAATGAAGTTAGGGATATTGTTAATATAATTATTTCCATGTTAACGATGTCTCTAGTTGATGTATCGGGTGATATTTAACTAGAATAGAAGTTGGGAACCAATGTGAACTCAATGAAAAGTATATTCATTTGAGAAATATATTTCATGGGATGGTTAGAGAAGATAACTAGGTTGAAAGATGTTTCAAGAAGAGGTCTAAAAGATGAAAATTACATCAAAGGATGAAAATTCTTTTTAATTCATACAATGAAGTTATAAATGATGATTGTAAGTAGTGAATTTGTTTTAAAAAATATTGAGCATGGGTTGGTTTCCCAAACCACACCCCCCCAAAATTATTAAATAAGAATACAAAGAGGATTCATGAGGTGCAATTTTCTTGCACCAACAATGAGTTTAAAGAAAAAACACGAGATGATCAAAAGTGGATAAAGCATCAAAAGAGGAGAACAAGTCATCATGTTGCAAAAAAATTTGATGTAAAGCTTAATCCAAACCATACTTCAAATGTAAACAGAACATCAAAAGTAGGTGAACATAAAAAAAATCTCCCTTTATCTGTCCTCCACCCTTACCAACAAATGAGGAATATCGTTGGATACATGTATCATTTGAATATGTACAATGAATAAAATAACTAGTGGACCACATGACATGGAAAGATATATTAAATCCTCCATCTGATTTGTTGATAGCTACACAGTAATTGTAAGTAGTAAATGAGAAGTCTTGATATATCTAAAATTTTATGTCCATGAGTGTAACAAGATACATAAAATCAAAAAAATTAGTGTTATATTTTTTAATAAGATCCAATTGATGAGTTGGTATAAAAACCAATCATACATTAGTAGTAAATACAAACAAAAAACCAAAAAATTTTCCCTAAATAATATATCACAATCAAATATTAAACATAGCAGCATAAAAAACAGATCATAAACAAATTATAGAAAAAGAAATCATAAAAGAATCAAAAAATACACAATGAAAATTGGAAGTCCTGCGACACTTGGTTGAAGAAAATCGAATACCCTCTTCTAATTTCATACAAGATGTTCGGAGGAAATCGAGTGGCATAATTGGACCTTCGATTTACTGAGCAGGAGTGCTGATAGTGGGTGGATTTTATAGAATGATCTATATCACAAAGGCTTCACAAATGGTTACTATTTTTAAAATAGATCGGGACACTTTTATCAACGCTTAAAAATAAGTATTGATAAATGGTCCCTCTATCACTTCTTATAACATAAGAACTTATAAAAATACCATTTATTTTGTGCTTTTTAGCACTAATAAAGACCTATCTTTATCAGCAATAAAAAATCACTAATAAAACCAATATTTGTTAGCGTAAAAAATTACTAACAAATATTCTTTTATCAACCCTTATTACTCAATTTCTGTTAAAAGATTATTAATTATAAATATAAATATTTATTTAAAAAAATTATTACTAATTAATAGATTTATATAAAAATAAATAAATTAAATATATTCCTTTTTAAATATATTTATTATAATTTTATAATTATTTATTTCTAATTGTTGAAATATTTTTTTAAAATTTAATTTATATCATTATATAAATTTATATAATTGTACATATATATTTAATAAATATATATAAATATAAATATAGTAAATATATTCCCTTTTTAAGTAAATTTATTAAAAATTTAATGATTATTTAAATATACATAATTAAGTATTAATACTTTTATAAATACTTAAAATATTTACTTATTTATAATTATAAATAAGGAATTTTATAAATTTTGTGACTGTAAATTTATAAATATTTTTATTTATAAATATTTTTTCCAAATATTTTTTAACATTATTAATGAATGTCTATTTTTTATTGCAAGCATAAGTGTTAAAAATGAGTGAAATTGAATAAATTAAGAATATAGGTACACTTTATCAATATTGAAAAGATGGATAAGTTCTCCATATGTGCATATTGTATAAAAGAATTCATTAATTACATATATTTCAAGTCAATATAAAACACATTTGATCTATATTAATATGAAGAATCAATTGCATTCTATTATAAGTAGAGTACTATGCAATTAACCAATATTTTTAATTCATATTAATTTTTAATTATATACTATTATTCAATAAATATATGACTATTGAATATAAAGGGGATAAATATTTTGTAATATATAAATCATATTTATATACATTAATATATATATATATATATATATATATATATATATCTATATGTTTAATATATACAAATTAATATCATTAATTATAATAATTATCTAATTAATAAAATGTTTAATATTTAATAATTTATAATCAATAAATTAATTTTTATAAATAATTAAATTAATAAAATTTTTAGTAAACACAATTTTTATTTAATTGTTTAATTTTTTTAACGTTAAAAATGTGTTGATGAAAGAAATATTTATCAATGCTAAACATAAAGCACTAAATTAATGTACCATTTATCAACGCTAAAACATAAGTGCTGATAATGGATACCCCTTATCAGTGCTAAAAATAAAGAACTAATAATGGATTCCCTTTATTAGCACTAGAAATAATATTCTGATAAAGGTTTCCTTTATCAGTGCTAAAATAAGTGCACTGATATAAGGTCAAATGTATCGGCACTTTCTTTAGCAGTGATAAATATGTCATTTATCAAAATTTTCTTCTAGAGCTAATAAATAACAGCGCTGTTAAAGACCAGTTTTGTAGTAGCGAACTAGAGGACCCACATTCTATGTGTCTGTAGATAGCCACACTCCACATGTATGAGGAGTAAAAAATATTAAAATCATGGGTGGTCCATATGTCATGTATTCTATGGTTACCCCTTATGTAATAACAAGGGGAACATGACATGGGAGGAGAGACATGTTGAGTGATGATCCCTAACTCCTCATGGCATGTGACGGGACACATACATAATGTTTTTGAATTTTACTTTCCACATTTAGTGGTAGTGCATGACAATGTGTCCAACAAAGGAGGACACAATGTGTAATTCATTTTTCTTAGTTTGGAGCCTTCAAGAAGTACCCTTTATGTAAATTTACTATTGGACACAATGGAGTACTTAAAACACCATGTAATAAGTGATAATTAATATGGATTAAACTTGACCAACTACACTATAATTTACAATGACTTTAAAGACACCCTGATACCTAAGTCATGCATTATAACCTCTTACCATCCCCATTTATGATTGGTATTCCCTCCATTTTTGTTTTCGAGTTAGATAATTTTTCTATGTATCATAGAGGATTTGTATCTATACTTCCATTATAGAGTATGATGTACGTTATCTATGAAGTTTTTATCCATCTTTTCTAGTAATATGAGAATGAAATTTGGATCCTTTTGTAGTGTTGGAATCCCACCCCAAAATTATAGGGGTGTGAGATCCTCCATTACTTATATAGAGTGGTAACATGAGTTCTTGGATAAGACAACTCATATTTCTTGTGATACATTCAAAATCCATGGGATGACTATTAAGACTACAACTATAATCATTGGTTGGATATATTCTTGAGAATATACGGGTTCAATTTTCATTCCCCACTAAATTATGGTTTCAATATGACTAATTGGTTGTGATACATTAAAATTTAGTGATCTCATGTTTTTCTACGTTATAAATATAAATATATATATATATATATTCAACCCTTCATTGGAACTTACCACACATATAATGTCACATGAAAATGAAAGGATATATGAATAAGATCTTGGTGGTCCTGGAGTTGGTGTTCCTTAATAATGATTGGTGGAAGTGGTAACAAGACTGTTCGAAGACATTATTGTAGCTATTATGGGACAATAATTCTCAACATATCTAGTGGGACCTATTTTCCAATTTTGGGTGTGTATTTTCACAATTACAATTGATATATAACTATCATATGCTATTTTGGGTTTTTAGAGTCCATATATGCCTTTAATATTCTAGTTGAACCTATTAAGAACAACGATAATATATATGGATATAAGTTTTCATGTGTACTTTTAAATTATGCTATATATGTCTATCAAAGTGATATTACTAAAATTTTCTAGTCACAATCATGTAGTCTTTTGAAAGAAGGCAAGGGGTGGCACATAAAACATACCACTAACCAGATGGGCCTAAATAGGTTGTGTCATGTTATATAACACCAAAGAAAAGAGAATAATGATTTATGAATGAAAAAACCATACACATAAAAAACATTTAAATAAAACATAATAACAAAGATATATATTTTTTTATAATTAGAATGATCTAATTCACTTAGGAAATATTGTTTAGTTTATTAAAACTACTTTTTTGTAAATTGCTAGTTTTTATGAAATACACTCATTTTATGAATTTATATAAAAAATATGTGTTGATAAAATTCAAAGAATGATTAATAAAAAAATTAGAAAAATTAAATAAATAATTAAGTATATTAAAAATGTATTTTTATCATTGTTAAATACATAAATTTATGAAATTCAGTTTTATAAAATAATCATCATTTTTTATTCATCATTTCAGAATAACATTTTTTAATTTTTTTCAATTTTCTTCAAAAGATTAATTTTATGTTAATCTTAGAAAATGGATTTACAAATACAATAAATTTTATCACCTAATTATTTAATAAAAATGATTTTAAAATAAAGGAATGTGTTTTGTTAACTAAAATATTATTTAAGGACTATAATATTTAATTTAAAATTATTATTGATGGTCGGAGTAGATTACTCCAGAGGGAGATGAATTGAGTATCTATAAAAATTTCTGGTTGAAAATTGATTCTTAAATAGTGTTCCTAATAAGTTTAAATACAAACCTGTTAATGAAAGTAATATGGTTATGAAGGTTTGACTATTTAAATAACTTCATAGAAGATTGATTAATTCTCAGTAATCTTAATTTCAGTTATTAATAATACTTTTAAAGCTATTCTACTAAGAAAAGACAATTATAACTTCTTTCCAAGATTAACATTCAAAGTGGATTTAGTTACTTCTGAATTATACAGTAAAGCAGTAAAACAAAGAAGACTAAATTAAGTAGCACAACAAATAAAAAACAAGTGGTTGAGTCTCAAGCCGAGACCTAATCCACTCCACTTGGTGATCACCTACCACCAAGTAGTTTATATAAATAAACATGATCCACACCCTAGATTGGGGATAAACAACAGTGCACTGGACTGTACAGGTCACACAGGGACCTCTTCCACAGTTCTGTATGGGAACAAACAACCAGGACACATAGGGACCTATTCCACACCTATAAGTGGGTATACAAGTATAAAAAGATGTTTGAGTAAGGATATATTGTATCCTTTTTTTAATGTAGGAGACAGAGTGTGTTGTTATGTAGATACACACATGGCTCTCAAGCTAGTAAAAATATACAGAAGATATAAGAAATATTGAGAATGGTTTAGAAATTCTCTGAATGTTAGTCTTTGCAGCTATGGACTTCTGCGATGAAACATATGTAGAGATCAAGTCCTCGTATGGAAAACATAGTGTTTCAAGTCAAACAGATCCAAATTGTGTTCTTCATGATTCTTGACAGTGAAGATGTTCTCGATTCTGGGATTCAATTGTGCTTTGTGTGTTCTTTAGTAGCTTTGAGTTTCATGAGATAATTCTTTATTAAAAAATTCTCTAAGTTTATTTTTCTTTTTTGTGATCACACCCACCCACTTTTTTAACTATTTAGTATCAGGCCACACTATCCTTTGTTTCTGGGCCACATTACTCTTTTATCTTGGAGTGCATGTGTTTGAGCTAATAGGTTGCATTTATTCTGCACCACATAACTCGTACTATCATATGACTTGTCTACAATGAAATATTAATTAAGTCAACGCATTTAAAATCTTCAAATATGACCGTTAGAGATTAAATTGAATGAGGACAAAACATAGTGAGAAATGGTGTCGCAGTATGTCATAGAAATAGTGTCTAGTTCACAATGTCTGGTTCATGGTGTCTTGTTGTCACAGTGTCTGCTTCACGATGTCTCATGGTCTCAATGTCTAATTTTTCACAGTGTCTCGATGTCATGGTGTCTGCTTGTTCACGGTATCTCAATGTCACAGTGTTTGGTTATTCATGTTTTCTCGATGTCAGAGTGTCTCTTTGTTCACAGTGTCTCGACTTAGGCAAATATCTGTATTCATACATAAGCAGTGATATTTATGGAATGGATTAAACTCAATCATTTTTTAGAGAAGTCATTATAAAGTAGATCAGCAGACTGTATATAGTAATCAAACTCAGTGTATAACACATATGATATTTGGATAGCTTTTACTAATCCACTGTTCATTTGATGTGAGATAGATTACATAGAGTTAACAAGGTTTATAGATGAAATAGGATTTTCGATCATTAAAACATGATTAATACATGTGGAGTCCCACAATCTACCCCATTCTGATGATCACAAATCATGTATATTTAGAGTGTATATTTGTTATAACAACATAGTTTGAATGTATATATAACATATATAGATTTAGTGTTATCCTATAAGTATTTTCCAATAGTGAGTGTTCTACCCTTATTGGGATTATAAAAAAGTAGCAAGAAATAGAAATATAAAAAGACAAGAAAAGTGCATAATATATTTGAAAATAAAGGAGGGGAATTATAAAAATTAAAACAATTGTAACAAGATTCCTATCAAAAAAGAGTAAGCCATGTACTTTATCACTGGCTACTATTCTCTCTTCCCTTAGAAGTAGCAGCAGAAGAGGAAGCCATAGGAGCCGAGGATGAGGTAGAAGAAGGGAGTGAGCTGGATGAGAGAGAAGGAAAAGGAAGGACTTCAAAGATAGAGGGAGCCAGAGTAGGTGTTGTAGAAGGTAGAGGGAGTTGTTGATCAAAGATCACAAACCTGATCTGACTAAGTGCCTGAATGACAGGCATAGAAGTAGAGGCTAGGGTAGAGGTGAATGTTGGAAAACCAGATCCCAGAGGTTCAGCCACAGAATCAACAATGGTTGTACTCTGTACATGAAGATAGGGCCTCAGAAGCTGTTTAAAATCAGCAATGATCTATCCACCATACTGCATATCTTTCTCAAAGTCATCCTTGTTTTCAATAAACTTATCCAACAACCAAGTTAACTGTATGATCTTTTGAACTTGAGTTTAGAATGCTTGAGTAATAGGAGGAATCCTCACATTTTCTACATGATATTTGAAATGATGGGTCATGTCAGATTTTTAGAAGATTTTCTTGAAGTAGAAATCCACTTTATGGTAAATGTATTGCGGAGCATCAGTAGAAATTTTGAATAGATTTGGACTAGATCAAGAACTTTGTTACTATTCTTGATAACCTCAGATAGAGAATCTTGATTGAAACCACTAAGCACAGTCTGCTGTTTTTCATTAACCACTATTCTAAACAGGCCACTATCTACGAAAGGTTGAGATGATTGTCTAGATTCCTTAGAAGCAGTGATAGTTGAGGTAAGAGATTACAGTTGATTTATCACTTTTTGAAGTCACCCTGTGTACTTATCAGTGAGCTTGTTAAGACTTGCAACAAGCTCTAACATCTCTTTTACAATATGTTTGTTTCCTTCTGTGACCTTTTCACCTAAGGAAGCTAAATGAAGTTGAATCCAAGAAAAAATATTTTGTGGGGTTTGAGGAACAACCTTCTCCAAAGGATGAGAAGAAATCTCTGATCTCAAATTCATCACATTCTGCATGTCTTAAATCACACCTTTTAGAGTCTTTACATTATCACTAAGCTGTCTGTTTTCAACTCTGACTTCCGCAATCTTATGATGCATTTTGGGTTGAATCTTCCAAATAACTTTTTCCAACAACGGTGAGGCATCTCTCTCACTTAGAGTTTTTATAGGAGATGGTTGGGTATTTTGGTTTTTTTCAACTCCATACAAAAGGGTTGCTCCAAATTCTTTCAGATCATCTTTACTCACCAAGGATGGTTGTTCTGGTGAAGGTTCAAAGATATGGACTAAGGCAGGCTTAGGTTCATTTTCAAGGGCAAGATTAGAGATAGATGTCAATTGGAACATAGTGGAAAGGTCAAGGCCTTTTATTGGGACTTCCAGAGAGTCATTACTATCCTAAAATCATAGGAATTTACACAGAGTGTCTACAGGGATTAGATCAATTTGGTTTGGTACTTTAATAGATTCCAGATTTGGGGGTTTCCCCACCTCAACAGTTTCATCCTTCTCAGGACTGAGAGGCTTAGTGTATTGATCTATTTCTATGAATTCATCTCTTAATTCCTCACCCATTTCTTGTCTAGCCAACTTAAAAGCCAGCTCTAGATTTTCCTCAGCCAAAGGAATGACTTCAGGAACAGATTATTCCACTGGGAATTCCTCATGGTTAACTTCTTGCATAATATCTAATTCTTCTACTATAATATCTTCCATAATATTCTTTTCAGTTACATTGGAAACATATTCCGTTTCAACTTCAGGTTGATCTTCCTGATTAACAACATCTTTAGAATATAGGTCTTATTTTTCACTAACTACATGAGGAATAAGAGTATTTTCTTCCTTATTTGAAATAGTTTCCCTGAGAGGCACATCAGCCTCTTTTACTTCTTCTTCAGAATACTCACCAACATCATCTGGTTCCGAACCAAGATCAAAAATATCTTTTGGTATTGAGGGATGTTCCATTGGATTGAAATTTTCATATATCCTATCATTGTCTTCCACCCATGCATTTTTTCAAGGATTCCAATTGATTTTCGTGCTCTTGATAATGTATTTTGAATGGAAGACCTCATAATCCTTGATAGCTTCTTTATTAGGTCCAACCATACCTTTCGCATGAAGCATGGCTGAGATAAGCTGAGAATAAAACATGGAGGTTGACTTTGAGGTGGTTTTAAAAAGCTCACACATATAGTGAGTGACATATATAAAAAGGTTGATCTTGTGTCCATTTTCCAAAAAATGAATTAGAAACACATCATGATATTTTAGTACAGAGAAATCACCTTTTCTAGGGCTTATCATGTTCTATATAAACGCAAACTAATGTCTGGTTTCTCTATCAAGTTCAGTAGTAATGGATCTCCTCTTGGTGCCATTCTTAGTTAAGCTTTTCCAAGCATCTTCCAAAATAAACAATTCACTAGAAGGTGGTGGTCCTATTTGATTGTCCTCACAGATGCCTTCATGAGGTATCATAAGGTATGAATCCTATAACCTTGAAGAGAATGTGCATATCTAGACATTTATCTAGTTTCTTATAGCATAAAAATCCTCATAGTCAAAGGGGAATTGAATGTACTAATAAAATTGATCCACTAGCTTAGGGTAGATTGGTCCATCTTTTATCGAAAATCATTCTAACCTACCTTGCTCTATTAAAACTTTCTAGACCAGAGACTTAATAGATAGAAGCCACTTAGGGAATATCTCTTTCTCAGGTACCACTACTCGGTTCACTAGATTTGGATTTAGAGGACCTTCGAGTGCTTACTTAGTTGTGATCGTCATTTTCTTTGAGATACGTTTCCCAGGAGTCAATGACGAAGGGTGTTTCATCCTGGGAATTCATCAAATGTTAAAGAGAGATAAGGGTTGAAGGGTTGAATAAGGGTTACAAATTGAGTGAATAGAAGAATGTTCTACTGAAGGACTAGTGAAACTTCCTTTATTTTATCATTTAGGAATACCAAACGTCGCAAAAATAATAATAAATGTGCCGGAAAGTAAAAAGGTGAAATGAATAATTACCACAATATGGTTTTTAATTTGTAAATAAAACCCATAAAGAATCTTTACGATGAGACCATATCAGGTCATTATGGTGAGATAGTGAACGAATTTTATGGTGAGATAGTGATTGACCATCACAGTGAGATAGTGACTGAATCTTACATTGAGATAGTGATTGAATTTTACAATGAGACATTGACTGTTAGACAGTAATCATGAAATACTAACTATGAGAAAATAAACATGGAACAATATGATATAAAATAGTAAGATATAAAACATGAAGACATTTACTTAAGATTTATCATGCCTAGTTCATGTATGATGTAGTCTATTATTTTAGAATTTAATGGTTTGGTAAATATATTAGTAAGACGGTATTCAGTACCAATGAATTCCAAAGTGATATCACCTTTTTGATACAAATCTCCCAAAAAGTGATGAATTACATCAATATGCTTTGTCCTAGAATGTGATACAGTAATTTTGGAGATGATAATTGCACTTGTGTTGTCATAATTTATAGGTACATGCCTGAATTGAAATCTGTAATCAAGTAGTGTGTGTTTCATCCACAAGATTTGTGCACAACAACTACTGGTGGCTATGATTTCAGCATCTACAGTAGATAATGTAGTAGAATTTTGTTTCTTACTACACCATGATACTAGTGACTTGCCTAAAAAGTGACATGTTCTAAAGGTGCTTTTCAATCTAACTTACAGCCACCGAAGTCAGCATCAGAATAAATAACTAATTCAAATGATTATCCTCTAGGATATAACTGTCCTAGATTGGGTGTATGCATTAGGTGTTTTAAAATTATCATTACAGCCTTTAAATAAGAGTCCATAGGATTTTTTTTAAAATGATCACTCAAACACACACTAAACATAATGTATGGTCGGCTAGCAGTTAAGTAGAGTAAACTTTCAATCATTACTCTATATGTGGTTTGAACAATAGATTTTCCATCTTAATCAAGATCCAACTTACAAGTGGTACTCTTAGGAGTGTCAATTCTTTTAGTGATATCCAATCCAAAACGTTTTATAAGATCTCTAGAATATTTACATTGAGATAATATAATACCATCATTATTTTGAAAGATATGAAATCCTAGAACAAATTTTAGTTCACCCATTAAACTCATTTCAAATTCATTTTTCATCATTTAAAAAAAATGAACACATAAAGAATTTCTTGAAGATCTAAAGATAAAGTCATATACATAGATTTGAACAACTAAAAAATCATTAGAAATTCATTTCATAAAAACGGTAGGATGAGTTATTCCTTTTGTAAAACCTTTGGAAATAAGAAAAGTACTCAACCTATCATACCAGGATCTTGGAGCTTGTTTTAAACCATATAAATCTTTTGATGATTTAAAAATATGTTTTGGAAAATGGGGGTTTGTGAAAATACGGGGTTTTTCAAAAAAGATATCCTCATCTATATACCCATTTAATAATCCACTCTTAGCATCCATTTGATATAGTTTGAAATTTAGATGTACAGCATAAGCAAGCAGGATTCTGATGGCTTCAAGTCTAGCTATTGGTGTAGAGGTCTCCTTATAGTAAATTCTATATTTTTGACTACAGCCTTGTGAAACCAATCTATCCTTGACTGTAGCTATGTTAAAAACTTCATATACCTTTTTATAAACACCCATTTAGTACCTATGGTGAATGTTTCCTTGGGTCTTTCAACAAGTTTACAAAATTTGTTCCCTTCAAATTGATTAAGTTCTTTTTGCGTAGTCATCACCCAAAATTCATCATTGATAGCACCATTAATGTTTTTAGGTTAAAGTTATGACAAGAAGACTTGATGCTCAACCTGATTTCTAAGAGAAGCTCTAGTGTGAGTTTCTTTGTCTAGGTCTCCTACAACAGCATCTAAGAGATAGTTATTAAGAGTTCTAACAGCTCTAGTAAAGGATGGACTAGTGATTTTAGGTTTATCAACAGGTTCATGGTCATTGTGACTTGAGTCTAAGGAATTTCGAGAACTAGAAGTTTTCACTTATTCTTTCACAGAATGGTTTGAGGATTTTGAATTAATATTCATATTTGATACATCATCCTCAAGGTTCTCTAGAATGTTTTTAGGCTTATGTATATCTGTTTCATCAAATTTGACATGGAAATATTCTTCCACAAATTTAGTTCTTTTATTGAAAACTCTATAGGCCATACTAGATATGGAATATCCTAAAAAGATACCTTCATCACTCTGGGATGCAAAATATTCAATATTTTGGTTAGTATTAGGGATATATACTTTGCAACTAAAAACTTTGAAGTAGTTTACCTTGGGTTTTCTATTGTCCCATAACTCATAAAGATTACTTTTAAGAATAGGTTTGATCAAAACTATATTGATTATGTAGCATGCTGTATTGATAGCTTTAGCCCAAAAATAAATAGGTAGGTTATATTCACTAAGCATTGTTCTAGAAATCTCTTGTAGTTTTGTATTTCTTATTTCTACCACTCCTTTTTTTTGAGGTGTTCTAGGGGTAGATAAATTGTGACTTTAAACATTTTGTGAGAAAAATGATTCGAACTCTTGATTTTCAAACTCACAACCATGATCACTTCTTAAGGATTTAATTCTATGTCCACTATGATTTTCCACATATTTGGAATATTTAGTGAAATAAGAGAAATATTATCTTTTGTGGGATAGAAAGAAGATCACAATATATCTAGAAAAGTCATCTACAAGAACATAAACATAGTTCTTCTCAATTGAACTAGAAAATCTAGATGGTCCAAACAAATCCATGTGAACCAGTTCAAGAGGTTGAGAAGTTGAAACATCTTTCTTTGATTTGAAGGATATTTTCTGTTGTTTTCCCTTTTGATATGGGCTACACACTTTGTCATTTCGAAAAACAAGTTTTGGTAAGTCTTTAACTAAGCTTCTTCTAGTTTTCTTTCTAAGGGAGTGAATATGATAGTGTCTTAATCTCCTATACAAGAGCGAAGATTCTTTATGAAATACAGTTAAGCATAAATCATTTTGAGAAGCTAAAGAATCTATTTTAACAGAGTAAACATTTTCATTTGTTAATGCAGAAAACTCTAATTCTTCTTTAGAATTAAAGAAATTACAAGAATCATTTTCAAATCAAACATGAAATCCATCATCATATAATTGTGAGATACTAAGAAGATTATTATTTAATCCATCAACAAATAGTACATTAGAAATTAAAACTAAGTTAGAGTTACCGATTTGGTTGAGGCCAGTAATATTTCATTTGGAATTGTCACCAAATGTGACATGTCCTCCATCTATTTTTATTATTTTCTTGAAGAATGAGTAGTCTCCTATCACGTGTCATGAAAACCCACTATCCAAGTACCATAAACTTTTATAGGAACTCTTTAAGAATATTTCCTAAAAAATGATTAAGAAAAAATAGATTTTGGTACCCATACTTGTTTGGGTCCAGTAATATTAGTAATAAGTGCTTTAGGTTCCAATATCCACCTCATAGGGTTCCTATAAGCAATATGTAAATTATTTGAAAAATAAACACTATTTGGTTCAGAAAAACATGAAACTGGAGAAAGTGTATCATAAATTGAACTAGTTGATTTGTGTCCTGAACTAGGAGTAAAACTATATGCCCTTTATTTATAAACAAAATTCGTTCTACCAAGGTTTCCTTTTCTAGGTTGATAACTAATGAAAGTGCTATATTTTGGGGCAATTTGTTTACCTAGAATTTTAGTAAGTGTTTTTTTTACATTGGTAAAATTTTCTAGGTCATTATTCACTTTCTCATTAAAAAATTTTAATTTGTTGTTTTCTTTGAGTAGTTGATCAATTTTATATTTTTAAATTGTTAGTTCAGATTTTACAATCACAGTAAGAGCATACTGTTTCATCAATGATTTATATTTGTATTTTAGTTCATTTCATGTTTCTTCAAGAATATTACAGTATTAAAACATTTCATTATTAGTCGTATTTTCAGAGTCACTCTCTCCTATATAATATTATGAATTATATTTAGGAGATTCTAGTGTTTCCTCAGACGTGTTTTTAATAAAAAACTTATTAGATTTGTTAGCTTGTTCATCATGTGATGTTTTTGAGTTTCTTGAAATGTCCTCAAAAGCACTCCAGGTTGCTTTAATTTTCTTTTTATACTTATTTTCCTTGTCCTCATATCTCTTTTTGTACATGATATTTGGAAAATAAACCTTTATATGTCCATTGCGCTTACATTCATAGAAGGCAATCTCATCAGTATTATCACTTCTTTTCCAATCCTTCTTCCAACTTCCTTTTTGGTCATATTTTCTCTTGAAGTGAGGATTTCAGAAAATGTTCTTCTTGAAAAATCTCTTGAATCTTCCGGCTAATTGATCTATCTTCTCATCAATTTCAGGTGATGATTGTTCACTAATGGAATTTTTTACAGAATCTTCCAATTTCCCTTTGTCTTTGTGTTTAGAGGTGGTGGTCTTGAATGCAAATGATTTCTTTTTTGGTTCATCCTTATCTTCCATATTGACTTTCATTTATTCTTCATACATCATCAGTTTCACAAGGAGTTCTTTTACACGTAGCTTGCCGATGTCGCATGATTATCAAATAGAGACAGAGGTTCCTCTCCATCTGTCAGATAGACATCTAATAATTCTAATGATTCGTTTCTTGGAAATAACTTCTCAACCAAGAGAAATCATTGTCTTGAAAATATCATTGAACCTAAGATACATGCCATAGATAGGCTCATCGGGTTTCATTTTAATGTTATCATTTTTAATAGTCTAATTATTAAGTCCCATTTCTTTTACACTAGATGTTCATTCATGTGAGATAGACAGGGTATCCCAAATTTCATGGGAAGTTTTACTAGAAAATATTCTATTTAATTCTTCATATCCTAAGGATTAGTATAAAGAATTCATAGCTTTTCAATTGTTATTGTTGGCAGTTTTCACAGGTTCTTCCCATGTGACTCTATCAGTAGTAGGAATCATATATTTATATATAATAGAAGGCAAAATTTTAAAACCCATACTTTTTAAATGCATTTTCATTTTAATTTTCCATTTAACATAGTTGGTTCCATTATAGAATAGTGTATTGTTTTTTGCAGCACCTTCCAATCTATTATCTATAATGCAATAGTGCGGTTAAAGAGCTAGAAATTTAGAATTAACATAAATGTAGAGATCTTAAAAGTAAAACTACAATCACAATTGAATAAGGTTAAACAAAGTCTTATAAAACAACCTCTGATACCAAATGTTAGTCGGAGTAGATTGCTCAGGGGGGGGGGTAAATTGAGTATCTATAAAACTTTATGGTTGAAAATTATTCTTAAAAAGTGTTTCTAATAATTTTAAATACATCCTAGTTAATCAAAGTAATACAGTTATGAATGTTAGACTATTTTAATAACATCTTAAAATATTGATTAATTATCAGTAATCTTAATGTCAATTATTAATATTCCTTTTGAATTTATTCTACTAAGAAGAGACAATTATAACTTCCTTAAAATATTAACTATAAAAGTGAATTTAGTGATTTTAGAGTTATACAATAAAGAAGTAAAACAAATAAGAATAAATTAAGCAGCACAACAGATATGAAAAAGTTGTTCAGTCGCAAGATGAGACCTAATCCACTCCACTTGTTGATCACATACAACCAAGAAGTCTATATATATAAACTTGACCCACACCCTGGATTAGTGTCAAAAAACAGTACACGGAACTGTCTAGGATGAACATGCACCCCTTTTACAGTTATTTGTGGGAACAAAAACCAGGCCACATAGAGACCTTTTCCATACCTATCTGTGGGTATATAAGTATTAAAAGATGTTTGAGTAAGGATATTTTGTATCATTCAGTTTAATTCAGGAGACAGAGTTTGTTGTTATACAGATACATACACTTCTTGAAAGCTAGTAAAATGATACACAATAGAGAAGAAATATTGAGATAGGTTTAGAAATGATCTGAATGTTAGTCTTTGCAGCTTTGGACTTATGAGATGAAGAAGATGTAGAAATCAAGTCCTCAAATGGATAACAAAGTTTCACAAGTCAGACTGATCTGACTTGTGTTCTTCGTGATGTTTCACTACGAATATATTCTCAATTTTGGGACTCAACTGAGCTTTGTGAGTTCTTTAGAAGTGTAGAGTTGCATGAGACAATTCTTTCGTCAAAAATCCTCTAAGTGTATTTTTCATTGATGTGAACACACCCACCTGCTTGTTTTGTTTTCTGTATCATGCCACACAATCCTTTGTTTCTAGTCTTCATTACTCTTTTATCGTAGAGTGAATGTGTTTGAGCTTACAGGTTTGATGTATTCTGCACCTCGTACCTCATACTGTCAGATGACTTGTCTAAAAAGAAATATTTATTATGTCAGTGAATTTAAAATATTCAAATATGATTTCTAGATATTAAATTTAAAGATGACAAAACATATTAAGAAACGGTGTCATAGTATGTCATGGAAATGGTGTCTGGTTCACAGTGTCTGGTTCACGGTGTCTGGTTCACGGTGTCTGGTTCACGTTGTCTGGTTCACGGTGTTTGGTTCACGGTGCCTGGTTCACAGTGTCTGGTTCACAGTTTCTGGTTGTCACGGTGTCTGCTTCACTGTGTCTATTTCATGATGTCTGGTTGTCAAAGTGTCTACTTCAAAGTGTCTCAAGGTCATTGTGTCTGCTTGTTCAATGTGTCTCGAAGTCACGATGTCTTCTTGTTCATGGTGTCTCGATGTCATGGTGTCTGGTTGTTCACAGTGTCTCGATGTCATACTATCTTCTTATTCATAGTGTCATGACTTAATAAGATATCTATATTCAGACATATGCAGTGATATTTATGTAATTAATTAAACTCAATCATTTGTTAGAGAAGTCATTATATAGTAGATCAACAAACAATATATATTAATCAAATTGAGTGTATATCACTTAAGATCTTTGGATAGCTTTTAATAAAAAATTGTGCATTTGATTTGAGATAGATTATATAGGGTTTACAAGGATTATATATTTAATAGGATTTTTGATCCTTAAAACATGAGTAATACATGGGGAGTCCAAACATTATGTTATAATTAGAAATAAAGACTTGAATTATTAGAACCCAAGTAATATTTGATTCTACTAAAAACTATATTGGTTCTTTTCCAGTAATTATGTTATAAAAATTAACTTTTTGTATGTTGATTAATTTTCAAGTAACTTTTTTTTAAATCCAAAATCAATAAATATTTTTTGAATCAATAATATACATATTTTTTTACGTATATTCACTTTTATGCATAAAGGTAATTTTTCTAAAAATGTTTTTGGTTGTGTTAAGAATAGTTTTATTAAAACTATTTTTTACCACCCTAATAAATTGAATTTTTTTTAAATGGATTAAAATTTTTTAATTCAAATTTCAAAATTTTTCAAAATTTTCAATTTCATTTTTATTGTTAGATTTATGTTACCTCGGTAATAGTTAGTCACCATGGTGAATGTTAAAATATGGTAAAATGTTTAAGACTATGTGATCTAAATACAAATATTGAAAAAAAACTTATCCATAATAGATTATATGATATTTTTCTAGACTTACATGTCTTATCTTCTAAATTTTCCTAATTTGGTTATAGTTTCCTTTTTATATGATATTTATTTTATTTATAATTTTATAGTACTTACAAAAGCACCACCAATTTCACTTATCATTGGACCCAACCTATCCCACCACAAAACAGACCATTATATCAAATATTTCATGAATCCATTCAAATATTTTTTATTTTATAATTTTCTATATATTATTTTAACCTATAGTCCCAAGAATAATTCAAAAACCTCTCATTCACATGTGGTCCTTTTTGAGGAGATTCAAACTCACAACGTAAGCGATATCTTCTTCTTATTTTTCATTAATTATATTATGAATTTAATTCATATTAAATATAATTTATCACTTTCATAACATGTTTTTAAAATAATTAACCTTTTGTAAATGTGATATTATAATTATGAAATAGAACGTTCCTTGTCATTTAATCATTTTAACATGCTCTGGTTTGGTTCAATTTTACGACATACATGAAAGATGTTATAATGTATATATCTTGAATGATAATGTAATGTGAGATACTTGAAATATAATAAAAAATTATTTAATTTATGATGTTTTAATTATCATGTAATACTTATATTAAAATATTAATTCTCTAGTAGAATCTATTATTTGCATAGAATCAATTTTTTTTGGAAAACATTATTTTTAGGATTTTCATTAAAATACTGAACCTATGTTCCATGGGATTACCATGAGAGTTCATAAGTACATATAAAAATACTCTAAACCTTAATAAAAACCATATATATGCTGTAACCATCTCCAAGGTGCAAGGACAAAAACTATCATATCAAAACACGTGTCGAAAATAGAATAGTTTACACAAAAATATTTATTTTAGCAATGAATTAAAACAAAGTTGATAATATGAAATTAAAATTGAATGGAATATATTAGGATAAACATAAATATATTTTTATATATATTTATATAAACTATTTATTTATAATAAATGAGGTTAGAGACCGTCCATCACTGAGAGGTCTAGTGTTAGGGGGTTTCTCCTCTCAATTTCTCATCATAGGGATATATCCTATATTCTCATACATATTTATTTTGGGTATATAAAAACTCTGAATGTTTTTAAGGAAAATGTTCACAAATATTATAGATATTTAAAAATCCTTATAACGTCCCATCTATTAAAAGATTTTGACTCAATGTTCACCAATGTCGAAAGGGATTTTACATAAAATCATTATTTTAAATATTTTGATGTTTTTTCTCTTATCATTCTATTTTATATTTTTATTCATTATAATACATAAATAATTATCTTAAGTATACTCTCATGATTGATTAGTGTCGTTTTTACCATCCTTGTCTATCTTTACCAAGGTTTTAAATGGAATATGTTCAATATTTTTCATATAGGATACTTTTGAATTTCATTTTAATATTATGAAAATAGTGTTTTTTAGTATAACTATTTCCAAAATATATTCATGATTTTCTATTATTTAGATTCTATTGAATATTTTTTATTTTTTTAAATTTAAATTATACTCCTCTTGTTCAATGATTGTTTTTAAAATTTACCAATAGAAAATAATATATCTTCTTTTTTAGACACATTTATAATTAATATATAATAACAATTTTAAACTATGTCAACATCTTTTAGTGGTTGTTTTTATTCACTATTTATATGATCCAATAATAATAATGAGCCAACATTTTTATGGATTGTATTTGTTGTCAATAGTGATTAACGAGACAAGAAGATCTCATTATAGTAAATATGAAAAAGTAGTTCTAAATTTAATTGATATTGGATAATTTGCAAAAAAAATTATAATTATTAAAACATAATTTGATGTATTTGAGTGTTAATGTGATTCCTTAAGAATTGTTATGGATGAAAGATGAGTCATTGATAAGTTTTACTGATTCAATTGATGAAATTGGATTTAAATGTTGAACAATTCTCATAGTAAAATATGACGATGCTTGGAAGTTTCATATTTCCCAAAAATAATAAGTATGTCTTAAAAATTGTGACAATATCCTAACAAAATGAATGGAGAAAAGTGGTACTACCAACCATATTAAAGATTTTTTGTAAAAAAGGATGTTGCTGGAAGATAGGTATGTTTCAATACTTTCCTTGAAGAAATTTGTCACGAGCCGTTCTTGGGGCCCCTACCGTGACTACCCCAAGACCGCCTTCCATAGGCCAGGGGCTGGCGACTAGCACCAAGGCGTAAATCCTTGAAAAAGGGAAGGCACTGCCTTTGAGAAGTAAACAAGTACCACAGAGTAAGCAAGTGGAAAAGTAAACACTAAGTAAAAACTATAAAAAGTTGTACTGAAAGTAAAAGGGGCCGGAAATACAAGCCCAACTGTAAAGTACAACTAAAAGGGAAAAACAGCAACTAAAAAGAAAAGTCGCAGCATCGAGCCATCCCCTAGAAGTCCTACCTGAAAGGTGAGTACAGAAATCCTCCACTGCTCCTCGGTCAAGCCGTCCGCTCCGAGTACGTCCCGCCCAGTGGTCCACCTCCAGGTATCGTCCTGCTCTGCAAGCCCCCACCACAATCAGCACTGTCCGTCGTCTGCAACCAACACAACGAAGTGCGACCATAGCCTATGAAGGTGTGAGTATAAGATACTTAGTAGGGACCCCAAGACCACCGAAGGTCTCCCGAAATCCAAAAAGGAAGGTAACAATCACGAAGTAATATCCGACACGGCTTAGGTATATGCCCAGACATATAACTAAGTCATCAATTCCCATTCGGCTCCAACACCCGAGCCCAAGCACAACCCAGTCCACACAGGAAAGCAAAACGTAAACCCACACAGGATAGCTCAACACAATCCACAAAGGAGAGTAAACCGTAAATCCACACAGGATAGCTCAACACAATCCACAAAGGAGAGTAAACCGTAAATCCACACAGGATAGTTCAACACAATCCACAAAGAAGAGTAACACAAGATTCAGCTCACACAGGATACTTCTTCGTATGACGTTAGAGATGATCAGATGTAACCACTGATTCATCTAAGTCGTCGAACCCACAAAGGATCTGTAGGTACTAACCCTTGCAAAGACCCACATAGGATCGATCATGAAGTTGGACCCAAAGCTTTTGGGAAACTCCTTCTCCATCAAGTACAGTGGTTATGCCGCCACAACCAAGCGCTTCCCTCTTACCTTGGACTGCTGTAGTTCTCCACCTATCGGGTACTGTGGGCCTACTGCTACAACCAAGCGCTCCTCCATCGTGGGTCTGCCGCTACAACCAAGCGCTCCCCTATGCCGCTACAACCAAGCGCACCTCTGTCGTGGGTCTTCCGCTACAACCAAGCACACCTCTGTGCCGCTACAACCAAGGGCACCTCTATCGTGGGTCTGACGCTACAACCGAGCGCACCTCTGTGCCGCTACAACCAAGCGCAACTCTGTCGTGGGTCTGCCGCTACAACCTAGCGCTCCCCTGTGCCGCTACAACCAAGCGCACCTCTGTCGTGGGTCTGCCGCTACAACTAAGCGCTCCCTTGTGCCGCTACAACCAAGCGCACCTCTGTCGTTCGATCAGCAGTCGTCAAGTCTCAACCGGCTCTAGGGTTTCCGCACACAGCATGCTCATTCTGGGAGGGTCCGCTCCATGAGCTAAGAGGTCGATGCATCAACTGACATGTAGTCCGGAGTTGATGTATACCAAGATGTACCGTAGTGGTCACTGTACAGTCGTCGTCGTCGAAGTCGCAGCCAGCACTAGGGTTCCCGCACAGAGCAACCTCGTTCGGGAGGGTCCGCTCCACGAGCCGAGAGGCTGATACATCAACTGACACAAAGTCCAAGGTTGATGTATCCAAAAGTTCTGTATCACCAACAGGAACTCAACGTCGCAGATGGCGCGTCAATCGGATGCCCGGTCTGAGAGTTATTGGCTTTTTTGTCCCAGGGGCCCGGTTGGTTTTTAAGGCAAAACCAACCCGACTGTACTCCACCTGCGTCCAAACCACGAGCGGGGTATTCCAAAAGATCCGTCTCACTTAAAGGAATTCAACGAAGTCGACGACACGACGATCAGACGTCCGAAGCTCAAGATATGAGTGTTTCTGCTCCGAAGGCTCGGTTGGTTTCGTAGACGAACCAACCCGGCCGAACCCAAAGTATTCCGAAACCTTGAGTGTAATATACCGAGATGACTGTCTCGATCCAAGGATCGCGTTTCCGCTGATAGCGCGTCGTTCGGAGGCCCGTAGCTCAAGTTACGGGCAAAAGACCGAATCGGTCCGAAGACGGGGGGTCTGGGCCCGGGCCGACCCGGCCCGACCCCTCCTGGGACGGACGAAACGGGTCGACCCGACCCGGTCCGAACCGGCGGGACCCGATCCGGCCAGGCCAGGACGCGGCCCGGCTCGGCCGACTGGTCCGGCTTGGCTCGGCCGAGCGGCCGAGCACCGCGCGGGGCTCGCTGCCCCCGCGTGTCAGCACCGCGGCCTCCGTAGGGGGGGGCCGCCCTGGTCAACGGACGCGGCAGAAGCCGGGTCCCACGTGTGCACCGTACCAGCGCGGCCGCGGGTCCACTGGCACCGCCGCGCCGGCGACCCACGCCGCTGGTGGCTTCTGCAGGCCACTGGAGTTGTTCTGGTGGTCCGTTTTTCTTCCCGTCTGCGCCGTTGATCCTCCCGGGTTCCGTTCTTCACTGCGGGATCATCAAATCGCCCTTGCGTCATGTTTTGTCATCACCTGCCAAATCCGCACAACCACGAAGAAAGGCGGAGGGATGTTGGGCCATGTTCTTTTGGCCCGCACCCTCCGCATTAGATAATAACAACGGGAGAATTATTCAAAACATGAATACATAACCCAAAACAATATTTAATGAATCAAAATTGTTTTTTATGAACCGGGTTCTTCATTTTGAACGGAAACAACCACGGGAATGTAAAACATCCAAATAAAAAAAATCCCTACCTCGTCAAGTGTCGTACGCGCGTTCTTCATGGAATTGATCGCCGTGGAAGGAGGCGATCGTCGCGTCGCGGAAGCCGGTGCGTCGTTGCGGAAGGGCGTCACGTCGTCGTAGAATACGGTGAGCGTTGACGAACTCTGAGGTTCAAGAACATATAGATTTAATTAATAATAATTAAATCCATATTGTTGTTTTAACCACAAAGAAATTTAATGAACCGAAATCTCTCACCTCAACGTTTGATCGAATATTTTTGTTCCAGATTAAGGAACGTCACTGAAGTACGTCGCGAGAGAGGAAACGTCGGCGTCGCGACACATGTCGTCACGTCATCGATTTCTGCAGGTTCAGCGTTCTTCATCGGAGACCGGCGTTCTTCGCGTTCTTCGTGTTCTTCGCAAAGGAGGATGAAGAAATCTTGGTTTCTGTCAAATCCTCTCAACGAGTATTTTTTCAGAAGTCGTGCGTTGGTCTTATTTTATTTATACGCCAACAGATTTCAAACTGGTTAAGAAACGATTAAATTAATTCATAGAATTAATTCAACGAATGAAACTGCCCAATTAATTCAACGAATAAAACTGCCCAATTAATTGGTGCGTTAAGAAAATAAGAAAATGGGTCAGTTGACTTTTATAATGGCAGGTTTTCGCGGGTGCGTTACTTAGCGGAAAAGAAACGGTGGGGCTCATGCGGGTCCCACCTCACAAATATCCTACCAAGAGGGTAGGATATTTTTGGATAGCACCCTATCCGCATCAACTCAGCTTAAGCCGCTTTAAGTGGCTTCCAAGTGGCTTAAGTGAAATAAAATAAAGTTTGTCATACAATTATTTTATTTCTTAACTTTAAGCCCGAAAATTAAAAACCACACCTGAGCAAACGCAACTCTGGAAGAGACGTTTCTAATCAAGTACCGGCGCTGCGATTTCATCGGTGCCCTCAGAATTTGATTCTGAGCACCGGTTCAAAAGTTAGAAAAACCCGCTCGTCCGTTCACTGAACGTACCCGAGCCAAACTTCGGAAAATGATTCAGGGCACACTGGGCCTCAGAATCAGGTGCTGTCCGATGCTACGTTCTTGTGAAATTCCAAAGAAAATTAAGAAAAAAAATTCCTTGAAATTTACGGGTCTTTACATTACTCCCACCACAGGGCTTCACGTCCCCGTAAAGCTTCACTACAAACTTATGGATACAAAGGCGGTACTAAGCACTCATCTGAGCCTCCCGCTCCCAAGTGCTCTCCTGGAGGTTCCTGAGCTACCATCTGAATCGCACTAGAGTAATCGATCGTCCACGTAGGACCCACTCCTGTCGATCCTCAATCTCCACTGGGACCTCCGTAAAAGTCATCCCATCATCAAAGACCATCTCTCCATGGTCAAAGATTTGCGTCGGGTTGTGCACGTATCTGCTCTGTTGAGATACGTGGAAAACGTCGTGCACCCGGAGCAAATGTGGTGGTAGATCCAGGCGATAAGCCACCTTGACAATCTTGCTGAGGACCTGGAAGGGTCTGATAAGGTCTGGAGACAACTTGCCACCTTGGCCAAATCTCCGTAATCCACGTCGAGGTGAGACCCACAAGAAGACGTGGTCGCCATCCTCGAACTCTAGTGGCCTCCGCCTCCTGTCGGTAAAAGACTTCTGGTGGCTCTGAGCTGTCCTCATCTACTCCTGGGTGACCTGGACCTTCTCTGTCGTGGCCTAGACCATCTCCGGTCCCACAAAAGCTGCTAAGATTTCTTCTTTGCCGATAAGAGAAATCTGGTCTCATCCCCTGGATGAATGACTTCCTTTGCCTAATACAGTCAATCCTGACATGGATGTTACTAATCCATACCAAGGATGACATCGTAAGGCCTCGACGCTACTACCAAGAGATCCAACCGTTACTCTCGCCTCCAAGGGTTGAGTCACACTGTCGACATTAGTGTGTGGTAACTGGGTCTCCTCCAGTAGATGTCTCACAAGTGAGGGTCATGTCAACAGTCTAAACTGGAACCTCTTAGTAACAACACAAAAGAAGACAGGAATGAAAACATCACAAGGTAAGCATCTTTTACTATTGCATCTCATATACAAAGACACTACACAACAGAAATAAGGAACTAGAAGTACAAAAAACGTATCCACTAGTTCCACTCCTGTACATCTGCTCCCGGAGCCCCATGATCATAGGCCTCAGCTGCCTGAAGCTGAGCTCTCCCATGTCATCCTGTCCCCTGTGGTCAGGGTGGACCTCCTAGTGGTGGTGGTGGCAACACCCCGAAGCGTCGTCCACTTCCAACTACACGGCCAGCTCCCCTACCGTAGCCGCCTTCTCCTTGCGGACCGCCCTGATCGAACCTCTGCCTCTGCCTGGGGGGTCCTTCATTCATCTGCTGGTCATCCGTATGGCGGGTTGGATAGTCACGAGCCATGTGACCAATCCTACCGTAGGAGTAACACTGCCCTCTCATGGCAAGTCGTTGTCCACCCCGAGTGTCTCACAAAAACGATCCAGAGTCATGCTGTCGACCACCTGCAGGTCTAGTCCTCTTGTACCCCTGCGTCATCTGTCTACTGCCCGCTGCAGAAGACTCTTCCGCATTCCAGAAAGTGGTGGGTCCTGCTGCTGGAGACTGCTCAGGAAGGAAACTCTCCACTAAGAGGGCTCGTTCCAACACCCCTACCTGAGTCAGAATGTTGAGGGAGATCATCGAAACCTTGATCTCGGGCCTCAGTCCCTGCTCGAAGGTCCGGGCCCGGAAGAACGGGTCCCGTACCATATCTGTGGAGTAGCGTGAGAGATCAGTAAATCTCGCCGAGTACTGGGCCACTGTCATGCTGCCCTATCGCAGCCGTAGTAGCTCCGGAATGCGCACCGCACAGAGGGTGGCCGGGACGAACTCTGAGCAGAAGAGGCTCTCGAAGTCCGTCCAGAGAAGAGATGCCTCGTCGTGCACCTGGAGTATCAAGCTCCACTATCGGCCCGCTGATACGTGCAAGAGGCTCACTAGAAGGACCAACATAAGATCTGCTGGTGTCCTCACTAATCTGAAAACTCTTACGACCACCTCCAGCCAGTCCCCGACAGCCTGGGGGTCCGTCTCCCCACGAAACCTGGGTGGTCGCTAGTGCTGGAACACATGCAGAGCTCCAAGGCGACATGTATCGTCAGTGGTCGTGGCGGGAAGCATCGGTGGCTCAGCGGGTAGAGGTACCGCCAGTGCCTCTGCTGACAAGGAGCCCTGCACCGAGCCCCCGTCGCTCGGTGGGCTGTCATCATGCTCCACTCTCGGAACCCTAGCTGGCTGCCGTCGTGGAGCCATCCTGAAATGAAACAGGTGCGCCATGGTTAGAACAGTATACCTGTTGAGCTGACACAAGTAATCATAAAGAAAACTTGAAACACACATGCAATCAATGTTTTTTGTGCATTAAGTCGGAAATCAGAAGTCAGGGTCCTGGTGTACGGATACGTCGGCCGCCGCACCAACACTGGAATCCCTGGACTGATAACCACACCCAACATGCCAAACACTATTGCTTCACATAGAAGAAAGATCAGAGTCTGCGGTAGAACAGACCACCTCTGATACCAATTTGGCACGACCCGTCCTCGGGGCCCGTGCCGTGACTACCCCAAACCTGCCTTCC
The DNA here is from genome assembly GCA_963277665.1 of Viscum album. Taxonomy (NCBI): domain Eukaryota; kingdom Viridiplantae; phylum Streptophyta; class Magnoliopsida; order Santalales; family Viscaceae; genus Viscum; species Viscum album. Next base: position 509,175,786 of record OY728140.1, read on the forward strand.
ATAGGCCAGGGGCTGGCAACTAGCACCAAGGCGTAAATCCCGGAAAAAGGGAAGGCATTGCCTTTGAAAAGTAAACATGCACCACAGAGTTAGCAAGTGGAAAAGTAAACACTAAGTAAAAACTGTAACAAGTTGTGCTGAAAGTAAAAGGGGCCGGAAATACAAGCCCAACTGTAAAGTACAACTAAAAGGGAAAAACCGAAATTAAAAAGAAAAGCCACAGCGTCGAGCCGTGCACTGGAAGTCCCACCTGAAGGGTGAGTACAGAAAGCCTCCACTGCACCTTGGTCCAGCCGTCCGCTACGAGTACGTCCCGCCCAGTGGTCCACCTCCAGGTACTGTCTTGCTCCACAAGCCCCCACCACAATCAGCGCTGTCCATCATCTGCAACCAACACAATGAAGTGCGGGCATAGCCCGTGCAGGGGTGAGTATAAGCTACTCAGTAGGGACCCCGAGACCCCCAAAGGTCTCCCAAAATCCACAAAGGAAGGTAACAATCACGAAGTAATATCCTACATGGATTAGGTATATTCCCATACATATACCTAAGTCATCAATTCCCGTTCAGCTCCAACACCCGAGCCCATGCACATCCCAGTCCACACAAGAAATAAAAACGTAAACCCACATAGGATTGCTCAACACAATCCACAAAGTAGAGTAAACCATAAATCCACATAGGATAGCTCAACACAATCCACAAAGGAGAGTAAACCGTAAATCCACATAGGATAGTTCAACACAATCCACAAAGGAGAGTAACACAAGATTCAGCTCACACAGGATACTTCTTCGTATGATGTTAGAGATGATCAGATGTAACCACTGATTCATCTAAGCCGTCGGACCCACAAAGGATCTGTAGGTACTAACCCTCGCAAAGACCCAAATAGGATCGATCATGAAGTTGGAACCAAAGCTTTTGGGAAACTCCTTCTCCATCAAGTACAGTGGTTATGCCGCCACAACCAAGCGCTTCCCTCTTACCTTGGACTACTGTAGTTCTCCACCTATCGGGTACTGTGGGCCTGCCGCTACAACCAATCGCTCCTCCGTCGTGGGTCTGCCGCTACAACCAAGCACTCCCCTGTGCCGTTACAACCAAGCGCACCTCTGTCATGGGTGTGCCGCTACAACCAAGCGCACCTCTGTGCCGCTACAACCAAGCGCACCTCTGTCGTGGGTCTGCCACTACAACCAAGCGCACCTCTGTGCCGCTACAACCAAGTGCACCTCTGTCGTGGGTCTGCCGCTACAACCAAGTGCTCCCCTGTGCCGCTACAACCAAGCGCACCTCTGTCGTGGGTCTGCCGCTACAACCAAGCGCTCCCTTGTGCCGCTACAACCAAGAGCACCTCTGTTGTTTGATCAGCAGTCGTTAAGTCTCAACCGGCTCTAGGGTTTTCACACACAGCATGCTCGTTCCGGGAGGGTCCGCTCCACGAGCTAAGAGGTTGATGCATCAACTGACATGTAGTCCGGAGTTGATGTATCCCAAGATGTACCGTAGTGGTCACTGTACAATCATCGTCGTCGAAGTCACAGCCAGCACTAGGGTTCCCGCACACAGCAAGCTCGTTCGGGAGGGTCCCCTCCATGAGCCGAGAGGCTGATACATCAACTGACACAAATTCTGAGGGTGATGTATCCAAAAGTTCCGTATCGCCAACAGGAACTCAACGTCGTAGACGGCGCGTCAATCGGACGCCCGGTCTAAGAGTTTTGGCTTTTTCGTCCCAGGGGCCCGGTTGGTTTTTAAGGCAAAACCTACCCGACCGTACTCCACATGCATCCAAATCTCGGGCGGGGTATTCCAAAGGATCCGTCTCACTTAGAGAAATTCAATGAAGTTGACGGCATGTCGATCGAACGTCCGAAGCTCAATATATGAGCGTTTCCGCTCCGAAGGCTCAGTCGGTTTCGTGGACGAACCAACCCGGCCGATCCCAAAGTATTCCAAAACCTTGAGTGTAATATACCAAAACGACCATCTCTATCCAAGGATTGCGTTTCCACTGACGGCGCGTCATTCGGAGGCCCGTAGCTCAACATACGGGAAAAAGACCGAATCGGTCCGAAGACGGGGGGTTTGGGCCCGGGCTAACCCGGCCCGACCCCCCCTGGGTCGGCCGAACCGGGTCGACCCGACCCAGTCCTAACCGGCGGGACCCGGTCCGGCCAGGCCAGGGCACGGCCCGGCTCGGCCAGCCGGTCCAGCTCGGCTCGGCGAGCGGCCGAGCAGCGCGGGGGTCTCGCTGCCCCTGCGTGTCAGCACCGCAGCCCCCGCGGGGGGGCCGCCTTGGTCAACGGACGCGGCAGAAGCCGCGACCCACGTGTGCGCCGGACCCGCGCGACCGTGGGTCCACTTGCGCCGCCGGTGGCTTCCGCGGGCCACCGGAGTTGCTCCGGTGGTCCGTTTTCCTTCCCGTCTACGCCGTTGATCCTCCTGGGTTCCATTCTTCACTACGGGATCATCAAATCTCCCTTGCATCATGTTTTGTCATCGCCCGCCAAATCCACAAAACCATGAAGAACAGTGGAGGGTTGTCGGGCCGTGTTCATTTGGCCCGCACCCTCCGCGTTATATAATAACAACGGGAGAATTATTCAACACATGAATACATAACCCAAAACAATTTTTAATGAATCAAAATTGTTTTTATGAACCGGGTTCTTCATTTTGAACGGAAACAACCACAGGAATGTAAAAAATCCAAATAAAAAAAATCCCTACCTCGTCAAGTGTCGCACGCGCGTTCTTCACAGAATTGATCACCGCAGAAGGAGGCGATCGTCGCATCGCGGAAGGCGTCGCTTCGTCGCGGAAGGGCATCACGTCGTCGCGTAATACGGTGCGCGTCGACAAACTCCAAGGTTTAATAACATATAGATTTAATTAATAATAATTAAATCCATATTGTTGTTTTAACCACAAAGAAATTTAAAGAACCGCAATCTCTCACCTCAACAGTTGATCGAAGATTTTTTTTGCCGATTAAGGAACGTCGCTGAAGTACGTCGCGGGAGAGGAAACACCGGCGTCGCGGCACACGACGTCACATCATCGATTTCTGCTGGTTCGGCGTTCTTCATCGGAGACCGGCGTTCTTCGCGTTCTTCACGTTCTTTGCGTTCTTCGCGAAGGAGGATGAAGAAATCTTGGTTTCTGTCAAATCCTCTAAACGAGTATTTTTTCCAGAAGTCGTGCGTTGGTATTATTTTATTAATACGCCAACGGATTTCAAACTGGTTAAGAAACGATTAAATTAATTCATAGAATTAATTCAACAAATGAAACTGCCCAATTAATTCAACGAATAAAACTGCCCAATTAATTGGTGCGTTAAGAAAATAAGAAAATGCGTAAGTTGACTTTAATAACGATGGGTTTTCGCGTGTGCGTTACTTAGTGGAAAAGAAACGGTGGGGCTCATGTGGGTCCCACCTCACAAATATCCTACCAAGAGGGTAGGATATTTTTGGATAGCACCCTATCCACATCAACTCAGCTTAATCCGCTTTAAGTTGCTTCAAGTGGTTTCCAAGTGGCTTAAGTGAAATAAAATAAAGTTTGTCGTACAATTATTTTATTTCTTAACTTTAAGCCTAAAAATTAAAAACAACACCCAAGAAAACGGAACTCCGGAAGAGGCGTTTCTAAGCATGTAGCGGTGCTGCGATTTCATCGGTGCCCTCAGAATTTGATTTCGAGCACCGGTTCAAATGTTAGAAAAACCCGCTCATCCGTTCACTGAACGTACCCGAGCCAAACTTCAGAAAATGATTCCGGGCACACCGGGCCTCGGAATCAGGTGTCTTTAGAAGCTGCATTCTTGTAAGATTCCAAAGAAAAATAAGAAAAAAAATTTCCTTGAAATTTACGAGTCTTTAAAAATTTGAAGATGATAAACCTGATCAAAAAAGGGTTAAATATCATGATATATGGGGTTCATGATTAATTAGTTAATGTGATTTTGGATATAATATGATTTAAATTTAAATGATTAATAATTTGTTTTTCAAAGCCCTATGACAGAGAATCAGTATAGCTGGTGTTGACGAATTAAAAATTTATGATGGTTTCATTTCCTAGTGTATTTTAGAATTTTGTTCCTTAAAATTGGGAGATTATATATGTAAAAGGAAGGTTATTCCACAAAGTAGTCCACAAATAATAGTTTCATGGCCACAAATCAATGTTCACTGATCTCATGGGTGGTATGTGGAATGGTGAAGGAAAATCATCAAAGGAGTATTTCCACATAGTAATGTTATACAGATCACAAAGCGCACTATGTGGACCATGTAAGTAAAATGGTTCTCTAGAGGCTCATAGTTAGCAGGAGGCATGAAATATATGGGAGAATAATTGTTTGTGGGTGAAATGTCATTTGTGGAATGAGGAAGTGATTTAGGATGTTGTAAAGGGTCATTATTTGTGTTAGACATCAACTGCCAAAAATCAGAAGAATGATATGAAGAGCACATTGTAGTTTGTAGTGATGGATATACCACATCCAAGTTTCAAGTAAATCATATTAGAGGGTTATGAAGTTGTTTTTTTCCTATAAGATGAAACTAAATTAGATCAATAGTAAAAGAATAAATTTTAAATAGAGAACATATTCACTGATAAAAATATTTTTGGATGTTCAATGATGTTTGCAAGGAAGAATTCTATGATGGAGAAGAAGTTTGTAAAGAAAAAATTTTGTGAATAAGAATGTAGTTTTCTGAAAAAATAATCATCAAATGTGGAATTTTTATGTGGAAGGATTTTTCGGGGATTAATAGAACTCAATGAAAAATGGTTGATGAATCCTTAGGGGTTTTTGGAGGCAATATACATCCATGAAGCACATGCAGTCTATGAAAGGAATGGATTTCCATGAAAGGAAAGGCGTTCTATGGAATGAATGGTTGTCCGTAGAATGGTTGTTATTCTTCAGAAGGTATGGATTTCCAAAAATCACTACACCGTGTGGATCAATGTTATTTACCAAGGAAAAAATATAGTTTTTGAAGGATAAATACTATTTCATTTGATATGTGTTTACACAATCACTTTACTTTTGAAGACGGTGATCCATAGGCACTTGACACATGTAAATCTCACAAGGTTCTAGTGATTCTCGAATAATGGTTATGTGAACCGGTTCTTGGGTATAATTCCTCAATTGTTTTTTTAAATGTAAAACGGTGTATGTTCCCAGTTGATACATAATATAATGAGGAGAGAAAATAAACATTGTTTTTCTGTTTGAAGAAGAACTAGATGTAAACATAATTTTATATTTTCAAAAGTCAGAAGAGAAATAAACTGATGTAATGATGTGTTGGTATTGAGTGTTGAAGAAATAAAAAAATATTTTTCGTTAAAATTTCAAATTATTTTGTGTCCAAGAAAAATAGAATGTTCCAATTTAATAATATATTTTTATTCAGGGCATATTAATTATGTCGATTCTTTGTTGAGATGATCATGATTATTTTAATAATCTTAATCAAGATTTGTGATTCTTCCCCTATTGGAAGTAGGTGATTCAGTGTTATTTTTTTCACTAATGAAGAAATAGAAATCTAGAAACTACTATACACTAATGAATATATTTGGGTGCCACATATCAAAGGGGGAAGATGAAGTGACTGCATAAATTGTTATCATTTGGTCAATACATGGTCAAGGTGAATTCTGTTCATCTATTTAAACCATTCACATTATTGTGACTAAATGAAAAAGATAGTTCATCTATCAAATTTTTTATTGGGGAGAGATGAGAAGAGTTTCTATAATGATGTTGTGAAAGTAGAAAATTTAATTATAATTATATAGAATAAAAAACTAGAACTATGACATCCAATTGGACACAATAGGTGGAAGAATTTATAGGTGTTAGAAACCCTTATGAACAAGGAAAAAATTCTCAAGAGAGGCTGTATAATGATCCATACAGGTTCAATAAAACACGCACTATTGGATTATTTACATATTTCTATAATAAAACTATATTGGATTGTTTTTATAGTTCTAAACGAGTGTACGATCATATCATACTAACTAGATTTCATATAAAAGGATTGTATTCTAGAATATTATGTGGTATTTGATTGTTTCAAAAATAATACCAAGGTCAAGGTTACTCTTGTTGAGTAGTGAACCTTGAAAAAATATAATTTTTTATATTTACTACTTTCATATACTTTCTTGTGATATAGAAAAGAGAGTAATAGAATTAATATACTAGAATGTCTAAGAGTCATAATGATTAAAATTTATAATTGGATTAAAAATTCCCCAACACTAGTTCACCGCCTCCCTCAGTGTTAGGCATATCCTAAACTGGTCCATTCAGATTCCACCCCTTCGTTATCTAGATGAATTATGATGATTTTTAAAATGCATTATCATGAATTGTGATTATTTTCCATGGGTTAGTAAAGATCTTAATGAATAATGGTTGTTCTTATATTATTGGGGCACAAAAATATATGATTTTCATTATGTAACATGTTCTTATAGAATTATATATCCCTCTAATACATTAGTTAAAACATTATATACCTTGATATAAAATGTAAATGAATTTTTATATAACCCAATAAACTAATTTACTCTATGCACCTAGGGTTAAAGGGACTGGGGAGTGAAAACACATTGCTATTGGACTCTATCAATTAATTGATAATGGTATTAGCAGAAATCATTTGTGAAGATTATTTAATATTCTTAAATTCTAGACAATATTTTCCGTCATATTTTTATGATTATTCTATTATCTAATTTATCATTATTGACTAGTGTAACAATGATCTTAGAAATCCTTTATTATTCCATTTGAAATTCATTTAAAGAGAATGGTGATTTTTTATCTATAGGTTGTTGGCTTTTATTTTCATATGTTATGACAATGTACCTTTATTATATTAAAACACAATTATGTTGAACATGTTTCCACTTATAATATTTAATATATATCTTGTATTTTCTTAATTATCATATGCACTAACCACTTTTTTGTTTTGGGGTGTGAAATATTGTAATTTTTTTAATATTCATCATAATTTTTGTAATATTTATTAATGTTATTCATGGGTAACCTTAAAAAATATTTCATTTCATTACATAATTCTTAATTAGAGATCAATTCCAATAATATAATACAGTTTGAAAATTTAATATAGTATAAGAAAAACATTATCGATGTTCATAGGATGAATATTTAGAAAATAAGTATAGATTAAAAATCAATAGTAAAGTATATTGAATATCCAAAGTGCACTCTTACAGTAAGTGTTGAAAGTGGGTAACCTAGACCCATCTCATGTATTTAATTTTATTACCATTACATGCATAATATTTTATATATACATGTGTTTATTTTACCATAATAGTGTCAATACATATTCATCAATTTATTTATGATAATACTCAATGAGTGCATTTCATATCAAGGGGTTATATTAGTTTACAGGCTATAATGATTACATAAAGATACCATCAAAGTAACATTAGTCCTATTTCCTATAATCCATATAAATCATACTAATTTGACACATATGATGTGTGACCTTTAGGTGTTGGGTGATCATAATCATTGAGATTCTTATCATGAAGTTCACAAATGATCATCTCTAGTATTTGAGACAATGGCGAAATACACACCAATATGAACACCACATGTTATAGGATTCATTGGTTATCATATCTATTAGTCTTCTTACATAAGATGATACTAATTTATACCATTTTATTATGTAATTTTATGCAAGGTAAAACAAATTTCATTGAATTCGTGACTAGGTAGCCTGTATTTGGTACATCATTGGTGGAATGGAAATGGTAGAAAGGTTATGATAAAATTTTTAAATTCATAGTTGAGGATGTCATATCCTAGTAATAGTTGATCTGGAAGGTAATAGGTTCATTAAATATATGTCCATTGCAGTCGAATGTAAGTCTGTCCAGTTAGATCAAAAATTAATAAATAAATAAATGATATCAGCATGAAGTTTTCATCCATGTTAATGAGATATCATAAGACAATGAAATTATATTATAAGCGCTATGTTTATAAGAAGTTATTCATTGGTATGAATATTCTATATATCTTTAAGGGCCTTGATTGGGAGTTAGACTCTACTCTCGGTCTATGAATAGTATTCCCTACTATAGAGATAAGGTACTATAAAACACACACAATAGAATATTCAAGAGTCTTACATATTTTGGTGAATGTTTGTATAGGACAACATGAGCCCTACTGTGGGGTATGAGAGTTTTCTAAGTGTTATCAATCTATGATGAATAAATAAATCATTTATTGTTGGATTATAGAGTAATTTAGTGGAATTTATTTATTAAATGTATTCAAAATGTATTAAATGAATATATGGAAAAATATTATATGAAAAGGCATTATTTTAATATTCAGTGATGATTTAATATTGTGGGAATTACAAATTATGTTAATGAACCAGTTTTATCACGTAATATATATAACATATATTACAAGAAGGTGATAAAATATAAATGAAGTAGATGACACAGTTAGTTCATCACAACATGCCTTTAATTTATTAATAAACGTGTGTTACTTCTATAGGGATCAATGAACCCTTTCTAGATAATCAACACCCACAATAAAAGAATAAATGATCTCTTTGAATAGTTACTATTGATTCCCCAGAATTTGAGTGCTCCCCTTTCCTCATTCTTGCATCAAAGAGGGAGAAAGCTCCCATCCATGCTTCTGATCCTTGATCGCCTTCACTGATCAAAGGAACACGATCCTAGTTAGTTTATTAAAAATAAAAATAAATGTTGCAGCTTCTTGTTTTCTCCAAGAATTTGATGATTGTTGATCACATAGAATCCTAAATATCATGTTAAAAATATAGAGGGTTTCATGAGACAATCCACCAATAAGCACAAATCGGTGATAACCAATAGTAAAAAATGACTTCAATTCAAATGATTTATTCATAAATTTTTTTTTGGGACTGTTAAACTCACATGATATACTTAGACCTTTCCATGGATTAGTTTTTTGGAGATGACCTAGTTTGATCACTATAGTGATGAATATTTTTAAATCCCTTTCCCACTATCTTCCGTTGTGCGACCCAATACTAGAAATTTGTGTACAAGAGATCATGTAAATTTTCTAAATAGAAATTAAATTTCCTTAAATTATGTATAGGAAATTATTATTTTCTTAATGTTACTAACTGAACATTGATCAGTCTCAGATGGCTATCTTGGATCCATTTGAAAACATTAATTCTGATCATTTGCAGTTGTTTTGAGGGTATAAAAATTAAAACATATGTTTTTATATTCCTAAAAATTTCATAGAATCTCATTTTGTAGTGATAATTTTGGTCACCTAAATCTCTATCTAGGATCTAATTGAATTCGATCAAAAAGAGAAAATACCCTCCATAGGGATTAATTCCACCATTGGTGTAATTATAAAATAATATTAAATAATTAATCTTTCATAATATTTAGGATTCTTGATTTTGAGGAAGTGGTTGTGGTTTTCTACAGACAATAAAAAATAATACAAAAAAACAATGACTGTGGGACAACATAACTATGATTTACTAATAATGATGTAGAAAAATGGGAAATGGGATAACATTACTATTGAAAAATAGAAAAACAATAAAAGGATATCTAGGCAATGGGGAAAGGGTGGACCCTTTGAAGAATATATCAAATATTAAAAATATAAAATTAAATCATTTATAAAGTAAAAAATATTCCTTATAGAGGAATCTAGGCCACACCACCCTTCCCACATAGGCATAAACCCCTTAGAAAAATCCATAATATCTAACCATGATGGTCCCACCAGTATCAAATCCACCGCATCCGACCAACCCATGTTCCCATAATGACCATTGATCAGTCAGCCAATGCTGATGATGTGTCCCATATGACCCAATCATTGTAGGACTCCTACCTCATGAGCATGGCCACTACTACTGTAGCACATGAATCCATATTCACTGTTACCCTAGCTAAGCCCACAAGGACTGACTACTCGACTGACCTCACGAACCTACAGTATGAAGACCGCTGCACCAAAGACCACCTCACCACTGCTTCACTTTCCATTAACAAGACCACCTATCGACGACTCCCTATTCGATTAAGATACTATCGGTCTCTCACATGACCAGTCTAACTATTCTTGACCCTCAATATCCAGATAGTGGTTTTTCCTGACCTAAAAAACCTTGTGTTATTATGCCCAACCCAAAACCTGGTGGAGTGGGTCTTCCTAACCCTAAAATACCCAACACGCTTTCATCCTATCCTACAACGGGCTTGGGTGAGGTTCTTGTTTATAGGAAAATTTAAATTAAGCTAAAAATTATTCTTTTATTTTTTGTATTAATAATATTTATAATTATGTTATATAAATAAAGGAATTTAATTTTTGTATAAAAAACAACTTAATTGATTAATTTAATTTTCTAACAAAAATTTTACTTAATTATGGGATCAAAAAAAAATAATTTATTGGAATTAAATATAATACATATACTTTATTGAAATTACTTTTTCAAAAATTTTTATATTTTAATTTCATTTTGCTTTTAATTTTATCACCGATTTTTCTTGACCAGTGACCATCCCTATGTTTATATAATTTATTTTTATCTAAATATTTATACAACTTCATGTGATGTTTATAATAACTGTTTATTTATTGATGATATGCGTGTGTCCATTTTTTTCATTATATATAAATACTAGCACTCAATTATATATATATATATATATATATATATATTGTGCTTCTTGAGACCCTATCATCTATGTGTAGTTTTGTTTGTACTATGGATGATAATGATATATTCCATAGAATATTCCCACGTAATACATTATTAAAAATGAGAAGTTAAAACAATAAACCACGAATGATATGCGATATGATTCATGACCCAATTCAGGTATTATACCCCAATCTCATAATTTTTTGCCATTTAGATTAAATATATTCACCAATACTGGATGCTCATGTACAATTGGGTAATTTATTTCATTTATGAATTGTTTGTTCTTTTACACATTAGCATGTTTGGAAGAAACAAAAAAAATTAATTTGTCAAAAAATCATAAGGAGTGACAAATGTATTGTATTAATGAATATTTTTCTGTGAGCATAAAAACATTGAATAAACATATTTAATAGAAAATAATTACATTTTACAAAAATAATGAAAACCCTTAAAAGATTTATTAATTCTTGAATTCATTATGTCTCATAAATATTAATAAAACCTGGTGTATAGGGTTTCCATTAGCTAAATATGGGGGTAGTTCATAATACCAGGGAGTTCTTATGAGGGTTATGGGTTGGTATAATTAATTATGGTAGAACATTAGATTCAAAATATAGCTTGATTCATCTTTAGTGTTAGTGCATTGAGGTAACAAAGGTTAAGATTTTGAAACGATGAAAATTTACTCCATAGTTTAAGGAACAATGATTCAATGTGGTTGTCCAGTCTAGTTCCAACCATGAGACACATTGGACAGTGTCATAGACAATTCCTCTAGTCTTTAAAAGGTGGTTTCATGCATCTTTCCCATTGGAATACTGAATATATTTGGTATTCAAAGTCTAGTAGTGAGGGTGAATAATGTTCAATAAAATAGTGGGAGACATTTAATGATTTAATTAATCCATGAATAATTATTAAATCAATTCTCAAGATAATGTAATTACATATTATGTTAATTTATTTTTTATAGATATATTAAGCCAAAACAACACAAAAATATTATCACTACAATTGATACTGGATAAAGAAAATATCATGACTAGAAATAACATTAATAAGTTGTAGTGGAGCTTGCACATAATAATATGCCAAGATAGATATATTTATTTGTTAGAGTCTTCACTTCTTACTGATCCTCCATAGGGAGAAATCCAGGCAGATAAAGGTAAATGGAAAAATATATATATGATTCACTATATGTATAGAGTATCAAGTTTCAATCTATGTCCATTAAATTGCTGATAATTCATGAGGATGAAGATGCCTACAAGATGATAACGCATCTCCAATGACTATACTAGGAGATACCTATACAAGAAATGTTTTAGATATATAGTTCACTATATAGGTGTAGGATAACATAATGGAATCATGTAGAACCTCATGTTCTAATGATGATCATGTACGCCGAGGGGCATAGTTGATTAGATTTAAGCAAAACAAAGAAATAGAAAAAAAATCTCATTCTTACCTCTCTACAACAACATATTTTGACTTTTATTCTTCACTAAAATATGAATAACCTGATAAAGTCACTCCCAAATATGTTGAATTTAGTTCTACAATATTATAATGGTATAGAGCGTACGAACTCTTCATTCATCTGAGTGAATAAGATGACAAAGGACAAGGCTAAGGTGTCTAAGGATATGTCCATGCTAGGGACACTGATGCACCATCTTTCCAAAATGATGAAGATAAAAATGAATTCAAATTAAAAGGATGTATTATACATTTCATGTGGCATGATAGGCACTAGAAGAATAATTTTAGAGTAGGTTAAATAAAGCATGGTGATGATTCTTATTCAGGTTTTTTCATTGAATGAAATCTATAATTGTATATAAATAGGGTTTTAGATACATCATGTAGCTAAATTTTATTATTGACATACATGAACCACGTAGATTTAAGAAGATTAAAAAGTGCGATGAGGATCTACTGGATGAAAATGGTGTGATTCTTGAATACTGGGTAGTGAGATATTATCATCTAACATTACCCAGTTGTTTGGTGCTTGTGTTGAATAATTGTTAGTAAATTCCAATTGTTATGAGAAACATAATATTAGAGTCATGTTTGGAAACAATGGGATTTTATTTCATGTTTGGAAATAAATTTCATCTATTTTATAAGAAAAAAAATATGTTATGGTTTTCCGCATCTTAACGTTGGTTGGTATATACTTGAACATGAAAAGTCTACAATGATAATTATTAACAAAGCCAGTAAACATGACTCATATAACACCTGACAATTGAATTTCAGGGTTTTTCATGTAAATGAGAATATTTTATTGAAATTAAATGAATAAGGTTATTTATACTCATATGAGTTAAATCTCATGGATGTATGCCATGACTATTTACAAAGGAAAATGATTGAAGCACCTTTCTATAGGAAAAGGGGGGGAGAGAGATCCACTGAATTACTATAATTAATAAATATATACATATGTGGGCCATTTACCAAAGAGGCATGGGATGAGATTCCATACATTGTTTCTTTTATTATAAATAATAATCGGTCTGATTTTATTTAAATAATGGGGTATAAGTCAAATTCCATTCATATGTTTAAGGAATACCAACATTATTTAGAATACCATCTTGGTAAGAAGATTAAGGAACATCACTTAGACCGACATGGAGAGTATCTTAAACAACATTTCATTGAACAAAATAAGGAATGAGGAATAATATCCCAACACACTATATTTTATACACCACAGTGGAATAGTGTAAGTGAAAGGAAGAATCAGACCTTTCATGGTATGGTTAAAATAATGATGAGTCATGCAACTCTTCCACATTCTTTTTGGGCCTATAGGTTGTAGATGACATCAATAACCTTAAATAAATATATGGGATTATAAATGATTTCTGTTGTGGATTGAAATCCAATATGTAACACATATGTGTATGGGGAAGTAAATATTTAGTCAATACAATACCTAGTAAAAATATATCATTCATAATCATGATGTGCATCTTTATAGTTTATCTTAATGAAATAAAATTATATTACCTACATAATCCTTATTGATAGAAAAGTAGTAATGGAATAAAATTACTTCTATCTAGAAAGGGAATACATTTTACAATTTTAATAGTGGTAGAATGATTCAATTTTATGAATTTGATTCTCATAATGAACAAGAGTTTGTATAGGAACAATATCTACAAGAGATAGTGGGAGATAAATATGTTCCCATGACATAAGTACAATGTTGTCCTACACGAGAGTATAGAGAACCAGATAGTTATTTTTTCCTTATAACCAAGTCATTTGAAACATTAATCTAGGAGAATAATGAACTAATAACCTATAATAAATCTATATAAGAAAAAAACTCTTCTAAATTGAAAGACACAATGAATTCTAGGATTGATTCCACATACCAAAAACTTGTTTGGATTATAGTAGATCCTCTGATTGATGTAAAATCCATTGGGTGAAAATGGGAATTCAAGAAAAATATTTCCATAGATTATTAATTCAATTCATATAAATAATTAACACTAAAAAATCATTTCTGACAATGTTTGGGCATTGATATGATGAAATATTCCCACCAGTAGAGATGATAAGGTCACTAAAAATATTACATGCAATAGTTGTCTTCATTGATTATGTGTTTTGTAAAATGGATTTCAAAACAGATTTTCAAAATGAGAATCTGTATGAAGAAATCTATATGACTCAAACCAATGGGTTTTTTGTCTAATAATTCTAATAAATTGTGAATGATTTAGAGATCAATAAATGGATTGAATCAAGAATAAAGAATCACGATCATTGAATTTTCTTGCTGAGGACATAAAAAATTTTATTTCATAAAGAATTAATGTGATCCATTTTTATATTAATAGGTTAATAGATATTCCATATTTTTCATGTTATCATATATTTACTACATGTCAATTATTAGAAACTAATTACAATTTTTTTATGAATAATGACATTCTTAAATTAATGATTCTCTTACAATGTATTTGGTGATATAGTCTACATTCTATGTGCCAAAATCTATTGAAATATAGTTATGAGGTTTCTTAGGATATGCTAAAGCATATATATTGACAAGGTACCAATAGGTAAAAAATAGAACAAACCAAGATTGGGTTGTATCCATTGTTACATAGTGTCTATCTCTCCAAGAAAATGTGTCCAGAAACATAGGGGGAGATTGAATGAATGAGTATAATTCATTATAGATTTCCATTTGTATCATTAATGTATTACATGATATGTTCTTGGTATGATGTCTTCTTTACATTAATAATGGTTAGATGATATCAACCCAATCTAGGAGAGCTACAATGGGAAGTACTAAATTCAATGATAAAGTACTTAATACATACAGAGGATATGTTTATGGTGTATGGAGGAGGTGAGGAACTATTAGTGTGGTGATAAAATTATAATATTTTTTAGATAAATCACAAGGATATTAAATCATATTGATGCTATGTATTTTTTTGAATGATAGTGCAGTGAGATGAAAAATCATGAAGAAACCTACAATAAATGACTCTACAAAATAATTCTAGTATATAGTATATTTTGATATAAAAAAGGATGTGGTTTGGATATTAATATTTTTCAAAAATATAGGATTATTTCATATTAGTGAATTTCTTTTTCATGTTTATTGTGAAAAGATTACCGTAGTGGTGCTTTCCAATGGTCATTAACAACACTAGAGGACAAACAATTTACTTCAAAATGTTCATCCATTGAGGGGATTTACATAGCGATGTGAATTACCAGTTAGAAGAGTATCCAACAAGGATAACATGGATGAACCAATCACTAAATTCACATTTCAGTAGAAGAATTATACTCAAGTGAGAGTTAGTAGGTTGAGACATGTTATCAGTTCTCTCTAGTGAAAGTGAGAGTGTTTAGAATAGTTTCCCTAGACCCAACTTATGTATGTACATTGATCACCACTATAAGTATACGATTTGATATATAACATTGCTATCATACCAAAATAGTTTTTATTCATTTCCATAAACTATATTTATGGTAATGTCCATAAACTACAGGTTGTATAAAATGGTAATTGTAGTTCCAAGGCATTAATGAGAACCTAGAGATACCATAATTGAAATTTTAAACATATGTCCTATAGTCCAAATACATCATATTGAGAGGTCACCAATGTTTCTTGACTATCTAGTTATGGGGGTTCAAAATAATTGAGACTTTACTTAGGATTTTCTCACTTGGTTGTCTCTAGTAAGTGAGATCACAAGGACATGACCTCCAATTGGAGCACCATTTGTTTCAGGTGTCATTGGATGTTCCAATATATGAACATGTGTTTTAGTATCATGACATAAGATCATTATCAATGTATAAAATTTGATCAAATTATTTGATTCCAAGAAATAAACATGACATTGATGTCATGGTGAGGTAGCTTATGTAGGGTGTATCTTGGATGATATGGAATTAGTTGAATGGTCAGGAGAGATTTTTTATATTCTAAGCTAAGAAAGTGATATATTGAGGAAGGTTGATTAAGATGGTTGTAGTTTAATTTTTTTATCATAAGGGTTGGGGGAAAACCCTTTTATTAAAAAGGGAAAAGGACATGAACAACCCATTTTGAATTGCGTAAGGGAAAACCCACTACAAGCCATAGGACCAGAAGGATCAAACCTAATAAAAAACATAGGAAGAAACTAATTACAATCGATTGAAGGCCCAAAGGGACAAAGCCCAATAATATTCAAGGTCCTATAGATCAAAAATAAAAAAGAAAAATGTGACCAAGATAAAACCCTAGATCCATTGATGAATTATATTCAATGGCCCATGATGAAGCTACCCACCTTGAGGCCGACCGCCCAAACGAACTAGCACCGGTTGATCAGACTGCATCGGCTAAGCCTCAACCTGAGGCATCGTCCATGCCATCACCCATATCTGATTGAGATCACCCCCACCATGACCGTAGACTCTAGTATAACGTTGTTCCCACCAAGCCACAATCCACCAAATTCTCCACATCACCATGACCCTCCATCATCCATGCCCTCCATATCCCACCCGCTACCCTAGGATCACATCACGCCAACATTTTTCTACCAACCTACACACTATGTGCCCAGATCCTTCCATGAAGTCGCCCCATCTTGTTAGCGACCCATCAGTCTGAGGCTATAAATACCATCATAGGCATATCTCCGTATCCCGTGCGTGCCGCCACCATTGTACCTTAATTAAACCAATGTCAATTGTAGTTAATCCTAGGCAGATCTAGTTAGATAAAAAATAATAATTCATGAATGGATGATGACATGGAGTGTATGTACTTCATTAATATATATTGTGAGACAAATTGGTTATTTTACATAGTGACTATTGACAGGATGGATATTTTTATATGAATATTATTGATTTATCTAGGGTATTTTATGGGTATCTATTGTCTGCTCCTGGTATGAGAATCATATTCCATGCAACCAAGATAAGGTCCTAGATGGTCACATGCAATAACACATTCGAGAGTCTTCTCAATACTGGTGAATAAGAGTATAGGATATGGTGGGCCCTAAAAAGGGGCTATTAAATAGGCTTTGTATTTTCAATCACCTGTGAGTATATAAATTCTAAATTATTGGAGTATTTAGTTATTAGGTTGAATGTATTACTAAAAGTGTCTAAATAGTATTAGTTGAATACTTTGATAAGTATTTTGTGAATGGAACCCTGTTTGTCTCAAAAGTAGGTGATGAAATACAAATGAAATATATGTTGTAGTTAGTTCATCATAACATGTATTTAATTTCTTATTAATTGGGTCTTTCTTATTTGGGTATGAGGAACTATGTTTGGGTAATCATCACCTAATATAAAAAAAGAGATATCAATTCATGCAGACTATTCACACCCACAAATTGCAGAGATCAACACTCTTCCTTCCTAGATATAAGGGTTAAAAATCTCTTGTCCATGATTCTAATCTTTAATCTACATCACTAATCAGAGAGACATTATCATGGTGATCATCATGACGTTTATGGAATCATTAGAGATCTATAATAGCACCAAATATTTAATATTCATAATCCATATTTATTCTTATTGGATGTGTGGATGATATAGAGGGGTTAATGCTCTGATTATTCAATTAGAATTCAGTAGTGATGACCAAAAGCTGAAAATAACTTCAATTCGAATGATGAATTAATTATTTTAAACTTATGCTAATTAAATTAATGTGTGATCCTATAAACATACCAAGGTTTAGATAACTGGAGACAATAGTGATGAAATATTTTAAATCCTTAAAAAACTAACATCCATTGCATGCACCAGTACTAGCATAATGTCCCTAGTAATTGGGGTGAAATTGTGATATCTAAAAACTATTCAATTTAATAGGTTTTTTATTGATAATTATATTCATAATAACTAAATTTCACTTCATGAATGAAAAAATAATTTTGTTCTTTTCACTATTAAAAAGGAAAATTTCACTTGTTTTGATGATTTAATTGAAAGTGATTTGGAGATCCCACAATGATGTAGAAGGCCTCTAGGAAAAACTACATGGAAGCCTATGAATACATGTCAAATTTTTTGCATGATCTGAGAAATCCGTACATCCAAATATGATTCACTTTTTTTATCCAGATCCATAGATCCTTGGGCTACAACATTCCTGAAGGAACATAATCCCAATTCATCCATTAAGAGGCCCATCAAAACCGATCTGTCCAATTAAATGAATTTACAAGGGGACAAAACATTACATTAGAATTTTAGCCATATGTCTTATTATATTCCATATATGACCGCCAAATTTTCCATGGATATAGAAAAGGTGTCTACAAACAACTTTTTTGTTTTTTTATATGTGATTTATGATTTTCTGAATGGCCGAAACCTTTTCTCATTAAGATTACAAAAATCAGGGTTCCCAAAACCACCTCCCACTTTGCCTATAAATTAGCACCATGGGCACCCCATTTGCAAGTTCCCCTTGGATGCAAGGTTCTACCATTTTGGAGTCCCAAAGGATTACCATCATCATCCATAGACGTTCTGAAGGCTATGGGAAGTGCTACTTCAACATCTTCTTCTTTCTCCCATCCTATTGATTTCTAAACTCCTTGTGATCACCTGGGGAGGAACGTGATGTAAATCACAAGATTCATGTTTCTTTTGTTGGAAATATATTTTTCATTAAAAGTTTTTATGTTGTTTTTCATCATCCTATAGTATTATCTTATAGAGTTTTGTACTTGTATTTCATGCTCAACTCATGTGATCATGTTTGGGGGTACCCATTCATGTGATGTTTCGCACACCATTCACAACTTCTTCTTCCCCCTTGCAATTATAGTGCTTGTGTGGTTCATATTGTTTAATTGAAGTCATATTAAAACTATCCTAGCCATGAACTTTTATGTCATGGTAACACATAAGAATAATATACAAACCTGGAAATTGTATCGAGTTCTTCGTGTCGGCCTTAGTGAGTTTCGATTATGAAGTCAAACCCAAATCACCCAATCATCGGCTGTATATGATGAATCATTGCATGTTTCTGACTGAACACTAGGAGGAATTCTAGTATAAACCAAGTGAAATTTTGGATCTTGGTATTAAAAACCATGTATCAAAAGATAATAACCACATCTCTTGAAAGGATAAAGGATGAGCACCACAAGATTTCTCCATGTTGATCACATTTAATTTTTTTTGTTAACTTCCAATTTGTTTTTATCACTTTACTCTTTATTCTGGAATATTAAATAATAAACCACATGGTTTTCAAAATCCAACAAACCTTATATATTTGAAACCAAAAACGTATTTTTGAATTAATGATCTAAGGCTTCTTCAAGAGATGACCTAGTGAATCTGTTATACTACTGAAAGTCCAGTAAAAAACTAAAAAAACTAATTTGACGTGCTCGACAACATGATCAGTTTATATGATATAATATCATAATGATGATCACTATATTAAATATTCTCTATATCTTGTAAAATCATCCTTGAAATCATATATTGTTAAATTTATTGTGGGGTTAATGAAAATGGTTACCCTTCTTTAAGAATTTTTTTTCACTTATTCATTTTTCATAAAAGAAAAGGATAAAATGTAAAATATTGGAAACCTGGGGAGGAATAAAATGGCTTCGAGTCATAAACTATATCAATTATGGATTGAATAATGTGTATAAGAAGTAGTTAACACAATGTTTCACATGAATAAGGTGTTAATATAGTCAAATATGAGGCTAATAAAGCTATCTCACATGACGTTCAACGAAAAAAACTAATATTTTGAGGATACTATTGGTTTAGTAATATAATTTTTCATTATTCAACTAATTTTTAGAATAATATGTCAATCCATATATGGTAAAGTAAAATGTAAAGATGTAAAAATATGGGATTCCCAAAATTAAAAATAATTGAAATATGAATAATTTTTCTATTTCAAAAATATCTAGAATCTAGGAGAATCTCTACAATATGCCCAATCAATGTTGTATTTATAAATATCTATCTGGTTCAATCCACCCAAGAATCCTCCATAGAAATTTTAAATATTGATGTCCCAAAATAGAGATTACAAATAATTAAAATAAGGACAGTGAGTTATCCTTAGGTTATAAAGAAAAGAAAAGTATATTTAAAAATAAACATCTGAGGCCTAAAAAGCTTATTTCACGATGAAAAAGATATTTATTTCATTATATGAGAAAATTACAAAATATGGATTTTCATAAGAAACCCATGAGCGTTGTTATTAATGGAGGAAATCTTGGGAGAAAAAGAGATCAATACATGAATTAAATAAGAGGATTGGTTTGGATAAATAAATTTTTGTATTGAGAGTGATTTATTTTACTCTTAAATGTTATGAATGAAAGTATTAATTGTAGATTATATTCATTTTATTATTTTTTAATAGAAATTTGTTGATATCTTTAGGATATTGAGTTTAAGAAAGGTATGTATGGTTAGTGTGGTGAATTGCTTTTGAGTTTTCAAACTCATGCCATATATGTTCCCCTATAAGATTTGTACAGACCTTATTGTACATGGTCCATGTAAAGGGAAAGGACTAAAGCATCGGGGCTAGTACTAGATGGAGTATAGAGGATCTATTTCAACCTTTTGTACTTTTATATCGAATATATATTATAAACATTTGGGATTACCTGGATGGATTCCATGGGTTATTAAACCTATGAGTCTACATAATTTTTATCATGGGGCTATGTTTGGATCGCTCCATATGTGAAAATTATATGTTTATAAACCCATTGATCCTTTTAGACATACTATCGATATTGTGGACTTAAATTTGATATTTTTTATCGTACATTGAGTTCATTAATTATATACTATCAGATTGATAAGTTAAATATGAAAATATTGTGGTAATCATTTTTTTTCAAGATATGTTCATCGACCCCAAAGGCTTTGCTAAAATTCAAGCATGAAAGTTTCCTAAATATGTTTTTACAGATAAGAGTGGAAAAATATTCAAACCCCATTTATATATTCAATCCACTAAAAATAATAAATTTTTATAGTTCTAGAGGTCTATTTTTGGTGTTGCGTCATTCCAGCCTAAAAACAATTTAGGTAATGAGGTCTCAATCATTACAAAATTATACCACATTCCAGAATAAGTGCTCTTGGGTTTGGGTTTTGTGTGTATCTTGATGAAATTTAAATTTGGGTTTTGGGAGTAACCTATAAATATGCCTATATAGCATAACTAAAAATCAATCCCGAGTTTACAAGGGCGGTCCAGGGATCAATTATTTTATTTATTATTTGAGGATTACAAAAATATTTGAGTTTCATGTATCATATTAGGCCTTATTTAGAAGGGGAAACTAGACTGTCATACATACCATGTTATTTATGATCTCTAACTAATTTCATTTTTATCAAATCTTTTTTTGGACCATTTAGGATAATGTATTTTTCCAAATCACAAATAATGTCAATATACAAATTCTACTCTTTCATGCCATTTTAATATCTCTAAGTAAATCAATTATGTTATAAAAATATATATTTAAATAAGTCAATAACCTGTATTCATGAATAAATATGTTTACAAGTTCATTTATACTTGTATTTTATATAACAATTAGTCTTGTAATGATTTGTTTAAGATAGACACTTCATAACATTTTTAGAGTACCTGACACCGATGTTCGACACACCGATGATCGACACACTATTGTTTGACACACCGAAGATGAAAGACAAAAGTTGACAGACCGAAAATGACATACCATAGTCAAAACACCAAATTCTACACATCGATGATGACAAACTAAAGTCAACACACCAATTATTAAAGACTGAAGTCTACACACCGAAGATGACAGACCGAAGTTGACACACCAAAGTCAACACACCGAAGATGAAAGACCCAAGTCAATACTCTAAAGATGACAAACCAAAGTCGACACACTGAATATGACAGACCGATGTTACCAAACTGAGGACAGTAGATCTAAGATGAATTACTGATAGTCATAAATAACTGTTTCTATTTTATTAATTAAAATATATTTATAATGGTCATATTTAGAAAAATTAATATTTCTGTCAATATTTAATGTTGTCTATAGGACTATCCTTAGATAGTAAGAAGTATATGCACATGTAGAGATCTTTATGCCTAGTGGATCTTGAAGTATAAAAGGACTTCAATCGGAGCTCTAAAAACTAGGATACAAAGAGATATATAGATACACATAGAACATGAAGAACACACTGAAATATAGATTGTGCGATCTCAAATCTTGAGATCAGAAGAAGTTTCCAATGAGTAACATTTTACTGAAGCTCACTGTTCATAAAGACATTAAACTATTGAACCTTTTCACACCTAGAAGCTCGATTACAGAAACTAAGACACTCTGTTCTAAAGCCAACCTTATAAAAAGACCCGAATTCTATTTTTATATACATTTAATGAGTCTAGAACTTTACTGCACATGACAAGTAGATTTACAAACTCCACTCTTCCATATTAAACTATATTGTGATCTTGTAGTTACAATTTGAGT
Source organism: Viscum album (assembly GCA_963277665.1). NCBI lineage: Eukaryota > Viridiplantae > Streptophyta > Magnoliopsida > Santalales > Viscaceae > Viscum > Viscum album. Next base: position 509,198,665 of record OY728140.1, read on the forward strand.
AGTGTGTAAATCTGTGTGTATCACACACACTGTCTCATGAGCATAACCATAGGATATCATAATATCCTCACTCTCAATCTCTTTTTCACTTGTATCCCACGCAGAACCGTGGAAGATATCTTGTGTGATCTGTTTAATAGTTTTTCCAATAAATAACTATGGTAGAGGTCAAGTGTGACTTGGATAGCCTTATGTGCGATTGTGAACCCCGATATATTGTGTGCATCAAAATTTTATTAATATAAACTACTTGGTGGTAAGTGATCACCAAGTGGAGAAGACTAAGTCTCATCTTGAGAGTGAACATCTTTTTTTAACTGCAATGCCATTCATCTTATACTCTTATATGTTATGTATTTATTGCATTATGATAAAGCAAACTTTGATAGTTAGTTTAGCAAGTGTTTATATCTTTTTCATATTATTAGATTAGTTTTAAATGTTTAAAAAATCTTTAGATGGGTAAAACTGAGAACTAATAAATATTCATAGAAACTAATTGAACTTGTAGGACTTATATAAATTCACTACAAACTAACTTTGATTTTATTATAATAGGGGGGATATTATTTTAAAGAACCAATTATAACAGAAATTTTTATAGATACTGAATTCACCCCCCTCTTGACTCATTTACTCCAACCAACATTTGGTATCAGAGGAATATTGAAATTATTATTCATTTTTCAAATATTGTCAACTTTGATTATAGTTGCCTTTCAAAGATCATAAATTTTATATTATTTATAAATTTTAATCTCTTTGAAATTATTTTACTACCTTTATCATGGAAAATAGATTGGAAGGGGATTCTACTAATGGACCACCTTTCTTTAATGGAACTAACTACGCTCAGTGGAAGCTTAATATGAAAATACATCTAGAAAGTATGGGATTTGAATTCTAGACTGTTATTGAAAGTAAATATGAAATACCTGAATATGCTAGAAACACTGGGGATGAACCATTCAAAACATCCTATAAAAATAATTGTAAAGCAATGAATTCTCTTCACTGTTCACTAAGAGATGAAGAGTTTGAACGTATTTCTGCTAGTAAAAATGCACATGGAATTTGGGATACTCTCTATCTTTCTCATGAAGGAACATCTAATGTTAAAGTAATGAGATTGAATACTTATAATATCAAATACGATAACTTTAGAATGAATCTCGATGAGTTAATTTCCGATATATATCTCAGGTTCAATGAAATTGAGAATACTATGATTTCTTTAGGAAGAGAAGTAACTTCCAAAGAGCAGATCATGCAGATTCTACGATGCTTACTCGGAAAATAGTGTAGAACATCAGTGTCAATCATAGAATTGTGTGATATTGATAAGATTCCAGTGAAAGAATTTATTGGAAAATTAATGATGTATGAAGAATAATTGACGGTAAATCAAGAGGTGGATGAACCAAAATAAACGTTTGCAGCTTTCAAGACAACATCAATAAAAAGTAAAGACAAAGATAAAATTGAAGCCGCTATTGAAAGCTCAAGAAGTGATGAAGTTGCTTTAGATACTGATGATGAATGGCCTAGTTGGATAGACATTTCAAGAAATTCTATAGGAAAAAGATCTTTTAAAAAAAGCCCAGTTACACAGGAATGTATGATAATAAGGGAAACTGGGAAAAGGATTGGAATAAAAATAAAAATCAGAAGTGATAATCTGTTATGCATGTAAAAGGAAAAGACATGTCATGGCTGACTTCCCAAATATGAAATACAAGAAAAAGTATAAAAATAAGGATACAATGTATAAGAAAGAAATGAAGGCCACTTGGAGTGCCTCCGAGGACAGCTCAAGTGAATCTGGATCTTCTTAGAATGAGAAAGTTGATATGGCTAACATGTGTCTTATGACAAACACAACTGAGGTAACCTTAGAATCTCTTACAGAGAATTCTTATTATTCTGAAAGTGAGTATGAAAATATGAAAAATGATGAATTATTCGAATATTTTAACATATTTTAAGAAACATGTAATGAGTTGAAAGATCAGTATAAATATTTCAAGAAACAATATGCTCTTACTGTGACTACAAAATCTGAACTTACAACTGAAAAAGAGAAAAATTCTAAAATTCTCAAGGAAAATAATGAGTTAAAAATGTATAATGAGAAATTAAAAAAGGACATAGAAAACATTACCAATGTAAAAAATAATCTTACTAAAATTATTGGTAAACAAATAGCTCTTAAGTACACTTATGGGATAGGATATCAACCAGGTCAATGGAAATTATCCAAATCATATTTTGTACCAAAATATGGAAAATATGCTACCTTTTTCAAAAACCAGAGTTGTACTGCAAGTTCCAGTTCAATAAATTCATTTGAAATATCCAATTCTTCAAGACCAAATAGGGTTTATTTTACAAACACTCTATATTATGCAAATAGGAAACCCATAAGATAGTTTTGGGTTCCTATGGATTATATCACTAATGTATGGGGACCCAAAAAAATATGGGTACCAAATTCGTTTCTTGCTTAAACTGGTTTGTAGGTAAACTACCTAAATAGTTTCAATAAAAATATGTGATACTTGAACAATGGGTGTTCAAGAAATACGAAAAGGTATTTATCATGATTTAAAAGTCTTATCAATATTTATGGAGGAAATTCTACATTAGGTGATAATGGTAAAGGAAAAATCATCGGCCTAGGCTAGCTTGGTAACCCTAACTCTATTTCAATTTTTAAAGTGTTGTATGTTGACGGATTAAAGTACAACCTGATCAACATATCTCAATTGTGTGATGATGGATTTAATGTTAAATTCAAAATTGATGCATCCCATGTTTTTGATGCCCAGAATAATTTTGTATTTACTTATTTTAGAATTGATAATGTATATGCTATAAATTTAGACACACTTGCCTCATAGAATGTCTATAGTCTAAATTCCATTCATAAAGAGTCCTAGATCTGGTAGAGAAGACTAGGACATTTTAATATTCACTCTCATAGGAATTTAACTGGAAAAGGATTGGTTAGTGACTTACCCAGATTAGTGTTTCTGAATAATAAAGTATGTCATTCATGTCAAAAAGTAAAGAATCATAAAATATCTTTCAATCTAATGAAAGAAGTAACTACTTCTCAACCTCTCGAGTTGGTTCATATGGACTTTTTTGGACCATCTAGAGTTTCATGTCTCAATGGGAGGAACTATGTTTATGTTCTTGTAGATGATTTATCTAGGTATACCTATACCTTTTTCATGGGTCATAAATGTGATTCCTATTCACACTTTGCTAATTATGCTAGAACTATAGAAAATATCAGGTGATTTAAGATTAAATCCTTATGAAGTGATCATGGCCATGAGTTTTAGAATCAATATTTTGAAGCTTTTTTCTCACAAAATGGCTATAATCATAACTTATCTGCACCTAGAACACCTCACCATAATGGTGTGGTTGAAAAAATAAATAGAACCTTACAGAAAATTGCTCAGACTATGCGCAATGAATATGATTTACCCATTTATTTCTAGGCTGAAGTTATTAAAATAGCTTTCTACATAATAAAAAAATTCTTAGTTAGACTAATTCTTAAGAAAAATCCTTACGTGTTGTGGAATAATAGGAAATTCAAAGTATGTTATTTTATAGTTTTTTGATGTAATGTTTATATCCTAAATACTAAAGATAATTTAGAGAAATTTACATCCAAAAATTATGAAGGAATATTTCATGGATATTCATCAAGAAAATCCCATAGAGTCTTTAATAAAATATCCAAATGTGTGGAGGAATATGTACAGATCTTGTTTGATTAAGCAGATCTACAAGAACCCAAGACCCCACTAGTAGATGTTAAAGAGGATATGTCCAATCTGGACATTAATGATACAACCTCAAATCATCATGTAAAGGAATCTATGAAAACATATAGTTTTATAAATTCACCACATCCTAACCGTAGTGAACCAGATCAACCTCACCAACTTTAAATATCATATCCTACATTCTATAGACAAAATAGAACCCTTAAGAATCATCCCATAGATGTTGTTCATGGGGATTCTGATAGAGGAACACAAACCAGATCTTCCTCGAGAAACCATGTTGACCATCAAGCCTTCTTGTCACAACTTGAACCTAAAAATATCAACGAGGCAATAAATGATGAATTTTGGGTAATGTCCATGCACGATGAACTCAATAAGTTAGAATAAAATAATGTTTGGAAACATGTAGATAGACCTAAGGATACTTTTACCATAGGTACCAAATGGGTGTTTATAAATAAGGTAGATGAAGTTAGAAATATAGTTAGAAATAAAGCTAGATTAGTTGCACAAGGATATAATCAAGAAGAGGGAATTGATTATGAAGAGACTTTTGCACCAGTAGCTAGACTTGAGGCAATTAGGATCTTACTTCCCCATGAATCACACTTGGATTTTAAACATTATCAATTGGATGTCAAAATTGCATTCATAAATGGTTATATAATTGATGATGTTTTTGTTGAACAACCCCTTGGTTTTATAAATCCACCTTTCCAAATCATTTGTTAAAATTATCAAAAGATTTACATGGTTTGAAACAAGCTCCAAGAGCATGGTATGAATGGTTGAGTAATTTTCTTATTTCTAAAGAATTTAAAAAGCATCTAGAAGATCCTACTTTATATATAAAAAGAGTTTCGAAATATGTTTTAATTGTCCAAATATATGTATATTATATTATATTTGGATCTTTTAATTTTTTTATGTAATGATTTTTCAAACATAATGTAAAGAGAATTTAAAATGAGTTTAATGGGTGAGCTTAATTATTTTCTTGGATTTCAAATATTTCGAAATAAAGAAGGTATTATCCTAAATCCAAGTAAGTACACAAAAGATATTTTGAAATGATATGGCTTTGATAGCATTAAGAGTAGTGAAACTAGTATGAGTTCTACATGTAAGTTAGATCTTGATGAAAATGGAAAATATGTTGATCAAAATGCTTATAGTGGAATGACAGGGAGTTTTCTGTACTTAACATCTAGTAGGACAGATATTATGTTCAGTGTGTGTATTTGTGCTAGATTTTAAAAAAACCCAAAGGATTCACACCTAAATAGTGTTAATTTTTTTTCAAGTACCACAAGTATACAACTAACTTAGGATTGTTGTATCCTAAAGGAAATCCTTTTGATTTAGTTAGATATTCAGATGCTGATTTTGGTGGATGTAAGTTAGATAAATAGAGTACCTCTAGAAATTGTCACTTTTTGGGAAAGTCACAAATATCATGGTGTAGTAAAAAGAAAAATTCAGTTGCATTATCAACTACTGAAGCAGATTACATTGCTGCTGGTAGTTGTTGTGCACAAATTTTGTGGATGAAATACACCTTATTAGACTATGGATTTCAATTCAGACATATCCCCATAAATTGTGACAACACAGATGATATTAACATTTCTAATAATCTGATTTCTCATTCTTGAACAAAGTAAATTGACGTAAGGCATCACTTTTTGAGAGATAAAAAGGTGATATAACTCTTGCGTTTATTGGAACGGAGCATCAGCTTGCTGATATATTCACTAAACACCTTAATTATGAGAGAATTAATTACATCAAACATGAAATAGGAATGAAAAATCAGTAAACAAATCTCATGAAACCGATCTCATGAAATAGATCCTTGAAACTGATCTCTTGAAACTGATCCTTGGAACCGATCTTGTAAAATCGATCCTTGAAACCGATCTCTTGAGACCAATCCTTGAAACCGATCTCTTGAATCCAATCCTTGAAAATGATCTTTTTAAACCAATCCTTGAAATTGATCTTGTCAAACCAATCCTTGAAACGGGTCTTTCCAAACCAATCCTTGAAACCAATCTCTTAAAACAGATCCTTGACACCGATCTTATAAAAACAATCCTTGAAACCGATATCTTGAAAGTGATCCTTGAAACTGATCTCATAAACCTAATCCCTTGAAACCGAAAAAATGAAACTGATCTCTTGAAACTGATCCTTGAAACCGATCTCATGAAACCGATTCTTGAAAATGATTGTTAAAACTGATCCCTAAAACCGATTTATTACTAGCGATTTAATTACAGATTCTATTGTAATTCTTTCAGTTTGAAAACAAAACGATGTAGTTTTGTATTATACTTTTTTCCACATTTAAATTTTTATGATTTATGATTTAAAATCCCTAAATGATATATATAGTTCAATCCATCCCGACCTTTGACCTTCCCCTCTACCGAAATGCTTTCTACCATTTGTCACACTACCTCTCGACTCTCGACCTCTCAACATAGTTGGAATCCGAAGCCTTGTCATGGAAAGGAACAAGCATGCAATGGAAGAACCAAGAAAATCTCTTTATGATAAGAATATAAAATGTGAGCCTAGTGGGACTAAGGAACAGATCTTGGAAAGATAAGTGGTTACGGCTAAAAAAGAGGTGTCGGCTGAGTAGCTTATGTCAAGAAAATATTTTTTTGTTAAAAGAGATAGAATCTCAAGGATAGATTATTTGGTTCACAAACAATGAAAGAACTTATTATTCCCAACTTTTTCATGAGTTATATCAGCATTTCAAGATATCCCTGGATGAAGCTGAGGCAACAAAGATAAAGTATGTGTTAAAGGTAAATGAGAAAGCTTTATCACCTAAGGAATGATTTGAATGCTTAGAAATGCCTCATCAAGGTGTCTATGATGACTATCCGAGTAATATTCCACCTTCCTATAATTTGTTCTATTATAAATATGATCTAAAAGAGTTTACTGGAAATGGAGAATCTAGGAGGAAAGTTGCAAATAAATTCTAAGGAGAAGTAAGACTGCATTTTAAGTTTATACAACATCGAATCTGCCCAAGGAAGAGAAATTTCTCTATTATGAAGTATTAGGATGTTTTCGTGATTTATTTGATGAAACAAGGGATGAATGTGAACCTATTTAGATATCTAATGGTGCATATCCCTGATTTGATTAAGCAATCCAAGAAGGAAAAACGCTTATACTATTCAAGGATGATTTCAGCCATGTTGAAAAATTTAGGTTGTGTGGATGTTTGAGATGAAGTGGTAAATACCAATAGTAGTTTCTGTCTTCAAAAGTCATTTTTATGAGGATGAAAATCTTCTAGAACCCATGGGAGAGATGTTAGGTAGGAGATGAGGAAAGGTTGTATGAGGATTTCAATCTAGTCGACCTCCCTTCTAGACCAAAGGACCAAGTTGATCCTGGTCTCAAACCAGGAGAGGCTCTAGTTTATTCTGATGAGAAAGCTGAGCCAGAAGTGATAAGGTAAGAAGGATATTCTTTTGATTATAGGAGTGATCCTGATATCACAGAAATTACCAAAGATATGTCTTATAGACTTTCTAGTCCACCTTGGGACTTACCCGTAAGAAAACTAGTCATAGGTGAAGAGGATGAGGAAAAAAGTAAAGTTACGAGAATTGAAGGTTGTGTTAGTAAATCAGATGACGAATAATACAATGATGATGATGGTGGTGGTGGTGATAAAGGAGGAAATTATGATCATGTGAGTGACTCTTTAAAAATTGGACAACAAGTGGTCGACAGATCCTATGAGGAATTTGTACATGGAGTTGTTGAGGGTGTGGAGCATGTTGAACAACAGGTTTGTGGTCCTCGAGATGCTGAACATGTGGATAGGTCACCCCATCCTATTACTGAAAATTAAGATATAATTCAGGAATTGAATGAACTTATATATGGTGTCCCTGAGAAAGAAGCTGAGGATCATCTACCTCGAATAGAGGAAGTGCCTAAAGAAGTTGAAGTGGATAGAAATCAAGCAAAACCTAAAGTTTGGTTGGTTTTTGTTCCTAGACAAGTTGCTATGGAAAGAAACCATGATAAAGAAGTTGATGCTTATTATGTTTTTTCTAAGCCTCAGGTAAGAAGGATTAGAATTGATACCGTTGAGCCAAGAGACTGGACCTATACCATAGAATGGAATAATGATCCCAGATACATTATTTTTGGTTTAGAATATGTCTCATATGAGGAGAGTGTGTCATCTACTCCTTATCCACTAGTCCAAGTTAAACCATAACCAGTTGCACCTCCAACAGTAGAACCAATAGCTCAGACAGTTCCAAGGGACTGTGTCCCTAAGGCAGATTTGTAACAATTCAAAAATGAGATATGTGAGTCTGTGATAGCCTCAGTTGGATATATAAGTGAATCCTCCACCTCCATAGGTATCCCTAATGCTGATGTTGAAAAGATTTCAAGAATGGTGATCTCATAGATTCTACCAAATCTCATTACTACAGCAGAAACCATTATTAGGAACAATACCTTGCTGATAGAAGAAGTAGGAAAGATGAGTAATGAGTTAGATTCTTTAACCTTTTACTTCAAGACATCATTTAGTGGTGTTCTGGAAGTTCTTAGGAACTTGGTAACTCATCTACTCAATGTTGACCTTAATAAGGTTAAAGAAGATTGTGGGAAAATATTGACTACCCCATCTAGTTCTAGAAGTCAGAAAAGTGCTGTTACTGATTTGGAGATCTCAAGGTTGTGATAAGAGAGGAACTTGATAAACATCAGAGTGTTTTAGAAAAATAAAATCTTGAAAAAGTACATCAAAATACAAACCTTGTCTTCAATATGACCAGGAAGTACACAAAGGAATCCTAAGAAACTCATAATCATATTTGGGAAAATGTGGATAAGTATTTCGCTAAGATTTATACCAAGCATGATCTCATCAATAACTTCAAGTTTCTCAAAACAATCATAGAATTACTCCAGTAACAGAAGAATTCAAGAAGAAAGTCATTCAATTGAAGGACTTTACCACTTTTCTGAGTAAATTTATTGAAAATAAGGATGACTTTGAGGAATTCATGCAATATGGTGGTTAAATCATTAATGACTTCATCAATATGCTCAAACCTTATCTACATGTTTAGGATGAGGCTATTTTGGTCCCTAAAGCTACTTCAATTGGTACTGCCTATCGGCCTCCTGCTCCAAGGACTATCTGTCATTTTCTTTCCCATATTCGACCGATCATCACAATGTAACCTCCTAGTCGCGTATTGTCAGAAAGGAAGCCTACCCTTGAAGACACTATTCCTAAAGGTGTAGCCCTACCTGGTGTTATCTTCAAACCACCTCTTTACTCTGTCACTCCCAAACATTCTTCTTCTCCCTTGAATTTTTTAGACAAAGGAAAATCCCATCATCATCCAAACCCTTAGTGATGGATTGTATTTTTTTGATAGATATTTGATCATTTTTTTGACTTTTACTCTTATGAATCTTAATGAAAATCATTGTGGTGTCCTTCTTTTCTGTTATTTCTCCTTATTGTTTTTTTGCTAATTCCAAAAGGGTGAGAAAATAAACATACATTATTTATCTGTGGGGGTTCTGGTTTTGGACACATGGCATGTACTCACCTTAATCCATTTATTGAGGGGGAGCTTTGTTTTACAAATTCATACACGAGAAGTCTTTAGTTATATTGGATATTTACATTTAATACAATGTGTTATGTCAAGATATCTTTATTCTATATATTTTTTCATGTAGGCCATAATTAGCGATTATCAAAATTTGGAAGATTGTTGGACCCTCTATGATAATGTACTTTTCATAATCCCAAATAATGTCAATATTCAAAATTTACACTTTCATGTTATTTGGTATCTCTATGTTAATCAATTACGCCATACATAAAAATATACTTAAATAATTCAATAACATATATTAATAAATAAATATGTTCACAAGTGTATTTATTCATGTATTTTTGGTTAACACCGAGTCTTGTAATGATTTGTGTAAGAAAAACACTTCATAACCATTTTAGATTCCATGACACTGATGTTCGATATACTGATGTTTGACACACTGATGTTCGACACACCGAAGATGACAAAACAAATTCGAAACACCGAAGATAATAGACTAAAGTTGACACAATGAAGTCAACAGACCGAAGTCGAACCTCTGAAGATGATAGACCAAAGTTGGCACACTGAAGATGACATACCAAAAGTCGACACACTGAATTCAACACACCAAATATGATAGACCGAAGTCGACACACCGAAGTCAACTCACAGAAGATGATAGACTGAAGTCGTCACACCAAAGATGAAAGACTGAAGTCAACACATCGATGATGACACACCGAAGATGATAGACCGATGTTACAAAACCAATGACAACCGACCGAATATGACTCACCTATAGTTATAAATAAATATTTTGATTTTATTAATTGAAATTTATTTCTAACGGTCATATTTAGACAAATTAATGATTCTGAAATTATTTAATGTTATATGTAGGACTATCCGTAGACAGTACGAGGTACATGTACATACAGATATCTTCATTCCTAGTGGATCATGAAGTATAAAAGGACTTCAATCAAAGCTCTAAAAACTAGGATACATAGATATATACAGATACACATAGAGTGAGAAGAACACACTGAAATACAGATTGTGCAAACTCAAAGCTTGAGATCACAAGGAGTTTATAACAAGAAATATTTTGCTGAAGCTCACTATTCATCGAGACATTAAAGAGAAAAACCTTTTCACACCTAGAATTTGTATTATAGAAACTACGACACTTTGTTCTGAATACAACTTCAGAAGAGGACTCAAATTCTATTTTTCTTGACATTCCAATGAGTCTAGAGCTTTACTACACATGACACCGAGATTTCTAAACTCCACTCTTATTAAACTCTATTGTGATCTTGTAGTTAGTATTTGAGTAGTGTGTATATCTGTTTGTATCACGCACACCGCCTCCTGAGCATAACTATAGGATATCAAAATATCCTCACTCTCATTATATTTTTCACTTGTATCCCACATAGAACTGTGGAAGAGATCCTATGTGTACTTTTTATTAGTTTTTCCAACGAATAAATATTTTAGAGGTCAAGTCTGACCTGGACAACCTTGTGTGCTGTTGTGAACCCCAATCCAGTGTGTGGATCAAAAGTTTTTTAATATAAACAGCTTCGTTGTAGGTGATCACCATGTGGAGAGGACTAAGTCTCAGCTTGAAACTGGACCTCTTGTTTTATCCACTATTCTATTTGTCTTATATTCTTATATGTTATGTATTTATATCATTAAGATAAACAGAACATTTATAGTTAGTTTATCAAGTTTTAAAATTTGTTTTAAATTAATATATTAGTTTCAATAGATTGACTAATCATTATATTGGTAAACATGAGAACTAAACAATCGTCAGAAAAACTAATTAAACATTTAGGGATTTTATAAATTTACTACAAACTAACTTGGATTTTATTATAATAGGAGGATATTATTTTTAAGAACCAATTTTAACAAATGTTTTTATAGATACTCAATTCACCCCTTCTCTTGAGTCATCTACTCCGACCAACAACTTTAATTCCCCATAAGTGATTATACTTTAAAAATATGTTAATAGTGTTTCTATATGATCTCATCTTTTATCATGTATGAATATTTTGAAATCTTTGGTCAAAATGGGTTTTTTTTAAAATTATTCCTTGTCTAAAATTTATTAACAACCTCAAAAATTTACACCCGTTATAAGTGGTTTTCGTCATGTGTCAACATGTCATGAATGTAGACTACACCCCTTTTAATTATCTTTCACCACATTTAAACATTTCATGAAATTAAATATCACTATTTGTAATCATATTTCACCACATGTAATATTAAACCATTTGTAATTAGATTCCAAAACATGTAATCTATATTAATTGGTTTTTAAAGGGTTTTGTGGGATTTCACTCAGAAATAGATGAAATGTGTTACATGATGTGAAATGGGAGTTGATGTCCTGTAATTACGAATCCTAGTTAATTAAAAATGGGTATCCCATAATGAGTAACCCTATAAAGACCTTTTGAATCACAGAAGACACTCCACACACCAGGGTATTCGACTGTAGAAACCCCAAACACCCTTTTCATGGAATGAAATTCCTACGTGCTTCTCTGCATTTTATCTAAGACCCTCCTTTAACCTCCCTCCTTAATACAGGTCTTCTACCGTTGATTTTCATGTGTCCACTTTGATCTGGAAGTGACATCACAAAGTATATTGGATGTTGAGACCTAGATTTTTAAGGTATGCCTTCTGATTATTAATCTTATTCTATATCTATTACTAAACAATTATCTTGTTTTAGTTGAGAGGAATCCAATATCATATTGATATCATAGATGTGGGTACTTTTCACCGCTTCCTCTAATTTAGATGAGTTATACATAAATCTTGTTATTTGATGCATTTTTGATTGATTATAATCAATTTGGGGATATTCATTAGCGAGCATTCTTCATCACCGATCTTGTGGTAGGTGGTGTAAAATTCAAATCCCATATTCTTGAATACCATTATGTGAATATAATTATATAATTGAAATTAAATGTTTAGAAATTGAATCCTTGATTAATTTAATTTATTTTTGTGAATATATTAATTAATGGAAATGTGGAATTGAAATGTTGGGATTTTTAATCAAGAATAATTAATTGTTAAATTAATTATGGTGTTATCAGTACTATTGAACCTTATTAATTAAAGGTATCATTAATTAATGTGTATGGTTTTCATTTGGAAATTGTGATTTGAATATTTAATTTCGAAATTAATTATTAATATGTTGAAATTGTGAATGAAGAAATTAATTTTTGAATTAAATAAGGAATTTTGAGTATGTGAATATTGATTTTTTTATTGATGATTTAATTAATTTGAAATACATGGTACATTAATTTATTAGTTAATTAACATCATCATTCAAATGTATGAGTTATGGAATAGTAAAATGGTCAGTCAAATGTGTGCTTTAAAGAATGGTAACATGGCCATTCAAATGTGTGACTTACGGAACAGTTACATAGTCATTAAAATGTGTGAGTTAGGGAATGGTAACAGGGTCATTCAAATGTGTGAGTTAATGCATGGTAACATGGCCATTAAAATGTTTGAGTTAAGGAATGGTAACATGGTCATTTAAATGTGTGAGTTAAGGAATAATAACAGGGTCATTCATATGATTAAGTTAAATAATGAAACAAGCTCATTCAGTTGTGTGGTCGAATAAATAATATTTTTTTAACATGATAAAATATTTATTTATGATTCATATTTAATTCATTATAGAACTGAATACACTATTTTTGACTGGATTTGTTTTAGACACCATTGGTGGGGGCCTAATGAGTTGTAATGACACCCTACTTAGGCTGCCTGATCGGTACTTGAATACACATTCCTTTATATGATAGTATATGGGAAAATGATCTATGTTAGATTAATGTTTATGGTTGGAGTGTAGTTTAAGGAACCAGATGTGGTCAGAGACCTTTTATAGGAGTTATTAGTGCCTTTATTTTTCTGTATTTCCCTTTTGATACTTATATTAGCATTGCATGTTTCCCTTTCAATTGTTTACTATATTTCTAATCATGGTTATTCCTATGATATTGAAATTATTATTATTAGTTATGCTTCTATTATTTCTTTTTTACATCCACCAGGGTTTTATTATGATAAAAGAGGGTATAGTCTCCCCATGATGATTTTACAAGACCTTCAATAATAATTGTCTGCCTCAGGAGTACGTGGAGGCATGATTGATGTCATGTGGCACACCGGCGCAGGGCATTGTTTCATGGAACCCAAGTCAGGATGTCACAAAGTGGTATCAAATGAGTTTTAGTTTCTTCATATTCTGTCTTAATGTTTGGTGAATGGTAGAAAAGAGACATGGAATAATCAGTGGCCTTGTAATGTGCTCGTCCTTAGGAGTTAAAAACCCATGTATGGGGGGAAACCCAAGTAATCATGGTGGTATTATTATTATTAGTGTTTTCTTTTAGAGCTTAATATTTTTTCTTCTTTGGTGACACACTTGTTTTGAGACATTAATTTTATTTATGAAAATTTTGTGTATTAATTCCTGGACCTAAATGGAATGAGAGTTGAGTCTGCACGCATTATTATAGGCACTCAGGATTATTTTAGAATGAATCATTTTGGGAACGCATGAGAAAATGGGTTATGGGTATGTTGTTAAACCTAGACTATTTTTTCCTAGCTTGTCAATTTGAATTAAAAAAAAGTTTCCAAATATAGAATGGTAAATGATGTAAAATATATGAATACATGGGTGTCTAAATGAGAAAATTGAATGTTGAGATGTGTTTTAACCTTGTTAACTCAACATAGGTGTACAATGGATAAGGTTAGTAATAGGGCCTCAATTTTGATCATGTGATTAGGTTTGGGGAAAAGGCTTGTTTGGTTTTCCTTTAAAATTAATATGATAATGTTATGTTATGATTCATAATAAATGTTGTTATAATTTTAGATTTATTCATTCATGGCGATTCTTGTTGATAAGGGACCAGGAAAATTGGTGTTGGATGATCCTCTAGTGGTTTAACTTGAGGAACTGATAGTGATGAGGGAGGAAGCATGGGATCAGTTTCATGAGAAAAGCACTCACTTCATGTAACTCATGGATTAGGACCCCAGACAGGTTGTGAAAAGAATGTTTGATCAAATGAGGGGGTTTCAGTTTCGGCACCCTCCAAATTTTATTGGAAAGGGTGGACCTGATAGAGCTGAGTTCTACATCATGTCCATCCAGAACATAATTGATCATTTAGAGAATCCTACTAAGAAGAGAGTAAACTTGACAACCTATATATTATGTGGTAAAATGAAGTTTTAGTTGGGCATTCATAATCATAATGGTTTGTGGGAGAATATTTAATGGAAGGTCTTTAATGGGAATTTCTTTAGGCATTTTTACCCAGATATTCCTAGGTATGAAGGAGTAGTTGAGTTCATGAGATTGACTTAGGGGAGAATATACCTGATTTAATTTATTGGAAGCCTGATATATTTTCAATGATTTTCTCCAATATTAGAAAGAGATGATGATACAATGGAAAATAGGTTTCAAGACAGAATAAAGTGTGAAATTGAGACCCAGGTGAATATCTTTAGGCAGAAGAAGTTTTCATATGCAGTGAATCAGGCTCTCATATTTGAGGGGAAAATAAAAGAGGATTATAGTGGTGGAAAATAAATTACTACTTTATGGTCAGGTTGTATGACTATTTAGGGAATGAAAGTACATTATTAGGATGTTGATAAGGTCACTAGAAAGCTGAGAAATGAGATAAATGGTTCAATTACATAGGGCCCTTCCCTAGGGGTTTTCCACAAGTGTAGATGGACATGACACTATAGTAGAAATTTTACCTGACCATCACTTGATTATAGATCTTCCAGAAATATGAGACATCTATAGATGTTCTTAATAAACCCTAGGTAGTGAGGTAGTGATGTAAGAGATTGAAATAACTCGAGTAAAGGAATGGGGTAATCAACACCTTATCAGTCTGGCAGCAGGAGTTCTACAGGATGAGGTTGTAGAGGTAGGGGATGTGGTTCTTCTGGGAAAGAGGATCCCTATAAATAGAGTAGTGGATCTAATGGGAGTTAGAAAATATTACAAGGAAGAGGGTAGGATAGTTTCATGTGGTGTAGCCTACACTTGTGGATAGCGAGGCTGGGCGATCGATAATGAGAGTTAGTATTCTTGTAGTATATACTTAAGAAAGTGAATTATTTGATATTGGTGAATCTCATTCCTTTATATATAAAAAACTTTTCATGGTTTTGATCCTAGTTGTAGAGTTTTTGAGTGGAGTTATAACGATAGATACCCCGAGTATGGACTAGAGACATCTATATGTGAAAGGGTTGTTCACTTGAGATTGGAGAGTACCATTTACTAGGGGATCAGTATATTCTTAACAATATAGGATAAGATATAATTTTAGGTATGGACTGGATAGTCACATAACGAACATACATCATTTTTTACCTATAGAGGGTGATGTTTACATATCATACGGGTGGCCATTATATTCACCATGGGGAGTGGGATATCCAGGTAGGAAGAGCATGACCAATTACTTAGAAACTAGGAGAGATCACAACCCAGGTTGCAAGTATTTTACTAGATGATGAATGAGTTATGAAAAATTATCTTCCATCAGTAGTATAACTATTTTAGGATACCTTTAATGAATAATCCTCATGGATTCCACCTGATAGAGATGAGGAATTCACTATTGAGCTCATTCTAGGGGTGGATCCAGTATATGTTCCACTATACAGAATGGCACTGACTGGGCATCAATATCTCAATGATCAATTGGAGGATTTGAAGGATGAAGGATTTATTCTACTGATTATGTTTCCTTGGGGATCAAATTTGTTGTTTACAAAAAGGATTATGTGAGTTTGTGTTTGTTTCTTCATTATTGAATGTTGAATAAAATGATTGTGAAGAACCGATATCCACTTCTCTATATTTATGATATTTTTTACTAGTTAAAGGGAGCTTGGGTGTTCTCAAAGATCAAATTAAGATTAGGGTATCATTAGTTGAGTGTTGGGACCTCTGATATACAGAGGAATAAACTGAATAAGTTGGGTAACATGAACATGGATTTTGTGGTAGATATTCTATAGACTCTTAGTAAAAATTACACTATTTGAGTTATTATGGATCAACTGAAAACCAGTGAATTTCTCTCATATAAAGGAAACCATCCCTTTATTTCCATTTAGAGAACAATATATTTGGGATATAGTCTATCTTCATGGGGTTCCACAAACTTCAGTATCATATCATGATTCACGCTCTACTTCACACTTCTAGCCAAGATTTCATATTTCACTTGGTATAATGGTAATATTTATTACAACTTTCTATCTAAAAATAGATATAAAGTCAGAACATACTATATAGGTGCTTGAGGATATGTTATGAGCAAGTTTTCTTGACTTCAGTGGGTCATGGGAGAAATAGTTAGGTGTAGTTGAGTTTTCCCATAACAGAACTTATTAGGAAACTTTAAATATGGAAATACACATTGCTCATTATTCTAGGCCTTATAGATCCCTACTATGCTGGATTTAAGCAGGTGAGTAAGAGTTATTGGGATTGAGCCTCATACCAGAGATGTCAGAATAGGTTCAGTTCATTCAAAAATGTATGGATACAACTTAGAGTAGGAAGAAGTCATATTATGATTGATAAAGACAACCAATATAGTTTATAGATGAGGATTGTGAATTCCTTAAGTTTTCAAATAGGATGGGTCACCATAGGATCTAGAGACATGGATTGTTGGCACCCAGGTTTGTTGGACCTTTTGATACTATAGAGAAAATTAGGTTGGTGGCATACCTATTGGATCTTCAATAGTAATATAGTGTTATGAATGTTCTTTTCCATGTATCATAGATTTGAAAATATCACCCTAACCTTTATCAAATGATTTATGTGGATGATGTTAATATTGATATAGATGTTTCCTTTGAGGAATATGTGATTATTGTATTGGATCGTAGTGAGAAATTGTTGTAGGGAAAGATTTTGCTTATAGTTCGTGTACAATAGAAACATGGATGTGTGAAATAATCGAATTAGTAAATGAAAGAATATATGGGGGATCAATGGCCCAATATTTTTGAATCAGAAACTTTGAGAGGCTTGGGAGTGCAGCTCAAGGATGAGCTATTATAATTCGGGGAGTTTGTAGGATCTCTCCCTTTTTCAGGTATGTTCCTTTTAAAATATTTTGTCAAAATGGGTTGTTTTTAATTTATTCCAAACATATAATTAATTAATAACCCCAAAAATTTACACCCCCTATAAGTTGTTTTCACTATGTGCCAACATGTGATGAAAGTAAATTACACCCATTGTATCTAATTTTCATCACATGTCAGGATGTCTTGAAATTAAATTTCATCGCATGTAATTATATTTTATAACATGTAACATTACACCACATGTAATATGTACTATTTATTTTTTAAAGGGTTTGATGGGATTTCACTCAGAAATAGGGGAAATGTGTTACACAACATGAAATGGGTGTTCTTGTTGTGTAATGTTGACACCCAGTGAATCAAAAACAGGTATTCAACAATGTGTAACAAATTAAAAGTGTTTTCAATTGCCTCTGGTGCTCTGTACACTAGGGTATTCGACCATTGATGCTTTAAACACCTTTTTCATTGACCAATAATCCCTACATGCACCTCCACCTTTGATCAAAGACCCTCCCCTCTGTGCACCTCTATCCTTGCTACGAGACTTCTACTACTGATTTTCGTGAGTCCTCTTCGAACCGTATGTGATCTCACATCAGATATTGGATGTTCAAACCTAGACTTTTAATGAATTAATTTTTATTATTAATATGATTATTGATATTTTTCTAATAGATTATTTGGTTCTTATTGAGAGGAATCCAATAACCTATTGTTATCATAGATGTATGTCTTTTTTCATGACTTCCTCCTCTTTCATGAAGTCTGATCTAAATCAAGTTCATCAACGCATTATTGATTGATTACACTCAATTTGAGGATATTCATTGGTGATCATTCTTCATCATCGTTCTTGAGGTAGGTTGTCTAAAATTCAATTCCAGTAGTCTTGAATAATATTATGTGTATGTAGTTTTAGAATTTATGTTTTATGTTCAGAAATTGAATCCTTGATTAAGTTAATTTTATTTGATGAATAAATTAATTAAAGGAAATGTGGAAATGGTATGTTGGGATTATTGTTTGTTAATGATTAACTATTAAATTAATTATAGAGTTATAAATATTGTTGAACTTGTTTAATTAATTTTTAAATTAATTAATGTGGATTTTTTAGATTAAGAAATTGTGATTTTAATAATTAATTTTCGAATTAATTATTAATATTTAGAAATTGTTAGTGAGGAAAATAATTTTAGAATTTATTATGGGATTTTTAGTTTGTGAATATTAACTAATTAATTAATGAATTAATTAATTGTATATACTAGGAATATTAATCAAGGAGTAAATTAACATGATTATTCAAATGTGTGAGTTAAGTTATGGTAACATGGCCATTCAAATGTGTGAGTTATGGAATTTTAACAAGGTCATTTAAAAGAGTTAGTTAATAAAATGTAACACAATCATTCAAATTTGTGAGTTTAGGAATGGTAATATGGCCATTCAAATGTGTGATTTAAGGAATGGTAACATGGTCATTCAAATGTGTGAGTTAAGTAATGGTAACATGGTCATTCAAATGTGTGAGTTAAAAATGGTATCATGCTTATATAATTGTGTGGCCGAAAAAAGAATATTTATTAACATGATAAACAGTTTATTTATTCATTATATTTAATTATTTATAGAACTTGATACACTATTGTTGATTTTATTTGTTGTAGACACTGTGGGTGGTGGCCTATTGAGTTGTACTCACACCCTATATGGGATACCTAATCTGCACCCGAATAGATTTTATTTTTATAGGAAAGGTTCTGGGAAAAGGACCTAGATTATTTTTCTGATTGGGTATGGACCATGGTTAAGGGAACCATACTTTGTTTGGGCTCCTATTAGGTGTCATTGGTGACTTTATTTTTCAGTCTTTCCTTTTTTACACTTATATCTGCATTAAATGTACCCTTTTCTATTGTGTACTATATTTATTATGTTGGTTATTCATGTAACATTGGTATTTCTATGATTTTTTATGCTTCCACTATTTCATGTCTACTTCTACTGGGGTTTTAATCCAATATAAGAGTTTGTAATAGCTCAATGACTAACTTACCATACCCTCGATTGTAGTCATCATCCACTAGCGTATGGGGAGGTGCGCCTGAGGTCTTATGGACCACCACCTTAGGGCACCGTTGTGTTGAACCCAATTCCAGATGTCACATATTCCATATATGATTATTATTAATGACTAGGATAATAATAAGTAAATAATATATTTAGTCAGTTGATACCACAATTTTAATATTTTGATAGTTAATA
This sequence comes from Viscum album, assembly GCA_963277665.1. NCBI lineage: Eukaryota > Viridiplantae > Streptophyta > Magnoliopsida > Santalales > Viscaceae > Viscum > Viscum album. Next base: position 509,218,592 of record OY728140.1, read on the forward strand.
TAGTACATTTAATACATATATCATGACTATATGAGTTTAAAATAATACCCTAATAATTTTAAAATTTATAAATAATCAATAACTATATAGTTTAAAATGAAATGGATTTTGGTAAAAATATTTGGGAAAATGTTTCTTTAATTATCATGATACCTAGTTTTTTAATGAATATATTTAATGGTTTTCTTACCTGTTATAAAAATTTATTTAAAAATATATTATGTAAAATTTACATGGGTCTTCAAAAATTATAACGAGACATAATTAAGGACTATTCCTTTTTATGTGGAAAATTATTTTAAACGACCATTGATTGTGGTTTAAAGTGGAAAATCCTTTTATGAATGATTGTATAGAACATGAAGAATTCATTTTATACTAATCTACTTCCATACATTGGTTATATTATGATTATTAGAGTAATATAGAACTAGGGGAAATTTTTCTCTTAGTTCAATATTGATATTTTATAATGTTAACTTGAATCCTAAACTCTAAGTATTTTTGTGAGACTTATACATTCCATGTATAGTTTTTCTTTATAATGTGTGAATATTATGTATAAATATAGTCAATTTTCAAATAGTCACCTTACATATGAATTTGTTGTTGGTATATGGGTGTATTTTATAGATCCCTTTCTATTATATTAATATAAATGGGGAACATCATATATTTTTATATGTTTTTGATTAAGTAATATAGCAGGATTTTACAATTGTATATTTAATTTAATTCAATTCATCTATCATGATTTAAAAGTACATTGTTATATTGAAGAAAAATATAATGAGTTAATATAATAAGGTAAAACATATTTTATATTGGTTTTTTTAAAATAATGATAATATATAAGTGATATTGATGTTATTTTTACAATGAAATTATGTTTTGAAATATTTTCTTAAACTGGAGTTCCAAGATTATTTTAAAATACGAGAACGATCCTTATACATTTAATTGAATTTATTACTTAACCCACCTTAGTTTCTGAAATGATATTTTACAATTCTTCTTATTTATGAATATCAAAATAATATAACTAATGATAAAACACTTATCAAATTTGAAAATAACTCTAAACTTGTTTTAATTGATCAATGTTTTTATGGAATTAAAGAGATTATCCTATGTAATGGTAATATATGTAAATGTTTTTTATTTTATTTTTTGTACATTATAATATTAGAGTTTTTGGGAGGTGGCATGATTTTTACATTAGGTATGTTGTCTAACATTATTGGGTACCTAGTGAACAAAATGGTAGGGTAGATCCAATGGAGGTAGCATCGGGAACTTCATGGCCTTCCAATAAGTGCATGGTTAGGTGATTCTTGTTTTCCCAAAGGGAATTTTTATATGGCCCCATTTTTTTCTATCCATATGGATTTAAATTTGTATTTTCACCACTCCCTTCACTAGAAATGTATTAAAAGGTATATGTTCTCCAATACATTATTTTTTCATTACTTTAAATTCATCACTGACCACATCCACGGTTATTTTCATTATCTAAGTCTAGAGTGATCATACCATATGGTTTTATTCCACTATTTCCATTATTTTTTCTCTTATCCTTTACATTGGTGAGAAATTAGGTTTATGGTTTCACCATGACTGGGTGAAAGTATTTATAACATAAAACATCTTATTCTTATTATATATTTTAAGAAAAACATTGATGGTTAATTTTATTAACAAAATTATGGGAGATTATAAATGGAAAATATTTTATTAATTTGATTCTTAATAGAATTTATTTTACTATCTATTTAATAGATCAATAGGATAAATATAATTACAATGGAATTTGAAATTCAAAACGTTTTTTTCTTTGGAAGTATTTTATTAGTGAACTCTTTACTTAAAAATATATTTTATTAAAATATTTTTAAATTAAAATATTTTCCCAAACTACCTTAAAAACAAACATCCAATTATAGAGGATATCCTTTAAATATTTTATTTGAAATGTTGGAAAAAATAAAAAAATTGTTGTTTTATTTAATTATTTATTATTTTTATGGGGTGTTTATGCCATCCAATATTCCATTTTTTGGTTTTTATGACTATAAGTTTTTTAAGATGAAATGTTTCTTGGAAACATATTTTTTTAAATAATTTATTTATAATTACTAAAATATATTTTATGATATTATATTTCGAGAAAACAATCATGAAAGTGTAAATGATTTTTTTGGTAAACTATAACCATTGTTGCTAAAAATAATTTATCGTTTTAATGGTATCTGTTTGTAATATCTTCCTTTTATTTATTTTTTAAATTGTTAAAAGTTATATCTAAGATTAATTTTTAATGGTTCTTATTTTAATAAACATATCTTATGTAATAATTATGATATTGGTTTAGTTTTTGTTGATGTATGCATATTTAAAATATGATAATATTATATGTATTATTTTTATACATTTCATACATCGATTAATATTTCAAAGCCTTTTAAAATTTTAATAATATTTTGAGATATATAATTTTTAGTGTGTTCACTAATTTTAAATTATTAATAAATAATGGGTTTTGGAATTGAAACAAGGCTGTTTCTCATTGAATATTTAATGTAATGCATTTTTAAAACATTATTTTTTAAATGGATGAGATTTAAATCCTGAAAAAATAGAAAATTATTGAATCTCTCAAATATTATGTTAAATTTTGTTCTATATATGTTAATTATATATTTTATAAATATTTTTAAATTCTATTTAATTAAAATGTTAAGGGATTTAAAATAATTTGGCATTATATTATTGTAACATAGATTGGGTTTTGGGGGGAAAACATGTTTTGAATATAAATATATTGATGTATAAGAATGGTAAACTTTTTATAATATATTAAATATTCCTTTGAGTTGTTTAGTAAAGTATAAAAAAAATTAGAAATTCACTATTTTATTATTATTTACAACTGAATTCCATTTGGTTACCCATTAAAATAATTTTATAGAAAATTGAAAAATCATAGAGGTTATGGAGTTTTTATTTCATTTGAAATGTAATATTATTTATTGAAATTGTACTAAATATTATTCCATTTTTTTAAAATTATACCTATAATTAAATCACATTAATTTATTATTTCCTTAAATTGTTTTTGAAGGGATATGATATTTAATTTTAAAAAATAAACTCTTGTGGGTTTTGATATGATTTTTTCTCCTTGTATTCATAGACAAATTACAATAATCTTATATCATGAACTAATCACAAGTAATTAAAAAACTATTATTTAGAAAAGTTTTGAATTAGTGGGGACATTATAGACTCTTTATATAAGTGAATAGTGGTTAAATATGTATTTTATATTTCAATCTCAGTCATATTTATAATTTTTTTGGGAAGTTGTGTCATAAGTCCCTCACATCCAAATAAAATAATGGGTGAATTTTTTGATAGATTTATCATTTGTTATATATATATATATTTATATTAGAGAGAATTTTTAGGATTATATATCATTTAAATTTTTATTGGTGCGGAGTCACATTCTTTTCACAACTTAAATATATAATACTTTAATTATTTGGAAGTGGAATATTTTTTTTCTCATTGTTTCAGGGGTCGAATATCCTGAAATGATTGTCATTGATGAGAAGTAAAATTATGGGTATTTTGTGAGGAACCTCATTTATAGTACATTGTTCCATATTCATTATTGGTTCTTTAAGATCATTATCAAGGGAACATTATATACGAGACAAAAAGGATGTTAATTGATGTTTTACCCCTCATCGTTTTAAATTAAATCCCTATAATTTCAAAACATTAAAATTTATTGTACAGGGACCTAGAGTGGAGTTAGAGGAGGGATATAAAAAGTCGAAAGGGATATTATTGAGTAAATACTTGGTGGTTCTGTAATGGGAATGCAGTGGGAGTCAGGTGCTTTATGTTGGTCTTTTTATGAGCCATCTGGGTCATGATTTCCTTATGCAAGGTACCCAATAGCTTACTGGGAATAAATGGTTGATAAAGAACATTTTAGCCATTTTAATACATTCAATAAACCCCTTAACCAACTTCTACCATGGAATGATCCCGTATTTCTCATCTAAAGCGGGTTTTTTGGGCTATCCCACACCTCTTTCTTATATTTTTTTAAAATAATTTAATAAATGGGAACCAATTAGTCACCACCACTCTCATTTAATAATTTAAGACCATGGATCACAACTATATTCCTTCTTCATGCTTCTTATTAAATTTATAAATTTTGTTATACATTCATCAATATTCAATGATTTTTGGGTTGTTCCTCTTCTCTAATCAACACATAGTTTGGAATCTATACTAGGTTATCTTGAGTGTTATTAGGGAATTACCATGATTTCTTTATTTAATTTCATATTCCACAAGAAGATTGGTCCAAGAATAAATTTTGTAATGGATCTAGGTTTTTCCCTAAATTCAATTGGTGGATTACATTTCTACACTGTACACCAAAAGACTAATTTACAATTGTTTTGTTATATATTCCCATATTCCTTGTAACATTAGAAAATGCATTGGATAAAATCTATATAGGGTTTAGAAAAATTGATTGGCAATGAATGTTTTGATGATAAATAAATCTATCACTTACTTTTTTAAAAGTATAAACATATTCTCAGTTCTTATGAAATGTATAAATATTATAAGAATGCTTTGAGTGATTTTTATATTTCAATTATCGATGTTAAAACCATTATAATAGTGAGAAAATTTAATATTATGTTTGATATATTTAATTACTACACATGTTTTACATAAATTTATTAAAGGTATTCTTCCATGTATTTCATTATTGGGTTGTCATATGATTATGAAAAGCTAATTAAAGGCCTATAAATGCATTATAAAGGTAATTTTTCTCCCATGAATATTATTCATTCTTGTGAAATTTTATTTAATCATATTATTAGTATTCGATCACAAAATCTGGAGTTTTTATACACATTCCGTTATTCCAAGGGATGGAATCAAGTCCTGACATTGTATACCCACTCCCCATTCCACATGATAGGGATCTATCTTGATGCATGTTTATTATTTTTTGTAGTTTGAATTGGATATATTATTTCCTTATTACTATTCCATATTGGATTCTATGATATTAAAAAATATAATATGTAAAGGTAAGTATCCTCCCAATATAGTGATTCATTGATTTTAAACATTAATTGTATATTTTTACATGTGATCTATATTGTTTTTAATTTTATACCATATCTCCATCCATATATTGTATATTACATGGACATGATTTTATTAATGTTAACCTAGGCTTGGATGACATCTTCAAACTGAGTCATCATTCTCATTCCATGTATATTCTCTTATGGGATGTGTGATGAAAAAATTCTACATGATCTAGGTAAATGGAAATAACTGGTGCATAGTGTCTTATACCATATTGAGTTTAGATCCTAGATGTCAACGTTTTGACATCATAAAATGTGTATAAATTTTATGTAATGGGGTTTCCCAAGATAGATTCCTTAGAAGATTTTAGATGGGAGTCTACACAATACTGAACCCTTGTCCATAGTTGGATTTGTCACTATGTGAAAATCATGTTTTCTACTACATTTTATCATTTTAATGACATTATGAATATTTTATAATTATTTATGATATGTGTACATGTAATTTTAGTTTTTTTCATCTTGTATTATTGTTGTGACTAGTTAAACAGTTACCTTAAGAAGTATTTGGTATTTTGTAGGGTTTTTTTTCATTAACCCCATGGCCCGTGATTAAATTTTGGAGTGAAACTTACATTATTATTTTATAGTTTCCAATGTGGAAAATCATATCTAATATAACATAATTAAATTACCAAATATTCATTCGATTATATATTGATCAGGAGGTGCACTTGAGGTGTTATCGTGACTTGGCCTAAACACATTTGGTTTATCAGGTCCTAGTAATTATAAAATGGAATCAATTCTCAGACTAAGGGCTCTAAGGTATTCGGTTTTAGAGTATCTGGGAGAAAGGTCCATAATTCCCTCGAATGTAACCCATAAATTTACTTAACATTCATAATTATAGTACAAGTACGAGTTACGAAGGGCGGTACTAGGTTCATTTTTTTTCATTATTTTTTGATTATTTGAAAAACCATTGAGTCTCATACATCATGTAATGAATTTATAAGTTTTCAAAACTAGGGTATTATGCATTCCATGTGGTTTTTTTATCTTTGATTTCTTGATCTATTACTATATTATATTGATAATATAAATTAATTGAAATGTTAAGGAATAGTAAATAATGTCTCCTATGATTTTTATAATAATAAATTAGAGTAATATGGATAAGAAACATATTCCTTTGTTTGATAACCATATTCTATGGTTATAATAATTATTATTTTAGATGTTATAATTATTCAATTTGTAACACCCCAAGATTTCATAGTATATTATTTCTTCAGAATAATTCAATAACTTGCACTACACGCAACACTGAGTTCAAGCGCACCATGACTTGCCAAAATAGCTGTTCCAAATAGATTATGAATAGTATCAATTGAATTTTGAACTTTATATAATCTTTATAATTTTAGACTCCATATTATGATTTTTTTGAAATAATTTATGAATAAATTCATTTTTTTAGATAAAAGAAGTATTTTTTTTAAATGTAATATTAGAGCCTTTTAGTGTCAAACGATTTTTAAATACAATATTTGAAACATTTATATATTCAATTTTTAAAAATAAACTTCTTCTTTATAATTGGGATGTTAAAATTTATTTTCCATAAGTTTTTGGTGTTTTTCTAATAACCTGTACATTTGGCTTAGTAGTGAAAAATATAATATTTTAACTGAAAACAACTTTTTTAATAAAGATAATTTATATTGTTATATTATACATTTTAATAGTTTTTAATTATAAATATATTATATTTTTATCATTTAATCCAATGTTGGTCATTGTAAGTAATTTCACATTGAAATTGGACATAAACTAGTGTCAATATTTTAATAGTTATTATTTCTATAAAATACGCCTTTTTGTTTTGACTGTGGGAATTAATTTTAAATTAATTAATGATACTTATATTTTTTGAAATGGGTAAAATAGAATTCATTTTTGAATCCAGAAAATAAAAATTTTCTTAGGGTGAAGTTTTGGTATTTTTCTGAAAACATTCAATTCTTGATGAATAGTGAAAGACACTACGTTATTGTTTAAAGCCCATTTTTATTTAAATATTTAATTATTTTATTTAGATTTATTTTATGTCAAAATAGATTCATAATAACAATATTGGTTCAATTTAATTCAATGGAATATTTTTTATAATAAAATTGGAAGTCTAAAATTTTATTGAACATTTAACCGTCTTTTACGTACCTTGTAGGAGCATTTTAAAATTTGTATGAAACATGATTTTACCATGTATGTGAGTTGAATTTCAAAAATATGAGAGAAACTATTAACATCAGTACATAAAATGTGGTTCAATAAGATGAAAATAATTTTTGGTGAATTGTAACTTTGTACATTTATTTACAATAGTAAAAAGTAAATAGGGAAATTAAGGGTAAAAATGATATTATAATTACCTTAACACATGTTATAATTCTATTGGATAAGTGTAATTCAACCAAAAACAACCTTAGGAATAAAATATGGCCCTTTAGGTCCACATGGATTTGATTAGGAAATTTATTATTATTTAATTTAAAGAAGAATTAAAAGTTCTAAATTCAAGTTTTCATAACTAAAACATTTTAATATAGTGTTATACATAAGATAAATTTGACTATACATATTTATTATAAAGGTAAAAATATTTCATACATAACGGTATTTTATTTATAATTTTTAGACATTAAATATTTTAATTTATTTATGACACAATGATGAGGCAGTAATTACCTTATTGATGATAGATTAAAATAATTGATATTATAAATATTTAAATAAATTGAATTTGAGACTTTTGATAAATTCCAAATAGTGTCAAAATTAACATAAATTAATTGTTAAAACAAATACTATATTAAAGGTTGATATAATATTCTAAAAAATTTGAGGTTCGGCCAAAGGGCTTAAATAATATTATATATGTCATTAATGAACCACTTGAGGTTCTTTTGGATGTTTATAGTAAATTTATTAACCATATAGTGTAAGAATACCAGAAGACATGGTAAAAATGAAATTATTTAACTTAGATTTAAATAAAAAAGATAAGGTTAAAATGGTAACATAAAATTTTCTAAAACCAGTTGGTTGAGATAATTTAGACACATACCCAATTTATCTTTGAAATAAATAAATTTTGAGACATTATAAACCGAATATAATTTTATTATAAAATAATATTTTAGCCTTTTCCTATGGTGCGCCACACCCCTCTTATAAAATGGCACTCCCCCTTCTCTCAAATTCAAACCTTAAAAGCCATTTGTATCGGCGAAACCCTACCAAAATATCCTTTTAACTATCCTCCCTTTATTATAGTGGCCTTAATTTGGTCAAAAATCCATCCCAAAGAGACCTTTTGATCAAATAAAAAGGAAGAACACGAAGAAGAGGTAAATATTTCATCACCTATTTCAAGTTCTTTTCTTCTTCCACTTATTATTTCCTTTTTGATTACATTCTAAAATAATAAATCCAGAATATTATATATACAGTGATGTTATTATAAATATGGTACAACCATATTCAACATTCTATCCAATCATTGAACAACATGTCACCATATGTGTGTACGTATGACTTACCATCTCCACGTCGTGGTGTAGTTGTTATTCAGTACATTATTTTTGGATGGGTATAGTAATGATTTATAATTGATGTAAATAATTAATATAACATGATAATTACTCTTTATATATTATATACCATCCAATTATATATGATTTTAATATCAAAAGAATGATATTGTCGCTCGTGTGTACCTACGTATTACCATCTCCGTGAATGCGATAAGATTCATTCCTCATCATAACCATTCAAGACAAATTTTTATTTTATGATTAAAAAAAATGTTAAAATAATAAATATCATTAAGTATATGAATAAGAAACATCCCATCGATAACCAACATGACTCACGTAACAAATAATATAAAGGAAAACAAATCAATTAACACTAGAAACGACTATAATACTAAAATACCATTAACACAACATTATTAGAATATCATATATGATATCATAATTATGTTTACAGTTCTTGATTAATTTAATAACTATAATTTAACTATCATACAAGAGGTCAACGTACCCTTGACCTAGGAAAATTACAAGGTAAGGGTTAATTTTGCAATCTCTTCATTATTTGAGGTTGTTTTTATGTAGGTATCTTCTGGGACCTCTTTATCATCCACATCCAAGTTTCTTAAAAATGTATTTCAAAACATTTTTACAATTTAATATAAAATGGGTTAAATTAATTTATACCTTTATTTTACCTTATATGTTTTTTGAGGTAATCTTTTCGTTGTTTTCCAAACAAGGTACTTTACGAGATTTTCAACAACATTAAGGTAAGAATGTTTTTTAACTTTTACGGTGGGTGCGACTATTTTTAGCCATTATTACAATGTCGAAGCATCACCTATAATCTTATATGAATATTTTAAAAATATATGTTTTCATTATAATTATGGGACTCTTAAATTATTTCAAAATAGAAAGATATATTTCTCTCAAATAGTTTTTATTTAATCTATGTCAACATCTTTTGGTAAAATTTACAATTGTTTGAAGTTGATTTATTATGTTAAAAATATTCTATATCGTATTTAAGGTTTTGTGATATTTTTTATTGTGGATGGGTTATTTTTAGGCCATTCATGGTTTATGGTTAATTTATTGACATTTTTTTTAGTTTTAATAGGAATGTTTATGTTATATTTCACCCTTTTCTTAAGCTGAATGTATTGGACTAGTATGTTTTGAGTTGGCGACCAATAAACGTAAGTGCTCTGGATTGGGGTATGATTATAGAAGACCCTCCGGGTTGGAGTCCAGTTATAGAGGCTCTCATAGTTGGAGTCTGGTTACAAAGGCTCTCCAGGTTGGAGTTTGGTTACAGAGGCTCTTCGGCTTAGAGTCCGGTTACAGAGGCTCTCCGGGTTGGGGTTCAGTTATAGTTAGCCCCTAGGCCCTAGCACGTGGCCTTGACACAGAAATTAAATTGCGGTACTATACATTCCCTTATTAAGAAATTAGTTATTACATGTGATTATTTGACTAGTAGAATATCAAATTACCTGTTTATATTGTAATTTATGATTTATTTTTTCCATAATATGTTCAATTATATGCTTAAAATTTTATTTTTTTATTTACACATCTTGATTCAAAATTTTATAGCTTCAATTAAATTATTTAACTTTATTGAGAATCTGAGATCACCCCTTTCTTATGTTTTTTTCCCAGGATCCCCAGAAGTGTTTTATGTTTTAGATACAGAGTTAAGCAAAAAGAACAATGGAATTTTCAAAGGATTTTTTGTGCGTTGTATTTTAGAAAGTGTAATGTAACATTCATTTATATAATATATTTTCCAAGACTGCTAAACTGATCAGTCATTCGGGACTTTATTCCTTGTAATCATGCCAATGTATTAAAATAATGCACCGACTCTGGAAATCTTGGGTCGGGGCGTTACATTTGGTATTAGAGGAAGTTTAGAAATAACCTTTTATAGTATATTTAGTTGAACTTTGATTAGAAAAAGATACTCTACGATAGAATTTTAGGATTAGTATAGAAGAACTTACTAGAATTTGGGTAATGTTGAGAATTTTTGAGTTTTCCAAGCAAATACATCCATGAATAGATATGATCAGGTTGAGGCATCTATGGCACAGATGTACCTAGGGAAAAAACCCAAAAGCACCTCTTTGAGGTAGACTCGAATGGGAACTAGAACACAACAACGTGCCTTTATGCACTCTTGGTTATGACACTCCCTTGGGATATGGTTAGGATAATTCCTATTTTCATTACAAATCATTATAAATCATTTTTGAGTATATACCTCCTCAAAGAAAATATTTTTATGATTACATATTATATCCATAAACCTTTCAATTTACGTTAGGTATTTTATGAGTTTGTACTTATTCATTGTGATTCATAAATTGACATCGTGTATGCCATTGTATAGAAATGGTTCCCAGTAGAAGGAATGTGAACTCCAACAATACATATGATCCAAAGAGTAAGAAGGATCATATCATTCATGATATTAAGAAAACATTTATAAGGGAAATAGTCTCCCATGTATTCTCAACATATGAAGAAATAATATCATGTGTTAATAAAATAAGTAAAGAATTATTTGAGTCCTATGGGTTTGAAGGGAAGCAGGATAAGAAAAGGATGGTAAAGAGAAATATGGATAAAGGGAAGAGGGGAAAGAAGGATTTTCCCATATGTGATAAATGTGGAAGGAATCAACATGGTAAATGATTGAAGGGAATGGGATTTTGTTATATGTGTGGAGAAAAAGGACACTATGTACGTGATTGTAAGGGTAAGAAAAAGGTTTCAGATGTAAAATGCTTCATCTACAAGGCGTTGGGACACTACGCGAATCAATGTACCAGTCATCAGAGTATACCGCAAATGATGCTATTGGATAATAATAAAGTTATGATACAACCTCAGATAAAGAGGAATGACTAGTGTTCTTAGGTTTTTATTATAAAATTATTTCATTTGAGTGTTTTATCAACAATATACTGGTTATATGAATTATGGAGATAAATAAGGATCATACTGCAATACTATATTATTGAGGATTTGAGATTATATTATTCTAAGAAATGTGAATTAATAGTAAGCTACAAATTTTGGAAAATACATGGTTTAAGGAAAGGTAATCCTTAATATGGTCTTGATAACTAGGTAGTGATTTTGGAAAAATATATGGTAGATTTGGATAAATTATATTGGATATTTTTTACTTCCTTGGAAATGATTAATAGTTTGTTTATTTCATCATTGTTGGAATATTCAATATTTTTGGACATAAGGAATATATCTAGAATTAAATAATGAATAAGGGAGAATTAATGTAATCAATATGGTTTTATGGTAATTTAGGGTTTTTCCATGTTTTAAAATAATACATGATGACGGTGTTCAAATGTTATTACGTGGAAAAAATGATCTTCATTGTGTTTAACTTCCTTATAAATTTTGGACTGCGAGTATGGATCGAAGTATTTTTCATAAGCCTAATGTTTGGAATGGATTAATTTTGGAATTGGATACTATTGTTAAGGTTATTTTTGGATTGTAATAAAAAGGACAACCCAGAGGTGGGTCAATAACCAGTCGCATCCAGCAAGGCCACGAGACCTGAACCCACAACCGAAGGGCGACAAGGGTGCCTCACCTACCCCTGGCCTGCGTGATGTCATGGATTTTATAATGTAGTATCTTTTTTAAAAGTTTTTATAGGTGAATTAAGAAATCATTATTTTTGGAACCCATATGATTAGGATAAAAAGATTATTTTTTTTTGAAATCTTTTGGAGTGAAAGATTAGTTTGTGGTAGGAATTAGTTGAAGAATGAAAATCTATTTGTCAAGTATATATATATATATTCATTTATTCCTATTATTCTATGGATAAAATAATTATTAAACTATTGGGAAGGGATCTTAAGAACAAAAATGTGTTATCTTAATACCTTATGATATGTTGAACCGATGGTATTTTAAATCATCATAGTTTGATAGATTTGTGGCCCTCAATTTTACACTTGTTTGTGATTGATGACCTTAATCACTACCTATAAATAAATACATTTTACCTCCAATTATGTGTCTCTAATTTACACCAATGTTCTATTAATCAAGATCATAACTTGGTGGTGACCCTTTTATTTCCCTTTTACTCTTATTAGGTCTAAATTTTATTAACCTAATTTTTGATGTGGGTTTTCACACAATGGTATTTTCTATTTTCAAACATGTATTCTCAAAAAACAATTTAAAATTGGGAGGATGCAATTTATTGATGGAGGGAAGAATGTAACACCCTAAGATTTCATAGTACATTATTTCTTCAAAGTAATTCAATAACTTGCACTACACGCAACATCGAGTTCAAGTGCACCATGACTTACCAAACTAGCAGTTCAAAAGTGGTTATGAATAGTATTAATTTAATTTTGATCATTATATAATACTCATAATTTTAGAATCCATATTATGATTTTCTTATACATAATTTAAGAACAAATTCATTTTTTGAGATAAAAGAAGTATTTTTTAAAAAAATAAATAAATTTTACAACCTTTTAACGGTGAACCCTTTTTAAATCCAATATTTGAAACTATTATATATTCAATTTGACAAAATAAACTTCTTCTTTAGAATCAGAAAATAAGAATATAGTTTCAATAAATTTTTTGTGTTTTTTGATAACATTCTTATTTGTGAGAATAGTGAATAATACTATATTTTAACTGAAAAAAACATTTTTAATAAAAATATTTATAGTGTTAAATTATATATTTTAATGGTTTTGAAGTATAAATAGATTATATTTTTACCTCTTAATCCATTTCTGGTCGTTGAATGTAATTTCACTTTGAAATTTGACATAGACAAGTGTCAATCTTTTGATAGTTATTATATCTTAAAAATACGCATTTCGGTTTTGACAACGAGAATTAATTTCAAATTAATTATTGAAAATTATATGTTTTGAAATTGGTTAAACAAAATTTATTTTGAATTTGGAATATCAAAATTATCTTAATGTGAATTTTTAGTATTTTTCTGAAAATTTCAAATTTTTGATGAATAGTGAAACACATTGCGTTATTGTTTTAAACCCACTATTTATTTAAATAATTAATTGTTTTATTTAAATTTATTTTAACTCAAAATAGATACAAAATAATAATATTATTACAATGTAATTCACTTGAATCTTTTTTATAATAAAGCTAGATGTATAAAATTTTATTGAACTTTTAACCGTCTTTTACCCACATTCTAGGAGCATCTGAAAATTTGAATAAAACATAATTTTATCACTTCTATAGGTTGAATTTTAAAAATATGAGAGTCACGGTTAACCTCAGTAAATAAAATGTGGTTCAATAATATGAAAATAATTTTTGGTGAATATTAACTTTTGACTTTTATATACCACCGTTAATAGTAAATAGGGTAATTAAGGGAAAAAATGATATTATAATTACCATAAGACATGTCTTAATTCTATTTGATAGTTTTAATTCGACCAAAAACAACCTTAGGAATAAATTATGACCCTTTATTTCCACTTGTATTAGATTAGGACATTTATTATTATTTAATTTAAAAAAGAGTTAAAAGTGATCAATTCAAGTTTTCATAACTAAAACATTTTAATATAGGATTATACATAACATAAATTTGACTATAAATATTAATTATAAAGATAAGAATATTTCATACATAATGGTATTTTATTTATAATAATTAGATGTTAAATAATTTAATTTATTTATGACACAATGATGACACAATAATTACCTTACTAATGAAGGATTAAAATAATTGATAATATAAATATCCAAATAATTATAATTTGAGACTTTTAATAAATTAAACTAATTTTAAAGGTTAATAAGACATGTTAGGGTTGATTAGATAATTTTTTTTCGAAGTGATACAGTTTTTATGACTTTTACAAAAACAAAATACCAAATATTGTCAAAATTGACATAAATTAAATTTTTAAACAAATACTATATTATTGGATGATATAATATTCCTAAAAATATAAGGTTTGGCCAAAGGGATTAAATAATATTATATATGACATAAAAGAATGTCTTTTTGTTCTTTTGGATGTTTATAGTATGTTTATTAACCATATAGTTTAAGAATACAGGAAGACACAGTAAAGGTTAAGTTATATAACTTAGAGTTAAATCTAAAATATATGGTTAAAATGGTAACCTAAACTTCTATAAAACCTATTAGTGAGAGGATTTTGACCCATCCCAACTTTATATTCTAAATAAATAAATTTTGATCTATTATAAACCTAATATTATTTTATTATAAAATAATTTTTCAATCTTTTCCTAAGATGCCCCTCACCCCTATTATAAAAGGGCACTCCCCCTTCCCTCAAATTCACACCATCAAATCCATTTGGATCGGCCAAACCCTGCCGATATATTCATTGAACTATCCTCCCTTCATTATATTGGCCATCCTTTATTCATAAATCCAACCTAAGTATCCCTTTTGATCAAATAAAAAGGAAGAACCCGAAGAAGTGGTAAATATTTCATCACCTCTGTCATTTTCTTTTCTTATTCCACTTCTTCTTTCCTTTTTATTTACATCATAAAATAATTAATATAGTATCTTCTATATTTTTTTTTGTTATTATAAATATGGTACAACAATATTCATTATTCTATCAATCCTTTGAATGACATGTCACTATACGTGCGTACGTACAACATACCGTCTCCACATTGGGTTCTAGTTGTTATTCAATATATTATTATTTGGATGAATATAATAAGGATATATAATTTATGTAAATAAAAAATATAACATGATAATGATTATTTATATCTGATATACCATCCAATTATTTATGATTTTAATATCAAAAGAATGATATTGTCGCCCATGCGTATATACGGATTACCGTCTCCACGAATGCGATGAGATTTATTCCCCATCGTAACCCTTCAAGACAAATTTTAATTTGGTGATTGAAAATAATGTTTAAGGACTTGATAAAATTCTGTATTTGAGTAAGAAACAACCCATCCATAACACACCTGACTCACATAACAGTTAATATAAACTAAAATGAATAAGTTAACAACTGAAACGACGATAATACTAAAACATCATTAACAAATCTTTATTGGAAGATCATATATGATATAATGATTATGTATATAGTTCATTTATAATTTAATAACAATGATTTAACTATTATACAGGAGGATAACGTACCCTTGACCAAGGAAAAGTACAAGGTTTGGGTTAGTTTCACAATCTCTTTATTATCCGAGGTTGTTTTTACGTAAGTATCTACTAAGAACTCTTTATCATCCACATCCATGTTTCTTAAAAATGTATTTCAAAACATTTCTACTATTTAATATAAAATGGTTTAAATTATTTTATAACATTATTTTACTGTATATGTTTTTGAAAGTAATCTTTCTGTTGTTTTCCAAACAAGGTACTCTATGAACTTTTCGACAAAATTAAGGTAAGAATGTTTTTTTAACTTATACGGTGGGTGCGGCTATTTTCCACCATTATAACATCATTGAAGATTCCCTTAAAATCATATAAGAATATTTTCATAAAAAAGTTTTTATTTATAATTATGTGAATCTTAAATGATTTCAAAATATAAAGAGATATTTCTCTCAAATAGTTTTGATTTCATCTATGTCAACATAATTTGACAAATTTTACAATTGTTTGAAGTTGATTTATTATGATAAAAATCATTCAAATTGTATTTAAGGTTTTATGATATGTTCGACTCTGGATGAGTTATTTTTATGCCATTCATGGATTATACTGAAAGTATTGAAATTTTTTATGCTAGTTGTAAAGCGAATGTTTATGTTATATTTCAAACTTTTCTTAAGATGAATGTATTGGACTTGTATGTTCTGGGTTGGGGACCAGTAAAAGTAATCCCTTTGGGATGGGGTCCGGTTTCAAATGATCTCCATGTTGGATTCCTGTTATAGAGGCTCCCCGGGTTTGAGTCCGGTTATAGAGTCTCTTCGGGTTAGAGTCTGCTTACAGAGGCTCTCCGGGTTGGGGTTCAGTTATAGTTAGCCTCTAGGTCCTGGCACAAGGCCTTGAAACAGAAATTAATGTCTGGTACAATACATTCTCTCATTATGAAGTCAGTTATTAAATATGATTATTCAACTACTAGAATATCCCTGTGCATGTTTATAAGGTAATTTTTTATTATGTTTTTACATATTATGTTCAAGTTTATGTTTAAAAGGCTATTGTTTTATTTACACCATCCTTCCTGAAAAGTTTATAGCTTCCGATAAATTATTTACCCTTACTGAGCATCTGATCTCACCTCTTTCTTATGTTTTATTTTCCCAGGATCTCAAGAAGTGTTTTATGTTTGAGATACATGGTTAATATAAGGGAATAATGGCCCTCTGAAAGGATTTTTTGTGTGTTGTAAGTTAGAAAGTGTAATGTAACGTTCATGTATGTAATATATTTTCTAGGACATCTAAACTGATCGGTCTTTTGGGACTTGATTCATTTTAATCATACCAATGTATTAAAATAACGGACCAACTCTTAGAATCTAGGGTATTGGTTTCAATGATTCTATCTGTTTTAAATTATATCATAATTATTTTTAAATGTTTAAATAACTTTTAAAAACAACAATGTAAAATATAAATGGGTTTGATATATAATTCAAATTGAAAAAATTCATATTTTATCATAATTCATAGTTTTTTATTTATTATATTTTAAAAATAAGTTATATATTATCAAAATGTATTTATATGTATGTTCTCATGAATATATAAAGGTTTTAAATCATATTAATTCTTAGGATTATAAAGGGATTTGTTCTAAACTAATATGGGTGAATAATTATTGGTATAACATTACGCTATTTTTCATTTCTATTCCTTTCCACCAATTCACTTATTTAGTGAGAAGATATTTTTCTCTCTATAATTTGGTTGGTTTGAAAATATATAATAATAATGAAACATAAGAGAATACTAGAATTTATTGATGATTTCATCCTCCAAAAGGATTAGTTTTCGCGAGTATATTTTTTTATCATCTCATGTGCACAACATCATTCTTATTTAAATGAAAGCATGAGAAACATTATGTAATTAAAAACATTATCTAGAAACTAACTACGTATAGTCAATTAAATGGACTAGTGTTCTATAAATCCTTAATGAATATAATATTTGGCCTCATGGTCTTGTAGCTAACTAGTAGTGAAACTTCTTATCCATACTATATAGTATATGTTATGTTCTTCCTCAACAAATAGTGATCATGTTGTTATCCTTGATATAAAATTATTATTAATTATGTATCATATTTATTTAGACATCTACAATAGTGATTGTACACTAAAATTTGTTATTACATAATATTTTTTATACTTCATAGTATTTTAATATGATATCTCTCTTATAATTATTATTATAATTCTTCTTTAGTTCATAGGAATCACAGTGGGAAACCTTATTCTTATATAGAATTTATAGAATTGAGAGATACATAAAATGTCAAATCACACACTCTCTCAATATCTATTTAAATTACTGAATATTTATGATCACATTTATGAATTCCACTTAATACAAATTTTTAAATTATTAATATTCAATTAATGTGAATATTACTATATATATATATTAAAAATTAATATACATATATATAATATCTATTCAAAGAACCCCAAAATATCTTACCTTAATATTACACATGTTTCATTTTTTCATTCCTAAATACTCAAAATTTAACCCATCATGAGTAACTCCCTGATATAGAAACCCACTCTAAACATGTATTTATATAATATCCTTTACATAATTTAAATAATTAAATTAAATAAATAGTAATATTCTTTGTACATATAGGTTTAGTTTCCTTGGTGAGATAATATATTACATTTATTTTATAAAACTCAAGACCATTTATCTTTAAAAGGAACCATACTAGACTATCTTTTAGACATTTAATTATAAATATACATACTAAGTACCGATGAAATGAAAAAATAATATGGTTATGAACACAAAAACTCTATATAAGATAAGTAATCATTTCATCAAGGTTGAGTTTATCTGAAAAAATGAAAAACATACAGATAAGGGTAATATCATAATACAATGAGTGATAATCATTATACCTATCTATGATTTAAAATGTTTTTTTTAAGAACATAAATCAACAAAATAACAACATGGAGTCATAATATTTGCAACATGCCTTATAAATATTTATAAAAAACCATCAATCATGAAAGCCCATGATCATAATGAATAACATCCTGTTACTTTTTCAAAAACATTAGCAAAGAGAAACATTAAATTCAAGATAGACATCATCAATTCCCATTAATATAAAAAAATTAACTAAAAATATTGAAATCAGAAGATATAAAGTCTTAACCAATGCATTGGAGGGAGATATAGGACCCCACCCATCATTCATACATACTTAGAAGGTTAAACTAAAATCATTAATTTTTGATAAAAAATTAACCATTGAAATAAAATTGGTTTCATAAAGAATTAAAACAAAATTTTTTTTCTTTTCATAAAGAAAAAATTAAAATACAGAGGATTTTATAAAACATACAAATGGAAATCATTCACTTTTCATAAATCCCCATTAATATAAAATGGATTCATAAACATCAAGATGGTAAAAATTACATCATGAATTAAATTTGTAGATATAAAAATTATGATAACTTAAAATACTCATATAATAAAATAAAAATATATATTTTAATGGGAACATAAATTCAATATATAATGAACAATTGAATATAATGAAAACCAAATCCTGAAAAATAATTCTTAAAACATGTTATATTCATTTTTCTAATTTTATAGTTACAATTATATTTCTAAAGTATATATTATTAAAAAAGGGGATAAGATAACAATCAATGTAAATGCATTTAGATAAAATACATTTTTCCCATAAAAAATAGATAAATATTTGAAATTGAATATTCATGGAATAATAATGTTATATAAGAAATTTTATTACACAATGAATGGATATTGATTTACCAACACTCTTAAATAATATATTGATTTCCATGAAAGTGATTTAAATTAGGTATCATAAAGATAATCATATTAATATCATATTTTTAGAAATTATTCATATACGTTTACATTTATATTATTAATTTATATCAATTCTCTACATGTATTTTATTCTTATAATCAATTACTAATATTGGGTATTAAAAAACATGACCATATTATACTTGGTTCGTAAATGATATGTTGATATTATTTCTTTAAAATATAATCATTATAAAATAGTTAAAGTCATTTTTTTATAAAAACCTAAAATGTAAAAATCCTAAAAAATTGGTGTTTTAGTTTTGCTTCTTGAAAAAAAATCCTATGTAAAACTATTTTTGGGTTATTTAACCACATTGATTGATTACCTTATAAGAGTGAATAATTTTTTTATTAACTATAATGAACCATATTAATGATATATATTAATTATATATATCACATATACACATCATATATAAACTAAAACAATTCTGGAAATTGGTATTGAAATCCGTAATTATTTGTTCCATAGAGACGATAGTCCGCTCATACACATGGATA